>CM060928.1:215575921-218075921 GCA_030765085.1 Allium cepa
CAAATCGGATAATTGTATGTGCATCTCCTCATTTTCTTTATTGGACAAATGATAAGGAGGACGAGTAATAGGTTGAGCCTCAGGGGTAAGATTAATTCTGAACTCAATTGCTCGCTTAGGTGGTAATCCTAAAATGGGCTCAAATATGTTGGAAAATTCACGAACAACGTGAATAAGAGAAATGACGTCTTCCTCATGATCATTATCATCATCATGAGGATTTAAAGAATATAAAGATGCAGATAAAGTGGAATCCGAATCTTTGAGAATAATAGAAATCTGCTTAACAGTTTGAGGATGTCGAAGATGAATAGTCCGCTCAAGACATAGGATATGAGCTTCATAACGGTTAAGCCAATCCATTCCCAAAATCATTCCAAAGCCTAAATAACGCATGACATGCAAATCGGCTAGGAAAGAAGAATCGCATAAAATAATCTCGACATCCCTACACAATAAACTGAGTGTTGCGGATCCACCAACCGGATTCGCAATTCTCAAAGAAGTCATTAAAGCAACAACACTTAAAGAAAAAGTATCAACAAGCTCTTTTATATAAAAAAATGGGATGCTCCCGTATCAAAAAGAACTCGAATAGGTTGATCACGAAATTTAATAATACCATCCAGGATAGAATGTGATGTACCTTGACCACGAGATGTGTTTCCAGGGGCTTGAGCAATATTTAACTTTCCCTCCTTCTTGTCTTCAAGTTTGAGGCATTGATGTATACAATGATCCGGGCTCTTACAATAGCGACAACAACGGGGCTTTGAACACTTGTTCGCAAAATGGTCCCTAGACCCACAGTTGAAGCATTTCCCACTACTAGGAGAAGGAGCCTTTGCAGCAGGAGTTGCTTGCTTACCCTTTTTGTTGGGATAAGGACCTTTGAATTTGTTTGGCCTCTTCTTGTTGTTGAAGTTTGGATTGGAACCCACCACTTCAACATCATTCTCCCTATCCGCTTCTTCAAGACGAAGAGCGATGTCAATGAGTTGGTCGAAAGAAACTTCTAATTTTAGAAGTAATGGCTTCTTAAGATTTTTGTTCAAGCCATAAACAAATCTTTGGTTCTTCTTCAATGGGGTGTTTATATATTCAACCCCATATTTGGAAAGAGATTCGAAAGATGCGACACAGTCTGTCATAGAAGATTCACCTTGAACAAGGTCAATAGAACGGCGAACCAAAGTCACTTTCTCGGCTTCTGATACAAATTTTAATTCGAAGTGTTCTCGGAATTTCTCCCAAGTAAGATCCGCTTCAATAATTTCAGAAATCAGAAGCTCATACCAGTCTAATGCTCTTTCTTGGAGCATACTAGAGGCCATCTGAACACGGTGAAGATCAATAAGATTCATGCGAGAAAAGATTCTATCGCACGATCTCAGCCAAGCCTGGACTTCGATAATAGTCTCGGAACCTTTGAATGGCTTCCCACCCAAATTGGTATAATCGCTGCACAAATGTGCAAATCCAGACCTAGGTTGAGTAGACTCCGGATTAGATCCGGCTGCTTGAGCATTCCTCACTAGGTCAAGAAGCTGCTGGGCAGACATAAATACTCCATCCTGGGGAGTAGCACGAGATTGACTGGCGCTGGGACGACCAGGTCTAACCATTTCTCTTCCTTTAGAAAGAAAGAAAGAAGAAGAAAAAGGTTATTCATTAAATGAATATCAAGCAATCTTGATAGATAAAACAAGGAATTATAGAGAAAATAGGATGAATCGGTACGAAGACTCGAATTAAATCCTAAAGCACAATTCCTAAGATGGACTTAGGACGATGATCCTTGCTAGATTATTCTATATTGTTCCGAAGTTTGGCTTTGATACCAAGCTGTGACGCCCCACCTCTATACCCACACTAGCCAAGAACATTACGGTGTAATGCTGTCATCTAGCACGGAAATAAGGCTGTTGAGGAGCGACCGTCCGTGCAATTGCTTTGTGCGAGCACCGCTATGTCGGATAGTATAACATGCATTTGATTTCAAGAGGAAATCCGACACACCGATATAAACTCAAAGCTACTACACAGTGGCTATAATAATCTTCGGAAACAAATATAGAAATAAACATAACACAAATCAGTCGCAGACATCCATATCACAGAGGCGGAAAAAGATATGAATATATATATATATAACACATAAAAGTGTTCATCAGAGTAGTGGTCTAAAAGATCCACAATGACACAAAAGAATAGCAACATGTGCTATACAAAAGAATAAGTACACAACTATGAGTCTATAATCTCAAATGTATACAACCAAAAACTACTAATCTAAGTAGTTAGACAAAAGTTAGGAAAATAATCCCTGGTGAGGAGTTAAGCAGAAGCACCTGTAACATCTCGGTCTAACCCGCGTATTATTTAATAAGAAAATAATAAACGGATCAGTCTAGCTATAAATATCAGATGACATGATATAGAATAAGAGATATGGCATAAACATACGATAACCATAATGGCATACTACTATAAGTATGTATTGAAAATCAACATGAGATTAATCAATATCACAAGAATCTTCTCATAGATCCAAAAAGGGTTTCATACCCAAAACTTGTATTCACAACAAGTCAATGACACAAGAGTTCACCAATGCAAAAAAATTGATAAATCATATCAATGAAAATCACTAAAATTGGTGAAGCACAAATTCCAGAAATCAACACACGAAATCCAAAAATCATAAAAAAGGGGGGGGGGGGGGGGGGAGGGCCTATCACACGAACGGGAGCATGAAAACTCACCAACATATGTATCACACGTACGAGATGCTATCTCATGGTAGCTAGCCATTAATTTTTTTTGACACACGAAAGGCCCGAAGACCATGGGGTGCTACCCCACATGTGTGAGTCGAAATCACACTGAAACGAGGTCTAGTCTCCCTCGCAGACAAAGAGACATCGCACAATTGCTAGTCTAAATCACAGAAAATGATCGTCATGATCATCAAGAAGTGTCAATTACACTAAGCTAGTAAATATATGAGTTTAGCTTCATGTCCCATAACCACTAGCTTAACTTAAATATTTACGAACAAATTGTAGATCTTCACTAGGAAATTGTCACAAAAAGGCTCAATCGAACAAGTCCAAGAATTAACCGACGAAGCAAACACAAGCGTTTCATACCACTTTTTTTACTAAGCCGTTTAATTAGATTTCTCATATGAGTGAGGTAAAGGCCTGTATATACTAATAGATTAGAAAACGGTTTAAGAAAAGAGCTTAGTAATAAAATAGTTTTGAAATCGCTTTGATGAAAGGGTTTTGATACTTACTACTAGTATAGAAAACCTTTATATTTTAAAGTGACAAATCATAGAAGTGATTGTAGAAATAATCAATCATAAAAATTCACATACGAAAACGTGAATAAAATCCAAAGAAATCGATATCAAATCCATCAAAATGGATATTTCGAAAATTCACAAAGAAAATGTCATCAAATTCGATAATAAATGATAACAACAAAAAGGAAACAACACGAATCGATTAAAGTTGGAAATTCAACAAAATAGGCAATATAGGCAAAATTGGCAAATAGGAGCAGGTCGGTCAACCGGACTCCCTGAGTCGGTTGACCGAACCAAAGATGGAAGTGCTCGGGTAGCAGGTCGGTCGACTGGACCCTGAGCTCGGTCGACCGGAGCCTGTAACCTGCACTTCCTAACCAGAGGCAGGAAGTGCTCGGGTAGCAGGTCGGTCGACCGGACCCTGAGCTCGGTCAACCGAAGCCTGTTGCCAGCACTCCGATGCCTATCTAATAAATGTCATTCCCTTCCCAATTGCTATCGGTCGAGCAACGACACTAAGGGTTTACGCCAATCGACTACCCGGCCATAGAAGCTCTTCGGTTCATCACCAAAAACATGATCAAGACATCAAAGTTATGATTTTTAAAGAATTGAACCAAAAACACCAAAAATTGGAATATTCCCCAAATCAATCCAAACCAAAAGCAATTGTACAAGAATAAGCATTAGGAATTCATACCTAACAATCGAAGATAGTTATAGACTAAGATGTGAGATAAAAATCTCACCTTTTCACAAAAACAATGAAGAAGAAGCTTAAAAGCAAAGGGAGAATCAACCACTCTTCAACACAACCCAAACGAGCTTGAGTCTATGCTAAAAAAGAAGGACATTCCCAAAGTTAGGTTTAGAAATTTCTGAAATTGATAAAAGAATGAGTTGGAGAAGAAGAAGAAGAGGCTTACCAAATATTCTTTTATTAGTTTGGAGCTAGAGCTTGATTTGCAAAAGAAAACTAGGGCTTGAGTTTCAATTTCCCATTCCACTCTCCATTGTTATAAAAGCTTGATTATTAGGAAAATAGAAAGGAAGTAAATGAAGAGGAGAGGGTTGGGACTGAGTTAATAAGTGGGGTTATAGGGCTCAACCCAAACCAAAGCCCTAAGTGAAAAGTGGCAAAATTCCACTAACTCCAAACATATCAAAGTTTATACTCAAAAAGATAGCAAACGGCGTTTTGAACTCAATGGAATTGGTCCCGAGTCCTAATTCGACCGTATGCAAAAAGTAGCTTTTCGGACTAAATTCCGAGTATCGATATAATATTTAAATAAAATCTTTAAATATAAAATCGATAAATATGCGGGTTGTTACATTAGGGGTATTTCAAGTTTTTGTAAGGATGCTAAAATAGAGGTGTAACCTCTCAGATTCATCATTGATGAAGAGAATCAACTTCTGAAGCGAAGGGATGCGAGCAAAACCTTTCAAAATATGGTTACTATTTGCAGAAAACACGATGATCGGGGACCGGTCCTCTACAACCAGTCAACTGGTTGTTGTGTTTTTAGCACAATAATTGTGCCAGAAAACCCCTATTTTAAAGGCAGAAAAATCACAAAATATTTTTCAAAGTATGTGATGAGGTCTAAGGGATTGTGGTAGAGTTTGGAGTAATTTGGAGTTCGTTTGTTTGGTTTTAACAATATTCTACTAACATAACTCTATAACACATAAAATCTTCGTTTGAGCTCTTCATTCTTTCATGAATGTATCTTTGGTTTTGATGTGTTCCAATAGATTTGTTAACATCATCGTAAGTCAACTAAAGGTTATGTACTCTTGTAATATTATTTAGAAGCAAAATATTCTTCGATACATGCTTTGATTAATGTCTCTTCCAAAGATTACAACCTTGATGCTTAGTAATCCTGTAAGCTACTTGATAAAATCTTTAGTAGCATTATCGTGTGGTTGTTATCATCAATATATCATAAAAATTGTTCTAGCATTTTCCACCTTTTTGATGATGACAGCCATAGAACTTACAACATAAAATAGTAGCCCCCCTAAATATATGCTATATATAAGCGCTATAAGTTTATTTTCCCTCAACTTAAGTATTTAAACAATGTTAATATAAAAATATGCAAAGTACATGTTCTTCTCTCCCTTTGTTGTCAATAAAATGAGGGAAAAAACATTAGCATATTATATGTTAAAAAGTCTCCCTAAATATAATATTTCTCTTAAAAATAAATCTATATATTCTTCTTATATATGTATACAATATTTCTCCTCATTTATAAAAGATGTACCATAAATAGGCCAATAAAAATAATTTAACTTTAATGTGCATTATTGATTTTTAATAAAGTAATGAGTGTCCAATATATAGTTCAAGTGTTTAACATAATGATACTCATTTTTCTAACCAATAAGGTTCAAGACTTGGGGAATCATTCCCAGTTGGACGTGATTCATCCCTTGAAAATATTGTTTTCATTATTAATAACAGTGGCGTAATAATTCTTAATGTATAATTGTTTATCATTATTAGTCAGATTAGTAGGAACCCATATTTTAAAACTAAATGTCATTGAATTTGTACTTGAAGAATATTTTTATTTCTAAGCAGAGTACTATCATGACATAAAATGGTTACAATTATCTCTACTTTTAGTACTAGCATTAAGATGTTTATACATGAATGTAAATCCAGTACTACTTTTACATTTATCTTGCTTATAGCCTAAACCACTTGTATCATTGTGAGCTATGGTATTCATAATTATGGAAGATAAAACTTCTTTTCTTTGAAAAATTTAAGACTTTCTTTTTAGTTTGTCGAAATTTTCATAGAATCACAAATTTCCTTCTGCAAAATAATAAACTTATCTTTTAAAAGCTCCCATTCTCTAAATAAATCTAGATTTCCAGAAATTAAAGCGTCGTTCTTTTTTTTAAGGGACAAAAGATTAGAATTAGAATTATTTAAAGAATTTTCTAACAAAATATTTTTATTTTTGCAAAATGTCAATTTCCTTTAAAAAAAAATCGGCGTTTTTATCATTTAAATACTCATTTTCTTTAATAGGAATTCTTTTTACAAAACCATTTCTTCCAAAGTTTCTTCAAATATTTTTTTTAGTAGAAAATCATTTTCTTCTTTTAAAATACCACTTTTTGCTCACTTTCTTTTAATTTTTCTAAAGTAACAAAATTGACCTTTTGTAGCATCTAATTTTTTTAATAACTTACCATATGATGTTGAAATATCATTGCATAAAGAATCGATGCTTACCAATTTTGATCTGAGAATTGTCATATAGCATATGTATCCAGAATTCAGTGAATGTTCTTTGCATTCTATAGAATAAAAATTGCTTTTCCTCAATTGGTTTTGAGTTTCGTCTCGATTTTCTTCTTCTGGCCATTTTTCTAAGATGATTTAACGATCTCTAGAATTCCCAAGCTTCAATATTAAATGAAAGTGTGCTAAAGACCAATCAAGGCCAAGTACAAATATAACTTTAAAGTGCAGTAATCACAGCAGCAACAACATAAATATAATAGCAGTGGAAATAAAATCACACTGTCAATTTATACTTGTTCGGGTCTTCAATCCTACATCCATTCCTAAAATCTCTGTAATATCCCCTACTTGGAGTCCCAAAACTAACGGCTATAGATGCTGCAGTCATCCATAGTTATTAATTCTTGGTGACCAAATACGGTAATGTTAGATATATTGATATAACAAATTCAAATGAATATGAAAAAAAATTAAAATCATAAAACATATTTCTCGTTCAACTTTAATTCATGTTTCGAGTTCATTACATAATCCAAATTCGTAACCCACGTTTGAAGAAATATTATTATTACAACATACACCAAGAGCGACATATGATGATGCCCCCGTGGATGATCATAGTCTAAACATAGGCAATTAAACAAGTTTGCCATTACAACCAAAATATAGCAGAATCAAATAGAAAGAACTCATAATAGCTAGCTTGCCTCTTGCATGTCTCTGAAAGCTTATTCGTCTAAAGGAGAACCTGAAAATCCTAACTCTCAAACTACTCAAAAGTAATTGAGCACTCGAGAGTTTAAGGGAAAAACATAAACTTCGAGTCAGACAAAAAGCCTAGTGTGAATAATAACATACCATCTCGAACTGTATAAATATCTAATGAGACCATGCCGCTTAGCGAAATGGTTTTTCCTCTCACTAATATCCTAACTCAATTTATAATAACCATATACCATGCACTTGCATCCATAATGGTTAAGAAATAACAAAACAAAATATATTATGATGATATGCAAACATACAATATACTTTGGATTTCCCATCCCATTCATTTGACTATCTGTATCAGTAATAGTTTCTAAGATCACTATTAACCTAGTATTAGTTTTTATGGGCTGACTAATAACCTGTTCAAAGCTTACAGATTATCTGTCTGGTTTCATAAATTTCATGGGATCACTAAGAACCTATTGTATCTACCAATAACTTTATCCAATTATAGTTTTCATGGGCTCACTATGAACCTATTGGACTCTCCAATAACTTCTCTTATGTCATAGTTATCGTAGGTTGACTATGAACCTATTGATCTCTATCAATAACTTAATCAAGATATAGCTTTCATAGGATCACTGAGAACCTGTTGGCCCCTGCCAATAACAATTTCCATACATAGTTTTCATAGATACACTATGAACCTATTTAAACTAACAATTCTTTGATCATTCTATGGGCATCCTACATTCTGATCTACCTGACGTCCTGGATGCAATTCTACTCACATAGGACTTAACTCAATTTATATTCACTACTGAATCGACCAAGTTAGTTATTCTGCCCTTATCACCCCTAAAATGCAGTTATGGATTAACTATAGAGTGAATATGCTTAAAGAAGAAGCATACATAGTAACTAATCATAACCTGATAACACACCCATCCATGATTTAATATCCTTGTAATCATTTTCAAATGAAACATGATTAATACCTTTAGCCTTTTTATCTTTAGCAAGGAAAGCTTCTCCAAAAACTCCAAAGTTAAATGCCATTTCAAAACTCTTTTATATTGCCATGGGTTTTCTTTAAAAATGAGATTGAGTTCTTTGTTTTGAAAACTAAGGATTTCGAAACTTCGACCCTCTCTTTCAAAACCATTGAAACATACCGTTCGAAAGTACTCCAGCCTTCTTTTCAAAACATTTAAATATCATCACAACAAACTGGACCTTTCATATCCTTTAAGAAATGTTGTAAAATCTTTTAACAGTGTTTTTGACTATGTTGTACAACAACATGCCATTATAGGTCATAAACATACCATAACAATTCTAAAATGGCTATAAAAAGTAAATTTTAACAGCATTTTATTGGTATTGTCAAAACAGTTTATAGTGTTTCTATTGACGAGCTAAATCAATTCTCTTAGCTTTTGACATCTGGTATTAATTATATTTAATAGCAGTTTTACCCTGCTAAAATTACTTTTTAATAGCATTTTTGTCATTCTTATGAGTTCTTTTAATAGCATTTCTATAGTTGACATGATATATTTTACACCAGTTCTTGTATTGCAATGATATATACAATAGCGTTTTGTGTTGCTATGAGCGATTTTTCATTAGTGAGGAATCATTTTATAGCGTTTTTTAAATGATGTTGAAGTTCTCAACAGCATTTTTACAATATCATTGAATTTTTTTAGCATTTTAAAAACGTTGCGTATAGGGTATGTACATTTCTCCATATATAGGTTCCGTTCTATACACATTCATAACATACATACATACATACATATATATATATATATATATATATATATATGTATATATATATAGTAGTATAAACACATACATTTCATAATCACCATATTATATTAATCATGCATTTCATAATAAACAACATATTATACTAATCAAACATCTCACAACCAACATGTAAGGTTACATAATACTTAATATCCTTACATTAAAACACATATAATACATACAATAATATTTCATAAAGTAGAACAAGTAGCAACTAGTAATCAAAAGTAGTAATACATATAAGCATACAAACCAAAATGTAGTTCTGGCATCAAAAGTGACTTCAAATCCATAACTTGTTGCGGCATGTTACTACCTTTTGCACCAAGGATATCCACCTGTAAAATAAAAGTTTTTTAGTTATACATACTTTAACTCACTGTAAATGAAACTATAAATGATGAATTATGTTTCATTTAAGACTAGAGAAATGAAATATATATGCATGTGTTTTTCCTTCTACCTCAAAACGGAATCAACTTTTGCATTCAATTGTAATGCAAATAAAACAGAACTGTAAACTAATGCTTACTTTACTTGGCAGACTATTAATAACTTTTTCACATGGAGGTCTAGTAATGTCATGTTAAATAAACTTCATTAATCTAGTGTCCCATAGTTGAAAATGATGATTCTAATAACACTGATGCACATAAAATGCATATTGCTCCCATGATTAAAATAAGAAAGTTCACGAGAGATATGCAGACACATATAGATGGCCAATTTCCTATACAAGGAACAAATTATCAAATAATATGAAAGGTTTATGATGTGACATTTACCACAGACTCTTCAAGGGACCTTAACATGTAAAACTTTCCTATATTTGCACCAACATATGGTAAAGGTAATAGAGGTGCTACAAACATGCACGCCTCTAGTTTAATTTCTAGAGTTGTCCGTTTTATGTCAGTTACAGTTTGGCATGTCAAGTTTGGTAAAGTCTTGATGTCAAAGATGTTAAACTGATAATATTACACTTTGATCATTAACTAATCAATGTGATGAATTTGATCTGGTTCCAGTCAATTCCCATACTTCATGTTATTGGTAGAAAAGAAGATCCTTCTTTCAGATGTAATTTATTACTAGAGAAGTCCTTTAATCATGCAAATAGCGAAGAGTGTACCACTTCTCATTTCTCAAAGCCTAACACATATTAATCTGGAATGAGTAATTTCTTTTAGTGGTATCCCTAAACCAATGCTTTAGCATATGTGCCAATATTTAAATGCAGTATAATGAACAACCAACTAAAAATGCAAGTATACGTGGGTGAAGATGTATGTATTTTTAATTCTAGACTCTATAATTTTGATATAGCAAAGAAAACGATTATCACTCATTAATAAGTATCCAATAGTCTTGTACTGAATATATTTTAACGAGCTTAATGAGCTAATTGTAGAACAAGCCCACATCAACAAAATGACAGTAGCTCATCTGAGCTAATGTAAGCAAAAGTTCATATATATGGGATAACACTGTGCTCTCATTACAATAACCAGCCCATGCAAAATCTTCTATGTTTGAAACCAACCCGCCATCCTTTGCCAAATTATCAACTACTTCCACATCCTAAAATACCTTTTCAGAACCATCCCCAGCCTAAACAAAACCAACACCAAAACCAATGTCTAATTTAGAAACATTTTCCTATTTTTAAACACAATCATATTTCCCCGTTTTCCTATTTAGATATTGAAGGTTAAGAGATTATGGTTCAACAAAGATATGGACCAATGTGGTCGATGGCAAATACAACCGAAATTAGCAACTAAAGAAGAAAATTGTGACGACCTGGAATTTTTGAAGATTTAAAACTGAAATTTAATATGATTTTGTATTAATGTTTAGATAGAGAAGAAAATCTTATAATTTATAATAAAGTGAATGTTAGAATTTAAATGAGCAATTGTAATAAATGGAATAATATTGAAGCGAATAAAATTTGGATAGATTTAATGAAAACGAAATAAATGAAATAGGGTAAGTATTATACCTGAATATAATTGAATACGAAGAAAAAAAGAAGTAAGTATTGAATTCAAACTATGTATAATTTGGGTAATAAAATAAGTTTATTTATGGAGTAAGATTGTTTATATTATTTTAGGCTATAAATCAAATAGAAGAGAACAAGCGTAAATCTTAAGGATATGATAACAATTATTATATATTACCTAATTTATTGGCCAATCAATTTATTTGAAATAAAGTCCTCTTAAATGTTAAGTAATTTTAGTACTGTAATTGAGGAAACGTTACTTAATGATTTTTAATTTAGTAACGGAAGAGTTAATGAGAATTGATAGAAAACATAAATTTATTTATAAGTAAACAAGAGTATATATCGAACAAATTTATGATAATCAGATAATGCAGTGTTAATGGAAATTAATTAATGTTATATATGGGATTTATATCTGGGTGGGTAAGTAGTAAACTTATAAATGAAAGAAAGTAAGCAGGTGACCATTTATTTAGGTTATTTATTCATTTAGTATGTTAAATAAAAATTTGGGAACCAGATCTCAATTAAGATAATTAAGTTGTACGTTAATTTGAAATAAAATCCAATAAATATTACATCAATATGGAATGTAGTACAAATGGTTAGGGATTGTAAAATTTGGTAAAAAGGGATTTGACTTAGGAAATTTTGTTAATTGAGTTTAAAACCTTAATTAATACGCGTAATTGACAAGATTCACATTTTTAAATATAACCGTTGATACAAATCTAAGAGGTATATAGAAGTATCTATGTAATGAAATGTAAACAAATGTTAAATATGCTTATAGGATAACGATTGTTTGGATAAAAAGAATGGGAATCAACATTTAATTATTTATTTGAATTTAAATCACGATAATATGGTTTATTGCAATTGAATGGATTTACTATTTGAAAATTTCATAAATATTTATTTAGATGAAATTGTAGATATTTATGTAATGAGGATGAATCTAATATAAATTTTACTTATAAAATGACAGTTGATATTGAATGGAAAGAATGCAAATTTAAGTTGTATCAATACATTGGAAATTAGCGTATAATAATAGGTTTTATTGGAATTAAATGAAATCGAACATCTAATTATTACGTTAATAGAAAGTTAAATGGAATGTAAGAATATTATGGTAATAGTTGTAAATTTAATATTTTATCCGTTTAATGATGGTGTATTGAATAATAGAATTTGAATTTTTAATAGCGAGTTAATTTATTTAATCTAACAATTGGATTTATTGCAAATGAATGAAATCAAATATTTAATTATTACGTTAATTTAAAAAATTAAGTTGAAATTGGGAAATATTTATGTAACAATTTTTAAATCCAATGGTAAACCCTTCTATTTGAAATTAATGAATGGAATAATTATGAATTAATTCAATTTAATGGAAATTTTATCTATAATTTTGAATTTTATGAAATTGAAGATTTATATTGATTAATCTTTAATAAGTTGACATTTAAAAATTGTTAAATCATTGTAAATGTTTGAGAATTTTAAAGTGATAAAGATTGCAAATTTCAGAATTTAAATGCGAATTTTGATTTAATTAATTTATTTTAAATTTATTTAATTAATGGAAAAATAGCCATTTTGACCACTGACTCGGATTTCGACGAAACAAGTTTCATCGGATCCATAACGATGAATTATAATAGTGTTTCAAGTTTCGTAGCGATCGGACTTGTCGTTTGATCGTACGGACTCGAAACGCCTTGAAATTTATGTAATTTAAATCAATTTGGAAATTTTGAATTTAGCATAACTTCTTCATACGATGCAATTTGGACGTGAAACTTTTTCCATCGCGTTTAAAATATTTTTAAACATATATTTTGATATATGGATTGACCCTTTCCCATTCCGGAATCGAAATGGGCTTTTCGGGTCAATTATTGTTCAAAACCCAAATCCAACCTAGCCCATTTTTTCTCAAAACCAAAATCCAACCTAGCCCATTCTTTCTATTCTGTTTGCCTATATATATGTGGTTATAAACCCTAGGTCATTGCTTATTCCTCATTTTGAACGTATGCACTTCCTCATTCCATTCAAACCCTAATCTTCCCAATCCAATTTCAATTTCAAAAAAAAAGAAATTTGCGGATCTGCAGCAACTTCTGGTCACGCTTCGAGTTTCATAGGCAAAAACGCTGCATCTACTTCGGTTAAGAAGAAAGTTACTCGGGTCGCTCCAGGTCGTTTTGGCAAAAACTCCAAGCAAGCACCGGGGAATTGAGGTGGTGGACCGAAGTTGAACCCAAAATCGACTCAGGACCAGAATTTTTCAATCTTCTAATTTTCCTAACTTTTTCATACGAGCTCCGTTTCACGCGCGACTTTTTTTGTTAGGATCGTAATAAAATTCCGGACACTTTAATGCTGGTTTGGACAAATTTGGAGACCGTTCAATTTTTGGGTCTAAATTGAATTTAAATTCAATTTAAATTCAAAAGGTGAGTGTTTTAACCCACTCACAACTTCTAAGATTTCTTATATTTGTTAAATTGATTGATGAGGTGTTTAAAATTTTATTTATAGATGTTTGGCATATATTTCATCATTTTCTCAGTTAAATTGCATTCATTTAATTTACGCATTATTTAAATCATTATTGCATTTAAAACTGCCAGTTAATTAATTTATTCATTGCATTTAAAACTGCCAGTTAAAATTTTAGTTAAATTTATTATTGCATATAAACTGCTAGTTAAATTTATTTATTATTGCATATAAACTACAGCTAGACAGTTATTTAATTTATTATTGAAAAAATTAACTGTCAGTAATTAATTATTATTTATTGATGTGATTGTTTGAATTGGATGATAAATTGATAAATGTTGATGATTGATATGATGGATGAATGGACGTTGTATTTATATTGTATAAACTGCAAGTTATTATGCATTTTCATTTCATTCGGGATTGCGGTTTGAAATGACATACAACCGCATTTTTATTTTTAAATTGCGGATTGAAATGATAAATAAATGTATTACTTGACCATAGGATATGAGATTATATACAGGCACTGCACTATATATATAAAATTATTTTTGAAATGATTTTCTATGGTTTTGGAAAGAATACGGTTTAATAAATATTAATTTTGATATATATATATATATATATATATATATATATATATATATATAGTAAACTTCTTGAATTTAGCTATGCATAAAGTTGTTTGAATTTTAAAGTAAGCTAAATAATGAAGTTGATTTCGTTTATATAATAGGGTTAAGTGTATATTTTGAAGTTCTATTGTATATAGAATTTATAATAACCCAAATAAAAGTAAGGTTGAAGATAAATGTGAATATGATTTGAATTAAGGTATTTAAGAATTTTCCTCGAAAAAATTGTTTTGAAAAAAAATTAAGATTTAAAGGGTATGATCTTATAACTTGATTTTTGATTAGAGGATTTAAACGAATATCAAATTTATTTAAAGAATATTTTCAAGATAATTTAATTAAAAGAATATCTTGTTATTGAAGTTTATGGGTTTACTTAAATAATATTGATTTATTAAGTAAATATTTCAAATCGAAATAATAGGAATTGGATTTGATATATATTAAATTTTCAAAGAATCCATCTTGAAATAGTGGAATATTTAAAGATTGAAATATATGAAATATAAAGTTTTGAAATATAGAATATTTAAGCTGTGAAATATATGGCAATTAAAATGGTTTACTTGGGGGTTCAAACTGATATTGAAATTTATTGTGAAATTTGAAGAAGCTGTTTATTTCATAAAGTAATATAGTATTTGAACCATTAAGTATTAAAAGTTATGTTTCAAAGTTATGGTTTCAAGGTGTATATATATTTGAAAATATTATGATTTTGGGAAAGGGATATTTATAAAATAAAATGATATCATATTGATTTGGGTTCTAAAAAAATATAAATGATATCGTATTTATATGGTTTGAAAGAGATATTATATCCTAGTTTTAAAGTATAAATTATTTTGAAACAACCGCGGTGTTTTAATAACGTTTGGTTGTTAAAGAGACCGGGATCGGAAGTTGTCATACTCTCTGCCAACTCCGAAAACCACTTTAACAACCGTGTACGCGGTGGAGATTCCAGAATGAAGTAGGTTGGTGGCGGCGTATCCTCTGAGGTAAATACGTGGACCCAACTCCCGTGAGTTGGCATAAGGTGGCTAAAACAGGAGCGATCGACGGGTTAATAAGGTAGCACCTTTGATCGGACACTTCCCTGTGATACTATACTCTGACTTTGGATTGATTCGGTGGCCACCTTCACTTTTGATTTCTTTGATTTGGGGGAGTTTGTCCGAGGTGGGCGGTAGCTACGGCTACGCGTTACCACCGACCCGGAAGCGTAATTGGTATATCTACCCTGGCATTGCCTAGTTGTGCCGTGTCACCAACCCTATCGCGCCTTGTACGAGTTTGGATTTCTCCCGTAGCCCGTGTGTTATCCTCTGGTGGCTTCCCGATCAGGAGGGACTATGATATTGGATGGACTACTGGGACTATTACATGTTAAGGTGGAAAATGTAAAGCCTTAACGCTGTTTAAAAGTATGTTTATTTTACTATAGACACTATTATAATAGCGAAATATACTACATAGTAAATAGTTTAACGGATCCTCAGGAGATGTAAATCCCGAGCATCTCTTGAGTTACCGCACTCATATTTATTTCTGTTGATTTAACTTACATAAGATCTTTTAGTTCTGACTTGAGTGTTTTTGTCTTTTCAAATTCGCTCGGGTCAGTCCAAGCATTTCAGGATCGAAGACTTTAGCTCTGGAGGACGAAGACGGAGATTTCTATTTTTATTATTTATTATATTTCACTACACTCATATTGTTCCGCTGCATTGGTATATGGTATGTGTAACTCTGATGTATGTTGTATAAGTATAATCGAATATTATAAAACAGCTTTATAAACTGTATATTTGATTATTATATTTTATCTTTCCGCTGTGAGATTCTGATTTGTTTTATTTCTTTCTTGTTTTCTGATTTACCCCATAACAATCCACCCTTTTGTAAGGTTTGAATTGGCACGTGTGTCGATTTAAAGCGTGCGAAAAGGCGGGACGTTACAAAAACTTTAGGAAAAAAATAGTAGAGATTTGAATTTCAATTTCAACCATCATTGCATTCTGGTATAGAGAGTAAGTACAGTTTTCAATGAGTAAATACATGGATGGTTATCAAAAAATATTTGTTTCCAATGTTGTAGATAAGATAGGTTATGAACAAAGAAATTACTGAAAACAAAAATAGTTGAACTGTGAAGCTATAATAAAATACAAACTTCAACACATTAACTGTGGTAACGTAAAAAAATATTAAAAGAAACCCACATGTTAAAAGAGTAAAAAAAAGGTTTATACGGTATTTTGTGTTGGAAAACTTACGGTTTGAGATGAGGAAAATGATGTCGTACTACCGACTTTAAGGATCTAGATTATGATTATTTTAGATAATAGTTCAACTCACCTAGTACAAACCGGTTATCAAATATCGACTTCATGATTCAACGAAGCCTTGGAATAGCATAATCAGATTGAAAATTTGTACGATCTTGATCTGGTCAAGAACACTTTACTATAGTTTTTGATGATGCAAAGTATAAAATAGAATAGAGAAGACGAAGAGAAGATCAGATCGACATTTTTTGATTTGCAGCGCCCTTCAGGCGTTATAGATTCCAAGGAAGAAGAGGGAGTTTTGTTACACTCTATGGACGTCGCAAAAGCTTAGAGAAGAGAAAAAGTATTTCACAATAGTATTGGGCATTGCTGTTTATAGTTGTAAAGATATGTCTTTTTGTCAAGCATTGCATCTATTCAGAAATGCTTCTTCCCAATGGTCAAAACCATTGTAAACGATCGCGTCCCCGCCTTGTTCTATTTTGAAATCTGGGTCCACAACAGGCTGCTTTGGGCCTGTTATTCATTATGTTTCTACCCAAAAATATGTTATTGGATCCGGACCCGAAACCTGACCCGGCATGGTAGGTTGGCTGGTCAGACGGACGGCGACGACGATGCGCGCGTATGGCTATTGTGCACGGTCTCTCTCCTCACATAAAAGGAAGCTTTGGGTGCCAAATGGGCCTTTTCGCCAAGCATTGCATCTATTCAGAAACGCTTTTTCCCAACAATCATAACCGTTGCAAACGGTCACGTGTCCGTCTTGTTTTATTTTGAAATCTAGGTCCATAATAGTCTATTTCGGGCCTGTTATTCATTATTGCTTCTACCCAAAAATTGTTATTGAATCCAAACCCGAAATCCGACCCGACATGGCCGGTCAGATGGCGATGCACGTGTGTGGCTATTGTGCATGGATTCCCTCCTCGTAAAAGAGCAAGTTTTGGATGCCCAAATGGCCCAACCTCTCTTTGAGAATTCACTATATAAACATATATAGATTTAAACCTATACATATTTATACATTTTGGGGATATAGGACTAATGTCTCTTCTTTTCCTCTTCCTCTTTCTTAAAAAACAAATCATGGAGGGAATGCTTGAAAATATCCAACATTCTCCTCTTATTTTCAAGGTTGAATAATTTAAAACATTTTAAGTTTAAAACGGAATAGCTGCATCACTTGAGTGATTTTATACATATCCAAATGGGATCAAGCCTAACATAGTTCAAGGTCAAGGAATTGCATCATCGTGGAAACCAACACATAAATGAAATGTATCTTTTGGATTTGAACCTTTACTTAGTGTAAACCATTCAAAGCCTTATCGAGATTCTACGGTGAATCAATCTTGAACCAAGTATCCCTCATGATAAAAGCGGAACAATCACACACATTGATTTTCTTATGTGAAGTGTTCTTTATTGCTCGGCACGTTAATGGTCATGTGCTTTTAATCCTGGGTTCATGAGTCTATTTTAGAGAGCGGTCTTACTTTCTTAGGAAAAGGCCTGATTTCCATGCTCATATAGTTAAGTCTCTTAAGGTATTTCTGCGATACACCTTTTAATTATCTAAAGTTATTAAGGATATTGTATCCATCATTTGTTTTTGTAGAATCCAACACTAAATATAAAGAGAGTCCTTGATTTAGTGTTCCATAATTATTCTCTTTTTGTTTTTAGAGAAATGAGCACTCCTTGTTAGGAGGAGAGCACTCATATTATTTTATTCTACACTTAATAAGGAACTATCAGCAAGCCTGACAGGTAGCAAACCCTCCCCCCATATAAATAAAAGAAAATAAAAAAAAACCCTCACCAAACTTATGTAATTAAGGTCAATAAAGAAACATGTTATTGGACCCGGCCCAACCGTCCAAACGGCGGCGCATGCATGTTTGACTATTGTGCATGGTCTCTCTCCTCACAAAAGAGCAAACTTTGAGCGTCCAAAAGACCCAACCTCTCTTTGAGAATCCACTATATATAGGTTTATACATTTTGGAGACGTGGGACTAATGTCTCTTCTTTTCTTCTTCTTCTTTCTTCAAAAACAAGCCATGGAGAGAATGGTTGAAAATACCCAACATTTTACATTTACTCACTTGTCGGGTCAAATCAGTATTAGTTCTCCGATACATCTTACATGTCATCTTCTACTGTACATAGATTATGATTGAGAAAATCTAGTCATATGCTTTTGATAAATCAGAAAAATGAAAATACCGGTCCAAGTTAAAAGAGTGTTGAAAATTTATTCAATTACAACTAAAATTTAGAAGGCATGAGGGAATTTGTAAGTGGCTGATGGTAGGGGAGAATGTACTATTACAACTAAAATTTTGAATGAAGAGCAAAGGCCGCCATCTACAATCTTAAATGGTGCTTTCAAAACCGAAGGAAGAAGAAGAGGGTGGTTCAGGCAGCTAGTCTGAACCTGTTATAGCCCTGCTGTGAACAACCACCAATCGATGATTACCACTCAACCAATAGAAAGAGAACACATTGGAGTATCATTGAAGCAAGTGCAGAAACAAGGAAGCATGAACAAGGAGGAGGAAATAGTAAGAACTGTTAATAAGGTTACATACATCATCTCTTCCGCATGCACAATACTTGACATGAGATGATGGCTTGCTTCAACATTTGTTAAACTAAATTCAGTAGCCTCAAATTCTTTACATCCATGCAGGCACCAAAACCCAATACACATCTACTAGTCCTTATACATCTTATTCACACCAATTCAAAACAAACAGTCCTCTCAACAGTCTTAAACATAAAACTATTTGAGCTAGAACAAATAGATGAATCTTCCTAAAGCACAAACCTGAAGAACAACTCTTGATTATAACTTGATTTTAATCATAGAGTACCAGAGACAAATTTCTATCCCTTACCGAATCATTTTCACACAATTCCAAAATAGACCCACCATGTTCCTCACCATTAGACCTAACAAAAGAATCTTCCTCGTCCATATCACGGAAAAGGTATTCACCTCTCTCTTTTCCTTCAATATCTAAGCAATAAACAACACACAAAGCAAAAAACCCAACAGCTCAACTCCTTACTTCATTTCACTATCCCCACCACCACAACGTAATCAACTTTCGTGTATCATCAAAGTCACAACCCCATGTTTACAAACAAACTCAAACTACCCAACCCATCCTGAACTTTTAGTTCTAAAAGACTTCACCCTTAAGGTAAAAGGTGGCCAAACAGTGACTTCGGTAGAGTTGTAACTGTCAAAAGCAGCAGTTAACATTTTGTAAATGAACTTACTCCTTTTAGGTGAGCAATTACGATCATATAGCTCAATACCTATATCAACTGTATGCATTATTAAATTAAGGTTAGATAGTAGGGAATGCACGAGGAGAGGACATAAATCAGGATTTTTGTTTACTTCCAATTGAATTGTATGATAAGTTAAACTAAGATAAGGATTTGTGACTCTGTGGATTCATTGAATATTTCATAGAATATTCGTTAATCTTTGGGTACCTATCCACAAAATTAATATAATTATGATATCAAGTGTTCTAGGGTTTCTCCTCATTCAGCGCGATAAACAGAAATACCAAGCAAACATTGTTGGAAGTATTTACTATTTACGCATGTTATGTCAATTGAATAATTGCTGTCAGTAGTTTATTGTTTAGATGTCCTAGTTTTTTGGAGTTTTACCTGGTCAGTAGGAGAATTGCTAGCACGTTTTGTAGTGCCTAGTTTTATGCAAGTAGTTGTTGATGTATTGCCTATATAAGGATGTTCTGTTAATGAATAAAGAAGTTCGTTTTCTCTTCCTCCATTTTAATAACACACCATTTTTAATAGTGGTATCAGAGCCAGGTTAATCAAAACTGAGTACAAATGGCAGAAAATTTTGTTCAGCCATCTATCCCGCGGTTCGACGGTCACTATGATCATTGGAGCATGCTCATGGAGAACTTCCTGAGGTCTAAAGAATACTGGAATGTAGTTGAGTCCGGTGTAACAGAACCAGCAGCTGGTGTGGCACTTACAAACACGCAAAAAAGCGAATTGGAGCAACTAAAGTTAAAGGATTTGAAGGCAAAAAATTATCTTTTCCAGGCCATTGATCGATCTATCTTGGAAACCATTCTTAGCAAAGAAACTTCCAAGCAAAAATGGGATTCTATGAAAAAGAAATTCTAAGGCTCGGCACGAACAAGAAGGCAACAACTTCAAACACTTCATACAGAGTTTGAAATTCTCAGAATGAAATCTGAAGAATCTGTTTCTGATTTCTTCTCAAGGACAATGGCAATCATCAACAAGATGCGGGTATATGGCGAGAAAATTGAAGATGTGACAGCAGTCGAAAAAATCCTTCGATCAATGACGCCAAAGTTTAATTATGTGGTGTGTACAATTGAAGAGTCAAAGGATCTTAATCAGCTTTCAATTGATGAATTGCAAGGTTCATTACTAGTTCATGAACAAAAGTTGATTCAACAAGACAAAGACGAGCAAGCCCTAAAAGCCTCGACAAACAGCAATGCTTTAGCAGCAACTCAATTAACAAATCGAGGTAGAGGTCGAGGAGGTCCTGGCAATAGAAGTAGAGGAAGAGGAAGAGGCCATCGAGATGGAGGCAGAGGAAGTACAGACCATGGAGATCAACACCAAAACACTCAATTTCAAGGAAGAGGACGAAGAAGGCAAGCAAATCACTACCAAAATGCTTACAGACCTATGTCAGTAGACAAGTCCAACGTTGAATGTTTCCGATGTCATAGATATGGTCATTATCAATCAGAATGTCATACAGATTTGACTAAAGGGCGTAATGAAAAATCTCACTTTGTAAAGGAGGTCGAGGAAGAAGAAATCTCTTTGCTGATGACATGTTATGCCAGGGAGGAAGCAAATCAAAACCTATGGTATTTAGACACAGGGTGCAGCAATCACATGTGCGGTGATAAATCAGCATTCTCAGAGTTAGACGGGTCATTTCGTGATAGTGTGAAGTTTGAAGACAATTCAAAAATTGACGTTATGGGAAAGGGTAATATCATAATTCGAACCAGAGAAAACTCCTTTCGAAATATTGCTGATGTACTATTTGTTCCAAAACTAAAAACAAAGCTGCTTAGCATTGGTCAGTTACAGGAGAAAGGGTATGAAGTTTCTATAAAAGGGGCAGTCTGTAGAATATTTGATGAAACATTGGGTCTAATTGCTCAGGTTAATATGACTGCAAATCGCATGTTTCCGCTGCATCTTAACACCACTTCACATACATGCTTCTCTACAAAACTAAGTGATGACGCATGGTTGTGGCATTTCCGCTATGGACATCTGAATTTTGGTGGGTTAAAAGCATTGCAGACGAACAACATGGTGATGGACTACCACACATTGTTGCACCTTCCCGAGTTTGTGAGGAATGTATTGTTAGCAAACAAACTCGTAATCCATTTCCGAAAGGAAAATCACATAAAGCTAAGAAAGTGCTGGAACTAGTGCATTCAGACTTATGTGGGCCTATTACATCAATGTCAAATGGAGGTAGACGATATTTTATATCATATATTGATGATATAGTCGTAAAATTTGGATTTATTATCTTCATGAAAAATCTGAAGCTCTCACAGCTTTTAAAAGCTTCAAAGCATTGGTTGAAAAGGAAGCAGATACTCGTATAAAAGTATTATGGACTGACCGTGGTGGAGAATACAATTCAGAAGAATTTCACAATTTCTGTGATAAGCAAGGAATAAGAAGGCAACTGACTGCAGCCTATACGCCACAGTAGAATGGTGTTTGCGAGAGAAAAAATCGCACAATTATGAATATGGTGCGAAGTCTTTTGACAAAAAGTGGTGTTCCAAGAAGTTTCTGGCCAGAGGCTGTCAATTGGAGTTCTCATTTATTAAATAGAAGTCCTACCTTTGCTGTTCAAAATATGACACCAGAGGAAGCTTGGAGCAATCGCAAACCATCGGTTGACCATTTTAGAATCTTTGGATGTGTTGCTTATGCTCATATCCCAGATGTGAAGAGAAGAAAGCTTGATGACAAAGGAGAAAAATGTATTTTTCTTGGTGTTAGTGATCATTCAAAAGCATATAAACTATATAATCCTATCACCAAGAAGATTATAATTAGTCGTGATGTTATTTTTGACGAAGAAAAAACTTGGATTTGGAGTTGTAACACTAAGGAACAACAAATTTTTGCAGATTCTGATGGTGGAAATGAAGAACATAAACAACAGGACTTGCATCAACAAATTACAGCAGCAGGTGTACCATAAAATCCATCTAACGAAGCATGTACAGGTGCTGAAAACTCACCACCAAGAGTAGAATCTAATGAATTTGTTGATGCTGCAGCAGGATCACACCCTCATCGTGTTAGAAGGAGGCCTGCTTGGATGCAAGACTATGAGGTAACTAGTGTTAACATGTCTGAAAATTCTATACATTATGCTCTTTTTTCATACTACGATCCTACAACATTTGAAATGGCTGTAAAAGAATCAAAATGGCGCAAGGCTATGGATGATGAAATTGATGCAATAGAAAAAAATCATACTTGGGAGCTGACAGATCTTCCAAAGGGACAAAAAATCATCGGCGTCAAATGGATTTACAAAACAAAATTAAAGGAGAATGGCAAAGTTGAAAAGTATAAGGCACGTTTAGTGGCTAAATGATATAAACAAGAATTTGATGTAGATAACAAAGAGGTTTTTGCTCCTGTTGTAAGGCATGACACAATCAGAACAGTGATTGCATTGGCAGCTCAAAACTCATGGTCTATCTTTCAATTAGATGTTAAATCTGCATTTTTGCACGGTGATTTGGAAGAACATGTATATGTCGATCAACCTCCTGGTTATATTAAATTTGGAAACGAAAATAAAGTATACAGGTTAAAAAAGGCACTATATGGACTTAAACAAGCTCCACGAGCTTGGTACAGTCGTATAGATGCTTATTTTTTAAAGAAAGGTTTCAAAAAATGTCCATATGAGTATGCACTTTATGTCAAAATTGGAGATGGAGGAAAGATGATCATCGTATGCTTGTATGTAGATGATCTCATATTCACTGGAAACGATAGTCGAATGTGTGATGATTTTAAGAAATCCATGATGACAGAATTTGACATGTCTGATCTTGGAATAATGCATTATTTTCTTGGCCTTGAAGTGGAGCAATCTGCTGCCAGCATTTTTGTCTCCCAAAAGAAATACGTGCAGGATATTTTAGACAGGTTTGGAATGAAGAATTGTAATTCCGTGAATACACCAATAGAATGTGGATTGAAGTTAAGCAAGCACATGGAAGGAAAGAAGGTTGATAGTACCTTTTTCAAACAAATTGTAGGAAGTTTAATCTATTTGACAGCAACAAGGCCAGATATAACATATTCAGTGAGTCTCATAAGTAGATATATGGAGGATCCAAAGGAGATGCATCTTCTCGCTGCAAAGAGAATATTACGCTACCTGAAAGGAACCATGGAGTTTGGCTTACTATACAAGAAAAGAGAAGCAAAAGGATTGGAAGGCTTCACTGATAGTGATTTTGCAGGGGACCAAGATGATAGAAAAAGTACATTGGGCTATGCTTTCATGCTGGGTTCAGCGGCTATTTCATGGTCTTCTAAAATGCAGTCAATAGTTGCGTTATTTACTACCGAAGCTGAATTTGTTGCGGCAACCTCATGTGCATGTCAAGCCGTTTGGTTGAGAAAAATTCTTGAAGAGTTGCAATGCAAGCAAGAAGTAGCAACTGCAATTTACTGTGACAACAGTTCAGCAATCAAGCTCTCAAAAAATCAAGTTCTGCATGGACGAAGTAAACACATAGATGTGAAGTATCATTATTTGAGAGAACTTGCAGGTGATGGAGTCATTAAATTAATTTATTGCGGAAGTGAAGACCAAATTGCAGACATTTTAACGAAGCCCCTCAAATTTTCTGCGTTCCAAAGCTTAAGGAGGCAGCTTGGAGTCTGTGCTTCAGCTGAAGCAGCTCAAGTAGCAGGATTTTCTGAATTCTAACTCCGATTAAACTGTATGTTATATATGGAACATCAGTTTAAGAGAGGGATTGTTGGAAGTATTTACTATTTACGCATGTTATGTAAATTGAATAATTGCTGTCAGTAGTTTATTGTTTAGATGTCCTAGTTTTTTGGTGTTTTACCTGGTCGGTAGGAGAACTACTAGCACGTTTTGTAGTGCCTAGTTTTATGCAAGTAGCTGTTGATGTATTGCCTATATAAGGCTGTTCTGTTAATGAATAAAGAAGTTCGTTTTCTCTTCCTCCATTTTAATAACACACCATTTTTAACAAACACTATATAGTCACTAACTGCTAAGCTTGAGACACTTCTTGTTAGGGTTGTCTCGCATGTTTAATGGAGGAACAACGGTTTGGATTGGAAAAAAAGTCACATATCGTTAAATAATATAGAGAAGTGGTGTATAAATATGGGTTGGTAGACACGTAACATTGGGGATTCCTTTTGTTACAACAAAGTGTGTGCCAACCCATATGCGTACGCCACGTGCTGGAGATGGGAAGCTTGTTCCGACCGTCGTTACACAACACTTCTCATTTCTCAAACTGTTTTGTAGCAAGAAGTAGAGATGGTGATAACGGTTTTGTATTTTGGAATCTCCATTACAATTGTTAACATCACATTTTAACTACTTTATATTCTTTGCCACCCTCCAGTAGCATCTTTATGTTTTTCAGAACTACCATCGCATGTCTTTGTGCAAGAAAGACTTGTTAGCTCCTGCCCATGCAATATCATAGTATAGACTCAGAAAATTAATGTAGAGGTGAGATTTTGACATAAATCATAGTTGTTACTTGTACCTGAGCCATTTACATGGAAACGTACTAAAATATCTCAAGTATCAGACCGATATTTGATAGAATTATGTGAATTTTTGTACTACTTTTTTGGTTATGATAAAACTATGTTGTTGACACTGTTCAGTTAAAAAAGGGGAAAAGAAAAGAATCTGCATCACTATCTTTATCACTGGTGCATGCATCATTATCTGAAGATTGAGATGAATGAAACACTTCTAGTGGTGAATGTTCACAACTGAAAAACAAAAACCGATACAAACTTTTAGATGTTATGCACCCAACTACTGATGTATTAGGTTTTATACAAAGAATTACATTACGACTGAAACGTAATGTATTAATTTTTTTTTTGGTTTTTTGGTATTTATTTTACAAGTTTGAAATTTAAAACATGGAGAATGATGTTACAATTTTATGGCTTTCTACTTTGTATAATTTATCTGACTGCTTATTGTTGTTTCCATTCGGAAAAAAATTGGGTTAAAAGTACAAAGTCGAAATATGTGTATGTACTGCATATATTATATTTAGGGCTTACAAATTAAGCACTTCTTAAAACTATATTTAAGAACTAATAAATTTATTGCCTAGCCTCTGGTGTAAATAGTATTGTAGCATAATAATGTGATTTTCCTAATAAATAAATGTGATAGCAGAAAAATTATCTCTTTCAACCGAAAGATTTTTTTTTTTTTTTAAACTCTAAATATGATACGTGCCTTTTTTAAGCGTACTTTGCAATATTCATGGACAAAATTGTAACATATTTTTTATTGTGTTTAAGTATAGTTTTATGATATAAAAATGAATGATTTTCCATATTACAGAATATAAAGGTAATTATGGTTCCTCAAGGTAGAGAAGCAAATTTTCATAGGCAATAACATGTGGATAGCTATGTGTTAGTTTTTATCGAATTCCCTAGTTTAATACTTTATAATAAACATATATGCTATAATGATAAAAAGCAACGCAACCAACTATATTTTAGTTGTCATGTCAATAATGGTAAACAACTAAAAAGAATTGCATACAAAAAGCACAATACATTTAGAACACGATGAAGACATTTCGAGTTCAAGATGTCAAAATTAAGCACATGGAGAGTTAATAGTCCCTCCCTTTGTGCTCGAAATTCACTTGAAAGCCGAAATTACATTCAATCAGTTTCCTTGGCAAACATAAATTGATAAAGGGGCATTGAACACCAGTTTTAAAGATTTATAATTGACACCATGTTTATTTTAACTATATCTTGAAGATTTATAATCGATGCTATACTTATTTTGAGATTTAGGAAAAGTAAATGACGTCCACAATGATCAGGTTTGAAGCTATGTATTAGTTTGGAAAGCACGTGAAGACAAAAGATATTTAGGCTCAAGGTTATGATTCTTTCAAACTAAGATGGCAATTCAAATCATCTGATTTTATGATTTCAAAGTTCCCATCCATACCCTCCTCAGACGTTCTAATTTTTACTAATTTTTTTAACGAACAGCGAAGATTCAATTTGCACCATGGTTTAAAATTCCAGCGAAATTCTGGTTATTTCGGTGATTCCGTTCCGATTCTGCTCATAACCGGAATGAAATCCGATCAAAATTCCGATTCCGGTCTAAATTCCGTGTTTGCTTTTCAAATATTGAAAAAAAACTTATAAAAAATTAAAAAAATACAACCAAGGTATAATAATTAAAAAACAAATTAATCGACAGGATAAATAAATGAAGAAGAAATCATGTAGTTTCATAAAAAAAGTTGTTATACTTTTGTTAATTTACATCGTATCATAATAAAAAATTCAAAATTTTCAAAATTGATCTGAGTTTTAAAATCTCAAATGAACAATACAGAATCTTACGTAATGGATTTTTAACTAAGGTGTGCATTTTATATGTAACGTAAAAAAATATACTATAATTTTATGACAGTATTGAATATTTATTAGCGTATATAGCAAATTAAAACAAAAAAGTACCAGAATTGAAAAAGCGGGATTAAAGCGGAACTTTAGGTATTTCTGAAACGGAACTGAAAATTTTAAAATTATCAATGGCTGGAACAAGAATGGAAAACAGAATTTCGAACCTTGATTTGCACAATTAAGTGCATGGGTTAAATAGAAGAAATGGTGACAATTGGACATGCATTTCTTGGAGTGTATGACCCTGAGCAACACAAACATTAATGAAAGATGAGTATACGATTTATCAAGTAGGATAACAAATCATAGTTTAAACCAATTACGCCTGCACACATATATGCTCCGACTAACATGAATATATAAGTTCATTAAAATCATGCCCACAAAGGTTAAAGCAGCCACATATATAGGTCAACGTATTTGAGTATGTAAAAGGTCCCTACAACTTGTAAAAGAGTACACAGGCGTCCCACATTAACTAAACAAAACATATTTTTAAGGTAATTCGAGTACCATAAACTTACAGATATTACACAACCGCGGTCAACCATTTATAATGCCACAGTTCTAGCACCTGCAAATGACAAAACAAGTATAATGCTAAAGAAAAATATAGTTCGAGTTGATATAACGTAGTATCTGTTGAAATAGTAGATATAACCTAATATTTGTCTCGCTCTAATTTATCCTTTGAGTGTCCCTTAATAGCTAGATAATTGCTTCTTTAAATATATTACTGTCGGTTTCAAATGTTTAAACTCAATGTTAAATATGTAGAATACAAACATCTGTCATCAGTTTGCCAGATTTCCTTTAATAGTTAATTCATAGCCCCTGCACTTGTATACAAAAATCCATATTTGCATGGAAATTTTAATTCGGATTGGATATTAAATCATTCTGCATGAGAACACAACATAGTAGGTGTAAGAGATCTCATCTATTGTGCTTCACATTCTCACTGTATCTTTATCAGTTTACCATTCATAAATAAATAATTTAGGAGATTTAATGTCATTGCACATTCATCTCCCATGGTTTAGCGTTATATATAAGTACTTCCCCTTGAACTTTATATTTATTTAATCTCAAATCATACAAAATGCATTCCTCAATTCAAGTACTTATGTTCATTCTCCTCTCAAACCTTCTTCCTACTCTAGTCCTTTCAAAAGGCAGCTTCTTCCTATTCCTCAACAATGTTGGATGTTTTTGCTTCCTATACACCACCACATGATTATTTATAGAAAACAATTTGAACCATGCAGTTAACAAAAATAGATATGAAAATGGTAAATTTATGGCCTGAAATTCTTGTTGTTTCAGATTTAAAAAAGAGGCACAGTCCAAAAGAAATTCAGTCCATTATCTTTGTACCTCACCACTCCAAGGTCAGAAGTAATATCCTGTCAAACTTATTGTCTTTTCCCTGAATATACAAAAATATGAACAAAATCGATGAAACTTAGGTGCAGATTTACTGTCTATGTACATATGCATAATACATACATATTATGTACTCTTTTTTGCAAATTTTTTATTGTTAATTTAGAATTTTAACATGCCCAAAATTACCTCGGATCAATGAACTATTTGCACTATTTTAAGAAAACGTTGTCATTATAAAGGTTCAGAATCTTTTTATAATAAGCACAATATATTATTTGAAATTTTAGCTTCATAATGTACTTACTTATAAACTGAAGCTTAGGAAAGCCTTGCGCAAAAGATATGTTAGGGATATTTTGTGAACATCCCAAAAAATGAATAATACTTTTATTTGATTAGACCACTCAAAACATTGGCCATAAATTACATTTTTTTAAAAATACAGGCAAGGCTGCTACTACGCTGAAACTTGGAGGAAGAAGGGTACTGGCTGCTAGCGACGATGGCTACCGATTTGCTTCCACTGACAGGCCTACCTACTACAGCTGGAACTAGGATTAACGGATCTAAAGGCTGTCAATTTTTTCACTAACTCGACTGCAATGGAGACGATGGCAGCAGGGACAACTACGATGGAGATGACTGCAAACAGCGATGAAGTCTACTGGGCGACGAAAATTTATTTGGAGGAGGAAGATTTGTAATCTAATTTGGATCGAGGATATTAAATTTGGGGAAGTTTTTTTATTACGAGTACGCGAATGGAAGTAGAAATGGAGGGAAGCAAAATAAATTTAGCGCCTCAACTCTCACAGCGCGCGACTTCATAATTTACCGCTTAAATTTTGTTTCTGACGACAAGCAATTAAAAACGATATATCCTAATGCTATTAAAATTAACTTTCCTTGTAGTGTATGTGCCTTTCAAAGCACTCACAATATATCTTTCAAAAGCATCAAAAAGTTCCTTTCGAAAGCATTAAAACATCCCTTTTGGAAGTATCAAATTCATCGAAACATCCCTCTGAAAGTATCAAAACCTTTCTTTCGAAACCATTTAGTTCAAGTAGGATTTATAGAAGTATAGCTTTGAAACCATATGAAAGTATCTCTTTCAAAATCATTGGTTTTAACCTTAAGTATAACTTCTGAGTCAAAGTGAATATAAGCGAAAATGATCCTTTTGAAAACTTTATTTTCTAAGTAAAAGAATTTGAGGAATAGATGGTGTCGAAACCACCATTTCCAAAGCATTGATAAAAGCAGCTATAAGTACCCTTTCGAAAGCATTGATAAAAAGCAGTAATAAGTGCACTTTCGAAAACATTGGGAAGTAGCTTCAATATTAATAAAACAAAAGCTTCCATTTTGAAAGCATTATTATAAGTCTATAGAAAAAACGACTTTTAACCAATTTGAAAGGTACGAAGACGACAGCTAGGTTTCGACTACGTTCAAAACCACACTTTCGAAAGCCCTTTTTCAAAACTTAATATGCAGCAAATCAATCGAAAGCTATTTTTGAAAACAAAGTTAAGCAACAATCCCTCCGAAGGCTATTTACAAGTAAATTCAACCCTTCCCCTTAACAAAACAATTAGGACATTTAAGTCCTCTAATTTTTAATTAATTTAATTTCCATAGCAAATCTCTTACGAAAAATCCCCAAAATCATCTTAATTCACTTTTAATATGTTTTCTAACATATATAAATTTCAGACTCAGAATACTTTATATAATTACCAAAATTAATTTTAAACCCAAATTATCTATTTCTTCCATTCAAAATTCCTAATAAATTATCCATGGCTTGGATAATTATGAAAATTTAAATTCATCTCCAAAATAATGTTCTACATAACATATTAAATCTTCATGGCAAACCGAACCCATTTTATACGATTTTAACCTTAAAATCGAATCAAACCTTTTACAAACATACTTGTTTAAATCAAACATGACATATAATCAAAGCATATCATCACTAAATCATCCAAACGGTTTTAAACTTTAAATATGAAATCTAAATGTTCATTAAGACATAAATGAGATGGTTTTGATTATTATTCACCTTGTTTGGATAAGAAACATGAGATTTGATCTTGCTTATCCTTGCTTAGCTTTTAGTTAATTTTGGTCCTCTATTTTCCTAGGTTTATGGCCGTCCTTGCTCTCTTTTGTTTTTGTTTTTATGAAAGCACGAAAATGAGAATGAGTCAAGATTTTAGGGGTTATGGGGTCATAGCTATTTTTATAATACCCTCGCCTTATTCTCTTGAGCAGTTAACTTATAAAGCCATTTTATAAATGCATCCTTATGATTTTCATTTAGTTAAGGCGCAACCTCTATTCAGTTTTCAAATCTCAATCCCCTTATTATTCCAGTCTCTACATTATTCTATTTAATTTATCTAATTAAATCTCATGAATAACGTTGTTTAAAATTAGGGGTGTTATAGGCTCTATTCCTTAAAGGATTTCGTTCTTGAAATTCAACAAGGACCAACTACTAATCATATCAATCATTTTGACATCTCATAACTACCATACTAGCCTACCTAACTAACAAATAGTCTATGTAAAACAAATCTAGAACATACTCCTACAACAGATCAGGATAAGTATCTTTAATCCTGTTTTTTGTCTCTCAAGTGCAGTCTTTCTCATTGTGGTTCCACTAAAATTTCACCAACTTGACTATCTTATTTCTTAGTCTCTTCTCATATCTCGCACCTGAACAGATTGTCTAACAAAAGTAAATTCAGTTTTACTATTAAATCTTCCAATATAGTCAAAGGAATAGTAGTCTCTGGATCATGAACATACTTACGAAGATGAGACACATAAAACACATTATGGACACCTGCCAAACTGCTTGGAAACTCTACACTGTATGTGAGCTTTTTGATCCTCTCTAAAATTGGGAATGGTCCAACATATCTCCATACCAGTTTTCTTGACTTTCTAAATTGTACCACACCCTTCATCGATAATACTTTCATGAAAACTGTATCTCCAACCAAAAACTCTAGATCTTTACACCTATTATCTACGTAACTCTTTTGTCTAGACTGAGCTTCCATCATCTTACCTCGAATCAACTCAATCTTCTCTGTTGCCTCTCTTACTAGATCTGGTACTAAGACTAATCTACCTCCAGTTTCCAACCAACATGTTGGCGACTTGCATGGCCTTTCATGTAAAGCTTCGAGGGGTGTCATTCTTATACGAGTCTGATAACTATTATTATAGGAAAAATCAACTAAGTGTAAGGTAGCACACCAGCTCTCAATACATCCTTGAGTACCTTATTGATTTACTTTATCATCCCGTCCGTCTAAGGGTGATATGCAGTACTCATCTTGAGCTTGGTACCTAGCACATCTTGTAGACTCTTCCATAACTCGTTAGTAAACAAAGTATCTCTATCACTTACTATACTACTAGGAATTCTATGCAGTCTAACTATGTTCTTCATAAACAATTTAGCTAAAACAGGTGTCATCCTAATTGACTTAACTGGAATGAGATAGGCACTCTTGGTCAACCTGTCCATTATGACTCATATGCTATCATTTCCTTGATATAACCATGCAAACCTATCTACAAAATCAATGAATATCGAATCCTATATCCAAACTGGTATCTTCAAAGGTTGAAGCAATCCACTCGGCTTCTGATGTTCGGCCTTCATTTGTTGACAGTTCACACACTGCCTAATCCACAAGCCAACATCCTTTTTCATACCTTCCAAGTAGAAACTCCTCTTCATATCTTGATACATCTTAGTACCCCCAAAATGAATCATAAATTTGGATCGACAACCTTGTTTAAGAACTTCTTTCCTTAAGTCCTCAATATTCGGAACGCACAACCGTCCCTTCTTTCTCAACCATCCTCTCTGATCAAGAGTGAAATCTTTTAGATCATCAATCTCTAACCCGACCTTAAGCCTTTTAATCTTCTCAGCTAACAATGGATCATCCTTCTTCTTAGAAGCAATCCTTTCGATCGGCACTGGTCGAACTTCTAAGCAAGATAACATGGCATTACTCTAACTAGAACTAGCAGTCAATCTTAACTGCACACTATAAGTAGTCAAAGACTCTAGATCTTTCCATTCTGCCAATATGGCTAACGCCACATTTTGATGTTTTCTGTTAAGAGCATCCGCTACTTTATTACATTTTCTAGGTGTATAGACTATACCAAATTCATAAGCCGCAAAAACTCCAACCACCTCTGTTGTCTCATATTTAACTCCTTCTGAGAGAATAAATACTTTAAGGACTTATGATCCGTGTATAACTCAAATTTCTTCCCTAAAAGATAATGTCTCCACACTTTTAATATGAAGATCATCGCTGCCAACTCTAAATCATGAGTAGGATATCTCACTTCATACGGTCTGAGGTGTCGTGAAGCGTAGACAATGGATTTACCTTTCTGCATCAACACAACTTCTAATCTGATTCCGCATGCATCGGTGTACACTGCTAATCCTTGGTTTCCGTTTGGAACCACTAACACGAACGCGTTAGTCAATAGATGCTTTAATGTAAGGAATGCTTCCTCACGTTTTTCATACCAAATAAACTTCACATCCTTCCTAGTTAGCTTAGTCAAAGGCACTGCTATCCACGATAAATTCTTAATGGATCTCCAGTAATAGCCAATGAGTTCGAGAAAACTTCTATTCTCAGTCATCGTCTTTGGTCTATTCCAGTTGTTAACAATTTCTATCTTATCCAAATCAACTGAAAAACCCTTCAAATCACGTGACCAAGAAACTTAACTTATTTCTTCCAAAAATGACACTTTGGAAATTTCACTTTTAGTTGGCACTGCCTTAGCGTCTCAAGCACTATTCTAAGATGAACTTCATGCTCTTTCTTATTCTTAAAATATTTTAGAGTGTCATCTATGAATACCAATACGAACCTATCCAAATGCATTCGGAAAATTCGGTTCATCAAATCCATGAAGAAAACTGGCGCATTTAACCCAAATGGCTTTACTAACCACTCGTATGAACTATACATAGTGTAAAACACCATCAAGGGAATACTATCCTCTGCCACTCTTAGTTGATGGAAACCTATTACCAAATCCAATTGGAAAAATACTCTGGCTCCACACAACTGATCAAATAAAGCATTGAATCTCGGCAAAGGATACTTATTCTTGATCATCTTTTCATTCAACTTACAATGGTCGATACACACACTGATTCTTATAATGCCCAATCTGGTCGCAGTTAAAGCACTTCACCTCTTTCTTTCCTCGGCCTTCTTCCCTTTTCCAGTTCGATATTCATGAGCATAATGTTTCTTCTTATCACACATAAAGCAAACTAGATTAGCATTCACCTTCTTAGCAGCTTTTCCCTTTTGTGTTCTTTTCTTCTTAAGAACTTCCTCTTCTTACCCTGAAAACCCTGGGTTTCAATCTGGTTCTCCTTCCCAAAAGTAGAAAACATCTCTTCATTCTGAATTGCCATCCCTACAACAACAATACTTGGATCACAGAGATGTGGCATTGTCGCCTTAGCAATTTTGGGTCTTAGCCCTCGAATAAACTTTTCATTCCTTTTAGTAACAATGTCAACAGTAGCGTATCCATATTTGGACAGCTCGTCAAAATTCGTAGCGTACTCAATCACCGACATCTCACCATGCACTGGATCCATGAATTTTCTTAGTAATACTGACTTGGTAATTTCATACAAAAACCTTGCTTCGAATCTCCTTCGAAATTCTACTCAAGTCAACTCTTCCTCGAGAACTCCTACAGTAACACTATTCCATCAATGAAGTGCGGCTCCTTGCAACTGTCTAGGGGAAAGTCTTCTCTTTTGCTCATCGCTTAGTCCTAAGTCAACAAAGATCCTTTCACAGTGCAAAAGCCAATTCTCTACTTCTATAATATCCTCTGTTCCCAAAAATGGTTTCCCAATAAGACTGGTATAATATCTACTCGACTTAGCATAGTTGTTGCCAACTAGGTCCATGGGATTAGCTCCTCCAACATTCCCAGCAGTACCCCCAATTACTCCTACAAATTGCTCCAGCTTGCATCGCATTGACAAAAAAATGATACTTCATCCCTATATATACTGGTGGAATTCACCATCTACATTGGCACTTGCATTTAGATTGGCATTTTCCTGTCGACCTGGGTTTCTCCTGGTGTTGGGTCTAGCATTTCCATTGGTTGTGGTGCTTCCTACACCTAGATTTCCTCTCCCGTTTCCTGCCTCCATATCTTCCTTTCTCATAAATTTACATACGAGCCTTAGTAAGATATAGAAGGACGGTCTAAGAAAGAGGAGAGTATGTACTTATACACACACATACATAACAAATACAAGTACATTACTATAGCGTTAACCCAAATCTCGATCTTGTTTTCTAATTCATTGAATTATGTTTTGAAAATCCTTTGGTTTAAATTTGTTTTCAAATTTGCATAAACCTATACTCTGATACCAACATGTAACATCTCCTACTTGAAGGCCCAAAACTAATGGCTACGGATGCTGCAATCATCCATGGTTATCAATTCTCGGTGATCAAATGCAGTAATGTTTGATATATTGATATAATAGAAATACATGAATATGAAAACATTTTGAAATCATAAAATAGATTTCTTATTCAACTTCGGTTCATGTTTTAAATTCATTACATAATCCCACTTCGTAATCCACGTTTAGAGAAATATAATTATTACAACATACGCCAAGAGCGACATATGATGATGCGCCCTTAGATGATCAGAGTCTAAACATAGGCAAGTAAACAACTTTTCCATTACAACCAAAATACAGTGGAATCAAACAGAAAGAACTTCTAATAGCTAGCTTGCCACTTACACGTCTCTGTAAGCTTATTTGTCTAAAGGAGAACTTGAAAACCCTAACTCTCATGTACCCAAAAGTAATCGAGCACCCGAGAGTTTAAGGGGAAAACATAAACTTCGAGTCGGATAACAAGCCTGGTGTGAATAATAATCTACCATCTCGAACCATATAGATATCTGTTGCGACCATGCTGCTTAGCGGAACAGGTTCCCCTTACTAGTATCCTAACTCAATTTATAATAACCATATAGTGTGCACTTGCATCCACAATGGTTAAGACATAAAAAAATGAAATATATTATAATGATATGTAAACATGCAATATACTTTGGATTTCTCATCCCCATTCGTTTGACTATCTGTCTCAGTTATAGTTTCTAGGGTCACTATTAATCTACTAATTTTCATAGGCTGACTAATAACATGTTCAAAGCTTACAGACTGTTTATCCGGTTTCATAGTTTTCATGGGATCACAAAGAACGTATTGGTATCTACTAATAACTTCATCCAATTATAATTTTCATGAGCTCGCTTTGAACCTATTGGGTTCTCCAATAATTTCTCTCATATGATAGTTTTCATGGATTGACTATGAACCTATTGATCTCTATCAATAACTTAATCCGGATATAATATTCATGGGATCACTAAGAACCTATTCGCCCTTGCTAATAATAATTTCTATACATAATTTTCATGGGTTTACTATGAACCTGTTTAAACTAACAACCTTTTGATTAGACTTTGGGCATCCTACATTTTGGTCTACCCGACTTCTTGGATGCAATTCTACTAACACAGGAGTTAATTCAATTTATATTCACTATTGGGTCAACCAAGCTGGTTATTTCCGCCCTTATCACCCCAAAATGCAGTTATGGGTTAATTATAGAGTGAATATACTTATAGATGAAGCACACATAATAACTAGTTATAATCTGATAACACAACCATCCATGGTCTTATATCCATGAAATCATTTTCAAATGAAACATGGTTAATACCTTTAACCTTTTTATCTTTAGCAAGGAAAGCTTCTTCAAAACTCTAAAGTTAAATGCCATTTCAAAATCTTTTATATTGCCATGGGTTTTTCTTTAAAAATGAGATTGGGTTCTTTCTTTTAAAAACTAAGGCTTTCAAAACCTTAGACCCTCTCATTCGAAACTATTGAACCATGACTTTCAAATGTATTCCAACCTTCTTTTCAAAACACTTTAATAAATGCCTTCCGAAATACTCAAAACATCGCTTTTGAAAGCATCAAAACCTTCCTTTTGAAACCATTAAAACATACCTTTTGAAAGTATCAAAACCATTAAAACATCCCTTTCGAAAGTACCAAAACCTTTCTTTCGAAATCATTTAGTTCAAGTAGGATTTATAAAAGCATAGCTTCGAAACCATATGAAAGTATCTCTTTTAAAATCATTTGGTTTAACCTTAAGTATAACTTCTGGGTCAAAGTGAACATAAGGGAAAGTAACCCTTTTGAAAAATTTAATTTCCAAGCAAATTTTTTTATAGAACAGATGGCGTCGAAACCACCTTTTCGAAAGCATTGATAAAAGCAGCTATAAGTACCCTTTCAAAAGCATTGATAAAAGCAGCTATAACTACCCTTTCAAAAGCATGGGGAAGTAGCTTCCATATTAATAAAAAAAAAGCTTCCCTTTCGAAAGCATTGTTATAATGCTATAGAGAAAAGCGGCCTTTAACCAATTCGAAAGATATGAAGACGACAGCTAGGTCTTGAAGCAAAACTACCCTTTCGAAAGGCCCTTTTCGAAACTTAATATGCGGCAACTCAATCGAAAGATATTTTTAAAACAAAGGTAAGCGGCAATCGCTTTGAAGGCTATTTACAAGTAACTTCAACCCTTTCAAAAGCTTCTCAAAAAACACAGTAAACGGTAACTCTTTCGAAAGCAAAACAAAGGCAAGTTGGTTGATTCGAAAGCGATCAAAAATGGCATCACCCCCTTTGAGAAAAAGCTTTCGACACCATCTCCTTTTGCCTTTATCCAATACACTACATACCAATTATTTGATATCATGTGTATTGGTTTTGAATGAGTTCGAAAGGCCATCTGGGATGATTTCGAAGCAAGCAAATGGAAGTGGCAAGTTTGTAATTCAAAGAAAAACTGATTTTCTACCTTTAAAAGAAATCCCTTTATACCTAACCTGCCTTATTTGTCAAAATAGGATTGGTTGTCAAATCCTTTACCAAAATATTTTTCTAAAAGGCTGCCGAATTCATCAATTAATGATTAAAAATATTTAACAACGAAGCCCTTCCCCCTAACAACACAATTAGGACATTTAAGTACTCCGACTTAATTAATTTAAATTCCATAGAAAATCTCTTAGGAAAAATCCCTAAAATCATCTTAATTCACTTTTAATATATTTTCTAATATATAAATTTCGGACCCAAAGTACTTTATATAACTACTGAAATTAATTTTAAACCCAAATTATATATTTCTTCTATTTAAAATTCATAATAAACTATCCATGTCTTGGATAATTAAGAAAATTTAAGCTCATCTCTAAAAGAATGTTTTACATAACGTATTAAATCTTCATGGCATTCAAAACTCATTTTATATGATTTTAACCTTAAAATCGAATCAGACCTTTTACAAACATACTTGTTTAAATCAAACATGACATATAATCAAAGTATATCATCATTTAAATCATCCAAGCGGTTTTAAACTTTAAATATAAAATAAATATTCATTAGGACATAAATGAGATGGTTTTGATTATTATTCACCTTGTTTGGGTAAGAAACTTAAGATATTATCTTGCTTAATTCTTCCTTACTTGAATCCTTGGCTTTTAATTGATTTTATTCCTCTTTTCTCTTAGGTTTATGGCCGACCTTACTCTCTTTTGTTTTGTTTTTGTTTTTTTATGAAATTATTAAAATGAGAATGTGTTAAGGGTTTAAGGGTTTATGGAGTCATATACGGTTATTCCCATAATACCCTTGCCTTATTATATTGAGTAGTTAGCTTATAAAGCCATTTTATTAACACATTCTTATGATTTTCATTTAGTTAAGGCACGACCTCTATTTAGTTTTCAAATCTCAATTCCCTTACCATTCCAGCCTCTATATTAATCTATTTAACTTATCTAATTAAATCTCCTGAATATTTTAAATTAGGGGTGTTATAATCTCTATTCTGGTTTTGCACTATCAACCCTCACTTCATCTGAAGGAATGGGTTTACAACAACTGCGTAAAGCCATAGAAACATGACTTTTGCTAGAGCCCCAAAACTGGACTTTAACATTTTGCTCGAGCACTAGAACAGGACTTTGATGAACAATGCAACAAAAAGCTACTTTTTGACATGGTGTATCTTTAACATACATATTATCTCTTTTCGGTACAAAGACTCATATAACCTAACCAAACGATGTTGAGTGGAGGTGTAGAGGCTATGAAGTTTATTCAACTAGAATATATAATGTGGAAATAAAGCACACTAGTCGAAAATACCTGAATCAAATGAATCTTTTGAGGAATAGGGTAAATGCTTTAGGTTTCGAGAGTTTAGGCATAGGTTTCATAGCATTGAGTTATATATTGATTTAGGAATGGTCTGGGGTATTTATAGGTGTTGTAGGGATGCAAATTTAAGATTTGTCATTAATGAAGAGAAGCAACTTCTAGAGTGAAGGGCTGCGGGCAAAACTTCTCAGAACATGGTCATCGTTCGCAAAAAACACCATGATCGGTCCTCTAGAACCAGCAAATTGGTTGTTGTGTTCTTAGCACAATAAATGTGGTAGAAAATCCTAGTTTCGATGGTTGTATATAGCTCTAAAAAATACCAGAATATTTTTCAACATATGCGATAAGATCTAAGAAATTATGGTAGAGTTTGGAGTGATCTGGAGTTCGTTTGTTTGGTTTTAACAATATTACTAACATGACTCGATAACACAAAATCTTCATTTGAACTCTTTGATATTTCATCGAGTGTATCTTTAGTTTTGATGTGTTCTAGTAGATTTGTTAACACCATCATAAGTCTTCTAAAGCTTATGTACTCTTGTAATATCACTACGAAGCAAAGTATTCTCTGATACGTGCTTTGATTAGTGTCTCTTCTAAATATTATGTCCTTGATGCTTACTAATACTGTAAAGTGAATGATAAAATCATTTATAGTATTGTCACGTGATTGTGACCATCAAAATACCATAAATACGGTTACTACAATGTTTGACATTGAAAAATTATCCATTGAAATTTCAACCATAGAGAAGAAGAAGATGAAAGAGTGGGCTTTTACTACTCTACAGTTGGCTATAGGAGAGAATCTTTTCTCAGAGATTAGTAGTGAAACCACTGCTAGAGGAATTTTGACCAAGTTGAAAGTATCGACATAAAAAATTGCTTACTAATCTTCAGATTTTGCCGAAGACATTTTTCACCATGAAGGAGAGAGAATGTACTTCAGTGAAGGCACATCTAAGTTTCTTCGATAATCTTATGATGAGCATAAATATTGTGTATTTGAAGGTGGGTGATAGAGGTGAGCATTTGATCAAGTTAACCGACCTAACCAACTTAACCGACCTTAACCTAACCGCTTTAACCGAAAAAATCAATTAACTGAACTTTCGGTTAACCAACCGAAATCAGATCGGTTAACGATTAATCAGGCTTGTTGTATTAATTTGTTGTGTTAATCATATATCATGATAATTTGTCATAATTTCTTGTATTAATCTATATCATGATAGTTTGTCATAATTTGTAGCTAGCAACTTTTTGGGGTAAATAATTATTTGGTACATAGTAATATGTCATTCATAAAATATCAGTTCTATATGTTTCATAATATCTATTTTCAACACTAAAATATAAGATGAAAATTCTTTTTATTTTTTATTTTTGTCTTACATTTTTTCGCTGCTACTGGTAGAAATATTGATGGTCAAGGTCAATGTTCTCAATGTATCATTTGGATAATATGTCTAGTTATAATTAAGGTATATATAATTATAGATTACTTTCATATTTTCTTAAATAATCAAGAGTGATAAAAAGTTTGTGTTGGATCCTTTCATGATTTAGAAACCAAACTCAGAAAGTTGCAAATCAAATTAGTAAATCATATGCTTTTTTCCTTTTTCTACTTTATGCCTTTTGAATAATTTGAATTGATGGATTGTTTAAAAGAAGTGGAGTTTGATGATTAAGTGTTCTCTCCCATCGAGTACCTTATATTTGGGTTTCATATACCTTTTCTCTTATTTTTAGACTTCGAAAGGTAATACCAGGCAGATTGTTACCGATCATCATTTTGCATTTAACTTGAGAGGAGTCTGAAGCATAGTCCTTGTTTTCATAAAATTTCAATAATAACTTGTTGGTACTAATAGAACAATCACAAACTTATAAATAATGCATTTCTTGCTCAAAATAATATATGGAAAGGGTTTATTTATTTAGAATTTTCTCGTATTATGTCAACTGCATAATAGGAACCCATTTATAGGATATGATTTAAACTCGAGACTGTCATTGTTTACAAGTTAGCAATTTATGATATTTAAACTTTGATTTGTATGTGCACATGTGAAAAAGATAAAAATAAAAATTCAATCCACTTGGTAAAATTTGTGAAATACCTTTTAGTTTTGTCCTTTCAAATTAATCTGTTCAATTTGTTTTTAAGCCGCAGAAAATTAGTTTGCTCCATTCGAATTGATTTGTTGAATTTTGTTTTTAAGCCACAGAAAAGTGGTTTTAAAAGTTTATCATGGCTGGATTTAAATGTGACAAATGAGCCCTAGTTTATGTTTTCTCTTTCTTTTTATACTTACGTACAAATACCAAGAAAAATTATCAAAGGTCTAACCTTTTGTTTCTACCACCAAAATCTGAAAATACAGGCAGAACTTTCCAAGAAATATTTAAAACACAAGTTTGGTTCGGATAACAAGAATATTCATATATGGCTGCTTTGTTCTTCTTTTTCCCTCATATTTTTATGTTATTAGTTATGACCATAACCGCGTCTACTGATTTTCTTGTTGGAGAACAGGCTTGAATAACCAAAATATTTTTTTTATGTTTGTATGCTAACATTATGGGCAAGAGAATTGCCGAAATTGTTGGTAGGTTGAGGCGACGATAATTAACATCACTGGCTATACGTTAACATGTTGGATAAGACTAGTTTCAACGCGAACAAACATTTTCTAGCAGTATCAGCATAGGAATTAAACTAGTATTTGATCCTAAAAGTAGAGCTAAAGTTTTTTCCTATTATTTTAACAATATTACGGTTTCTACTGTCACTTTATCCTAAGATATTGACACTAGACAGATTTAGCTCGTAACAACTCAACTCGAGTTGTTGCAGGGTGGCACGGAATTGGTTAATTCTAAGTGCAGCAATTCATTATGTCTTTAAACTAATTGGTTAATCTCTATATCTTGGTGTTCTAATCAGTGTCTTATATTGGAAAATTGACTACTTTTATGGTAGAGTTAATAACCATGCTTCTAAAACTTGTTAAATATCCTATTGCACAGTTATACTACTTCGATGCAAAATGCTATACTTGATTACCCTTGCTTTTATCAAAATAACAAACAAAACACCTCATTTAATTATTTTGTAACTATTTTTATGATATTTTGAGGCTTCGTTGTGTTTTTTGAATTTAGAGCATCTTTTCATGTTGTAGCACATGTTTATCTTTTTTTATCCCCTACATGCGCTTGACACTAACACAGGATATATGCATCAAAACCGTCATTTAGTCTTGTAGAATCGACAACTATGAAAAACGCTTAATATATATCATTATATCATTGTTTCACTTGTACCATTCTCAAAGATAAACATTTTAATGGTGCTCTCAGTTTCCTACATCAAATGCAATCCAAATCTGAATGGTTGGTCAACATGTGTATCTTCTTAATCAACATATGTATTGTGCACGCTCTTTAAATTCTCCCAGCTACAATATACTTTTACTTATCTTTACCTTCCTAATCATACTTTGAATAAAGCACAATTTAATTAATAGAAACCTTTTTGTAAGTTATAATCAGTTGGCACCGAACGTTTCTTTGGATCAATTAGTACACACACATTTCTCCTATTTGCATCATGTTGTGTGGACAAAGTTCTCATTGAAACTCGATGTATCTTGAACTTGGTTTATACAGTATTTAAAACACAAGATTAATTTGAGTAAATAGAATTTTCATATATGACTACTTTGTTCTTATTTTCCTTCATTTTTGTTTGTTTCTGTTTTCGACCATATATAACCACAACCGATGATTTTCTTGTTGGAGAAAAATGACTCTTCAGTTTAATCTTCTGTGTTGTCACTTGTATGAACAAAATTATCTAGGCTAATTCAATGCTAAACAGTTCTTTCTAGAATACTATGTAGTTCTAGCCAGGCTCTAAATATGTATTAAATTGGTTTGATTATTAGCATATATCATGTATCAATTAGGCATATATGCAAGTCAGACATATAAGCAACTGGTATAGTGTTAACTTAATAACTTGTATAACAAATACAAGTAGGTAGATCATATAGAGAAACAAGAGATGATGATGCATATGTGGAAGAAGCGGATGATGAGGAAATGGGGGACGATGACATCAATGCTAGAAAACCACCTCTACACCCGAATCGCAAGCCTTCTTCTAGAAAGCCTTCTCCGATATGGCAACATTTAACTAAACATATTAATTACAATGTTCAAAAATGTATTTGCAACTACTATGGTCCACAATTTGCATGCGATTCTAAATTTAATGGCACAACACATTAGGATTATCATATAGCAAAACCTTGTAAGTCAATTCCGCATGATAGTGATAAGAGACAAAAAAAACTTTAGCTTTTGGAATAAATAGCGATAGTGAAGGTAGTTGTAATCTTATCACTGGTCATTTAACAAAGAGGAATGTAGAAAAGTGTTAGCTCGAATGATAATTATTGATGAACTTCCTTTTAGTTTTGTGGAGGGTGAAAGTTTTCTTGAATTTTGTCGGCAATTGTGTCCTAGTTTTGAAGTTTTTTCACGTCTAACAATTTGTAGAGATGTGCTTCAATTATATTAGGATTCGATAGATTCTCTTAGAAAGATGTTCTCTGAATCACTAAACTGTGTTTGTCTAACTACCAGTACATGGACTTCTATTCAAAGTGTGAATTATATGGTTTTAACCGCACACTTTATTGATGGAAATTGGAATTTACATAAAAGGATTATAAATTTTTATGCGATTACTAGTCATAAAGGAGAAAATATTGGAAAAATTATTGTCCAATTTATCAAAATTGGGAACTCAAAAGAATAGCGTCTATCACGGTTGATAATACTAGTGAAAATGAAGTGGCAACTAATTATGTGAAAAATAAATTAAATGAATATAATGGTGGTTGTCTTTTGAATGGTGAATTCATTCATATACGGTGTTGTGCTCATATAATCAATTTAGTTGTCGATGATGGGCTAAAAGAAATTAGTAGTACTATAGCTGAAATTCGTACTGCAGTTAGATTTGCAAGATTGTCCCTGGCATGGTTTACTAAATTTAGAGAGACTAGTTTAAGTTTGGGAATTGAGAATAAATCCATGCTTGTTTTAGATGTATCCACTAGGTGGAATTCAACGTATTTGATGTTGGAAGCGGCTTTAAAATACAAAAGGGTTTTTGATGATATGAAAGAAAATGATGGTATTTTTGTTGCCTACTTTGATAATGAAATTCATCCTCTGGGTTGTATAGATTGGAAAAATGCTAAATTATTTGTTAAATTCTTAAAGTATATTTATGATATTACTTTAAAATTTAGCAAAACTTTATCTAGTACTGCAAATGATTGTTTTGCTGAGCAAAGTGGAATTCAAGAAGAACTTCAAGTATTAATTGTAGATACGAATCCTTATCTTGGAGGAATGGCACATAGTATAAAAGCTAAGTTTGACAAATATTGGGGAAGCATGAGTAACATGAACAAAATTTTACTTATTACATATGTGCTTGATCCAAGGTATAAGTTTCAATTTTTGAAGTTATGTGTTGAAGCAATGTATGAAAAAATAGTTGCAGAAGACATGTTAAAAAATGTGAAAGATATTTTGATAAGGTTGTTTGACTTTAATATGAACGATTCTACATTTGGAACACAAACATGTGATGAACCACGACCTAATACGTCCTTGATAGTGAAAGTGTGAATGTTAGTGATGTTCTTTCTAGAAAAGGAATCATTTTCTAAGACAAGTTCGGCAACGAGATAATGAAGGCAATGAACTAGAAAAGTATTTAAATGCACCGATTAAGGATGCACCAAATAATTTTGGTGTTTTACTATGGTGGAAGATAAAAGGTTCCAAATATCATGTTTTATCTCTAGTATCGCTCGAGTTCTCCTTGCTATGTGGACGGTTGCTTCTAAATCCTCTTTGAGCACTGGAGAAAGGGTTATAGATCCTTTTCATAGTACTTTGAGCCCACGAATGTTTGAGGCATTAGTTTGTACTCAAAATTAGTTAAGGTCCAAACCAATTTTTGGCGATCACTAAATTGCGGTTCCTCTCGATGATGTTTATTATTATGATGAAGCCTTCTCAGGTGATATTAGCCTTCATAAAGTAATCTAGTTTCACATTTGTTTGATTTTACATACAATACTCTAACTAATTTGTTTGCCATGTAGAATTTGTCCATGGACGTCGATGTAAATCATCATCATCTTCTATTTTCAACATGGATAGTCCTTCTCCATTATCGCTATTTTCACGATGGTTAGTAATCTACATATTAGCTACTTTTAAGTGCTAATTGCATATGTACATATCAGCCAAATGCTAACTGCGTATCACCAAGATCTATTGTTCTTGTCTTTTTTTAAAAACTTAATATGCTATAAAATTATAAATAAACATCCTGTAGATTGTGGTCAATAGTTTAAATCTGCAATTGCATTTTCTATATATTCAACTGCAAGTTCATTTCCTATAATATTGGACCTGCTAATATAAATATAAATAATTATATGTATATTCACTTATTTTAGTACAATAATTATATACATACTCACTAATGCTAGTACAAACTGCTAATATAAATAATTATATACATATTCACTTATTCTGTTCATTAATATGCTATCAGTATTCATGTTCATTGAATATAATAGCTTGCCATTAGTGTTTGTTTATATAGGTATTAACTTATTCACTTATCAGTATTCACTTATTCACTTATTTAGTTCATTACTAGTATTGCATTAATAAATCTTTTCACATGTATTAGCAATAAATGACCTCATGCTAAACAGCTTTTTATCGAGTTTTTGAAGGAACGGGTCTAGACGTGCTACTGCATTTCCTCTGTAATCATGATTTCCCAATACTAAACACTACAATACAATTGTTAAAGTGGAATATATAACCAAGAATGTAATATAAATTAATGTACATGCTTAATTAGAAATTTAATGCGTAGCAAAAATAATAGAAAAGTTGAGACTGCTTGATTAACAAAATACCATTATTGCTGCGAGATCTTAGCTCTGTATACATTAATGAATAACATGTTGAATTGTGGATCACTGACATCGTCTAGACCTTTCACATAAAAATTGTCCCTAACCGAGACTACGAAATCTGTGTCAAATTGCTCCCTTTTACTTCCCATTTGCTTTTATTTTTAAAACCATTTAATAACAGGTCCAATTTTCAATTATCAAGAGCTTTCATGAAATTGCATTAGCAAGAACTTTCAATTTTAATGCTCCACTATTGTCTGCCATTACAACCATATCATTTGCAAATTTTGTGCTTCTGTTCATATATGCCCTTCTATTTTCCTACACTGTTTGCATTTTCTAGCTGTTGCAAGTGTCAAAAATCCATTCTGCTACAGTTACTATAGTGCATATAATAAGTTATTACAGTGCATAAGTTACAGTGCATATTTCGTGTTTAATTACCGTTTACTCATATTATTTTTATTTGGACAAACTACCGAGACTAGGTCCGAAAGTGGAGACTGGTCATTGGAGACAGCATTACTGAGCTGAACTGCTGAAGAATGGAGAGTCAAGAGTGAAGACTATATACTAGGAGTTTGACTTTGTAGTTGTTGCACTTGAAATGTATTATTGTAATGTAATTTGAATTTAAGTTACTATTGTAATGCTATGAACTATGAATGTATGAACTATGAAGCACCTATGAGTACGAACCGAGAGTGACAAAGTATCAAAGCAACTATGAATTTAAGTTTGTCTAGCTGATTTGACTTTGTAGTTGTTGCCTTGTTGGCACTTGACATGTTGTTTTGGTCGGTTAACTGTTTATTTAACCAGTTAGCCAACTAATTTTGGTGATTAACCAAACCATTCAAATTAGTCATTAACCGGTTAAATAAACTGGTTAACCACTGTTATCTTTGACTAGTTCAGTCGGTAGAGTGGAGGCTAAATTATCTGAAACCGGTTAATCAAACCGAAGCCCTTATAGCGGTTAGCCGAAAATTTTAACCGATTGTGTCGGTTAACCGACGACGCCCATCCCTAATAGGCGAAGAGAAGAAGGCGATGGTTCTTTTGTGTTTCCTTTTAGAGCCTTACATGAGTTTAAATAGCAGTCTAATATATGCAAAGGGACATTTTGATGATAGAAATTGTGAAGTTGGGACTTTTATCAGAAAACTTGAGGGCTCAGATGAAGGAGATGAGTGAAAGTAGAAGATGGAGTATTAGTTATGGTCTATTCATCGAGAGACCAAGAAAGGACAAGAAGAATTAGAATCCTAGGAGGCATTCCAAGTTTAGGGAGCTAAAAAATGGTTAAAGAGGAAAAGAGATGATAAGTGCCACAGTTGTAAGAAAACAAACCATTGAAAAGAGATTGTTAGGACTTGAAGAGGAAGACTGGGGATGGATCTGATAGACTTATGATCATGCTCTTGGGACAATTATGTAATTTGTTATATATCTAACTCGATAATCAATTGTATTAGAAATAAAAGGTGTTATATTCTTATAATATACTTGACATAATATGTTATATTAATTAATTTAATTAAAAGTATAATTAATAGAAAATCCATAAATTATATGATTTGTGATAGTAATTACAATGCGTTGTAACCATCTATGATTTACCATAGTAAAATAAACATACCATTTTAATTAATCTTTATCAAGATGTATCGTGACCGGATATTGTTGCATCTATTGAGACTAGAGTACGTAATGCTCTCCAAATGTTAGGTAGTGTATTTACTCATGACTGCTAAGGGCACCAAGGGATTGCATATTGATAGTTATTGGATAACTGTAGAATGACTCACTTGTTAGTTTTCTGTTGCTTAATGTTACTAAGGTCAAACAAAGAATATCAATGTGACAAAATAACATGTTCTCTTTACTTGAGAATACTACTAATCTTCAATGTGGGAACTCCATTTTGATTATAGTTAAATCATGGCACAACGTCCATTAATGGAATACAGTTGAGTCAAGTGGATGTGTAATGATCTAGGATTTTACTACCTTGACCTGCAAATATTTAATAAAATTTAAATATTAAAATAATAGCTTTTGTAATTAAAATATAATTTTTTTATATAATAACAAATGATGGTAAAATAGATTTGTAACGACCCAGGATTTGCTACTTTGAAATAGGCTGTTTAAATATATTTTATATAATCAATAAATGGTTTTTTTATTAGCAAATAAACCTATTTCAATTATTTGATAATGATGATAAAATAGTTTTCAACTTTTTTACCAATATAGATAGTTCATAGAAATATAGAAAGTATGATCAAAGAACTTTTTTCGAAATTTCGACTTTTTAACACCCGATGGTCATCGGGAACATTGCATACACTTGGTGCAACGTGCACACATTTATATATGTTAGGATTAGTATTAATTAAGCATACTTATGTATATTAACTTATATATATATATATATATATATTTATACCTAAGCATGGTTGTGACAAATCATGTTATAAAAGGCATATATACATATAAACACATTTATATGTATATAACTCATCTCCATATCTTTAGTACACCTACATGGAAGCCCTAGCATGATTCAATGCATGGGGAAGGGGGAAATTACTTTCCTAAGCCTATAAATACCACCTCCCTTTCATAAATTTCATTTTATAAATCTTACTTCATTTCTTCACTTCCTTTCTTCTTGTTCATATCCACTTCAATGGCTACCAAATTAAAATTCCTAAGAGAAAAGATAGAGAAAGTAGTGCAGAAACATAACTAAATACCTTCCATTCACTTCCAAACCTCTTCTCTTCACAAAGCAACCATATACACCTCGAAACCACCATGGCTGAGTCCAAACTCCCTTATGGTCGTTGTCTACAACCAAATTGGCCACAAACACCCTAGAAATAAGTTTGTGTAGAGAAGTAAATGAAGAAAACTAAATTAAAACAGAGGAATATCGAAAAATAATAAGCAAATCAAATAGGAATCAAGAACGGCAAGATTTACAGTGGTTCGACATCGATTTCCTACATCCATTTTGAATATTCTCTTTATTGATTCAATATAATCTTGATTACAATAGAAAACAACAAGAAGTAAGAGAATAATGAAGGAAGTTGATTACAATAAAAGTGCTATGTAACCAACTGTGTAAAGATCCTCAGAATAACCCCTAGGCCACTATTTATAGGTGAAGGCGACCACCAATCTATTTAGAATTTCGACAACAGGTCCTCCTTACCTATATGGACCTACCATAGGGGGCGCTTGCCCCAAATCCCAATGGAGAGGGATCGGTACCGATCCCTCTATTTCTTGATTTTGGGGCCCCGATCCCTATGGTGGCTTCTACATGCTTAGACATGACGGCTCTCCAAATTTCATGTTGATTGGAAATATAGAGCTCGCGCTTTTGATCGATCTTGGATTCAGATCCACTTTGAAAACATTCCTGCCAAACCCTTCCATTTAGCTCCAAACTTCACATGCCAAACCTTATCGCATGCTTATTCCTATGTTACATGATGCCGATCCCTATGGTTCTATAGTGCACTGTTGATCCATCTACTTCAACCGGATTATGTCGAACCCTCTATTTCAGCCGATACCAAACATCTCACAATGCTTTACGATCCCTTTTATGACTTAACAATATGCCGACCCTGTTTTTCTCCATAGGATTATACATATCCGTCACCCTATAAAGTGTTATACCGACCCCTACTCATCCTAAATGATATACCGATCCCTTGAGTACCGACAAACCATGTCAAACTAGGCATCATCACCTATGTCGATCCCTCTAGCACTCCATCCATATTGACTATCCATTTAAATGACTATGCCGATCCCTATCGTTTTACCTCGCTATGTTGATACTTTGTTAAACCAAGCTATTTTCCATACTTTTAGCATCCTGCATCATCTATCTATCAACTCCATCAAATCCGGGCTTCATATAACCATCTGAACTCTACTTTTGGGTCCTATAGCCATAGTTCCATGGTCATCATTCTCCAAGCCATCATGCAGAATAGCCAGAATCTTCTAATCCACAAATCGATCTCTTCTCTGATATTCCTGTCCTTTCGATGGAAACTATCAGCCCTGCTCCTGATGCCGTTGAGGGTGCCATTGTCCTTGATGACCCTATTAATTCACAGGCTTCTTAGGTCGGCGAAGCAGCTCTTCGTTGGTTGTGCTCAATCCATGAGATTCCATTTGAGGATGTTTTAGTTCTTACGAGGCAAGATAGACCTCACTTGCCCCCAGTAGGATATACAACATGCAACAAATTTATGTGTGGGTTGGATGTGTTCCACCTTTTAACTCTTTTGTTTGGGAAATGTTGAAATATCTTGGGATTGCCCTTATAAAACTGCATCCCAACAGTTATGTATTCATTCACGGGACTTTCTTGCTATTCATGAATGTTCTATTCCATCCACCTACTTCTGAAGACATCTGATTTATTTATAACTTCAAAGAAAATCAGGAAGCCCTTCTTATGTCTTCCTTGAACCTTCACCAAATTGTCAGGTCTTGACGGACGCCTGGAATAAGCTTTCATTATTCAAACACGAATGGTTCTACGTGCATGCTCTCTAGGATTCGTAAGAAGATGTTTAGAAGGATGTAAGTGTTACTTCCACTTCTCTCTTAAGTTTACCGACTCGAGTCATAACTTTTTTCTTTGAACTCACTAACATCCGAAGTTCTTTCAACTGTTCGTCCATGTCCCGAAGGTGCTGAGTTCTCTAGAGCCTTACCCGCCATCCACGCTACCCCCGTTGAGGAGCGAGACATCATAATCCTCACTGTTGAAAGATGGCCATAGAATCGAACTTCCCGGAAGCATGGCAGTTCCTAAGATAGTTCCAAAATGAAGAAAGGAAATAATCAACCCCGCCGTGCCCCTTGCTGAGGGATTCGAGAAGATACAGAGGAGGGTGAAATCGATGATTCTCACATTGAAAAACTGGGAGATGATGATGCAGGCCTTGGAAGAGCACCGATGATTGGTCCGTTGCAAGTCGGGCAATCAAAAACACTTTCAAAGAAAAAAAAGTAGTTAGTGTACCGACTACGTAGAAGAAAGGACTCTCCAACCTCTTGAAGAGGAACCATATACCATCTTCTCAGTGTTCGAAAAGCTCGTTAAAAGGTCTCTCCAACCTTCAAATTTTGGATGACATTATGTCCACAAACTTTCCAAATATAAACATCGAAGGACTTAACTTGCCAACGAGAAGCGGTGAAGGCATCTAACCTTCTAATAAATGGAAGAGAACACCCATGAGTAAAGCTACCATTACCGATCCGTTGGAGGAACATTAGGACACTCACAATCACTTGCATTGCACTATAAACCTGTTATTGGTTTCTCATACGACAACTTCTAATACGGTCTTATTTGGTTTTTATAGGTACAATATCTCAATCACGAGCCTTCGATTGCCTTTGAAGCTCTTCTGCTTATCATCGCCCAAGTCGGGATTCTGAGTCCACTCAATATGGAGATAAGGACGAAGGGCAAGACAAAGATTATAATTTGAGGGAGTCTTATTCCTTTTCCAAGCGAAAGTCTCAATTTCACGCGTCTCATTAGGGCGAACTTTCTAATCTTCTAGTTCGGAGTGGAAGAAAATCTTCTTATCACATCCCTTATGAGAAACACTTTGGCTCTTCAAGTTCAAGACAATCTCGTGAGCACCGATATGGCAAGCACCCGCTCGCCACTTCTGACCCACTCTTGCCAGCTACTGCTTCTGACTCTTCTATAGTAGAAAATTTTGATGAACTTAAAGCCACTTTCCCAAAGATTTTCTTTGACAGTCTCAAATTCCTCCCTTCTATTCATGTTATCCCTCGGCATGCAAAGGAAAGCTCCTTAGTGTCTGTGAATGATGTATTTGTTCAACACGATCCATTCATTCATTTGGTAGAGAAAGTTTCTGAAGTTTTCATAGAGCGTCAACATGAAATAGATCATCTCATGTTGGAGGCTATTCATGACAAAGATATAATCAAGCACTAGGATGCTAAGTTGCTTAAATTCAAAATCCAACTTGTCGAGTCTGAACAGAATGCCAAGGATACGGTAGAGGCGGTAAGCCATCTGGAAACTTCACATAAAAAAGAACTTAACACGGAACTTCAGCGCAGCGGCTTGCTTTAGAAATGGGCTCCTTGCAAAAGGAGAAAGACGTCTTAGCTCGCCGTATTGAGGAGCTAGAAGAATTTTTGAAGAAGGAGAGGGAAAAGAAGATTGAGGCCCAGGAGGAGTCATAGAAATATTGCGAAGAAGTTGTTGAGTCAAGGAGCTTGAAAACAAAACTTGACAAATAGTTTGCCAAAATTGAAGCTATGAAAGAAGAAGCCCGAGAAGAGGGCAGAAAAGAGATGCTTGAACAAGCCAACTCCCAGTGGAGGCCGCCATTGAATCCGATAAGAACGAAATTGAGGACTTATTTGTTCTGCTGATTATCGAATATAATGCAAAGGCCCTGCTCCACCATGACTTAAGCTTTCTTGGCGAGGGTTACCTCGAATCGATTGCCGAACCTTAGGAACACATCATCATGATAAAGAAAGAAGAGTCGGGAGAAGCTGAATTCAAAGAAGAAGAACTAGTGAGAGAAGTTTTTCGAGGAAATGAGCCATCAGATTTGGTCTTCACTAAACTTAAATTTTTCAAGGCTCCCACACCTACTAAGATGGGAGGACATCGTTGAGCGTTACGAAACTGATCCGAAGGGGTCCTCTCTAACCCAAGCAGTCGGACCATCACTTCTCATGACACAAAGCAAATTCTCGACTATGATCTAGATATGCCTTGTTTTTGGTCACAAATGTTATCTCCCATCCATGAAGGAGGCACTCCGGCGACTACGGAAAGTCAACCGGATGCTGGTATCATACTAAACTTCTCCGTGATTGAAAAGTTCTCGTTCTTCACGCATAATGGCTTTTAACTAACATCCGCGTTTTAATCAACTTTGCAAGTCTTTCAGGCCCTAATCTGACTCCCAAAAGTGGTGCTACTGTAGAACAACATGAGAAAGTGGCCGAGGACCTGGTTGGTGTTGAAGTTCCATGGCCCGATGCCCAAATCATCGGTGCTCTTGATGAAGACAAAACTGAAGATCCGCTCTCGGCCGATGACCCTAATGATGTAATAATTACTAGCGCTTCAGATCATACTGCTAAAACTAGCATAAAGCAGAAGATTGAGGAGGAGGAAAAGTTGAAGCAAAAAAGGTTAGCCCACCGAGGTGGAAGTCGATGATCTTGATTTTGTACCATTGCAAGTTACTCCACCGAGTGGATCGATTCCTGGTGAAATCCCTCCTTCTTCCACAATCACTCCGACCAAGGCGGCAAAGGATCTTCGAAGAGAAATTTGAGCAGCTCTACCCCTGAAAAATCCAAAAGGGAAAGAAAGTCGAAGAAGTAACTGTTACTTCATATCATTGTATATAATTTACATAATTATTTCTTTCCTTAGTCGTAGGTGTATGGGTATGAATCCATGTTTTTTGAAATAATTTGTACTGGAAGTTTGATGCTTGTGAATAAAGGTTTCTTGTTTTCGATTAAACATAGCGTGAATTGTTATTTTGATAGTTGAATGATTACTTTCCTTTCAGTGTACTTGTAATTTTTTGATTTTAAATTCTGTTAACAATTCACTATCTTCATCTTAAGGCCTCATTTCGGTCGTTGCCTTAAGTTGTAAAGAGCATTAAGCCATAGCTGCAGTGAGCTGTCATATTTAGTTTTTAGTAGTATGTATTCCTCCTGTCGATTTTAGGTTGGAGTTTGTGGAATAGAAAATGGTCGAAATCCACTCATCAATTTATTTATGCTTATACTCTAGTCTGCACTTTGGGGACTTAGAGTTATTTTGTGAGAGGTCGGTTCATGCTCGATTTATGTTCATGCTCTAGTCCACACTCTAGGACTTAGAGTTATTTCACAGGCGGTTGGTTCACACTCGATTTATGTTTATGCTCCAGTCCACACTCTGGGGAGTTAGAGTTATCTCATGCGCGGTTGGTTCACACCCGATTTATGTTTATACTCCAGTCCGCACTCTAGGGACTCAGAGTTGTCTCGTGGGTGGTTGGTTCACGTCCGAATCATATTTATACTCAAAACTACACAGTGGGGACTTAGACTTATCTCGCGGGCAGTTAGTTCATGCCCAAATCATGTTTATACTCCAATCCACACTCTGGAGACTTAGACTTATCTCGCAGGCATTCGGTTCACTCCCGATTTATCTTTATACTTCAGTTTGAACTCTAGGGACTAGAGTTAGTCGATGGGTGGTCAGTCACAATCAATTTGATGTTTATGCTTCTCTTGGTCGCCTTAATTTCATTTCAGTCTCATAGTCTGGGCAAGAAAATTTTCAGTCTCCAAAATTGTCGGTGATATTTGCTCCTTATTACATGTCCCATCCTTTGAATAATTTACAGGAATTGTTGATCGAGAAAATTAATGGAGCTCATCTTGTTTGATACCATTGGGGATAGTACGATTGATCGATTTCAAACTCCAGGATTATATTCACACATATCAATATCAATTAGTTTCGTTATATACTTAGCATACAATGCAATAACAACCATATTTGCAAAGGAAGTTTGAGACTTTATTCATCAAAGGAAAAGGAACAAACTAATCTGTCTTATTACATATTCGAAAAATCAAATGCTAAAGAAAATATTAAAAGTAAATAGAACTGAAATTTAAAGGAAATTCTAAGTGAAATAGCATCGCAAATGGTCGCTATTCCACGCTTTTGGAAGTGCAATGCCATCGACAGTTGCTAGCTTGAAAGTTCCTTATCCAATCCCATGTTCAATGACATACAATCCTTCCCATATCGGATTCATGTGTGATGGGGTAGAAAAAACCCATTCAGGATGAGATCACCAACTTCTAATGTCCTTGATCACACTTTAGTATTATAATATCGGGTGACTCGATGCCGATGTACGACAGCTTTCAAATCCGCTTCCTCGCGCTTCTCATCTATAAAGTCCAAAGATTCCAATAGTATATCTTTATTCGTTTTGGGATCATATTAAGTCACTTCATGAGAAGGGACTTCGAGTTCTACCGGAATAATGGCTTCAGATCTGTAAGCAAGAGAGAACGAAGTATGGCTAGTCGTGGACTTATGAGTAGTTCTGTAGGCCCAAAGTGCCGTAAGAAGTTCATCTACTCACTTGCCTCTAGCCTTCTCCAAATGCATTTTCAGAATGGACTTGATAATTTTATTTACAGCTTCAACCTCACCATTTCCCTAAGGACGAGCGACCGCTGCAAACCCTTTTCAATGCAATATCTTTGACAAAAGTCTTTAAATTCAGCACTATCAAATTGAGTCCCATTATCAGCTACAATAGTTTGCGGAAGACCAAAGCGACATATGATGTTTCGAACAATAAAATTGATTACTTTTTTGGTTGTGATCATAGCTAATGGTTCTGCCTTGGCCCACTTGTTGAAGTAATCAACCGCAACAATAGCGTATTTCACACCACCTTTAGAGATAAGTAAAGAGTAAATGATATCAGTACCCCACCTAGCGAATGCCACGGGCTGACCATTTGCGTGATTTCCATTGGCGGAGCTCTGGGACTTTCACATGTATCGTGCATTTGTCACATCATCTCATATGGTTACAATTGGACAATAGTATCCATAACGGATTATTTTCTTTGCCAGAGTTTGCCCCTCAGTGTGATCGCCACATTCTCCCTCATGAACTTCTTTCAGAACATGTTTTATCTCATCGTGAGCGATGCATCAAAGTAGGAGGGCTGAGAAACCTTTCCTGTATATGGTTCCTTCTTGCATAATATACCACGAAGCTTTGTGAAGAATCTATCGCTTTTCATTTCTTCTTTCAGGCAAGATTCCATGCAACAAATAATCTTTAAATGGAGTCATCCATGATTTCCTCTCGGATTCCGCTTCCAGTGCTTGATCGACTTCCATCATATTTCTACTTAGGGCATCTAATACCTAGACCCAAATCAAGCCTATCTATTGCGCATTGCCGGTACTATCAAACTTTGTCAATGAATCGGCCTCTTAGTTTTTCTTATGTGGGATATGTGAAATGTCATGGTATTCAAATTCTTCCAACAACTGCTGAACTCGGTGAGATACAGAGCAAGTCGTTGTCCCTTAGCCCGATAGTCTTCTCTGACTTGATACATCACCAACTGTAAATCGTAATAGACTTAACTCCAATTTCTCTAGCTAGTTTAAGTCCAGCAACCAATGTTTCATACTCAGCCTCGTTGTTTGTAGTAGGAAAATCAAGCTTCAAAGCATAACAAATCGACTGGTTTTCAAGGGTCACAGCACAATCCTAACTCTGGAATAGTGATCATTAGATGCTCCATCGGTTCCATTGCATGGTAGAGATTTCGCTACCTTTTGGAAGATTGTCTTGCATAGTAAATTCTTCTATAAAGTCCACCAACGCTTGACCGTGGATAGCTCTTCGAGGAAGATATGCAATGTCAAACTGGCTGAGCTCAATGTTCCTTTTAAGCATCCTTCAAGATGTCTTAGGTTGTTGTAGGACCTGTTGTAATAGCTAGTTGGTGTAAATGTTGATCGGACGTGCCTGTAAGTACAGATGAAGCTTCTGTGATGCAATTAGAAAACTATACGCCAATTTCTCTATCTTCGGATGGTTCCTTTCTGCCCCTATTAATCGTTTACTGACATAGTACACCAGCTTCTGAATATGGTTCTCCTCGCAAGTCAAGGCGGCACTTATAACATGTGCTTATACAGCCAAATAGATGTACAACTCCTCATGATCTACTGGCTTTGACAAGACAAGGGGTCTCTCTAAATGATTCACCAAAGCCCGAGCACATCTTCGCAATCCCACGTCCATTCGAAAGTTCTCTTTCCTTTCCAAATCAAATCAAAGAAAGGATGCATTTGTCAGTTGCTCTGGAGATAAATCGACTTAAGGCAACAACCTTCCCATTGAGACTTTGTACTTGTTTAATGGTTCTTGGTGCTTGAATATCTCGAATAGCCTGAATCTTCTAGGGACTAGCTTCAATTTCTCTAGCATTGACAATAAGCCCAATAACTTTCCAAACACAACACCAAATGAACATTTCAAAGGATTGATTTTCGTTTTGTAATAGCGGAGGATGTCAAACATCTCTACCAAGTCTTGAATGTGGTCGTTTGATCGTCGTGACTTTACGAGCACATCATCCACATAGATTTCCATTGTCCTCCCAATCTGATCTTTGGTAATCGGATTAACTAAGCATTGATAGGTTGCTTCGGCGTTTTTCAATCCAAACGGTATCACCATGTAACAATACAACCCAACATCCATGACGAAAGCTGGTGTGTTCCTAATCGGGGATATGCATCGGGATTTGGCTATACCCCAAGTACATATCCATCAAAGACAATAATTCATGTCCCACAGTCGAATCAACTAGTTGATCAATCCTTGGAAAGGGAAAACTATCTTTAGGACACGCCTTGTTCAAATCTGAATAGTCTATGCATGTTCTCCAATTCTCATTTTCCTTCTTCACCGGTACGGGATTGGATATCCATTCAGGATAGAGGGTGTCATGAATAAACCCATTGAATTTCAGTTTATTCACCTCCTCTTTAAGAGCGATGGATCTCTCCAGATCCATGCCTCGCCTTTTTTGTTTCACTGGAACATATATCGGATCAATGTTTAATGCATGGCTCGCAAGGGCAGGCAAGATTCCATACATGTCAAGATGAGTCCAAACAAATACATCTAGATTCGCTGGGGAATATCAACAAGTTCTCTCATCATTGAGGGCTAGGCTGTGATCAAATCTTCGAGACCCATGATAGGTTGTCATGGATGACTGTTATATCAATCGTTAGCTCAGCCGATGCAACCTTGGTGTTCTTTGGCTTCTCTTCGTCATCCCTTAGATCTATATCTTTATAGAAGCACCGTGGTGCCCAAGCCAAGGCCCAGGCGCCATTTGTCAATCTTTAGTAACTTGGATGCAGACAGGTTATTCCACACCCTTTTCCTTCTCCTTTCGTTGAGCTTCCCTCTACTCAGCAACATAATAGGCACATCTAGTCGCCTGATCACCATGAACCACTCCTACACAATTATCAGTCTAAAACTTTACAGTCAAACACCATGGGGCAAGACTTGCACGAAGTTCAGCCAGGGTCGGTCGTCCCAGAAAATATTGTGTGGTAAATTAACATCCAAAACAATAAACGATAGGATCCACACTCTCCTATGTTCACCTTCCACCAATTCAACAGGTAACTCCATATAACCAAGTCACCACACCATTGAAACCATGTATGCAAGCTTTAGATGGTTTCAAATCTTTGGCCTCCATTCTCATTTAATCATACACCTTTTTGAAAATTATATTCACCGAGCTTCCACAATCAATTAATATCCTTCTCACCAAAGCAGGACCAATCATGGCAGAAATGACCATCGGGTCAATCATAGGAGCCTCTACTCTATCTACATCCCTGCTTCTGAACACTATATCATCAGTCACCATGCATTGTTGCTTAGTCGGAGCTCCGTCCTTGGTGTTTGAACAATACTCAAAGTCTACATGCCTTATCACGCTAGCATAGCGCTCCATTTGTTGCTAACTTCTGTCCATAGGGTGCAGTCCTCTAACTATTATGTTTATCACTAGTCTCCCACCGGTCCGCATAGGCTCCTCAGCCTTACGCGGAGCTTGTCCTTGATTGGGGTCAGATGTCCCTTGTCCTCCATCCTGCGGAGTTCTCACAAAATACTGCAATTTCTTTTCACGAATCAACTTCTCGATAGTATCCTGGAGATGCCTGCAATCATTCGTATTATGCCCTTAACACTCGTGAAACCGGCAGTACTTTCCAGTCTGTTCCTATATCTCTGTCAACTCCTATGGATGTGACTTCTTATATCGAATAGTATTACAAGTGGCTTAGAAAAATATTCTCCAGGGATGTGTTTAGAGGTGTGTAATTATCATACATAGGAATCCTAGTCTTGGTCTCCTGGAATCCCTCTTCCGGTCTTGATTCCTATCCCCATTTATCTTTTGTTGATTCGACTTGTTCTAATATTAACTTGGACTTTCCCGAAACTCTCATTAGACTGCTTCATTGCAATGTTTCTTTGTATTGCTTCTCCTTTCGGCCCATCGGCATTGTTTTTCATAGAGGATTTGGCCTCCTTCTTCCTTAGAAACCGAGCTGCCTTTAAATAGAAGCACTCCAATGTGGCCAGCGGCTTTCCAACTAGTTGTTAACCCGCCTTTTGGCAAGGCCGTGGACAGATGGATTTAACTGAAATCAACAGTTTTACCTGACTACAAGATGATAGTTGCAGAAGGACAGACGGTTTGGACTCGAACGAGTATCGAGTTAGGAAAGGATTGGAGGTATGAAGGCTAGTATGGCTCGGTCAAAGGTGGAAAGTCACGAGTGGCTCAGCCTGAGTGGGTCGGTAGATGTGGCTCGGTGGTGATCTCGATCAACATTTCTGGATCCTGGGTCATCGTTTCTGGGTTGTCGTTTCTGGATCGTCGTTTCTGGGTCGTCGTTCCTTGGCCTAGATCATTCAAGAAGCCTAGTAACTCGGGTTTTGCCTATAAATGTAGCATGTGGGGCTTCAGAAAAGGGATCAGATTCTGTTCCCCTTCCTCTTCTCCACTAAGGCTACTCTGCCATTGTTGTTTTAAAAACTTCGGGTTGTAATTTTAATTGATTCTCATATTAATAGAAAGAAAATTCGTGGAGTGGACGTAGGATAGAGTTAGCTGAACCGCTATAAATCCTGCGTTATTACTGCTTTCTTTTTTATTTTCACTGTTCTTCACATTCATCTCTCTACATACATTCTATCTGTGATTTGTGACTGTGATTTGTGACTGTGATTTGATGCTTTCATTTGGATTTGGGTGTTAGTAACCAATTTTGGCGCTAACATTTTGGTGCTTTCACCGAGAAAGTTAGCACTCAAGAATTCAGAAGCTTGGATTTTGGATCAAAGGCCTAGGAACTTGGATTCTGGAGATCATGGCAAGGCAATAAACTAGGAGACAAAGAATGGAAAGGAGTCAGACAGAGGGAAGTCTAGAGGCTTCCTCTAGAGCAAATCAAGCCTCGATCTATATCACTAGGGACGAGATGCAGGTCATGATGAATTCCATGCAGGAGCGGTTGATGAAAAGGTAAGAGAAAATGATGCAGACCCTTCTTAGACAATTTGGACAAGTAGGAGCTACAGGAGCTCAGATCCATGGAGTTGGATTGTAAGGATTGACAAGCAGATGGACTGATTCAGTAGGGGGTAGCCCATGATCGGAAAACAACTGTCAACCCAGATGAACCTAAACTTTGGGGCATACCGCCAGGTAATGCAGGACCAATCCATGGAGGGATACCAGATGGCACGGCGCAGCCTGGCGCCAACAGAAATACAGGAGTGCGTGATGAGGAGTATGTACCAAAATTCCCTCAAGGATTTGGAGGGAGGTTAGGAAATTTAGATGAGGGCCAACCCTAGGTAGGTAACATTGGATTAGCCGACATTATCAGGCGAACTATTCATAGAGGTTTGAAAAACAGGGATTTGGAGGGAGTCAATAAAAGTCCGTTTACACGTAACATCAGGATAGCTAGGAATCCATCCCATTTCAAGCTACCCACTCTGGAAGTATACAATGGTAAAACGGATCTTACTAACCACTTGATGAGGTACACAAGACATAGAGAAGTGTTGGGGGCATCAAAGGAGGTTATGGCCTAGTGTTTCTCCCTGTACTTGACAGATATAGCTGCCATGTGGTTCAGACAACTAGAAGATGGATCTACTAAAACATGGACAGAACTAGTGGATACATTCTTGAAGCAGTTTCAAGTTTACATAAAAAGGTTGAAAAATGTGATGACACTGACTTCAGTTAAGCAGAGGGCATATGAATTACTCATGACTTTCTTAACTTGGCTTAATGCAGTAGTTGCTTTAGTGGATCGGCTGGATCCATCAATGGTTCCGATGGCGGTAGTGTCAGCAGTCAGGGATGATTCAGATTTCAAAGTATTATTGATATAGATCCACCAATGGTTCTCGGGGAATTCTTTCATGACGCTAGAGATTTCCTCGACTAGAGGATGCATGTTTGGATATGAAGTCAAATGAAGTAAACATGGTTAAGGATGGAGAACTATCTAGTGAAATCTCGAACTAAGATAAGGATAAAGGGAAGAGGAAGAGCTAGGGAGAACTAAAATTCTCCACTTACACAGGACTGAATGAGACATTGGTATGGATATACTTGGACACTTGGGATCGCCTTCCTTATCGAAAGTCGGTAAGGAGGGAACCCTCAGAACGTGAAAGGGCATCGGAAAGGCATTGTCTCTTTCATGACCTAGACGGGCATGATTTTAACATCAGCATGCATCTAAAGGATATAATCAAGGAGCATGTAGGGAATGGTCAGTTACGACAATATGTCGAAACTCGGAATGGGACGGTGCAACAGGAGTAACCACCGCCTACCTTGAACGACAATGTGCGAGGCTTAGGAATGGTAGTCGGTTAGTCACTAACTAATTATGATTGTTTGGAATAAGTAGCAAACTCTAGGCAAACGGCTAAGTCACTTATTCATGTACAGGGATAGAGACAACCCCTAGACATGCTCTGAGACGATGATAAACTATGACGCTTTGATTTATGAAATCTGTTTTTTCTTTTTGGCTTGGACACTTGCTTTTTCTAGTTTGGTTTTGGAGTTTGGTTTGAACTCCTGATTTTGTTTATTTTCTGATTTGGATTCTTGTTTGGACGTTTTCCTTTTGGTTTGGACTTTTGACATGGGTTTATGGTTTTCTGGTTTGAATCTAGATTTCAGATTAGATTTTGATTGACTTTTTATCTGGTTTTTGGCTAAAAGGTCGTCGATCATGGACTATGCTCGGCAAGGGTCTGGGAAGACCAGGATTCGGCTTAAGATTTAGGCCACATATTACCATCGGTTATAATTTCAGGTCGTCGAGTGTGGACCATGCTCGATAAAGGTCCCGAGCGACCAAGATTCGGCTTTGGACTTAAGCCCTGGCATTATTCAACGTTTGGGGACACTGAACCAGGAATAATATGGCATTACTTAACATAGGTCAGCGAGTGTGGAGTGTGCTTAGCAAGAACCCAAAGAGATTACAGATTCGGATTTTGGCTTTGAATGGCTAAGGATTGGTTATGATCCAGAGCGATCCCGAATTTGGATATCAACTTGGAAAGGTCATGGATTTGATTATTGGATATGGATGGATTTATATCAATTACCGGGTTCGAATAGATATGGAATTGGATAAGGATTTGGTTACTAGATATGGATCAGATATCGACTCGAAGAAGTCATGGATTTGAATAAGGATACGACAATGGAACTAAGATAAAATGGATTGGATTATGGATCAGATGGTATGGCTATGGATGACATATGGACTTTGGATGATGGATCAAAAGCTATTCAAAACATGCCTTCCTGCCGCAAGGCATGTTTTAGGGGACAAATGTTAACCCACCTTTTGGCAAGGCCATGGACATGTGGATTTAACTAGAATCAATATTGTTACCAAGCTACAAGATGATAGTTGTAGAAGATATGATCGAGCTTGAATGAGTATCGAGTTAGGAAAGGATAGGAGGTATGAAGGATAGTATGGCTCGGTCAAGGGTGGAAAATCATAAGTGGCTCGGCCTGAGTGGGTCGGTAGATGTGGCTCGGTGGTGATTTGGATTGGCATTTCAGGATCGTCATTTCTGTGTCGTCATTTCTGGATCGTCATTTCTAGATCGTCATTTCTGGATCGTCATTTCTAGGTCATCATTCCTGGGTCGTCATTCCTGGGTCATCATTTGTAGATCGTCAGTTCTGGGTCATCATTTCTAGGTCAGCATTGGTGTTGATAGGCCCGGATCATTCAGGAAGCCCGGTAACTCAGGTTTGCATTTAAATACAGCATGTGGCTTCAGAAAATGGATCCGATTCTGTTCCCCTTCCTCTTCTCCACTAAGGCTACTTCACCATTGTTGTTTTAAAAACTCCGGGTTGTAATTGTAATTGATTCTCATATCAATAGAAAGGAAATTTCTGAAGTGGACGTAGGCCGGAGTTAGCCGAACAACTATAAATCCTGTGTTATTACTGCTTTCTTTTAATTTTCACCGTTCATCACATTCATACTCTCTACATACATTCTATCTGTGATCTGTGACTATGATTTGGTGCTTTCATCTGGATTTGGGTGTTAGTGACCGAATTTGGCGCTAACACTAGCCAATCACCAAACTCAGATTTTGGATCAATCCCTCTCGTCACGGCCATAAGTATAGCACGATCATTTGGGTTACTAACTTCTGTAGCGGTGATATGAAATCTTTCCAGATAGCCCTTCAACGATTCCCTCGGAGCCTGGATTACACTGGAAAGTGAATCATATCTTTAGGACGAGTAGCAAGGATTTAGAACTGCTTTACAAACTTAGTTGCCAGTTCATCGAACCTTCAAATCGATCGTGGGGGAAGTCTTGTAAACCATATCGTCTCTATTCCAGAGAGGGTTATAGAAAAGCATCTAAATTTGGTCGTGTCATTGGCTCTTGCTGGATATATCAACCATTTGTACCTTATAATGTGCTGCCTAGGGTCAGTCTTTCCCTCATAGGCAGGCATCAAAGGCATGTTGAAACTTCTCCGATATTCCGCATGTAAAACGTTATCAATAATCATTTGTCAAACCTTGGTTCTTTCTCACCAACTGTCTGACCATTGCCCACAAATTTGGTATTTGGATGGGTGGTACCAAGCGGTGGTCGCGCTCTACCTCACGTGAATGGTTCGGTCGATGTCTACGTGTCATTTCATGCCTTTTTGGTCCACCATCCTCTTGACGTGCACCTTGGGCATTCATCTCATCGTCATTCCGGTGGGATACTTGGTCATAATTAGTTGAACTCCAGCATCCAAGCTTTCAGAAACAACTCATGCTCGATTCCCCAAATGTAGTGGGAGAATCCCTCCTTTGGAGGAAGATCGGTACCGATCGCTAGAGAGAGATCGACATCGATTCATCTTGGCAGACTATATTGGTCTACCAAGTGACGATCCGACATTTTTGCTTGTTCAACTTCCACCCTGTGATCCCTACGCCTATGGCATTCACCTGATGAGCTAGAACTCTCTGACGTCGAGTAAGAAGTGGGATCCCTTCTGGCATTCTCATGCGGTTATTAAGCAATCTGGTTCATTAAGCTAGCATTAGTCTGAATTTGCTCATTTATATATCTATGGATTTCCATTAACTCCCTATCGAGTTATTGAATTCAGCTCTAGTTATAGAATCAGCAGGGTTCTGGACTTTAGCAGGCTCCACATTCAAATTTGTAGGTTGGTTGCTTGGAGCTTCTTGTTGAATGCTGACGCTTTTATTCCCATCCATATTCTAAGAAGTTGATCTTGTATGCCTCACCATTATCGATTTCCTTACTTATATTCTAGTAAATCTAAGTAGTATTTGCAAGCTTTTGAAGATGACTATGAATCTCCATCGGGGGATTTGCTCAATCCAGTAGCAACAAAGAGGATCCTAAAATGCTGAGAATCAGGCTATCAGTGAAAGCACCAAAATGTTTGCAACCAAATTGGCCACAAACACCCAAGAATAAGTTTGTATAGAGAAGTAAATGAAGAAACTAAATTCAAACATAGGACTATAGCAAAATAATAAGAAAATCAAAACAGAAATCAAGAACAGCAGATTTATAGTGGTTCGGGATCGATTACCTACGTCCACTTTGAATATTCTCTTTATTGGTTCACTATAATCTTGATTACAATCGCAAACAGCAAGAAGTAAGAGAATAATGGAGGAATTTGATTATAATAAAAGAGTTATGCAACCACCAGCGTAAAGATCCTCAAAATGACTCACTAGGCCAATATTTATAGGTAAAGGCGACCACCATTCTATCTGGAACTTTGGTAACAGGTCCTCCTTACCCATATTGGCCCACCATAGGGGAACTTGGCCCATATCCCAAAGGAGAGGGATCCGTGCCGATCCCTCCATTTGTTGATTTTGGGGCAGCAATCCCTTTGGTGGCACCTTCATGCTTAGACATAATGGCTCTCCAAATTTCATATCGATTGGATATATGGAGCTTGCGCTTTTGATCGATCTTGGATTTAGATCCACTTAGAAAACATTCCTACCAAGCCCTTCCATTTAGCTCCAAACTTCACATGCCGAACCCTACTACATGCTTATTCCTTATGTTACATAATGCCGATCCCTATGGTTCTATAGTGCACTGCCGATCCATCTGCTTCAACCAGATTATGCCGAACCTTCCATTTCAGCTGATCCCTAACATCTCACAATGCTCTATCGATCCCTTTTATAACTTAACAATATGCTCTGTCACCTTCCAGAGTTTTATATTCACCTATCCTCATCCTAAATGATATGCCGATCTCTTAAGTACCAATAAATTGTGTCGAACCAGGCATCATCACCTATGCCAATCCCTCTAATACTCCATCCATGTTGACTATCCATCTAAGTGACTATGCCGATCCCTATTTTTTACCTCGCTATGCCGATCCCTTGTTAACCCAAGCTATTTTCTATACTTTTAGCATCCTGCATCATCTATCTATCAACTCCATCTAATCCGGGTTCGTATAACCATCTGAACTCTACTTCCAGGTCCTATAGCCATGGTTCCATGGTCATCCTTCTTGACAATAGTATAATTTGCCTTGCGTAGTAAGCCCAATATAGACGGATCAAGATACCGGGTAACAGTCGTGCCTATTTCTCATTAGGCCGAGCCCATTTAGCTTTCCAAAGGTCCACTTCTTCAGTTGAGCTAGGAGCAAGTGAACTAGGTCGAGAGCAAGTTTAGTTTGATTTAGTGTAAGTTTGATGAGTAAAGTTCATGTTTTTAAGACTCTAGTTACTAACTTTTTAAAGTAGTAAAATTTATGACTTATTTGTCGCTTAAGTATGTGATAATGTTGTGTATGTATGCATATATGTTGATTTGGACTTGATTGCTTATGCCAAAGTTTGAGTAGGCAATAAGATTATAACCTGAATATTGGAAAAGTTAGTTAGTATTGTGAAGTAATACTTTGTTTACGATGTCGCTATAATATTACGATGTGATATTATATTGGAATGTTGTATTTGTTATATTCGGTTTCATGACACAAAGGTAGCCGTTCGCTAACAAAAACAACACATAAATCTGCTTTTTGTTGAAAGTTTGATTTTTGTTTTAAAGCGTGTGTTTTCAAGTTAAATTTTTTTATTTAGTTTTCAAAAATTCATTTTTATGTTCTATAGAGGGAGTCAAAAGGGATGTTGTAAAAGTTTGAAAATCAAAATTCCATATTTTGAAAATTACGGATCCATATAGCGATAGTCGCTAAACGCGTAGTTCGAAAAATCTAGCTATTTTTTCAATCTAAACTTGTTTTAACTTAAAATATTTTTGGAAAATGTTATCTAACTTTAATTTAGTAATTAGAGAACGATTATTTAATTAATAAAGATAATTAGTACTTAATCATTTGTTAATATTGATTTTTAAACTTAAATTTTAATCAATTAAGTAAATCATGACTTGTTACTTAATAAAGTTAATTATTATTTAACTAATAATTAAGGATTGATCAATTATTAATTAATTATTTATTAAAGATAATTATTAATTAATTATTATTTTAAAAAGGGTTTTATTTAATAAATCTTTGATTAAAGTTTAATTATGTTTAATAAGGTTTGATTTTTTTAATTAGAGTTTAATTACTGTTTAATAAGGATTTTATTCAACTTAATAAGATTTTAACTGTTATAAAATTGTTTTGAATTTAAGTAACCAGTTTTGTTTTAAACCACTTTCTTTTTCAAATTTGTTTTAAATCAATGGATTTTTGTGTCGCTTACCCTTAAGTAACCTCGTATGATTAGGGAAACTAAATGGCATCTATTAGCAGAGCAAACCCTATTATACTATTACAATTAGCTTGAACATTCACTTATGTTGATTGATTGTTATGTGTTGATTCCTTACATACCTGTTATTTGTATACCCATGCTAAATTAGATAAGTAAAACCAAATTAAAAGCACTATTAGGTCATTAAACCTCCATTTGATTTTATAAAGATAAATAGTTCTTTCCTTTTTGAAATGGTTTAAAAGTTACTTCAACTTGAATAAGATATTTAAAAGATGGTTTGGCAAAAGGTTTCACTAAAGATTTTTTTAACTAATGGGAATGATTTTACATGTTATAAAAAAGAGGATTTTATTAAGAGTTATATAAAGGAATTTAGAAATTTATAAAGTGTTTTTGGATATATAGATTTGATTTTTTAGAAAGAAGATTTCATAAATAAGAAAGATTTATAAAACGGATTTTCTTATTAAAGGAAGCTAAATTGATTTAAGCTTATTTAGGAAATTGTTTGAACAGGAAAGGTATATAAAGAAATTTTATAAATGAAGTGGGGTATTTATAAAAGAATTTTTAGAAAATGATTGGGATATTCATGAAAGGAGTTTATAAAAAGGTTTTGGATATTTATAAGAAATTTATATAAAAATTTTGTATATTTATAAAAGCAATTATTATAAATAATTTTGAAATTTATAGAAGGATTTTATAAATGAATTTGGAAAGTTGGAAAGTATTTCAAAATGGATTTGGATCTCAAGTAAAAGATATTTCATGAATGAAATAGAGTTGATTAAAAAGGATTTATCGAAAGAAGTATAAAAAAGAATTTGAGATCTGGGTTTTTGCAAACTAATTTTTTAAAAATGGTGGTATGGAACATCTGTTCCACACTTAACACTGAGGGAATAGTGTTTAGGGTTATTCTTACCTCCAATTTAAACAACATTTTTTTAACAGGATTTTGAAGTAAGAGGTTATTCGCAAATGTTTTGTGAGTATACTGACGTTAGAGAGATAAGTATATGAATGTTTTAGACAACGTTTTTATAAGAGATTTGTTGAATAAAGGTTTGTTTTTAGGCTTAGTGGTTGCTATTGATAAATATATCTCAAATGGAATTGGTTATTTTTTGTTTATTTGATAGTTAAATAACCGACTATCAAATATGAACCCAAAACATAACTTTGGAAATATCTAGTAGAAACACATGAGTTATATGACACAGTCATCTCCGATGATATTGTACTGTGCGTATAAATCTCATTTCATTTTTATAGGACAAATGATAAGGAAATCCGTGCACTAATGGTTAGGAGGAGATCTTCGCTCTTATCTTTGACTGTTTATTTCCTAAAGAATCAAGGTTGAGTTTTTTAGAAACCATCGAATGTTGTTTCAAAGCGATCGAGATCGAATATGTTATCCGAAAACTACTTCGATCTAACTCAAGCGTTTCAAAGTTAATACATCTTGAAGAAGATGGATTTGAAGATAGAGCTCTTTGAAGTGCAAGGGATTCTTGCTACTAATCCTGAGGATGATTCCAAAATGGATGTAGTAGAGGTAGTGCCTTTGGTTTGTCCATCTCTTAGACAACTTGTATGGATGAATGCTGGCATTGCATTGCTGCATGGAGGGCAGTGTTAACATTCCAAGTGGGAAGTGCTATATGAAAGGTAAAACGTAGCCTCAAGCCTTATTAATCAAGAATGACTAAAACATAGGAGATGTAGCCGGACTAAGTGGGTCGCTCCTAATTAAGGTCTGATCATTCCTATATAGAGTCAATATTATCTCTTATTTATATGCTTCGGGGCCTATTAACCAAGGAGTGATGATATTCGATACTACAGTCAAGTGGTAGGAGGGTCCTGTGTTGGTAGGGGATCTTGGCGAGGTCCTGGTGTTACTTTATCTAGGGATGCATCATGACGGGCGGTACCCCAGTAGCCCAGTCATTGTATGCAAATCCATTCTCTAATAAGTATCTTCAGTCTTAGTTGTATACTTATTATGCTGGAATTTAATGGATGTAACAATTTCGGCTATGTTAATTATTTACTTGAAAACCCTATAGATAATTATAATATCACTGGATTAAATATACAAATGTTTTGGTTATCGTAAGGTAAAAACTTGTCTGTGTTTATGTTCGGTGTGGTCTTACTAGACGCCTTTGATTTAAAGGTTTTTATAAAGTTAAAACCTTATGCTTTACTCACACCAGACCTATGTCTGACCTAGGATTTAATTTCCCTTTTCCTAAACTCTTGGGTGCTCAAATTTAAATCGGTAGCCAAGTAGTTCGGTTTCGTAGATTTACCTTAAAGGAGTTTGAAGCAGGTGGCTTCATCAATAGCTAGTTAATTTTCTTATTTTCACTATATTATATGTATATTATATCGGTTAGGCAGGGACAGGCTGTTATAAATGTCCAAGGTAGAATTTGTCTTAGTATGACTCTAATGTAACATTTTGAAATGACTTTGTAATATATTATGTTGAGTAATATATATTATTCCAATGTGTTACGAGATTATGTGTTGTTTACTTTCTTATGTTCTATTTTTATTTCTTTCACCCTTAATGACCTGTCTTTCGAACGACTACATGATCGACACATGAATACCAAGGATGTATTAAGTTTCGTCTTTGGTAGTAAGAAAGGTGGTTCGTTACAATTTGGTATCAGAGCTTTGGTTGAGCGAACACATACGATTTGGTGGGTTAACTCATTATACATAGGGTCAGTAGTGCCCTAGAATGAGTCTAAGTGTAATATATATATATATATATATATATATATATATATATATGTTTGTATGTATGTGTGTATAAGCGCGTCTTTGTTAGTGAATAAAAATGTTTTATATTGTGTTGTTTGACCTATTTAGTGACTTAAGAATTCTAATCGATGCGCCTGATCAACGTTATTAATAAGGATTTTGTAAACACTTGAACAAGTTATATTGAAATAATATTGTTAAAATTTGGTAAATGAAATAATTTTACCTAGGAACATATTTTTTTTTTATATAAAAAGGAATGAATTTCAGAATAAATGTAATTTTCTATGAGGAGAGTGGGCTAGGAGTTAATAATATTAAAATTATTAGTATTTAAAGAGTTTAACTATTCATGCTTGTCCAGTTTTGAGCATTGACTATTCTTAGATTTAATAGTAAATTTCCTTTTTCTATCGTGGGTTGTGTAGATAGAATTTTTAGGACCATTGAATCGAACACCTTATTAATTAGGTTTCACAATTTGACTATAAGGCGTTCGACAATATATAGGATTAAAAATTGAATTTTAATAAAGATGTTTATTAAAAGAATTTTTTTAGATAGTTTTATAAGATGAATTAAGAGAGACGATTTTACAAATCAGAACTATTAAATGTGTTTTAAATTGAAAAGGGTTTTGAGAATGTTAAATCCCGATGGCTTTGATAAATTCCAAATGATTTTAGAAAATAGCAGTAATATTTCTTAAAGATGTTTCAAGATATAGATATTTCAAAATGAAGTTTAAGAGTAAAGTTTTCTATGGACAGTTCAAGAATAAGTTTTGATTTGTTTTGTGATGATTAGAATTTTCTTCTAAGCGACAATCAAACGGTTGCCTATGCAGATATGATGGTGCACTTGGTAAATTGTCCGCTTTGTCATTGTACAATAGAACAAGTTCAAATCCTAATGAATCCAAATCAAGCAGATGATTTTTTGTTAAAAACTATTTGTCTATAAATAGTATTGTTTTAAGAAGAAATTTGGAAAAAGAAGAAATATTTTTATTAACTAGTTCGAATGTCTCGAAAATGAAATAAAATGGGTAAGAGATGTGTTCGGATGGAAAATAGTTCTCTTGAGTATTGCCCTTCTTGGTAAAAGGGTATATGGTACTATTTAGTAGCACCTGGTTCCTTGACATCGTTTTGGAGTTACTCTATATATTTTCAAAAGGCTTTTGAAATAAAATCCAAGTACTGTGTTCTTGGATCCCTTAAAAGGAAGAGTTTTCAAAATAAAAGGATATCTTGGTAAAAAGGTGGATTGATAAATGAAGTTTTAATTAAGTTAAATTTAATAAACTTTGTTTATTTAAACTGTGGCTTTTGATTTTTACATCTAGGATGTGAAGAATTATTTGATGTTATTAGGCCGACTAATAGACATTTTTACCTTAGTAGCATCTAAGAAAAAGTAGAACCTAGGATGGAGTCGGATACAACTATCCTACTCTTCTTAGCTACTTACCAGACCAATTAGGGTAAAGAGGTTGATTTGATTGATTTAATTTCAAGACCCAAATTATTTTTGCCTACACCTAATAGTTAAAATTAAATAGAATTAAAAATTTGATGTTTTTATATACTCTTAGGATGTAGAAGAGTACTATATAAGTATGAAGCATGTTGGGAGGGAGAAAATAATTATATGGTAAGTATCATTAGATCAGTATGTAGGATGTATGAAGATCATTTCTCCCTTTCACATAGTTCTCGATCCTAGATTCGAGTATATGACTGGAAGTGTTTTACACCATTCCAAGTAAGGACTTATAACTCCATTTTTGACGGTCAGCGTTGGTGAGGGTTTCGAGGCGGAACCAAAGGTTTCCTATCATAGTTTATGGCTATGCAAGGAGAACAGAGGTTTCCAATTAAGAGGCCCGATCAAAGTCCACACTAAAGGTTGGCTGAGAAATACTAGTTCGGAAGTGAAGTTATGTATTCGAGTGAATGATCAAATTAAATTTTACATAAGAATGATCTATGCGCATCATACAGGCTGATGAATAGTTTAAGTGTTTCCAGGGATTAGGGTTGTGATCCAATTTCGGGGATGAAATTCTTTTAAGGGGTAGACTGTAACAATCCAGAATTTTACCGCCTTGATTTACAAATTATTTAATAAATGTTAAATATTGAAATAAAGGTTTTATAATAAAAATATAACTTTTTAAATAATAAAAAATGATGGTAAAATAAAATTGTAATGACCTAGGATTTTGCCACTTTGAAATGGACCATTTAAATATATTTTATATAATCAACAAATGGATTTTTAATCGAAAATAAACCTATTTTAATTATTTAATAATGGTGATAAAATAGTTTTCAAAATTTGTTTACCAATATAGATAGTTCATAGAAAATAGAAAATGTGACTGAATAATGTTTTCTGAAATTCGACTTTTTGACACCCGAAAGTCTTCGGAAATGGTGTGCACACTTGGTGCGAGATGAATACATTTATATATGTTAGGATTAGTATTAATTAAGCATACTTATGTATATTAACTTATATATATTTGTACATAAGCATGGATGCGATAAATTATGTTATAAAAGGCCTACACACACATATAAATACACCTATACGTATAGAAATCATCTCCATATCTTTAGTACACACACATTGAAGCTCTAGCATGATTCAAGGCATGGAGGGGGGAAACATGTACAAAAGGGTGAAGGGAGGCATGAAGTGCATGCAACTGTGTATTATTTTATTAAGACTACTTTATATATATGTTTTTAAAGTGTTTTTAGGATTTTATATGTTTTAATAATTTTTGAAATTTTTAAAGAAAGGAATTTATTTTAAATAATAAAAGTATGATTTTTGGAACTTTCAATTTACTATTTTGTAAAGTGTTTTTCAATAGAGATTCTAGAATAATTTATATAAAGGATTTATAAAAGTATATTGTATAAACAAAGAATGGATTTTAAATGGTGTTCTTTAAAATATTAAATAAACTTGAAATCAATGGGATTCCATGGGAGGCTTTATTGTATAAACAAATAGGACTCCATGGTAGCTTAAGTTGCACAAACAAATATGCAAATCCCAAACTAGATAGCATATATCATGTAAATGTTGGTACCAAATCTGCCCACTTAGCTTAACTCTCACATTTAGATTTTGAAATCTAATTAACTTTATAATTTTCAAAATATTATCATTTTCGAAAATAATTTCTTTGGACCAAACACTCGAATATTATTTCCTAACCTTTGAAAAAATGTATATATCTTTTGTATCAAATTGTACTTTACTTCGGGATTTTAAAACAAATTACTTTTGAAAATGGCATCAAATACTCTATATAAAAGTCATATAAAAATAGATGCAACCGAATTAGGTGGTTTCTAGCTATAACAAGGCAACTAGGTCCCAAGCTTTCGAAAAAAAGATATTTATATCCCTCTATTCCTCGAGCGGACTATACCGAGGCTATAAAATATGTGACAACCCACCTTTTTGACCATTGGGAATGACACTTAATACATCTACAATATTCATGTGTCGTTGCCTAAGCATCCAAAAGATGAATTATCGTGGGGTAAAATAAAGAACAGAATAGAAAATCTCACAATGAAACTGTTAAATAGAACATAACAATAATATAGTACATAAGGCTACTCCCTAACTTGGAGTTATTAGAGTTACACAAAAGCACTACAATCAGCTTAGGCAATTTTAACAACTTGCCTTTACATATACCGAAACAAAATACACTAACAAGAACCAAACAAGTAGCGGAAACATATGACTAAATAGATAAAGGCCTCCTGCTTATCTTCAAAAGAGCCCATAAAAGACCTGCTACTCTCGAACTACTCAAATATAATTGAGTACCCGAGAGTTTAGTGACAACAAACAACTCGGGTCAGACAATGTGTCCAGTATGAGTAAAACTCTAAATAATTAGTGTATTTAAACAATAATAACATGTGAGACCATGCCGCCAAACGCGGAACGGGTTTCCTCTCACAAGAACAACATCCAAACGTAAAGAATGAATATAAATAATTAACATCGCGAAAAGTGCTATAATCATCCCGATGCAATTAAGTAAAACAAATTCGAAGGTTCGAATCAACAAGGGAATTGAAATATACCAACATGACTAGGAGGGTGTACCCCACTTACCGAAAGTATACCTCTAGAATATATACTTGAGAAATCCGACGGCTCTTGGAAACCTCCAAACCAGACCCCGCTAACTATTACTGAGTATCCGAGTATTTCACATCTCAATGTGCACAACCGAATCCAATCTAAAGCGGATGCGAAAACACCCTAATGGGAGCAACCCCACATAGCTTGGCTCCCACTCACTCTTTGGGTTTAGTTATTTTCGACAAAGGATAACAAAGTTTGAGTGAGTAAAATGTCGTCTTAGAATGACAAATTACAAAGAAAGATGAGGTAATCGATAGTCGACAAATCGACAATCGGAGATAACAAAATGATCGTATATGGAAAGTAAATCTCAGATTCCTACCATCCCTCGTTGATTTCAAACTTGTACTATTTCTTGGTTAAAAAATGAAGTCATGCAAGTGAAGGTAGTATTACCTCTAGGCATTGCCTTGACGACAATTTTAACTTTTGAGATATTGACAAGTTTTCGTACCTCGACGTTTAGTCCCAAGGGTATGACTAAATTCTTTCCATACAAGCGATATCGTTTACGGAAATTTCTTTTCCACAACCGAATTGAACTTTAACTTTTTAAAACCAAACTCGTGCTTGGGCTTCTCATTACAAGTTTTTAACTTTAAAAAACATTGTAAAAATGGTTCATTAACTTTAAAACACCACTATCAAAAAGGTTTAATCGCTTAAAACATCCTTATTAAGTAGGTTAATCATCTTTAATTAACATTAATAAGAGTGATTAATTATCTTTAAACTTCGTTAATTAATTAGATAATTAACTTTAAATACCCAAAATTAAAAAGGATTAATCACTTTAAAACATCAGTAATTAAATTAATTAATTTTAAATCTCAATAATTAAGTCGATTAATTAATTTTAAAACATCATTTACTAAAAGGATTAACTAATTTAAAATATCATTAATGGAAAAGATTAATTAAATTTAAACTAATTAATTAACTTTAAAAGTAATTAATTAAAAATGATTGATTAATTTTAAAACACCATTAATTAGAGTAATTAATTAACTTTAATCAATAGTTATTTAAAAATTAATTAAACTTAATCATCATTAGATAAAATGGTTAAGTAATTTTAAACATCATTAACAAAGTAATTAATTAATTTTAAACATATCATTATTAAGATAATTAATTATCCTTAATCCTTATTAATTAGAATAATTAATTAAATTTAAAATCATTATTAAATTAGTAAATTAATTTTAAATCCATCCTCATTCAAAAACTTAATTAACTTTGTAAAGTAAAACCCAAGCTCGAAAGTAAAACAAAAGATGTCGAAGAGATTGTGATTTTTGAAAGTGCCGATATAGCGATAGTTGCTACATGGACACTTCGAGAACTACTTTCATGTCATAATGATTTTCATCCAAGCCTCACATCACATAACATAAACATAGAATATAAACAAAGTAAATAATATTTACGAACATAAAGAAGGCATCCCTTATACAAATTTACTTCGAACTACAAAACTATTTTTGATTACTTACTAACTACTCAAGGTGTCGACTTTTTAACAAGCAATTAAGTAGCAAACATTACAGAAAACATGCATAATAAGTGACTTAAATAGTTACAATAATGCGAAGGAAATAAGGTCCAAAACTTTAGTTAAAAAGACGAGCTTTACTTACCTAAAAGCTAACCAAACAACCTAGAATTTTGTCATCTTCTCAATAATTTTTGGCTATGTTGCTCTCGGAATTTGGAGAATTAATCAAAAAGAGAGTCCTTGGAAATTATTTTCTCTTAAATTTAAAAAAAAAGAATTACTCAATTTGGATTTTATTAAGAGGTATTTTCGGACCTGAAAATCTGTGTCCGAAAATACTTTGCAAACAATTGAAATTTTGGCCTAATAGCACTTGGAAACTGAAGAAATGGTATAAATGAAAGTTGTAGCCCACTCTATTCTCTTCAATTTGAATTTTTTTTCTTTATTTGGGGTATTTTTGAGGCAGCTATGGCCGTGAGAAGAGGAGGTAAAATCTGAAAGAAAATGAAAATGAGAGCATGAAGTTGCTATTTATATTCTCATGCAAAGTGGCTAATTCCACTTATACCCTCCTATACATGGTTGCCACATCATAATGGCTGTCTTCACCCCTTGTCCTTGAGCCACCTTCTTGTCCGTTCTCTCTTTTCAAAGCTAACATATGATTTTAAAACAAGGTGTACTTATGTTTCTTTAAGTATCTTTCATTTTAAACATTTACTTAAATTTTATCTTGTTATTAACAAATGTCTCATCATTATATATATTGACACACACACACACAACACACACATATATATGTTTAGGTAAATATATATACACATCATACATATCAAAATTTTATTAATGAAGGTGTGTTATAAATTTGTAGTAGAGTTTACAACGTTTTCGACAACTTTTAATCGACGAAAAGTCGAAAAATCGGAAAAATCGGAAAATGAATTGCAGTCGCATTTTCGATTTTTCTTCGAACTACATGTTTTTGTAAACTAATTTTGAAAACTATTCATCATTATTACTTATGATTTAAAATATTTATGTTTTGATTTTAAAACCTATTATTTGAATATTTAAAATTAATTAAATTTTCTCGAATTAAAGTGGTGAAATTCCGGGTCGTTACACTATTCCCCTAAATGAATTTCGTCCTTGAAATTAACACTTAAGAAGATTACTCAAAAAGGACATATATATATATATATATATATATCATGAAATGCATTCAATGTATACACACTAAATAACTATATCACCAACAGTGCATACATAATTCATACAAACAAACAAACACTATCCTAACATCAACTAAGGGTATGCTTCCCTCATACTATTTGCGTTTCCCAAGTGCAATCTCTGGGATCTGCACTCCACCGTACTTTAACCAAGTCCACTACCTTAGTCCTTAATCATTTCTTATCTCGATCAATAATTTGAAGAGGATGTCTTACAATGGGCAACTCAGGCTCAACTTCCACATCCTTCTGCTGAGATGGCGGAATAATCAAAGTACGATCATGTACATACTTACGCAAATGCGATATGTAACGACCCATAATTTTCGATAATTAAAATTAGTTAATTTATTAAGGTTTTGTGATTTAATGCTGGAAGAAAAATATTAGTGATTTAATAATAAGAATATAACTAGAATGAAATGTAATAGTATTAATTTAAGGTGATTGACAACTGCTTTAAATGTAATTCCAATTAATTAAAATGATTAAAAAGTTATAACTGGTTATGGATTGTAAATTAATTGTAATAATGTGTGTATTAATTGTTAATTGGATTAAAAGAGTAATTGACAATTTAAATGTTGTATTAACAAATAAAATAGTATGTAATAAATTGTAATTGAATAAAATTTAGTGTTGTGTAAATAATTATAACATTTATTGTAAACAATCAACATATAAATGTGATTAAATTAAGCTGAAGGTGACAATTGTTATTTGTTACCTATTTGTTTAATTTTTTGAAATCAAATTGGAAATAAATTGCGATAAATGTAATTAAATATTGCGTTAATGGAAATTAAGATGAAATTTGAGAATATTAATGTAATAAAATAAAAACAAATGTTAACTATGTTTGTAGAGTAACGATTGATTGAATAAAAGATTAAAATCTAATTAAATCAATTTATTGAAATTAGGATATAACTAATTGTAATTTAATGTAATTAAATATTGTGGTTAATGTAAGAAATGGCGTCAATTGTAGAAAATGAGGATAACAAGAAAGAAACCAATGTTAACAATTTCATAAGGTATTGGTTGATTAATAGTAGAAGTGTAAATCAAAATAAAAGAATAAAATGAATAATTTTAGTAAACGAGTAAACATATGTTTATTTATTTGAAATATTTGGTAGCTGAAAGATTAATTGTAGAGATGAGAAACTATTATTTAGTAAGAAATGTGTGATTACTGTTTGTATCCAATAGTGTATAAATATGTTTAAATTACTATTAGATGGGAAATAATTATTCTACTTCTCATTACATTCATTTTGTCCACTTTGAAACTTAATCAACTGAAATTAATGTAATTGAAAATTTTCAATTAATAAGAGAGATAATACTAAATTGTAAATTTATAGGTGTAACTAAAAGTAGCTTATGCTTTGTCAAAATATAAGGAAAGATTGATTTATTGAAAAGAACAGTTAGATCAAATAAAATGAATGTTTCATTTGTAAATGTAGGTTTAATTTCATTAAAATAAAGAATAAAACGATTGATTTTAAAGGAAGAAATATATGTTTATTTTAACCGTGTTTAAGCTTATAGATTGATTACAAGAATAGGAAATAATCTATTTCAGAGTTAGTTATTACTCTTGTGTATAAACAACAAATTTATAAACATGTTTCAATAAACAATTGTTCTATTTTTCATTCATTTTAGTTGTTTGTTTTGAAATTTAACTTTGTAAATAATTGCAATTAATGTAATTCAAATATTTCAATTAAAAGGAAAGAAAACGTTGATTACAATTAGTAGATTTAATAAAAGAAACTCACGTTTTGTGTTAAACAAAAAGGGTGTTTTAATGATAATAAAAGATCATTTTGGGAAAACCAAATCGAACGTTTTCATTTGTAAGGCAAGATTTTTTTTATTATGTGTAGATAAAAACCTAAATGCATACAAATTTGAACATTATTTAAGTTAATGATGTTAATTTGGTTACGTTTCAAAAAAAATTGAATTTCAAAAGGTTGTGCGATGTACATAGTCCCTTCATATCTTTTGTTATTAATTATTGCATGAACGTTTTGAAATAGCTACCTTATTATTAATACTTGATCCGTTCATTTCTCCTTCTATTTAATACCCGAGCCTAGACTTTTAAGTTGTATTTAATTCTTGCCACCTCATTTTCACGTATACAAAATTTTACTTTCCTTTGCTTTGCAAAACTTTCCATTCCTATGTACGTTTCCTTATGCATTATTAATGCCCGGAGCTTTCAAAATAAAATGTGACATTTATTTTGTCCCTCCACCTTCATTTCCTAATTATAAATAACCTACAGCTTATTTCTTCATTTGCGTTTTGTTTCTCCTGGCACCTCATATTCGAAAGCTCTTATTCTTGCAAATCCAAAAGCTTTCTTTTATGAAACATGATTTTTTTTCATTTTTCCGTACACGTCCTGTCCTCGTCTTAGTTCTTCTTCAATCTTTTCTTTAAGCCACATCTTGAGAGAAACCTAAGTATTAAAATTTGTTTTTTTATGCATACCAATTATTATTTTAATAATATTTCTTATAACATGAATATCTTTTGCATATAAACTTTCATTCACGCGCGATTTCTTCTGTTAGATTCATATCTAAATTCTGGACAACATGAAATTGATTTAGTTGAATTTGGAGAATGTTGAGTTTTTATGTTTCTGTTTGGATTTATTTTTGAGCTAAAATCAAAGGTGAGTGTTTTAACCCACTCATGACTACCAAATTATTTTATGTTATTAAATTAAATTTATGATAGGAATAAGAATTGATTGATTGATGTTTGGTATATTTAAATTGTCATTCCAGTTAAATATGACTTTTATTTCATTTAATCGTCATTTAATTTAATATTAAATTTTAATTCATTAGTTTATACTTGTTATTGATAATCAGTTCGCTATTGATGTTTATTGATTGATTTGGATGATGATTTTGATGGATGTTTGATTGTTGATATTGGATGACCGGATGTTATATTTTATATTGTTGTAACACTGCAAGTTCCCTATGTGTTGAAATGATACATACCCAAACGATCTATAGATTATGGAAAAATCATCATGGGTTGAAATGATAGACTCGAGCTATTTTATGGACTTTATTTAATTCGGGATTGCGGTTTAAAAGGATATATAACCGTAAAATTTTAAATTGCGGATTAAAATGATAAATATCCATATCACTTGACCCTAGGGTAGAAGATTATATACAGACACCGGATTGGTTAAATTAAGTGATTTTTGAACCTTTAAATTTTGAATTCAGTTAACTGATATTTTGAAATAGAAATTTGATTTATATAAACAGAATTATTTTCGAAATTCCAAGCGTAAATGTTGAAATTGGAATTGATTTAATGAATTGTTCAAAGGATTTAAATTGGAATTTCAAAGTTGAAGTGTCAAATATAAATGAATTTATCGAAAATTGAGTTATTAAAATGTTTGGATATAACTTTGAAATCTATTTTAAATCAATTTAAAACTATTTTAATCAATTTAAAACTATTTTAATTTATTTAATCTATTATAACATATTTAATCCAATTTAACCTATTTTTACCTATTTTAAACTAATTAAATTTATTTCATTTATTTTAAATCTATTTAATATAATTAAAATCTATTTAATCTATTTTAAATTTATTTAATCTATTTAAAAATCTACTTAATATAATTTAAATCTATTTTATCTATAATTAATCTATTTAAAACATTTTGAACCTAATTAAATCTATTTAATTTATATTTAATATATTTAAGTCATTTAAATCAAATTTAAAATATATCTTAACTATTTTACTATTTAAACTATTTTAATTTATTTAAAGTATATTTTAACCTATTAAACTATTTATGACTATTTAAACTATTTTTAAACTATTAATCTATTTACGACTATCTAAAAAAATTTCTAAAATTGCAAACCGTGTAAAGTTGAAATATTTGTATTTAAATCCTTGATGATGATACAACTTAAGTTGGAATTTGAAACTGATACCTTTTTATGAAATGACATATTCGAGTTAATATGATGTTGAAAGTGAAGACGATTTTGAAAGTGAATATGATTTTTGAAAGTGATATGATTTCAAATGTGATATGATTTCAAAATTGATTTTGAGAATAAAATATTTTGATATCAATTATGAATTGACTTTTGAAATGTAAAAGAACCATCCGATGTGTTATAAGCGTTTGGTTGTTAAAGAGACCGGGATCAGATATTGTCATACTCTCTGCCAATACCGAAAATCACTTTAACAACTGTGTACTTGGTAGAGATTCCAGAAATAAAGTAGGATGGTTTGGCGAATGATTCTGTATGAGGTGTTTACGTGACCCTATCTCCCGTGGGTTGGCTTAGATGTGACTAAAACAGGAGCCACGCTGGGCCAAGTGGGGTCATTCCTCCTATCGGACACATTTCTTCGATACCATTCTATTACTTTGTGATTGATTTGGTGGCCACCCCTTGATTTATTTGGGAGTGTGTTCCGAGGTGGACGGCAGTAGCTGCTATGCGTTACCACCAGTCCGGAACTGCAATTGGTATATCTACCCTGGCATTGCCTCGAATGTCATGTTCATATGCCTTACCGTGCCTTCTACGAGTTTGTTTTGTACCATACCTATGGAATGCCCTTTGAGTAAACCTCACTGAGGAGCGTACGGTACTGTATAGACTATGGGAATATATATAATGTGTTAAGTGGGACATGGGTAACGCCTTAACGCTATTTTAATACTTTACTGCAGACACTATTATAGTAGCGTATTTTACTACATAGTATATAGTTTAACAGATCCTTAGGAGATTGTAATCCCAAACATCTCTTAAGTTACTGCACTCACGTTAGACACTGTATAGGAGACGTCAAACCATGTAAACATCTCTGACACTATTACTCTCATATTTATTTACTATTGATTTAGCTTACATAAGATCTTTTAGTTCTGACTCAAGTTTTTTGTCTTTTTAATTCGCTCGGGTCAGTCTAAGCTTTTCAGTTTATCGAAGACTACTTTTTGGAGGACGAAGACGAAGATTTTGTAATATTATCATTTATTATATTTATTCCACTACATCATATTGTTCCGCTGCATTTATTTATTTATTCCAGTTTATGTGACTCTGATTTTGTGTTGTAAAAGAATAATCAAATGTATTTATAAAACAGCTTCATGAACTATTATTTGATTACTATATTTTGTCATTCTACTGCGATATTCTACATTTGTTTTATTTCTTTCTCTTTTTTTTCTTATTTACCCCATAATAATCTACCTCTTTGAATGGTTTGAGTCTGACGTGTGTGGTTTATCGTCACTTTAAACCATCCAAAAAAGGCATGTCATTACTGCATACATGAAAGACATCATGTACGCCTGACCATCTAGTCTGTAACTCCACTTTATATGTAAGAGTTCTTATCCTCTTAAGTATCTCCAATAAAACAAGGAGCTAGCTTTCCTCCTTTCTCGAACCGAATCACCCCTCTTATCGTAGAAAATTTGGTGAATGATAGTCCCCAACCGTGAACTCCAAATATCGACGTCTCACATCTACATAGTTCTTCTGCTGACTTTGAGCCGTCTTTAAGTGCTTCCTAATCCAATCTACCTTATTCGTGGCATAGCAAATTATATCAGGTCCAAGTACTAAGCGGTCTCCTGGTTCCAACCAACAAGATGGAGAACTACAAGGCCTTCCATTAAATGCCTCAAAAGGCACCATCCCAATAATTGCCTGAAAACCGTTGTTATAAGCAAACTCAACCAATGGCAAGTGGTCCTCCCATGAACCTCCAAAGTCTAGCACAAAAGCTCAAAGTAAATCTTCCAGAACACGATTCACCCTTTCGGTCGGCCTATCTGTCTGAGGGTGATAAGTTGCCCTCAAACTCAGCTCTGTCCTAAGTGCATCATGTAGACCTTTCCAGAATCGACTTGTGAAGATCGAACCTCGATCACTAACAATATCACATGGAATGCCATTAATCCTAACAATCTCTTTAACATATAACCGAGCCAAACTAGTAGTCGTCCTTGTTGCCTTGACTGGTAAGAAGTGAGCGCTCTTGGTTAACCTATCAATCATAACCAAATTCGCCCATTACCTTTCCTCGATTTAGGTAATCCATCGATGAAATCCATAGAAATTTGCTCCCACTTCCACTTCGGAACCTCAAGTGGCTGAAGTAGTCTGGCAGTCTTCTGGCGAGTTCCCTTTACCTGCTGGCAGTTAGCACATCTACTTACAAATATAGCAACATCTCTTTTCATCCCTTTCCATAAGAAAGTACGCTTCATGTCTTGATATATCTTAGTGACACTTGGATGTATTGTTAGTTTAAAATAATGAGACTCTGTCAGAACTTCCTGTCTAATCCCATCAACATCCAGAACACACAACCGACCATTCATCCTTAAAATGCCATGGTCATCTACCATGAATCCTGGCCACTTCTCTGGCAAAATATTTTCACTAACAGCTCTAGCTATTTGAGAAAGACGAACGTCCCTCTGCTGATTAGTTTCAATGCGTTGGATAAGAGTCGAACGAACTTCCATATTAGCCAAAATTGCATAATTCCTGCTCAGCGCATCAGCTACAACATTAGTTTTTCCTGGTGTATACAAAATCTCAAGATCATAAGCCGGTAGAACTCTAGCCAACGTTGTTGCCTTAAGTTCAAGTCCTTTCGAGTAAAGAGATATTTTAAAGATTTGTAATCCATATATAACTCGAACTTTTCACCCAAAATATAATACATCCATATCGTTAGTGCGAAGACAACTGCCAAGAGCTCCAAATCGTGCGTAGCATAATTCTTCTCATATGGTTTCAGCTGTCGACTTGCATTAGCAACAACTTTTCCATGTTGCATCAGAAATGCTCCCAACCCGTTCCGCAAGCATCCATGTATATAGTTAACCCTTTATTCCCATTGGGAATAGTCAAAACATGAGAACTGGTCAATTTCTCCTTCAGTTCATTGAATGCTTGATCGCATTTAGGTGTCCACACAAATTTAGCATATTTCTTTGTCAACTTTGTCAAATTAGAAGCAATCTTCGAGAAACCTTTTATTTATCTTGTATATAAACCAGCTAATCCCAAGAAACCTCTGACCTCTATCGCATTTTCGGGCTTCTTTTGGTCTTGTACCGTAACTACTTTAGCTGGATCCACTCATATGCCTTCTCCCGAAACTACGTGCCCCAAAAACCTAACTTCGAATTTCTGAAAATGGCACTTAGAAAACTTTGCTTTCAATACCTGACTTCTTAAAATATTTAGAACGACTTAGAGGTGATACTTGTGCTCTTCCCCCGTCTTAGGATAAACAAGAATATCATCAATAAAGACAAAAACAAACTTATTAAGAAAATCCCCAAACACTCGATTCATTAAGTCCACAAAATAAGAGGGTGCGTTAGTCAGTCCGAATGGCATGACTAACCATTCGTAAAAACTATCAGGGGTACGACAAGCTGTTAAGGGCACACTCTCCTCTACTACCCTTAATTGGTGAAAACCAGTAGCAAGATCCAGTTGAGAAAATACCCGAGCTCCGTGGAGTTGATCAAACATGTCATCGATCTTAGGTAAAGGATACTTATTCTCGATAGTTCTCTTATTTACCTCTCGGTAATCTACACATAACCTAAGAGAACCATCCGCCTTTGTAACAGAACTACTGGCGATCCCCAACTCGATATGCTACACCGGATCAAACCTTTCTACAATAAGTCAAACGCCTACTTCTCTAATTCCCTTCCCTCTTTCGGGGCCAACCTTTGAGGAGGTTATACAATCGGTGTCATTCCTAGAATCAAGTCAATATGGAACTCCACTTCATGGTGAGGAGGTAAGCCTTGCATTTCATTGAAAATATCCTTAAAGTACAAAATAATCGGTATATCTTTTATTTCCTCTTTAGCTACTTCAAGTGAATAGATAAAACTGCTCATTAACTCATTTGGCCTCCCACAATTTATATCTACACTGATGTCTCCAGCATCGCTTATTCTGATAATCCTTCGATCATAATCTATGATCACTTTAAATTTAGACAACCAATCCATTCCCAACAACAACCCATAACCCATGAATCCAAGAACAAACAAGTCAAAAGGGAAGAAATGGGTTCGACGACAAATAGGAACACTTAGACACATAATGTCAGGATTTATCCAAACCCCAATAGGGTTTGTTTCACAAAGAGGGTTATTTAGAATAACATACTTAAGGTTTAACCGGTTCATTAGGTCATACAAAATAAACTATGGGAAGCACCGGTATCGAATAATACTCTTATATGAATATCAGAAATGGATAAGGTAAATTGCAACACCTACTTTCCCTTCTGATCTGTAGAAGTAAATGTCATTTCCTTAGTAGCAAAAGCTTGTCCTTGCGCCCTCTTCTTTAGGAAATGACACTCATTCTTCAAGTGTTCCAGCTGACCGCAGTTGTAACAGGAGACACTTGGACACTGATTTGCAAAGTGGCCCTGCTTGTAGCACTTAAAGCAAAAAACGTTAGCCAAGTTGGGCTTCTAATTTGGGTTTCCACCTCTAGGATTCTTTCCCAACCACTGCTTCTTTCCTTTGCATTTAAAATTTGGCTTGTTTGTAACAGGGATAACTGATAAAGGTTAGGCATTAACTATTGGCACAACACCTTTTTGAACTCCTTGCTTAATATCCAAAGCTTTAAACCTCAGTACCATGTTGATCAAATGGGTAAAGGTACCATTAACATGATTGGTCATCTCACGATGGAATTCTGGCCTCAGTCCTTCCACGAACATCTCATTCATTTTTAGTGGCGTGTCTATCAATCTTGGTCCAAAGCGAGATAATGCATTGAATCGATGATCATACTGCACCATTGTCATATCTCCCTGCTTCAAATTAATGAAACTCCTGAACAACTGAGTCCTTCCCGCCTCTGGAATAAACCGAGTTTCGAAGACTTCCTTAAATTAAGCCCATGTAAAATCTTCCTTTGGGGTATCAACTACCACCGAATCCAACTAATCCATTGGTGACTTTCGAAGTTGTCGCGACGCCAACAACCGCTTCCTTGCATCCTTTAACTTAAGATCCCTAAATATCCTTTCACAAGGGCGGAGCCATGTTTGAACTCTAAGAATATCTTCAGTTCTAAAGAATTGTTTACCACCCAAAGCAGTATAATCTTTGCACAGAGTAGCAAAGTTCTGAGGTGGTTGAACTTGTATTACTACTTCTTCTACCAGATTCACAACTGGCCTATTTCTAGCAGCTCTGCCATTTGTAGCCATGCTGGTTCCAGATCCTCTCCCTCTTCTTTATCTAGTACCCGTTTTCAATTACTTGAACAATGATTAGTACTATTAGAATACAAAGATAGGACCAAAATAGTTTAAGGGAAAAAACACCAAAGGATCTAAAAGAAATCATAAGTATAGGTAATAAAAAACCACTTTCTCAAGATTAACTCATTCTAGGGCTCTTCTCACACTATCTCTAATAAGTTGTACCCCAATCAGGTTAAGGTGTTCGCTCAACTGAAGCTCTAATACCAACTGTGACAACCCACCTTTCTGACCACTGGGAACAACACTTAATACATCTACGGTATTCTTGTGTTGTTGCCCAAGCATTCGAAAGATGATTTATCATGGGGTAAGATAAAGAAAAAGATAGAAAATTTCACAATGAAACTTTTAAATAGAACATAACAGTAATATAGTACATAAGGCTACTCCCTAACTTGGAGTTATTAGAGTTAACAAAAGAACTACAATCAGCATAGGCAGTTATAACAACCTGCCTTTACATATACCCAAAAAAAATACACTTATAAGAGCTAAATAAACAGCGGAAACATATGACTAAATAGATAAAGGCCTCCTACTCAAACGCAGTCTTCAAAAGAGCCCATAGAAGACCTGCTACTCTTGGACTACTCAAATATAATTGTGTACCCGAGAGTTTAGTGACAACAAACAACTGGGTCGGACAATATGTCTGGTATGAATAAAACTCTGAATATTAAGTGTAATTAAATAACAACAACATGTGAGACCATGCTTCCAAACGCGGAACGTGTTTCCCCTCACAAGAACAACATCCAAATGTAAAGAATGGATACAAATAATTAACACCGTGAAGAGTGCTATACTCATCCTGATGCAATTAAGTAAAAAAAATTCGAAGGTTCAAATCAACAAGGGAATTGGTTACCAACAATGACTAGGGGAGTGCACCTCCTTACCGAAAGTATACCTTTAGAATATATACTTGAGACCTTCGATGACTCTCGAAAACCTCCAAGCTAGACCCCGCCAACTATTATCGAGTATCCGAGTATTTCACATCTCAATGTGCACAACCGAATACAATCTAGAGTGGATGTGAAAACACCCTAATGGGAGAAACCCCACATAGCTTGGGCCCTACTCGCTTTTTGGGTTTAGTCATTGTTGAAAAAGGATAACAAAGCTCAAGCGAGCAATATTTCATCTTAGAATGACAAAATACGAAGGAAGCTGAGGTAATTAATAGTCGACAAATCAATAATAGAAGATAACAAAATAATCGTATATGGAAAGTAAATCTCATATTCCTACCACCATTTGTCGATGTCAAACTTGTATTATTTCTTGGTTAAAAAAATGAAGTCGGACAAGTGAAGGTAGTGTTATCTCTAGGCATTGCCTTGACGACAATTTTAACTTTCGAGATAGTAACAAGTTTCCACACCTCGACGTTTAGTGCCAATAATATGACTAAATTCTTTCCATGTAAGCGATATCGTTTACGGAAATTTCTTTTCCATAACCGAATCAAACTTTTACTTTTTAAAACCAAATTCGTGCTTGGGCTTCTTATTACAAGTTTTAAACTTTAAATAACTTTGTAAAAATGGTTCATTAACTTTAAAACACCATTATAAAAAATATTTAATTACTTAAAACATCCTTATTAAATAGGTTAATTATCTTTAATTAACATTAATAAGAATGATTAATTATCTTTAAACTTCATTAATTAATTTGATTAATTAACTTTAAACACCCATAATTAAAAAGGGTTAATCATTTTAAAACATCATTAATTAAATTAATTTTAAATTTCACTAATTAAGTCGATTAATTAATTTTAAAACATAATTTACTAAAAAGGATTACTAATTTAAAATATCATTAATGGAAAAGATTAACAAACTAATTAATTAACTTTAAAAGTAATTAATTAAAATGATTAATTAATTTTTAAACACTATTAATTAAAATAATTAATTAACTTTATTCAATAGTTATCTAGGAGATTTATTAGCCTTAATCATCATTAGATAAAATGGTTAATTAATTTCAAACATCATTAACAAAGTAATTAATTAATTGTAAACACATCATTATTAAGATAATTAATTATCCTTAATCCTCACTAATTAATATATTTAGTTAATTAAAAATAATTATTAAATTAATTTTAAATCCATCCTTATTGGAAAACTTAATTAACTTTGTAAAGTAAAACCCAAGATCGAAAGTAAAACAAAGGATGTCGAAGAGATTGTGTTTTTCGAAAGTACCGAAATAGCGATAGTCTCCACATGGACACTTCATGAACTACTTTCATATCATAATGACTTTCATCCAAGTCTCACATCACATAACATTAACATTGCATATAAACAAAGTAAATAATATTTATGAACATAAAGAAGGCATCACTTATACAAATTTACTTCGAACTACAAAACTATTTTTGATTACTTACTAACTACTCAAGGTGTTGACTTTTTAACAAGCTACAAAGTAGCAAACATTACAACCAACATGCATGATCAGTGACTTAAATAGTTACAATAATGTGAAGGAAATAAGGTCCAAAACTTTAGTTAAAAAAGGCGAGCTTAACTCACCTAAGAGCTAACCAAACAACCTAGAATTTGGTCATCTTCTCAATAAATTTTGGCTTGCTCTTGGAATTTGGAGAAATAATCAAAAATAAAGTTCTTGGAAATTATTTTCTCTTCAATTTAATTTTTTTATACTTAATTTGGCTTTTATTTGTAGAAGATATAGTAAGAAGAAGAAGAGGTATTTTCAAACCTGAAAATCTGTGTCCGAAAATACTCTGCAAAGAATTGAACTTTTGGCCTAATATCACTTGGAAAATGAAGAAATGGTACAATTGATAGTTGTAGCCAATTCGATTCTCTTCAATTTAAATAAAGGAATTTATTTATTTGGATTATTTTTAAGGGAGCTATGGCCGTGAGAAGAGGAGGTAAAATTTGGGAAGAAAATGAAAATGAGAGCATGGAGTTGCTATTTATATTCTCATGCAAAGGGGCTAATTCCACTTATACCCTCCTATCCATGGTTGCCACATCATAATGGCTGCCTCCTCCCCTTGTTCTTGAGCCACCTTCTTGTCCCTTCTCCCTTTTCAAAGCCAACATGATTTTAAAACAAGGTGTACTTATGTTTCTTTAAGTATCTTTCATTTTAAACATCTACTTAAATTTTAATTCATTACAAATGTCTCATCATTATATATATATATATATATATATATATATATATATATATATATATATATATATATATATATATATAGACACACACACATATACATACATATATGTTTAACTAAATACACACACACATCATACATATCCTATTTTTATTTATAAAGGTGTGTTATAAATTTGTAATAGAGTTTACAATGTTTTCGACAATTTGTAGTCGACGAAAAGTCAAAAATTCGAAAAATGATTCCAGTCACATTTTCGATTTTTCTTCGAAGTACATATTTTTGTAAACCAACTTTGAAAACTATTTCATCATTATTATTTATTATTTAAAATAATTTTATTTTGATTGTAAAACCTATTATTTGAATATCTAAAATTAATTAAATATTCTCAAATTAAAGTGGTGAAATTCCAAGTCGTTACAGAATATCTGCATCTCCATTGCCCACTATTTTAGTTATAGGTTACCCGAATCATTGGTAATATAGTAAATCATTTTACATCCCAAAGTGATAAATCATTTTCTCTAATATTCACAATTACTTTCAATTATAATATTTTTCATTTCCCAGAACCTTTTGAAATCAATTTCAAACACTGGGTTTTTAGTCTTTAAAATTCTCTTTGTTTATAAACACTTTTATAAACTATTTTATAGAAATCACTTATATATATACATAATCCCTTTAAAAATATTTTTTTCTTAAGATATTTCTATTGCTTTCCAAAAGAAATCATTTCAATTCAAACGATAAAATATCCTTTATTTTCAATGTTATAATGAACATATTTAATTATAATATATGTTTAACCAATATTCTCATCGAACACCTTATAGTCAAACCGTGAAATTGTAATCACCAGGTGTCTGCATTAAATCATCCTTAATTTATTGTCTACCTAGCCCATGCATTTAAAAAGGATTATTGCTTCTAAACTGACCGAGCTTTATTCAACCCTTCAATCAATGATTTAAGTAATAGTAAATGATAATCAACACTTCATTGTATCAAAATTTTATCACACTTTATTTTTATCTTTGGATTAAACGGTTTGAGTAAATCAAATTAATTATCCCCTCCGTCAGACTAGTCCAGATAGCCAAGGGGAGCGTGCAAATGACTTTCCAAACTCCAGCCTAGAAACTATCTCTCTATCACCCATAAGGCGTCAAGTTATTTGACCGATTCTAAACTTTTTAAAGTATTTGATTTATCATTTAAAAAACATTTCAAAATGATTCAGGAAGAAAACCCAAGTTCAAAGAATTTATTTAACGATTACTAAATTCCATTACTAAATTGTCTGTATATACTGATTTTAAAGCTTTGTAGATCAAAACACTTATTCCATTATATATATGTCCAGTTTTATAATATGTAATTTATTTCATATTTTTAATGATTAAAAATATACATTTTTAAAGAGTTGAAAACTATATTTTACGAATTTGCAAAACATGACGATTTTGAAAACTTGATTTGGACATTTCTCAAACTTTACTAAAGAAATGTTGATTTTTCTTTTTTATTTGAAAATCATACCTACTAGGGTTTGAAAAAAAATTATTTAAAAAAATTCCTACTCATATTTCATCCTACACATCCGTTTAACTTTTCAGGTCGTGAAACCGCGAACTGCCGAAACGCTATGGCTTATTTTCACCTTTTAGTCAAAATTTTCAAAACTTATCCAAAACATTTTTAAATCATTTTGATACCATATGAAACTATATTAAACCAATTTTTTTTCATTATTTTACTTTATTAAAATATCATTTTCTCTTTATTCCACATCTTTAATTTTGTATCACTATAATATTCAATTTCTATCTTTTTACTTCCTAATTTTTTTAAACCATATGATATTTCTATATTATTTTCCACTTTTAAAATTATTATTTTTCATAAATGAAACCTTAGATTTTATTTTTTCAAAAATTTTAAAACTCCAAATTTCCAATTTCTTTCTTTTTAAAATAAATTTCCAAATCTTTCCAAAACTTTTTTTTGGTTTAAGATTTAAAGAGAGGCTTAACCTAACTTGTACACAAATTGGGTATAATATGAATACTTTTTCATGAATATTCACTTTTTTTTGGTTTAAGATTTAAAGAGAGGCTTAACCTAACTTGTACACAAATTGGGTATAATATGAATACTTTTTCATGAATATTCATGGCAAATCAAATAGTCATCACTATCTTGATAAATATTGTTATTGCAACATAAATTATAATAAGCTTATTTTTCTCAACCAAATCAATATGCGGTTTACATAAGCAACTCATATTCAACCGATCATCATCCAAACATATTATACAACCATATAAGCAATCATATCATCAATTACACACACACACACACACACACACATTTTAGAATTAAAATAAACCAAGTTAAAAGTATGTTCTCACTTTCATGCTATCCTGATCTAATTTTTATTGCTAGGAAATCGACTATGGCTTCGCTGTTTCCATAACGAAGTTTATGAATCCTATCATGAGACCCTACGTGTGCTTGGACTTGTACTTCAGAGGGTGGAAAGGTGGTGTTGGCTCTTGATGAGCTCGGCCAAGCAAGGAGAAAGAATAGGTGATCACTAACTTGTTCTTAAATTTAAAGTGGTATATCTCTCTCTATATCTTATGATTTTTTGGTAGAACTTCAACTCAATGTTGAAATATTTTTAAGAGGAGATGGTGGCCATTATTATGCCTTTGATGAAGAAGAGAAGCTTGAGAGTGAATTTGTGAAGAAAGGAAGAGGATATGCATGTGTATTTATAGCGTAGAAATCTTTGTACATAAAATTACCAAAATACCTCATGGTCGAATCCACCCCCCTCCATGTGCCTTCCATCACATCATGTTGAAGGTGTGTAAGATGATGTGTAGTTGACTGTAATTTTTCTTTTTGACTCTTAAGGATGAAGCTTTCATCTTTGTACATATAAGAAAACTTATGTATATACAAATTTAGATATTTACAAACCATTGATGTGACTACTTATGTATGAATATTTGTTTGTATATGTTATTACATACATATATGTATGTGTATCAAATAAAGTTGCAATGATTTGAATCAACTTCCGTTTGATGAAAGGTCGAAAATCCAAAAGCTGAATCCCGGTTACATTTTTAGCTTTTAATCAAACTTTTTATTTATGTAAAAAACATGAAAATAAATTTATTGTCATCTATAAATATTCAAAACAAGATTATTTAAGCTATGAAATCATATTAAATAATATTAAAATCAATTTATAAAAATACAACGTCGATCTGCCAAAATACGACAAAGTCTATATATCTTTATATATGTATATTTATAATACCATTATAAATCATTTATTGTCATTATAAAATAATTAAAATGGATTATTTATCATTTAAAAGAATCAAATGAATATTTAAAATTAATTAAATATTCCTATTCAAAATGATAAAATTACGGGTCGTTACAATATAGACCATATGTCTCTTAAGTATTTATTCTCTTAGAGAGAGAGTTGAATATTATACAATATAGATTATTAGAATTATTGATTGTATATAGCTTTAGAATATAGTATACATTGGGAAAGAGGAACATGGTTGTAGATTCTTTGAGTAGAAAGCATCAAAATTAAGTGTTGACTATGATTGAAGAATGGAAGTCTTTAGAAAAATTGGCATCATATGGGATGCATTACAGAGCGAATGCAAGATCAAGTTGAGATTAGGGAACTGTAGAAGGTTTGGAAGTAAATCCAACCCTTGTAGCTAAAATTACTATATGGAATAGAGAGGAACCATTGTTTGCCAAAAGAATTAGGTACTTAAGGATTGGTATAGATTTCAAAGATCTCAAGGGATTCTAGAGCGACTTGAAGAGATGGCTTAGGAAGAAAAGAAGACCATGTATTCTAAATGTGGAAAATCTTCGGGAGGAGGTCATAGAGGGAAGTCATCAATCTAAGTTTACGATTTACCCTTAAGGGAACGAAGATGCACCATGATATGAAGAGAGTATTCTTGTAACACCTCGTAATAATAAATAATTATTGATGCCTAAAAATAGAATTTCTGTAAATGTTAGAATTTGGTTATGAGATTTGCATGCACCATTGTTTGTGATTTTTTGATGAACTTCATACATAAAGTTTACGATCAGCATTCAAATGAAAAAGTTATCAATGTTTGAAATTTTCAAATCAAAAAAATTCGAAACTAATCAAGGAAGTAAATGTTAATACTTATCATTAAAATAAACATTGAATGCAAATGCTAACACTAAGGCCAATGGCTGCGTATATCTAATTAGATCAGCACTAAAGAGGGTATAAATAGAAATTGATTTGGGCAAAGATAATAAATAATAACATTTAAAAATGGCAATAAATATTATCAACTTAGCATTTAAGCAACCATTAAATATAAATGTTAGTTAACAACATTAATTCAAATTAAATTTAAGCATGGAAGGAAATATATGACAATTAATTAACATTAATTGGATGGAATAAAATCAATCCTAGGAAATAATAAAAGGAATAAAATAAACACTTGAGGTATATACAATCAACCGGACGACCCCTTATTGGGAAAGATTGACAACTAGCGGTCGATCGGTAGGGGTATAGCGGTCGTCTGGTGGCTGCTATAGCGTTGAGAATGAACCTAGGCATAAATCCATAAATTTAACAAGTTAAAATCTAACGGATGGAATGCACCAATAAATATAGGCCTAATCCCTCGTTTTTCTTCTCAGATTTAATGAAATAAGGAGCGACCTCCGCCATTTTCTTTTCTTCACAAATTCCATTGAATCTAGAAATTATAAAATAGTGTGTGTGTGTGTATCTGTGTATGTTTGTGTGTAGAGAATAGTAGAAAATAAAAGAGAAGAAGAATAAGGGGTGAATCAATTCTACGAAGAAGAGGTAAATTCTAAATCTAAATTTTATAGCTATATTTAATTCAAATCTTCTCAGATCTATAATTCTAATAAATATGTATATGCTTTAACATATATATTGATCGAAGGAAAGGGAGTCAAATAAGAAGAATGGATTTAGATCTGGAGATTTGGAAGCTTAAGAGGTAAGTTGGAAATTATATTTTTTTCTTCATAATATTTGATTCACATCGTTGTGAACATGTTCGTTTTATACCTATTTGTAAATTCTAGGAGTATAGGCTTAATATGTAATTGTCTGTACCAAAAATGGGCACAACACTCTTTGGATGTTATTAAAGAGATTAGGATGAAGAAATACAATGAAAAACGAGGCTAATCTAACAATCACACCAAGAAAAATAAGCAGCAGTAAAAGAAGACAAGAATTTATAGTGGTTCGGTGCTGTAGCCTACATCCACTTTAAAGGATTTGATGTTCATTGCTGATTATTAACTGAGTTACTATAGTACAATGGCTAAACTTGGATTACAATGGATTTTAACCAGAGCAGCAGCATAAAGTCCCTTTTTAGTTGCAGTGAAGGTGCTATTTATAGGCGTAGAGCCAGAAATATCAGCCTTGAATCTTGGAATACCCTTTCTCATGCATAGGTGGGCCCACATAATCGATCTGGTTTCATTTGGGATCGATCCCTGATCAATCCATGCTATCTTTGTATCGATCTGGAAATGATCCAATCGAGCTGCGATCGATCATGGTTGTTCTTGAATTGATTTGCAAGCCTCTGTGAAAATTTCACGGCATTTGGACTAGTACTTTGAGAGATATGATCGATCCAAGTTTGAGTTTGCCAGGGAGGCTAAATACTTTGTATCGATGGATTCGTATCCATCAACTCATATCGATGACGTGGCGCGCATGCTTCGTGAATATCCTACATTCGCGTATAGTGGCCGCTTCCTTTGGATTGAATGCTTCTTCCGTATCCATCCCATACTTTGCCTCTCGTATCAATGCTCTACCTTTGTTTTCATATCAATCATAAGTCCTGTGTTTCATATCGATTGGATAGGCGATCGATACGAAACATGCAGCTGTTAGTTGAATGAGGTGTGATCGATTCAGAGAGTGTTGAATTCCATTGATATAGGCTCAAATCCCATAGATACGAATGATGGGAACCAAGTGTTTGAGTCATGTCTGTTTCATATCGATGCCGATTGATACGAAACGATGGAGGCTGACTGATAGATGCGAGATGGATGGGTACGGGGCAATGGATACAAAATGAGCATGCTCCACATGGGTCTTGATTGATCATAACTTGAGCATACGAAATCCGATTGACCAAAAATTTGGAATGTTGCCTTTCATAGCTTTGCTTATCATACCATGCTAATTGTGGCTCGAACCAGGTTTGCCTATATCCATCGTGAACCTATATATAACTGATTCCCGAAGCAGATTCTCTCAGTTCTAGTCAAGTCCTTGGTGTCACAGCCTTGCCATAAGGCGGGATAACATTTTCCCCTTAAAGCACGTCATGTGTGTACATGACGTGCTTTAAAAAGCTGCAATCTTCATTGCGAAAAGATTCTATCCGATCTACTAAACAATTGTTGTCCTTTCGTCAGGAGATATGTCCCTTGGGTAATTTCCAATAGTATAAATATTGAGTTGTAAACTGCCAATGATCACGTAGTTTTTGTTGTAACTGAGGGTCGAGTGCTAACAATTCGTTGTTCATTGTCCTGACCATCTCCAGGTAAGCATCCAATTCCTGTTAACTTTGAAAATCAAATGTTAATACGGCATACACACACGTATTTTAACTTGACTCCCATTCATGCTTGCATGTTCACGGGTCGTTGTCAAGTTTTTTTATCGAGTTTCGTATCGATCCTCTCTTGGATCGATGTGAAATCAGAGTTGCAACAACGACCGTTGGTTGTTTGGATCCTTTTCTTTGTTTCGATCCTCTCCTGGATCGATTTGGGATGTATGAAGGTAGCCTTCGAATGGATGGTTATTGATACAGGATGCAATTACATAAGGTGTGCTTTATATCGATGGATACGAAATGTTCGCTTCATATCAATGGACGCGATCCAGACATAATCAAGCAGTGCTCTTCGTATCGATCGGTACGAGATTTACAAATGTTAGTTCTTAGGAAAGCTTCATATCGATGAATACGAATTATTGGGCCTTGTATCGATTCACTTCGATTGATATGAAGTGCTGGGCTTCACACTAATGGATACAAGATGATAGGCTCCGGATTGTCTTGTGTTGATGGATACGAAGCTTTGAAGTTCAGATGCGCTTCGTATCGATTGGCATGTTGACCGCTTCAAACAGTTTTTGTGATTGGGATACGAATCGTCCTTAAGTTCGATACAAAGAAGTATAAATACTTTTCATACTTAGAATATTTTCTTACCTGCTTCTATTATTGCTTCGTATCGATCCGAAGAGAAAAGAAACTGTAGAATCGTCGTCTTCAAACAACCAACCTTTAATCTTAAGTCCAGAATCTTCGAGCTAGGCAATCGATTGATAGAACCATTCTTAGAGTGATGAGACTTGAGTTTTCGTGCCATTTTGTTCATGGAAATGACCATTTCTGGCGTCATTATTGCCAGAGTGTTGCTAGGGTAAGGTTGAGGGTGTGTTTAGTGGCGATTTGGAGAAGTAGAAGGAGGAAAGCAACTGGAAGGAGCCGATGGAGTCATTGAACCCGAGCCTATCTCGAACTCGTATCGATGCAAGGTGGGATCGATCAAAATGCTTTGGAAATGATTGAAGGCAGCTTTCATGATTGATCCGAGAAGTGTGAAACAATTCGTATCGGTGGAAGAGGCATGGTGTGATCAATACGAAACCAAACACCTTGGATTGACACGAAGTTGTCGATACGTGAGGTGATCAATACGAGCATTGGATCGATACGAACATTTCATCGATACAAAAAGGGCAATCGGTCTACATCACTGATCGATATGAACGCTGGCCCTAGGGGAATGATCCAAAGTAAACTATGATGCATATGAATTCCATTGCTTTTTTTTGCTTACTCGAACACTTAACCCCGACGAGCTTTAGCCTTGCATATCTGGACTTAATTGTAAAACTGCATATATGACTATCCTTCAAAGCTCGTCGATGGAACTGTAACTTGATAAACATAACCAATTTTAACACGGATTGTTCTTAAAAGTCTAGATGGCGCGGTTGAGACGGTTATCGATGACGGTCACTCTGGTCAAATCTAGAAGTCTTGTCTCTTTATCATTTTTTAACCTTGTAGAAATTTAGAGTATTGTGCAGCACTTCACTACACAACATGATCATTCACTTTACACTAGGGTGAACATGGCTTTCTTTTCATTTAATAATGGTTTTTACTAAGTTCAATAGCTATGGATCCCGGAAGCTCAAAGCAACAAAAAGTTCAAAGTCCTCCATTTCCTAGAATTGAAAGGCTAGACATCGCGGCAAATATAGCGCACCCTGCTCCGGATGAACTGCTGGATGCAATGTTGGTGATTAATTCGAAAGACTCCGTCCGGTCCAAGATTTCGAAAGAAATGCTGGGCAGAATTTGTCTTAGGCATGGGCTATTTTTGGAAGAAGTCCGACTACAAGGGCCAGAAGATAGAGCGCACAATACCCCAAAAGGGTTCACCACATGTAATAGATTCATGTGCTTGGCTGGAACATTGCCCCTGTTCAATCAGTTCATTCGGGACGTGTTATTTTTCCTGAGGATCACACCTTCTCAGCTTCACCCTAATGGATACGCACTACTTATTAGCTTGTTCATTATATTTATGGAGCATCTCCTCTGACCCCCGACCGTCGATGAGATCATATACCTATTTAATGTTAAGATTCATGGGGACAATCTATCATTCACTTTCCTGAAAGCTGTCAGGAACTGCCAAGTGGTGGCAGGATCGTGGAGTAAGTTGAGCTACTTCAAAACAGAGTGGTTCTACATGAGATGCCGACCAAGGTTAGTCAGACAATGATTGGCCAGATGTAAGTACTTTCACTTATTTGTCAATTAACTGGGTAATAGAAATCGATGCTGAATCCACTACCATATTTCTTTCACGGCTTCTATTCCACGACCAAAGGAGCACATTTTAAAGAGATTGTGAGGACACTTTAGGCAGTGCCTGTCGAACTAAGGAAAATAGATGAAGTCCATGTTGATGACAACTTGATCGCCGTCGGGATTATAGAAAGAAGTCAGAATATAGGGCTGATGGGGGTTCCCAGAGTGGCCCTAGTAACACAAAGTGGAAGACAGACTCCAGTCATGCCCCCAGTCGAAGGAGCTCAAAGTGTGCCTAGCGCGACAATCGAACTCGACGATGACGAGGATACAACAGCGGGCATAAGCCCGAGGTTGTGCCTCCAAAGGGCCCTCGACCATCAAAATCATAAAGAAAAAAGCAAAACTTTTGTCCACAAAATTAAAAGACAGAAGATTATTGAAGCAACTCAGCTCGTTGCAACTTCAATAGGCCGGAGGCCTCTTCCCCGCAGATGGAAAGTTCACCGAAACGGTTATTAGACGTTCCTATCCTAGATGAAATATCTCCATTCCTTGATGCCGGATTAGAGGGGCTCAACTCCCTTCAAGAACCGACACGAAGCTACCTTCAATAGATATAGGGAAGTCAACTCCTATAAGCAAGGCTACTACAACCAGTCAGTTATGGGGATTTACACATGCATACCCACACTTCAGGACACCACATGACATCTCATCACATGTTTCTTAATCTTTGGTGATGACTAATTCTACTCCTCTCTTTGTTTAATAGACATGATGGTGAAGCAAGGCTCCATGCTTAGCAATCTTTGCTCTTCGCGCCGTTCTTTTGGATTATGCTCCGAATCACATCATCGCGAGAGCAAGAGAGACTATGGTCACGGTTATTAGTCTAGTCAAGAATGCGAGCGCCACGAAAGAGAAAAAGAGAGATCATATCAAAGCAGACGTCATTGTAGTTCGCGATCTCCACCACTAAAAGGACCCTATAAACCCTCTAGCTCTGACAGGCCTTCTTCTAAATCTACTCATCAAATAGCACAGTCTCACGCTCCTAAAGCGGCGATCAGCGCATTAGAATTGAAACAGAAACCCCTACCATCTTAGAACAAACTGCCATAGAGTGTACGAGGGAGGGAGCCGTCCGTATCGCCAAGCTAAAGAAAGATTTTCTGAGCAACTATTTTGATGGCTTCCACTTTCCTCCCAATTCCGAATGACATAGAGAAGTTAGTGCAAGATTACATACATGATGCGTATAGCTAATATCGCGAATGGGTTAAGACGGTGGTAAGGGTTCCGGTTGTGTTTTTTGCACGGGCCAAGGCTATCGAGAAACAAGAAGGCGATCTCTCTCATAAGGACAAAATAATAGAAGTGCTTACCAATGAAAGTGAGTTTTCGAGAAAAGCTGAGATTGAGACCAGTCAAAGAGCCAAGCAAGCCGTGAAGTCTATGGAGGATATGAGGAAAACACACATGGACTTGGTGCAGGAAATGGGGCATCGCAATACTGTTACTATGCGAGAAAGGGATGCTGCATTGAAAGAAGTAGCCAAATTAAGGGCAAAGCTGACTGAGGCCCTTAAAGAAAAACACGAAGCTAATAAGTGGCCCAGAAAGCATGCGAGGAGGTGTGAGGCTTAGGGAAGAAAGGGATTCTACGAACAAAAAGGCCATAGAAGCCGATGTTAGGGTGGAAAGGGAAATAAAAGCTGTAGAGGCCAAGATGGAAAGAATTTGAAGATTTTCTGGTCATCTGCAATGCTAATGTTTTGAGAAACTACAACCTGAACTTGCTTGGCAAAGACTGTCCCTATCAATTATATAAGGCTTGGAACTGCTTGCTTGAGGATGAAAGGTGATCCGTAATGTTGCAACCATTGATGATTTTGAATTGGAAACTCAAGTGTTGATCGGAGATGAGCCTAAAGTCCTTTACGACATAGTTATCACGCTTCAGAGGGAAGACCTGGCGACTATGTATCCGGAGGCCGGAGAAGGATCCAGGAGTGAACACTACGTAATTCCTTCTGAAGTGCCTTCAGCGTCTCAAACTGAGCCTACATCCTCTATCGATCCCCCAGTCGTCCTAGGATATAATCCTGATAGGCCAAATCTCTCTCCGATTATCGAGCATGGTTTGGAAGGCATATCGGCTCAATATGGGAGCCAACTCGAGGAAGTTATTCTGGAAAGTTCTCCTATTCCTCGAAATGTAGGAACAGTATCGAAAGATGCTACTAATATATTCTCCTATCTTCATTCAGTCTTAGATTCTGCACCGACCGACCCTCCTGCAACTCAAGAAGTTTATCATGAGCAGGAGGCGCTAACAACAGAGGCCAGATGGTCACTACTTCGACTGGGGAGATGCACGATAGCAACTGCATGCTTGATGAATAATTAACGGAAGTGCTCCTTAGCAATCCAAGCGATCTGAATATTGAAGTGCCCTTCAATGTAGATGAAGATGTAATTATTACGTGCTCCTTGAGTCCGACCGGGAGCATTTCGATGGGTAAGTGTGTGGATCGGGATCGAGAGGAACAGATAATGGCAGAAATCATAGTCGAGAATAAGTAAGCTGAGCATGCTCGTAGAACCGACGGAGGCATGGAGGGTCCCGTTCCGGCCCCTATTCTTGTAGTTTCTCTAGGTGGCACCATTATCGAGACCAACGTGTCTCATTCTTCTAGCATTGAGAGTGCCACCATTCCACCGGTTCCACATGTAGAGGATACTTATGTCCTTGTGAGTTCTTCAGAGAAGACTGCTCAATTCCTCTGACCGAAGACAAGGCAGCTGGAGCAGGCCATGGAGGCAAAGGTTCATAGAGAGGTCCGGGCAGTAGCTCGGGTGGATCTACGCCAAAGAAAGCCAAAAAGAAACCAAAGGCATAGATTTGCATTTTTGCTTTCTCTTTTGTAGATGATTAGAATAAGCTTCTCTTTTGATTTTTTGTAGGCCATGTATAGATGCGAGTTTGGCCCCTGCTTATAGGAATTCTTTGAATATATTTTGTACTTACTTTCTCAGAGAATAGGGTGAATAAAATTTCTTTTTTGTATTTAACATTACTCTATGTTTATTTGTCTAAGTACTTTAGCACTCACATTTCCATTCAATGTACCCATGAAGCTTTAGTTTCTGAGTCGAACTTGAGTTTTGTCTTTAAGTCCTGGGTCATGGCCACGGGTCATAATTGAACGTTGAGTCAAGCCCCAACGTTGCGCTGTCTCGGTCAGTGGCCGACACTTGATTTATGCCCCTAGTTCTAGAGAGAATTGAAGTAGTTAGTTGACAGTCATCCTCCACCTTAACTGAATTTGATTGAACTTAGTTGAAACAAAGTTAAAGTGACACGAGTTTGAGTGGTCGAATCACACTCGCTCGCTTGCTAGTATTTACATCCACGCTCTGGGAATTAGACTCGTATGTCAACGGTCGGTCATGCCTGCTTAATGTTTAGAATCATATCCACACTCCAAGGACACAAGTTATTTAACGGTGGTCAGTCACAGCCGTTTAATGTTTCTACTCTAGTTCCCACTCTGGTAATCTAAGGTCAGTTGATAGACGGTCAGTCTTATCTATTTAAGTATTAGGATCTTATTCGCACTTTGGGAATAATCAGTTGGTCAAGGTCATGGATCGTTGGATCACATCCTCCTTGATCTAGTAAGAGAATTCATAGATGGACGGATCCATCCTCTTCGTGCTTGAAATGAAGCGATGTCATGGATGGACGGATCCATCCTCCTCGAGCTTGGATTTTGGAGTTTGCACTTCAGCTCGCATTCTGGGAGCAGGAGTTTATCGGAGGATCAGCGTGTTTCAATCCTTTTTATTTTATTTTTATCGTTGCTTGCCCCCGAGTTTGAGGTTTTATTTAGTGAGTGACCGGTCAGGTCACGATCACCCGCTATTTGAACGAGTCCCATCGTATGATGGAGCTCAGCTCTTCGTACATCATGGCGATTGCATGATGCATCTAGGAATCATTAACTTCGCTTTGTGGGTCTGTGCTTTATTGCTGAAATAAAAAGTCATGGAAAAATCAGTTGCCATATTACAAATACAAATTCTCAAATTGCATGAACAGACTTGAAAAGGAAAGCAAACTAAACTAATGAAAGCCAATCATATGTAATAGCGATAGAGATTTTCGCTATTCGATGATCTCGGTAGAGTGAGACCATCAACAGTTGATAGCTTGAATGTGCCATCTCCAAGCCTCCGTTCGATGACATACAGTCCTTCCCATGTCAGTTTCATGAGTGAAGGGACCGGATAGACCTGCTTGAGTATGAGATTGCCAATTTCAATGGTTTTGGGCCAGACCTTAGCATTGTATAATCGGGCAACTCGATTACGATGTGTACCTGCCCTCAAATCAGCCTATTCACGCTTCTCATCCAACAAATCCGGAGATTTTACGAGTAGGATGGCATTCATCTTTGGATCATAATAAGTCACACGATAAGAAGGTACATCTAGCCCAACTGGAATAATGGCTTTCGAGCCATAGGAAAGTGCAAACGGAGTATGGCTGGCCGTGGACTTGTAGGTAGTTCGATATTCCCATAAGGCCATGGGGAACTCATCGATCCACTTACCTCCAGCCTTCTCTAGTAGTTTCATCAAAATGGACTTAATGACTTTGTTGACAGATTCGACTTGTCCATTCGCTTGAGGGTAAGCTATTGCCGAGAACTTCTTCTGGATGCGGTAGGGTTAACAGAAATCTTTGAACTTGACACTATCGAATTGGGCACCGCCATCAATTACAGTTGTTCGTGGAAGGCCAAAGCGACATATGATGTTGCGCACTACAATGTAGATTACTTTCTTCATCATGATAGTGGCAAGGGGCTCAGCTTCCGCCTATTTAGTAAAGCAGTCAGTTGCAACGATGGCGTACTTCACACCACCTTTGGCTAGAGGCAAAGACCCTATTATATCAATGCCCCATGTGGCAAATGGCCATGGACTGACCATTTGAGTAATTTCGATTGGCAGGGCTCTTGGAATTCTGGCATGTTTCTGGCACTTGTCACATCTCTTAGCATAATTCAATGCGTCTCAGTTTACATTTGGCTAAAAATATCCGTATCTGAGTATCTTTTTCGCAAGGGCTTACCCCCAGTGTGATCGCCACACTCTCCTTCATGCACTTCCTGCAACACTCACTTGACTTCATCGTGGGCTATACATCGGAGTGAAGGAATAAAATATGCACTTCTATATAGGACTCCATCCTGGATTATAAATCGCGACGCCTTTTTGAGAACCTGTCTTTTTTCACTCCTACGTTCGGGTTATGTTCCGTGCTCATGATAATTTCTGATCGGAGTATCCATGACTCTCTCTCAGGTATTGCCTCATGCATCCAGTCTATCTCCATCTGATCAATACTTGGAGTAGTAAGTATTTCCACGGGAAAAAGTCTAATCCGTCGAGCTTCGTCAGTGCTGGCCAGTTTTGCTAAAGAATCGGTTTTCTGATTTCAATCTCGAGGTATACAGTGGATAACACAATAATCGAATTGATTCAACACTTCCTAAACTCGACTAAGGTAGGCGGCCAATTTTTGGTCTTTGGCTAGATACTCTCATCAAACCTAGCACACCACTAGTTGAGAATCACAGTAAATTTCCACAACAATGACTCCTTAATCTTTGACAAGCCTCAGACCAGCAAGAAAAGCTTCGTACTCGGCTTCGTTGTTAGTGTTTGCCCCAAAATTGGTCACAAACCTCGAAAGTCGTGAAAGCACCAGTATTTACACACTAATCCTCAATACCTTGACATAGATCTTGGATCCATATAATGTAGAGAATAAAAACGAAGAAATAACCAAATTAAAATGAAAGAAAATGGGAAAAGACACGAAATTTATAGTGGTTCGGCTATCTTCGGCATACATCCACTTTGAATAGATCCTTCTATTCCTTTTATATTGAGATTACAGTTACAAGCCTTTGAAATCAATAACCAAAATAACAGAGAATCGTTAAAAGAGAAGGAGTAGATCCCCTTTTTATTTTCCATAGGCTGCTATTTATAGGTGTAGATCTGAAAATATCCACCCCAAAACCTTGAATACCTTTTCTCATGCACAGGTTGGTCCGCCATATCGATCTAGAGCGGTTTGGGATCAATCCTGATCGATCCAAGCACAATTCATATCGATCCAAAAATGGTCCAATGAAGCTCAGATCGATCATGGACGTTTCTGGGTTAATAAGAAAGCTCTTATGAAAATTTCATAACATTTGGATCCATGGTTTGAGAGTTATGATGAATCCAAGTTTGTTTTTTTCGGTGTATGCTGGCAGCTTCGTATCCATGAAACAGTTCGTATCCATCAATTCGCCTCCATCACTTCGTATCCATCAGTCCTCATGTCCACAGCAATAGCTTTCGTATCCATTCGAGTTCTACACTTCGATCCATCTAATGCACTCCTCCCCTTGACCATCTCCTTTTGTATCGATCGATGCGAACATGATCGACGCGAAGCATAGTCCTGAGTGCAGTTACCTTTGTATCCATACCTTTTGCATCCATCCGTGAACACCTGCTGCCTTCTTCGTTTCCACCAGCCTCTTCCTTCTTCGTTTTGATCAACCGCTCCCTTCTTCATATCGATTCCTGAATGTGTTCTTTGTATCGATCAATGAATTATCGATACGAAATGCTTTTCCCTATAACCATTACCTCACTCTTTGTATCAATCCCAACCTTGATCGATCGAAGTGCACCGATTTACTTCGCCATCCTTTTGATACATGCGTATCGATACGAACTACATCGGTCTAAAGAAAATGTACAAAAGAAAGTGTGTGTTACCCATAGTCATATCCATCTATATCGATAAAAAAGCACCAATGTGAAAGCATCGATCCGAAGTCCATGTCCATTTTGATCGATACAGAAGTATCGATACAAAATCATTCCTCTCCAATATTGATCCATCCATAACTCGAGCATACGAACCCCGATTGACCTGAAATTTAAAGTGTAGCCTCACCTGGCCTTGTTTATCATTCCCTATCGATCCCACCTTGATTGGAGCCTGGTCCAATTTTGATGGTATCGGACATAATTTTGTTTCCAATCAATCTCCAATCCTGATATCCATCCTTTTTAGCCAGTCTGTTGATATTCCGACTTTGTCCATAAGGCGGGGTAACATTTACCCCCTAAAACATGCCTTGTGATATGAAGGTGTGTTTTGAATATCTTTAAATCCGACATCCAAAGTTCATATTCCATCCATAGCCATATCATTCGATCCATAATCCAATCTACTTCCAAGCCATTCTATCCAAGTGGCATAGCCTTATCCTTATCCGAATCCACGACTGCTCCGAGTCGATATATGATTCCAAATCCAGTAACTTAATCCTTAGCCAATTCCATAGCCATACGAACCTATCAACCGAGTTTTAATCCATCTATATCTAATAACCAATAACCAAATACATGACCTCTCTAGATCGATATCCAAATCCGGGACCGCTTTGGGCCCTTATCTAAATCTGGAACCATTTCGGGTCTATAGCCAATCCTTGGCCATTCAAAGCCGAAATCTGAATCCATGACCTCTCCAGGTCCAAATTCAAATCCATAGACCTTACCGGGTCATTTTATCCTACTACAACCTCGACTTTCATGCCGAGGGCTTTTATAATCTCCGGCCTCGATTTTCGATCGAGAACTTTTATATTCTCCGACCTCAACTCTCCGGTCAAGGACTTTACATTTTCCGGCCTTGACTCTTCGATCGAGAACTTTTATATTATGTTCGAGTCTATTCCATCGCTCTTCGGCGAAGGGACCCGTAACTTAGGATTACTGCCCCATCCTCTAGTTGGACCATAATCGTGTGACTTGTATTATTTATTACATTAATCCAATTCCAATCATCACAAAGTCCATTTAACAAAATAAAAGTCCATACAACTAGGAAAAAACCAAGTTTGCAGAAAAACAGAAAGAAAACAAGATTCCATAGACCCGAGCATCACAGTTTATCATCACTCAGAGCATGTGTAGGGACCTTCCTCGATCCCGTACATGTGTAAGTGACTTTGCCATATTACTTCGAGGTCTATTACTTATTCCATGCTACAAATCCAATCAGTTGATAATAAGCTGATGACAATGCCTTGATCCAGTCCCATCTTCGTTCGAGGTGGGCGGTGGCCACTCCTGTTCCACTGCCACAGCTTGATTCCTTATGTATTACTGCAAATGACAATTCCTCACATGCTCCTCAATGATATCCTTCAAATGCCTACAGTCATTGTGATGTGCTAATCCAGCTCATGGAATAGGCAATGCTTTCTCGATGCCCGCTCGTATTCAGAGGGTTTCCATTTTGCTGGCCTTCAATATTGGAGGCGTCTGTGAGTATCCAAGTAAATCCTTTCCGGTGTTTCAGTTAAATCCGTGTAAGTAAAAAATTTTGATTCCCTCCGTTGCCTTTTCGAAGTGTTGCCGTTATCATTCATTTTCCTTTTGCCTCTATCGTCTTTGTTCGAATCCTCCCTGGGTGGACCTCCATTTTTTACTGCATAAGCTTTAGCCTATCTCCCCTCTCTCTTATCCATTGCATCTTCCTATCTTTTCTGCTTCATGGTAAAACTCTCCAAGATCCATCGGCGGGTCCTGTTTCAATAATATCCTAAAATCTGAAGCATCCGCAATTCCTAAGAATGCTGCCATCAAAACCATCGACGGATCTGGTCGATCCACCGAAGCTACTGCCACATTGAATCTGGTTGAGAAATCCTTAAGTGATTCTCCCTTTTGTTTTGTCGACGTTAAGTCATCACATTCTTGGATCTCTCGATGTGGACCAAAAATTGCCTCATAAATCTCTCAACTATCCAAGTGTTAATTGAGCTGCTCTCCAGTTATCTGAACCATAGTGCTGCTATATCCTTCAGGTACAAAGGGAAGTACCATACCATAACTCCCTCAGATACCTCCAGTATTTCCATATGCCTCATGTACCTTGTCAAGTGAACAGCGAGATTCGTTCTCCCATCATACATCTCCAGCGTTGGTAGTTTGAAGTCCGGTGTATTCCTAGCTTGCCTGATCGTTGGAGTAAAAGGGATCCTATTCACATCCTACAAATCTCAAATCACCAATCCTCTCCACATAGCCCGTTTGATCATGTCTGCTAACCTGTCGTTGTCATCAAGTGGTAGCCTCTGTCTGTGATTTCCAACCTGCCTCTTGAGTCACGAGGGAATCGTGAAGCCAGTCCTTCTAGATGAGCATCCATACCCGATCAACTCCAAACTACATAGCACCGCCTTGTATCCTTCCTAGAATCGAGCCAACATGATTCTGGGGTATGCCCGTGAGTACAGGAGTTGCTCCTGATGGTCCTGCTCTGTCCTGCATCCTGTTTGCTGCGTTTTCTCGGTCCTGATTTTGAACTGCCTCTACTTCCGCAAGTCCAGCTTCATGATATTCGTTTCCAGCATTCCCTCCAACTCCATTCCCTTGGCTTTGCACTCCAGCTTGTCCAACCTATTGAAGTAGGTTCTATATCATGTCCTTTTGCCTTTTCAGCACCGTTTCCATCTCGTCTATAGTGATGAAGATTAAGGCTTAATTAGCTCCTGAGGAAGCCTCCTGACTTCCTTCATGATGACTCCTTTCCGTTTCTCCGTCTCCTTGTTGAATGCTTGGCCATGGTTCCTTCTAAATTTGACCCTTTAGCTTTCCAAATTTGAACTACAAATCTGATGCATCGGGTGTTAATCCCTCTCAGTGAAAGCATCAAAGTGTTTGCGCCAAAATTAGTCACAAACCTCGAAAGTCGTGAAAGCACCAGTGTTTATACACAAATCCTCGATACGTTAATAAAGATATCATATTTAAATAATGTAGAGAATAAAAATGAAGAATGACCAAATTAAAATGAAAGAAAATGGGAAAAGACACGAGATTTATAATGGTTTGGCTATCTCTGGCCTACATCCACTTTGAATTGATTCTTTTATTCATTTTATATTGAGATTACAGTTACAAGCCTTTGAAATAAATAACCAAAATGACAGATTTTTGCCAAAAGAGAAGGAGAGGATCCTTTTTTTAGTTGCCATAGAGCTGCTATTTATGGTGTAGATCTGAAAATATCCACCCCAAAACTGGAATACCTCTTCTCATGCGTAGTTAGGCCCTCCTGATCGATCCATAGTTGTTTGGGATCGATCCTGATCAATCCAAGCACAATTCGTATCGATCCGAAAATGGTCCAATGAAGCTGAGATCGATCATGTACGTTCCTGGGTGAATAAGAAAGCTTCTGTGAAAATTTCATAACATTTGGATCCATGGTTTGAGAGCTATGATCAATCCAAGTTTGTGGTTTTTTAGTGTATGCTAGCAGCTTCGTATCCATCAATTCGCCTCCATCACTTTGTATCCATCAGTCCCCATGTCTATAGCCGTAGCCTTCGTATCCATCCAAGTTCCACGCTTTGGATGCAACGCGCTCCTCCCCTTGGCTGGCTCCTTTCATATTAATCGATATGAACATGATCGATACGAAGCATAGTCCTTAGTGAAGTTGCCTTTGTATCCATGCCTTTTGCATCCATTCGTGAACACCTACCGCCTTCTTCGTATCCATCAGCCGCTTCCTTCTTCATATCGATCAACCGCTCCCTTCTTCGTATCGATCCCTGAATGTGTCCTTCGTATCGATCAATGAATGATCGATATGAAATGCTTTTCCCTATAACCATTACCTTGCTCTTCGTATCGATCCCAACCTTGATCGATATGAAGTGCGTTGACTTACTTTGCCATCCGTTCGATACGTGCATATCGATACGAACTACATCGGTCCAAAGAAAATGTATAAAAGAAAGTGTGTGTTATCCATAGTCATATCCATCTATATCGATACGAAAGCATCGATATGAAAGCATCGGTCCGAAGTCCATGTCCATTTTGATCGAGATGAAAGTATCGATATGAAATCATTCCTCTCCAATTTCGATCCATCCATAACTCGATCATACGAACCCCGATTGACTTGAAATTTTAAGTGTAGCCTCACCTAGCCTTGTTTATCATTTTCTATTGATCCTACCTTGATTGGATCCTGGTCCAATTTTGACGGTATCGATCATAGTCTTGTTTCTAATCGATTTCCAATCCTGATATCCATCCTTTTAGCCAGTTTGTTGATATCCCAACTTTGTCCAAAAGACGGGGTAACAGTTAGTTGCATGGAAGTCAAACTTCAAAGCATAGCTTATGGATCGACCCTTTGGGGTTTTGAGTACCACTCTAAGGCCTGAGAATTGGTCGTTTGATGCGCCATCGGTGTATAGCCTCCAGGTACACTTAGGAGATTCACTGGCTTCGGGAAAATCCTCTGTTATGGTGAATTCGGCTATGAAGTCTGCTAGAAATTATCCTTGAATAGCTCACCTTAGGGTATAAGTGATGTCAAATTGACTCAGCACGATGTTCCACTTAAGCAATTTACCAGACGTCTCAGGTCGTGTTAGAATTTATCATAATGGCCGATCTGTGCAAACTGTGATCGGATGAGCCTGGAAATGTGGATAGAGCTTCCTCGATTCTATAATAAGACAATAATACAACTTCTCTAACTTTAGGTAGTTCCTTTCTGCCCTTTTTAATCTTTTACCGACATAACAGATCGGTCTTTGAATCCAATCCTCTTCCCGAACTAGCGCATTTGTCGAAACCGCCAAATAGACATACAGCTTCTCGTGATCAACCGGCTTCGACAAGATGGGAGGTGTTGCTAGATGTTGTACTAGTGCCCTAAATGCGCCCTTGCATTCCTCTATCCATTCAAAATGCATTCCTCTATCCATTCGAAATTTTGTTTCCCTTTTCTGATCAGATCGAAGAAGGGAATACACTTGTCCGTGGATCTGAAAACGAACCTGCTCAAAGCTGCCACCTTCCCATTAAGATTTTGCACCCGCTTTATATTTCTATGAGTTTAAAGATTCTGAATCGCCTAGATCTTTTTAGGATTAGCTTCGATTCCTCAGGCGTTGATAATAAACCCAAGGAACTTTCCAAATGCAACTCGAAAATGACACTTCAATTTTAAGCTTCATTCTGTATTGTCGGAGTATGTTGAACATCATCTCCAAATCAACGATATGGTTGCTGGATAGTAGCAATTTCACGAGCATGTCATCTACGTACACCTCCATAGTCTTCATGATCTAGTTTGCAAACATTAGGTTTACGAGCCTCTGGTAAGTTGCTCCAGCATATTTGGGTCCAAAAAGCATTACCTTATAACTATAAAGTCCCATATCAACGTTGAAGCTAGTGTCGATTGTACCCGGAGTACGCATCCATGAAAGATAAGAGCTCATATCCGGCCATTGAATCCACCAGTTGATTGATTCTGAGAAGAGGGTAATTGTCTTTGGTGTAGGCTTTGTTCAGATTTGAATAATCCACACATGTCCGCCATTTTCCATTCAAATTTCTGACAAGTATTGGATTCGTTACTCACTCTGGGTATAAAGCATCATGAATAAACCCATTAGCCTTGAGTTTATCCACTTCTTCCTTCAAGGCGGCAGATCTCTTTGGATCCATATCGCGCCTTTTTTGTTTCACGGAGACATGCTGTGGGTCGATATTTAGTGCATGGCTCGTGATGTTTGACGAGATCCCACACATGTATGAATGAGTCTAGATGAACACATCAAGGTTTGCCTGGAGAAAATTAACCAGTTCCTGCCTCATCTAGGGGCTAAGCTGAGATCCAACCTTTACAATCCTGGAAGCGTCATCGTCGTCGATCGGAACATCAATCGTCAATTCCGTCGACGAAGCATAGTATTCTTTGACTTCCTCCTCATCATTATTGTCTCTAGGCTCAAGGTCCTTAGGAAACCGATCGTGGCGCCCGAGACTAGGCCCATGTATTAGTTGTCAATTCTCCGAAAGATGGACATAGAGAAATTCCTCTACGCCTTTACCTTTCTCCCTTCGCCACGCATCCTGCAGTTCTGTAACATAACAGGCACGTCCAGCCACCCGATCACCATGTACCACTTCGACTCCATTATCAGCAGGGAACTTCAGAGTTAAACACCAAGGAGCGATCACTGCCGTAAACTCCGCAAGGGCTGGTCGGTCTAGAAAAGCATTGTAAGAGGAATGTATATCCAACACAACAAATTGCAACATCCGGACTCTCTGGGGATCTCCAACTCCCAACTCAATAGGCAATTCCACCATCCCAGGTAGTGTGGTTGTACTTCTGTTAAAACCATGTATGCATGACTAGCACAGCTTCGAACCTTTCCCTTCCATCATCATTTCATCATATGCGCGCTTGATAAGTATGTTTATAGAACTTCCGCTATCAACCAAGATCCTCTTCATCCAAGCATGACCTATTTGGGCTGAAATAACCAATGGACCAATAGTTGGGGCCTCGACTTTGTTGACATCACGGTTCCTAAAATCAATGCTGTCTATCATCGTCCTTTGTTGCTTTGCTGGGCCCCTTCATCAGCACTAATACAATATTTGAAGTCCACATGCCTAATCAAACTAGCATAGGACTGTATTTCCTTCCAACTCCGATCAGCTAGATAAGGACCACCACTCACAGTATTAACCACTAACTTCCCACCATTGCACATGGGTTCTTCAGGCCTAGCTTGACCTTGACCCTAATTTGGATTAGATGGTATGGCTCCGTCATTGCTCGGATCCCGGACGAACTGTTCTAATTTTCTTTCTTTAATCAATTTTTCAATAATATACTACAGATGACGACATTCATTAGTGTTATGGTCATAACAATCATGGAATATACAGAACTTTTCAGTTTGAATCTACTTCTCCGACTATGGTATCGGAGCTGGCTTCTTGTACTGCCCTGTATTGCTGGTTTGAAGATAAAAATTCTCTATTGATGTGTTCAAAGGGGTATATCGATCGAACATAGGAGCTTCGGGTCTCCCGCGATGAGGGTCTCTCTTCTTCCCTTGACCTCCATTACCCTTTTGCTGACTTTGTTTGTTCTGAATTTTCAACTGCAATTTACTGGAACTTTCTCCGATCTACTTTACTGCAACATTACTCTGGATACCTTCACTACTCGGCTCCACTTTGTCTTGCTTCCTAGACCGTCTAACATCTTCTCTTCTTAAAAACTGGGCTGCCTTTGCATAGAACCAGTCCAACGAAGCGGGGTTTTTTCCAGCCAACCAATCACCAAATTTGGAATCTGGATTGATACCTTTAGTCCATGCCATTAGAATAAAGTTGTCGTAGGGATTACTGACATCGGCACAAGCAGCATGGAACCTTTCTAGATAATACCTAAGAGTCTCTCCTGGAGCTTTAGTAACAGTGGATAAGGTATTAACATCCTTTGGTCTTATAGCATGCATACAAAATTGCTCAACAACTTAGTGGCTAACTGATCAAAACCCGAAATAGGTCTGGGTGGCAAACGGGTGAACCACATAGTCGCAATGCCTCCCAAGGAGATAGGGAAGCTTCTTCACTTAACTGCATTGTCAGCTTAAGAGGCATTCATGAGCCATTCATATTTCATAATATGTTGGTTGGGATTCGAATTTCCTTTTTACATCGACAGGGTGGCTCTACATAGAAAATGTCATTGGTGAACGGGGTATGACTTCGAGAGATTCCCCAGTCATCATTCGTAAGGCTTGACTTTCTCTAATCATCTAGCGTATCATGGTTAGAATGCCAGGCATCTAGATATTCAAGGCCAAGGCATAGTCAGGTTCCATGTCACGAGGATGGTCTAGTCACTGTCTACGGTCCATTCCATGCCTCCTTGGCTCCCGGTCTTCATGGAAGTGAAGATCCTAAGCATGAATATAGGGATAAGGGGTTGGATCTAGTTGGTTCTGGATCTCAACATCTAGATCTATAGCAACAGCTGCTGCATGGTCATGAGTAGTGTGGTAAGGAAGTGTTCCTCTCGGGAGGAGGGTGTAGCTTGATGCCCTGTGGAAGGACCTATCCTAGCATGTTCGGGATTCACAGCATGAGGGTGCCCAGAGGCTTCTGCGTAGTTCCCATCTAACCGATAGTGTGTAGATCTATGATTGAAGTCAGATGTTGCCGAGCTTTCAGATAAGAAATAAGAGGCATGCTCCCTTCTCGATCTCCCTCACCTTTCTTCATTTAGCTTGTTTATGAGTTCTGTGTTGGCATGAATCTATTGGGTGAGCTCCTGACAGCATTGAGTGAGCTCCTGCATAAGGGTCTGTACTTCCTGTCTAGTCACTGGACCAAGTGGATCTAGAACTCCAGCTGATGTTTGGCCTGCTGTGGTCAGCTATGCAGGATTTTGCCTATCCCTTCCTTTTGGATCAGCGACATTGGAAGCAGTTCTGGTAGTGCGTACCTGTTGAATGTAGTTCTTCTTAGATTTGGAGTAATTTGAATAGAATGGAAGGAACCACTGGAAGATAGATCTAGATCTCCACCTTAGATTTTAGCAATCCAACAATACAAGAGGATCCACGAAATCAGAGAAAAGCAGTGTTTTCTCGGTGAAAGAACCAAAGCGTTTGTAAAAAAATGGACACAACACTCTTCGAATGTAATTAAAGAGGTTAGAATGAAGAAATAAAATGAAAAATGAGGCTAATCTAACAATCACACCAAGAAAAATAAGCAGCATTAAAAGAATACAAGAATTTGTAGTGGGTCGGTGCTGTAGCCTACATCCACTTTGAAGGATTTGAAGTTTATTGCTGATTATGAACCGAGTTAAAATAATACAATGGCTAATACTTGGATTACAATGCTATTTAACTAGAGCAGTAGCATAAAAGTCCCTTTTAAGTTGCAGTGAAGGTGCTATTTATAGGCTTAGAGTCGGAAATATCTGCCTTGAATCTTGGAATACCATTTCTCATGCGTAGGTGGGCCCACATAATCAATCTGGTGTCGTTTGGGATTGATCCCTGACCGATCCATGCTATCCTCGTATTGATCTAGAAATGGTCCAATCGAGCTGCGATCGATCGTGGTTGTTCTTAAGTTGATTTGCAAGCCTCTGTGAAAATTTCATTGCATTTGGACTAGTAGCTTGAGAGATACGATCGATCCAAGGTTGAGTTTGCTAGGGAGGCTGAAGACTTCGTATCGATTAATTCGTATCCATCAACTCGTATCAATGACATGGTGCGCATGCTTCATGAAGATCCTACATTCGTGCATAGTAGCCGCTTCCTTTGGGTTGAACGCTTCTTTTGTATCCATCCCATACTTTGCCTCTTGTATCGATGCTCTGCCTTTGTTTTCGTATCGATCAAAGGCCCTGTCTTTCGTATCAATCAGATAGGTGATCGATTTGAAACATGCAGCTGTTAATTGAATGTGGTGCGATTGATCTAGGGAGTGTTGAAGTCCATTGATATAGGCTCGAATCCCATGGATAATAATGATGGGCATCGAGTGTTTGAGTCATGTCCGTTTCGTATCTATGCCGATCGATATGAAACGATGTATACGAATGATGGAGGCAAACTGATGGATGCGAGATAGATGTATATGGGGCGATGGATACAAAATGGGCATATTCCACATGGATCTTGATCGATTCATAACTTGAGCATACGAACTCCGATTGACCCGAAATTTGGAATGTTGCCTTCCATGGCTTTGCTTGTCATACTATGATAATTATGGCTCGATCCGGACTTGGACTAAGTTTGCCTATATCCATCGTGAACCTATAGATAACTGATTCCCAGAGCAGATTCTCTTCAGTTTTTAGTCAGGTCCTTGGTGTCACGGCCTTGCCAAAAGGTGGGATAATAGTAATAACCTAAGATCGTTGCCTACATATTCTATGAGTTTTCGGATGTAATGTGTGTATATGTAAATCTGGAATGTAAGAGTAAAAGTTGTCCCTAAAAATTACGACAATAAGTCATTAAAAAGATTATGTGCTAAATCCAGGTTTAGTTAGTTGAATGTTATTAGTTGTATAACTTGAATTAAAAGTAATTTCTACTTTGATTGGGATTTTAGTTTACATTTTAATTCATTGGAATGAAGAATGTTTTTATGTAATTTTTGTAGATTATCCAAATTTATAATTACAAGCATAAATTTGTGTTGTTTGAACTCACAAGGAATATACTTAAAAGGAAGAGAGTTGCAAATTAAGGATGATCGCCTTATTTTGCACTGTATGTTTCAAATAAAACATAAAAGATAATTTCTTGTAATTTCAAACATAACACAAATATTCTTTTAGTTAATTTATGCAAAATTACAATGTTAATAGTTCCTTTTGAAAAGATGTAGTTTCAATGCATTAAAATATAGAAATCCCTAAATGTGAAAATTAGAGTTTTATAAAAAAATTAAATTATAATCCCCTTGTCATTAAAAATATGTTAGAAAAAAAACAATACATGAATAAGACCATGAACTAAAGAATTGGGGAAATATAGTAATTTCATTAAAATAGGCATGTATTAAAAAGAAGTAGTAAACATACTTAATTATGTAAATTAAAAATTAGTAAAATATATCTAATTATAATAATCAGAAGCGGAATCTATTAAATTAGAAAGAAGCAATAAATGACATTTATTGCCATTGGTGAAGTAAGAAGTAGATTCATGTAAAAGTAGAATAATAATAATTGAACAAGGAGGCATAGTTACAACCAAGAATTATACAGCCTCGAGAATATGATTATGACGGATGCGAATTATCAAATTTAGCTAATATTTAAAATAATTATAAATAATGTAGTCATTAGTAAAGGTTGGAATGCGAGGTCGGTAATGTTGCACAACAGTAGTCTGCCATTTATAAGGGGCTATAAACAGTTGTATATACATTAATTGATGCGGGACATTTTCAACCGTAGCACCCGTGGAAATATACGTTTGCATATAGGTGAAGGGAATATACCAAATTATTCTCGGTTGAATCGTTAAAGGGCCAAATAAGGTCTACTTTAATTCTTATAAGGGCGTGTACAGAGTAACCAAGTGAGCATTTCTTTGATTGCATTAGGCAATCTAAATGGGACAATGAGCGTAGGCTCGACGATAAGTCAGCAAGGTTAGTACCATATGTGAGAAGTATGGCTATACCCATAGATCGAGAGCATTATCGTACCTGGAGCGGTTGGTAGAAAGACTCGAGTTATGCCTAGACAAACTACACCTCCTACTAGTATAAATCATTTATGGGACATGCACTGCCTCAAAGTTATTAGTTTGTTTATTGTTAGAAGGAAAGGCTAGATAACCCCTAGATAAGTCTTTACGGTGAGCTAGAATAATACTAAATAGTTATAATGCCATTATTAGGTACTAACGGGAAGATCCTCGGTGTACGCAGGTAATTCGGTCTAGACACAAATGGTGGATACCTGATGTGGTGCAGAGTTTATGGATACTAGCAGGAATGTACCATGGTCCATGATGAGACTGTGGTGCTTACACACACACACAGAGATACACACACACACACACAAATTCTTATGTAGTTATTATATACCCTAAGTAGGTGGGGCATGTCGTAAGCATACATGAAGTCAATACGACTAAGTTAAAATAGTAGACATAACTTGTAATGGAAGACATCGACATAAAATAGTGTTATGATAAAGTATGTAAGTTACTAGTCACCAAGATGTTGTTTCAATCTCCTCCTCGTTACAACCCATAAGATAGACTTAGAGAGATATGTACCGACAAGGAAGGAATGAGGGAAGGAGATTTTCTTATGCATGCTTGGTACTGACGAGGGCACGAGATACCGGAGCTATTAGCCTTGGTCAATAATTATACGTTTATAATATTTTAATATTCCATTGTATGTTTATCGATAGTGATGTGATGTACTTTATTATATATAGGAAACTAAAACCAATGATCCGTACTCCAATAGACTTGGGTTTCTGATTTAGTGAAAATTCAAGTCTACTAAAGTTAGGTTGTTACATTTAGTGTCAGAGCTTAGGTTAGTCTATCATAGCAATTTAGATACATTGAGTAAACATATTTGTATTTTAATTATAATTATATACATTAGCCAAATCATACAAATTATGACCATAGAACCGTATAATGACAAGTCGACTATGAGTTAGAATAAAAAATGGAGTTAAGAATATACGCATATCCCGATCACCCTATGGAAGATAGGTCATATTGAAAGGTGTTGACTTAATAAGAGCATATCAACATATATAAGACCCCCTAAAGCTGGATAGTACTTGACTCCTATGTTGGGCCTAGATCGCCCTATGATAGTAGATCCCCATAGGAATGTCGATTGATGATGTACGCTAGATCCAGATAAGTGAAAAGTAAGAATCTATATATTGTAGATATCTGGAAGAAAGAATTAAATATGGTCCTGAAGGAATGTGTGTAGCAAACACTGCTAGATAATTGGATTCTAATATTCTAAAATAAGATAAGTCAAAAAATGAATGGAAAAGAAGAAAAGTCCAAGAGAAGGTACAAGTAAAAAACCACTCTAATTCCAACCCATGTGAAATGATTAAAAAAAAGGTTTGATAAGGAGAATACATAATATATTTGAAATAGTTTTCAAGGGATTTATTTAAAAAGTAGGAAAACCCTATTTTTGAAAAGTAATTAAATATTAAAGTTTTACCTAAACTAAAATATCTTTTATATTTATTTAACTAGAATTTCCAGTAGAAATTAAAGTTTGTTCAGACCGAAATTTTCAATAAAAGGGTTTTAATTAAGAGAATCCTTTTGAAATAAAAATAAAATATAGCTTATGTATAGCTTATCTATTTTTCTAATTATGAAAATTTTAAGTTTTAAAATTCTTTTAAAATGGTGGGCACTAGGAAGTGATATTGGATTTAAATGGGGTAAAGGGAATGGAAGGGCAGTAACACCCGATAGTGGAAATAGGAAGAATATTCTTGTATAAGAAAAATACGGAGGAAAATACCTAGAATAAATTTATACACAAAAGGAGCAATTTAGAAGAAATTTAACAGTAGTGACATTAGGAAATATAAATAGAAATAATATTAGGTATTGATTTTGAAATAATGTTAGTAATTAGAAACAATATAGAAAAAATGAATAGTTTTCATAATAGGTGCAGTGATGGCACTTATCATTTGAAATTCCCCCTCATATGCTTTTATAGCTTCCGTATGGTTGAGAGTGGAGGTAGAATGGGTAATAGGAAAGTAATAGAGTGAAAGTTTTCATGGTCTACTCCAGTTTTTATTGTTTAAAGTTGTAAAAGATATTTTAGAAACACCATAAAGTGCATTTTTGAAAAAATGGTTCGGTGTATAATTGAGTTTTTAAAAGCAAAACTTGGTAAATGGTTTGGGTTAAAAACTCCACTTTTTAAGAAGTAAATTCTTTGTTGTAAAGCTTTAAAGGAAAGTTGATTTGAATGATTATCCATCTAATAAAAATTTGGCTCTTCCTACTTGAAAAGAAGGATATAATCTTTTAAATTAATTCTCTAACATTTCCTTCGAACTTAATAAATAAAATCAATTAAAAAATCATGAATTATAATTTTAAAAGTTGAAATACCTAGCTATTGTTGAAGTTAATAAAAAGTTTCTAAGTTTATATCTTTAAAGATAAAAGTTTTGGATTAAGTACTTCATGACTGTGAAGTTTTAACTTTATAAAGAGCAGTGAAAACCAAATATATTTTTTAATATGGAGAAAGATAGGGATGACTGCCTAGGTAAGATGGGGTAAAATTAAATCTACGAATAAAATAGTGATAAATTCCCATAGAATCGCAATAATGAATCTCTATTGGATATAAGGAATATGGTTTGAGCTTAGGAATGTTTTATTGAACATGTGTGAAAACCATAAAGAAGAACCCATAAGGAAATAAGAAATGTTTAAAGTATATTTCTTCAAGTTTAAGGGTATACCCACATGAAAAATTTAAAATAAAGAAAGTATATATACCGAGACTTAAGAATACTATAAAGAGTTTTGAATTAAAGGAAGATAGAAAATATATTTGTATTAACTAAAATAATGGGTGGACCTAATTTATTAGAAGTCAAAAAGGTAAGTTAAAGAGATATGGGTTATGGTGGAATGACATAGTAAAAATGTCAATTTTATTTAAGTAAGAAGTGATAGGGCTACAACATCATTAACGTTAGTTGACGTTAAAGGGCGAATTCCAACAATTATTTCTTATGGGTTAGTTAGGTTATAGCATTAGTTGTCCCTGTTTGTACAAAACTCATACGATATTTTGTGAGAAAGGTTCATTTTTATTACCGTGTTGACTTTCTGGAATGACCGCTATATATTGGGAAGCAGAGTAAATAAGGAAATCTCATGTAGACACTTAACTAATGCAAAGTAAGATTGGAAGTTTATAAATAAATTAGGAAATTTATTAGCTACTAAAAGTAAAATAATGTAAAGTCCCATAAGCCTTAAAATTTTAGATAGATAAATTTTAATAAAATTTTAACAACCGAAGGATGTGAGTGGTTATTGCGAAATCACAGGTCACTATCCTCATGCCTTAAAAGCTGAAATTTAAATATAATTGCATGTTGTAGTGTGCTAAAATAAAAAGGAAGATTTTTTGAAATTTAATATCAAATGCATGATAAGTTAGGATCAATCATAGGCATAGTCCAATAACTAAATTTCGATTACATTAAATGTGGCTTGATTTGTTTTGAAAAATAAAAAACAAATGCTTTTGAGCATTTTGTTCAAAAATCTTAGATTTTTAAATGTAAAGTATTTTTGTAAAATTTTTGAAAGGAAAGTTTTATTTTAAAATTTTCCAAACTGTTTCAAAATTCTAATTTCAAAGAATTCTGAATGAGAAGGGGAATTTTTTGATTTTTGAAATTCCACATGCTCAGCATAGGAAAAATGTACGGTTTAGCAAATATAAATTTTGTTGTTCGACAGAAGTGGTAGAATGTAAAAAAGTTAATGCTAAGGAAAAAATATATTTTAATCCTGGAATTTCTTTTTCCATACCTAGTTTACAGAGCAGCAAAACTTGTTTTGAAATAGCACTCTTTTAAAATTTAAAAATAAATTATCTTATGCAGACTGTACTTGGAAAAATTGGAAAAGAATCTAGGGGAAAAAAAGCTTTCAAGGTACAGTGGAATGAGTACATAAGAGAAGGTTGAAAATATGGAATTCTCAATCTAAACCCCTTTTCTAACATTAGAATAAGGTTTAGGAAACTGGATTTTCAAAATTTTGGAAGTTAGAAATGGTATGCTAGGTATTGGATGGTGGGAATTGGATGCAAAATTTGTTGAACCATATCCCTATTCATAGGAGTATGGGAAATTATTGTGTGAAGAATGAATTTTTATTTTTGAAAATTTACACACATATAAAAATCCTAGAATATATAGGTTGTTTGCACCATATTTTCTGTAACGACCAACAAATTTACCACTTTGATAAATTATATTTATTTTTAAAAAAAGATTAATAATATAAATAATATTTTCTTGAGTAATAATAAGTAATAGTAATTTTATTTTGAATAAATACTTACAGAAATATTTTCCTCGAAATCTAAACCGATAAAATGGTCGAAAACTGTTTTATAGATAAACAGCTCTATAATTGTAAAACGTCGTGCACAGAGCCGGATACATACAATTATTTTTATAATTAAACAAGGATATGAAATAAAATTAATTGAGTTATTTTTGAGAACTAAATGTGTTTTTGACATTGTTAATAATGCCCTTAAATGTGATAATTGATTTATTAAATTAAATCAAGATTGAATGTCTGAATAGTTATTATAATTACTCAGACAATGATTTTAAAAAGGATACAATTCATTTTTAATAGTTATAAAGTGAAAATAAATTATTTATAATAGTTTTATAAAGAGATATATTTGATTTAAAAATATAAGGAAAAATCGATATCGCTTTGTCGATATAATAGTGATTTTTGTACATAATTGTTAATATTAATTTATATGGTTTTATAAATAAAATATGATTATTTTAATTAATTTAAATGATAAGAAATTTATTTTGAAATTTTGTTTACAAATATATATACGTTAAAGTATAAGTGAAACTGTGACCGAAAATTGGTTCTTCGATTGGCAACGGTTTATCGAACGAAAAGTTGTTCAAAATCCATGCAACATTATTTATATGTCATGTACACATATATAACACATAAACGCATGCCCTAACATACTCATAAACATATACATTTATACAATTACACTTAAACATATATATATATATATATATATATATATATAATATATAAGATATTTTAAGTAAAGCTTCTTCCTTAAGCTCAAACAAGTCAATATATGCATACATAAGTGGATGGAAGTGATGTGCACAAGGGCGAGGGGTTATGGCCGTGCATTTTAAAGGACTAGTGTTCTTGGAAAAGGTGGTGTATGCATATCTTCCTTTATACTCCTCTTTTTTCCTATAAATACCCTACTCTCTTCTCTTCTTTTTCATTCTTCTTCTTCCTTCTTCTTAATCTTTCTAAGAGCTTCTTTAATGGCTTCCATGCATTAGGAAAATATTATAAAAGTTATGAAAAAATATTAGTAAAATATATACTCATGTATATAATATCAATCCACTTTAAAAACAAGTCAAAACGCCTCCTTTCCACCACTCAAACTCATGGCCACCATTAGATCCACCCTAGGCCATGCCCTTCTCCATTTCCACCATGGCCATGAGCACCTCCTATATTTACAAGGCTATGCCTAACCACTTCAAGGCTTTAGAACTCGATTCTGTAAAGTTTAATTCAATTGTAGCGGAGCTATAGCCGATTTAAAGTTAGATCGTTCGAATCTAAGGTGAGAACTCCTATAACTATTATACTATATGTTGGACAATGATACGATGTTGCAAATGGATGTTTAATATGCTTTGATAATCAAGTTTGGTTGTTTCATATAAATGTTGAATATACATGCATGTCACGAATATACACGTCGATAAGCACAAAGGGATATCACCTTCCTTGGATTAATGAAATGGTATGTATGGATTTGTTAAACCTCTTACAAATGGTTTAAAATGTATATGAAATGTTTTATAAACACTTAAAAGTGTTTTGATGAAGTTTGAGAAGAAACAGAAAATTTAGTTAAAAATAAGCACATAGCGTAATGGTAGTTCGCAATTTCGTGCTATAAAGTCAAATTTGTGTAAAAGTTGGAATTTAGCTTAGAATTCTTCGAGATAATAATTTTCCAAACTATTATATCAATAGTTTTTCGACAAAGAAAGAAAATTGAGATTTCGATAAGTAGATTTTGAAATATGAGTAAAACAAGTCTTTGAAAAATCCTGAATTTGCATTTCGGAATCCAAAACTAGATTTCTTTGGAAATGATGTTTTCAAAATGTTTAAAAATGTGAAATAAATCTTATAAATATTTTAAAAATGATCTGAGCAATAAAATTGATTTTCAAATAATAAAAAGTCGTTTTGATCAATATAGTTTAAAAGGCACTTTCCACAGCACCTTCCGCAGCACTTTTCTATAACTTTTGAAATATAGTTTCAAACTTAACAATACTTTTCCAAATATTTTATAAATATTTTTTTAAGAGTTTTAATAATGATTTGGAGGTTTTCTAGCTTATTGAATAAAGTTCAAATAAATGATTTAAAGAAAAAGCTATTGTAGATAGTGGTTTAATCTTGGCTCTAAAAGCCGATGAGTAGACTGAATTTTTCTTTTCGTAAAATCCGGATGTGAGGTGCTTAAACTAAGGAGATGTTCAGGAGCAACCAGTTCTCTGGCTCACCTGGCCTCTTTCCTGGGCGAGGAATATATAAGGTTGAAATGCTGGAAACAAGTTTAGTATAAAAGATTTAAAATTTCCAAAATTACATAAAACTTGGATTTTATAGAGATGATCTTCTTGTACTCAGTGTTAAAGCCCAAAAAGGGAACTCGTACTGTTCGTGAAATTTAAAAGATGATTTCATCGTTATTCCGCACACGGTATTTGTTGAATACATGAATTGATATTGAGCGGAATTAGATGATTTCTATAAATTCTGCTCACTTAATATTTATTGGTTTTGGACTAACATCCTAGATAACATGGTTTCAACTATATCAAAAGTGTGAGTTTTGAATTAAGAAATCTTTTTTAAGATTTAAATAATATGATTTGGAATATTTTCCTAATAGAAGGTGAAATGATTTGGATGTTTTAAAAGCGTCTTAAGTAATCAAAGATTTGATAAAAGAGGTTTAATAATTCCGTATATCGAAAAGAATGTTTTAGAAATATATATCTCCGAGGGAGATTTTTGATAAAAGGAACTTAAATTAGTTAAAGAATGATTCCCTATTCACAAAACCACTTTTTATTGATGATTGGATCGAAGGAACATGGGTCGGATCTGGGGTAATCCCTATTTGAAAACCACTTCGAACCAATTTACGTTCGAAGTAAAACATGCTAAAGATAAAAGTATCGAAGATGGAGATATTCATGATGTAGGAATACTTGCCGGTAGTCCCTCGAGGTGAAATTTACCATGTTATAGATTTATGGTGACAAGTAGTACTCTGTTATGAAAATCTTCGATGCAAGGACATCTCACTACTAATCTTATGGTTAATTCCTGATAGGATATGATAGAGAGAGTACCTTCGACTTCGTTTAGTCCCATAATGAACTTGTATGGACAGATATCTGACATTGCATTCTTGAGATTATATCGTTGACCTTTATAAACATACACATGTTTAGTGGCGGATAATGTTGAATATGCTAGTATATGATTTTTTTTGACGATAATAAACATATATATATATATATTCATTTAAATGTATTTTTTATTGTACTATTTTATTTTGCACATAATTAAATAAATATTTGCCGAGTAAAATAAATAACACAAAATCTAAATTCAAACAAATATTTTATTACAATTTTGAATAGTACAAATTTGAGCTCTCATTACATATACATTTTCAATTACAATACAATTTCGATTACATCACAAATTTCACTTTACAATGTTCACCTCACTACATATCACCCATTCACTCATATTTTATCTTCAACTTTGTTCCAGCCTGAATCCAACATCTGAACTATCTGCAAAATAAACACTAACATAGTAAAATTGAAAAAGAAATATTTATGCAGTGTATAATGTGATTTTGAAAATGCTATTTTCCTCAATTATTTGGGTTGTTTTTCATCATATTTATTTTGAATTCATCTTACATGAACAACTTGTGACATGCATAGTGTATCACTGTACATGTCATAAGGCCATGCATGCCGATGTACACTTAATAAAATTGTAGGGACAAGTGAGCACATGGTCAAACCCAACCAAATGGTGGATTCAACACAGGTACAATCCAAAATACCAAAAAAAAAACTAGTTCATCAATGAAAGTACACAAGCAATGGTCAGGCTTACGAGTTTAGGTGCATAAGCAGACTACATGACACAAATATCCCAAATATGAACATAATACAAATGAACATAAGCCCATACTCAATATCAAACTACTATACGTATGTATACATATGTGTACACACATGTATACATATATGTGCAGTAACATACAACATATGCATATGGTCAGTCACAAGGCAGCACATGACGCAATGCAACAAAGTGGACAGTGCAACCAAGTGCACAAACCAAAGTGACAAACATATGAAAATGAAGAGGCAAGCTGTAGTTTAATTCGAGGCAACACACATATGAATCAGAATATGAAATCTAAATGTGCACCAGTAATGAAATGGTCAGTTTCACAAAGACCAAACACAAATGTACAAATATATCAGCGTGAACACAACATATAATATTGGAGCATACGCATGACCAAGACTACCAACGTTGATCAGTAAACAATGATAGGCAACAAGGCAGGTCAATGACACTTGAACTCAACCAAACAACAAAGGTACCAAAATGACAACAAGCTCCAGACCAGATCAACAACAAATGCAACCAGATTAGTAACACACAATAGCTCAAATGTACAAAGACATGAGAATATAATTCAATTCATATGTACAGGAGTGCAAAGCATAATGGAATCACACTCAACAAGCCAGTGAAACCAAACTAGACTGCAAACAAATGAACACAACAACAAGACTACTAGCACTACAACCAGACCACACTTGAATATCAATGTAAATCAAGCAGAACAAGGCAACACAACATACATGTATACATGCATGAGCACACATGTAGACATATACATACATACATACATACATACATACATACAAACATATACATAGACACACACACACACACATGCAGCGGAAACCAATGCAAGCTACCGGACATAGAACTCCAAGCAAGCAGTGACAGTGATCAAGCGACAATCGAACAAGTGAAACAAAGCATTCAATCATGAACAATCGATGAAACCAAGTGGATAGGAAATATTCGTACACATATATACATACATATATGTATGTATATACATGTTTGTATGTTTATAGTAAACACAGTTGCGAGTCACAGTTCAAAGATAAGAAGCAGTTTGTTTCTCAAATTGATCAAGCTGAAAAAGTAAGAGAGTAACGCAAAAATTGGAACAAGTCACGAGTGTGAACAAGTCAAGTTTATATCAAATAATCAAATGGCCAAAGTCATAGGACGAAATCGACTCAAAGAAAACTAAAGATATTCATGGAGCAAATGTATCAGAGGTCATATGGACCGACGAATGAAATATTAAACAAGTCGTTGGCGGTAAAGAACGGAGGAATTCAAATGTGTTTAAGCAAATCCAAAATATCGGAACCATATTCAACTGGTGATAAAATGAACAAGTCAAGATTAATCATAAGCACTCAAGCAAAATCGAATGGACAAGTGTAAACAACGTGAAGAATTCAAACGAAGCATATGATTGTAGATATATGGCTTTCATCCCTATTTAAACCCAATCATCTTCATCGGCAGAAGTATTCGAGTTCAAGCAAAAAACCACAGAGCCAAGTTTCAAATTAAATCCCAAATCAATAACTCGAATCGAGTTTGAATCAAAGCAAAATAACATAGCAGTTAAATGAAAAAATTAACGTACCAAATTCACAGTTTTGAACTTAATCCTGGGAGCAGTCGAAGCATTTCAAAGCTGAGAGCAAATCATACCCAACGAATCGTTTGATGAAGGAATAAGAAGCAAAATTTAATTCAATTCGAACATCAAGTTCAAGCTGCGGCCTCAGTTGAACCAAGCTCTAATTTTACGAAGGGAAATAGCCATTGCAAAGCAAAAGAGAGCGACTGAAGTCTACAACAGAGAAGACAAGTTTTTCACAAATTATATTTTAGTTTTTGCCGATCTATTTTATTTGTATTTGGGCTTTAGTGAAGGGTTTTGTAGTTTTTTTAGTTTTTGATTTCCTATTTTAAATTGTGTAAAATTCTAGTTGTGTGATTAGGGACAAACTACGGTGGTGTAGTTCGAGAAATCGCAACTCAATAGATGAGTTATGGTAGGGTTTTGACCATAGAGTTAGATTAGTCGATAGCGGGTTTTGCAAGTTTACGTGTGTAAGCGTCTGACTACTTAATTTCTAGTAAAAACGTTGGGGGCAGCACGTAGGCAGGGTTTTGCCGAAGTTGGGTAAATCCGTGTTGTTCTATTTCTGCTTTTATTATTTTGCTATTATATGTGCTGCACTTATTGTATATATTTCCGCATTAATTTTTTATTATTATTAGTATCACCCTGTAGTTAATGCCCCTCTATTACCCCACTACAACCCCGCTATGTCTCATATCAGATTTCTACCCTTAGGATTTTTCCATATAGCCCCAAAATATAGCCTTTCCGCTTTAATCCCCGCTATTTCCGCTATATCCCGTTATTTCCGCTATATTCCGCTATATCTTTTTTAATAAAATAAATTGAAAAATTGCATTTATACATTATAAAATTATGAAACTAATTTATTTGATTTAATTTTTTAATATATTTTCAGATTTGAAAATACTCTAATATGCTACCAAATTCAATTATGTTATATAACAGTTTTTCGTTTATTTAAAGTATACCCACACATGTTTTTATTTACAATTATTTATGTATTATTTATAATTCAATTGAATGATAATTTTTCATTTAATTACCCTTTATATATTTGTAAAAACATTAAGTACGAGTTTTATATGCTATTTTAGAGCCATCCGCTATATCCTCGCTGTATCCCCGCTATGACTTTTTGCACCTTCACCGCTTTGAATCTACCAAGCGCATTAACTGCACAGGTATCACCCTATCTATCCCCCCACTAGGGTGAAATCGATCCTACAGAGAAGGCAACTTCTCTTAGCTTAACACCCTTCTCTGAGACGAATGAGCTCAGAAGTTGTTTTTTTTTGGAAGTCAACAAAGTAATTGATGGAATGGTAGTATGTGAAAGATGATGTGCTATGTGAAAAGGTAATCGTTACCTCAAGCCTCACACCCAAAAATGACCAAAACAGGGTTGGATGCAGCATTGTTATGTGGTTTGCAACCATTAGGGTATGATCATCCCCTTCTAGATATATTTCTTCCTGCTATGACGTTCGAGATGTAAATTAATGTAGATGTATGTGAAGAGAGCTCTCGGATAGGTCAATAACGACCAAGGTGATGACATATTCGGTACTATCTAAGGAGCGGTAGGTCGGTCTTGTGTTGGTAGAGGTGTAGATGTTCTGTTGGCCTCGGTACATTCCCCTAGAGATGTACTGTCGGAAGGTAGTTCCTTTACCTGGTCATTTGTATGGAATCCATTCTCTAAGTGCCTGCCATTTTGTTTGTAGAGCCTGGCATGCTGGAATTTAATAATGGTAACAATTTCGGCTAAGATTAATAAGTTTACTTGCAAGTGTTTTCAAAGATATTTCATTAAAAATAATATCAAGTATTTTGAAGTTGAATGTTTTGGTTATCGTAACGTAAAAACCCGTTCCATATTTATGTACGGCGTGGTCTTATGAAATACCTTTTTGTTATCAAAACGCGTATTTGGAGTTCTTACACCGGTCTTATGACTAATCCAGAGTTTATTTTCCTTTTCCTTAAACTCTGGGTGCCCTACTTTCCCCGGGTAGCCTAGTAGTCAGGTTTTGTTTAGAAGAAAGCTTAATGGAGCTCGAAGCATGGAGTTCGAAGATTTTCTAAAGATTTTTATCTGTTTCCACCTCACTCTTGTACTATAGTATTTCGCAAATTTGTAAGGACAAGAACTATAACTGCCCATATTTAACTTTGATAAATGTATTTTTAATTTCTGTTGTAAAGATTTTATGTTGAAATAACATATGTGATATTATGTTCTATCTTTATTTTTCTTTCTTACCCTCAATAATCCACTTCTCCGGCACTTGGATCTACGACACATTCCGAGGATGTATTTGTGTCAATTTCTGGGAGTGGAAGAAACGGGCCATTACATTTTAAAATCATTTTAAAGATTGTATACATATAGGAGGCGTCGATCAGTATTATTCAGCATACATGTCATGTATGTTGTGATACATGGTGCACTTGTACACCATTTGCTGTAAAACTGATTGCATACTAAATGTTTGGATAGCTTAGAAAGTTGCGTGCTATGTTACATGATTCAGCTCTTGAAGAATTTCGAGGATGAAATTCTTTTAACGGGAAAGAATGTAATAGCCCATCAAAACAAACATAAATTAATTTAATAGTGTTAATAAATAATTATTGATGCCCAAAAATATAATTTTGTAAATAATAGTATTTGACAATGAAACTTGCAGTATTACGTTTGTGCGAATTTTTGATGAACTTTCATATATAAAGTTTTACGATCGAAGTTCGAATGAAAAGGTTATCAACTTTTTAATTTTCGGATCGGAAAAAGTTAGAACCAATTAAGGAACTAATATCAATAACTAAGTGTCAAAATAAACATAGAATGCAAATGTTAACATTAAAGCGAATGACTGTGTAAATCTAATTAAATAAGCGTTGAAGAGGAAGTAAATAAAAATTAACATGAGAAAAGGTAGTATATATTAACGTTTAGAAAGGCAATAAATATCATCGGCTTAGCATTTAAGAAACCCTTAATTATAAATGTTATCCATCCTTTGACCTGGCAGTATCTGGATTAACTTGACGAATATAACTAGAAAGGCATCGAGCTGAAAAGCCCAAGGAGATAGCCATAAAGTCCAGAGTACAAATACAATCAAGATCACAAGACAAGGACAAGACAAATCCAAAAATTCAAGAGTATGATCCATTAACCTGATGGATCGGTACCGATCCATGACTATGGATCGGTACCGATCCATAGAGTCTTCCCATGTTTGCCCCATTTTTTCCATGCAACTCAGTTGTGATGCCAATAACCTATTCCAAGCTCCAAGAATCGTTCGCATGCCGGTTGTTATTGTATGCCTCCATCGTCAGTCAGAAATCAACAAGTTTGCTTCTCTACCGACCCAAGCAATTGACTCGAGAACAAGCTCATAACCATACAAACGAGTTTGCATACACAAAGCCAATGATATATCACTTTGATCCAAGGTGGCTAGAACCATCCATAAGACCATCTTATAGGTCGGTACCTATCCATATCTGTTTGTAGACAAGACCACGTCTTCTTAAGTATAACTTCCACTACATCATGGAGAAAATGGAGAAGGACGTGCTAGAGATTTTACCGGCAACCTATGGCTATAAATAAGCATGGAGCGGCATCATTTCAAGGATCTTTTTAGCTCTCTATCAATTTTACATATATTTTTGTAATTGGCTACCGAGTGGTACCAAACGATAAGAACAACAGTTGCAAAAAAGAGATATCATTAATAACATCTCTAATGGACATAGGCAACGATTAGCCGAACTACTATAAATGTATGTTGTTCTGTTTTCTCTCATTTTCATTTATTTTTCATCATTTTTTATTCTCTACATAATCTATTGGGTTTTTATGGCATTTTTGGTACTAATAATAAATGTTAATTAACAACGTTATATCACATTAAATCTAAGCATGTAAGGAAATAAATAATAATTAATTAACGTTAATCGGATGGAATAAAATCATTTAAATAAATTAAAAGTAATAATTTAAATACTTAACTTACATACAAACGATCGATCGACCCCTTATTGGGACCGATCGACCGCTAGTGTTCAACTAGTGATATAGCGATCGACCAATGGCTACTATAGTGACGAGAATGAATCTACTCCTAACGATCCAGAATTAATAAATTAAAACCTAATGGATGGAATTAATTCATGTGCCTATAAATACATGCCTAACCCCTCATTTTCTTCTCATATTTTATGAATCAAGGAGCGAAGCTTCGTTATTTTTTCTTCACATAAATTCTAGGAAGTATAGAAATTATAAATTAATATATGTGTGTGCATGCGCATGTGTGTGTACGCGTGCGCCTGTGTGAGGAATAGAGGAAAATTAAAGAGAAGAAGAATAAGCGGTGAATCAATTCTGTAAAGAAAAGGTAAGTTTCAAATCTAAAACATTACAACTACGTTTAATTCAAATATCTTCTCAAATGTATAATTCTAATAAATATGTATATGCTTTAATACATATTTTGGTAGAAGGAAAGGGAGTTAAATAAGAAGAATGGATTTAGATCTAGAGATTTGGAAGCTTAAAGGTGAGTTGGAAATTATTATTATTATTTTATAATACTCGATTTATATCATTCTGAATCTGTTCTTTTTATTTCTAATTGTAATTTTTTGGATTCTAGGCTTAAATACACACACACATATATGCAATAACCTAAGGTTCTTACCAACGTATTATGTGAATTGTCAACTTTAATTTAATGTGTATACACACACACACGTGTGTGTGTGTGTGTGTGTGTATATTTGGAATATAATGGTGAAAGTAGTTCCTAAAAGTTATGAAAATAAGTCACTAAAAATATTGTATGTTAAATCCAGGTTTAGTTAGTTGAATGTTATAAGTTATATAACTTTAATTAAAAAGTAATTTCTAACTTGATTGGTCTTAAGTCTATATTTTGATTTTTTGGAATGAAGAATGATTCTATGTAATTTCTGTAAATTACACAACTTTGTATTATATGCCTAGATGTTTGTTGTTTGACATCATAAGGAATATAACTAAAAGAAAGAGATGTGCAAAATATGGATGCTTACCATATTTTGCATTGTCTATTACGAATAAAATAGAAAATATAATTTCATGTAATTCCAAACAATCTTCTTTTAGATAATTTATGGGAAATTATATTGTTAACATTTCATTTTAGGAAGATGTAGTCCCAATGCATTAAAATATAGAAATCCCTAAATATGAAAATTAGAATTTTATAAATACAATTAATAATAATCCTATTATCATTAAAAATAAGCTAGAAAATGAAAAAATACGCGCTAATATGATTAAGGCAATGAACTAAAGAATTGGGGAAGTTATATTAATTTCATTTAAATAGGAATAAATTGGAAAGTAGTAGTAAATATAGTCAATTGTGCAAATCGACAAGAAGTAGCAAATTATATCTAATAGTAATAATTTAATGGAATAGTAATATTATTTAATGTATTATATTAGAAAGAAGCACTAAATGACGTCTAATTACATTAATCAAATAAGAAGTAGATTCATGTAAAAGAAAGGAATATTAATAATTGAATTTAGGATGCATAATAATAGCGAAAAATTATACAGCCTTAAAAATACAATTATGTTGGATGCGAATTATTAGATCTATCTCATATTTAGATTAAATATAAATAATGTAGTTGTTAGTTAGGGTTGGAATGCGAGGTAAGTGGTGTTGCACAAAAGAAGCTGCCCTCTGCATTGGATACCGGTAGTGGTGTGTATATGTTATACTGATGTTGGATATTTTCAACTATAGGACTCGTAGGAATGTATGTTTGTATATTAGTGAAGGGAATATACCAAAGTGGGGGTTCACCTTGGTTAAAGATTTAAAGAGCCATGTAGGTGCCACTTCAATCCTTATAGAGGGTATGTGTTAAGTAACAAAGTAGGCATTTCCTCAACTGCATAAAGCAATCTAAATGGGACGGTGAGCCTAGGATCAATTCAGTGTCAATAAGGTTGGTAACATATATGACGAGTAGGGTTGTACATATAGGCCGAGAGCATCATCGGTCATGAAGTGGTCGGTAGAAAGACTCGGGTTATGCTTAAATGGACTACACTTCTCGCTAGTATAGATCACGTAGGGGACATGCACCGCCTCAAAGTTGTTTATTAGTTTATTTGTTGTTAGGAGACATGGATGGATAACCACTACACGAGTCTTTAAAATAAGGTAGAATACAGTCGAATAGTTGAAATGCTATTATGTGGCACTAATGGGAAGATCCTTCGTGTACGTGGTAATTCGGTCTAGACGCAGATTGTGGATACCTAGTGTGGTGAAGAGTTATATACACTAGTAGGGAATGTATCCTGGTTCATGGGGGGAATGTGATACTTAGACACACACACATGTATGTAGTTATTTTATACGTTGAGTAGGTGGGGAATATCATACGCGTACATGCAGTCAAGATGACTAAGTTAAAATAATAGACATAACATGCAATAGAAGACAATCGGCATACACTATTGTTATGATAAAGTATGTAATTTACCAATCACCATAACCCTTTCATTACAGCCCATATGATATACTTAGAGGGGGACATGTACTGGTATAAGGCGGAAAGATGGAAGGACGGATTTTTTTATGCGTGCTCGGCACTAACAAGGACACCAGATACCAGAGGTATTAGCCTTGGTTGGTATTATATGTCTTATTATAATTTATTATTCTTCTATAAGTTTATATCGATGGTGCTCCGATATACTTTTGTCATTTACAGGATACCAACACCAATCATCCATACCCTCGTGGACTTGGTTTCGATTTACTAAAAATTCAAGCCCCTAAAGTTCGGGTTGTTATATTTCTTCTAGGAAGGGTTAGAGAAGGATGCTGATGAGTGTGTAAGAGAAGTTTCACATGCTAGTAAGTAAAAGCTGAGTACTATAAGCCGATCAGTTTACTTTAACCCTTAGAAGTACTAACGTGGAATTGGGGTTCGGTATACACAGATTTGATTAATAGGTTGCCAAAGTCATATGCAGGAAATGATAGCATTTGAGTGATAGTCGATGGGTTTACTAAGAGTTCCTATTTCATTCCGGTGAAGTCGACAAGAATTACAACTAGCTTAGCGAAGCTATCTATGAATATTGTTGTGAGAATGCACGGGATTCCAACAATGTTATAAGCAATAGAGACTCATTGTTCACCAGTGAGCTATGTAAAAGTTTACATAATGAATTGGTATAAAATTGAGTATGAGTTTAACATACCACCACAAACATATGAACAAACAAAAAGGATGAATCGTCTACTTAAATATTTGCTAAGAGTGTGTGCTTTAGATTTCAAAGGATCTTAGGAAGACCATTTGCATCTAGTACAGTTTGCATATAATAACAACTAACAATCGAGTCAGGATGAAACTGTTTGAGGTGCTTCATAGGAGACCTTGTAAGTCACCTATGTGTTGATTAGATATGAGAGATAGACTCTTGTTAGGATCCAATTCTATATAGGATGATAATGAGAAAGTAAAACGGATTCATGCTAGAATGAAAGTTGCACAGTCACGGTGTAAGAATTATGCTGATAAGAGGAGAAACAAACCAGAATTCGCAATAGGCGATCATATGTTCATAAAGGTTTCACTAATGCGAGGTGTGTTGCGCTTTAGGAAGGCAGGAAAATTGGCAACTATATATGTAAGATCATTCCAGTGACTGAAAGGATCGGTAAACTCGCTTATTGAGTTGAGTTATCAAGGAGTTTAGCAAGTGTGGATAGTTTTTACACATATAAAATTGGGGAATATGTTCATAACCCGTATTCAATAGTAGAACCAAGGGAGGTTAAGGACTTATCCATAGAGCTAAATTTAACTTATATTAGACAATTACAAGGAATATTAGGTCACGCTATGAAAGGGTCACAAAATAAAGTTATTAAACTTGTTCTCATCCAGTGGAGTGATAAGGTCGATGATTGTACCTAGGAGGTAGTGAATAAGATTAGGAATATCTATCCCAATTTATTTTGGCATGTATGATTAGACATGTATATTATGTTGTTTAAACTAGTAATGAAACTAGGATGACTTTATTATATGATATTGGTTTGTGTTAGTATTGGCACTAATATATTATGATTGTTGATTGATGATTTACATTAGTAGAGAACTAGCGTGATTTTTGTACCATATATGAATTAAATTGATGACCATGGCTATTATCCCATCTTATTTGAATTTCGAGGCAAAAATTTTTAAGGATGGGAGAGTGTAGCACCCAATATTTTAGAATGTCATAAAATGAGGAATTATTTAAATAAATACTTAACTAAAATACATTTGGAGATAATAATTAAGTAATACATTTCACGAGGAGGGAATAGAAAGAGATTACTAAGAATAAGCTAGAATAATTTTTTTGACCAAGCCCAAATTACTAAACCCTAACGCTTCCATCTCCTCATTCGTTCTTTCTCTCCTTCACCTAAAAACAAACTAAAAGAAAGCTAAAGAGGGCCGGCCACATTTTCAAGAGGAAAAGAAGAAGAAATCAAAGAAAGAGCTTTCATCCTAAGAAAACAAGAGAACATTCAATCATGTTTTACCAAATTTAAATGTTTACCACTCTCCCTAACACCTTCCAAAATCGTTTGGGCTAGGATTATATATTTATGATGATTTGAATCATAATGGATAAGTTAAGAATGATAAAAAATATTTTTTTGTGTCTCGAAATTTAATGATAATGAATTATGACATGTTTTGGGTAAAACATGAATCAAACCTTCTCCAGTTCATTTAAAATATTTATATGATATCTAGAATATTAGTTTGGGAAAGCGTTTTTAATTTCATAATTTTCTAAAATTAATTGAATTTATTATGAATTTTCTAAGTTGGAAAAAGGCTTAATTGCAGGTTTTGTTATTTAAAATATGAAAAAAATATTACTTTAATCTGAAATTTTTATATGAGATAAAAGATAAGTAATTGGATTTGTTTGAAATTTTGGGTATTTTCTCCATGAATTGCCAAATTAATATGAATTATTTAGCAAGGGGAAGAGTTAACTACTAATGGGAATTTAAATAATTAATTAGTGAAGTAATTAAAAGTTCCTCAAAAGAAGACTGAAAATGCTCGGGTTGACCAACAATAATCTAACATATAATAGGGTTTGATGAAGTAATTGCTTTAACGGTAATAAAACGGTTTTTCAATTAATTACAAGGTTGCCATATCAACATATGATAACTATAAAATTATCAACTTGCGATAGCTAAGTAAAGGGCCAACGTGCGATGATTACAACATATCAACTTTTGTAATTATTAAGTAAAGTGTCAACCTGTGATGGCTATAGTGAACTCATTGTGAGATAGCTAGAGGATATGTCAAATTACGATAGCTTTAAAGAGCTCAACATGTTATAGTTAAAGTATTTCAACTTGCGATAGCAATAGCGATCCCAATATGCGAAAGCTTTAAACTTTCAACCTGTGAAAGCTTACATGAGAATAATATGTGATAGCTTCTAGGAGTTCAACATGCAATAACACCTAAGCGTCAACATGAGATAGCTAATGGTTGTGATGGCTTGTAATTTCACCCTTGATAAAATCTTGATTTACAATTAAGTTTCCTTTGCTGTCACTTATCATTTTCGGTGGGATTGCTATAGTTCCATTAACATACTCTTCCAACCCGTGTCCTCTAAAAGCTGTCTCTATTTGATATTTTCATAGCAAGTAATTATGTACATCTAATTGAACTGCAAGTTGACTCTTTGGTTTTATGATACATAGATTTGCTATTGTGAGAAATTGCGCATTACGGATCTTAAGGCTAGGATTAACACTAGAAGGGGGGATGAATAGTGTTAATAAAGAATTACTAAACCTTTTTGAGTTTATGTTAATTTATACACCGATGTATGCAATATACAGACACATATATGATCACAGTAACAAACACAGATGCATAAATACAATAGAAGCAGTAAAGGAAAGAACACACCGGATTTTATACTGGTTCGAAGTTACCCCCAATTGATTTACCAAGGCTACAATCAAACCTTTTCTCTTTTGATTGATTTTCAAGGCTACAATCACACCTTTTCTCTTTTGATAGATTACAAAAAGCCTATAACTCTGAATAGCACTGAGAACCTTGTAGAGATAGTGATAGAGAATCAAACTAAAATTAATCGAGTTCGATTCAATGTTGATTTCGGCAGAGTAATGGTAAGAATATGTATTAAGAAATGTGGAAGAAGATGAGGAGTGAAAAACCAGAAAATCAGATGTAAAATTCGTTGAAACTAACCCCTATTTATAGAAGAACAACAGCCATGTCCATTCATGAAGAGTTATGGCGAATAGACACTTCTTTTGAGATTTAAATTTTAAAATCAACTGACACCATGTCGACATGGGGTACTTGGGCATGTCAACATCCCAAAGGATTTTTTGGTGTTGTGATTTTCTTTGAAAATAACTTTTATTTTACATTAAAACTATTTTAAACTTTATAAATATACTTGACTATAGTTAAAATTCATAAGTAAATATAGAGAATAATATATATAGAATTTAACTATAATTTTATATTTAAATCTAAGTATAAATATTTAAAAGTTAAATATATTATATTAAAAGATAGTTTAAAATCAGGAGTAATTTGACTTTGAAATTAAAGATAATTTTGAGGCTAAAATTATTTAAAATCAGGATAGTGGGTTTTGATGTTTTTAAAAGGAAAGTTTTGAAATCATTTTGAAAACAAGATAATTTTGTAAAATCATTTTGAATAAAAATTTAGTGGATACAAAACAATGTTCCACTAGATTTTTTATAGGTTCCATCCTACTTAGGGTTCCATCCCTTTAACAGGCTCGAAGTGGATTCCATTCTACAAATAAATTGGATTTTAAGATGCCAGTGCTTTTCTATGAGTTTTAACAAAATTCCTAATAAAAATACTTAACCTTGAAATCTTGAACTCTTGATAATCTTGATACTCATGAGTCTTCTATCTTGATATCTTGAATCTCTATACTGTACAGTCTTCATTCTTGGTACCTGCATGGTCAAATCCTGCATATACATATATATCTAAACTTATAATGTCAGTATTTATACTTTATAATCTATTCTAAGGTTGTTGTTGTTATCCCGCTTTTTGGCAAAGCCGCGATACCAAAAGATCGATCAGAAACGGAGAACAGTTCGTCTCAGAGACCGGTCATACTTCGTCTCGCTATGGATATCACTGAATTTTGTCCAGGTCCAGATGGAGCTACAATTGATAGGACACGGTAAGAAAGACCATAGGAGTCAACCTCTCGAGTTTCAAGTCAATCCGAGTTCATACGCTCGAGTTATGATCGATTCAATTTGAAGAGGAAGACTTAGGTTTCGAACCCATCGTTGACTAACGGTTCGAAACGATTGATTTCGAATCCATAAGTTTCGAATCCATCGAACCACCACGGGTTCGACTCCATCACCTTCGACTCCATCACCTTCGAATCCATCGTGTTCGAATCGATGGGCCTCGTATCCATGGAGAAGTGACATAGCTCGTATCCATCACAGAAGCCATGCTTCGAACCCACCACAAAGCCTTGTTCGACTCCAAACAAGAATCCTTGTTCGAGTCCATCATTGGACATTGCTCGAACCCAAACATGGAACCTCGTTCAAACCCGTCCATGAAGTCATGTTCGAACCCATCCATGATGCCAAGTTCGAACCCATCCTGTGTAGCCTCATTCGAATCCACTGGGTCAACCAACCATGATGACGCGTCTTCCATCGGTTCGAATTCGCCGAGATATATGGAGTCGAAGCGGTCAACTCGGAGTGAAGACCGGATTGATTCGAAGTTTGCGCTCCACGTCACCACGAAGGCGCGTGCCATGATGGATTCGAAACCATCGATTCGAAAGCATGGTTTCGAACCAAACATCCATGCAATGAACCCCATTTCGAATCCATCATATCTCCCAATCTACTGATCCAAATGCCATGAAATTTTCACAGAAGATTGCATACATGTTGAAGAATGTCCGCGCCAAATTTCACCTCGATTGGATGAATTCTTGATCGGTTCGAATGGAGTTCGAACCGATGCCAAAGTGGGCCCAAACTTCCTGAGACCGTGCGTGTGGGCCCCCTCACGTGCCAGAAGTGGTCTCCCGAGTTTTCAGCGAAATATCAGCAGCCTACGCCTATAAATAGAGCCCCAGGGCCAACGAAAAAGGGATCTTTCGACTCTCAAGCGCCCAGACTCTACCGGATCGAGATCTCCATCATCCTACATCATAATTTTACTGTTGATTTCGAATTTCCAGTTGTAACTTGTTGTTGATCGCTGCAACAACTTGTAATCATTGAAAGAAAAGCAATAAAACATCAAAACACTTCACAGTGGACGTAGGCAACACGCCGAACCACTATAAATCGATTGTCTACGCATTTTCTTTACTGTTGATTGGAGTTTTTGTTAGATAATATCTGTTTTGAATTTACATTCTTGACTATTATCTCTTCAATGACTCCCGAAGAGTGTTGTGCCCAATTTTGACGCAAACACTTTGGTGCTTTCACTGAGAAAACCCAGATTTTCTCCTGCTCGTTGGATCTGTCATCGATACCGGATTGAATAAATCTAAGAGAGAGATTCAGATCATTGAATCCGACTTCCTTCCCTTCTATTTAGATTTTCATTAAGTCTAGGAAAGGAATTCAACTATCAAGATGGTTAGCATAAGAACCACCTCGAACGCTGTCAATCAAGAAGAACATGATAGACAAAATCCTGCCCCTCTACCTCCATCTAACCAAGATGTCGCTGGGCACTCAGAACCGTCGGGTCCGGTTACCCGACAAAAATTGCAGTTGTTACTCCAAGAGCTGACCCAGAGTCGGCGACAACTAGAAGAACAACTACGCGCTAACGCTGAGCTAATCAACAAGCTGGATCGCCAGAAACGAAAGAGATCCATGAGAGATCGTGCTTCTCGCTCCTCCAGCGAAAGTTCTCCATCTTCTGATTATCATAACCGGCCTCCACGACCCCGGTTAGATGGGAGTCGTATGCCACCCGTTGGAAACCAACCGACATTGACCGTTGGACAAATAAGAGTTGGTCCGTCAGCCAGTTTCCAAACCGGACCCTCCTCCCGAGGAGGTGTCGTTCCTCATCACGCCGCAGAATACCGCACCACTAACGTTGCGGCTGAACCAGGGGTAGACGCTCAAGATCAGTCGGACCTAGACCGTCGTCATAGCGGGCATACTCCTGAACCGTACGTCCCCGAGGACTATGAGCCAAGAAGGCAAGACTTGGACTGTCGACGATATCCGGTTCAATCCCGAAGTATGGAACGTGATCACACTCCGGCGCAAATGCCAGATCTTTCAACTATGATACGTCAGATGATCCGTGAGAGTCAGGGATTCACAAACGACGATTGGGGAGTTTCCCGAAGTCACACTCCCTTTACAGACGATATTCTTAATGCTGAACCCCCACGGCGATTCCGAATGCCCACTCTACCCATGTATGAGGGAAACTCCGACCCCAACCAACATATTCTAAAATATGAATGGTCGATGACTGCTGCCAGAGCCGACGACGCTGTGAAGTGTCGTAGTTTCCCCATATTCTTGGGGGGCATCGCTACCATGTGGTTCACCCGACTACCACCTCGATCCATCTCTTCCTTCGATCAGTTAGCCACAAAATTCGTTGAGCAATTCTGCATACACGTCGCAAGGCCGAAAGATGTCAACACTCTATCTAGTGTCACACAAGCTCCCGGAGAGACACTCAGACACTACTTAGAAAGATTCCATACTGCATGCGCGGAGATTAGTAATCCAAACGATAACTCCATCCTTATGGCATTGACTAAGGGGATCGACCCCGATTCTGAATTCGGCAACTGGCTAGCTGGAAAACCACCTGCATCGTTGGACCGTTTCCACGCCAAGGCAGCTCAATTCCTGAGACGGGAAGATGTGAAACAGTCTAGGAAGCAAACCGATGCAGGACCAAGTACGGAAGGGGTCCAAAGAAATGTTGCAATAAAACAGTCCGGTGAGATCTCCGAAAAAGTTCAGTTGAACATTAAAAATAAACAAGCTCGGTGAAGAGAGAGCGTGAATCAACTTAAAAAACAAGATCAAACTCGTGGCCCGCAACGCAAAAATCCGATGTTCGACAGTTATACTCCTTTGAACACTTCACTGGAGGACTTGTATTTGCAGACCCGTAATACAATTCAATATGAAAAACCTGCTCCAAGACCGTCGTCAGAGAGACAAATCCAGACGGGAAAATTTTGCAGGTTCCATGAAGGCTACGGGCACAATACGAACGAGTGTCGTCACTTACAGGATCTTGTTGAAAAACTGGTCAGAGAAAGGAAGCTGGAACAGTTTGTGCGGACACCGCAGCCCAGAGAAGCGGGCCCATCCAATCCATCAATGAACCCAATCGACCGAGGCAGGAGGACTCGACTTGTCCCCGTGGAAGATTGGTGATAAACGCCATCGGTGGCGGGCCTACTTACTCAGGAGCCTGGAACGACGAAGAACCTCGTCACTGTCACACATGACAGGCTCCTTCAATCTATGAATACTTTGCAGTTTCTTTTACGTTCTGAAATTTGAATTTGTAATAAGGCACTGACTTTGCCGCATCTTCTTATTTCAGCAAATAAAATGCTATCTCTTCAAGCTAAAGCTGTGATTCATCGAATACAACGTTCAACAATCACGACACACGAAGAGCTAAGTTCCATCAAACACTGGAATTTATTCAAATAGCGAGTGACTGCGTTACAACCGGCCACTCACTAAGTGAAACCCCAGCTCGGGGGCAAGCCAACACGTCGAAGGCTGAACCGGACCAACACACGACAGTCCATCCAACAATTCGTTCCCAGAGCGCGAACGGACTCCAACTTCCCAGAGCGTGAATTGGAGTATAAACATTCAAAAATTCGTTCCCAGAGTGCGAACGGACTCCAACTTCCCACAGCGCGAATTGGAGTATAAACATTCAATAATTCGTTCCCAGAGCACGAACGGACTCCAACTTCCCAGAGCGTGAATTGGAGTATAAACATTCAATAATTCGTTCCCAGAGCGCGAACGGACTCCAACTTCCCAGAGCGTGAATTGGAGTATAAACATTCAATAATTCGTTCCCAGAGTGCGAACGGACTCCAACTTCCCAGAGCGTGAATTGGAGTATAAACATTCAATAATTCGTTCCCAGAGTGCGAACGGACTCCAACTTCCCAGAGTGTGAATTGGAGTATAAACATCAAATCCATCGTTCCCAGAGTGTGAAATAATTCCTAAAAACCCCAAATAGGTGTGACTGACCATCTATCGGCTGACTCCAACTTCCCAGAGTGTGAACTGGAGTATAAACGTCTATTCCTGGTTCCCAGAGCGCGAACCAAAGCATCCGTACTAACTCCAAGTCCCAAAGCATGAATTGGAGTATAAACATAAATTACAGGTTCCCAAAGCGCGAACCGAAGCATCCGTGCTAACTCCGAGTTCCCAAAGCATGAATTGGAGTATAAACATAAATTACAGGTTCCCGTAGCGCGAACCGAAGCATCCACGCTAACTCCAGATTCCCAGAGTGTGAAGTGGAGTGTAAACATCAATTCCAGGTTCTCGGAGCGCGAACCATACTACAAACGTCGATAACTCTCATATTCCCATAGTGCGAACCAAGTTATTGATCACAAATTATCCTAAGTCCCCGGAATGTGGACATGTGCTAAAACTTTGCAATAACGCACTCAACCACCAAAACACAAATGCTATTCCCCGAGACTAGGGGGCAAAAAAGCTAAGTGTTAATCGCTAATCAAAGTGATGCAATGTCCGAAGTTCGATCATTCATCGATTACAACTTGCGACCAAGATTCATAGACTTGGCAAATAAAAACGAACTCTACTTGACGGTAAAAACACCGCAAGTACACCGGACTGAAAACATAACGCTACAAACACTTAAGCACAAAAGAAATGAGAGTTGAAACAAAGAAACTAAATTTTATTTCAACTAACTAAAGACAAGAACTTACACGCAAATAAGTTTTCCCAAAAAAGAATGCCTACTAGCAGGGGCCGAACCTGCATCTATACACGTCCTACTAACAAAAAACGAAAACAAGTTCCTATCTACCAAAATATCTGCTTGGGAGGCCGAATTATTCTTTCTTTCTTGGCTTCCTTACCAGCGGTTCGTCATCAGAATCGCTGGGAACGGAAATCCTTCGTTTGGACGACCTCCTCACTGGTGGTTGCTCTTCGGCCGGGGCATAATATCTACGTCCTCCTCGGAACTTGAATCTAAATGAAGGCTCCCCGCCGGAGGAGTAGGAGGGACTGGACCCGCAACGGAAGATGGGATAGTGCCACCCGACGATACTATCCTCGCAGGTGCTGGGCTCTGCGCCGCCGTGCCACCGCCAACACTACCACTTTGCCCCGCAGCTTCTAATTCAGCTTGAATCTCGGCCAGAATCTCTTCATCACGAATCGTCTGGGCCTGGCTGGGGGCATCCGCAGTCTGCATTGAAGAGCTGGAGGTCGGCGGAAGGTCACTAATGATAAATGGCAAGTCAGTGAAAGAACCACCCTGTTGGCCAAGCAGCTCACTCACCATTTGTTCGTCAAGAGATAGGGACCTTCCCTGCGCCGCCTCGGTTGATACTGCAGTCACAACAGTAGTCTCGGTGGTGATGGCCTTATCTCCTTTGCTTGATTCCTGGGTCGCGGCAATCGAAGTAGCTCCAGTCACTAAACAAAGATAAGAAGAAGTTATCAGTAACCGCTTCAGAACAAACTCTCTATTCGGAAAACACTTGAGGTAGGTTCAGAATACCTTCCCCAGTTTGACTTGCGGACGACTGAGCGGCCTCAGAAGCATGCTTCCGAATGGGAGATAACCGCGACTGTTCCAGGTCATAAGCAGGAACAGATTGAGGACCGACCATAGATACAGACACTGACGAAGGTGGAGCGGTGACTTCAGTAACGGTAGAGTAATGCTCGACACCTGACCCTTCTCCAACCTCCAGGGACAGACCACCGATCATCTCCTTTTCTTGAGCAATAATAGCGTCGTGGAGGACCTTCTTCTCATCATCAGTCAACAACCGGTTTTCAAGTTCAAATCGGTCGACCGATTCGTCCGGATGTGCTTCCTCCTCTTCCTCAACCAATCGATCCCAGGCATTGCGGAGGTGCACGGGGTAATCTTGGAGCCATGCCAAATTTCGATGTCTCAACACGTTGGCATTGTAAGTGATAAGCAAATCTTCAATATCGGCCTCCAGACTGGCCTCCGCTTGACGAACTTTCCCTTCAACCTCCATTTCAACCACCTGGACCTTGGCTACTGCCGCATCCCGTTCAGTCCGGAGAATCACGGCTTGTTCACACGCCTCCTGGGCTGCATTGTTCGCATCATCCCTATCCTTGGCGATTTCGGCGAACTTTGACTTAAGCTCGTTTAACTCCTTTAGGGCTGCGTCCCTCTCGGCAGTAACCATGGTGTTTCGATGGCCCATGTCCTCTACCGTGGCATAGTGCTCAGGTTTCATCCTGTCCATTGTTGCTTGGGCTTCATCGGCTTTTTTGATAGCCTCCATTTTGGATTTCCGAGAAGACTCGGCCTTAGTGTTTAGCACATCGATAATACGGCTCTTTTGGGCCAACTCAGCCTGCATTTTCTCAATGGTGGCCCCACGCTCAAAGGCCAGTGACGACGCTTTTTCGGCCGCCTTGTACCACGCCCTGTACTGGGCATAAAAATCGTGCACATAATCGTGCACCGTCTGTTCGGCCTCCGGCGGGATTCTTTTCAAGTGAAGAGGGAAGATGTAGTTGTCAAAGCAAATATTTGGAAAGTCCTTCTTCAGTTGAGCGAGCCTGATTGCTCCTTCTCCTGAAATTTCAGTAGGAGGTTGTTCCGCAACTACTGGAGGCATTGCCTCAGATCTGGGATGGCGAGAATCATGCCTAGAAGATTGAGAAGTCGACTGATAGTGCGGGGAATCAGAAGGACGAGGAACATGGACAAGAGGCTGTATAGGAGCTCTTGGAGGAGGGGTGCGCGATCGAGACCGATGTCTGTAATCCCTATCTCTCCATTCTTGGCTAGAGTACCCGGAGTACCTGCGATCGTAACTCCTATCTCCTTCTCTCCGTTGTGAATCGTAATATGAGGAAGATCCGCGAGCATGTCGTAGGCTCCCTAGCATCGAACCACGTCCCGTCATAATATCTACAAAGCAAAATGAGAATAGAGTTAGTGGTTTCTCGAAACCGATGACCTAAGACTCAGGACTATGTAGTGTCGTGAAATGTGTATGAATATGCATTTCCCCCGACCAACCAGAAGTGTCGACTGAGCTAGTAATAAAAGGCTCGCTCAATTCAAGAGTATGATGAAACTCCTCCAACCCGGCATCATGCTGAAAAGACACATCATCCGGGATTTGAAGGTCGGTAAGACCTTCGTAAAGACTTTCGGTTCGCCGAGGAGACATCTCGGAAATTCTAACTCCGGGGGAGGATCGGGCCGTAACAACCGACTTCCATCTCCCCTTCTTAGTTGACGTGACGACGGCTGCCTTGCCTTTTCTTTGCTCTTCAACATCCTGAGCCACGTCTGTAGGCTCCAACAACGGCTCATCGTCAGTGTGAGTTCTTTCAGAATCAGCCTCCTCGGCTATAATAACTTTGGGCTTCTTGTGCTTGACTCGTTTCTTCAAAACGGCCTTTAATGCCCCCTCAAACAGTATGCTCTGCCCTTGTTCAATCAATCCGCAAGTTCGGAGATTCCTATCCGTCAAGAGCAGCTCAATATCCCTATCTCCACTTGGGACTTCTCGAAGCACTCGCACCATCTCCCTAAAGTGCTCGCCCTCAGGTCGCTGAATCGCCGCTATAAAAAAGAGAAAAAACATAAGTTTCACTTTGGCAGCAATTGCCTTAGTAATTACTTGATGACTCGGCTACACTCACGTCTGACTAACCATCGCCGGGCAAACCCCGGAGGACACCTGACATAGAACCATTCCGTCCTATAGTAGCCCAACCTGGTCCAGGACCCAGTAACCACTTGGCAGTTCCTCACCGCTTCCAGAAATGTGAAGGAAGGATAATCACCCCGAGTTTTGATATTGAACAGGTATCTGATCTCAATTGGGAGTGGTGGTCGATGGAGATATTCCATAAATGAAATGAACAAGCTATTGATTGACGCATATCCGTTCGGGTGCAGCTGAGATAGGGCGATCCTCAAAAACGACAATACTTCCCTTATATACTCGTTGAATGGAGGAAGTGTCCCGGCCGCACATGCGTGGCGGTTGAATGCAGTATACCCTTCCGGTGGATTGTGCGGTCTATCATTCGGCCCCTGGCAGCAACACATCATCCAGCGACAGGCCGTGCCTCAGGCATATTCTTTCCAACATATCTTCAGAGATATTGGATGGAACAGAATCCGATGGATTTGCAACGAACGACGCTTTAGGCAGTTCGTCCGGGGCTGGACCAACGATCTCAGGATCAATGTCCGGAACCCTAGTCTCGGAGAGGCTGCACCTTGAATCTCCTGCTGCTGAGAACTTGACGGTTGCATAACTAGCTAACTCATGAGAAATCATCGTTAGACGACAAATGACCAGTGCATTCCCCAGTGTGAAGTGTATGAATGTGTGTGGTACAGTGCCATGCGCTACTTGAATAAATATCGCAGAGTTAAAGAAAATATTCAAACAACAAAGCTACAGAGTCCAGTTACAATGACCGTCATCGCTGATCGTCATCGCTAAACCGTTTATATGATGAAAATCGATTCGGATAGAAGTTGTTATAGTTCCATCGACGAGCTTCGAAAGGCGGTAAAGTATGCAGTTTAATATTCAAATCCAAATATGCAGGAATGAAGCTCGTCGGAATTATGCTCAGAAAATATCAAACTTTGATATCCATTATATGGAGTTTCGAACCACTCACAAGGAACTTGTTCGAACCCATCATCATACCATTTCGAACCGACGCAAAGGAGCGAGCTTCGAATCGGTGGTCAAGTGCCAAGTTCGAATCTATCAATGAAAGGTGACTTCGAACCGATACAGCAAGACACGCTTCGAACCGATGAGCAAATGCCAATTTCGAATCGATTAGTGAAGGACGACTTCGAATCAATCCTCGGTCAGCTGGTTCGAACTGATAAGGAAGCCCTCAATTTGACATCGATCACGTTCGAATCGATAGCCTCCGTATCGATGTAAAATTGAGAACTTCGAAACGACAGCAAATGGGTTCGAATCCATCGATTTGAATAGGCCCTTCGAAGGGATCCAACCGGTGCGAACTGCGCCGCCCCTATAAGGTCATCCCAGGGATGCAACATCATCGATTCGAACACGAGTCCCTGCGTTGGTTCAAAATTCCTCCAAAAGCCAGATCTGGATTTACCAAATCCCAAGAAAGGCCGATCGATGAAGGAGTGATGGGTTCGAGGTAGCTTTGCCGTGTGAATTCGAGGTTAGTTACCTAGTTTGGATGATAGGTTTGAGGAATTGAAGATTTGGATCTCAAATGGTTCGAATACAAAACACAGTGCCTTCCTCTCTGAAGCTTCGAAACGATGCAGAAATAGTAAAAAAGTAAAAAGTGAAAAATGCCGAGGTCCTTGCTATTTATATGGGGGGTTGGAGATGACCGGGTCGATTCGCATTCCGGTAAACTCGACCGATTACAATGGGTCAAAATGTAGAACCGGTTTGAAATCTACCTTCGAACCCATACGTTTGAGGCTCCATCGGTGTGAAACATACGGCAAGGCATCGGTACGCATCGGTGCGAAACCAACGGTGGGCGCATCAGTTCGAAACCCGGTTCACGTCAACAAAATTACAACTCCACCCACGGCCCACTCTCACGAACGAAAGTTTCGTACCCATCCAAGTCATCGATTCGAAGATCAGTTTCGAACCCACCATTGCATAAGCGTACTCCACCCATATGGATGTTGACTTCGAATCCATCGGAGCTCGCACCCATCGGTTCGAAATGTCACAATCACGCAACGCAGAGTCGTTTCCTTCAACCTTCTGCATCGGTTCAGGAGAGGATCGATACGAAGGAAACTTCCAAAACAACCATCAAGCATTGTCTCAATTCAAATTTCAAAATCGGTTCAGGAGAGAATCGATACGAAGTTCAATAGCAAACAAAACTAACACGACTCATGGACGCACGACGTTTGCAAGGGCAAACTAACATATATGCATATATGTCGAACTAACAATCGATTTTAAACATTTACAGGGATCAAACACTCATCCTGTTACAAATGCAACAGCCAACGACTAAGCACTATTATACAGCAATCAATCATGTCAGCACAAGGTTACAACAATAGAGCATACGAGTTTCAACAAAAAAGAGAGCAATGATTGTTCAGAGAAATTGCAGCTGTTCAAAGCACGTCATGTTCCCACAAGACGTACTTTGGGGGGCAAAATGTTATCCCGCTTTTTGGCAAAGTCGCGATACCAAAAGATCGATCAGAAATGGAGAACAGTTCGTCTCAGAGACCGGTCATACTTCGTCTCGCTATGGATATCACTGAATTTTGTCCAGGTCCAGATTGAGCTACAATTGATAAGACACGACAAGAAAGACCATAGGAGTCAACATCTCGAGTTTCAAGTCAATCCGAGTTCATACGCTCGAGTTATGATCGATTCAATTTGAAGAGGAAGACTTAGGTTCCGAACCCATCGTTGACCAACGGTTCGAAACGATTGATTTCGAATCCATAAGTTTCGAATCCATCGAACCACCACGGGTTCGACTCCATCACCTTCGAATCCATCGTGTTCGAATCGATGGGCCTCGTATCCATGGAGAAGTGACATAGCTCGTATCCATCACAGAAGCCATGCTTCGAACCCACCACAAAGCCTTGTTCGACTCCAAACAAGAATCCTTGTTCGAGTCCATCATTGGACATTGCTCGAACCCAAACATGGAACCTCGTTCGAACCCGTCCATGAAGTCATGTTCGAACCCATCCATGATGCCAAGTTCGAACCCATCCTGTGTAGCCTCATTCGAATCCACTGGGTTAACCAACCATGATGACGTGTCTTCCATCGGTTCGAATTCGCCGAGATATATGGAGTCGAAGCGGTCAACTCGGAGTGAAGACCGGATTGATTCGAAGTTTGCGCTCCACGTCACCACGAAGACGCGTGCCATGATGGATTCGAAACCATCGGTTCGAAAGCATGGTTTCGAACCAAACAGCCATGCAATGAACCCCATTTCGAATCCAACATATCTCCCAATCTACTAATCCAAATGCCATGAAATTTTCACAGAAGCTTGCATACATGTTGAAGAATGTCCACGCCAAATTTCACCTCGATTGGATGAATTCTTGATCAGTTCGAATGGAGTTCGAACCGATGCCAAAGTGGGCCCAAACTTCCTGAGACCGTGCGTGTGGGCCCCCTCACATGCCAGAAGTGGTCTCCCGAGTTTTCAGCGAAATATCAGCAGCCTATGCCTATAAATAGAGCCCCAGGGCCAACGAAAAAGGGATCTTTCGACTCTCAAGCGCCCAGACTTTGCCGGATCGAGATCTCCATCATCCTACATCATAATTTTACTGTTGATTTCGAATTCCCAGTTGTAACTTGCTGTTGATCGCTGCAACAACTTGTAATCATTGAAAGAAAAGCAATAAAACATCAAAACACTTCACAGTGGACGTATGCAACACGCCGAACCACTATAAATCGATTGTCTACGCATTTTCTTTACTGTTGATTGGAGTTTTTGTTAGATAATATCTGTTTTGAATTTACATTCTTGACTATTATCTCTTCAACGACTCCCGAAGAGTGTTGTGCCCAATTTTGACGCAAACAGTTGTCAGCAAAACCATCATCTCACGGACTAACAATCTCCCCCTTTTTGATGATGACAACCTTTGTTTATAAAATATTACTTCTATCCAATAACTCCCACTAAAACTAATAACTCCCCCTTAATTTATGCCTAACCACCCTATTTTATATTTCTCCCCTATTGTCATCAACAAGAAACTCACTCCCCCTCGTTCTTGGGCTTCAGTACCTGCGTTGATAAACTATACAACGGAATATATAATATATAGATTAAGAAATAATTATACTTATGAACATGATAACTAATCAAAGACTATATACATTTCAATGTATATATATGTTTTATACAACAAACTTCAAACCAATATGGAGAAATGAATCCACACAGAGTATCAATCCAGACTAAGTCAATCAAAGCAAACAAATAAAAATCAAACTTTACGTGGAACTTCCACCCATCCTTCTTCTCCAAAGATTGGGTCTGCCTTAATAGCATCCCAATTATCATTGTCATTGGTGAGAGAGACAGGAGGATGTGCTTCATTATCATCCTTGTGCAGATAGGAGATCATCCATCGTATTGCATCGAAGTGCCTTTCTTGTTCCTTGATTATCTGCATTTGACTCAATTCTAAGTGACGCTGGTTACGTAGAATAAACGAGAGAATATTTTTGAACGAATTAAGGGTTTCTTCGAGATTTTGGGATAGATTGTGAATAGGATTAGCCATAATTGAATTTGTGAAAGAAATAAAGGATATAGATGATAAGAAATAAATTTCAGTGAAGAATTCTGGAAGAAACAGGTACTTATAGGTGTAGAAATTCGTTTGAAATGAATAGACATTTGAAAGTTATTCAAATTTCAAATTCAAAATCAATTGTCATTTCTGACCAGTACATGTCGACATGGTCATATAGGGGATGTCGACATGGGTTAGAGTAAAATTACGAATAATTTGATTTTGTAAATAATTGTGTGTGTATATATATATTTATATGATAAACATTTATTCTGGAGATAAGATAAGGTAGGTAACAGAAAGAAAATTTCATTTCATTGCATACTACGATAATACAACGATTAAGCACAAAACAAACTACATGAACATTCGAAATAAAGCAAACTAAAACAAATACAACAAGATACTAAAAGATAAAACTAGTTAGAGGATGATGATGATGAAGATAGTCCAAGCTTCTTGCTGACTTTGGAAATGAACTTGTTCATCTTGGACGAAATTTTGTCCAACTTCTTACTAACGGATCTTTTAAGAATCCGTTGGTTCTCAACAATCGTCTTTTGGTTTTTAAGAAGGTTTTGGTGGATGGATTAGGAGGAACGTCAATGCTTTCCAAAGAGGTTTCACCTTCTTCTTCTTCTTCAATTTCCATTTCATCCCCTTCTTCTTCTTCTTCTTCCTCTTCCTCTTCTTCCATTTCCTCATGAGCCAATCGCTCTTCATTTTCGATAAGGGTCTCATATGGTTGAAAAGTAAAAGGAATTTTCATAAGCGAAATGTTGGAATGATTGAAAACTTTTCTAGAAACAAATTCTTCGCCTTTGAAATCCATTCCAAAATAATTAAAAATCCGAGTGAGATAAATTCCATGGTATAATGTATGCTCACCCATTTCAAGATTTTTAAGACGAAGTTCATCCAAAATAACTTGCGCCCAATTTATGTCATAATTTTCAAAAATAGCAAAAAGAGCTTTGCAAACTTTTGAAGTAGGATTGTTAAAATTCCCCGATCTTGGGGTTAAAGTATGTTGCAAAAGAGGATTGACAATTCTTGCCTTTGGACGAAAATTTTGATTTTTGAATTCAAAATTATCAATTCCTTCGAAAATGTGATGAAATGTCTCACGATCATTTTCATCGATTTTAAAATTAGAAAGATCCATTCCCGTACACTTGCAATTGATAATGGTACTAAAAAGATCACAATTCAAAACAATTCTAGTGCCTTTGACACTACTCCAAATTTCATCCTCATTTCCATGATAAAATCCACGGTTTAAATTAGCATAGAAAATTTTGACAAGATTTGGATAGCAAACAAAATCATTTTGTGAAGCATTAATAAGACTAAGAACTCCATTGTTTGTAAAAAGAGAATCAAGTTCATAAGAAGAAAAATCCAGAAAAATAGCAAATTTTTCGGGATGGACTTTGACATAGTTAGCATAATTGATGTATGCTTTTATTGCCTCCGGATCATTGAATAATTGCTCTTTGATTTTTCTAGAAATTCTCATGGGGGAGGGGTTGCTTGAAGAAGCCATTAAAGTAGAGAGTAGAGAGCTTGAAGTTATGAAGAGATAGTTTGAATTTGAAAATGAGAGTGAAAAGATATGATAAAAGATAGTGAATAAATAGATTCTTAAAGGACATATTCTCTGGTCAAAAGGTAGCTTTTCAGAGAATTGAATGAAGTGAAAAGATGGAGGGAAATTCAAACATTTGAATTCAAATTTTGAAATTCAAATTCAGGTACCCATGTCGACATCATGGTAGGGACCATGTCGACACGTGCCTTTGAATTTTCATGAATTGATTTTTCCTAAGTTCTCTAATATATATATATATATATTATTATTATTTTTAATGCCTATATATATCTAAAATATTAATAAACTTCAAGTGTATTTCAGAAAATATTATTATACTATTAAAAATAATAAAAATAATAATAAAATAATGAAATAGTAATAAAAAATAGAAAACAAAATTTGAAATTCAAACAACACACCAAATTCAAAATCAATCAATCAAACAATCAAGCAACTAATTCTAAGCAAGCAATTTCAACCAACTGTATTGTAAACGTGTACTTTTTTCTGAGTCCGTCTCTTTGAATTCGTCGAAGTTATGAACAGCCGTGAAACACAAATTCGAATTATCTGTCTTCTGATCATCATCACTTGAGGACGAGTCTGAGTCATCTAGAGTAGCAGTAAATGCACGCTTCCTTTTTGTTTGCTGGATCATTGTTCATAGGATAATTTTGTCTATCTAGATACGGACAGTCTCTTGTGAAATAGCCTGGTTTATCACAGTTGTAACATTTATCATTATTTGTTACTACATTCTAATTTTCAGAATTCTTATAGTTGTTTCTCTTGAGATTATTCATCTTTCTATATTTCAGGAATTTCCTAAAATTTCTGGTCATAAAGGCTATCTCTTTGTCATTATCGTTGTTTGAGTCTGATCCATCGGTCAATGCATTAAATGCCATTGATTTCTTTTCATATGCTTTACTTTCTCTTCTCCAAACTTCATACGACATTAGATTTCCAATTAATTCTTCTATCTTTAAAGTACTGATGTCATTTTCCTCTTCGATTGCAAGTGTCTTTTGATCCCATTCTGGAGTTAGAGAATTTAAAATCTTTCTAACTTGATCTTCTTCAGAAAATTCCTTTCCCAAAGATATAAGAGAATGCACAATATCCTGAAATCTACTATACATATCCGAAATAGACTCATTAGGATTCATTTTAAATAATTGAAACTGATTTGAGAGCATGGAAATTTTGGTCTGTTTAACTTTTCTTGTTCCTTCGTGAGTAACTTGCAAAGTTTTCCAGATTTCATATGCAGACTTACAAACTGACACTCTATTGAATTCATTTCTATCTAGTGAACAAAACAGAATATTCATTGCCTTAGAATTATTTTGTGCAACGGTCTTTTGCTCAGCAGTCCACTGTGAAAAATTAGTTGTGGGTTCAGAATATTCAGTTCGTGTGATATTTCAAGTGTCTAATCCTATAGATTGTAAATATATTTTCATCCTACATGCCCAATATGCATAGTTACTGCCATTAAAAAGTGATGGTCTGACAATAGACTGACCCTCTACAAAAGAACTAGTGACAGGGATACTAGTGTTAGTAACATTACCAGTGTTGGTAGCCATTTTGAAAACTTTTCAAAAATCAGATTATGAAACTTTAAAAACCTTGCTCTGATACCAATTGTGAGAAATTGCGGATTACGGATCTTAAGGATAGGATTAACACTAGAGGGGGGTTGAATAGTGTTAATAAAGAATTACTAAATCTTTTTGAGTTTATGTTAATTTATACACCGATGTATGCAATATACAGACACAGATATGATCACAGTAACAAACACAGATGCAGAAATACAATAAAAGCAGTAAAGGAAAGAACACACCGGATTTTATACTGGTTCGGAGTTACCCTATATCCAGTCCCGCAACACAAGTACGGATTTCCTTTCAAAAGCAATTGTACAATTACACCCTCGGTTTCAAGGCTACGAGGTACACCCTCCATAATTTCTATCCTCTGGGTAGAGATACTTGATTTCCGGGCCACAAGTTCACCCAGTTGATTTACCAAGGCTACGATCACACCTTTTCTCTTTTGATTGATTTCAAGGCTACAATCACACCTTTTCTCTTTTGATAGATTACGAAAAGCCTATAACTCTGAATAGCACTGAGAACCTTATAGAGATAGTGATAGAGAATTAAACTAGAATTAATCGAGTTCGATTCAATGTTGATTTCGGTAGAGTAATGGTAAGAATATGTATTAAGAAATGTGGAAGAAGAAGAGGAGTGAAAAACCAGAAAATCTGCTGTAAAATTCGTTGAAACTAACCCCTATTTATAGAAAAACAACAGCCGTGTCCATTCATGAAGAGTTATGGCGAATAGACACTTCTTTTGAAATTTAAATTTTGAACTCAACTGACACCATGTCGACATAGGGTACTTGGGCATGTCGACATCCCAAAGGATTTTTTGGTGTTTTGATTTTCTTTGAAAATAATTTTTATTTTATATTAAAACTATTTTAAACTTTATAAATATGCTTGACTATAGTTAAAATTCATAAGTAAATATAAAGAATAATATATATAGAATTTAACTATAATTTTATATTTAAATCTAAGTATAAATATTTAAAAGTTAAATATATTATATTAAAAGATAGTTTAAAATCAGGAGTAATTTGACTTTGAAATTAAAGATAATTTTGAGGCTAAAATTATTTAAAATCAGGATAGAGGGTTTTGATGTTTTTAAAAGGAAAATTTTGAAATCATTTCGAAAACAAGATAATTTTGTAAAATCATTTTGAATAAAAAGTTAGTGGATACAAAACAATGTTCCACTAGATTTTTTGTAGGTTCCATCCTACTTAGGGTTCCATCCCTTTAACAGGCTCGAAGTGGATTCCATTCCACGAATAAATTGGATTTTAAGATGCCAGTGCTTTTTTACGAGTTTTAACAAAATTCCTAATAAAAATACTTAACCCTAAAATCTTGAACTCTTGATAATCTTAATACTCATGAGTCTTCTATCTTGATATCTTGAATCTCTATACTGTACAGTCTTCATTCTTGGTACCTGCATGGTTAAATCCTGCATATACATATACATCTAAACTTATAATGTCAGTATTTATATTTTATAATCTATTCTAAGGTTGTTGTCATCAAAACCATCATCTCACGGACTAACTGCTATTTCTTGAGTTGGGTTTGATTCATTCCTTCTTGTTGGAGATGTTGTTACAGAATTGCCTTCATCATCACCTGCCATTTTGGAGAACTGATATTGGCGAGGCAAAATACAACAATTGCAGCTAGATGGAAAGCTTTAGCAAGAATGAAAACTGATCTTCAAATCAAAAATCTGATTCTTGGTTTGAAGTTGATAAGAATGATAAAAAAAATCTTCTCCGATGAGGAATTTGTCTGAGGAGAACCCACTGCAGCCTATCTTGAATGATGAAATCTTACTGACAAGATTTAGGCGAGGCGGGTAGCAGATTAGAAGATTCTTGTTAATCTGCTGTAAACTGATTTGGCAGTGCACTTGATCAAATGGGAAGGTTAATCTCTAGTGATAAATGTAAACTCTGAGGAGTGATGATTCTACAGTCCCTTCTTGAGATGAATCTTATGAGAGAAGGGCTAATAGCAATCTTTGATTCTGCTGTTTGGCGATTAAGCTCTAATACCACGATAAAAACAGATTAAAAATGATTTTATTTGATATAAAAGAGAACTGATAATTTGTATTATTGATGTCAAAAACGTGCAGGCACGGTTACATTATATAATACAAATATTGGAAGGAATATTGCAATATTGCCCTTAAAACCCTATTCGTACTTGTATATAAGTGAGGCTAAACTCCTTTTCTCATTTTCTCTTATCTCTTAGTAATATAGGGTAGTTACGCATACTTATGTCCATTTTATGGACCCTGTCAGAAAGCCCATTCTTGTAAGGGTGTATGATATGCTTGCCCACTTTGTTGTGTCAAATGCATCTATTAAGTCAATCTTTAAGAAGCATCTAAGGGATATGTCTTTTCTATCATAACCCTAATTAGTTCATGAGTGAGGAGGATGTTATCTACAATGCTCCTTCCTTATATGAAAGCATTTTGGTTTTGAGAGATTAGGTGTGGTAAAACTGTCTTCAACCTTGCTTCTAATATTTTAGAAATGCATTTTTAAATAATACTACAACAATTGATAGGTTTGAACTGGTTTAACTTGGTTGGTTTTTTGGTTTTGGGATTAGGCAAATGGAGGTTGCATTAATTCCTACCAGCGTTTTGTAAGATCTAAAAAAGCATTTCATAGATTCGATGAAGTCTTTTTTGACGATATGCTATTTTTTTATAAAGAAAAGAGAATTGGATCCATCAGCCCCCTGATTTATCTGCCTTAGTTTAGAATAGAGCTTGAGTAATTTCTTCCTAGGATACCGATTATTGTAGAGCTTTAGCTTGAGATGGTGCAATGCTAGGGCATGGAAGCCCATCAACCTCACCTGTGTCAATTCTTTGGTTCTCTCGACTGTCTATATTCCCTAAAAATAGTTAACAAAATCTAGGCTAATGGACACTGAAGAGCTATGAGTATTCCCATTCATGTCATGGATAGATGATATTTTAGCCTTCTCCACTTTAGTCTTCAAAGAACTATGATAGTAAGTTATGTTCTTATCTCCATCTTCATCACACTTGATTCTACATTTTTGCCTCGTCATTTTAGCTTCTATTTGATAAGGCTTTGTAAGCTCCTATGCCATCTTATGTTCTTGCAAAGACAAAATGCTATAAAAAGGATCATTAGCCATTTGATATTAGGTTAGTTCAAGCCGTTGTTTTAATGTGGTTGATAGTTTGTTACCTTTTCCATATTTGTCTTTGCTCTAGGTTTTGAGGATTTTTTTTATGTGTTTTAGCTTCTGTTGGAGGATGAACATAGGGTTGCCATAGAATGGGTGGGCCAGGTCTACTAAACAGGATTTAAGTAATCAAGAATTGAGTCCTAATGATAAAGAATTTGAATGAAGCATGAAGTTTGTTTTCAGGAGTGCCAACCTTTAACAACATAGGTGAGTAGTGTGATAAGCAAGGGGGAGAATTTCATAGGAGATGGGTGGCCAATGGCTTTAGAATTTATGAATATTCTATCAAGTTTACTCAAGGTTCTTTGTCCACTTCTTGACTAGTTATCCCAAGTGTAAAATAAGACGTTGGATAGGCATTCAAGAAGGCTCGAATGATATATTCCTGGTTGGGTGGATAGTGTCGTCAGGGGAGAGGGGAATGCCTCTTAATCTGTCTATAGAGAAGTGCATATTACTCCGAATCCATGGGAAGTTTACTGGTTTGAAATATAGAGAGAAGATAGGAATTTAAGCCTCTGACATAGAATATTTTTTACAATAGCCACTTGCACATAAAGGAGGATCGAGTGTGAGAGTGGTAAATATGATAGTGGTAAAATTGTCTATTTGTTATAATGGGGGTGACCACATAAATTTTCAGGTTTCATAAAACAACTATCCTTCCAAAAGAGGCTTGATCTAAATTATCATGAAAGGATCAGTCTCTTTTAACATTGTTAATTGTTCCAATAATAGGTTCTTTACTAAGTTTATTCTTAACCACTGCCATAAACCCAATATTCTTATTTCTTATGAGAGTCTTCAACTCTTCTTGCATAGAGATACCATTTGCACCTTTAATATTCCAACAAGATATAGAGTCTATCAATACTGAGAATATTGAAAGAGGGAGGTGGAGTTGTTTGTCCTAGTGGAATGGTCAGAGCTAATGGTTGTTGTAGAGAAAAAAGTTTTAGTAGTGAGGTTGACTATGAGCAGTCGAAAATATTTCCCTTACCCCGGTCTTAGTTACTTTATTTACTTTTGCTCCTTGTATATGGTGGAAAGGACTTGTTCCTTGCTTTCCTTTTTTTAGCATGGGATAGGGGAGATGTAATACCCCATAAAATAAACCTTAATTAAATAAGTAAATAAAGAGAAATTCAATTAATTATAGTAGGGATAAAAAAGAAAATTTTATAAAATTTGGAATTTGACCACAAAAGTTACGTCGTTGCATTTGTGGAAAAATTCTGATCGATTTTCATATATAATATGCTGAAAACGGAGCTCAAATGAAAAAGTTATGAGCGTTTGAAGTTTTCAGATTCAAATTAGTTTAATTCAAATTAAAATTCAATTGAATAACTAAATTTAAAGTTTGAATTTCAAAAATTAAATGTGATTAAACTTGGAGGTTAAGTAAACGTTAAAGTTAACAATTAACGTTAAAAGTTAATTAAGTAAATAAACAATGGCTGAATATAATAACCGTTCCCAAAATAGATAGAGAGGTCGATCCCTTGACCTCTGTCGATCGACCACCAGTCGTATAGGGGCATTCGACTGCTCCTATTCAAGTGGTGGCTATGGTTTCTTATTTTAAATGCTCTAGGTTCATCCATTTTTCACCCTTGTTTCATCCTACGGTTCTAGTGCATTTCAACCATTATAAATTAGACCCTACACTCCTTACTTTTTAGATTCGAAAAACTCCATTATGGTATCCGGTAGGAAATCCTAATCTCTCTTTGTTTATTATTTAATTTCTAAACCTCTTCTCCTTCAACCTTTCTAAATTTAAAATACACACATACACACACAAATCCCTTGTTGTATAAATAAAAAATAAGGGATCTGAAGGAGGTTATAATGGGAGTTGCAAATCCAAAGAGAAGAAAAGCTAACGACCAACTATGAGTGGAAATCTTAAAATTTCTACTTTAGTAGTTAAATAGTATAGTTTGGATTTGATATATGCCAGTGTTTGGGATTATGAAAACATCATATTAAAAATCCCTAAAATTCCACCAAAGCAAAATGTCAATTCTTAGGATTATAATCTTAATTGTTTTGTGTTAAAATAATGGAGTTATGTGGATTTTGCCATTTATGTATTCTACCTTCTATTCTACTTCTTATTATTCTTCTCCAAATCTGATCAAGGGATTTAACTAAGAAATAGTGTATAAAGGAAGAATCTTTATTTGTCGTTTACACTGCCTATTTATATAAAATATAGTAGAATTTCCCTTATCTAAATTCATGTAAAAGAAGTCAATAGAGGGTAGAATTGATTAAATTGCACTTTTCATTTTTGGTTTATTCCATTGTTTTAATATGACATAATTGGATTTAGATTCTATATACAAGTCTATTTATTGCAATTTTGGATATGAGTATTTATTCCTGTTATGGATATTATGATCCCTTGTTATGGATATTTGAAGCTAGACATTATTGATAAAATGGAAGAAAAAGGAAAGACTTGTATTATTATGGTTAAAAATGAATTGACATTAAATGTTAATTAGGGTGTAGTCTTTGCACGCATAAAATAATAAGTGTGTATGTTTTTATATATTAACTAGCGTAATAAATCAATAATCATAGCGGATAATTGTGTAGTTAATTAGGTAATGATCATTAAATCCCCTTTAGGAAAGTAATTAATATTTTAATGCGTAATAAGGAAGATTCCTTATAAGGCCTTAATTATGGAACAATGAGATTAGTATTGTATTAGATAAAGAGATTATTTAAATTATGGCTAAGTAATAGAGATGTGAAATCAGCCAAAAGGCACATAGAAGTCTGCATAGCTAATCTGGCTACTAGTAGTGTGACTTTGTGGATGATGTGAGACATCTCTTATGACAAGTATTTATGATGATGCGAGGTTAGTCCCAAATTCTATAGGGTAAATCTACTGAGCCAATCTGGCTACCAATTCCGAGGAATAATCAGACTAATGTGAGACGTCATTATGAGTATGGGTCACAATACGAAGGGCCTGCTTTAGGATCTTGAGGTACAAAGTGGTTGTTTGAGGACCCTCCTCTTTCCCCCAAATTAAGTATTAAATGGCCAAGGAGCTAGTTATCAGGCACGTTAAATGGTATCTCTCACATTGTTAGACATTTATGACATTGGTTATGGATTATGCGATTTAGAAACCTGCTTCGAGAATGGAAGATATCAAGTGGTTGATCGAGAATCCACCTCCTTTCCTTATTTGAAGTATTAAATAGTTAGTTACATAAGACATATTTTATTTTAAATTATACTGCCTAAGTATTGACATAATAAGGCTCGAGATTTCTATTCACCAAACAATTGTTGTTTTGACTCCCTCCTTATGGCAACATAGGTTAGAGAAGGAGTTGATGATACTTGAAGATGGTGAGAGTGAAGCTTGTGGCAGTTATTATCTATCTTTCCATGTTATTTTCTACTGTACCCATAATATATATTTTTGAACAAATGTTGTAATAGTTGACATTATGTAATGTTTTATGACATTTGAAATGATTTGAAATAAATTGGTACTATTATTATCATTTGTTTTATTCCTTCCACTGTGAGTTCTAAAAGAATAGATAGATAGCTTTTATTTGTTATTTTTACCAACTAACAACTAGCTTTAGAACGGGTCTAAGTTTCGATGTGTCTTTTTTGGATCGGAATTTAGGTCTGTTTTGGAGTGGGTTGTTACAAAATAGAAATATAAAAAATAGTCTAACCAAGGATTACTCTCGGACTTTAACTCAGAGCATGCCTATGGGATCGATTGAGATCGCGTGCATGTGTAAGTGGCTCAATAGTAAACCTCTATAGTTTATTTAATGCAAAAGTAAACAAAAAAATAAACCTAATTTCAATCCATCCCGAACATGGGGTAACCATGCTCTGTCCATCCGCAGTTCTAATTGGGGTTTTCTGACGCTAATTTGGTTGCCTCTGTGGCACCATTACAGTTTTTCATATGGTTATCACTGACATGTTAATGCAATGATTGCTCTAAACCTGCTCCCCTATTACATCTTGCAAGTGTTTATACTCATTCGTCTCCTGTCCATCAGGCATATGGAAAAGGCATCCCAGACTTCCTCTCCCATTTTGTATGCTTTGTCTTACTACGTTTTGTATATTTAATCTTCCCCTATATCCAGATAAATCCTCTCATGGATTTCCATTAGATCACTGTAAGAAGAAAACTTTGGCTACCTTCTAGGGCGCTTTGGAGCTACAGTACCATCGTCAACCATTCTCTTTCCCTTATTTTTACCAAAATTTACCTTGGATGGTCCTCCACCCTCAACATCTTTAACCTTGATATTTTTAGCTTTCGCATCTTCTTGATGTAAAGAATTTTCAGCATAGTAATAAAAATCCGCTAGATCCACTGGTAGATCCTTATCAAAGCCTTCTTAAACACGATATGAATATTGACTCCTAGAACCACCACCATAAGAAATATCGACGAATCTAGTTTTAAAACTACAATGCTTGTCGCATTAAATTTTGTTATATAACCCCTAATGATTCCTTCTCCTTGCTTCACATTCGAAAGTGAGATCACACTCTTTGGTCGAACAATATGAAGTCTAAACTTGCTTGTGAACTTTTTAACTAATTCAATTCATATGCTTATAGACACATTATCAAGTTGGATGAAAGTTGAAACACATGATAGCCAAATCAGTTAAGTATAGTGGAAAGCAACATCCCATCACTTCCTTCAAAGATCCCAATACACCAACATGTTGGATGTATCTCATCAAATGAATTGTAGTATTATTTACTCCATCATACGTCTTTACTATAAGTAGCTTGAAATATGGTGGATTCCTATCATGCTGAATGTATGGGGTGAACATGTTTCAATTCACATCATCCAAACTTCAATTTAGGGCTCAAAGTGCATGTCATATCACCTTAGCAATACGATCTCCTGATTCAGTTGAAATCTTTGAGGTTTGACATGCCTTTGATCCAAGACTTCCTTGTGTCCCCCATCCTTGTGGAGACCTTCTAGTTCATTCCTAGCAACTATAAGTTTGTATTATGAACTTAGTCTCTGGGCTTAGTTCATTCCTCTATTATGCTCTCCCTTATTCAGGATCTAAACCAAATCTGCCTAACTAGCCAGATGGGTTAATACCTATCGAAGAGGGTCAATCGGTGTCAGTCGATCGTGGAGGCTGGGGACAAGAATTATAGGTTCCCGTGCCTTTGGTCCATCATCTCTAGTTTATAGTCTTTCATTAGAAAACGCTACTCAACTACTCATCCAATCGGGCTAACAACATAATCTGCATATTTTTCAATATTCCTTTCATCTCATCTCTAATCACAAAAATTGAAGGTGGGTTTGAACTTGATGGCACTTTCTGGATGCCTCAATGGTTCCCTCCAGCAGTAGTTTTCCTTATATTCGACTTCTTCATCTTCAATGTATTATATCCGAACTCTTCTTGGTGAAAGCACAAGAAATGTTAGCCTTTTTTCTAGGATAACACCCCAAATCGATAGGAACGCGGTAAATAAATGAAGGATAATAAATCAAATCAAAAAGAGAGAAAAAAGACATATTATTTTTATAGTGGTTCGGCAAATCGTTAGCCGACATCGACTTATCAAATTTATTGACCACTCTTTGCTAGGATTTCAAGTATAATGGATAGATCTTGGATTGGATGAGTTTTCCATTAGAAAAGTTAATTAAAGTGCCAAAAGAAAAGTAGATTTGTAAAAAGTCCTTTTTCATGTGTGGTAGATTAACGAATCTTGCACCAAAATCATTGGATATAATTTTAATTATTCAAAAAGAATCCCAATTTTCAGCACGAAGAACGTGTCAATTTTCATGTTTTCAAAGATTCGATCGATTGGTAACGATCGATATTTTGGCAAAAACTTCTCCAAGCATGCTTAAGTCTTCAAGTCTTGGTCTCCAAGGGTAAAATGGTAATATGGATTAATGGAACCGATCGATCCCCTATAGCCAAAACCTGTCTTATTCATCAAAATGGCATGTAGAATCATCATAGAAGTAAAGTGTACCTAATGTCCACCTTTTGATCATCTTTATCGACCGATGGAACATTCGATACCTGTTTTCCTTTGAAAACTCATCTTTATTCTCTTCCAAGATTCTTGATCCGTTCTTTCATTATTTTATAATTTAATTTACTTTATTTAAGTCAATCCCAAGATCGTAAAATTTTTGTTGGTCATAATTAGTAACGTGGACACTAAATCATTAAATGTTTGCTAACCAATCAATATTAATAAAACAAACATAAATGTCATCCAAACAACCAAAACCATAATTAACTACCTATCATCTAGTAGTAATAATGATAGAATATCACACATTCATTCTATTGCAATTCCATCATCATAATATAATAAAAATATGTGATAATTTGAACCAAAAATTAAGCACATATATTACAAGATCCAAAACCAGGTATTTATACCTACGGTTTCCTCTTATGTATAAAATCATTTTATTATTGTTTATTATAAAAACATCTTTATTTATTCCTTCTTAAAACAATACTTATTCCTCAAAAAATGATAATATACTTCAAAAATCCATTATTATACGTTTAGTGCTTCAAATACCTCAGAACATTATAATTTAATCAAAAATAGTAACTTTCGTCAAAATAGTTTTCTATATAATAATATTATTATACTACATCAAAATAATAATATATACTCAAACAACTTTATAATTCTCCAAAACAAATTTATTACTATCTATCTCAAAAATAACAATTTTCTATTTTAAACTTCGAAACTCCTTTTTATATTTATTTGCCTTAAAATAGTAATACTTTAAAAAAATACTTATCGAAACATATCTTCACCATTACTCTTATCCTTCTAAAAATATCTTTTATTTTATTACTTAAACAACAACAATAATAATATTTTCTTCCATAAATTTCATAAAACTAATTATTTTATCATTTATTCAAAACAATATAACTTTAAAAAAAAAATCATATTATCATTTAAGAAGTCTCACTTTATTTTATAAATAATAATAAACTCCCCAATTTCAATTAAAAATAGATTTTCCATTATTGTTTGTGAATCTCCTCATAAATTCATAAATAATAACTTTTTTTTAATTTCTCACAATAATTTCAATAAAATTTGTTTAGTTACTATTATTTACAAATAAAACTCAGAATTTTCAAATAATCTTATTTTCATTTATTTATCAATCTTTCAGAAAATTTCACAATTTCACATATTTTATATTAATTAATTATTTTCTATTTAAATCAACAATTAATTATAATTAAACATCCGTCATTGAATAACACAACAATTAACAATAAACAATCCAACCGAGGCATAACATATCAAAAATATTGCAACAACCGAACTATTGCTGTTATAACAAATACCAACAAATATAAATTTTCATCGATACATACATACATACATATATATTTTTAAAACACGATTAATCAAAATTAATTAATCATACAAAATGCTTTTTCAAACATCTCTAAAACTCAACAAACCACATGATAAATCATTTGGAATTTCGCCACTGGTCTAACTGAATAAACCCACGTGAATCAAAGTTCTTGTGCAAAAGATATGATGCTATGAAGTGTATGGGCGTTATTGTAGTTTAATAATTTACAATCAAAATGCACTGTATGTCGTATCTCTTCCTCGTCCAGCATACAAACTATGACCGCTATTTTAGATCATCATCATTCCTTCTCAAGACGCGGCCAACCATATGAGCAACACTGCCAGCCATGTTTGAGCATGAGCTACCAAACGCAACAGTAGACGCCACCTCCGATGCCAAACACCACACATCTACCATCGAAATTTTCCACCATTTGAATGTCAATCACTATCAATCCGGCCACCCATTTCTAAATTGAACTACATGGATTGACTCCATTTTACACGACTACTCCCTTAGATCATCGCCGTAGTTTGTGAAACCCTAAAGTGGATAGTCTAGATTTTTTCGCCAATTTACAATTAGGCGGTGCATTGAACTAAAAAGTGAATCTCAAACATCTCTTTGTCTCAACGAGATGTTCGATCTAGTATATGATATATAGGGTTTTACCTTATGATTTATCTAGCATAAATTTTGAGATTAAGGGACATAATCTCCATTAGAGGGAAGAGATTATACCTAAGGAAGAAGATGAGATTTGAAAATGGAGAAAATTGAGAGCGGAGCCTTCTAGGGTTTCTCCATAACAATCTATTTATAAATAAAAAGGTTGCGTTAAGCCAAGCAATCATAAATACCTTAAAACCCCATTTTCAAATGCTAACAAAAGTATACCATGTTATATATTAAAATTTAGGTTTTCGTTATTTTAAACACAAAGATAATATAAAAATCAGGAAATTATTGTGAAGGACAAAATTTCTCAGCATTTTAGCCTCAAGGACAGACCTTCGGTATTTTTTTTCCTAAAGGACAACTTTCTTTAGGTATTAGTTTTTAGTTATTGATAGCACTTTTTAGGTACCAATTTGTAGTTATCGGTAATAGTTTTTATGTATCGGTTTTTAGTTCGGTAGCAGTTTTGAAAGAATGTTTGTCCTTATGAATAATTTTGGAGGAAGGTTTGTCCTTATGATTAATTTTTAGAATAATGTTTGTCCTTGTGGTTAAAATATTGAGGTCATGTCTATACATATTTTTATCCTTTAAATTAATCCCCCTATAAAAATACCCAAAAAGATAACCCTGCTCAAAATTGCCTTTCGTCGTCAATTTAATTTAATTGGTTATTAATAATTAATTAACTAATAGGGTCGAATTTGCAGAATTCCATTAAAAGAATTGGCCCCCTACCCCTAATGATTACCCAAAAACAAACCTCAACCAGATCAATTTAACATCATCATGGGTTTAATCACAAAACATGGGAAATTATACCAGTCATAAATTAAATATCTTTAGTGTAGTGCACGACAACCGCGCAACACAACCTTTCGTGACAACATACAATTCATTTACAACAATGAATTCTACACACATAATCTAGTAACATATAAATTTTATCCATCATGAAATCCAAACATAGCATGTAAATATAAAACTCTATCAACAAAAGGTGAAACAATCTTAACCATAGATCAACTCCATACCCAAAATAATATATGCCTAATCATAGCTACACCTCAAAATAATATGGCCATCTGCTCGTGCTGTAGCTACATCAATACTCGATTCTCAAACCTACATTATGAGGTCTCTTGCAAATGACCTATATCATAAGGTCAATTAATGTTCAACATCATAAGAGCATTGTACTTTGTGATATATAACGAAACAAATAACCACCATCATGAGGTCAATGAAAACTCAACATCGAAGAGCATTGTAGTGGGTTCGAATCTATGCCACTTAGATGGTCAGAAAACTAAACTTAAAATTAAATAGTCTAGGTTACACAGATCATGTCAACGATATGGATTAACATCAAAATTTCGATGAGAGTCCTCACAAACCCCCTCTTTTCAAACACTCATCGAAGCCTATAGTCATCAATGATCCCTTGGTACACATCCTGATAGTAGAACACATCATACGTTCACTTTGAAAGTTCACATTATCGAACTTGCCACCTTGGACCATCAACAGCTCACAACGTTGAGTCATTAAAGTTTTGAACATTTATGGTTGTTGCGAAAAAATCCTTTGGTATTCGTCCATGTTGGAACCCTATTTTTCCAACCTTTAGATCATGCGAAAATCTGATTCCAAAATTATTTCTTCATTTGATGTTAATGAGACCCACCCAAAATACCAAAGAGGGATCTTTCAGCCATCGCTAGCGATGAGGGTTCTAATACATCTCCAAATCAAAACAATTGCCACCACTTTAAAATCAAAGTTTCCATGTTCTTTTTAAATCAAAACTTCTTTTATTCGAAACATCATCTTTTTTTCTTTGAAAAATCAACTTAAAATGATTTTAAGAAAACACTGCTTTTGAGAAGTTTCAAGCCGTATAATTTTTTTCAAAAATCAAAATAGAATTCTTTGCTAAAATTAGAATTATGGAAGCTAGTAATTGTTTAGTAAAATGGATTTGAAACATATATTTGTTTAAATTCCAAGTTTTATTAAATATTTAATGAACCCCCCGCTCATCGTTTGGACTCCTCAGTGGTGCCCATTAAGTCTTTAATCACCATTATTGTCCATCTTTAAGGAACATCATCAAAACTCTTAGTTAATTCAAATATTTAATCTTCCTTGGCTTAGGAAACTATGTTGTCCCATTATGACCAATCCGAATATGTCTTTTAGCAACTTGTTATTTTCTCTAATGTACATCCCATTAAAAATCAATGTTGGGTAACTACCTCATCATAAAATGTAACGACCCCACCGCTATACTGAAATTATTGAAGAACGTTACAAGTAATGTTGTCTAATAACATGGAGAATATAGCCGGTTAAGGGTAATCGAATGTGTATATTTTTGGGCTAACACTGACACGTCTTTTTTACCATTATAAGGATCTGAACTAAAAATTAGACGTGTACAGTATTAATTCAAAGTAATAAATAAACTGATTTAAGATATTCAAAATTGTGTATAACATAGATAATGAATATCAGAGTCACAAACCACAATGGAATAATATACATCATATAACATAATAAAATGTGAGTATACAAATTATCAGTACTAGACCCACATAAATATATACATCACATCCAAAATATCGTATCAACTATAGATAACAACTCAATATATACATGACACGTCGTCTCAAGTATCTAGATATACAATTATAAAGTAAACTCAAGGTGTCAAAATAGTCTACTCCAATGCTAACACAAGATCGAAAAGTCAACAAGTCTCTGTACCTATAGAGTCTTGGTCTAACTCGAGTATTATAAAAATAAACAGGTCAGCCTATATTTAATAAAAAGGTGAGATACTGATATCATAAAAATATGACTTAACAGTAAAATAAGCCATAATAGAAATATGTCTAAAGCCAAATAATCATAATAAGGCGTATTAATCAAAATCACCATTTCATAATTCCATTATCATAAATATATGGCTTAATAATAAAATAATCCATAATAGAAATATGCCTAAAAACAAATAATCATAATAAGACATATCAATCAAAATCACCCTTTCATAAATCCATATCAAGTCTCAAATGGACTATTATAAAAAATATGGTGATAATAATTCAAAATCTTCAAATTCACCAAAGAAACAGAATTTCTTTCCCGAATGCAATGATAATGTCACTAACACCTCTCCAATGACAAGGTCGCTAACACCTCTATAAGCAACTTTATCCAAGCAGTTTGACGAGGTCGCTAACACCTCTCCAAGTAGTTTCGTCTGGTCGCTAACACCTCTCCAAGCAGTTCCATCAAGCGCTACCCAAATCTAAGAATGTATGGACTCTCAAGTCGATGAAAAATGATTCATCTTCTCTCGAGGATCTATTGGACTTAAATCCGAATACCTTAAGATAGCAAGACACAAAAGTGTAAATTACTTTCCCTTTAGTAATTACTAAAATTTAACTAATAGACCCATACCAGGAAGTGAAATTCCAGTATTTACTAAATCCTAGAAAATTCCAGTCAAACTCTATTTAACTAGTTATAATAATAATAAGTGAAAGAATTTTAAGGAAAGTCGCATACTAACCCGACAATTTAATCGTTTATTAAAATTCCTCAATTAATAGAAAAGCTTCAAATCTCATTAAAATATCAAATCTATAATAAATAAAATAAAATAAAATAATTTTAAATTAATTTTATATATACCAAGATATAATTTTCCAAAATCATTTTTAAATCCATAAACTCATTTTAAAGAAAAGTTGTTTATTTACAAAGGTTGAACACTTTCAAAATCAATTAAACCTCCTTTATAACCATAACTGCTGGAAACTAAAGTTATTACTTTCATAATAGCTTTTATAAAATAATACCTTATTTATCTTTTGCCTCTAAAATATTTTCAAAATTATATACTTTAAATAGTAAATTTAAAAAGGTTTTATAAATAAATATTACTCATATTTAAAAGCTTTAGATAGAAATTTTGAAGTAAGAGTTAAGTTAATAATATAATATAATTTAACTATATTCTATTAACGAAATTTCAATAAGGATCAAAATAGATAAAATCTTAACATGAAAATCTTTTTAAAATGTTTAAATAATTCAAACAATAAATTTATCAAAATTCAACTTCTAGAGTCATTATCGCTCTATAAAATATCATTCCATAACATGAAATTATTTAGCAATCCGAGTTGCTTTCCGATAATTCCGATTGCTCGAACTACACACAACCATCATATAAACTAGCTACAAAATCAATTTCATTTTGATGGTTTTCAACATACATGCTATTTCATAATCAAATATCAATTCAAATCCAATATTTCAAGCACACAAACCAATCAATTCGAGCACCAAACTAATTGAATTATATCACACAATTGTATTTCAATATTGTCATTCAATCACTACCACATATTAATGCAATTCATGACTAAAGCAAGGCATACAAAAAATGGTATAACTAATCTAGATACAGTTGTGTGAGTTAAATAAAATAACTCACCTTACTTATTCGTTGGCTTAACTCGCCTAGGTCGATGCTTGAATTTTACCCGAATCAGCAACCTTAAGCCTAACCAACCCCTACCTCTATCGCCCGAATCTGCTGTTCCAATCATTATGCCTTCTTGCTCATGTCGTCATTCCCCTCCCTCCAATAACCAAACAGCTAGTCGTCATCGAGTACTGCCACCAAAACCAGGTCGTGACTTTCCACATCCACGCATCAACCTCACCAGAAACCACGAATGCACACCTCTATTTCTTAGATCACGGCTTATACCACTACCGTCGTCAACAACCAAGTCATACTAGCCTATCCCGCTAGCCACGCTCACTCATCTGCCTCTCCTTGCTCACGATAGACAATATCACGATTTTTTTCGCTATTGCTTCGATCGAATTTTCTTTCTTTTTCCTTCTTTTTTTTTGGTCGAGCTTTTTGATTTAGGGATTTGGTGAAATAATGGCTAGGCAAATACTGAATACGGGTTTTGCCCGGTACCCTGACCCGGCTATATTGGACTGACTGTGCGAGGCAAATTCGAATGTTGTCAACTCGGAAGTAGAGTTTAGATGGTTATACGAAGCCCATATTGGATAGAGTTAATAGATAGATGTTGTAGGATGCTAAAAGTATGGAAAATAGCTTGGGTTAACAAGGGATTGACATAGCAAGGTAAACCAATAGGGATCGGTAGTCATTTAGATGGATAGTCAACATGGATGGAGTATTAGGATCGGCATAGGTGATGGTGCCTGGTTCGACATGATTTGTTGATACTCAAGGGATCAACATATCATTTAAATGAGGAGGGGTCGGTATAACACTCTGGTTGACGGATCGGTATAATCCAATGGAACCATAGGGATCGGCATTATGTAACACAAAAGATAAGCGTGTAATAGGGTTCGGCATGTGAAGTTTGGAGCCAAATGGAAAGGTTCGGCGGGAATGTTTTCAATATGGACCGGGATCCATGATCGATCAAAAGCACGAGCTCCATATATCCAATTAACATGAAATTTGGAGAGCCATCGTATCTAAGCATGAAGAAGCTACCATAGGGATAGTTGCCCTAAAATCAACCCATGAACGGATCAGTGCCGATCCCTCTCTATTGGGATTTGGGCCTAGCTCCCCTTTTGTTGGGCACATATGGGTAAGGAGGTCCTATTGCCGAAGTTCCAGATAGACTGGTGGCCGCCTTCACCTATAAATACTGGCCTAGGGGGTCATTCTCTGGATGCTGCTTCTTACATAGGTCTTTTTATTGTAATCAACCTCCTCCATTATTCTCTTACTTCTTGTTGTTTTCTATTGTAGTCAAGATTATAGTGAATTAATAAAGAGAATATTCAAAGTAAACATAGGCAGTCAACGTCGAACCACTACAAATCCTTATGTTCTTGATTTCTATTTTGATTTGCTTATTAGTTTGCTGTATTCCTCCATTTTAATTTAGTTTTCTTCATTTACTTCTCTACACAAACTTATTCTTGGGTGTTTCTGACCAATTTGGTTGCAAACATTTTGGTGCTTTCACTGAGAACTTGATTCTCAGCACTTTTGGATCCCCTTTATTGCTATTGGATTGAGCAAATCCCTCGAAGGAGATCCATAGTCATCTTCGAAAACTTGCAGATACTACTTAGATTTACTAGAATCTAAGAAAGGAAATATATATGATGAGGCATACTAGATCAACTTCTCAGAATATAGATGGGAATGAAACCACCGGCATTTAACAAGGAGCCCCAAGCAACCAACCTAAAAATTTAAATGTGGAGCCCATTGAAGTCCGAAACCATGTTGATTCTATAACTATAGCTGAATTTAATAATTTGATAAGGGAGTTGATGGAAAGCCATAGACAGCTGAATGAGCAAATTCAAACTAATGCTATCCTAATGAACCAGATTGCTCAACAACAGCCTGAGAACATCAGAAGGGATCCCACTTCTTATTCATTGTCGGAGAGTTCAACCTCATCAGATGAATACCACAGGCGTAGGTGTCGCAGGGTCGAAGGAGAACAAGTAGAAACATAGGAGCATCGCTTGGCAGACTAATTTGGTCTGCTAAGAGGGATCAGTACCGATCCCTTCTTCCAGAGGGGGGATTCCCCCATAACACTTAGGGAATCGAGCATGAGCTATTTTTAGAAGTTTGGATGCTGTAGTTCGACTAAATGCTGACCAAGTACCCCACCGGAATTACAATGAGATGAATTCCCAAGGTGCATGTCAAGAGAATGGTGGACCAAGAAGGCATGAAAAGGCATGTAGACATCGATCGGACCATTCACGTGTGGTGGAGCACGACCACCGCTTGGCACCACCCATTTGAACATCAGATTTGTCAGCAATGGTCAGACAGTTGGTGAAAGAGAACCAAGGTTTGACAAATGATGACTAGGAAATTTCAAGGAGCCATGCCCCATTTGGTGACAATGTTTTACATGCGGAGTATCCGAGGCAGTTCAACATGCCTTCCCCCATGCAGCACATTATAAGGTACGAATGGTTGATGGATTCAGTAAGAGCCAATGATGTGACCAAATGTAGATGCTTTCCTATAACCCTCTCTGGAATAACGACGATGTGGTTTTCAAGACTCCCACATGATCGATTTCAAGGTTCGATTAACTGGCAACTAAGTTTGTAGAGCAGTTCTGGATCCACGCTACTCGTTCTAAAGACGTGATGCCACTTTCCAATGTAATCCAGGCTCCGAGGGAATCATTGAAGGACTATTTGGACAGATTTCATATCGTCGCTACAGAAGTTAGTAACCTAAATGATCATGCTATACTTTTTGCCGTGATGAGAGGGATTGATCCGGGATATGAGTTTGGTGATTGGCTAGCTGGAAAACCGCCGGCCACATTGGAGCGCTTCAATTCAAAGGCCACTCAGTTTTTGAGGAAGGAGGAAGCCAGGTCCTCTAGGAAAAACAATGATGTGGAATCGAAAGGAGAAGCAGTACAAAGCAACATTGCAATAAAGCAGTCTGATGATAGTTCCGCGAAAGTCCAAGTTAATGTTCATAACAAGCCAAATAAACAAAAGAGAAATATGGATAGTAATTAAGACCAAAAAGGGAGCATGGGAGACCATGACCTAGGATTACTATGTATGACAACTACACACCTCTAAAACTATCCCTAGAGAATATTTATCTATCCACTTGTAATACTGTTCAATATAAGAAGCTGTGTCTAAAGGATTCAACAGTTAAAGTCTATATAGATTGTATACTATGTATATGACTAGTAATTATTATATATGCGATAACTTAACATAACGAGATAATAGTAAAATGAAAAAGATCACACCAGAAATTTTATACTGGTTCGGATCCCTGTCCTACATCCAATCTCGAAGCCCTCTTGGGAATTTCACTAATCAATAACCCTCGCTTCGTATGGAGGAATAGGCTTGTTACAATAGAAATCTTTCTTCAAGAAACTGCTCTGATTAACACTGATATTGACAATACGTACAAGTCATCCTATAATCTCCACTAGATATTTATAGATATGAATATGTGTGTGCTTTGGAAATATGGAAGAAAACTGAACCAAAGTTAATGATCTTTGGTTGAAATATTAATAGCAAATATGGGTAAGTTGAATTTGAGTGCAAAGTAGGTATAAAGAATAGAAATCAGAAATTTGTTACTTTAATTGTGAAATCACTGATGTATTTATAGTGTGAAAAGATCGATTTGAAGTGCTGCTACCATTTCTTTTCATTTTTGGAGTTGCTTTTGTTTGGGGTAGAACTGATTTGAAGATGAGATGCAGAAGCAACCTTTTAGATTTGACAGTTATGTATTTTAAAAAAAATCTCGAAGCCAAATCCAGACGTCTGGATTGTGATGACTAGACATCTAGTCATGTATTATCTGGAAAAATTCCAGAGGCTGGGTGCAGATATTTGGGGACATAATACCAGACGTCTGGAATATGTAAAATTTGTTCTACTGTGTAAATGTTGTGTGTATTTTATCATATACAAAATCCAGGGAGATTTTACAAATTCTAAGATTTGTATACAATAGTTATCTCTCTATTGCTGCGATCCATGATCCATGCTTCGATTTGTATTCTTGAATATCTGCAAAAATAAGATACGAGATATATACATATAATTATTTATATGGTTTGTCGTCATCAAAACTTTGTAGATAGGAGTTCCTAACATTCTCTCCCTTTTTGATGATGACAAACTATGTATAAAACATATTTTACTCCCTCTATATATATGTATATATGTATATATGTTATCCTCCCCTATGTGTATGCATATTTCTCCCCCTATTGGCATTATAAAAAAATAGAAAAAAACAGAAAATGTTATCTAAAACATAGAGCTTGTAGTACATGATAATTGAAACATTAGTACATAGAAGGAGAAATGCATAAAAGAAAAATACAACTAAAGAGAAACTAGAAACTACTATTAATGGTGAGACGAGTCAGATAAACATCCATATGTATCACTATAATAATCCCAAAAAGTGGAAGGATCAGAATTGTATTCGGGCCAATGACGTGGATCACTATATTCTTCGTCCTCTTGAATAGACAGCCCTTGAAAAGCCAAGTACCCCTGCAGATAGGGGGAAGGATCTTGCATATTAAAGTCCTCACTTTCCTCTTCGTCTATTTCCTTTAATGGCTTCCATGGCTTCTTTTCCTCGTGATTTTGAAGACCCTGGAACAAAAGAAAAATACGGAGCAGGTGAAGGATGTGATGGTGATGAGGATGAGGACCGGGATGATGATCGACCATGAACTTTACTCGTTACTTTCCCAAGAGTGGATGCAACCTTATCCAGTGTTTCCTCGATTTTGCCCATTCAAGAAGATATGCTTGAGATAGATCTGTCAAGACGAACAACTTTCTTTCCTAAGATTTGTTGATTGCGAGATAAAAGTTTTTGATTTCGAATTGATAAGTCACAATATGATTCTGTTGAAGTAGGTTCTCCTTGGGCTTCTAAAATCTCTAAGTATGAGCAATATTCGGAGGGATGTTGCTGGAAAACATAAGGACCTGATTGTTGTGGAGGGGATTGTTGCTGCTCTTGTTGAGGTCATTGCTGATGTTGTTGCTGTTGCTATAGATCCATTGAGGAAATGATAATAACGGTGGCGGTTCGTCCAGTAGATGCATAAGCTTGAAGTATTTGGACCCATTTTTTTAATTTGTAGTTCTTCAAACTATGACAAGTAAGAAAGGATACCTTAGAATTGAAGAATCCGCATTATATAGGGTGCATATATAATTGTCTGGCGTTTGTGAATCCGGAAATTTTTAATTTCGTCGAAAAGAATTTGAGCCCATTTAACTTTAATACCACCAAATATAGCATACATAGCTTTGTGTTCCATTTCATATATTTGCTCATGACTAACTTTTCTTGGTATTATGGTGTTGTTAATTATGCGATTTAGCAATCTTGCCCTAGGTCGGAGGTTCTTCATATTCAACTGTTCCATATGATCTTCCTAAAATAGATGAGTGACCTCATCAAGGGTTAAAAATATTTTGTTAGGTATTTCTTTTAATTCGATTCCCGTGTAATAGCAATGGAGGATTCGTTACAACTTACCAAGAGTGAGCTTAATGAGTTTATCATAGACACTAGTCCAAAGCCAATTATCGTCATCTTATGGATTCCAAATGGAAGAACTATAGAGATTTGAATAAAAGAGAAAGATAGCAAGCTGATCTACAGTCACCTCATTTGGACCTTGTTCAATTTGATAGTTAACCTTGGCGTCTTCACATAAAGAATGCATTTCATAGAAGGGAAATCGTAGTAGTTGATAGAAGGGACCTAGATGAAACTTCATAATCTTCCAATCATCAAGTCTTTTGATTGAGCTAGGGCTTTGATCGAGCAATGATTTTATGTGAGAATCAGTGACAACATTTGTTTGAGATGAAGATCCCTGATCTTTCTTTTGCTTCTTTGTAGTTTTAGATTTTGGAGGCATTTTATTTGAAGATTGAAGTTGAATTTTTAAGATCTAGGTTCTATTGGGGTTTTGTAGAGGATGAAAAGATGAGATAAAAAATGAAGAGATGGTTTAATATAGTGAATAAACAGTACGTTGTGACAGGCAAATAAACAGTTCAGACGTCTGGAATGGTGAGATAAACGTCTGGGTTTTTTGATTTTTCTATATTATTTTAGGCAGAGATCTATCCCAAATGTCTGGCCATCTATAGGCAGACGTCTAGTACTCACAGAGTAAGGGAAGTGAGTGGAATTTCTATTCGAAACTGTAATCCGAGTCTTTAAACAGATTTCTGGATGGAAGAGTTAGACGTTCGGCTCTTCGAGTCTGTGATAACCCATGAGAAAAATCAGACTTTTGGCTCTATATCTCAGACGTCTGGTTTGACAGAATAGTGTTAATTTGATTTTAGGTAGAGACTTTAGACTGTTATTATTATTATTATTACATAATTTTTTAATTATATTAAGAATAAGAAATAAATGATAACCGCGAATAGTTTTTAAACTTATTATAACAAGAATGTATAAATACGAAATGTAGTTATTGATTGAAGAACAGTATTATTTTTCCTCCCCCACAAATTTGGTTCCACCTTTGTATCTTCTTTTAATAATCATAGCGGAGACCAAGAAGGAGGTACTGGACTTAATTGGGCTTCAGATGTTCCTTCTCCCCATATTTTCCATGGAGTTATTCAATAAGCACGAGGAGGAGCTTCTATTAGACAGAGACAAAGAAACAAACTAGAAAGTACTACCTGTTTCATGAGTGTTATGGCCACAATACGAATGAGTACATGCATCTCCAAGTCGCTATCGAGAAGTTGAATTGGGAAAAAAATTGCACCGGTTTGTGAGAACTCCACAGGATGGCGGACATGGGACATCTGACCTCAATCAAGGACAAGCTCCACGTAGGGCAGAGGATCCTGCGCGGATCGATGGGAGACTAGTGATAAACATAATAGTTAGAGGACCACACCTTGTGGATAGAAGTTGGCAAGAAATAGAGCGCTATGCTAGCGCGATAAGGCATATATAGTTTGAGTATTGTTCAAATATGGTGGACGGAGCTCTGACTAAGCAGCAACACACGATGACTATTGATATAGTGTTAAGAAGTAGGAATGCAGATAAAGTAGAGGCTTCTATAATTGACCCAATGGTCATTTTTGCCATGATTGATCCTACTTTGGTGAGAAGGAATGTTAATTTATTGTGGAATCTCGGTGAATATTATTTTCAAGAAGGCATATGATCAAATGAGAATGGAGGCTAAAGATTTGAAACCATCTAAAGATCGCATACATGGTTCAATGGTGTGGCGACTAAGACTGTTGGTTATGTGGAGTTACCTATTGAATTAAGGGAAGGTGAATGTAGGTGAGGGCGGATCCTACCGTTCATTGTTTTGGATGTTGATTCACCGTATAATGTTTTTCAGGGCCGATCGGCCCTGGCTGAATTTTAGCCAGCTCTTGCCTCATGGTGTTTGACTTTAAAATTTCCAACTGATCATGGTGTAGGTGTGGTTCATGGTAATCAAGCGACTGGACGTGCCTGCTATGTAGTTGAGTCGAGGGAAGCTAAGCGTAAGGAGAAGGGAAAGGGTATGGATAAATTTGTCCACATCCAAGTTAATGAAGATTGACAATTAGTGATTGGGCCTTGGTTTGGGCGCCATAGTCGGTTCTATCGAGATATAGATCCGAGGGATGATGAAAAGGAGCCCAAAGAGACCAAGGCTACTCTAGCTGAGCTGACGATTGATATAACAGTCAGCCACAACAACCCATCACGCGTCTTGAAGATTAGATCGCAGCTCAGCCCCTCAATGATGAGAGAACTCGTTGATTTTCTCCAAGCGAATCTTGATGGATTTGCTTGGACCCACTTTGACATGTGTGGGATCTCACATGCTATTGCGAGCCATGCATTAAATGTTGATTTGAATTATATTTCAGTAATATAGAAAAGGCGAGGCATGAATCCAGAGAGATCCGTCGCCCTTAAAGAGGAAGTGGATAAACTGAAAGTCAGTGGGTTTATTCGCGATGCTCTCTATCTTGAACGGATATCTAATCTCATGCTAGTGAAGAAGGGGAACGGGAAATGGAGAACGTGCATCGACTATCCGGACTTGAACAAGGCGTGCCCTAAAGACAGTTTTCCTCTTCCAAGGAGTGGTCAGCTAGTTGATTCGCCCGCAGAGCATGAATTGTTGTCTTTTATGGATGCATTCTCGGGGTATAACCAAATCCTGATGCATGTCGCCGATCAGGAATGCACTAGCTTTATTATGGATGTTGGGTTGTATTGTTACATGGTGATGCTGTTTGGATTGAAGAAAGTTCGAGCAACCTATCAACTCTTAGTTAACCGGATGTTCAAAGATTAGATTAGGAGGACAATGGAAGTCCATGTGGATGATATGCTTGTGCAGTCACGACGATCAAACGACCACATTCGAGACTTGGCAGAGATGTTCGACATCCTCCGCTGTTACAAAATGAAAATCGATCCTATAAAATGTTCATTTGGTGTTGAGTCTGGAAAGTTCTTGGGCTTTATTGTCAATACTCGAGGAATTGAAGCTAATCCTGAGAAGATTCAGACTATTCGAGATATTCAAGCACCAAGAACAGTTAAACAAGTACGAAGTCTCAATGGATGGTTGCTACCTTAAATCGATATATCTCTAAAGCAACTGATAAATGCATTCTTTTTTTGATTTTATTAGGAAGGGAAAGAGAAATTTCAAATGAATGCAAGATTGTGAAGATGCATTTCGGGATTTGTTGAATCATTTGGAGAGACCCCCTCTCTTGTCAAAGCTAGTAGACCATGAGGAGTTGCACATTTATTTGGCTGTATCAGCGCATACTATAAGTGCCCCTTGATTCGTGAGGAGAATCGGATTCAAAGGCCGTTGTATTACGCCAGTAAGCGATTGACGGAAGCAGAACAGAACTATCCAAATATAGAGAAATCAGCGTACTATTTGCTAATTGCATCATGGAAGCTTTGTCCATAATTCCAGGCACATCCAATCAACATTTACACCGACCAGCCGTTACAACGGGTTCTACAGCAACCTGAGATGTCTAGAAGGTTGCTTAATGGAACATTGAGCGACATTACATTTCTTCCTCGAAGTGCTATCCAGGTTCAAGCGTTGGCGGACTTTATAGCAGAATTTACCATGCAAGACGATCTTCTAGGAGGTAGCAAAATATTTACCATGCGATGGAAATTGCATACTAATTGAGCATCGAATGATCACTGTTCCGGAGCTAGGATTGTGCTTGCGACCCCTGAAAATCGATCGATTTTTTATGCTTTGAAGCTTGATTTTCCTGCTACAAACAACAGGCTGAGTATGAAGCGTTGGTTGCTGGACTTAAACTCACTAGAGAACTTGGAGTTAAGTCTCTTGAAATCTTTTGAGATTCATAGTTGGTGATGTATCAAGTCAGAGGAGACTATTAGGCTAAGGCACAACGACTTACCCCGTATCTCACCCGAGTTCAGGAGTTGTTGGAAGAATTTGAGTACTATGACATTTTTCACATATCCTATACAAGAAAAATGGAGAGGCAGATTCATTGGAAAAGTTCGCTAGTACTGGTGATGTGCAACAGATGGGCTTAGTTTCGGTCGAGATATTACATACCCAAGTATACATATGATGGAAATCGATCAAATACTGGAAGCGGAATCCGAGAGGGAATCGTGAATGACTCCATTTAAAGATTACTTATTGCATGGAATCTTACCTAAAAGGAGAAGTGAAAAGCGACAAATGCTTTGTAAAGCTTCACGGTATATTATGTAAGAAGGAACTATGTATAGGAGTTTTTTCATTTCCCTTACTTCGGTGTATCATTCATGACGAGATAAAGCGTGTTCTGAAAGAAGTTCATGAGGGAGAATAGGGTGATCATATTGGGGGACAAACTCTAGCAAAGAAGATACTCCGTTATGGATATTATTGACTAACTGTAAACCGGGACATTGCCGACAATGTATGGCGATGTGACAAATGCCAGATATATCCAAAATTCCTAAATCTCCGCCAACAAAAATCACGCAAATGGTCAGCCTATGGTCGCTCGCTATGCGGAGTATTAACTTCATTGGCTCTTTGCCAATCTCTAAAGGTGATGCGAAGTACGCTACTATCGCGGTTGATTACTTCACTAAATGGGCCGAGGCGGAACCGTTGTCTATGATCACAACCAAGAAAGTAATCAATTTTGTTGTTCGGAACATCATATGTCGCTTTAGTCTTCCACGGACTATTGTGACAGATAATGGTACTCAGTTCGACAGTGCTGAATTTAAACAATTTTGTCGAAGATATCATGTTGAAAAGAGGTTTGCAGCAGTCGCTCACTCTAAGGCGAATGTACAGGTTGAAGAAATAATTAAAATTATTAATTCCATTCTAAAGAAGTGTCTGGAAAAGGCTAAAGGAAAGTGGGTGGTTGAACTTCCTACAGCACTTTGGACATACAGAACCACTCATAAGTCCGCGACTGGCTATACTCCATTCGCTCTTGCTTACGGATCCGAAGTCGTTATCCCAGTAGAACTCGAAGTCCCTTCTCATCGAGTGGCTTACTATGACCCCAAAACGAAAAAAGATCATCTCTTGGAATCCTTGGACTTTATAGATGAGAAGCGCGAAGAGGTTGATTTGAGAGCAGTTGCACATCGACATCGAGTCGCCCGATATTACAACACTAAAGTGCGATCGAGAACTTTCAAAGTTCATGATCTAATCTTGAAATAGGTTTTTCCTACCCCGTCACATATGAATCAGACATGAGAGGGACCGCATGTCATTAAACAGAGGCTTGGAAAAAGAACTTTCAAGCTGAGGACTGCCGATGGCATTACACTTCTAAGAGCATGGAATAGCGAGCATTTACGATGCTATTTCACTCATTTTAGTTCTATTTACTTTCGGTGTTTGCTTTAGTATTTGACTTTTAGAATAAGTAATAAGATAGATTAGTTTGTTCCTTTCCATTTGGTGAATAAAGTCTCAAACTTCCTTTCCATATATGATTGTTATTGCATTATATGCCAAGTACATATCAAAATTGATTGATATTGATATGTGTAAACATGTTCCCGGAGTTTGGAATCGATCAATCCTGCTAATCCCTGATGGGATCAAACAAGATGAGCTCCATTAATTTGCCCGATTAACAGTTCCCATAAATGATTCAAAGTATGGGACACACAATAAGCACCAAATATCGCCAGCAATCTGGAGATTGGAAAATTTCCTACCCGGACTGTGGGGTTGAAACGAAATCAAGGCAACCAAAAGAAGTATGAACATCAAATCAGGTGTGACTGACCACCCATCGACTAACTTTGGTCTTCATAGAGCGGACTGGAGTATAAACATCAATTGGGTGTGACTGACCATCCATCAAATAACTCTGGTCCCTAGAGCATGGACTGGAGTATAAACATCAATCAGGCGTGATTGACCACCGATCAACTAACTATGGTCCCCATAGTGCGGACTGGAGTATAAACATCAATCGAGCATGACTGACCACCCATCGACTAACTCTGGTCCCCAGAGTGCAGACTAGAATATAAACATCAAACAGGTGTGGCTGACCACCCATCGACCAACTCAAAGTCCCCAGAGTGTGGACTGGAGTATAAAAAAAATCGAGTGTGAACCGACCGCCCATGAAATAACTCTATGTCCCTAGAGTGTGGACAGAAGCGTGAACATAAATCGAGCATGAACCGACCGCTCACAAAATAACTCTAAGTCCCCAGAGTGCGGACCGGAATATAATCACAAATGAATAAATGAGTGGATTACAACCATTCTATATTCCGCAAACTCCATGAATAGATGAGTGGATTTCGACCATTCTCTATACCACAAACTCCAACCTAAAATCGATGGGACGAATACGTACTACTAAAAGTTGAATATGACAGCTCAGTACTGCTCCGGCTTAATGTTCTTTATGACTTAGGGCAATGAATGCAAGGAGACGTTGAGATGAAGATAGTGAATTGTTAACAGAATTTGCAATCAATAAATTACAAGTACACTAAAAGGAAAGTAATCGTTCAACTATCAAAATAACAATTCACACGATGTTTAATCGAAAACAAACTACTTTTATTCACAAGTGTCAAAATTCTAGTAGAAGTTATTTCAAAAAAACCGAGATTCATATCCGTACAACTACGACTAGGGAAAGAAATAATTATGAAAATTACATACAATGATATGAAGTAACAGTTAGTTCTTCGACTTTCTTTCCCTTTTGGATTTTTCAGGGGTGGAGCCTCTCAAATTTCTCTTTCGAGGTCCTTTGTCGCCCTTGGTTGGAATGCTTGTGGAAGATGGAGGGATTTCACCAGGAATCAACCCATCCGGTGGAATAACTTGCAATGGTACAAGATCAAGATCATCGACTTCCACCTCGGTAGGCTCACCTTTAACTTTTCACTTTAGCTTTTCCTTCTCCTCAATCCTATCCTTCATGCTGGTTTAGGGGTATGGTCCGAAGCATCAGTAATTATAACATCATAAGGGTCATCGGCCAGGAGCAGATCTTCAGTTTTTTCTTCATTAAGAGCATAGATGTTTTGGGCATCGGGCCCTGGAACTTCAATAGTAGACGGATCCTCGGCCGCTTTCTCATGTTGTTACGTAGCAGCACCACTTTTGGGAGTCAGATCGAGAGCCCGAAATACCTACAAAGTTTATCAAAATACGGATGTTAATTAAAAGCCATTGTGCGTGAAGGACAAGAACTTTTCAAATAGGGAGAATTTTAGTATGATACCAGCATCCGGTTGACTTTTCATAGTCCTCGGAGTGCCTTTTTCGAGAATGGGAGATAGCATTTGTGGCCCAAAGCCAGGCTTATCCAGATCATAGCCAAGAATCTACTACGTGTAAGGAGAAGTTAACGGTCCGGCTACTTGGTTTGGAGAGGAACCCTTAGGATCATTTTTAGAAAACTCGACAATATCCTCTTCATCCTTAGTAGATGCGGTAGCCATGAAAAATTAAATTTTAGTGGCGGCTAGATCCGAAGGCTCGTTCCCTCGAAGAACTTCTCTCACTGGTTCTTCTTTGTTAAACTCGGCTTCTACCGGCTCTTCTTTCTTTATCTTAATGATATGTTACAAGGTTTCTAGCTAACCCTCGCGAAGAAGCTTAAGTCACAGTGGATCAGGACCTTTGCATTATATTCGTTAATCGGTGGATCGAATAAGTCCTTAATTTCATTCCTACCGGACTCCATGGCGGCTTCCACCTAGGAATTGGCTTGTTCAAGCGTCTCTTTTCTGCCCTCTTCTTGGGCTTCTTCTTTCAGAGATTCAATTTTGGCATACAGTTCGTCAATTTTTGTTTTCAAGCTCCTTGCCTCGGCGAATTCTTCGCAGTATTTCAGCTACTCCTCCTAAGCTTCAATCTTTTCCTCCCTTTCCTTTTTATATAGTTCTTCGATCTCCTCAATGCGGCGAGCTAAAGCGTCTTTCTTCTTTTGTAAGGAGTCCTTTTCTAAGGCAAGTTTTCCATTGCGTTGAAATGTCGCATCGAGTTCTATTTTGTGTGAAGTTTCCAAACAGCTCACTGCCCGTCGTCTCCTTGGCACTCTTTTTAGAATCGACAAATTGGGTTTTGAATTCAAGAAACTCAACATCCCGGTGCTTGATTATATTTTTGTCATGAATAGCTTCCAACTTGAGACGATCTATTTCATGTTGACACTCTACGGAAACTCAAGAAACTTTCTCTACCAAATGAATGAATGATTCGTGTTGAACAAATACATCATTCACACATGCTAAGGAGCTTTCCTTCGCATTCCCAGGGATAATGTGAATAGAAGGGAGGAATTTGAGACCGTCGAAGCAAACCTTCAGGATAGTGGCTTTAAGTTCAGCGAACTTCTCTGCTGTAGAAGAGTCAGGAGTAGTAGCCGGTGGGAGTTGATTAGAAGTGGCGAGTGGGTGCTTACCAGATTGGTGCTCACGAGACTGTCTTGAACTTGAAGAGCCAGAGTGTTGCTCATAAGGGCAACGATAAGAAGATTTTCCTCCACTCTAAATTGAAAGATTAATGTTCGCCTTGACGAGACGCGTGAGATTGAGGCTTTCGATTGGAAGAGGAATAAGACTCCCTCAAATGATAATCTTTGTATCATCCTTTGTCCTTATCTCTATGTCAAGTGGACTCAGAATCCCAGCTTGGGCAATGGTAAGCAGAAGAGCTTCGAAGGAGATTGAAGGCTCGTGATTAAGACATTGTACCTGTAAAGACCAAATAAGAGCGTATAGAAGTTGTCTTACGAGAAACCAATAATAAGTGTATAGTGGAGTGCAAGTGATTGTGAGTGTCCTAGTATTCCCCCCAATGGACAGGTAACAGTAGCTTTACTCATGGGTGTGCTCATCCCTTTACTAGAAGGTCGGATGCCTTCACCGCTTCTTGTAGGGAAGTTAAGTCCTTCGATGTTTATATTTGGAAAGTCGTAGGACATAACGTCGTCTGGAATTTGAAGGTTGGGGAATCCTATTAACGAGCTCTCCAATTGTTGAGCAGATGATTCCCCTCCGAAAGGAGTAATAACATACTCTAAGTCTGATGCAATCTATCTTCTACACAGCTAGTATACCAACTTCTTTTTTCTCTTTAGAGGTTTTTGTTACTGCCCAACTTGCGACAGTCCGACCATCGACGCTTTTGCAAGGCCTACATCATCATCTCTTGGTTTATCAACTTGGGAGTCTTTGATTTCCCCCTCTGTAGTATCTTCCCGAGTTCCCTCAGCAGGAGGCACGACGGGGTTGATTATTTCCTCTCTTCTTTCTAAAACAATCTTTCAAACTGCCTTGATTTCCGTAAGTCTGATTCTGCGGTCGTCTTCCACCAGCCCGAACAAAGATAGCAGTTTGTCAGTTTGATATCTCGGTCCTCAATAGGGGTAGCGCAGATGGCTGCGACGGCTCTAGAGAACTTAGCTCTTTCGAGACATGGACGAACACCTGGAAAAACTCCAAATGTTAACAAATTCAAAGGAAAAAGTTATGACTTGAGTCAGTAAACTTGAGAGGGAAGTGGAAGTAACACATACGTCCTTCTAACCATCTTCTTGTGAAATCGAGAGGGCATCGCATAGAACCATTCATGTTTGAATAATGAAAGCTTGTTCTAGGCACCCGTCAAGACTTGACAATTTAGTGAAGGTTCGAGGAAGATGTAAGAAAGGCTTCTCGATCGTCTTTTGAAGTTATAAATAAATTTGATGTCTTTAGGAGTGGGTGGATGGAATAAAACATTCATGAATAGCAAGAAATTCCCATGAATGAAGGCATAACTGTTGGGATGTAGTTGTGTAGGGGAAATCCGAAGATATCTCAACATCTCCGGAACAAAGGAGTTAGAAGGTGAAATGCATCCAGCCCAGCATATATATTTGTTGCAGGTTGTATATCCGACTGAGGGAAAGTGAGGCCTATCTTGCCTCGTAGGAACTAATACGTCCTCAAACGGAATCCCATGGAATGAGCATAACCAACAAAGAGCGACTTTGCTGATTCGAAAAGCTTATGAATCAACGGGGTTATCCAGTACGATGCCACCCTCAACGGCATCAAGAGCAGGGTTGATGGTTTCCTTTGGAAGGATAAGAATATCGAAGAAAAGATTAATTTGTAATTAGAAGCTTCTGGCTACTGCATGATGGCTTGGAGAAGGCCTTTTGGATATAAAGGCAGAACTTGACTTCGCTTCAGAATCGATGTGTCTCATCCTCGAACCAGAAGACATGTTAATTAAACGCTTCATGCATTTGGAATCTGTACAAGCTATACTCAGTAGACAATCAAAATTAGAAATAATAACTTGTTCCCTCCGTGTCAAGTGTGAGCTGATGCAGTGAAGTGTGAAACAGGTATAAACAGTTTGAAATCATTAAAACAAAAATAAAATGACGAGACCTGGAGTTTTGCCCAGAGAGACCGTCATTGTTAACCGTCTCAATTGACAAGAAAGTTGATCGACAACGAAAGCTCTGGGATCGACTACCGACATATTGAATTATGAAGACTGTTATCTAAGTTCATCAACAAATTTATTACTTAGTCTATATTGAGAAGTCCGAAAGTTTGATCTTTTAATCGTAAGTTCGACAGTCCAAGCATGCAAATCCTATTGTCCACTATCATCTTATGTTCGAGTTCATCAAGGCAAACTTATGTTAAGTTTTCAAATGAGTTGTATTGGTCCTTAATGTCCAATGTCGATCCCTTAACCTCATTGTTGATCCCTCCCTTAAGACTCTATACCGATCCCTCAGCCTAAAGCCTCTACACCAAATACAATGCCACTGCCTAATGTCGATCCCTTTACTAAACCTACCCAAACTGATCCCTCTTCATAGTTATTTCCTTCTGATCCCTCTCTAAGACCATTTCCTACCGATCCCTCAACTCAATGCATCTATACCTATCCCTATGCCAAAACAAGCAACATTGATCCCAGGCCTTTACTTTCCTTCATCCTACCAACTAAAGAACACCGCCTCTACTGATCGCTGCCATCACCATTCTATCCTGTACCGAACCCTACCTTCCTCCATACATAACTCCTTCTCCATCAAAACGTCACCTGAACCCATCTCCTCCTTCTCCTTTTTCCTCTTTCATGTCCAAGCACTTGCCGTCTCCGCCTAACGTTCAAATTAGAAGCTCAAGACTCGCAGCTTATTTATATAATTAAAAGAGATTTCATACCTATGCTAAAACGTGAGATATCTAGTTGATTTGAAGGCGAACACTCGAATTTTGTTGGATTGATGATGAAGGAAGATCGACTTTGGGAGACTACTTAATATCATGTTTGGATTTAAGGTCTAAGGTTGAAGGATTTTCATTCGTCAAGAGGGTATTGGATAGCGTAGGTTCGGTAGAGAAGTTATTGTTTGAAGGCAAGGGAAATGATAAAGTAAGTAAGAAAGAAAAAACCAATAGGGGCTTGTGTATATATGGATGTACTGGAGGGAGAAACGGTCATGAAAAGTTGAGCAAGTCAAAGAACAAGGGGGATCGACATTGGGACTTACGATCCCTATTCGCATAGCCCTAACAAGGGATCGGCACAAATGCCGATCTCTCCATAAAAACAATGTAAAAAAATGATGAATGAAATGAAAAATGAGAAAGAAGAAATGATTAACAACTGAAAAGTAAATGACAATCGTTATCCTCAAGGTTCAACTATAAACACGAATATACAGAATACCATAAAAATTGGCAACGACCTGTGAACGTTCGAACACGTCCGGGAGCCAACGACAGAAACGTGTATATGGATATGCATGGGAAAGATTTAAAAGTTCAACTTTTTAAGATCAATTGGAATTGCAGTCAAACCTAAAACTTTCAAGTTCGAGATTGGATCGAATAATAGAAGGCTTATAGGTCCCGCATGATCGAATTCGTATATGCTAATGGAATACGACATTAGACTTATATTATTGTCAATCAGGAAGCCGGATGGACTTCTTTCTGGCAATTTAGACTTTTTTCAATTCAAAGCACATCATGTTACTCCCAAGACATGCTTTGGGGGGCGAGTATTACTCAGTACCCTGACCCGGCTATATTGGACAGACTGCGCGAGGCAAATTCGACTATTGTCAAGAAGGATGACCACATAACCATGGCTATAGGACCTGGAAGTAGAGTTCAGATGGTTATACAAAGCCCAGATTGGACGAAGTTGAAAGATAGACGATGCAGGATGCTAAAAGTATGGAAAATAGCTTGGGTTAACAAGGGATTAACATAGCAAGGTAAAACAATAGGATTGGCATAGTCATTTAGATGGATAGTCAACATGGATGGAAAACTAGAGGGATCGACATTGGTGATGATGCCTGGTTCGACATGATTTGTTGGTACTCAAGGGATCGACATATCATTTAGGATGAGGAGAGATTAGTATAACACTCTGGAGGGTGATAGATCGGTATAATCCTATGGAATCATAGGGATCTGCATTATGTGGCACAAGGGATAAGCGTGTAATAGGGTTCAACATGTGAAGTTTGGAGCTAAATGGAAGGTTCGGTAGGAATGTTTTCAAAGTTGATCTGGATCAAAGATCGATCAAAAGCACGAGCTCCATGTATCCAATCAACATGAAATTTGTAGAGCCATCGTATCTAAGCATGAAGAAACTACTGTAGGGATCGCTGCCCCAGAATCAACCAATGCAGGGATCGGTACCGATCCCTCTTTATTAGGATTTGGGCTTAGCGCCCCCTATGGTAGCTGTTGCCGAAGTTCGAGGTAGATTGGTGGTCGCCTTCACCTATAAATACTGGCCTAGGGGGGTCATTCTGAGGATCTGGACACTTCCGGTTACATAGCCCTTTTTATTGTAATCAACTTCTTCAATTATTCTCTTACTTCTTGCTGTTTTCTATTGTAATCAAGATTATAGTGAATCAATAAAGAGAATACTCAAAGTGGACGTACACAATCAACGTAGAACCGCTATAAATCTTGCTTTTCTTGATTTCTGTTTTGATTTGCTTATTATTTTGCCATATTACTTTGTTTTAATTTAGTTTTCTTCATTCACTTCTCTACACAAACTTATTCTTGGGTGTTTGTGGCCAAATTGGTTGCAAACAACTGGTTAGAGGAGCTAGACAAAGGGATGGTATTTTTTTATGTAAATGGGTTAAGCTTTTAAATATTTTTTCCGTTTCTTTTTTCCTTTTATTTCTATTTGTTTCTCTTTTAGATTTAAAACACTATTTTATGAATTTGTAAAATCTTTTTCTGTCTAATTAAAACCATTGAAACTGATTTACACTTCATTTTACAAACTATATTTAGATAACTAAACATCTCATTGAGTTCACTATTTGCTTGTTTTTGGTTAATTATTCCTTGTTTTGATATAAAAATAAATTTATTCATCTTCGTCGATTTATTGATTTTTATTAAATATCAAATAAAACTTCTTCTCATCTATTTCAATTACATTTGTATAATATTACTACTTCAAGAACATAGTTGTTATGGATCTCTCCTCTCAAGAAAATTGCGTCCTTGAAATTTCTTATAGGGAGACGACACACACAAACGTCAACTCTTTTTCGACATCCACAATCAAATTGAAGCTCGCTCAATTTTCTGAGTAGTTAATACTAGAATCAAAGTAATCGTATGTTAGAAATTAAAATAGACTAATCTCTTGACTTTTATTTGTTTACATATGAAAATTTTCCAAGTGTTAGAATTTTTAGAAAATTTTGGTAAAGTCTCCTCTGTATGGAGAGCATTTGAATTTCACAAATATAGTATATATGATATACATCGACCATACCGTCGGAAACATAATATATTTTGGTATTTCTAGCATTTCTATATTTTTATCCATAAGCATACCTTTATTAGCATTTTAGAACGAGCTATCATCTGCATTTAGTCCAAATATGTTTCTTGAATACAGTTTCAATTGAATATTAGTTGCATAGAAAAAATATAACCAGCATACATTTATTTAATCTATGGACACATATCATCGTCAATTTCCGACAAGGACTTTTAGCACCAAAACACAAAATTTGATGATTGTTTCAAAATGTACTAAAGTGTTAGTTTTACCAAACAACCTTTGGATTGCAAAAACATGAAGTAAAATTTGAATTATGAGGTTTTTTCTTAACAACGAATAAATCAAATTTTAAAAATATAAGTGCAGGTCCACTTGTTAAGTTGTATTTTTTTTAATAAACTACAAAAAAATTTGAAACACTTAAAATAACATTTGTTCCTTATGTCATTGGCTTTTTGGAAAGTGCAAGATCGTCGAAAAACGATGAACGGTTCAAAAGTTAGGGTTAAAATACTTAGAATTTGAAATTCTAAATTAAATATTAAATTCAAATTTTTGTTTCGAATTAAACCGATTTTAAACACTACTGAACTTCAAAATTCAAAAAAGAGATGAATACAAAAGTTGTTCTTGTTGGAACTGGACCAGCTGGCATCGGAAGTTATAGGTGAATTTCAAATTTTTTTACCCTATTGGAACTTTATTGGGCCTATGAAGTCTAACTGAATAGAACATTTCTAAATTTCATTTACATAAAATCATTTATTTTATTTAAATTCAAATATATTAAGATATGAAATTAATTTTATTTGATTTAGTTTATACATAAATGCATCACATACATATATATACGTGAGTGCATGTGTGACATAATAATCCATGAAAGGTATAATATGCCCATATATAGATGTTGGGACTTACATCCCAACAAACATATTAGCTCATTTTGTATGTCATGTATGTTGTCCAAATATGTGTATGTATATGTGTTACAAAAAACACACACACACATTTGTATGTATAAATATATTACAATATATATGAACATAAAACATTTATACATAAACAAATATATATATACACAAAGAGAGAGAACAATTATTAAAATTATTTATAATTCAAAATTAACTTATTTTTGCAAACATAATAATTTTAGTATTTTAATTTGTATATATTATGAATAAAATAATATTTTCATCCATAAATAATTAACATAAAATAATCTATTGAAGAAAATTCATATTTTACAAATCTAGAAAATCTAGGATCATAAATTAGAGTTTATAAAAAAGCTGTATATTTTTCAAAGTTGAAATATTTTTTTTTAAAACAAATATATTGATATTTGGCAATAGTTATTTAATATAAAATAAATATTATTAAAAATTCAAATCTTAAAATTTCAGAAATTCTATGATCACGAATGAAAGGTTATAAATTTTTTTGAAGGATTTTCCAATTATATTACTATTGTTAATAAATCATAAACAGATTTTCTGAAATAATATTAGTTATTAAAAATAATAAAATTTATTAGAAAATTCCTAAAATTTTTCAATGTATTTCTGAAATGATATAATATTTTTAAAAAAATATATAATTGAATTTTTAATGTAATAATTTTTTAAATATAATAAACAATTCAAAAATTCAATAAATGTTAATTTAAAAATATGAATATATGTTTGATAATTAATTTTCAAAATTTTAAATTCAATATTATATATTAATAAGTGTACTTAAAATTTTAAATCATATATATATATATATCTTATATACGCATATATACTATTATGAGAGAGAAATATACACTAATATATATATATATGAATTTATTAATAAATATATATAGAACAATTATTAATGACAAAAATTGATTTTGTACAGTAAAAAACATTGTCTATACATATCAAATAGTATAATAAACAAATTATGCATATAACCAAACTGATTTGTGACAACTACATCTACGTACAAAATTTCACTTAGCTAAACATATAGTAGCAGTATATTTAAACAGATATGAAATTGCACATTATAAGATCATAGAATATAATTCAATTACTGTAATTTGAATTAGAATTACCAATTTAATGATGCCTTTGAATCCACGTTGAAGCAACAACTTCACTTCCTTTTACTGTTCTTGATTCGTCATATTGCAAGTCCAGAATCACTGACCCCTAACCATCGAATAGTATTATTTTAATTTGAAATATATTTGAGAACTTTGGAGTGGATTGAGAGCTATGTTTTAACCAGCAAAGTGGAGGGCAATGGCGGCCAGAAAGGTTACATTATTTTATGTGTGTGTGTGTGTATGTGTGTATATGGTTGTATTAGAGAGAAACGAGGAAAACCTTTTTACCCATTCCCACTTGATCTCAAACAATTATCTCCAAGCCAATTCCCCATGTTTTAGCCACCCCCAGACCTTCCCAAAACCGAAATTTTTCAGCCTTAATGATGGGCCTTAAACCCATCTAAGCTCAAGCCAAAATACTATGCAATTAAATCTAATTTAATCGCTTGTCGATATTTTATATCGATCGATATATTTATAACTGTTATAAATATGTATAACATTATTTATTTCTCATACCATATTCAAATTTTATAATTAATATTTCATAAATATTAATTAATTTAATTAATTTAACAATTATAAACTAATTAAATCATTCGGTCTTAAGGGAATTCATCATTTCGGCTGTGTAACTCTTGGGTGTAAATTTTGTCAGCGATTAACATCGAACTATTCTAATGTTAATATTCCCACGTCACTTAGCAAGTGGTATGACATTATGGCCAAATTTATCGCTTACTCATTTTCGGTAAAATCCAATTTTAGTTTAATAAACATTACCCGGTTGTGACATTTGTTTACACCAATTCTCTTCGTCAAAATTATATCACTTTGGACTTATGGAATTTGGTAATGGTCAAAATTCCGACCTCATTCATATTCAACTTTATAGTCTAAATACAAAGTCCTTGGTTTAATAATAACAATTATTATTAACCAAAATTCTCTGGCAAGAGACTTTGACTTTGAGTTGACTTGAGTTGATTATGATACTACCTGCATATAACTGAGGAGACGAATCCTCTCTTGAATAGTGCTTCACTTCCAATACTTCCACTCGATCCAACTATAGTCATTCGATGGATGTCATGCCATGATTTGGCTACAATAAAAAAAAGCTTTCATATTGAAGATCCACAATATTCTCAAGTCGAGAGAACTGTGTAAATCAATCACATCGATATTTTCTGTTTGACCTTAGTTATATTAACCAACAAAGAACTATCGAGTGAGTCATTACATAGTTATACAATAACTATTAGTAGGCAACCCCTAGGTACAACCAGTAGTCATGAGTAATACACTGTCCAATATTTAGAGAGCGCTATGTACTCTGTCTTAACGGATACATCGATATCCAATATCGATGCATCTTGACTAGGAATATTTAAAATGGTATATTTGTTTCGTTGTGATAAATTACTCACGGTTCGACACTTTATAACTACTATCACAAAATATACCGTTCATGGATTTTTCTATTGAATATACTTTTAATTAAGTTAATTAGTTAATATAATCACATTATATCAGTATATAACAGGAAGAAAATACCTTTTATTTTGAACAAGATTGGTCAATGAGTTAGATATATGTAATAAATTACATAATTACCCCTAAGGTATACCCCTAACTCTATCAGTTCTATATTAGAATATCTTTCCAAAAAAGAAGAATCGCATGGCAAATTAAAAGTCATGACTAAATGAATATAAAAAGACATGGTTGTAATATCCCGGAATTTCCAGGAATTTAAAATGCTGATAATCGCTTAATTTAAATTATTTGAATTGATTAAATTGTTATTTTCAAAGATAATTAACCAAGTAATTTTTTATTTTTTGGTTATAAATTGGTTCTGTAATAAGATTAATTATTTTATTTTGTAGATAAAATTTTAAATTGGTGTATTGTTTTAAAAATTTATAAGTGTGTTTAAAATGTATTTAAATCTGTGTATTTTAAATTGATTTAAAATAGGATATATTATTTGTAAATAATAATGAGCTTATTTTAAATAGATGTTTATATTGATTTAAATTTATTTTAGATTTGATTTTAAATTTGATTTTGAAATGAATATATATTTGAATTCAAAGATATACATGCATCTTAAAATAATATAATTTGGTTTTAAAAATATATAGATAATGTTTTTAATTAAAAATAAGATTTTTTTTCTTTTTTATAAAAATTTATCTATAGAAATTTGATTTATATTTATTTAATAGAATAAATGTAAGGCTTTTGAAATAGCATTTTTAAAAATAAGATTGCAATGTTTTGTAATTTTATTTAGATTATCATTGATTCTATTTTATGTTCTTTTCAAAGATTGTATTTTATATAAATTTAGCAAACATGTGTAAATTTTATAAATGTATTTGTTTAGTTGAAATTTAATTAGAAAAGTACTTTTAAATTTAAGAAACACATTAGTAATTAAGAAAATAATTTTAAAATGCTTTTAAATTTCTTTAGAATTAAAAATAAACTTAATATTGACAAGTGTTTAATTCTTAAACACTTTGATAACAAGTGTTACAAACTTTGTGTAAACAAAGACATGTGTCAAATTTATTTTATTTTCTTTTAACTTCAATAAAACTGAAATTAACATTTATATAAACCAACATTCTTTCTCTTCATTTCTTTTTCTTTAAAATCTAAGTTCAATCCTAAGAGAAACTTGAATATGCATGCAACTTTGAAAACTCTTCGAATTAAACCTGAAACACTCTTCAAATATCAATCCAGTTTTCAAAAAGAATCACAAAAGCCTGCAGATTCAAAACCAAAATCTGCATCTAACTCCTCAAACCCAAGTATCTGCCTCAAAATTCAAATGCAATTCAACTCTGTAAATTGCTTATGTTTTAAACCCTGTAATCTCCTCAACTCAAACAAATGCTCAAAAACAAATTCTGCAAATTTGTTAATCTGAGAGCCTCACAGTTTAAAACCAAACCTGCATCATGTTTTCAAGTATTTTGCAAATCTATCAACCCAGATCTGCAATTACCCTTGTCTGCCTCAAATCTTTCAAGTACATGCATGAAAATCTGGGTCAAAACAAGATGTTTCAAAGCATTTCAAGGTTTTAAAAGAAGCATAGCAAGTTTTTCAAAAAAATGCAAATCTGAAAAGCAATTTCCAGTCATCTTCAAAACTCTGCACTTCATAAATAGGTGAGTAAACATTTAATCCTAAACATAAAGTTGATTGTTAATTGTTGCTTATAAAATCTTTGTGAAATGATAACTGCATGTGTGTACTTTTGTGAATATGATTTTATTTGAGTATGCATGCCTGGTATAAGTATTGTCACCCCTCTGTTTCTTAATTCAGAGTAAAATTTTGAACAAATTCTTTCATTCTTCCCTGATTTCTGAGGGGCCTGAGTATTCTCAAACAAATTAAGTTTGTTTAAGTATGAACTAGAATCTAAAATTAGTTAAACATGTTTTTAGGTATGTAGTAACTGGGAAGATATAGTTACAGTACAAATTTTATAAAATATGTTAGAAATCAATTAACACAATTCTCTGATTCATCTATATAGATTGAATTGATGTTGGATGTTATGATTTTTAAAATCAAAATCAGGTTTTTAAATGAAGTAAAATATGTGAATTTGGGGTTTCTCTGCAAATTTGACTTCTGCCCATTTCTATTGATTTATGTAACTGGGTGACTTGAGATTGTGGTTGGAGCTAGATGAAGCATCGGTAAGTATAGTAAAAATCATTGAAGAATTTTTAAATCACTTTGATGTTTGAATTTGTCAGAGATTTGTTTTTAACCTAGTTTTGGTAGCCTACTGGAAAATTTATCACTGCATCGTCTATATTGCATCGAGTGAAGTGAAAATTGGAGTGAGGGAAGCTCGGTGGGTCAGTAGCCAATGGTCGGAGTTGTGGCCCTTGTAGTTGATCGTAGTCGTGAATATTTGGGTTTTTCTGGTGGTAGTTTTAGGGGTTCAGTCCAACTTTTATGCTCGATTTTGAATTACGATAGATGTTGGGGTTTTGATGGTCGTGGAGGCCTGTGGAGAGGTGGGATGACTTGTCGGTGAAGTCGCCGTTGGCCAGGGGTGGCTCCGGCATTGGTGCAAGTGCACGTTGGAGATGTTGTGTCGGGGGGGGGGGGGGGTGGGGGGGTTGGGTTTTGTTTTGTTTGTGTTTCAGGATTTAGTTGGGTAGGAGGGGAGAAGACTCGGGGGAAAACTCGTGAAATTTTGGTTGTGGCTCGGGAAGGAACTCGGGGGTTTCTGGATCATTTGGGTATGCTGTGTTTTACTGTTTTGGTTTAACAGTTTAGTTTTTAACTTAAACAGATGTTAAAAATTTTGAAATCCTAATTAACTTTAAACTGGAAACTTAAAGGAAGAAGAACAGAGTTGTACTTTGTTCTAGGGTTCAGGTAATCATGGGTTGAACCCAGATTTTTTGTTCAATCTGATATTTGGTTTTAAAATGTAAAATAAGTTTTAAACTTTGGAAAGTTTGAGTTAAATTAAATTCTTGTTTTTTGGAATTGAATTGTTTTTATGAGTAAACTTGTATGATGTTTAAATATCTTAAGTAACAATCTTATTATTATTTCAAATCTTATTTTGAAATATAAAGAGAATTTTAAGTAAATGTTTTCTTTAAATTAATTAGTGTAAAATGATTTAAAAATTAACAATTAAAGTTAAGTTAATTTATTAACTTGAATTAGGAATTGTTAATTAATGATTAAAGGAAGTTAATTAATGATTTCTATAATTTAATTAATGAATTAAGTTAATAAAGATTTCAAGATTTATTAAGATAATGTTTTATCTTAAATAATTAATTAAGTATTAATAATTTGTATTTAGTTGATTAATTAAAGAATTTAAAGTTAATTCATTTATTTAATCATTATTTAAAGCGGGTTAATTAAGTAATTAATTAAGTATAATTAATTATTTAATTAACTATTAATTAAGTTGATGATTTAATTAATGTCTAATGTTAATTAAATGGTAATTACTTATCAACTAGGTAATTAAGAGTTAATTAAAATAGTAATTAATTAATTAAGGTTTTATTAAGTTTTAATTGGGTTTTCTTAATTAATAATTAAAGGATTATTAATTTATAATGAAAGTTAATTAAGAATTAATTAACTGTTTTATTTAGGTTAATTAATTGTAATTAAGGATTAATTAATTTTAATTATGAATTAATTAATTTGAAATTAAGATTGTTAATTAATAATTAAGTTTAGTAATTAATGATTAAGAGTTAATTAATTAGTTAATTAAGTTTAATTAATTAATTATAAAAGTATTTAGTGATTAATTACTTTTGATTAAAGAATTGATTAATAATTAAGGTTTATTAATTAATAACTAAAGATAATTAATCTGATAATTGAAGATTAATTTGGTTAACGAGTAATTGAAGAATGAATTACTCGATTATGTTTTATGAGATGATCGAAATCAAGTAGGTTAATTATTTTTTTTGGATAACATGGGGAACCTTAAGATCATGGTATTCATTGATACTCACTTAAGTAAACCCCACGCCGTAGGTTAATTAATTTGTTAATTAATTAAATAGGATCACTTGATAAAAGATTAAGTATGTTTACTTAATAAGTTTTGATGAGGTTAATTACTTAAGATAAGTAATTGATTAATTACAGAGGTAATTGAGTAAGGTAAATTACTGATTGGAAAGTAATTCTAAATGAATAATTACTTGTTAAAGTAATTAAAGGTTTATTACTTGGTGTAATAAATCAATGAACTTATAAAGTAATTAAAAATAATTGAGAAGTAATTAAGAATAATTAATTACTATTTATATTTAATTAAGTTAATTAATTAAAGAATAATGTAATTAATTATAGTTAATTAATTAATAAAAGTAATTTATTAAGTTTCATTAATTAATATGATTAATAAGAATAATTAAGGATTAATTATTTGATGAAGAGTTAATTAATCAAGGTTGATTAGGATTAACTAATTGATTTAACTAATGTTAATTTAAGCAAGATTTATTTTGATAAAGGTAATTAATTTAATTAATTTTAAATTAATTAAGTGATTAGGTAATTAATTTAATTCACTTTAAATTAATTAGAGATAATTAATTTAATTCATTTTAAATTAATTATGTTATGGTTTGAGTTAATCATTGCTTATGAATGATTGAATGACATTGATTGTCTTGAATGCTGTGTGGTCTCAGTAATGAGATAAGTATGGTTGTGTGATATGAATGCTTGGTTGAATTGTGATTATCAATTGGAATGTTGATATATGGATTATCTATTATGATATGGATTATAGGAATTACCTGTTATTTGATAATGTTGATTATCAATTGTGGCCTGTGAATTATCTATTCAGTGTATATATAGATAGTTGAATTTAATTGTTTTAAAACCTTTAAAACAACTTGGACTTAAAAGACACGCTTTGGATTTCGATGAGACCGGAATCGGGTTTCCATATTTGGATATCCGAAAACCACATCGATTCCAAATAACGTTAGGTCGTGAATCCAAGTGGAGCAAGTGAAGACTCGAGGTGTAAGGGCTATACGTCAGTATAACTCTGTGGGTGATTCCGTAATGAGTTGACGGAATAGACCTTATAGATTCGAGATGGTGATTTAGAGTGCAAGGGTTATTGTCGTTAACTCTGAGGGTGATTCCAAAATGAGTGTAATGAGATAATGCCTTCGATTTCGTTCGAACCCGGAACGAACTTGTATGGATTGAATGCTTTCAGAACATCGTCAGGTGGACGATGAGCATTCTAAGTGATATGTCCTATAAAGGTAATCGTAACCTCAAGCCTCATCAACCGGGAATGGCTAAAATAGGGGAGGTGCAGCAAAGCTTCGTGGGTCGCACCCACTGGAGAGTAAGATTTATCCCTGTCTAGAGGTCCCTTTTATTTCGGCTGTGTGGACGGTTGAATAGCTACAACCATCGGGGTTGTCTTATTTGGAACTGTTCAGTAAGGAACGGGTCCGGCTTTGTGTTGCAGGGGATTGGGAGTAATCCTCGGTACGGTGATCTAGGCCACGTACTGTGACGGGCGGTACCCCAGTACCCCTGCCATTGTATGGAATCCAAAATCCAATAAGTGCCAACGGTTTTGATTGTATTACCCACTTTTGTGGCTAGTAGCTGGAATTTAATAAATGTAACAATTTCGGCTATTTCATATTTATTTGAAAACCCTAGACCTATTATAATATCATCGGATTTCCTATCAAATGTTTTGGTTTGCGTAAGGTAAAAACTTTTCCATGTTTATGTGTGGGAAGTCTTACGTGATACCTTTTCTTTCAAAAGGTTTTTAAAGTTAAGCAACTTTAACCGTTTACTCACACCAGACCCATATCTGACCCGGAGTTTATTTTTGTTTTTTATAAACTCTTGGGTACTCAAATTTTTATGAGTAGTCAAGGGAATTCAGGTTAGGAATTAAGTTGGCTTGACGAATTCTGAAGGAGAAATGGAGCAGGAGGCTTCTGCGTATAGCTATAGAGTATTCCGCTGTGTGTTCTCTGAGTTGTTATTCTGAGTTGTTGTATTGAGTTGTATAACTAGACAAGTGTTTATAACTGTCTACTATGTGTTGTTTTAGCTGTGTAACTCTGATGTATATGATACTATGTAAAGTATTATGTGATTAATATAATTTATTCGTTCCGCTGTTTAGATTCTGATGTGTTGTTTCTTCTTCTTCTCTATCTTTTCTCTTTCTATCCCTTTCTTTCTTAAAGATGATGCGATTTTCCGGGAGTGTAAAGTCAGGTCGTCACAGTTGGTATCAGAGCATTAGGTTGAGTGAATACTTAGGCTCTGTAGAGGTGTCTTTCTTGAGAGAGCGTACTTGTAATTTTTATATATAACTATATATATATATATATTTCTACCTATCTGTTGGGTTACCTGTTCGGGTATTCCAATTTAAGTTATAAAGGTAGATGGGGTAGTAGTGTGTAACACAACTACCATTTGTTGGAGTTTGAATGTTTGAGGTTGGAAGTGTATTTGTCGAGACTGTAGACCTAATACCGTCTCGAGTAATCTTTGTAGTTTGGTATAAGACTTCATTTGATCTCTGAAGGAAACCTGTTAAGGTTCGGAGTTCATCTTTGAAGTGTAAGTTTGATTTGCGCTCGTGGGGGCGGATTTTTGAGAGTTTGGATCTGTTGGATGGGCAGAAGTGAGTGATGGTATTTTGATAACTCAGGAAGAAGTAGCTGCAAGATGAGATGCAGTGACTATGGATGTCTCCGAAGATATTTTCTTTCGAGACAAGTATAAGGAAGTGTGTTTGCTTCGGTGTTGTAGCTGAGTTCAGCAAGATGTATGTGTTTAGTTGGAGGTCCGAGTTTCTCAGAAAGCTTTGTTTTAGAAGTCTTTGGCATCTGTGTTAGCAGTGCAGCTCGGGAATGTTTTGTATTTCAGCAGGGAGATCTTCTGGCTTAGCGGTTTTTCTGAAGTGGAGTTTAGAAGCAGTTAAGTGGACCCGTTTCTTCGATGGATTGGCTAATTAAGTTTAAGCTGTTCTGTTTGGTAAAGAGAGAACAGTTTTACTTGGATTTGGTTTAGGTTGATCGCAAAAGTGACTTGCGATGGTTTGGTGATTATCTTAGATAGTCTTTGCCTAGATTTGTGGCATTTCTAGAGGATGTAGAAGTTATGGAGTTGCTGAAGATTGTCTGAGTATATCTTCAGGAAAGTTAGAGTTTTGCCGCATTGGAGTTTGAGTTCTGAATCGACTTGATGTCAAGAGTGATACCGGTGGTTCATTTGGGTAGAAGGTAGTTTCCTAGGTTGGTGGTTTGGTGAAGCAACTCTATATTTCTTGGAATTTTTGTTGAACCTTATTTCCGAGATGTGATGTTTAGTCTGTGCCTGTGTTCTTCTACGGCATTTTCATCTGCTCCAGATCAGAGTTGTGCAGCGGAAGTAAGGTGACTGTTGTTCTTGAGTAGAAGCAACTGGGAATCGCAGTGTTTTGGATTAGAGAGTTTTCTTCTGGATTTATTTTTCAGAATCTTAGGCAAGTTGGCGAGTAATTCTGTTCTGTCTTTTCCGGATAGGAGAAGTTGTTTTCTTCTGTTGATAGTAAAGTTTGGTTTTGATTTTTAGATTGATCTTGTGAGGATCAATTTGTGAGTTAATCCAGTTTGTTTGTAGAAATATTAGCGAAGGTTAAGCTGATCGGGAAGGATCTGTTGGTAGCCGGATCATCCGGGAAGTTTTTGAGGGTAAGTGACAGAAGAATTTGGAATTCAAAGTTGGAGACTTCGATGTTGTTGAATTTTCTCTGGTAATGGAAGCAATAAGATTTGAGGTGAGCTTCGAGATATTGGATTCTTCTGAGTTTGTGTAGAGATCAGTGCTTTAGTTTGAAGAGTTGAATTGCCAGTTTGGAAGACTGGAATTCAAGATATTTCACGTGTCTATGAGGGAGTACGTGTTTGGTCATCACTGGTTTTTGAGACCAGTAGTTCTGTATAGGTTTTAGTTGTTGATCATACTTGTCTATGGTCAAGTATCTTGGGTTGAGTATAGATCTAGCTGAGTAGGGGCTCAGTAGCTTATAAGTATAGCTAGTTTGGGTTTAGTAGAGCGAGTATCCCTGTGTCTGTACTCGGGAAACTCGAGAAAATTTAGGAAGTTTATCCGGATCTGTGTCCGGATAGCTAGTGTTGTTTGATTAAATTGGTTGTTTGGATGAAATTGTTTATTTGATTGATAGTGTATGGCTGTTATGAATGTTTGAATTGGTTGAAAATTCAATAATAAAACTTTGGATTATCTTTGTTTTAAATTTCGAGGACGAAATTCTGTTAAGGGGGGAGGATTGTAATATCCCGGAATTTCCAGGAATTTAAAATGCTGATAATCGCTTAATTTAAATTATTTGAATTGATTAAATTGTTATTTTCAAAGATAATTAACCAAGTAATGTTTTAATTTTTGGTTATAAATTGGTTTTGTAATAAGATTAATTATTTTATTTTGTAGATAAAATTTTAAATTGGTGTATTGTTTTCAAAATTTATAAGTGTGTTTAAAATGTATTTAAATCTATGTATTTTAAATTGATTTAAAATAGGATATATTATTTGTAAATAATAATGAGCTTATTTTAAATAGATGTTTATATTGATTTAAATTTATTTTAGATTTGATTTTAAATTTGATTTTGAAATGAATATATATTTGAATTCAAAGATATACATGCATCTCAAAATAATATAATTTGGTTTTAAAAATATATAGATAATGTTTTTAATTAAAAATAAGATTTTTTCTTTTTTATAAAAATTTATCTGTAGAAATTTGATTTATATTTATTTAATAGAATAAATGTAAGGCTTTTGAAATAGCATTTCTAAAAATAAGATTGCAATGTTTTGTAATTTTATTTAGATTATCATTGATTCTATTTTATGTTCTTTTCAAAGATTGTATTTTATATAAATTTAGCAAACATGTGTAAATTTTATAAATGTATTTGTTTACTTGAAATTTAATTAGAAAGGTACTTTTAAATTTAAGAAACACATTAGTAATTAAGAAAATAATTTTAAAATGCTTTTAAATTTCTTTAGAATTAAAAATAAACTTAATATTGACAAGTGTTTAATTCTTAAACACTTTGATAACAAGTGTTACAAACTTTGTGTAAACAAAGACATGTGTCAAATTTATTTTATTTTCTTTTAACTTCAATAAAACTAAAATTAACATTTATATAAACCAACATTCTTTCTCTTCATTTCTTTTTCTTTAAAATCTAAGTTCAATCCTAAGAGAAACTTGAATATGCATGCAACTTTGAAAACTCTTCAAATTAAACCTGAAACACTCTTCATATATCAATCCAGTTTTCAAAAAAATTCACAAAAGGCTGCAGATTCAAAACCAAAATCTACATCTAACTCCTCAAACCCAAGTATCTGCCTCAAAATTCAAATGCAATTCAACTCTGTAAATTGCTTATGTTTAAACCCTGTAATCTCCTCAACTCAAACAAATGCTCAAAAACAAATTCTGCAAATATGTTAATCTGAAAGCCTCACAGTTTAAAACCAAACCTGCATCATGTTTTCAAGTATTTTGCAAATCTATCAACCCAGATCTGCAATTACCCTTGTCTGCCTCAAATCTTTCAAGTACATGCATGAAAATCTGGGTCAAAACAAGATGTTTCAAAGCATTTCAAGGTTTTAAAAGAAGCATAGCAAGTTTTTCAAAAAAATGCAAATCTGAAAAGCAATTTCCAGTCATCTTCAAAACTCTGCACTTCATAAATAGGTGAGTAAACATTTAATCCTAAACATAAAGTTGATTGTTAATTGTTGCTTATAAAATCTTTGTGAAATGATAACTGCATGTGTGTACTTTTGTGAATATGATTTTATTTGGGTATGCATGCCTGGTATAAGTATTGTCACCCCTCTGTTTCTTAATTCAGAGTAAAATTTTGAACAAATTCTTTCATTCTTCCCTGATTTCTGAGGGGCCTGAGTATTCTCAAACAAATTAGGTTTGTTTAAGTATGAACTAGAATCTAAAATTAGTTAGACGTGTTTATAGGTATGTAGTAACTGGGATGATATAGTTATAGTACAAACTTTATAAAATATGTTAGAAATCAATTAAAACAATTCTCTGATTCATCTATATAGATTGAATTGATGTTGGATGTTATGATTTTTAAAATCAAAATCAGGTTTTTAAATGAAGTAAAATATGTGAATTTGGGGTTTCTCTGCAAATTTGATTTCTGCCCATTTCTGTTGATTTATGTAACTGGGTGACTTGAGATTGTGGTTGGAGCTAGATGAAGCATCGGTAAGTATAGTAAAAATCATTGAAGAACTTTTAAATCACTTTGATGTTTGAATTTGTCAGAGATTTGTTTTTAACCTAGTTTTGGTAGCCTACTGGAAAATTTATCACTGCATCGTCTATATTACATCGAGTGAAGTGAAAATTGGAGTGAGGGAAGCTCGGTGGGTCAGTAGCCAATGGCCAGAGTTGTGGCCCTTGTAGTTGATCGTAGTCGTGAGTATTTGGGTTTTTCTGGTGGTAGTTTTAGGGGTTCAGTCCAACTTTTATGCTCGATTTTGAATTACGATAGATGTTGGGGTTTTGATGGTCGTGGAGGCCTATGGAGAGGTGGGATGACTTGTCGGTGAAGTCGCCGTTGGCCAGGGGTGGCTCCGGCATCGGTGCAGGTGCACGTTGGAGATGTTGTGTCGGGGAGGGGGGGGTTTGGGTTTTGTTTTGTTTGTGTTTCAGGATTTAGTTGGGTAGGAGGGGAGAAGACTCGGGGGAAAACTCGTGAAATTTTGGTTGTGGCTCGGGAAGGAACTCGGGGGTTTCTGGATCATTTGGGTATGTTGTGTTTTACTGTTTTGGTTTAACAGTTTAGTTTTTAACTTAAAAAGATGTTAAAAATTTTGAAATCCTAATTAACTTTAAACTGGAAACTTAAAGGAAGAAGAACAGAGTTGTACTTTGTTCTAGGGTTCAGGTAATCATGGGTTGAACCCAGATTTTTTGTTCAATCTGATATTTGGTTTTAAAATGTAAAATAAGTTTTAAACTTTGGAAAGTTTGAGTTAAATTAAATTCTTGTTTTTGGAATTGAATTGTTTTTATGAGTAAACTTGTATGATGTTTAAATATCTTAAGTAACAATCTTATTATTATTTCAAATCTTATTTTGAAATATAAAGAGAATTTTAAGTAAATGTTTTCTTTAAATTAATTAGTGTAAAATGATTTAAAAATTAACAATTAAAGTTAAGTTAATTTATTAACTTGAATTAGGAATTGTTAATTAATGATTAAAGGAAGTTAATTAATGATTTCTATAATTTAATTAATGAATTAAGTTAAATAAAGATTTCAAGATTTATTTAAGATAATGTTTTATCTTAAATAATTAATTAAGTATTAATAATTTGTATTTAGTTGATTAATTAAAGAATTTAAAGTTAATTCATTTATTTAATTATTATTTAAAGTGGGTTAATTAAGTAATTAATTAAGTATAATTAATTATTTAATTAACTATTAATTAAGTTGATGATTTAATTAATGTCTAATGTTAATTAAATGGTAGTTACTTATCAACTAGGTAATTAAGAGTTAATTAAAATAGTAATTAATTAATAAAGGTTTTATTAAGTTTTAATTGGGTTTTCTTAATTAATAATTAAAGGATTATTAATTTATAACGAAAGTTAATTAAGAATTAATTAACTGTTTTATTTAGGTTAATTAATTGTAATTAAGGATTAATTAATTTTAATTATGAATTAATTAATTTGAAATTAAGATTGTTAATTAATAATTAAGTTTATTAATTAATGATTAAGAGTTAATTAATTAGTTAATTAAGTTTAATTAATTAATTATAAAAGTATTTAGTGATTAATTACTTTTGATTAAAGAATTGATTAATAATTAAGGTTTATTAATTAATAATTTAAGATAATTAATCTGATAATTGAAGATTAATTTGGTTAACGAGTAATTGAAGAATGAATTACTCGATTATGTTTTATGAGATGATTGAAATCAAGTAGGTTAATTAATTTGTTAATTAATTAAATAGGATCACTTGATAAAAGATTAAGTATGTTTACTTAATAAGTTTTGATGAGGTTAATTACTTAAGATAAGTAATTGATTAATTACAGAGGTAATTGAGTAAGGTAAATTACTGATTGGAAAGTAATTCTAAATGAATAATTACTTGTTAAAGTAATTAAAGGTTTATTACTTGGTGTAATAAATCAATGAACTTATAAAGTAATTAAAAATAATTGAGAAGTAATTAAGAATAATTAATTACTATTTATATTTAATTAAGTTAATTAATTAAAGAATAATGTAATTAATTATAGTTAATTAATTAATAAAAGTAATTTATTAAGGTTCATTAATTAATATGATTAATAAGAATAATTAAGGATTAATTATTTGATGAAGAGTTAATTAATCAAGGTTGATTAGGATTAACTAATTGATTTAACTAATGTTAATTTAAGCAAGATTTATTTTGATAAAGGTAATTAATTTAATTAATTTTAAATTAATTAAGTGATTAGGTAATTAATTTAATTCACTTTAAATTAATTAGAGATAATTAATTTAATTCATTTTAAATTAATTATGTTATGGTTTGAGTTAATCATTGCTTATGAATGATTGAATGACATTGATTGTCTTGAATGCTGTGTGGTCTCAGTAATGAGATAAGTATGGTTGTGTGATATGAATGCTTGGTTGAATTGTGATTATCAATTGGAATGTTGATATATGGATTATCTATTATGATATGGATTATAGGAATTACCTGTTATTTGATAATGTTGATTATCAATTGTGGCCTGTGAATTATCTATTCTGTGTATATATAAATAGTTGAATTTAATTGTTTTAAAACCTTTAAAACAACTTGGACTTAAAAGACACGCTTTGGATTTCGATGAGACCGGAATCGGGTTTCCATATTTGGATATCCGAAAACCACATCGATTCCAAATAACGTTAGGTCGTGAATCCAAGTGGAGCAAGTGAAGACTCGAGGTGTAAGGGCTATACGTCAGTATAACTCTGTGGGTGATTCCGTAATGAGTTGACGAAATAGACCTTATAGATTCGAGATGGTGATTTAGAGTGCAAGGGTTATTGTCCTTAACTCTGAGGGTGATTCCAAAATGAGTGTAACGAGATAATGCCTTCGGTTTCGTTCGAACCCGGAACGAACTTGTATGGATTGAATGCTTTCAGAACATCGTCAGGTGGACGATGAGCATTCTAAGTGATATGTCCTATAAAGGTAATCGTAACCTCAAGCCTCATCAACCGGGAATGGCTAAAACACGGGAGGTGCAGCAAAGCTTCGTGGGTCGCACCCACTGGAGAGTAAGATTTATCCCTGTCTAGAGATCCCTTTTATTTCGGCTGTGTTGACGGTTGAATAGCTACAACCGTCGGGGTTGTCTTATTTGGAACTGTTCAGTAAGGAACGGGCCCGGCTTTGTGTTGCAGGGGATTGGGAGTAATCCTCGGTACGGTGATCTAGGCCACGTACTGTGACGGGCGGTACCCCAGTAGCCCTGCCATTGTATGGAATCCAAAATCCAATAAGTGCCAACGGTTTTGATTGTATTACCCACTTTTGTGGCTAGTAGCTGGAATTTAATAAATGTAACAATTTCGGCTATTTCATATTTATTTGAAAACCCTAGACCTATTATAATATCATCGGATTTCCTATCAAATGTTTTGGTTAGCGTAAGGTAAAAACTTTTCCATGTTTATGTGTGGGAAGTCTTACGTGATACCTTTTCTTTCAAAAGGTTTTTAAAGTTAAGCAACTTTAACCGTTTACTCACACCAGACCCATGTCTGACCCGGAGTTTATTTTTGTTTTTCATAAACTCTTGGGTACTCAAATTTTTATGAGTAGTCAAGGGAATTCAGGTTAGGAATTAAGTTGGCTTGACGAATTCTGAAGGAGCAATGGAGCAGGAGGCTTCTGCGTATAGCTATAGAGTATTCCGCTGTGTGTTCTCTGAGTTGTTATTCTGAGTTGTTGTATTGAGTTGTATAACTAGACAGGTGTTTATAACTATCTAGTATGTGTTGTTTTAGCTGTGTAACTCTAATGTATATGATACTATGTAAAGTGTTATGTGATTAATATAATTTATTCGTTCCGCTGTTTAGATTCTGATGTGTTGTTTCTTCTTCTTCTCTATCTTTTCTCTTTCTATCCCTTTCTTTCTTAAAGATGATGCGATTTTCCGGGAGTGGAAAGTCGGGTCGTCACAATGGTAATGCAAAGGGAACTCAATGCACACATGAACATACAACTTCGTGCACATACATAAGTGATAGCATCAGTTCAACATGAAATAAGTGCATGCACACATATCAGCAACCATAAAAAAAAGGTTATGGTGCAGCAAAGTATAGGACTATGGTGGTCAATTGTATAGCTAGATCAACAAAGAGGAACAACACACCAGTTCAACTTGCTGCATTTCTTACTGAAATAAATTGGACTGGCTTTGATGCTTTTAGATGCTCATACAAAATTGCATAGTAAATAAAAACTACTGACTTAATTTATCCATTGCATAAAGGGCTACATACCTAATTCATGTATAACTAACTACAAAATTTCCATGCATAAAATGACTAAACCCTTGCACTTTGTATATCTGTACCTATAAAACATTTAAAATAGTCTATAATTGTGTGAAATTTATTGTTGTAGTTTCATTTCCATATACAAAAGGTAACAGTTAAAACACTTTTTGAAGGAGAAATCAAATCTCATACTAATATAAATGCATAAAGATCATTTCCATAACTTCATTTGTATAGCATGTTTCACATTGAGTCTTTTTTTTATATTCTTATTCCAGCATCTCTAATTTCTTCGTGTTTGCTTAGTAATTTCCATGTAGAATGACTTGAACAATTATGATTTAGACAACTAAAACATATTTACATGTGCTTATTAATTTACTAAGAAGAAATAGACACAATATTTTCTTACAAACTAATTTCACCACATGTAGCAACCTACCTTTTCAACCCTCGGATGTCGACAATAATACATCCACGGTATTCATGTGTTGGGCATCTAAGTGCCGGAAGGATAAATTGTTAGGTTGAAATAAAAATAAAACGAAATAGAACAAGAAAGAAGACAACACAATATCATAATCTCGCAGCGGAACGATATTATATAATATCAAAGGAAAATTATAAATGGTTACTCCGATACAGGAATTTTAGAGTTATCAAAACCTAAGTACCATCATCAGCGTGGACAGTTATAACAACCTATCCTCATAAATGCTGATATGTACAATATAGTAATGCCGCGGGAATAAGAATACTATGGTAGGTGAAACATCAAGGTCATCCCCCCAAGCTCTAAAGAACATGAACGAAAACTTGCCTTTCTTAAGTTACTCGAAAGAGCATGCGAGAAATTTAGAAAAAAACAAAAACCAAGCGTCAAACATAAGTCTGCTATGAGAAACTCAAGGAATATGCCATCAACATATAACAGTACTTTTGAGATCGCATGGAATGCCATAATGATTATCCCATCAAAAGAACCACCATCTAATAGGTACATAAGGTGATATATAGATAATGTCTAGGGTGTAGAATATAAAAATTATAACATAGTTGAAATGGTTACATTGGTTACATACAATAACATATTATGAGTACAATCAAAACCCGATAAGGAATGTTTGCTTAATGGATTTTCCGTGGAGATCTCTTAAGAGAAGCTGAATCCGAACTCCATGCACAAGGATTGGAAGTTACTTTCCGAGCGTCGTACATTTCTAGATAAAATATACCATAAGGAAAACACAAAAGACCACACCCGAACACAAAGATGTACAACACGAACCAAATACCATCAACTCCCATGCACAACATCAATAAGCATACTCTAGATATGGATTTGACAATATCCTAACGTGGGTTAGCGAAACCCCAGATTGTGCAGCCTAATTTATCTTTAGCCATTTCCGATGTCGAAGTTACATTCGGCATCTTTCACACAAGTCTTCATCACTCGAACAAAACATGAATCCCCAATAGGATTCCCACATCTCGAACAGATCACGAAAACACACATGAATTCCCATATCTCAACAGATCTTGGAATCACACATCGATTTCCTCATCTTGAATAGATAACAAACAATTACATATGTTCGAGAATCTTAAACAGGTCTCGAATATCCACATAGATTCATGCATCTAGAACCAATCCACTTCCAAGAGATAGGCACGTGTCTCAGACTTAATGTGGTTTTCGATAAGCAAAACACTTACCGATCTCGGTCTCTCCAAGACAGAATCGACGAATTTGGTCATTTGATGATAATGAGAACAATCACATATGGAAACCAAGTCTCATATACTTATCACTTTTTTGATATTTTCCCCACATACTATCACTCGATCAAGAGTGAAGCTGGTAGGTTAGAGCTCTATTACTCATATCCCTACACGGACATCAGTCTTAATCCTCATGGATAGACAAGCCTACTTCATTGGCTTTTAGTGCTAAGTATACGAATTTTTTTTTTCCCGCAAATGAGGAAATAAACAAAGAACAATCAAGTCACACGAAGAACGATCAAGTCATATAAGCGACTTCTAATCCCCTTTTTGTTTAATTAATCTTTTATTAACTGAAATCTCTTTTTTCAGTAACACTTCTTTTATCTAATAAAATATCATTTATCAATTCCAACTATTCGTTAGTACTCTTTTGATACTTCAAAAAAGTATTCATATACTTATCTTAAATGGTATAAGTATGTTCACAAATCATTAACAAGATTTCTTACTTTAAACCTTTACTTCTCCTATGCTTCAAAATAACCATTTTAAGGATCTAAGCACTTTCACAAATCCATTTGAAAAGCTTTAATACTAATGTTATTTAAACATTGTCACTACAAAACCAAAATCATTTCAGTTATGTTTATCTTTAAGACATTCTTTTAAAGATCAATTTATAATAAAAAAGGGTTAGAGATGAATGTGATTAACACATTGCCACAACAAACCCAAAATCATTTCATTTATGCTTATCCTTAAAAATTCTTTTAAAGATCTATTTACATTCATAAGTATAATTGAAAAGGGTTAAAGACAAATGTGATTAACACATTGTCACAACAAATACAAAACCATTTCACTGATGCTTATCTTTAAAACATCATTTTAAAGATCTAATTTTAATAATAAGTTAAGTTCGATAGTCGATTAATCAATTATCTAGTTAAAAGAGTTGCTTATCCAAATCAATGTTTGTATACTTAACTCGTTTTCGACATTTCCAACTTAACTATTTCTCTTCCAAGAGGGAAGCTCGGTAGATTAGAGCTCTATTGCTCCGTCCCTACTCAACATCAATCTTTAACTCTCAGAAATAGATAAACCTACTTCATCGGATTTAGCGTTAAGAAAAGTTAGTTAACTTTTTAAACAAGTAAGTAAACAACAAGACTAAAACGTTTTCGACATTTCAAATTAACCCATTCCTCATTCAAGAGTGAAGATAGGTTAGGTTGGGCACTGATTGCTCCAAGTCTTGCTTAGATACCTCATTCTTGAATTTCATAAACAACAAGTTTACTCGTCGGCTTATTATTTAGTCAACCATCTTTGTCAAAACTTATATGTATAAACTAATACTTTAGAAATAATTGTAAATAAGTTTTAAATATATGCTAATATTACTTGAACATAACTAATTTAGAAGTTTGATTAAAAACTGTTTTACATTTTGCAACACTTTACTTTCAAAATTCATAAATAATCATTAAAATTATATTTAAATTTCTACTCTTTTTTTCATACTCAAAAATATTTTATGAGAACTTCCATAGAAAGTTGTTATAAATAAAAGGATTTAGAAACCATTCGAATCACGAAAAACAAGCTAAAACATCGCATTTTAAACACTTAAAACAATAAGCGACTTACTACAACATTTATAAGTGTTTTTAAAAGTCCTTATTAAAACGACATTGAAAAGAACCATCTTTGCGATTAGATTCAACCACTTAAACAAATAATTAAAGACTTGCAACTTTTATAGTAAGTACTAAAATTAGGGTACTTAAAACCATCTAAGAACTTTTATTTATTTATAAAAATTCCTGAAAACAAGGGATTCCGAAGTGCACTTATAACGACTATTCTCGTTTCAAACACTTTCAAACTTACTTCAATTTAATATAAAAGTTAGAAAACCATTTAAAAATTAATTCAAGGACACTCCACATGTTTAAGAGGGTAATAAATGTGAAGTTATGCAATATAAAGTTATCATTTATTTTCAAAAGCAAGAGGGGTCCAAAGTTTATAACTTTACTTAGTTAATGTCACTTTAACTTTATAATTTGCAACAACAAATATATACGTAATATATACTTAAGAGATAGTGAGTCAACTCACTTAGATCCATGCCTAACCCAAGCATAAAGCCACAAGAACCAAAGAATCACCTCCTTCCATCAACACAAGCCTAAAGGTACAACCCATAACTTCAAATGAAAGCCACTTTCCTCCTCCTCCATGCTCATGGCCCATCCAAGATCACCCTCTTCCTCTCACCTCCTCCCACTTCTTACTTTCTAATCATGCTTCCCATGATGTCTTAGGCCCAAAGCCAAAGTTTAAAAGAGATTAGAGAAGATTTGGTTAACGTTTGAAAAAGTTAGAGAGTAATTAGTGGATTAGTGCTTAAGCACTTTCACCATTTTTAACCCTCCTACTTCATCTCGAGCTTAGGATTGTGATTATTAAGTGAACTCCTCCCCACTATTTATAGGCTTCAAGTGGTGAAGCATAAGCTTACTCCCACCCCCCTTGGAAGGCTTACTTCCCATCACATCAACTTTATCATTTGCTTAACACTTAAGCATTTCCATTTATGCTTACTTTTGTTTTACACTCCTTTTCCAATTTAGTTAGCCATAAATAAGTAAATATTTTTAGTTTCTAATTATCTCCATAAAGATTACTTAGACATGTATAAAAAATTTGAACAACTTCCATTGAAAAAATCGTTGTTTATCGATAATACGACTTTCGATCATATTATCGATATTTTTCCAAAGTATATATTTTTGTAAACATTTTTTCGAAACAAGTTTACCATTATCAGCTATGATTTAAAAGGGGGTTAAATATTTACTAAATCATTTTAATAGCATTTAATCCAAGATTCAAATATTTAAACAATTCAGATATTTAAATATGAAGTGTCCAAAATTCCCAGTAGTTACACCACACATGTCAAAATATCATCTACTATCATAATTTACAAAGTTTCTCGTGTTGGATGACATTAATAAACATCTATATTATATTATTATATTTTTTTTCCTTTAACTATTTCCTTATTTTCTAATTTGAAAATAACTTATACAAATATTTTACACACTTTCAACAAATAAACACCTTATACAAATTTTTAAACATTAAAGATTTTAAGTGTTCAAAATATTCAACTCATTAAATATTTTGTATGTAAAATTAATTTTAAAGATTTCACTTCTATAAATATTATTAATTCACATTCAAAATTATTTTAGTACAAAATTCATTTCTCAAAGAATCATTTTTTATAAAAGTGCAAAATCAGGAAAATCCAATCATTGTTTTTCTTTAAATTAAATTCTTATTTTTGAAATTTAAGAACTTGGAAAAGCTAAATTTTAGCAAGAAATTATATATGTGTGTGTATGTATGAAAACAAAAATAATTCTCTTTTTTCTTTGCTTTATAAAAGTAGTTGAGTCTCATTTAGTTTGCAAAGTCATATTTGGGAAAAATATTTATCCAATAAAACTAAGTATTTGACGATTGATGACTTATTACATTATTAGATGAATTATAGTTTCATTTTAAACTTCATTTAAATTTGAAATTCATATAAAAGAGTTTTATATCACTTTACATTTTATTCAAATATAAATTCTAACATTCATTCCAACTACAATATAATATGAATTGACGTCCAAAAGCTATCACACAAAATTTGTTTACCATGAATCTACGCAAATGAATATATAAGATTTTACAAATGAAAAATATATTTAAAATATAAATCATACTCTTATCTTACATGCTTTATTTTATTTATAAAAATATCTCGAGGTGACGCCTTTAAAAATAGAATTTATACACTTCGATAAAATATTATTTTACCTTTAAGACAATCCTTTCAAACTGTATCCATTTTAATATATATAATATTTAACTTATTTAAAATTTTTATCTTCTTTATAGAAAATATTATATACTTACTAAGTATTATTACGGACAACATTTTATTGTCCAAAACATTGTGTTTGAATGTCTCGTCCTGGTATTTAGTAATCCTTATCGATAATGTTGATCAAGCGCATCGATTAGAATCCTTAAAGCACTAATCTGGCAATTTAACACAATTTTTTTTAATAAAAACTCAACCCAGAGCCCTGATGAAATCAAAGGGATAGGATGAGCCCCTAACCCTCCTGGTCCGACCATAGATAGGAGGGATTTAATGCCAGCCCAGCTTAGAGGTTTGATGCCCCCTACCATTTATGATAGGTTTTCTAGGAGCCCAACTTCGCGCCTTGAATGGGAAACACAACTCAATCTACCAGGACTCGAACCTGCGACCTCAAGGAACTTTGTTCCATAATCGCTAAGTGGCCCTAACCAACTGAGCTATGCTCGCGGACGATTTAACACAATATTAAACATATTATATACATATACATATGATATATATATATATATATATATATATATCTTTTAATATTTATGCATTTACAAACTATTTGCTTGTCTATAATGAACACTATATATATTTAGTATCAAAAGATTTTAATTCAATTAGATGTTTGATATTATTAAGATTCTTTCATTAATTAATCTTAATGTTTTCATAGAAACAATAATTTACTGATAATGATTCCATAACACACACATTTATCAATATATACCTTAAGCAAACATCAAATTTTCAATTCTCCTTAACATTTAATTATCACACATATGAATTAATATTTCGTTTTATATAAATTTAAATTTTAAATATTTCTTGTAAAAACCACATTACTAAAGACACCGCAAGTTTTCAACTCTCAATAGTGATTCCTATTCAATATTAATTTTGCACAATCACTTATAATTATAAAACAACCAGGTATCGATCAATCAATCAATTTTTATTATATCTTATTTTATTTATTAATCATATTTTCCAATTCTATGTTTAATTAGATACGTATTATTTATCATTATATATTTTATAACTTTAATTGCTTAGATGTTTTAATTATTCCCCAACGATTCTATTTTGTAAAAGCCGCTGGCTTTTATTAATAATTGGGTTCGTCCAGATTCAAATAGGATCATAAATTCTTTGAGTGATAATGTCTTATTCAGTTCCACATTTTAAACTAAGCATAAAAACATTAATGAAAACAACATACATTTCAATTGAATAAACAAACAATCGCCTTCAGCGGAAAGCTATCTTTTAGCTTCCGTTGCACAACTCTAGTCACTAATAGATAAGCCAACAATTCAATTATAAGTCATCTAAGGTCTCATTCATGCTATCTATTAAATCTCACTCTTTATTGAGGTGAGTTCCAAATTTAAAATCATTTTCATAATAATAATTTGTTAAGTACTTTAAAAATTTCTACAATTACGACCAAATGATTATTCCTAATAATCATTTATATTTTTATCATAAATAGGAATAATTCCTAAGTTCTACCCTGCACATCCAAGGTATGGACTCTAAGTCTCACCAAGTGTAGATCTCGACTCTATGTCAATTATATTCTATAATGTTCTAAACACCGCTCTGTTACCAAGCTGTAACAACCCCATCGCTATGCACGTATTATTAAATAACATTACAAGTAATTCGACTAATAACACAGAGAATATGGCTGTTTAAGGGTGATCAAATGTGAATATATCTTTGGGTTAACATTGACACGTCATTATTACCATTATGAGGATCTGAACTGAAAATTTGATGTGTACAATATTAATACAAAATAATTGGACAGTTTAAATGGACAATAGATCTCATATATCAAACTCAAACCATTCAAAAGGGAGCATTGTTATGGGATAAACAAGAAAAACAGGTAAAGAAAGAAAACAAATACAGAATCTCACAGTCAAATGACAAAATATAATGATCAAATAAACAGTTCATGAAGCTGTATATAAATAACCTTTTATTATACTTTAACAATAAAAATCAAAGTACATACAGTAGTAATATATAAATAATGCAGTGGAACAATATGATGCAATGGAAATAATATAATAATTAACAATAGTATTAAATCTTCGTCTTCGTCCTTCGAAAAAGCAGCCTTCGATACACTGAAAAGCTCAGACTGACCCGAGCGAATTGAAAAGACAAACACTCGATCAGAACTAGAAGATCTTATGTAAGTTAAGCCAATAGTAAATAAATACGAGTGTAACGGCATCAGAGATGTTTACGGGATTTGACATCTCCTGTCCAATGTCAAACGTGGGTGCAAGAACTTAAGAGATGTTCGGGATTCCATCTCCTAAGGATCCGTTAAAATATCTACATACATAGTACAATACGCTATTATAATAGTGTGTACAGTAAAGTAAAGAATTAAAATTGCGTTAAGGCGTTACCCATATCCCCCTTTAACACATTTTATGTATTCGCATAGTCTATACAGTACCATAAGCTCCTCCGTGAGGTTTACCCAGAGGGCACTCCATAGGTATGGTACAAAACAAACTTGTAGAATGTGCGATAGGACATGTGAACATGGCACTCGAGGCAATGCCAGGGTAGGAATCTACCGTTTTGCAGAACCGGGCTGGTGGTAACGCAAAGCAGCTACTACCACCACCTCGGAATGCACTCCCATAATCAAATCAAGGGGTGGCCACCAAATCGATCATAAAGTCATAATATGGTATCGACGAAGTATGGTATCGACGAAGCATGTGCGATCGAAGGTGCGACCTCACTTGACCCAGGTATAGATCCTGTTTTAGTCACTCTAAGCTAACTTACGGGAGTCAAAGCTACGTAAATATCTCATACAAAATCGATCACCAAACCATCCTACATCATTCTGGAATCTCCACCACGTACATAGTGGTCAAAGTGGTTTTCGGTATTGGTATAGAGTATTGCAATATTTGATCTCGGTCTCTTTAACAACCAAACGCTTATTTCATGCCGGATGATTCATTTAAATTTCCAAAACCGTTTCATATATCAAAATATCATACTCTCAAAACCATATCATTTTCGAAATCATATTTACTTTCGAAATTATATCACATTTGAAATCATATCACTTTCGAATTCATATTTACTTTCCAAATCATATCGATACGATGGGTTAATTAAATCCTCATTTCAAAATCATTTACTCAAAGAATTCATTTCACTAGAAAATATCATTTCAAACCCAACTTAGGTTATTTCATCATTTAATCATATTTGCTTTTAAATTAAGGATTTAAATATAACCACTTCCACTTTACAATTTAGAATTTAGAAAATGGTATAAATAGATACAAATGGTTTAATATAGTTTGAAAATATAATTTAAATGGTTTGAAATATTTTAAATTAATTTAAAAAGTGGATTAAAATAGTTTATATAGATTTAAAATAGTTTTAGTGGAACAAAAATAGATTAAATAGATTTAAAATAGATTAAACAGATTTAAAATAGATTAAATAGATTTAAAATAGATTAAATAGATTTAAAATAGATTAAATAGATTTAAAATAGATTAAATAGATTTAAAATAGATTAGATAAATTTAATATAGATTTAATAAATTTAAAATAGATTAAAATGGGTTAATTAGTTTAAAATAGGATAAAATTGATTAATTTGGATTAAATAGACAAAAATTGATTAAAATAGAATTTTGAATAACATTTTTAACAGTTTATATTAAAATACTAAATTTGAAATTAACATCAAATTTAACTATTTCTTCCATTTCAACAAATCTAGACCATACCCAGATTTCCAATCAAAACCCAGTTTCAAATCTTAAAATAACAATTTTAAGCCATTCCAATTTCAATAGATTTCAAAGTTACAAATTTCAAACATTTCAATGACACAATTTCGATAAGTTTCGTTTATACTTCAAATTCAACTTTAGAATTCCAATTTAAACCCTCTAAGTAATTTCATTTCATTTAAAATCATTTCATTTAACCAATCCAGTGTTTGTATATAATTTCCTACCCTATGGTTAAGTGATATGGATATTTATCATTTCAATCTGCAAATATTTAAATTTACATGTATATATCATTTCAACCCGCAGTCCTGAATTAAAACAAAATCCATAACATCGCTCGAGTCTATCATTTCAACCCATAACAATTTTCCCTAATCTATAGATCGTTCAGGCATGTATCATTTCAACCCACAGGGAACTTGCAGTGTTATAACAATATAAAAATATAACATATAGTCATCCAATATCAACAATCAGACATACTTCACAATCATCATCCAGATCAACCAATAAACATCAATAGATTACGGATTATCATTAATAGGTATTAAATTGACAATTAAATTCAATATTAAATTAAATGATAATTAAATGCAATAAAATTCAAATTTAACTAGAATGACAATTTAACCTTACCAAACATCAACCAATCAATTTCTAATCACATCATAATTCAATTTAACTGACATAAGATAATCTAATAGTCGTGAGTGGGTTAAAACCCTCGCTTTTGATTTCAAATTTGAAATCCAAGATAAGGCCCAAATTTCAACAGTCTTAGAATTCACCCAAACTAGTTCCAAAATGACCGGAATTATGATACAACCCTAGTGGAACAAACCGCGCACAAATCCGAGCTCGTATGCAAAAGTTATTAAGGATAGGCCACACCACGACAGCCGTGGTCGTCCCAATTCGCCAGAAAACGAACGCATAGTTCCTTTTTGATCTCCAATTGCTGTGAACCCAAGCACTTCTAGCCCTAAGAAGCCACATGAATTGAAACTGCTCATCACCCTCTATGCGCCCATGCCAACCGATCGAGCCATCGTTGAAGATCCACCGTTAAACAAAGCTATGGCCTATGGATGACCGAGAATAAATCACTGATTTTTGGTCAAACGATGATTCGATTCGAGAAACGAATTGCATCAGTGAATTACACTCATCGACAGCTTCGAATTGGTATATAATATGACCGAGTTTTGAGGAGTTGTGAATATTGAAATTGGTTTTAATTTGAAAATTAGGGTTTGAATTTGAATTGGGTTTTTAATGACTGTCATTTGAGAAGGAGAAAGTAGATGGAAATGTACGTACAGAAAAAAAATGGAATGAGGAAACAGCTAGGTTTTATAACAGCCTTTATATAGGCAGATCTGAATATAGAAAGAATGGACCAGATCGATTAATCGAAAATACTATGCGACCCAAATAGCCCGTTCTGACCCCGAAACATAAATAGGACATCCCATAAATCAAAATAGATGTTTTCGATAATTTTAAACTCAAGGAATAGGTTTCAAGTCATATTTCCATCGTATAAAGAAGTTAGATTTAAAATCAGTTTATTTCAAATTAATTTCAATTGAATTTAATCAAATTGATTTCTGCGCGTTTCGAGGTCGTATGAGTAAACGACAAGTCCGATCGCTACGAAACTTGAAATATTATAAAAATTCACTGTTACGGATCTGATGAAACTAGTTTCATAAAATCACTTTTTTTAATTTCATATTTAATAAATAACAATTTTATCATTTTTGATTACTTAGTCATTTACAATAATTGAAAACACGTTTACATATCAATTTAGTGTTGAATATTGCACTAATTACATTGTTCAATTTCAACTGTAATTAAATCCAATTAATTATATTTTAATTCCAATAAATTGATTAAATTTGATTTCTATCTTTTTATTCAATCAATCATTACTCTATGGACATAGTTAACATTAGTTTATATCTTATTACACTAATATTCTACAACTATCATTTTATTTTACATTAACGTAATATTTTAATTACATTTAATGTAAATTAATTTCCAATTTAATTCAACAGATTAAATAAATAAGTAACATATAAAAATTGTCACCTTTTGCTTAAATTTAATCACATTTATAAGTTTATTATTTACAAACAAATGTTATAATTACTTACACAACACTGATTTCACCCTATTACAATTAATTACATATTTTCTCACTAATTAATATAACATTTAAATTATTTCCTTATTTTCAATTTATAACCAATTTTATGTTTACAATTATTCAATTTTTTCAAATTGCATTAAGATAATTATCGATTGCCTTAAATTAACATTATTAAATTTCATTCTAGTTATTATTCTCATTAATTAAATCACAAATTTTAATTTCTTCCAACATTAAATTACAAAATCCTATTAAATTAACTATTTTTAATTATCGAAAATTACGGATCGTTCCACAGACCGATTTAAAATATTCAGAAGAGTACATAATATAGAAATCAATATTAGAGTAACATAATAAAATGTGAGTCTACAAAATATCGATACTAGACCTACATAAATATATACATCACATCTAAACAATCGTAACAGGTACAGGATAACAACTAAATAATATACATAGGTCGTTTCAAGTGTCTAGATATGCAATCATGAAGTAAACACAAGATGTCAAAATAGTCTACTCCAATGCTATCATAAGATCTAAAAGTCAGCAAGTCTCTGTACTTGTAGGATCTCGGCTTGACCAGGGTATTATAAAAATAAACGTATTGGATTATATCTAATAAAAAGGTGAGATACAGATATCATAAATATATGACTCAACAATAAAAATAAGTCATAATACAAATATGCCTAAAACCAAATAATCATAATAAGGCATATCAATCAAAATCACCATTTCATAATTCCATTATCATAAATATATAGCTCAACAATAAAATAAGCCATAACAGAAATATGCCTAAAACCAAATAATCATAATAAGGCATATCAACCAAAATCACCATTTCATAAATCTATATAAAGTCTCAAATGGACGATCATAAAAAAATGGTGATAATAATTCAAAATCTTCAAATTCACAAAAAAAGGGAATTTCATTCCCGAACGCAATGAAAAGGTCACTAACACCTCTCCAAGCAATTTGACAAGGTCGCTAACACCTCTCCAAGAAGTTTCATCCAAGAAGTTCGACAAGGTTACTAATACCTCGCCAAGCAGTTTCATTAGGTCGCTAACGCCTCTTAAGCAGTTTCGTCGGGTCTCTAAAGCCTCTCTAAGTGGTTCTGTCAAGCGCTACCTAAATCTAAGAATGTATCAACTCTCAAGTCGAGAAAATATGAGTCATCTTCTCTCGAGAAACTATTGGCCTGAAATTCAAACCCCTAAGATAATAAGACTCAAAAGTGTAAATTACTTTCGCTTTAGTAATCACAAAAATTTAACTAACTATACTATGCCAAAAAGTGAAATTCTAGTATTTACTAAAAGCTAGTAAATTCCACTCAAACTCTATTTAAATGGTTATAACAATAAGCGAAATAATTATAAGGGATGTCCCATACCGATCTGACAATTCAATCGTTTATTAAAATTGCTTATTTCATAGAAAAGCACAAAATTTCATTAAAATATCAAATCCATGATAAATAAAATAAAAGAGTTTTAAACTAATTTTATACAAAAATATAATTTTCCAAAATCGCTTTTAAATCCATAAACTCATTTTAAAGAAGATTTATTTATTTACAAAGGTTAAACACTTTCAAAATCTTTTAAACCTCTTTTGCAACTAAAATCACTTGAAACTGAAATTCTTATTTCCATAATATCTTTTATAAAATAATACCATATTTTATCTTTTACCTTTAAAACATTTTCAAAATTATATACTTAAAATAGTAAATTTAAAAAGGTTTTATAAATAAACATTACTCATCTTTAAAAGCTTTAGATAGAAATTCTAAAATAAGAGCTAAGTTAATAACATAATATAATTTAACTATATTCTATTAACTAAATTTCAATAAGGATCAAAATAGATAAAATCTCATCTTGAAAATCTTTCTAAAACATTTAAATAACTCAAATAACAAACTCATCAAAATTCAACTTCTTGAGCCATTTTCGCTGTATAAAATTTCATTTCCATAATACGGAATTATTTAGCGATCCAAGTTGCTTTCCAATAACTCCCATCGCTCAAACATTGCATAACCATTATATAATCTAGCTACAGAGTCAATTGCATTTTGATGTTTTCAACATTCATGCTATTTCATAATTAATCATCAATTCAAATTCAATATTTCAAACACACAAATCAACTAATTCGAACACCGAACTAATTGAACTATGGCATGCAATTGTATTTTAATAATGTCATTCTATCACTACCACATATTAATGCAATTCATAGCTAAAGCTAGATACACAAAAAGGGATATAACTAATTTAGATATAAGTGTGTGAGTTAAATAAAATAACTTGCCTTTCTCATTCACTCGCTTAACTCGCCTAGGATGATGCTTGAATTCTCCCCGAATCAGCAACCTTAAGCCTAGCCAACCCTTGCCTTTGTAGCTTGAAGCTGTTGTTCTCGCCATCATGCCTTCTTGCTCATGTCACCATTGAACGCCACCATTGAACGCTCCACCAAACTCCCAAATAACTAGTCGCCGTCAAGTATCATTGCCGCCACCAAAACCAGGTCCCGACCTTCCTCATCCACGCGTTGACCCTACCGATAACCACGAACGCACGCCTCTATTCTCAGATTGTGACTGACATCACTGTCTTCGTCAGCAACCAAGTCACGCTCATTCATCTCGCCATCCACGCTCACTCGATTGCCTCTCCTTGCTTGCAACAGCCAATATCATGATTTTGTTCGTCGTTCCTTCGATCGTTTTTCTTTTTTATTTCTTTTTTTCGTTCGAGATTTTTTATTTATTTAGGGATTTGGTGAAATAATGGCTAAGAAAACACTGAATACGGGTTAGGGGAGCAAGAGAAAGGGATGTTTTTTTATGTAAATGTGTTGGGCTTATATACATACATACATACATATATACATATAGACACACACATACATACATGTATATATATTCCATTTTTTCCTTTTCATTTGTATTTGTTTCTCTTTTTCATTCAAACCACTATTTTATTAACTTGTAAAATCTATTCCAGTCTAATTTACACTTCGTTCTGCTAACCATATTTTGATAACTAAACATCTCATTTAAATTCAATATTTGCTTTTTTTATATTTAATTATTCTTTGTATTGATATAAAAATAAATTTATTCAACTTCGTTGATTTATTGATTTGTATTAAATATCAAATAAAACTTCTTCACATGTATTTCGGTTAAAATTATATAATATTACTACTTCGAGAATAGGGTTGTTATATAAAATTATTGTATGTAGCAAGTAATGTAACCTAACATATAGTACGAATAATCACAATAAGGCAGGCAATCAAGCAACCAAATAAACAAACAAGAAAATAATCAAACAGATAGACAATAAAACTAACCATAGCAAAATAAGAAATCAACAAAAAAATACAAGCAAAAAATAATAATCCACACAAGCACGACATAAATTATTCAGAGAGCATAGTCAAATAAACTGCACAAATTTTTCTAATTACAATTAATAACTTGACAAGAAATATATTAATTCAAATAATTGATCCAAAGTAAATAAATACAATGAAAAGGTCGTTATACCATATATCAAAACGGGCAATCTATATATCACATCCCAGCTATCTCAATAGAAGGGAATAACTAGTTTTCCCAACAACTCATTAGGGAAAGTAACACATAACAGTCACAAAGGTTTCATTGTCATAATAGGTGTTTGGCAAACTCAAAACTCATCTCGCATGGTCATTTTACACTCTATGTCACGGAGTATAGTCTCATTGTCCTTAAATAGAGTTCCCCAAATACAATATCTTTCCCATCAAATACTTTTTAACAAGAACCTCTCAACGTTTATCATTCAAATCTAATATTTTACAGTTTCAACTATTTATTTCCGAATCAAATCATTCTTATGTTTGTAAAATATTTTCATAATGTGCTTTGAAAATTAAATATCTTATAATACATCCTTTCCTAATAGTATATTTCCAAATATATTCTCATAATTTTTTTCCAAAATTGGTATATACCAAATGAATCCTTTACGCAAATTTTTTTTCCTTTTAAAGCATCGTTTATCAAAGAGTGGTCTTCAAATTCAAGTCCTTAGAACTAAAACCGACTTTCAAAATCGACTTAATATTCCCAGCTAGGTATGTTAAAAAAAAAATTCAACCATGGCACTTTCATCGAAATAGCCTTTCCATATAACATCTTTTAAACAAATATTCCACAAATGTAATATATTTAGTTTGATAAATTTCAAAAAAAAAAAATTTCTTTCTAATTCACCCTCAATAAAATGCTTCTAACAAAGCATTCTAAATGATAACGAAATTATAAAATACCTTTCTTTATATATGTTACAAAGGATGTTTTTAGATCAAAAACAAATTTATCCAAAATGTTCCCATAGAAATATTTCCGCCAAAATAAAATATATTATAATGGATTCAGAAACTGGCTTTTAGTTAGAATGTTTTTATAATAATTATTACTCTTTACAGAAATTTATTCAGAAAATTTATTTTCCAAATTGGATGGTTTATTATTATCCATGTAAAAAATTTGAAGGAATCGTTTTATGTCCAAAAATTTACATTTTCCCTTTCTAATTAAATATCTTTAAAACCAAAAATGTGTACATTTTCCTAACCCCTAGCACAGCCGTAGCTCAATCCAACAACCGCCAACCCCTCTACATTGCCAAAGCCCGTCACCCCCACCACTCCCCTCGACTTTCGCACCGAAACTTTCCCTCATCACACCACGTTCCATTTTAACTATCCTCTACTGCCTACACCTCCAACCCGAACCAAGCTTCAAGTACAGATACCGCAACACTCCTCCCGCCACCACCAACATCCACACTCGTCCAAGCACCAATAGAAAACCCACCAGCAATTAGCCACTTCTCACTACTACCATCAAGAGGAGCCAAAATTTCTGTAACAAGCATAGATAAAGCGAATCGAGATCCTCCATCAAAGCAAGCGTGAATTTGATATGAATACTCCTGCTTGGGCTATATTTTTCAAAAATCTCCCGCGTAATGATGGGTAGTACAAGTCAAAGCGGTTCATTCTAAACTACTCAAGTATTAATGCCCTTATTCCACCATTATAATTTCTGGACAAAGGAAAAAGGTATTGGGGTAAACATTTAGTAAGGTTTTTCCTAGACGGGAAGCTATCTTATATTGTAGTCTTACACCACCTTAAGCTTGCATAGAGGAATTTTGATGGGATTAAAATTAAATCAGAAACAATGTGTTTCTTTTTTAAAATAAATGACGAGATTCTAGAATTTTGAAGGAACAAGATTCTAGAAGCCGATACGATAATTACTAAAGGAAAAGTTTTTATTATAATAAAATGGGATCCACTATAGATTGAGTTAAGGAACACGTTAAAATAGTTCTTATTTGGGTGCATTTGAGTAGAATACCGACAGTTATATGGTCATTGATTGGAATCAATAGGCTTTCTAGCCACGTTGGTAATGCCATCTTTTCAATGAATCCACCCAAAAAATTAAAAAGATTTTAGTATGCCAAGGTAATGATTGATGTTGAACCAACAAAGAAAGTATTTGACAACATCCCAATTCAAGTGACAAATGAGAGAATAATTTATGTTAAAGTTTGTTACTCTTAGGCATTGGTTATATGTGTTATATGCAAAATACAAAAGAGAACCGCACTATTAGAAATCTTAACAAAAAGCATGATGAGGTTTTAAACGATAAGGCATTGCAAATGTGCCCATAAAGGAAAAATAAGCAAAAATACTTGGGCAATAGGAAAAGTACACAGGCACAATGCAACAACCCAATATTTTATGATTATTTCTATTTGTTTATTTTAATTATTTAACTTGAAACTCCCGATTTAAAAACTTTATTATATTTATTAAAATGGATAAATTTTTTATTTTAAAAATAAATTTTGCTTTCTATGTAAATTAAAATTCTAAACCTGAATAAATAGAATATTTCTAGAAAATGTGGATTTTGGTCAATCTGGTCAAACTTTGACTTTTAAATTTTAAATTTAAATATTTGAATTCTTGAATTTTATCTTTCATTATGGAAATAAACTTAATTTCAAGAATACTGCTTTTCGTTTCGTTGAAATCCGATTTATATTGTGAAAGTTATGTTTTTTACTATATTGTATGTACATTGATAAAATTGTATATTTTAATTTATATAAATAATATTTTTATTTGTCATATCATGTTCTGATATGTGTTACATGACATGTTGGGTATATATTTTTATTTTCAAAATATTTTAAAAGTTATGTTATAATTTTTCCAAAACTTATTGCATTTTATTTTCAATTTTTAAAAACTAGTTTATATTTTTAAGTTATTTTCTTAATTAATTTATATTTACCTAAAATTTATTTATTTATTTTTATTCATAAATTATTTTTGTTGTGTTTTTATTTTATTTATATTCATTTTTCATGTGTTTAAAAATGAATAAAGATATAGAAAGTTTGAAGAGTTTTAACCTTTCGCATGCCTTTGTCTTTTCACCTTCTATTTACCTTTTCACTCCAAATTGTCACATGCACTGAAGGCCGACCTTATCCACTTTTCTTCAGCTGAATGCATTTCATTTCTCACGCAAACATTTTATTTCTCATCTCCAAAAACTTCGGCCTCCATTTCTGAAAATTGGTAATGTTTCTTTCACTTTCTTTTCAATTTTTCCTTGTTTTATGTAATTTTATGCCTTGCTTTCACCTATATGGTTCGGCCATAGCCTCCTCCTTCACCACCACCTTCATCACCACCTTTTTCAGCTGCAAAACACCTCCATATCCACTGACCTACCTGGCCGTGGCCTCTATGATGCAAGATCCACAAACAAATTAGCAAACACTTCTTATTTATGCATAGCCGAGCCCACCTATTGCCTTCGCCACTTCACCACACCTCTTGGCCACCACTTGCACCACTTCCACCAGTCCCTACCTGACCCAAAGCCACTTCCACACCATCCCCTGGCCTCCACCAGTCATGGCCGAGCCAATTGGAGCCATGGCCGAGCTTGTGATTGTGTAAAAATTCACTTTTGTTGCCTTGAACTTTGTTTCATGCACAAACAACTTCCACTCTTTCACTTCCTCATTATGGCCGACCATATTGATCCATACATGATCCATTCACACACCATAGCCATGCATTTTATACCTAGGCTGAGCATTGGATAGGTGAAAGCAAGTGCAAGTGATTTGGTTCTTTGTTATGCATAAATTCTGACTTGTTTAATGTTATATTATGTTGTATATTTATATGCTTTATATTGTTTTGTTTGATATGTAACAAGACAAATATTTTGGTTCTCCCCTCACTTAAATCCGTAGTCGTACCTTCGTGCTTTCCAAGTCTTTGTTTATGTGTCTGAATCTGTTATCTACGGCTTATAGAGGTGAGTATTTCTCACCAGACATTTTGTACTTATATAATTAGTAAATTGACACCATTTGAATCTGTAGATTATATTATTATGTTATAACTGCCTGTGATATGATCATATGATGTTCACCTCTGTTTATACACCTGTCATATCATTTGTTACTGTTATATAATGTTATTTTGTTTATTTATATCATTTTATCACACTACAAGTTCCCTGTAGATTAGAATCACTATGCATTGAAATGATACATACCCGAACTGACTTTAGAAAAGGGGAAAGTCGTTATGGACTGAAATGATAGGCGTGAGTGATTTTTATTTATTTTTATTTACTTGGGATTGTGGGTTTGAAATGATAAAACCCGAATTTTTTCTTTGTAAATTACGGATTGAAATGATATACTATCTGTATCATTTGACTTAGGTTAGAAAATTTTATATACAGACCGGTGGTTAATATATTTTTTCTTGAATTTATAATATATTATAAAAATGCAAATATTATGATATTTTAATTTAAATTTAATCTAAAAATGATTTTTTATAAATATTAGTGATTTTCTACAAGTTAAATAAGTGAGATAAATAAATGGTAGAGGAGAATTTGAAATATAAGTAAATTTTGGATTTATGATTTTGTTTATAAATGAAGTTTAAGTTAAGTAATAAAATATGAAAATTTGATTTTTCTTTGAATTTAAAATGATTTTATAAAGTGTTATTGATTTTCTTATAAATTAAAAATAGTTAAATAAATAAATGTTTAACTTAACTTGGAAAATGTGAAAAGTGTTTTAAAAATAAAAGTTAAGTTAAGAAAATAAAAGGGAATTTAAATTTAATTTATGAAATGGTAAATTTAATTAAAATTTAAAGTAAATGAAATGTTATAAAATTTTACATTTATTTTTATAAGTGCATTATAACAAAAGATTTGATAATTATTTGTGAAAATTTCACTTTATAAAATCATAAATTAAAGGGTATTTAAATGATCATTTTAAAGTGAGAAAATATGATCTTATAAGTTAAAAATAATTTAAATTAAAGTTTAATGGTTTATGAAATTGTATTGAAAATTTAAAATTTAATTTAACAGCATTTCAGAAATGATATCATTTCTAAAGTTAAAGATATTACAGCATTTTGTAAATGTTGTAATTGATATAAATGAACTAAAAGACTAAATTGAACTAAGGGTTATTATAGCACTTTGTAAGTGCTGTAGTTGTTGAAACTAAACTAAAACCTATTACGGATTTCTGTAAATGCTACCTTTGTAAAATGAATTGTTTTCAAATGTAAATTTCCCGTAGCATTTTCTAAATCCGCGAAAACTGAAATTTCACTGTTTTAATAAATTGAAGTGAATAAATGAATTCTGAAAATGGTAAAATTTTGAGAATTGAATATTTGATTATTAAATATAATAATTTCATTTTAAAATGGTTTAATTGGAATATTTGATTTGAAATATAAACTATTTTGAAATGTGATTTGGAGTGGTATTTAAATTAAATAAAAATGAATGAGTTTTTAAAAGGATATGATATTTAGATATTTTCAAATGAATTTTGAATGATATTAAATTTTGAAATAATATTTGATTTCGAAGTATAAATTACCATTTTAGAATTTTAACCACGGGATGTATTTAATTTATGGTTTAACGATCCTTAGAGGATGGGCGATCCCAAGCATTCTTTAAGTTATTGTGCATTACTACTACAGTTCACTTGAGTTGGTTTACATTATATAAGTATGTATGTCCTGACTCGAGTTTTTGTGTTTTACTTTACGCTCGGGTCAGCCTGAGTATTTACAGCTTAGCTTTGGATTTCTTTTTCTGGAGCTAGGAATCGTTGGAGATTTGCTTATCTAGTTATATATCCCTTTCAGTTTCAGTTGTCTATTTCAGCACTTGTGTTCATAAACTTCTATGTATTTGAGATTTCTATTGCATATGTTTCAGTCTGATATTATGTATTATGTTTTGGGATTTTGTTATAGCAGCTTCATGAACTACTATGCTATTTTAATTTCCGCTGCGAGTTATTTTGATATTTCTATGTCTGTGATTCTATGCTTGTTATCATTTGCTCCAGATTTTATTTACAATGCGGTATTTTGAGCAATTCAAGTCTGACATGTGTGGATGCGAATGGCTGAAAATATCGGGTTGTTACAGTTGGTATCAGAGCTTTGGTTTTGGCAAACCTTAGCCTGTGGAGCAAAAACTCATTAGAGATAGGGTAGAAATACCCTAGAATGAGTGAAATCAATCTCAGAATCATTTCCTTGTGAGAGAACGTATTTTCGAAGTATAAAATGATTTCCAAATGATTTTTAAAGGATTTTCAAAGATTATATTGGTATAAATAATTTTTCTTATTTTTAAATCAAGATTTTCTAAACTTCATCCCTTCGGTACCCACCTCGTTAGAAATCTTTTGGTTAGGATTCTTACCGATTCGGATTCCTTAAACTTTGGAATGCTCCCACTAGTTCTAAAATCCATCCCTGTCTCCCCTACTTGTATTCCTTTGATTTTGGAGCATTCCATAACCCCTCTTTGAATGACCTCTATAAAGAGCGATGATTCCGCAAATCTTTGAATGATTTGTAAAGGGGTGAAACTCCTTTACAATTGGCATTGATTCACCAGAGATTTCTATATCCTCAATTTACGATATTATCTTCTGCTATACCTGGATTCTATCTCTGGAGATCAAATGTCGATTTGCCTTAAATTTCCGCATTGGTTATATTCCTGAAGTCACGGTTGACCAGTTAAGGTCGCCGGCGATTTATATGGGCTTATCCATCTCCTATTGGGTAATTAAATTATCTTATCTTCGTTCGAGTTTATCTTCGAACCAGAATTCTATTTAATGAGAGTTCCTCTAAATTTTAATCTCTGTTTATAACTTTGAATCATTCTTTGGAAATTTGTGTTTGGTTGTACTTCGAAATTGTCCATACATCGAAATTATTATTTTGATAAGGATGACCACCTTTTTATATAAAAGTGAAATGTTTTCGATAAGGATTATATATTTTTCTTTCTTTAAAAATTTAAAATTTCGAAAGGATATGAAATTTTGAAAATTTTATAAGAATTTGACTTATATAAAATGGTTTATAACTGAAGGGTTTTTGAATTTGAATTTCGAGGAATCGAACTCCGGTGTTTTGAAATTGGTTTTAAGATTTTGAAAAATATATAATAATAATAATATGATTTAAAAATATTTTTTGAATAAGAAATGTTTCAAATGTATTCGAATGAATTCCAATGATTTCGAAGAGATTTCAAAGAAGTCTCTAGAAAATAAAAGTCCAGAACCCACTTATGTGCTGGAATATAATTTCGGTGATGAATGCATACATCATCGACATTGATTTTCGAGTTTCTGAGTGGGGAGAGGCCACTCTAGTAGCTTTGCTATGCGTGTGATTTTGTGAAACCAATTTTTATTTCAGGTTTTGAGATATGGTTTGATATTCGAAAGATATATGTATATATATATATATATATATATATATATATGTGTATATATGTATGTATGTATGTTTGTATATCTGAAATGATTTAAAGTAAGCCGGTGTTCCATCCTCGAGTTTCAGATTTGTTTTGGTATAACCTTATCTATTGGAAGTGATTTACTGATTTAATGGTGATTTCCAAATTTTGGATTTTTAATACGATTTCTTCGACTATATTTTAAATTTCGGACACTTCCAAATCAAGGTTTAATTTTGAAAGCTAAGTAATCCTGAAAAATATAAATCATTCGATTAGGTAAATGAGTTGAAACTATTTTGTTAAGTAAATGAAAAAGACTATTTTGAATTATACTGATATGGAATTTAGTTTTGGAATGTTTTGAATAAAATTTAGTTTTAAATTGTTTGAAAAGGTAAATTGATCTTTTGAATAGAAATAAATAGTTTAAAGGTTTTAAAGGGATAGTTATAACTTGGAAACCATTTTGTGTATAATTGACTTTGGAAAAGATATTTGGTTTTAAAATAGATTGAAATTTTAACCCAGCTTTTACATGATGACTTTTGAAATGAATTTGTTTGATATAAATTTTGTTGATTTGGAAATTTGGATTATTTTCTAAATTTATTGTTTTAAGAAACTTTGAAACTGAATATATGTAATTTGGAAGAAATGATTTGACGAAATCATATATGATTTTTGAAACTGAAACGTTATTGAAGGAAATGAAATTTAGAACCTTGTTTTATTAACTACTTGATTTGGGGGTTATCGAACTTATATAAAAAGGATTTGTATGAGTATGAAATGGATTTGAAAACTGTTGATTTGGAAAGGGTACTCAATTTGGAAAGAGAAATCTTATATAATCAAAGTCTATATAAATATAATTTGATATACTATTGATTTGGAAAGTATTCGATTTGAAATGGAATCTTATATATGAAGGGATTTATACAAGTATGATATTTTGATTTTGAAAGGTACTATATGATGCATATTTTTGAAGTAAAGATATGGAAAGTGCCTTCTGCTTGATATCTGCTTTGTGGCCACACTGTGGATTCATTCTATCAATATTATTCTCTCTGATTTGGGTTTTTCGGATATGATACTCGAGTGTCCATTTAATTCCATGGCGATCTCCACGGTTTTATGATCGCGACTGCATAGCGTAATTCCCCTGGCTGAGATGGCCTGGGGGTACAGATGTTTCCTGGGGGATTCAGGCGTAACCATTGTGTATCCTACGATCTATGTAGGTCGTATTAGTAGCGAAATCTGCTGGCTGAGACAGCTTAAGGGTATGGATGTTTCCTGGGGGATCCAGGCGTAACCATTGTGTATCTACGGTCTACTAGTCATCATGGCGTAATTCGCAGGCTGAGATAGTTTATAGGTACGGATGTTTCCTGGGGGATCCAGGCGTAACCATTGTGGATATGCGATCCATGGTTGGACAAATGTTTGGTTTGGTTGATTTGTTTGGATTGTACTTTCCATATCTTTTTTTAAAAGGTTTTCCAGTATTTTCACTGGGTGTTGAAACAAGTCTACTAAGTACCTGGAGAATTCTTGCTTTGCGCCTGATCAATGCATAGCCAGAGTCTGTAGGAACGAAACTAAACTTGTTAAGACATCGAGTTATAAAGTATTTTAATAAAGTATTATATAAAGGATATTTTGATCATTTATTTTACTTGTCAAAATAATTTAAAAATGTTCTAAATATTGTTACTTCGAACTATCAAATTTGGATCAAATGACTATTCATCATATTATAAAATATTTAAAATGTTATAAATATAAAATTTTAAATTGAAATTTATATGGTTTTAAAATAATGGTTCATCCTTGTCTTTCAACCTATTTTCCGTCTAGCTATTTCTATTCTCCTACCTTCTTCTTCTTCGAGGGTCCTTTCTAAATTGTGGAATGAGTTGGTTCTTTGGCTTATCGTTAAGATTTGCCCAGGAAGCTTTCTGGAGTGCATGATGTATTCCATGTCTCTCATCTTTGCCGATATCTTCATGATCCATCTCTTATTGTTCAGCCTTCTGCTCTTGATAGTTTGGATATTGAGCTTAATCCGAGCTTAATCTGACTGTCCAGAGTAAGCCACTTCGTATTATCAGCAAAGGTACGAAGCAGCTAAGAAGGAAATCTGTTAGTCTGATCAAAATACGGTGAAGTACTGATGATCGAGATTGTACTTGGGAGACGGAGTGTAACAACCATAAATTTTTGTGATTTATTTTAATTGTTTATTTTATTTATTTTATTTGAATTTTTGATTTAAAAAAAACTTTATTATATTTATTAAAATGTAATTTTAAATATAAATTTTGATTTTATGTGAATTATAATTCCAAACCTGAATAAATAGAATAATTCCAGAAAATGTAGATTTTGGTCAAACTTTGACTTTCAAATTTAAATTTAATTTTTGAATTTTATCATATATTATGAAAATAAATTAAATTTCAAGAAAATTGCTTTTCGCTTCATTGAAATTCGATTTATATTGTGAAAGTTACGCTTTTTACAATATTGTATGTAAATTGATTTATTTAATAAAATTGTACATTTTAATTTATATAAATAATATATTTATTTGTCATATCATGTTCTAATATGTGTTATATGACAAGTTAGGTATATATTTTTATTTTAAAACAATTTTAAAGTGATGTTATAATTTTCCAAAGCTTATTGTATTTTTATTTTCAATTTTTAAACCCTGGTTTTTATTATTTAGCTATTTTGTTAATTAATTTATATTTATCTAAAATTTATTTATTTATTTTCTTTCATACATTATTTTGTTTTTTTTGTTTTATTTTATTTATTTACATTTTTCATGTGTTTAAAATGAATAATGAAAATACGAAATATAAAGAGTCTAAACCTTTCATATGCCATGACCTTTCGCCTACTTTTTTTGTCTTTTCATTTTCCAATGGACATTTGCATTGAAGCCGTTCATATTTTTTCCTTAGCTATGCATATTATTGTCATTTTACGTAAGAGCAACTTCTCTCCATCTCAAATGCTCAGCCATCAATTTCTGAAAATATTTGGTAATGATTTCTCCTTCTTTTCCTTATTTTCTTCTTTGTTTTATTCATTTTTTCATGCCTTGCTTTCACTTGCTTAGCCTCAAGCTCCACCTTCACAACCACCTTGTTCAACTGCAAACCCCTTCCATCTCCATTGACCTACCTGGTCGTGACCCCTAAGATGCAAGCTCCACAAAAAAAAAAATAGCAAACACTCCTTATATATGCATAGCCGAGCTCAACAATGTATCACCACTCCACAACACCCTCTCGGTCACCATTAGCATAACTTCCACCAGCCCCTACCTGATCCTAGACCACTGCCACACCATCCCCTAACTCCAGCAGTCATGGCCGAGCCATCCATAACCATGGCCGAGCTTGTGAGTGTGCACAAAATTTCATTTTTGCCTTGACTTGTGTTGTTCATGCCATTTATCACATAAGCAAACTTTCACTCCTTCATACCCTAACTAGGCCGACCCTATATAGTTCCATACTTGACCAAATACACTAGCATGGCCGTGCCTTATCACCATATGGCCGAGCATAGGATTGTGAAAGCAAGTGTAATTCGTTTAATTATTTGTTGTGCATTATTTCTTGGTTGTTTAATGTCATATTTTGGGTTGTATATTCATGTGCATATCTTGTTTTGTTTGATATGTACAAGATAATATCTTTGGCTCTCTCCTCACTTGAATCCATATTCATGCTTTCGTGCTTTCCGGGCCCGTGTTTGTGTGTCTGAATCTGTTATCTCCAGCTTGTAGAGGTGAGTATTTCTCACCAGACATTCTATACTTACATAATTAGTAAATTGACACCATTTGAATCTGTATATTATATTATTACGTTATAACTGCCTGTGATATGATCATATGATGCACACCCCTAATTATACACCTGTCATATCATCTGCTACTGTTATATAGTGTTATTCTGTTTATTTATATCAGTTAATCACACTGCAAGTTCCCTGTAGATTTTAATCACTATGGGTTGAAATGATACATACCCGAACAGATTTTAGAATGGGGAAAAATCGTTATGGGCTGAAATGATAGGCCTGAATGATTTTTATTTATTTCATTTTACTTGGGATTGTGGGTTTGAAATGATAGAACCCGGATTTTTCTTTATAAATTACGAATTGAAATGATATATTACCCGTATCATTTGACCTAGGTTATAAATTGTATACAGATCCGTGGTTAATATATATTTTTCTAAAAATTTTAGAACATTTTAAAAATGTAAATATTATGATATTTTTATTTAAATCTAATTAAAAATGAATTTTTTAAAATATTAGTGATTTTCTACAAGTTAAATGACTGAAATAAATAAATGGTAAAGTAGAATTTGAAATATAAGTAAATTTTGGAATTTATGATTTGGTTTATAATTGTAGTTTAAGTTAAGTAAGAAAATATGATAATTTGATTTAAATTTTAATTTAAAATGATTTTATAAAGTTTTATTGATGTTTCTATAAATTAAAAATAGTTAAATAAATAAATTTTTATAATTGAAATTTAAAATATAACTTAACTTGGAAAATGTGAAATGCGTTTTATAAATAAAAGTTAAGTTAAGGAAATAAAATGGAATTTAAATTTAATTTATGAAATGGTAAATTTAATTAAAATGAAATGAAAATGAAATGTTATAAAATTATACATTTATTTAATAAGTAAATTATTAAAATTTGATTTTGTATGAAAATCTCACTTTGTAAAAATCATAAATTAATGGAAATTTAAATGATTGTTTTTAAAGTGAGAAAATATGATTTTATGAGTTAAAAATGTTTAAATTAAATTTTAATTGTTTATGGAATTGTATTAAAATTTGAGATTTAATTTAATAGCAATTCAGAAAGCTATCATTTCTGAAGTAAAGGATATTACAGCATTTCTAAGTGCTGTAATTGATACAAATGAACTAAAAGGCAAAAAAATGAACCAAGGGATACAGCACCTTGTAAGTGCTGTAGTTGCAGAATTGAACTAAAGCTCTTATTTGAAACCTGAACTATTACAACATTTCTGTAAATGTTATCTTTGTTAAATTGAATTGTTTTCAATTGTAACTTTCCGTAGCATTTTCTAAATGCTGTGAAAGTTGAATTTCACCGTTTCAACAAGTTTAAGTGAATAAATGAATTCTGAAAAACTAAATTTTGGAAATTTAATATTTGATTATTAAATATAATAACTTCATTTTAAAATGGTTTAAATGGGTATTTTTGATTTGAAATATAAACCATTTTTGAAATGTTATTTAAAATGGTATTTAAATTAAATAAATATGAATGAGGTTTTGGAAGGATATGTATTTAGATAATTTAAAATGAATTTGAAATGATATTGAATTTTGAAATGATATTTGATTTCAAAGTATAAATTACCATTTTGGAACTTTAACCACGGGATGTATTTAATTTATGGTTTAACTGATCCTTAGAGGATGGGCGATCCCAATCATCCTTTAAGTTATTGTGCATTGCTAAAGTTCACTTGAGTTGGTTTACATTATATAAGTATGTATGTCCTGACTCGAGTGTTTTGTGTTTTACTTTACGCTCGGGTCAGCCTAAGTATTTACAGATTAGCTTTAGATTTCTTTTCTGGAGCTAGGAATCGCTGGAGATTCTGCTTGTCTAGTTATCTATTTCCTTTCAGCTTCAGTTGTTCTATTTCAGCTCTGGGATTTATAAACTTCTATGTATTTGAGATTTCTATTCTTTATGTTTTCAGACTGATATTATGTATTTGTTTTGAGATTTTGTTATAGTAGCTTCATGAACTACTATGGTATTTTAATTTCCGCTGCGAGTTATTCTGATATATCCGTGTTTGTGATTCTGTGATTGTTTTCATTTGCTCCAAATTTATTACAATGCGGTATTTTGAGCAATTCAAGTCCGACATGTGTGGATGCGAATGGAAGAAAATACCGGGTTGTTACATTTGGTTTTCACTTTTTTTTTTCATTTTTCTTCTTTGTTTTAGTGCATTTTCATGCCTTGCTTCACTTAGCTTGTTCGGCCATAGCCTCCACCTTCACCACCACCTTCATCACCACCTTGTTCAGCTGCAAAACCCCTCCATCTCCATTGACCTTCCTAGCCGTGAACCCCAAGATGCAATCTCCACACAAAAATTAACAAACACTTCCTATATATGCATAGCTAAGCTCTCCTATTGCTCCACCACTTCACCACACCTCTTAGCCACCCTTTGCACCACTTTCACCAGCCCCTACCTAACCCAAAGCCACTGCCACACCATCCCCTACCTCCAACAGTAATACCGTGCAAATTGGAGCCTTGGCCGAGCTTGTTGTTGTACAAAAATTCACTTTGTTGCCTTGTGTTTGTATTTTCATGCATAACAACTTCCATACCTCCATACCCTAGCTAGGCCAACCCTATATGACCCATACTTGACTCAATACACACCCTATAGTCGTGCCTTATCATCATATGGCCGAGCATTGTATTGGTGAAAGCAAATGCAAGTCGTTTGATGCTTTGTTGTGCATAAATTATAGCTTGTTAATGTCATATTTTGGGTTGAAATCATGTGATTTATATTGTTATGTTTCATATGCACAAGACAACTATTTTGGCTCTCCCCACACTTGAATCGTAGTCGTGCTTTCGTGCCTTTATAGATCTTGGTTTGTATGTTTGGTTGTATTATCTCCAGCTTGTAGAGGTGAGTGTTTCTCACCAGACATTTTATACTTATATAACTAGTAAACTGATGGCATTTGAATCTGTAAATTATATCATCATGTTATAACTGCCTATGCTATGATCATATGATGTTCACCCCCGTTTATACACCTATCACATCATCTGTTACTATTATATAATTCTATTCTGTTTATTTATATCGGTTTATCATACTGCAAGTTCCCTGTAGATTAGAATCACTATGGGTTGAAATGATACATACCTGATCAGACTTTAGAATAGGGAAAAATTGTTATGGGCTTAAATGATAGGCCTGAGCGATTTTTATTTATTTCATTTTACTTGGGACAGCGGGTTTGATATGATAGAACCCGGGTTTTCTTTGTAAGTTACGGATTGAAATGATAAATATCTGTATCACTTGACCTAGGTTAGAAAATTTTATACAGACCCGTGGTTAATATATTTTTCTGAATTTTTTTAAAGTATTTTAAAAAATGTAAAAATTATAATATTTGGTTTAAATTTGAATTTAAAATGATTATTATAAGGTGATATTGAATTTCTATAAACTTAAAAATGGTTAAATAAATAAATGTTTAAATTGATTTTTGAAATATAACTTAACTTAGAAAATGTGAAATGTGTTTTAAATTAAAAGTTAAGTTAAAAAATGCAATTTAAATTTAATTTATGAAATGGTAAATTAAATTAAAATGTAAAATAAATGAAATATTATATAAAATTTACATTCATTTTATAAATGAATTATTAAAAATTTGATAATTATTTGTGAAATTTCACTTTATAAAATTATAAATTAAAAGGTATTTAAATGATAAGTTTAAAGTGAGAAAGCATGATTTTTATAAGTTAAAATTTGTTTAAATAAAAATTTATTTATTTATGAAATTGTATTGAAAACTTGGAATTTAATTAACAGTATTTTTGAAATGCTATCATTTCTTAAGTAAAGGATATTACAGCATTTCTAAGTGCTGTAGTTGATACAAATAAACTTTAATGGCTAAAATTAAACAAAAGGCTATTACAGCACTTTGTAGGTGTTGTAGTTGCAGAATTTAACTAAAGTTTAGTTTGAAACTAAATTAAACCTATTACAGCATCTTTAAATGCTGTCTTTTGCTAATTGAATTGTTTTTAAACATAACTTTCCATAGCATTTTCTAAGTGCTGCGAAAGTTGGAATTTCACTGTTTTGATAAATTTAAGTGAATAGATGAATCCTGAAAAGATTAAAATTTTGGTGAATTAAATATTTGATTATTAAATATAATAACTTCATTTTAAATGGTTTAAAATGGAGTATTTTGATTTGAAATATAAACCATTTTGAAATGCGAGTTGAAATGATATTTGAATTAAATAAAATGAATATGGTTGGAAATAAAATATGATATTTTGATATTTTAAAATGTTTGAAATGATATTGAATTATTAAATGATATTTTGAAGTATATAAACTATTTTTAAATTATAAACACGGGTTATAATAACAATTGGTTGTTAAAGAGACCGGGATTGGATATGGACATACTCTCTGTCGATACCGAAAACCACTTTAACAACTGCGTACGCGGTGGAGATTCCAGAACGAAGTAGGATAGTGGCGACGATCTTATTATGGTATGAACGTGGACCCGACTCCCGTGAGTTGGCTTAAGGTGGCTAAAACAGGAGCGATCGACGGGCCAAGTGAGGTAGCTCCTCCAATCGGACACACTTCTTTGATACCATTCTATTAATTGATTGGGCGCACCCTTTGATTTTGGGAGTGTGGCTCGAGGTGGACGGTAGTGGCTGCTACGCGTTACCACCAGCCCGGAATCGTAATTGGTATATCTACCCTGACATTGCCTCGTGTTCCTTGTCACCTACCATAGCGAGCTTTACTACGAGTTTGTTTTTCTGCCGTAGCCCATGGAGTATTTAGGATAGTCTCCCGATCTAGGGATATGCTGATACTGGATGGACTACTGGGACTATTATGTGTTGGGGCTATATGGGTAACCCTTCGACGCTATTTTAAAGTAAGTTTATTTTACTGTGGACATTATTATAATAGCGCAATATCACTACATCGTAAATAGTTTAACGGATCCTTAGAGGATGGGCGGTCCCAAGCATCCTTTAAGTTACTTGTATCTTATTACAGTTCACTTGAGTTAGTTTACATTATATAAGTATATATGTCCTGACTCGAGTGTTTTGTGTTTTGCTTTACGCTCGGGTCAGCCTGAGTATTCACAGCTTTGGATTCCCTTTCTGGAGTTGGTCTTTGCTGGAGATTCTTCCTATCTATTTATATATCTATTTCTGTTTCAGTTGTTCTAGTTTATCTCATGTATTAGTGAACTTCTATGTATTTGGGATTCCTATTATGTTGTTTTCAGACTAATATTATGTATTTGTTTTGAGACTTTGTTATAGTAGCTTCATGAACTACTATTGTATTTTATATTCCACTGCGAGTTATTCTGATATTTCTGTGTCTGTGATTCTGTGTGATTGATTTTATTTGCTCCAAATTTATTTACAATATGTTATTTTGCATCATTCAAGTCTGATATGTGTGGATTATTGTCGATTTGAATGGAACAAAATAATGAGTCATCATATTTGGTATCAGAATTTTGGTTTTAGGAAAACCATAGCCTGCGGAGCAAAAACTCATTAGAGATAGGGTAGAAATACCCTAGAATGAGTGAAATCAATCTCAGAATCATATCTTTGTGAGAGAACATATTTTCAAAGTATAAAATGATTTTTCAAAATGATTTTTAAAAGGATTTTTAAAGAATTATTTTGATATAAAAATTTTCTTGTTTTAAAAAGGATTTTTCAAATGTTTTCTAATTTCCTTCCTTTCATATCTACCTTGTTAGTATTTTCTTTCATTAGGATATTCATCCAAGTGAATTTATCTTGTATTATCTTAATTTATCTTTGGCTTTTCTATACCTTGTCCTAAATTCATTCTTGATTTTTTAGGATGAATCGAGGAAATGCCATAGGTAGGGGTCGTGGTATTGCCCTAGCTCCTCAGCCTGTTGCTCCTGTTAGATTCACTGTTCTCTGTAAGGAATACACTCAACTAGGTGGAACCCCATTCACTAGTTCAGAGAACATCATTGAAGCTCAGCAATGGCTACGGAGTCTAGAGAGGATATTTACTGGTCTCGAGATTACTGATGCCCAGAAGCGTCAGTTAGCAGCTTGGCAGTTGCATGAGGCTGCTCTAGTTTGGTGGGAGTCTGCTACGGCTAACACCGTCAAAGATGATATTACTTGGAAGCAGTTTAGGTATCCTTTGTGTTATCTTGAATTTTGTTCATATTTTTCCTGTTCTTTTGAATCTGTCTTAAATTTGTTCTGTATCCCTTTTCTAGGGAGGCTTTTGTGGCAAAATGGATGCCTGAAGCCAGAAAATCTCAGCTTTATCGTGAATTTATGGATCTCAAGTAGGGTACCATGTCTTTTTCTGAGTATGAGAGGAAGTTCAATGAACTTTCCAAGTTCGGTCCTAGTCTGATTGACACTCCTCTCAAGAAGAATGAGAAATTCATTGATGGTGCTCGTCCTGAGTACTATAATCATCTCATTGCTCATGTTCATGGCACTTTCACCCAGCTTATGGATATGGCTATCTGTTATGCGAACCCTACTTCTAAGGGTCCCACTGCCGCTGGTGCTCCTTCATCTCAGTCTTCCTCCACTAATTCTAGGAAGAGAAAGCCTAATTATCATCAGCAGAAGAAGAATTTGCACAAGCGTCCTGGTTTGGGATCTTCATCATCTGCTCCTTCTCAGAGGCAACCCGTTGATCTTTCCTCTATCACTTGCTTTAGATGTGATCAGAAGGGACACTATGCCAATAGCTGTCCTACTTTATATGGTGCTGCTGTCCCTCCACCTGCTCAGTTGGCTAGGCATGATCTCTACCATATCTGTCTCTGGCCTAGTCATTTTAGGAAGGATTTCCCTACCCAGCAGAAGGGTAAGCCTTCTGGTGTATTTGTTGTTTCATCTGCATCTTCTCCAGTTCCTCCATCTGCTCCTGCTCCTAGTGATGAACAAGGTACTCTTCAGGGCACATTTACTTTATTTCATCATCAGTTTGAGTTTTATTTGATACTGGAGCTTCCCATATTTTTATTTCTGTTGATTTGTGTGATAAGTTCAAGCATCTTCTTTCTCCTGGGCATGCTTCTATTCCTTTATGTATTTCTAATCCTATCAGAGGTCCCGCGAACCTTAATAGGATTTGTAAAGGAGTGAAACTCTTCCATTCTGGTTATTGCTTTTCTGGTGATTTCTATGTTCTGGGTTTCGATGTGTTTGATTTATTGCTTGGTCAAGATTGGTTAAGGAATCATGATGCCTGTATCTCTTGCAAATCCATAATTGTCACTCTTGTTGGAGATAAGGGTGATTCTTTGATTATTCAGTGCCGCATGCCTCAGGATTTTGCTGGCAGTTTTATTTATTCTCTGGATTCTTCTCCTAATGATCTTGATTCAACTCCTGTGATCAGACTATATCCCGATGTATTTGGTGAAGTCACTTCTTTGTCTCCTAAGAGGGAAATTGATTTTTGGATTGATCTTATTCCTGATGTTCGACCTGTTGTTCTTCCTCCTAGAAGAATGGCACCCTGCGAGAAGGTTGAGTTAAGGAATCAAATTGCGGACTTAGCTTCCAAAGGTCTGACTAGGCCTAGTTTTTCTAAATGGGGAGCAGCGGTGGTTTTTGTCACTAAGTCCGATGGTTCTCTGAGGATGTGTATTGATTATAGGAAGTTGAACAAGCCCACTATGAAAAACAGATATCCAATGCCTCGTATCAATGATATGTTTGATCAGCTTAATGGTGCCACTATTTTCTCTCAGCTTGATCTTGCTACAGGTTTTCATCAGCTCAGGGTTGCTGAGGATAGCATTTCTAAGACTACTTTTCGCACCGAGAATGGGTTTTATGAATGGTTAGTCATGCCTTTTGGTTTGACTAATGCTCCTGCTTTCTTTGTTGATTTAATGAATCGTGTTTTCCGTGATGTGCTTAATAAATTTGTTCTAGTCTTTGTTTATGATATCCTTGTCTTCTCTAAGACCAAGGAAGAGCATGAGTCGCATTTGAAATCTGTTTTGGTGACTCTAAGAAATCATCAGTTGAAGGCTAAATTTTCTAAATGCCATTTCTGGAAGGATGAAGTCCGATTTCTTGGGCATATTGTTTTTGGCAATGGAGTTTCTGTTGATCCTGTCAAGATCGCTGCGACTAATGTAAGCTTTCTTTCCTCTCTTTTCTTTTATCATTTAATAATTCTATCTTTTCGATTGTCCTTATGTTCTCCTTATTCTGTTGCAGGATTGGGAAACTCCAAAGACTCCATCTGATATTCGTAGTTTTCTGGGGCTTGCCGTTTGCTACCGGAGATTCATCGAGAATTTTTCTCGGATTGCTGCACCTCTCACTGCTTTGACTCATAAGAATGCTAGGTTCATTTGGGATAAGAAGTGTGAAGTTGCATTCAATGAGTTAAAGAGCAAGCTAACTTCCGCACCAGTTCTTACCGTTCCGAATGGGAGTGAGGGATTGACGGTATATACTGATGCTCGTCGTGAGGGTTTGGGTGTTGTTCTAATGCAGGATGGTAAGGTCATTTCCTATGCCAGTCGTCAGTTGAAAACCCACGAGGCAAATTATGTTGCTCATGATTTAGAGTTGATTGCTATTGTCTTTTCTTTGAAGCTTTGGAGACATCATCTTCTTGGAACCAAGTTTGATCTTTTCATAGATCATCAGTCTTTGAGATATATCTTTTCCCAGAAGTATTTGAATCAGAGCAAGCTCGTTGGCTTGAGTTTCTAGCTTCTTACGACCTCGATATTAGCTATACTCCCGGTAAAGCTAATGTTTTGGCCGATGCTTTGAGTCGGAAAAAGGCTTTTTTATGTCAACTTGTTGTCTCTTCTTCTCCCCTTTGGATCGTATCATAGCTAAGTAGGATGAGGATGAGATGCTTAGATTGATGAAGGAGAGTGTTCGTAGCAGGGTTGGTGGTGGTAGTAGTAGTGGTAGTGGAGCTCGGATCGATGATAGGGGGATTTTGTGGATTAATGGTAGGATTTGTGTCCCGAATGTTGATGGTTTGAGGCATGAGTTGCTTCGAGAGAATCATCGATCCAGACTTTCTATTCATCCTGGTGCGTTGAAGATGTATCGGGATATAAAGAGGCTTTACTGGTGGAAGGGGATGAAGAGGGATATCTCTATCTTCGTTAGTCGGTGTGCGACTTGTCAGCAAGTCAAAGCCGATCACCAGAAGATCCCTGGTTTGTTGCAGCCCCTTGAGATTCCCAATTGGAAGTGGGAACAGGTTTCCATGGATTTCATCAATGGTTTACCGAGGACTCGGAGGGGTAATGAGAGTATCTGGGTTATTGTGGATAGACTGACCAAGTCTGTTCATTTCATTCCGGACAAGTTTACTCGTTCTGCTTCTAGCTTGTCTGAGATCTACATGAGAGAGATCGTTCATCTCTATGCGGTTCCTCTCATTATTGTTTGTGATCTTGATTCTATCTTTACCAGTCAGTTTTGGAAAGCTTTTCAGGAATCTCTGGGTACTCATCTAAATTTGAGCACTGCTTACCATCCACAGACCAATGGTCAAATGGAAAGAGTGAATCAGATTCTCGAGGATCTTCTTTGTGCGTGTGTGCTTGATTATGGAGGATCTTGGGAAGATCATCTACATCTTATCGAATCCACCTACAATAATAGCTATCAGGTATTATCTTATCTTCTGTTTTAAGCCTATTTTAATCTCTTTATCTATCTCATTCCATCTTTGCATTCAGGCCAGTATCAAAATGTCTCCGTTTGCTGCTCTATACGGACGACCTTCTAGATCTCCATCTTGCTGGATTGAATCCGATAATCGTTTGGTTCTTGGTCCTGATGTTATTTTGGAAGATTCTGAGAGAGTTGAGGAGATTAAGAGGAGGTTGAGAGCTGCTCAGGATAGGCAAAAGAAATATATTGATATCGCGTAGGTGGAATTTGGAATTTACTATTGGTGATTAGGTTTTCCTTAAGGTCTCTCCCTTAAGGAATGTCATTCGATTTGGTCGTAGAGGGAAGCTTTCTCCTAGGTTCATTGGTCCTTTCCGCATTGTGGAAAGAGTTGGTTCTTTGGCTTATCGTCTGGATTTGCCCGAGAAGCTTTCTGGAGTGCATGATGTATTCCATGTCTTGCATCTTCGCCGATATCTTCATGATCCATCTCTGATTGTCCAGCATTCTAATCCTGATAGTTTAGATATTGAGCCTAACCTGACAGTCGAGAGGAAGCCACTTCGTATTGTCGATAGAGGTACGAAGCAGCTCAGAAGGAAATATGTTAGTCTGGTCAAAGTACAGTGGAGTACTGATGATCGAGATTGTACCTCGAAGACGGAGGAGACCATTCGTGCTTCAAATCTGGAATTGTTTGTTGCAGGTACTATTTTGTTTTCTATCTTGTTTCTCTTTATTTTACTTGCCCGTTCTTTTCGAGGACGAAAAGATTTGAGTGGGGGAGAGTGTAACAACCCTAGATTTTGAATATTTAAATTTGACGTTATTTCATTTTGAAATTATTTTAAATTTATTTTTATTTCAAGATTTCATTTTTAAATATTTTTAAAGTAATGATAAAAAATTTCCAAAGCTTATTGTAAAATAAATTAAAATGTAAAATAAAAGAAATGTTATAAAAAATTTACATTTATTTTATAAGTGAATTATTAAAAATTTGATAATTATTTGTGAAATTTCACTTTATAAAATTATAAATTAAAAGGTATTTAAATGATAAGTTGAAAGTGAGAAAACATGATTTTTATAAGTTAAAATTTGTTTAAATAAAAATTTATTTATTTATGAAATTGCATTGAAAACTTGGAATTTAATTAATAGAATTTTTGAAATGCTATCATTTCTTAAGTAAAGGATATTAAAGCATTTCTAAGTGCTGTAGTTGATACAAATGAACTATAATGGCTAAAATTGAACTAAAGGCTATTACAGCACTTTGTAAGTGCTGTAGTTGCAGAATTTAACTAAAGTTTCATTTGAAACTAAATTAAACCTATTACAACATTTTTAAATGCTGTCTTTTGCTAATTGAATTGTTTTTAAACATACCTTTCTGTAGCATTTTCTAAGTGTTGTGAAAGTTGGAATTTCATTGTTTTGATAAATTTAAGTGAATAAATGCATCCTGAAAAGATTAAAATTTTGGTGAATTAAATATATTATTATTAATTATAATAACTTCATTTTAAATGGTTTATAATGGAGTATTTTGATTGGAAATATAAACCATTTTGAAATGTGAGTTGAAATGATATTTGAATTAAATAAAATGAATGTGGTTGGAAATAAAATATGATATTTTAATATTTTAAAATGGATTTGAAATGATATTGAATTGTTAAATGATATTTGATGTTGAAGTATATAAATTATTTTTAAATTATAACCACGGATTATAATAATGATTGGTTGTTAAAGAGACCGAGATCGGGTATGGATATACTCTCTATCGATACTGAAAACCACTTTAACAACTATGTACGTGGTGGAGATTCCAGAACGAAGTAGGATAATCAAGCAACACGGAGCTCAATAAAAATAAATAAATAAGATCTTCCTCATTCCCTCAAGCAGTACAAGGTATGGAACCATTAGAGCATTCCCAAACGGAGGAGAGGAGGGGTCGATTCAAGGCAATCGACCCCAATCACCCCTAACCACCCCCAACCAATATAAATTTAGCTGGCTTTCTTTTATCCGGCTAAGGAAATATTTCCTTAGTTGGCTAAAAGAAAGCCAGCCAAGTTTATATATTTTGTTAGCCAAAGCAACCCAGAAGGCCACAACCGACCTCTCGTTGGGGGTCGGTTGCTTCCCAACCATAACACGGTTGGGAATGCTCTTAGAATCCTTTGATGTTCCCCTTCGTGATACTATTATTGCTATACCCACCACTAATAACGAACCACAATTCCCAATGAACACCGTTGTGCACATGGCATATGCGTCATCATCAAATCAAACATTGGATAGTTGAAATGAAGGAATAAATAATGTAAATGCATCGTTGTCCCATCAAACTTTAGAAAATAATATTAATACATGCATGGCTATTTGCACCAAAAGTTGGTACAAACACCGAAGAGATTATATGTAGAGAAATATACGAAGAAATCAAAATTAAAACAAAAGAAACAAGCAGAAAACAAGTAAAAAACAATGACAAACAGATTTATAGTGGTTCGGCGTTAAATGCCTACACCTACTTTGATGAAATAGCTTTATTAATTACTTGAACTTTTGAGTACAAGATGGATAGGATCGGAACACATGAATACAATGGAGTACAAGCAAAATAACATCATAAAGATCCCTTACTGAACAATGAACTGTATTTATAGGGTTAGACAACCAAATATCTTGCTGAAAATTCGCCAGCAGAATCTCCAGATGTTGACAAGGTCACTCGGAAAATTTCAAGGCTCAACTCCCAATATATAGCGATCATCCCCGATTGATAGGGACGTCCATGTATCATTCTACGATTGATAGTGTGCGTCCCCCTCCATGCTAGCTTCATGTTTTTCAAAGTTGTTTGCATAGTTGCCTTCATGTTTTTTGAGATAGCGATCAATTCTTGTTGAGTTGAACTATTGACTAATGTTGTTCACAGCTATAGTGATCCGATCTGATCCCCTTCCTAGGGGAAGGGACAGACATTGATCCCCTATGTAAGGGAGGCACTAATCCATACTTAGAATGCTCCATTGAGTCTATCTCTTGGTTTTGCTTGATCGTTACTTCATATTATTTTTTGTACTTGATCTCTGGACTCCATGATCACCTTCCTGGGATACTTGTCTTATCTATCATCAAGTTTAACTTGCCCAAAGTCTCGATATAGCCAGGTCAAAAGGCCGGATAACACTTGCACCCCAAAATACGTCATGTTTTAAACATGACGTGCATTGAATCGAAGCAAGTTAGAATCATCGGGAAGGATTCCATTCAGTTTGCTGAATAGTCATTATCCTTCCGTTGAATTGCCTTTTCGAAGAGTCGTATCTCTCTCCATTTGTCATGATGCTTGGTCGATATTTATCAATTTAAATTCGAAGTGTAATCCCCAGCTTTTGTCTATGCTCAGTTCCATTAAGCTTATCGATCGAGTTAGAAGGCTTTGGTTATCCATAGTGACTTTTTTTTTGAGAAATCCAGGTGAGATGTCAATTTCTATCGATTCAAGAGATCGAATGTTGGGCATGTACACATGGACATTCATGGGTCATTGCCAACATCGTGTAGTTTAAATATATTTGCATTAATATATTCTTCATCATCCATTCATATATTTTTTAAACATTAGTAAGGGACGTGTGGTATCGACGCTTAGTCTAGGTGGACTTGAACAAATTTCGAGCCCAAGTAAGCGAGCCACATATGTTATATAAGCCAACAACATAGTTCATTTTTCTTTAATTGTTTCATTTTATACTTCAACCGACCCGAACCCTTATTCCTCCTTGCTATCACCATTTACAATCTCGATCGTGAGAAATCATCAATTCCCCCAATACCATAAACGATCCAACCTTCCACTTAACCAGACACCCGTCAATTTAATTCTAGATCCAAGCTTGAACTTGCATCGCCTCCGCTCTCCTTAGGTTGGTACGACCCATGGCCTCGCGCTTGTATTTGATTCTTCATACATAGGTGGGCTTTCAATTTGATTTATATGAAATTCGGTATTGGTTTGTAGGGTTTTCAATGTGATGAGACAATAGGATTATTCACGTTGTTGAACGTAGATCTAGGGTTTGGAAGTATGGAGTTAAATGCTTAGAAAATTGCTTTTATGTGTTCACGGAATGGCGGAGCGGCAAAAAATGGGATCGATTGATGGTGATAGGTGTTGATGTAGAGGAGATGAGGTAATGAGGAGCGATCAGTGATGTAATACGATCAGTTGTAGTACTTTGGAGTTGAGCCGAGTCAACCCAACATGGTAGGATCGGTCACTTGATGGAATGGAGATGAGACAGATTGGTGAAGTCCAGGCGATTGGTTGTACGCATGTGATCAACTGTGATATGAAGTGGAACGAAGTGATGCAAGGCGATCAATGATGGAAGGATCAGTTGCACTGTGGAGCATATGAAACAGAATGGTGAAATTAAAGGGATTAGTTGATTGTTGAAATATAGAGATCGGTGTAAGAGGGATCAGCTGTAGGCAAATAGGCTTGAAATTGGACTAAGCAAGATTGCTTAGGTGGAGGATCGGGTACGATCCCCCAGCCAAGAGGGGCTTAGTCATTTCTTGATTGAGTGGATTTAAACACCTTAATAATTGGATTTGATTATATACACATAAACATTTTCCTTAAGCTAAATCTGAACTAGAGACTTGCATATGATCTCGAACTCAAATACATGAACTTTGAAACAAATGCATATGACTTAGAACTTGAATGTTTGGATTTTGAATTTGAATTTATATGACTTGAATCATTGGAACCCAAAGTCGAACACTTTAGAATATGACTTGAACTAGAATAAGTATAATATATTGTCTCGAATGAACTTGAATATAAATATCGTACTCCAATGTGCCGATGACTGATCCTCTATCTCATGTGAAATCCATAACCATCGACATGAAAACTAGTTAGGATGGTCAGTGATGACGGTCACTCCAGCGAATCCCAGAATCCCGTCACTACTGTCATTTAATTCCGAATTGTTTATCAATACACTGCACAACGCTGCACCACACTGCATTATTTTACACTTTACATGGGAGGTATACGTTCATTCTTCTCTAAGAATGACTATCTACTAAGTTTGAAAGCTATGGGTTCCAGATGCTCGGAGTGATGAAAAAACTACTTCACATGACAATCCTAACTCTTTGTCTACCTCCGCAACAATATCCGCTCGAAACTCTCCAGGCCATCAACCTGAACAACTCGAAAGTTCTCGATAGGGACCAGAAATTCCTTTGAACTTAGAAGTAGAATTCAAGGTTGCATCTGACACTTTAGAAGATGCCATATTTTCAATGATCCGGAGGATTCAGTGCCTTCAAGGGTCGGTGAGGCCTCTCTCCATAGATTGTGCATTAAACATGGGATTCCGTACGAGGATATGCGAGTCCCGCCTCGTAACACTTGCCCTTGGAGGGGTATACTACATGCAAAAAGTTTATGTGCTGCTTGCATTTCACCTTTCAATCCATTCATTCGAAAAATGTTACATTATTTAAGATTGTCACCGGCTCAACTGCATCCAAATAGCTATGCATTTCTACATTGCATGTATATGATGTTCCTCGAATTCTCATACCGTAAGCCGACTCCAAAAGACATTATATTCATTTACAATCTTAAGCGGCGAAAGGGAAGCTTCTTATACAATTTCCTCGAGTTGGCACTAACTGCTAGGTCATAATTGGTGGTTGGAACAAACTGGGCACTTTTAAGAATGAATGTTCTATATGCGTTGCTCACCCGGTTTTGCAGGACGGTGGTTGGAAGGATGTATGTGTCATTTCAAACATAACTTGAAGTGCTTTTATTCAAGTCGTATTATGAACTAAATAGTTTTTTATTAAACATTTTAGGTAGCCACCCATGTCCCAGTGACGACATATTCTCAGAGGCGGTTTCAGCGCTCAAAAACATATCGATGGCAGATAGGGATATCAGATCTCTTCGTACCGACGAGCGCCTTTTTATCTTCAATTTACTAGAAGAAAGCCGCAGCATGGGACTGCCAAAAGATACCGAGGAGGAAGTTGTAGAAAGAAGAGGCGTCGTTGGGTAAGGAGGTGACGAAGTTGATCCTATCATGCCCCTCAGCCGAAGGGGATCAGGATGTCGCCGAGGAAGGCGAGGTGAGAGGCGACGCTAATGAGCCTGGTCGTGACGATGTGAGCTTAAGTCATGAGCCTGGGGTTGGATCCTTCCAAGACCCACAGCTTCACACCTCAGAAAAGAGAAGAAGAAAAAAGGTCGTTTATAAGCTTCATAGAGGGCAAGTCTCTAGGAATCCAAGTCAACCTTTATTGCTACGGATCAATCTAGCTCTCTGCCTCTAGAAAATTTATTTAAGGGGCTATCGGACATTCCAATTCTAGACAATGTTGGGAATTATGATTTCACCAATTTGAGCCTCATTGGCTCTGAATCTCTTATTTGATTCGATGTTAACGTTCCTCCAACTAGCGTGAAAGATATTACACCACCTAGCAAAGCTCCAGTAACTTGTCCATCAGGGGGACATTAGGTCACTCACGATCACGATCATGATCATGATCACGTGCACTGCACCGCACAACACTTACCTACTTTAACTCTAGTGATTCTTATACACTTTAATTTTGTTTGCAAGCTCGATGGGATGCCCCAATGACTATGATCGCTCGAATAAATCAACATACTCCCAGCCTTCTTATTTTTGGTCGAGTCGAGGTCCGGACCATGTTCAAGATAAAGAAGGTCATGAAGGAAAAGAAGACCGAGACCAAAGTCACCAATTCAAGGACTCATCGTCCAAGCATAAATCAAATTCTCAGTCTTCTTACCACAAGGGTGTTGGTCAACACCCCACTACACATAGTAGTAGTAAGTCGCCGCCTCATGCTCCCACTTCAGCTATTGCACACGAGCAACATTCGGGTTCTTCCGACTAGGCCTATAAATGGATGCAATTAGATACAGATAATTCTGTATCTGTATCCAAAATTAAAAATCCATATCTGGATCCTTATCTGATATTCGTGAATAACAACCGAAACATATCCATATCCACGGATATTTTCGGGTTTGTATCCGGTTTAACAAATACGGGTATTTTTCAAATATCTAAAAATATCCATATCCAAAAATTTAAAATGTATAATAGATACATATTTTTGAATATCCGAAAATTAAATGCTATAACTACCTTTTTCCACTAAAAAGGGCAAAAACATAACTCGATACATGATAACAACAATATCACATAAACTCCAAATCAATATGTTAACAATGTTACCAAAATTTGGCAACCACATAACATGAAAACACATAACATGAAAATAAATACATGTAGACCACATGAAATTCCTTACAACAAAGACTCAAGAGTATTTCCAGCGTTAAAAAATAGAATATAAAACATGGAAGCATATGCATTTTTTAAATTACAGCTAACAAAAAAAATACAAATAGCATGAGACATAATTGCTGCATTCTTTTTCCATATAGTAGTTAAGCACCTTTTTTCACAAATTTACCTCTATGAAAGAAATACAATTATGCATTAGTGATGAGAATAAAAAATAATTACAGGACTAGCATTAGTGATGAGTATAAAAATCCTTTAAAGTCTTGGAAGCTTGCAATTGCATGTAAACTGCAAGGTGCAATTGCTTGCTTTCTTGCAATGCAACCTCCAAGCCTTCAACTAGCTTGCAATCTGCAAGCAATTTAAGCAAACTTGCAGGCTTACAACTATTAGTCATCTTTTTTCAGTAATTACAGTCTTTATTTACAACATTCTATGCTCATTAAAACATTCAAAAATAATAAATTTGTTAATTATTAAAATTATAATAAGATAGTCAACTTTAACATCATTTTTCAACAACAATTTCACAAATTTAAAAACACAGGCATGTTAATATAAGGATAAATGCGGCTATTGATATTTGTTAAATGCAATGTATGAAAGTACAAACAAACATTTGATAGGAACCGACGATGTTGAATCTATAAAGAAACGAAACTGTTTTTGAAATTCCAAATCTCCAACAGCCGATGTTTAAGTTCCATATGAAACTAATCTTATTAAAGGGATAGTTAAGTCACTAGCCTATAAAGATATATGTTTCACACCAACGAATGCATCATTTTAGATGGTTTATACTAATAAATAAATCCAAGAAAATAAAGTTATGGTGGCAAATATGAGAAACATCCATAAACAAATGACATGTGCCCGTACTGTGTTTTTGCATGTTAATATCATGTGGGCTTGCATTATCAAGAGTGTGACAACCCATATTTTTATGTCGTATAATTTTGAAGATTTAAATGGTTTAAATATTTGATTTGGAATTATAATTGAGTTATAAAGTCTTTAAAGCTGAAATTTCAAGAAGTTTCGTTAATTTTTGAAAAATCGTCGCTTTAATCAACGAGTTAATATAACGATCCGAAGCACAGTCTCGGAATTCGACGAAACTAGTTTCATTGGATCCGTAATAGTGTATTATTATCGGATTTCAAATTTCATAGTTTTTGAAGTTATCGTTTAATCGTACGGGATATAAACGCGTTGGAATTATATCGAAAATTCAATATAATAATTGGATCCAAAAAGCTATCTTCTCCATACGATCGAATTAGGACTCGAAATCTTTTCCATTGTGTTCGAAATAGGGGTATAACATTATAAATGCCTAGCGGCACATCTCGATAGGAGTTTGAGATTTTAAGTTACAAAATCGAGACATTTTAAAATTTTAATATAATATATTTATATTTATATTGATTGACCGCATTCATATCGAAACTTTGTCTCTCCTTTCAGAAAAACACTGTGGCCTTCATCTTACACACCAACATCACGTCTCCATTCACTTTCAAAACCATATACAACTTCCCTCTCCTCTTTTTAAATCACGATCTCGTTCAAAAAGAAAAATAGCCGAGCAAAATAAAAGTAACTTCAACTCATGTTCGAACCTTCGCACTCACGGCGAGATGAGATCAAAAATCGAATCGTGCCAGTATAAATCGTGACTTTATTTTCTTCCTCTAATTGATCGAAACCGAATTCGTTCCTCTTTAAAAGAAAAAAAGATTATGCGATAGAATCACGAGTGAATGTAGGGTTTTTGCCTATGATGCTGTAGTGTTCTAAGTTTGATTAAGGGTTTTGTTCGCGATTGTGGAAGCACGGGATGAGAAAGGGAGGGTAAGAGCTAGGCAGGTCGAGCGTCGAGGCGTTCGACTTAGGGTTTTGCTCGCGAGGATGCAAGGAGGCGAGCGCTTAGAGGAGCTCGAATGGCGAACTAGTGGAGCTTGCGGGGAGGCTTGAGCGTGCGTGACTTGGTGGCATGGCTCGTCAATCGAGCAGCTATCTAAGGGTGAGTCGCGATGAAAAAACTGCTTATTTTTGCTCGATCGATTTTAAGCTAGCTTCGTGATAGTGGTAAGGTAATTAATTTGTGAAATTTAAATTGTGTATGGTAATTTCTTAAGTTATTCACCGTAATTAAATTTCGTTACTTTTATTAAAAGAGAAAAATGTAAATTAGGTTAGTTCAGTTATTATTTAAAATTAGTTAATTAAATTTATAATTGTTCGATTATTTCAAATGTTAATAAACTATATAATGTTTATACGAGGTCTAAAATCGTGAAGGAACAAGTCGGGTTTGGATCGGACTGCAAAATAAAAATCAAGGAGAGAGTTTCTCACTTTTTTGGATTGCCACATTTAAATTTAAAATTGACGTTTGATTGGATTGATAAATTTATAATTATCTGTTTGGTGACTATATATATAGTAGTATATATATATTAGTAATTGGAGTGATGTTCCCGACCATTATAGCCGATGAGACCTTTTGCGCCCCGCACAATAGCGGATGACTCTATATACCACGATGTCCCCCTCGATGTGGGATTCGTATTTTTACTATTATCTAACATCTGTGGATGCAGGAAAACAGGTTGGAGGGTTCCAATTGGATTCCTTAAATATACTGGTTTTTTTTAAATATAAAAATATATAATGTGATTGAATAATCTGCTAGATTATTGTATATTGTAAATATTTGGATGTTAAATAGCACGGAAATTAACTTGGGTATATTAAATACCATAAATATTACTTCGAATTTTTAAGGAATTTAAAAGGAGATTTTAATACTATATATATATATATATATATATATATATATATATCGAATTTTGGATTATTTAAAAGCGATTGGTTTGAATAAGCAATAATGGATTTTTGATCATATTAAATGATGCAGGAAAATATTTAAATTGAGATTTTAAAATAAATCATAAAAAGGGATTTTTTTGTGATGGGATTTTAAAATGATATTCGAAAAATATAGAAAGAAGTCGAAATCGATATATATATAAAAAAATAGATTGGCAAAAATAAATAGAGTTTATAAGGAGATGAATTTGTAAAATAGAATTTTATAAATGAGGTTACTTTTAGTGGAACTCAAAGGAGTTATAAAAATTTATAAATGATGTTTGTTGATAAATAAAAACCGATATCAGATGACCAATTTGGAATATAATTTTTACAGGAAAAATTTATATTTAAAAACGGGAATTAGGTGAGAGAAAAACAGAAGATACTATTTTGAAGTGAAAATGATTAAGGAGACCGGAATGGAAGTGATGTGATAGAAACCGAGAAGAATTATAAATTGGATGTTTTGTTATTGAGATGTAAAATTTTATTTTATTGATAAGTTAAGTTTTATTTAAAAGGGAAAATTCTTATTTATTAAACTATGAAATTTTAAAGCTAGTTAGTATTTAAATACTTCAGAAGTTAATTTTTTAAATATTTAATATTTATTTAATAAATCCTAAATTTTAAAACCTGTTTTTGAAAATGATGTTATAAAGAGTGTTTCAATATTTTAAATAATTATTTGAATATGTTTAAAAACAAATTATTATTATTTTCCTTTGAATACTTATTTTTATTTACATATATATAGAGAGTTTTGAAATGTTTTAAATTTATTATAAAACTTTTCGGAAGTCTGGGAATAGGGTTATTTAGTATATGGAATTTATAAGGAAATACTTAAAATGGAATTGGAAAGAAAAGTAAGGGAATTTTCCGTAGTAGTTAAGTAAAAGTGAACTTTGAAAAAATGAAATAGAATTCATAAAGAAGTAAAAAGGGAAATTGAGTTGATAAGCAAGTATGATTGGCTTTAGAAATATCAGGGAAATCAATTAAGGAATTTCGAAATTTATAGAATTCATTATAAACTAGTCAAGGAATTTACAAATAATATTTGTAAATGATTTTGAGAAAAAGAAATAGTAAATAAATGGAAGAAAAAAATCTTTCTAAGTGTTAATATAAAACGAAATGGGAAAATATTCTAAGTATTGGAAAGGGGTGAAAATATCCCGTTGAAATATAAGGATTTGAAAACTGTTTTCAAATGTTGAAGAAGTAAAAGTAATATCTTATAAATATATTTCGAAATAAATATTGGGAAATTCATAATAAGGCATGTTGATTGCTTATGGATGTGTATTGATAGTTAAATAACCAACTATCAATTTTGGTCAATTTCGTTAATCGTTTCGAAGAGATCGGGATCAGATTTAACTATCCGAAAACAACTTCGATCCAGTTTGAACGTAATGAATGTATACCGTGAAGATGATGAAGACGGTGATTCTGTTTGTCCAGACCCAGCACAACTTCTATGGACGAATGCTATCAGAACATCGTCATTGGAGGACGATGAGCATTCTAAGTAGAATTTTGTTCTTGGAAGGTAATGCTTAGCCTCGAGCCTCATCAATCGGGAATGAATAAAACAGAAGAGATGCAGCAAGGCTAAGTGGGTCGCACCCAATTAAGGTATGTTATCACCTTTCTAGATATCCTCGGAAACCTTCATATAATGGATACGGTTGTGCATGAAAGAAGGTGCGCTCGATGGTAAGGGTGGAAACACCAGGGGTGATAACATATTCGGTCTATCCAGGTTAGGAGTAGGCCAGTCTTGTGTAGCAGGGATCTCGACGTGGTCCTCGGTACATTGTTCTAAAGGTGTACTGTGGTGGATGGTACCCAGCGGCATAGTCATTTGATGGAATCCATTCTTCAATAAGTGTCGTACGGTTTTGATTGTGCCCAACTATGCTGAAACGTGAGATGCAAGCATTTCAACTATTTTCTATTTACTTTCTATAGACATTATTATAATATCAGATGATTTTGATAAAATCGTTTTGGTTATCGTAAGATAAAAACCCGTCGTGTTTATGTGTGAAGCAATCTTACGAGATACCATTGTTTTCAAGGGATTTTGAGAAAAGTTAATAATGCAAATTGAGTGTGTTTTTCTCATGCTAGTTTTCCAAACTGACTCGGGTGTTATTTTATTATAATACTCAGGTCAGACCCAGTATTACAAATTCAGGTTAAAATGCTATGGAGCTCAGGAGACGAGCTGGAGGAGTTCAGATGTATATCACGTACTTGGTTATTTCCGCTGTGTGAGTTATGTATATCAGGACAAGTTATTAAACTATCCAAAATGATGTATTGAATTGTTGTCCTCTGATAGTAGTATGTATATTAACAGTATAGTTCTTGTATTTAATATCTATTATTGTGTATTATATTTTATTCCACCGCGATTGTGAGATTATATGTTGTTGTTTCTATTTTTCTTCTACCTTTTTTTCTTCACCCCAAATGAACTTATACTTTTGGCACTGGACTGCTCGGCATTTTTTACAGTGGACGTATTAATGTCGATTTTCGAGGGTCGAAACTCCCCGTCTGTTACTTGGTATCAGAGCTGAAGGTTAAGCGAGAACCTTGGCCTTGGTGGGGATTTCTCGTTAGAGAAATGGTCGGTAGTACCCTAGAATGAGTTTGAGTGTATTAATAGATATGAGCGCGTACTTGTTAGTGAATATAAAATGTTTTACGTTGTGTTGGTTGATTTGTTGTGTGGCTTATGAACTCCGGTCGACACAGTCCGTACAACTGTATCGATAGGGGTTTCTAAACACTTGAATAGATAAATTCGATATAGTATTGTTTTTTAAAATGGAGCAAATAAAATAATTTTACCCAAAAATATATTTTGATATAAAGTAAATAATTTTCTGAAATTAATATATATATATATATATATATATTTGTAGTGTTTGGATGATAATGTTATAATTAAATAAGATTATAAAATTGAAAATGGTTTATAAAACCAATTTTTTTTTTGTATAAGTGTAAAATTATACAAATGGATTATAATTAAAATTGCATTCAAAATAAATCTGGAAATTTAAATCTGGAAAGTTTGGAAAAATATTGTTAAAAGTGGTGCGGAAAATAATAATAAGAGTATTATTTTTGGGAATATTTTTGAATGATAATTGTTTTAAAATGGATTTTGAAAGATATGTAGCACTGAACTCACTTCAGTCGCTGGAAAATAATTTTGCTGATGACTGCAGCATGACCAGAGTTTATTTTCGAGTTTCTAGGTGACGGATTGCTACGATAGTAAATTGGATATGGGGATTTTTGTGAAAAATAAATGTTGTTTCATAAATTCCGAGGGAATTGTTTTGGGTAATGTTAGATTCAAAATTGGTCACTAACACCCAAACGTAAATGAAAACACCAAACACTAGTCACAGATCACAGATAGAATATATGTGGAGGATATTAATATGAAGAATAAAAAAATTAAAATGAAAGCAATAATAACAAAGGATTTTTAGTGGTTCGGCTAACTTTGGACTACGTCCACTCTAGAAATTTCTTTTTTATTGATGTTAGAATCGATAACAGTTACAGTCCGCAGTTGTATAATAGCCTTAGCCTAAGAAGAGAAGCAAGAAAACCAAAATGAGAGTCCCCTTATCTGAAGACCCACATGCTGTATTTATAGGCATAACCTAAGGCGTTGTGCTCCCTGAGTGGTATAGGCCCATCAAGACCTTTGCTGAACCTACACCCTTCATTGCAACCGACCCTGAGTTCTGCACAGGCCGACCCGAGCCTTCCTAGGTGACGACTCGAAGCAGTCCTACGCTTGACTCGAAGTAGTTCATGCTAGAACTCGAAGCACATATATGCTGACCCCCCTCAACCGAACGAGTATAGCAGACCCGCACATGCCGAACGACTTACGCCGAGCCGTGTATGTCCTTCGTCCTTGACCGATCGATAACTGCTGGCCTACCTAAGCCGAGCCGTATCCATACCCCAACACTGGGCCACTTGATGTCGAACCATCCCAATCCAATCCCTAGCCTCCCTGTCGATCAACTTTCTTGGACCGATCCACATATGCCCATCCACCTACGCCAATCCCATAACTTGCCGACCAAACCATAACTTACCAACCGAACAAGCATCCTGACCGAACCATACTTCTTCTCCAATCATCGATCGTTCCATACCTCCCAGGCTGAATGAGCTTCCACTGATCCACATTTGCCGAACCCTCAGGCCGAGCCACTCATGACTTTCCACCCTTGACCGAACGACCCGACCTTCCTCAACCGAAAAATGCATGACCGAGCGGCCGAGCCACATGAATGAACTTCAACGGCCATGACCGAACCATGTTATGCTGAACTCTTGGCTTCATAATCATATATACATCCTCCGTTATTGATCGTCTTTCCATCCGGTTGGCTCAAACCCACCATATTTCAGTTTCGACAAATGAGTAGTCGATTTAGTTAAATCCGCTTGTCCACGGCCTTGTCAAAAGACGGGTTAACATTTTCCCCTCAAAACATGCCTTGCTATTGGAAGGTGTGTTTTGAATAGTCTTAAACCCGATATCCAAAGTCCATGTTACATTCGTTATCAAACAATTCCATTCGAATCTGATAATTTATTCCGCGACCGTTCCAAGTCGTTATCCAATTCCGAATTCATCCCATGGAAGTCAGTAATCGAATCCTACGATTCCTATAGACCATTGACGGCCTCTCCGGACCCTTGCTAAGCTCGATCCAAACTTAACGATTGAATAGGCAGATCATGTCGCGCTCCGAAAAAACAACCTATCTCTTGCGCTTCGGTTCAGCGTCCTTGAACAATGAGCGATGTCCTCATCCTCTTGGACCGATATCAACCTCTCTGTGATCTTACTGGATCCCATCCTGTCACTCTCCGGTGAAGGGGAAACAGCATTGAGTGAGCCGATCATGTCGCTCTCCGGCGAAGCAGCGTCACTCCCTGCACTCCGGTTCAGTGTCCCTGAACATTAAGCAATGTCATGGCCTAAGTCCTATACCGATTGTAGCCTCTCCGGGCTCTTGTTGGATCCCACCCTGTCACTCTTCGGTGAAGGGGAAACAACGACGAGCGGGCCGAACAAGTCGCTCTCCGGCGAAGCAGCGTCGCTCCCTGCACTCTGATTCGGTGTCCCTGAACATTAAGCGGTTAATTTTCAACATCCCACAACTTTCCGGTTAGGTGTTTTTTACTTTAAACCAAAATCCATTTATAAAATCCAAGGTCCAAATGTCCAACAAGAAAAACAGAAAAAGCTAAAGGCTGCCTCTTCAGGCAAAGCAGCCTAATACCATCTCAGAGCATGCTTGGGGACACTATGGTTCCCTTACATGTCTAAGTGGCATAGTTGTTGTTTATTCTTATTTTTAAAACAAAATCAGAAAAGATTATTTGATGACCAGACTTCAAATCCTGAACTCAGTCCCTGCCATCGCGATCAGTGGACGATAAGTCGTGACCCCACTCCAAGATCATTCCTGTTTGATTCAACCGGTAGCTTCTCGTGTTCTAATGCTCTTTATCGATTCCTTGCCTACTGTGGGAACCTGCCACTTCTAACATGTTGCCCCACCACGTCCTTTAGGTGGCGGCATTCATCCGTGGAGTGTCCTTCCAACTCATGGAATATGCAGTAATTCCCGCTCCTACTTTCCCGTTCAGTGGTATCCCTCTTAGGTGGTTTATGATAGGGGAGCTGACCCCGAGTGTCCAAGTAAATCCGTTCCAAATTATCTATCAAATTCGCATATGTCGCGAATTTGGGTTCTCGACCTCTCCTCCGTTTGTTTGAACCATCGGGTCCATCGTCCAACTTACGCTTTCCTTTATCCAGTCTTCGTCCTTCATTAGACATTCCTTCGCCTTGCACGACGTTTGTCTCTTGCCTTTCGGCGCGTGAATTCTCTAACCGTATGAATCTTTCCGCCTCATGATAAACTCTCCAAGATCCTATGGTGGATCCCGTGCTAATGAATCCTTGAGTTTTGTGCCTTTCGAGTGCCCAGCTACCACCGCCATCAAAATCATTGATAGATCCGGGCAATCTACCAAGGTCACAGCCGCATTAAATCGCGTTAGAAAACCTCTCACGGACTCTCTTGCCTTTTGTTTCATCGATGCCAGCGTCATCACATTCTTGGGTCACGTCACGTGGATCCTGAACTGTCTCATGAAGCATCCCACTAACTTGTCCCATGTCCTGATTGATCATTCTCCAACTTCCTGAACCAATGCGCAGCCAAATCCATCAAGTATAAAGGGAAACACATTTCCATCACCTCCTCAGATGCCCCTATCACTTCCATATGCCTGATGTATCTAGTTACATGCATAGTTGGATCTGATTTTCCATCACAGGCTTCCAGTGTTGGCAGTTTGAATTCTGGAGGGTTCCTTGCGTTCCTGATTTCCAGAGTGAACGTACTTCGACTGACCTCCTCCAAGCCTCTGCTCAGTAGTCCTCCTCTCATAATCTTTCTTATTAATCCATCCATCCGCTTGTCTCCATCTGGGGGTAGTCCCCTGCTTGCATCTCCACCTTGCCCCCTATGTCCTAGGGGGTACTTTGGGTAGTACTCTTCATGTTGGTCATTTACGTTCACGCTGGTCCTGAAGTGTAAAAAAACAGTGTACGTGCTAATATAGTACAAACGGATCGTGTAATATGGAATATAATATAAATGCGGAAATAGATGATAATAGCAAAGTAAATAAAAATAGAAAAATCACACCAGAGATTTTTATACTGGTTCGGAGCACCGTCCTACGTCCAGTCCCAGACTTCTATCTGGATTTTCACTACTAACTACCTCGCTTCACCCGGAGGAACTGGTTTACAACACCCGAGCAGACGAACGGGATTTCACGCCTCTAATATACTGAGGACTTCAATACTTGCCTCTTACAACACCGAGGACTTCAACACTTGCCTCTTACAACACGAGGACTTCAACAAATGAAAATAATTGTTTGGTGATGGTATGTGTTCTTGCTAACACTATTTTGTGACTTATAGTACAAACTTCCTATAATCTTATCCTTAAATAGAATATTTGTATATATGAAGATTTGGAAGTGGATATCGTATTGAATCAAAAGAATGTTAAATAAATTTCAGGATTCAAAAACGATATATGATAGAATATGAGCAATTTGAGCGCTTTGAAAGTATGAGATTGAGATCAATAGAATAGAGATTAGAGTAATAGAAATTGGTTAATTGGAATAATGATTTCATGATGTTTATATAAGAAATAAACAGTTGTAACCCTTTGTGAAAAGGTACAAGCAAAGGTCATGATCATTGGTGAAGAGAAAGAGAAGCAACCATTGAAGAAAAGGAAGTGTCTATACGAAAGGTTGCTTTCTGTTTGAAAACGGTCGACGGGTCAAAAAGGACCAGTAGACAGGTATTTGAATATATATACGTTATGGTCACTTGTGCACGTTATCTGTGCATTCTGGGCATAAACGGTCGACCGCCATATTTTAACCGGTCGACCGGTTTAGTCCAGTTTGCACAGCTAATGTGCATTTATTCATATATATACATATGTAAGAAAATTGAAGTTATACGATTATTTGAGGATAGATTTTAACATAAATAATATTACTAATCATACCAAATAATCAACCTCTAACATATGGAGCTCTTTATGTCCGAAATAACTTCTTTTTGTCGATCACGTCTTATTCCTTTGTCAGAAATCAAAACTTTATAAAAATCTTGACTCAACATTCTCCCCTTTTTTGATTGATGACAACATAGTTATGAATCTCCCCCTGTATATGATATCCCCCTGAGATTGTGTACTGCATATATACTGTTAGCACAATTTTCTCCCCCTTTGTCATCGACAAAAAGGAGTTGTTTAAATGGAGGATGTAAAAGAGATTATAAGCAACATAAAACTATTACCCTAGATCAAGAGTAACAAAATTATAATACACATAAGTCTAGTACGAATTTAAACATGACACTATTTAGTACAAGTGCCAGATAATGTCTTTAAAGAAAAAGCTAAAGTCATAAGTACGCATAAAAGATAAAAAGAGATAGACAAAAAAAAAACTTATTCTGACTCCGCCTCACCCTCTTCTTCTTCTTCTTCAACAAGCTGAGATTTCCCGTGTCGAAGTTCATGACTAGTTCCCGAGCTTGTGCCCTCCTCCGAAGATGTCCAAGCAAAAGTAGGAGGAGCTGGGCGCTTGCCAGGGTCTGAAGCTTGCATTAAAGAAGATGATGCACCACAAGATATTGCTTCCCATATAGAAACGAAGAAGGACTTAAGTTTGTTAAAGCGTTTATCCATTTTTGTATCCATGCGCTTAAGTCGTGCTTGGAGAAGGAATTGATTTCGAGCAATAGTTTAAAGTGATTCTTTTGTTGAGGAAGATGATCGTAAGAGTTTAACTTCCTCAGGTTTAGGACGAGATGGACGTGATGAAGCTTCTTTATGTTCTTGTTCTTTCCATTGTTCAAAAGGCATAATATTAAAGTATGGAGCGGGAAGCTTCATTCTTGTAATTGTAGCTTTGTTGATGACTTTTGGTTTGGAAATAGAAGACTTGGGAGGTTCAATGCCACAATCAAGCAAGAGACGCATAATATACTCGTTATAGAACAAGTGTGGTCTAGTGGTATCATTTACTTTCAAGATTTCATCAAAGATCATATCAATCCAATTTATACGAATACCCCCATACAATGAGTATAATGCCTTGAAATTTTCTTTATAGACGGCATCAAAATTTCCTATTCTTGGTAAAAGAGAGTGCACAAGAGTATAGTGAAGAATTCTTGCAGAAGGCCGTAGACCCATAGACTTAGTGCTATCCTTGTCATCTTCAATAAATTGATGGCTGATTTGATTACGGACATGAACATTGCAAAAATTACTTGAGAATTTTTCACCAAAAAAAAAGAACCAAGAACGGTTGCCATCCTATCACATGAGATAAACACTTCTTTGCCACAAACAATTGACCAAAGACAATAATTAGGATTTTTGGGCTTGTTATTCTCTAAATTTAGGTTAGCGTAGAATAATTTGATCATTACATGGTTAATTTCCACATTGTTTTGATCAAAGTCAATTAGGTTTTCAATGTCTACTTCCTTTGCTAAACTAAGAATACGATAACTAGAGAAATCGGAATTAATAAAAGAACCCGGATGGATTGTAAAATCCTTCATCTCATTCCATCTTTTGACTGCAATTGGATCTACAAGCCACTTCTTGATAGAGAGATCAATTGGTTGTGTTTCGGAGGTAGAAGCTTGTTTTAATTTCTTTTGTGGAGGAGCCATTGTTGGAGAGATTAGTAGAAGATTTTATTTTTAGGGTTATGAGAGGTTGTTGAAAAAAGTAAATGAAGAGAGGGAGTGAAGAAATAACCGTATGTACCTATTTTAAAAAACCAAACAGCACGAAACCGGTCGACCGTCTCTAAATCACCGGTCGACCGTTTTCATACAGAGACCAAAACGGTCGACTGGTTTGCCTGTGAGTTGTTGTTCTTGCTTGCATGAATTTCTGTGTTGTTAAACAATCCAAATAACATTGATTTTATGCAAAAACATGATATATATATATATATATATATATAAACGAGAATACAATCATAATATTAAAACAGATTTAATGAGAGGTAGAGGAATTATGATCGGAAGTCTCTTCTTTGAAATCGGTAATGCGTGGTTTCCATGGCGACCACTTTTCTTTCGCTCCTTCATTCTGAGCATAGTTTTTATCCCATGAATTTGGGCTTCTAGAGGATGAAGGTGCATGAGGCATTGGCTCGTATACGCCACGTTTGTTTGAACCCCAAAAGAATGATGCCATTCTTTCTAGAAGAGATAGACGTTACGAAGTCAGTTGTTGCTCATAATGCAGCTGTCTTTGAAGATCGATTTGATGTTTTTGATAATGATGAATCTTATTGATCTTCTCTCTGGTACGGGGTGAACAAAACAACACTTTCTTTGCTCGTTTCGAAGTAGGCATATTTCTAGGAGAATGAATGCAATGATGATGACACTTTGAATTGTGTTTTGGAGTTTCAGGAGAGTAATATTCTTCTGGCTCAGAACTTATGACCGAAATATGGGATTTTTGAGCACACTCATCACAAATATGTGCCATAATGAACTATATATAAACTTTTAGGTTCAGTAAGAGGTGATAAAAACATTATTTTTGTCAAGCTTATATATAAAAAAATCTTATAAGCTTATGGATGAGAATTGACATGCAAACTTGGCCGTAGAAAAATTAAAAGCTCATATTCAATTTCCAAATATAGCAATAGCAAAAATAATCCGAAAGGAACTTAAGAATATAACATTATTACTTATCAAGTTCTTTTTTAGAAATTAAACCAAGTTCTCTACGAATTTTAATGAAACTAGACTCATGTAGAGGCATAGTGAAAATGTCCGCTAGTTGATTATCAGTTTGGACATATTCGAGACATATATTTCCTTTTTCGATATTGTCTCTAAGGAAATGATGATGGATATCAATGTGTTTGGATCTGGAGTGATTCACTGGATTCTTAGAAAGATTTATAGCACTTGTGTTATCACAGTATATAATAGAATTTGATAAATGAATATCAAAATCTTGAAGTGTTTGTTGCATGTATATTACTTGAGTACAAGCGAGAGCTGCTGATATATATTCAGCTTCACATGTTGATAGTGAAACACAATTTTGTTTCTTACTAAACCAAGAGACAAGTGATTTTCCAATAAAATGGCATGTACCACTTGTACTCTTTCTATCCGTTCGAGAGCCTCCAAAATCAGCATCACTATATGATACTAATTCAAATGGACATTCTTTTGGATAAAAAAGACCGAAATCTTTGGTATTATTAAGATAACGAATTATACGTTTCACTGCTCGTAGATGTGATTCCTTTGGATTTGCTTGAAAGCGTGCACATAGACAAACACTCATCATTATATCTGGACGACTTGTTGTAAGATAAAGAAGAGAACCAATCATGCTTCGATAAAGTTTCTGGTCAACACTCTTACCTTTTTCATCTTTTTCAAGATGTGTAGTTATACTCATAGGAGTAGGTTTACCAGATGTGTTATTTAACCCGAAGCAATTGATAAGATTTCCGCAGTATTTTTCTTGATTAATAAAGATACCATTCGGAAGTTGTTTGATTTGAAGTCCAAGAAAATATGACAGTTCACCCATATGAGACATTTCGAATTCTTTGGTCATAATACTTGCAAATTCCTTGCAGAGTTTATCGTTTGTTGAACCAAATATGATACCGTCTACATATATCTGGATAACTAGAATATCCTTTTGAGAATGTTTGATAAACAAAGTTTGATCGACTTTGCCTATTTGAAATCCTGAGTTAATAAGATAGCTACGTAGTCGTTCATACCAAGCACAAGGTGCTTGTTTTAAACCATACAGAGCTTTCTTAAGTTTGAACACATGGTCAGGATATTTTTCATGTACGAACAAAGGAGGTTGTTCGACATAGACATTCTCTTTGATAAATCCATTGAGAAAAGCACTTTTGAAATCCATCTGATAAAGTTTGAAATTATGGTGACAAGCAAAAGATAATAGGATTCTAGTAGCTTCTAGTCGAGCAACTGGTGCAAAAGTTTCTTCATCATCGATACCTTCTTCCTGATTATACCCTTGTGCTACTAATCTTGCTTTATTTTTGGTGATATTTCCTTGTTCGTCTGCCTTATTTTTATAGACCCATTTAGTACCAATAACTGACTGATCAGTTGGTCTTGGAACAAGTTCCCAAACGTCATTGCGCTCGAACTGATTTAGTTCTTCCTGCATGGCAATGATCCAGTAATCGTCTGTAGCAGCTTCTTTTGGATTCTTAGGTTCGATATTTGAGAGAAAAGCGACATGACCCATTTGGTTGAGTTGATTCCTTGTTCTGACATGTGATGTTACTTCACCAATTATATTTTGGGCCGGATGGTCTCTTAATATTCTTGGTGGTGATTGTAACTCACATATTTGAGGAATATTCTCAATAATTATTTCCGAGTCAGAATCAACAGTTGTGATGATTAGATTGTCAATGACTATTGTTTCGTCATCATCTGAAATAGTTTGAGGATGCTGATAGAATTCATCAAAAGAGATATGAAGTGATTCTTCAATAGTTTTGGTTCGTTTATTAAATATACGATAGGCCTTGCTTCGTTCCGAATAACCGACAAATATTCCTTCATCGGCTTTTGGATCGAATTTGCCAAGCTGGTCTTTCATATTTAAAATAAAGCACTTGGAACCAAAAACTTTAAAGTATGAGATTCTAGGCTTTCTTTTGTTAAATAATTCATAAGGAGTATTCTTGGTAAGAGGTATTATGGACACACGATTTAAAACATAACAGGCAGTTGCGACGGCTTCTGCCCAGAAATGTTTTGGTAAGGTGGTTCCATTTAATAACGTTCTTGCACATTCTTGTAACGTTCGGTTCTTCCGTTCTACAACTCCGTTTTGTTATAGAGTTCTGGGAAACGAAAAATTATGATATATACCTTTCTTTGTACAAAAATGTTCAAATTCATTATTTTCAAACTCTCCGCCATGATCACTTCTTATATTTTTAACTTTAATCCCTTTTGATTTTTGAATTCTTTTGACGAAAGATTTGGAATAATCAAAAGTGTCACTTTTGTTTTTTAAGAAAAATGTCCATGTGTAACGGGAGAAGTCATCAACAATTACAAGCACATATTGACTGTGATTTATTGACTGAACCCTAGTAGGTCCAAATAAATCCATATGTAGTAACTCAAGTGGTTGTAATGTTGATATGACTTTCTTGGATTTGAAAGATGATTTGGTCAATTTTCCTAGTTGACATGCATCACAAATGTTGTTAACCTTAAAACTCATTTTGGGTAGTCCTCTAACTAGATTGTTTTTGGCTAGCTTGTCAATAGTTCTGAAGTTTATATGACAGAAGCGTTTGTGCCATAGCCATGAATCATTATCATTAGCCACAAGACACATATCTGAATTATGATTAATATTCATATTCAGAATATATATATTTCTGTCTCTATAACCTTCGAAAACTAAATTATGGTCTTTATCTAAAATACTACACTTATTATTTGAAAAGGAAATTGTAAAACCCTTGTCACATAACGGACTAATACTAAGTAAATTGTGTTTCAAATTTCTAACTAGCATGACATTAGTAATGAGAGGTAAGTTAGATGTACCGCAATTGCTCACATCGCCTTTGCCGATGATATAGCCTTTTGAATTATCTCCAAAAGTGACGGAGCCACCATCTGAGTATGTAATATTTGTCAATAAGCTCTTGTCTCCAGTCATGTGCTTCGAGCAACCACTGTCCAATATCCACTTTCCTCTTTTCTTAAGTGGGACCTACAAAAAATAAAATTAAGTCCATGGTACCCACTTTTTATGGGGTCCTAAGAGTTAGGTCTTAGGACTCCAAACCCATACGGGTCTGGTATCCCCTTTATATACGTAATTAATATTAAGATGCACAGTATTCATGAAATTCTGAATATATTTGTTCCTAATCAAATTGTTATTTGTTTTAGGAACCCATATTTTGATAGTCTTGACATTTTTCTTTTGAAATTTCACAACTGGTTTTGGTTTGGAATATAATAAACTAAGATTTTTCTTAGCTTCAGTTTTTTGTACTTTCTTCTTCCTTTTATTACCAAGATGTTTCTTGGTTTCTTGTTTCTTATATCCCAAACCTTGTTTATCCGAAATAGATTGTGAACTTTCAATGATTTTTGTCAAATTTTCTCGACCTTTGTTAAAGTTAGAAACATTTTGAGTAATGTTATCTAACTTATTTTGTAAACTAGCCTTTTCTAGGTCCAGAATTTTGACTTTTGCCTTAAGCTCATAATTTAGTAGTGAGAGCATCATTTTTCTCTTTTTGAGTTTCAATTTCTTGACTCAAAAGAGATAATTGAGAATCAATATTAGATGATGATTCTTGAAATTTTTCAAGTTCTTCTTCTAATATTCTCTTCTTGTCTTTTAACATATCTCGTTCAAATTCTGCTCTACTCAATTCTGCTTTGGCTTCTTTTAGCTTTCGTTTCATGTCTTTATATTTGACTATCAATTCAGCATTTATATCAAGTACTTCATCAAATGTAGGAATTTGTACCTCATCTTCTGTTGCCATGAAACAGACATTTGCTTGTTCATCTTCCGTATCACTCTCACTTTCTGATGAGTCTGTATCATCCCATGTTACCGAGAATACTCGTTTCTTTGATTTGTCCTTCTTATATCTTAATTTGTCATTTTCTGACTTCTTCTTTTGCTCTGGACAATCCTTGTGCATGTGCCCCTTTTTGTGACAGTTGAAGCATTCTATAGAGGATGATATTGGTTTATTTGATCCAGATTTCTTTCTGTTATAACGACTGGCTTTTCGCTGTTTTAGGAATTTTTTGAAACCTTTTGCTATGAATGCCAGATCTTCATCTTCAGATTCTGATTCATTTTCGTCTTAATGCCACGTTTTTCTTTTCTTCTTTTTGTTCCTTTCTAGTCTGCAAGTTAGCTTCGTAGGACATTAGATTTCCTATCAATTCATCTGGCTTCATGACGGAAAGGTCATTAGCTTCTTCAATTGCTAATACTTTTCCTTCCCATTCACTAGTCAGAGAATGTAGGACTGTTGAGACAACATCAAAATCATAATACTTTTGTCCTAAGCCAATAAGTGCATGGTGCATAGTTTGAAACCGTGAATATATATCATTGATTGTCTCATTTGGTTTCGTTTTGAAAATTTGAAATTGACTTTTCAGCATGACTATTTTGGCTTGTTTAACCTTGTTAGTACCTTCATGAGTGGTTTTCAGCGTTTGCCAAATTTGATATGCAGTAGTGCAGATACTAACACGGTTATATTCATTTTGGTCTTATGCACAAAACAACATATTTATTGCCCTTGCATTTACGGCTGCTGCCGTTTTCTCAGCCGCAGTCCATTCTGAATAATCAGTTGTTGGATTCACTATTTCTTTTTGAGTAGCATTCCAGGCATCATAACTATTTGATTGCATAAAGAATGACATACGTGTTTCCCAATAACTATAGTTAAGACCAATGAAAAATGGAGGTCTTTGTGTCGATTGACCTTCCATGTAAGTGGTGTTTTGAGTGCTAGTACTTGCGTTATTTTCCATATTACAAAAATATATCAAATAACTGTGTTACGGTTATATGATGGCCGTGCTCTGATACCAAGTGAAGAGTAAAAAAAACAGTGTACGTGCTAATATAGTACAAACGGATCGTGTAATATGGAATATAATATAAATGCGGAAATAGATGATAATAGCAAAGTAAATAAAAATAGAAAAATCACACCAGAGATTTTTATACTGGTTCGGAGCACCGTCCTACGTCCAGTCCCAGACTTCTATCTGTATTTTCACTACTAACTACCTCGCTTCACCCGGAGGAACAGGTTTACAACACCCGAGCAGACGAACAGGATTTCACGCCTCTAATATACTGAGGACTTCAATACTTGCCTCTTACAACACCGAGGACTTCAACACTTGCCTCTTACAACACGAGGACTTCAACAAATGAAAATAATTGTTTGGTGACGGTATGTGTTCTTGCTAACACTATTTTGTCACTTATAGTACAAACTTCCTATAATCTTATCCTCAAATAGAATATTTGTATATATGAAGATTTGGAAGTGGATATCGTATTGAATCAAAAGAATGTTAAATAAATTTCAGGATTCAAAAACGATATATGATAGAATATGAGCAATTTGAGCGCTTTGAAATTATGAGATTGAGATCAATAGAATAGAGATTAGAGTAATAGAAATTGGTTAATTGGAATAATGATTTCATGATGTTTATATAAGAAATAAACAGTTGTAACCCTTTGTGAAAAGGTACAAGCAAAGGTCATGATCATTGGTGAAGAGAAAGAGAAGCAACCATTGAAGAAAAGGAAGTGTCTATACGAAAGGTTGCTTTCTGTTTGAAAACGGTCGACAGGTCAAAAAGGACCAGTAGACAGGTATTTGAATATATATACGTTATGGTCACTTGTGCACGTTATCTGTGCATTCTGGGTATAAACGGTCGACCACCATATTTTAACCGGTCGACCGGTTTAGTCCAGTTTGCACAGCTAATGTGCATTTATTCATATATATACATATGTAAGAAAATTGAAGTTATACGATTATTTGAGGATAGATTTTAACATAAATAATATTACTAATCATACCAAATAATCAACCTCTAACGTATGGAGCTCTTTGTGTCCGAAATAACTTCTTTTTGTCGATCACGTCTTATTCCTTTGTCAGAAATCAAAACTTTATAAAAATCTTGACTCAACAGGTCCCTGCTCCCCAAGCTTCATTCACCGCTCTCCTAGTATCCAATCCTGGAGGTCTACCCTCGGGCCTTTGCTGATTTCCTCCGATCTCTGCAGTTTGGGTCTGGTTTTGACCTCCAAAAACCTCTACAGCTCCAGTTCCTTATTTGCATTGCCAGCATCTACGGTTGGTCCATTTCCTTGACTTTGTGTTCCAACTTGTCCAACCTGTCGAAGTAGGTTCTGTATCATGTCCTTCTGCCTTTTCAGCATCGTCTTCATCTCGTCTCTAGTGACATAGAATGAGGCCTTATTAGCTCCAGACGAAGCCCCTTGACTTCCTTCACGCTGACTTCTTTCCGTCCTTTGTCTCCTGGTCGATTGCATTGCCATAGTCTCCATAATCCAAGTTCCTAAACCTTTAAATCCAAACTCCGAGCTTCAGAATCCCTGAGTTCAACTCTCAATGAAAGCACCAAAATGTTAGAACCAAAATTGTTCACTAACGGCCAAACGTAAATGAAAGCACCAAATACCAGTCACAGATCACAGATAGAATATATGTGGAGGATATTAATATGAAGAATAGCAAAAATTAGAATGAAAGCAATAATAACAGAGGATTTATAGTGGTTCGGCTAACTCTGGCCTACGTCCACTCCAGAAATTTCCTTTTTATTGATGTTTGAATCAAATACAGCTACAGTATGGAGTTGTATAATGGCGAAGTTGTATAATGGCCGAATAGCCTTAGCCTAAGAAAAGAAGAAGCAAGAAAACCAAAATAAGAGTCCTTTTTTCTGAAGACCCACATGTTGTATTCATAGGCATAACCTAAGGCGTTGGGCTCCCTAAGTGGTACAGGCCCATCAAGACCTTTGCTGAACCTACACCCTTCATTACAACTGACCCTAAGTTCTGCACATGATGACCCAAGCCTTCCTAAGTGACGACCCGAAGCATTCATATGCTTGACTCGAAGTGGTTCATGCTAGAACTCGAATCACATATATGCCGATCCCCCTCAACCGAACGTGTATAGCCGACCCACACATGCGAATGGCCTACGCCGAGCCGTGTATGTCCTTCGTCCCTGACCGATCGGCATCTGCTGGCCCACCTAGGCCGAGTCGTATCCATACCCCAACACTGGGCCACTCGATGTCGAACCATCCCAATCCAGTCCCTAGCTTTCCTGCCGATCTACTTCCTTGGACCGATCCACATATGCGATCCACCTACGCCAATCCCATATCTGATCGAACCATAACTGGCCGACCGAGCGAGCATCCTGACCGAACCATACTTCTTCTCCACTCATCGACAGATCCATACCTCCTAGGTCGAACGAGCTTCCATCGATCCACATTTGCCGAACCCTCAGGCTGAGCCACTCATGACTTTCCACCCTTGACTGAACGACCCGAACTTCCTCAACCGAACCATGCATGACCGAGCGGCCGAGCCACATGGCTGAACTTCAATGGCCGTGACCGAACCATGTTAAGCTGAACTCCCGGCTTCATAATCATATATATATATATATATATATATATATATATATCCTCCTTGATTGATCGTCTTTCTATCCGGCTGGTTCAAACCCACCGTATTTCAGTCTCGACAAACTAGTTAAATCCGCATGTTTATGGCCTTGCCAAAAGGCGAGTTAACAGGTAAAAATAAGGTTGATTTTTGAAAGTTGAAGGAAATGATTTGTTAAAACAAAATTATATATATATATTTATTTATTATTGTTTCAGTGAAATAAGTACGTGTTGAACTCTGAAATTTCTAGTTAAGAAGAGAAGTGAAATAAAAAGAGAATAAATTTTTGAAATAAAACTTGGAAAAAAAAGAATGAACTTCAAGATGAAATTAAAATATAACTTGTGTAAATTAAATAAATTGAATTCATAAAAGAAAATTTGTAGGAATTGGAATATATTAAGTAAAGTTAAAGAAAATAAATTAAAATGAAGTGATTATAATAAATAAAATGAAATGAATAAATACAATGAATTAACTAAGTATAAAGTGCATATGAATGTGCAAGTAAGTGGAATAATAAATAAGGGAGTGTGGAAAAATTTGAAATTGGAATTAAATTCTTTCCTGATTAAAATGAATGAATTAAAAATAAAATTGTTGGAATGAAATTAATTTAAGTAGGAATGAATTCGAATATGGTTCGGAAATATTGATTAAAGGAAATTGAAATTAAATTGGATTTGAAACAATATTGAATGGAATATATAAACTTGGATTGTTAACTGACTAATAAACTATAAGTTATAAAAAAAATTAAATGGAATAAAATTTGGATGAAAATTTGGGATTGTGGATAAATAAATATGAATAGCTTATAAAATTGAAATTTATGGAATAAGTAGATATTTAAGCCATAAAGTGATGTATAATCCTGAGTTAAAAATAAAACGTGATATACTCGGATATAAAATTGATGGAAATAAGTTGTGTAACTTATATAAATTGGAAAGTGGAAAAGAAAACCCAAAAATAAAAATGATTTGATATTTTAGTGAAGCAAATAAAATCTAAACCTGGATTATTGTAACGACCCGGAATTTCCGATTCCGAAAATTCCAGATAGTTAGGAAAAGAAGAAAAGAGATAGAAGAAGAAACAGAAAACCAAACTCAGAATCTCACATTCGCAGCGGATAAAATATAATATCAACTAATACTTCATACAAAGAAAACTGTATCAGTTAATAACATTTGAATACATCAGAGTTACAACATATATACAAACACAGGACAGATACAATCAACATGTCCCAGAAATACAACAATATATCACAGCGGAAACACTCCATACGTTCCTGCCATCCAGCTCGCCTCCTGAGCTCTAGAACGTCCTTACCTGAAAATCTGTAATACTCGGTCTGACCCGAGCATTACATCAAAATAACACCGGGGTCAGGCTGGAAACCAGCGTGAGTAAACCCATAACATGAAATCAAGCTATATAACTTTATGAGCTACCAGGGTAACTCGTACCTTTTACGAGTTTTTACTTATTATAGCCAATTATTTATCACACACAACAGTCCTCAGGATTAAATGTCCAGGTTACTTGACTTATTTCATTCCAGCCTGATTTATCTCACATATCCAATTTATAAGGAAATTTAGATTACTATTCGAAGTGGTTTCGGGTATTTTCTGATACCCTACCCTGGTCTCCTTGAATCCAATGTCATCTCTAATCCAAGTTGTTAAGTTTAAAAACCACACAATTCATATTTAGGATATCATACCATTCATTAATTTATCTCAGAGGGATAACCCCATTATCACAGTTCAACCCATTCATATCACAACACATCTCAATCACTTATCAGAAACATCAACAAATCCAAGTCATCCAATGTTATTCAACCATCCATAAGTAAGATTTGTTAGATATTTAATTCCTAATTAATTTAATCAATCACTAATTGAGTTAATTTCCAACTTTAATCACTTGGATTACCTTAATTCTGCTTACTTAACATCAAATTAATTACAACCCAATTAATGATCCATCTTAATTAGTCCTCCTTGATTTATTATCTTAAAACTACATTTAGTAATTGTCATTTAATTAATCACATAGATTAATTAGCCTTAACCCTTCACATAAATTAATCTTTAATTAATTTATTAATGATCCTCTAATCACTTCCAATAATCCTTAAATTAATCACATTCATTAATTAACCTTATTCAGAAATTAATTATTCCTTAATCATTTGTTAATAAACCTTAATTATTAAATAAAACCTAATTTTATATTAATTAAAATTCCTAATTGCCAATTGATAAATCTCTAATTACTAAATTAATTATTGCTTAATTACAACTTAATTACTTAATTAATTAATCTTAATCAATTAATTAATTATCCCTAATTTTCTAATTAATGAATCACTCTTTAATTTTCTTCATTAATTATCAAAACCTTAATTCATTTAAATTTCAAACCCTTTGCTTTTTAGAACTTTGTTAAACTGCTTCGAGTTAAACCTGAAAACCCCTCGAGACTTGCCCGAGATTTCACCCTTTCTTTTTTTAGACTTGATAGAATTTTAAATAGACACTCATAAACACACGCGCGCTCGAATCAATACCCGAGCCAAACTCTCCTCTACCCGTGACAAAACTCAAGATGAAAACCCATCATTCCCATACCAAAAACAATGGTGCACAGAGCAACCCGCGCACATGCATCGTTGACCCACGAGGCTCCGACGTCCACGACCGTCGTCGACAAGTCGCTGATGATCTTCTCCTACGATCCCGAACACCCAATCTTCATCACAATTCCAGGATCAAAATCAAACTAACTCGATCAAACAGGAACTAATTCTCATCACCCAAAACTTCCTCGTTCCTGACGTTCCGACCACCAGCCACCCTGAAACTTCGTCCACATTTCCGCCGACCAACCACGCTTCCGTTGCGCCACGACCGATCAAGTCCCATGCCCCATAGATAACGCAGCAGACAAATTTCTAGACTCATCCAAACAGTACCTAAAAACCCTACTCCGACCAAAATCAGCGCTACGGTAGTCAATAGAATCAACCTCCATTTTTCCCACACTCGCTAGCCTCCTAGCTACATCCGCTAGCAATTTCGACCACCCTGAGTTTCCCGATCACCAAAGAGACCTCAAAACCCAAAATCTGATCAACCTGAATTTCCTTTATTAAAATAATACTAGAAATCATGATTTACGTATCAAAATTCCTAACTTTCAACCACGAATCAACCTATATAACCCAAACATGAAATTATAATGATTTATTTTTGACTCATTCCAACTTACCACTATATTTTTCTTAAATTTTGATTAATTACAACATTAAAATCCTTGAAACTATTTTTAGAATTTGTATTATGTTGTTATAACCATGTTTCATTCAAGAATCAAAGCTCAATTCTGATTGCATGAGGAGGTTTAGATTTTTGAAAGTTGTTTGAGCCTATAAAATATACAGAGACAGTCTCTGTGTGTGTGTGTGTGTACAGATATGTACACATTTAAACAGAGAAATTAAAAGCATAAAACCAGATAAACACAAACATGCAAACCATATTACAACATTCCTGTACAATTTATCACATGCATTCCTAAAATCATTTATTAAACTGTTTTAAGGGGAAGTTTACTCACCTGTTTCTTAAGAATAGAGAAAGCATGTTTTGATTTTGATTCGTTTGATCTGGAAATTGATGATTGAACTGAAACTTTGAATCTGATCTGGAATTGAGTTGTACTTTTCTTACTTTTGCTTTGATTACTTCAGTTTGAATTTGAATCCTTATGTTTGCTTCTGCTTCTAGGTTTGAGATTGTTCCAGTTGAAAATGTTTTTAATTTTTTGTTTACTGGTTTTTTTTTCGTTTCTTTTCTCAGGTTCAAGAATATGAAAAGAGAAGAAGTAGATGTATATAACTTGTTTTCCCTTTTATTAATCATTTTGAAAAATAAAAAGAAATCAAAGATACTTGTTCAATTAATTAACAGTAGTCAAGAATATCCATTTTAATGTTAAGCCCTTGTCTTATAAATTCCTTATAAACTTATATATTATTTACATATGTATTATGTTTATATTTCATATGTTTTTATTAATTAGCTTTTAAATCTATATATACATATATATATATGTATATATAAAGTATCTTTATTTCAATTATAAGAGAAAGCATATATCCCTTATAAATTTTTACTTTCTTATGTTGTTAAGTATCTTATAATTTTACAAATGTGAAAGCAATTATTCTTATATATATATTAATTCTAACAAATATGAAAGAAAGTGTATTATTATTATTAATTTATTTAACTTAACATATGTTTAATTTTTATGTATATACAATTTATACTTATCGCATGTTATATATATATATATTTAAAAGCTTTCATTAATTCTTGTATTAATATCATAAATATTTGTTCCTTTCAAATATAAAGTTAAAAATACAATTTTATTTATAAGGTATTTATTATAGTTTCAAATCCATTTATATACATCCAGATATCTTTTATTATCAGAATTTTATCGGTTCAACAAAATAAAAACCAATTAACTATCAATTAACAAATGACCAAAATCCAGGTTATCACATTCCTCCCCCTTAGAATCTTTTCCTCCTCGAAAAGGAACGAAGCCAAAATTTATTCAATCTTAAAATCAGATAAATTATTCTTTGATCATTTTTAAAACACTTTAAAATCAATATAATATTGCCAAAATAGTTTTATAAAAATATTTTTTTATAACTCGATGTCTCAACCAGTCCATCCTTGTTCTCACAGAAATTCGGTCATATGTTGAACAAGCGTAAGACTAATAATCTATAAGTACTTGGTACACCCGTTTTCAACACCCAGTGAAAATACTTGGAAAATAATTTTACGGAAAATATGGAAAACATTTTTGAAAATAGAGGGAATATCTTTGGTGAGAATGCTCTCTAAATCATTACCCTCATCCATGGTCGCGGTTAACCCAATGGTTACGTTGCCATCCTGGCAAAATCCATAGATAACTGTAAGCACTCCGCGCCCCTCGATTACACCATGGAACCCGCTATAGATCGCAGCTACATTTGGGGTTACATTGCTATCATAGCAAAAACCCATATAACTGTAGGCATCAAAGCCCTCGAATTCTGCTGCCAAAAAAATGAAACTTCTCCACTCCACTCGACCATAGATCGCAGTCTACCAATGTTACTGTGACGGCCCACCTTTCTGACCCTTGAGAACGACACTTAATACATCCATGGTATTCATGTGTCGTTGCCCAAGTATCTCAAAGACGAGTTACCATGGGGTAAAATATAAGAACGGAATAATAATCTCACAACGGAACGGTTAAATATAACATAAAAATAAGACAGTACATAAGGTTACTCCCCAACATGGAGTTATCAGAGTTACAACAAAAGTACTACTATCAGTTTAGGCAGTTATAACAACCTGCCTTTAAATATACATACATAGAGCCAACATCTCATAATAGCAGAAATAAACAGCTAGATAGATAAGGAGCCTCCTGCTCGTCCACCATCTTCAAAAGAGCGCAAAGAAACCTGTCATTTCTGGACTACTCAAATATAAATGAGTACCTGAACGTTTAGGGAAAACAACAATTTGGGTCAGACAGTAAGTCTGGTATGAGTAAACTCCAAAAATAGAACACACAAAGTAACTAGTGAGACCACATCGCAAAAACGCAGAACGGGTTTTTCCCTCACAAAGACAACATCCAAGTATAAAAGAATGGATACAGATAATTAAACATCGCGAAGAGTGTAAGACACTTCCCGATGAAATTAAGAAAGAATCAATCCAAAAATTTGAATCAAAAATAAGGAAAAGGAATTTTTCCAACAATGACTAGGAGGGTGCGCCCCCCTTATCGAAAGTATACCTCTAGAAAATATACTTGAGAACTACGATGGCTCTCGGAAACCTCCAAGCTGGACCCCGCCATTTTTACCGAGTATCCGAGTATTTCACATCTTCGTGCGCATACAACCGAAACTAATCTAGAGTAGATGTGAAAATACCTTAATGGGAGCAACCCCACATAGCTTGGCCCCCACTCGCTTTTTATTTAGTCATTTCCGATAAAGGATATCAATGCTCTAATTGAGCAACAAATCGTCTTAGATTGACGAAACAAAAATGAAAGGAAGAAGGGTATCGAAATTGATAGTCAAGATATCGACTATCGGGGATAACAAAACGATCGTATATGGAAATTAAATCTTATACTCTTTCAATACTTGGAAAATATCCATATACTTATCCCATCGGTATAAGCATATTCTCAAAACAATTACGAGGATTTCATATTTCAAAAGCATACTTAGATGGGTCAAAAACAATTGTCTATAAGAAATGCAAACGTTTTCCATTATAATTATAAAGATCATTTATGGAAATCAAATCTCCTACACTTGTCACATTTCCGATATTCTCGACTTACTCTATTCCTCGCCCAGAAACAAAGCCAGGTAAGTCAGGGCACTGGTTGCTCCTAGCCTTGCCTAGACACTTCGGTTCCAGATTTCACAGATAGAGAATCAATCTACTCATCGGCTTTTAGTGCCAAGTATAGGACTACTTACTTTCCATAAATAACTCATTTAAATTATTATATGAATTTTGAAGCTCCTTTAAAATACTTTGAACAAAGATTTAAAACTTCCATTCAAATCATAACTTAAACCCATCATCTTTAAAGGAGATTACAACCAAGAGGGGGTGAAGCTTCCTCTTAATCAAATGAGATAGCTAAAAGGGGTGTTGTTTTCTTTTAACCAAAAACTCACTAAATGTCAATCCTATGTTAAAAGGTGGTGTAAGTTCCCTTTAACCAAACATCAAATTATTGCTCATAAACTGGCCGAGCACAAATCAAACAACCAAACAAGAATAATAACAAGAATGATAACAGACTCATTATTATTAACAATTTACAATTAATAGTTAACACAACATTTGTTAAAATATGAATGAGTAAAAGGAAAGAGATTAAGATTACACTGACTGTAAAATAATTAAATTATACTCACAGAATAAGTTATACCCACTAAACTATGAAAACAAGAAATATACTCACAGAATAAGTTACACCCACTAAACTACGAAAGCAAGTAATGTACTCACAGAATAAGTTATACCCATTAAACTATGAAAACATGAAATATACTCACGTCCTATTTGCTTTGATGGAGACTTGGAATACTTCACCTTTTAAAATGAATTTTAGTTCTTTTCTTTAGTTTGTGAATGAAATAAAATGATATATGGACTTGGCTATTTATAGGTGAAGAGATGGGTACTTTAGTAATTTCCTATAGCCTAACCTGATTCAACCAGATTTTGGTCCAATAGGAGCTAGCCATATGGCATAATTTGATTCGACCATATTTTGGTCCAATAGAAATCCTCCTTATCAACTATGGCCTAACCTGATTTGACCAGATTTTAGTCCAATGGCAACCATCTGCATGGCATAACCTGGTTCGACCAGATTTTGGTCCAATGGCAACCATCCGCATGGAATATAATAATCATTATGCTATTTTATTTTATTAGGCAAGTAATTATACTATTTTGTTTTATTAGTCTACGTTAATAATTCTTTCTTGTTTTTTTAGGCAAGTAATTATACTATTTTGTTTTATTACGCTACGTTAATAATTCTTTCTTGTTTTATTAGGCAAGGTTAATACTTTTAGATATAAAATCCAGTATTTAATCATTTAAAAACATATTAACTATTCATGTTCAAAGTGATTAAATTATGGGTCGTTACATCCTCCCCTCCTTAAAGGAAATTTCGTCCTCGAAATTAATCGGATAAACTCTAGATATCAAAGAAACCAAATGATATCATATATACCACACAAAGATACAAGGAAAGTGACCTTAACACAACCCGTGAGTACACTAAAAAGAAATAACAAAATACAAACAACTACTACATCAACTCGGGATAAGAATCCCTAATATAGTCCTCAGTTTCCCAAGTACAATCTCTAACATCTCCATTCCACTGAACCTTAACAAGATTCACAATCTTCTTCCTTAATCGTTTTATATCTCGAGCAACAATACGAATAGGCCGCCTAAGAATGGTTAGGTTAGGCTGAACCTCCAAATCAACTTATTGTCCTAGTTTTATTATCATCGAAGGGTCGTGTACATACTTATGTAAATGAGATACGTGAAATACGTTGTGCACATTTGATAGTCGATCTGGTAACTCCACTTTATACGCAAGTTTACCAATTCGGTCTAGTATGGGAAAAGGGCCAATATATCGAGGGGCTAACTTCCCTGTCTTCCCAAACCTTACGACACTTCTCAGAGGAGAGACTTTTACAAATACCAAGTCCCCGACTAAGAACTCTAGATCCCTACGCCTTTGATCTGCATAACACTTTTGCCGATCTTGCGCTTCCTTCATCTTTCTTCTAATATCAACTACCTTCTTATTGGCTTCTAAAATTATGTCTGGTCCAAGAACAAGTTTATCTCCAGATTCAACCCAACACGAAGGAGAACGACATGGACGACCAAAAAGAGCTTCGAAAGGGGCCATACCAATGCTTGCTTGATAGCTATTGTTATAAGTGAATTCAACTAAGGGTAAATGATCTTCCCAAGAACCCTCGAAGTCTAGAATGCATGCTCGTAATAAATCTTTCAAGATTCGGTTCGCTCTCTCTGTTTGCCCATCAGTTTGGGGGTGGTAAGCTGTGCTTAGACTTAGCTCAGTCCCTAAAGTAGTCTGCAGTCCCTCCCAGAACCTACTAGTGAATATCGGGTCTCGGTCACTTACAATACTACGAGGAATCCCATGGAGTCTCACAATCTCCTTCACATACAAACTCGCCAGACTCATAGCAGTCCTAGTCAGCTTAACAGGAATGAAATGGGCACTCTTGGTTAGTCGATCGACTATAACCCAAATGCCATCATTACCTCTTCTTGACCTAGGAAGCCCATCAATAAAGTCCATAGAGATCTGCTCCCACTTCCACTTTGGGATCTCAAGTGGCTGAAGCAATCCAGCTGTCTTCAGCTGGTCACTCTTAATCTGCTGGCAGTTTGCACAACGACTCACAAAGATTGAAATATCTCGCTTCATCCCCTTCCACCAGAATACCCTCTTTATATCTTTGAACATCTTGGTCACTCCTGGATGAAAAGATAACTTTGAATGGTGGCATTCGGCTAACACTTCTTTCCTAAGTCCATAAAAGTCTGGAACACAAATACGCCCATTCATTTTCAATATTCCCCGGAGATCAATCTTAAAGCTAGAAACAACACCTTCTTCAACATCTTTTCTTAAGTCGAGCTAAAATAGGATCTGCCTCTTGACTGGATGCAATTCTTTCTAACAATACTGGCTTAACTTCTAGATTTGCAACCATTGCTACATTCCTACTCAATGCATCAGCAACGACATTTTCTTTTCCAGGGGTATAAAGAACCTCTAGATCATAAGAGGCGAGAAACTCCAGCCACCTCTGCTGCCTCAAATTCAAATCTTTCTGCGTAAAAAGGTATTTTAAGGATTTGTGGTCCGTGTATAACTCAAACCTTTCACCCAAAAGATAATGCCTCCACATCTTTAGTGCGAAGACAACAGCCAAAAGTTCCAAATCGTGCGTAGCTTAATTTTTCTCATGCGGCTTTAGCTGTCGACTCGCATAGGCAATAACTTTCCCATGCTGCATCAGAACTGCTCCTAATCCGGTTCCACAAGCATCTGTATACACGGTTAAACCTTCGCTCCCATTTGGAATGGTTAAAACAGGAGTGCCAGTCAACTTGTTTTTCAATTCATTGAATGCTTGATCACACTTAGAAGTCCAAACGAACCTAACATCTTTCTTTGTTAACTTCGTCAGATGAGAAGCAATCTTCGAGAAGTCCTTGATAAACCTACGGTAAAAACCAGCCAATCCTAAGAAACTTCTAACTTCCGTCGCACTTTCGGGCTTCTTCCAGTCTTGGGCCGCAACAACTTTAGCTGGATCCACCGATATACCTTCTCCCGAAATAACATGCCCTAGAAATCTAGTTCAGATTTCCAAAAATGGCACTTGGAGAACTTAGCCTTCAACTCATGGCTCCTTAAGGTATCGAGTACGACACGGAGATGATATTTGTGTTCCTCCTCTGTCTTTGAATAGATAAGAATGTCATCAATAAAGACGAGAACAAATTTATTAAGAATGTATCGAAATACTCGATTCATTAAGTCCACAAAATAAGCGGGTGCATTAGTCAATCCAAACGGCATAACTAACCACTCGTAGAAATTTTCAGGAGTTCGAAAAGCTGTTAAAGGAAATTTCTCCTCTGCCACTCTTAATTGGTGGAAACCAGTGGCAAGATCTAATTGAGAAAATATCCGAGCACCATGGAGTTGATCAAACATATCGTCAACTCTTGGCAAAGGATATTTATTCTTGATAGTCCTTTTGTTCAACTCCCGATAGTCTACACATAACCTTAGAGAACCGTCTGCCTTTGTAACAAAGACGACTGGCGATCCCCAACTCGAGGTACTACGTAGGATCAAGCCCTTCTGCAACAAGTCATAAGTCTGCCTTTCTAACTCCCTCTTCTCTTTTGGAGCTATCCTTCGTAAGGGTTGTACAATAGGTCTAATTCCCGGAACCAAATCAATACGGAACTCAACTTCACGGTGAGGAGGTAAACCTTGCACCTCGTCAAAAATATCTCTGAAATCTCGAAAAACCGGCACATCTCCAAGCTCCGCTTTAGTCACTTCGAGTGAATAGAGAAAACTGCTCATTAACTTCTTATTCTCTTCACAACTAATATCAACACCAACATCTCCTGCATCACTAACTCTAACATGCCTTCTACCACAATCCAAGATAGCTTTAAACTTAGATAACCAATCCATTCCCAACAACAATCCAAAACCCATAAACCCAAGAACAAACAAATCAAAAGGAAAGAGATGATTTCGACAAGAAATAGGTATATTTAGACAAACGGTGTCAAGATTTGTCGGATCTCCAATTGAGTTTGACACACAAAGAGGATTACTTATGATAACATATTTAAGGTTTAGTTTGTCCATTAGATCATATGAAATAAAACTATGTGAAGCTCCTGTATCAAATAGCACACTTACAGGAATATCATAGATGGATAATGTACCTTGCAACACTTGCTTCCCCTTTTTATCTGAAGAAGTGGATGGTATCTCTTCAATGGTAAAAGTTTGTCCTTGAAATCCCTTTTTAGGAAAATGGCACTCATTCTTCATATGTCCTAGCTGGCCGCAATTAAAACATGTGGCAATTGGGCAATGATTTGCAAAGTGGCCCATCTTATTGCACTTAAAACAAAGAATGTTGGCCAAGTTGGTCTGCTTCTTCTGTGCTGGAGAGCCATCTTCGGATTTCTTCCCTGCACCCTACTTCTTTCCCTTAAACTTACGCTTGAAGTTTGGCTTACCTTCAACCGGTATAACCGATAAAGGCTTGGCACTTATTGCTGGTACTACGCCCTTCTGGACTCCTTCCTTAATATCAAGAGCCTCAAACCTCAAAGTCATGCTAATAATGTTAGTGAATGTACCCATAAGAAGATTGGTCATTTCACGATGGAACTCTGGTCGCATTCCATTTACAAACATTTCATTTTTCTTGAGTGGTGTGTCTATCAATCCAAGTCCAAAACGGGACAAAGCATTGAACTTATGCTCATACTGCAACACGGTCATATCACCCTGCTTTAAGTCAATGAAACTTCTAAATAACTGAGTTCTTCCGGCTTCTGGAATAAGCCGTGCTTCAAAAAATTCCTTGAACTGGGCCCAAGAAAACTCCCCCTCTGGAGTACTTGCTGTTTCTGAATCCCACCAATCCATCGCCGACTTTTGAAGTTGTCGCGATGCCAAGAGCCGTTTCTCCGCATCTTCCAACCGAAGATCTCCAAATATTCTTTCACAAGTTCGGAGCCACATCTACACCCCAAGAATGTCTTCAGTCCCATCGAATGGTTTCCCACCCAAAGCGGTAAAATTCTTACACAAAGCTGCAAAGTTCATAGGGGTATGAACTTGCACTAGCATTTCCTCTGCCGGATCTACAGCTGACATAGTAGCATTTCTAGGTACCCTGCCATTGGTATCCGTGCTAGTTCTAGATCCTCTCCTTCCTCCTCTTCTTGTATTCATTTTCTATTATCTGAACAAATAACAGGTATCTTTAGAATACAAAAATAGGATTAAAATGGTCTAAGGAAATAACACCAAAGGATCTAAAACTAGACTTTAGAGGATAAATATTATTATTATAAAAATTACAAATACGCTCCCTCAAGATTAACTCATTTTAGGGCATCACTTTCCCTATCTCTGGTGAGTTATACCCCAATCAGGCTAAGGAGTTCGCTCAACCGAAGCTCTGATACCAACTGTGACGACCCACTTTTCTGACCCTTGAGAATGACACTTAATACATCCATGATATTCATGTGCCGTTGCCCAAGTATCTCAAAGTCGAGTTGTCATGGGGTAAAATATAAGAACGGAATAATAATCTCACAACGGAACGGTTAAATATAACATAAAAATAAGACAGTACATAAGGTTACTCCCCAACATGGAGTTATCAGAGTTACAACAAAAGTACTACTATCAGTCTAGGCAGTTATAACAACCTGCCTTTAAATATACATACATAGAGCCAACATCTCATAATAGCGGAAATAAATAGCTAGATAGATAAGGAGCCCCCTGCTCGTCCACCATCTTCAAAAGAGCCCAAAGAAACCTGTCATTTCTGGACTACTCAAATATAAATGAGTACCCGAACGTTTAGGGAAAACAATAATTCAAGTCAGACAATAAGTCTGGTATGAGTAAACTCCAAAAATAGAACACACAAAGTAACTAGTGAGACCACATCGCAAAAACGTAGAACGGGTTTTCCCTCACAAGGACAACATCCAAGTATAAAAGAATGGATATAGATAATTAAACATCGCAAAGAGTGTAAGACACTTCCCGATGAAATTAAGAAAGAATCAATCCAAAGATTTGAATCAAAAATAAGAAAAAAGAATTTTTCCAACAATGACTAGGAGGGTGCGCCCCCTTTATCGAAAGTATACCTCTAGAAAATATACTTGAGACCTACGATGACTCTCGGAAACCTCCAAGCCGGACCCCGCCATCCTTACCGAGTATCCGAGTATTTCACATCTCCGTGCGCATACAACCGAAACCAATCTAGAGTAGATGTGAAAATACCCTAATGGGAGAAACCCCACATAGCTTGGCCCCCACTCGCTCTTTATTTAGTCATTTCCGATAAAGGATATCAATGCTCTAATTGAACAACAAATCGTCTTAGATTAACGAAACAAAATTAAATGGAAGAAGAGTATCGAAATTGATAGTCAAGATATCGACTATCGGGGATAACAAAACGATCGTATATGGAAATTAAATCTTATACTCTTTCAATACTTGGAAAATATCCATATACTTATCCCATCGGTATAAGCATATTCTCAAAACAATTACGAGGATTTCATATTTCAAAAGCATACTTAGATGGGTCAAAAACAATTGTCTATAAGAAATGCAAACGTTTTCCATTATAATTATAAAGATCATTTATGGAAATCAAATCTCCTACACTTGTCACGTTTCTGATATTCTCGACTTACTCTATCCCTCGCCCAGAAACAAAGCCAGGTAAGTCAGGGCACTGGTTGCTCCTAGCCTTGCCTAGACACTTCGGTTCCAGATCTCACAGATAGAGAATCAATCTACTCATCGGCTTTTAGTGCCAAGTATAGGACTACTTACTTCCCATAAATAACTCATTTAAATTATTATATAAATTTTGAAGCTCCTTTAAAATAATTTAAACAAAGATTTAAAACTTCCATTCAAATCATAACTTAAACCCATCATCTTTAAAGGAGATTACAACCAAGAGGGGGTGAAGCTTCCTCTTAATCAAATGAGATAGCTAAAATGGGTGTTGTTTCCTTTTAACCAAAAACTCACTAAATGTCAATCCTATGTTAAAAGGTGGTGTAAGTTCCCTTTAACCAAACATCAAAGTTATTGCTCATAAACTGGCCAAGCACAAATCAAACAACCAAACAAGAATAATAACAAGAATGATAACAGACTCGTTATTATTAACAATTTATAATTAATAGTTAACACAACATTTGTTAAAATATGAATGAGTAAAAGGAAAGAGATTAAGATTACACTGACTGTAAAATAATTAAATTATACTCACAGAATAAGTTATACCCACTAAACTATGAAAACAAGAAATATACTCACAGAATAAGTTACACCCACTAAACTACGAAAGCAAGGAATGTACTCACAGAATAAGTTATACCCACTAAACTATGAAAACATGAAATATACTCACGTCCTATTTGCTTTGATGGAGACTTGGAATACTTCACCTTTTAAAATGAATTTTAGTTCTTTTCTTTAGTTTGTGAATGAAATAAAATGATATATGGACTTGGCTATTTATAGGTGAAGAGAAGGGTATTTTAGTAATTTCCTATAGCCTAATCTGATTCAACCAGATTTTGGTCCAATAGAAGCTAGCCATATGGCATAATTTGATTCGACCATATTTTGGTCCAATAGAAATCCTCCTTATCAACTATGGCCTAACCTGAATTGACCAGATTTTGGTCCAATGGCAACCATCTGCATGGCATAACCTGGTTCGACCAGATTTTGGTCCAATGGCAACCATCCGCATGGAATATAATAATCATTATGCTATTTTATTTTATTAGGAAAGTAATTATACTATTTTGTTTTATTCGGCTACGTTAATAATTCTTTCTTGTTTTATTAGGCAAGTAATTATACTATTTTGTTTTATTAGGCTACGTTAATAATTCTTTCTTGTTTTATTAGGCAAGGTTAATACTTCTAGATATAAAATTCATTATTTAATCATTTAAAAACATATTAACTATTCATGTTCAAAGTGATTAAATTATGGGTCGTTACAGTTACGTTGCCTTCCCGGCAAAATCAAACGTAGACTGTTGACACGCACCTCCACACGATTTCCGCTATGGTCCATGGTAGATCGCAGCGACATCAAGTTACACTATCGTCGCAGTATAACCCAAATGCCTCTGTAGGCATCAGCACCCTCCACTTTCGCTACCCAATAATCCTCAGGAACTTCAGTTTGTCCGAACTTCCTCACAGGATTCACTTTAGAGCCTCCCCCTTTGAGGCTCAAGGCAGTACCAACCTATGGTACTCTTAAGAAGTTCTTTTAAGGGAGCGCCTTTTTCTCCAGAGCCATTTCCAAAACAATTTATACTATACACATATAGTATCTTCCAAATCATACACCTAGTATGAATCCCATATAAATCTCCTTTCTCAAGATCGATTATTCCAAAATCGATAATTCTCAATAAGCCTTTTCAAATTTCCAAAATTGATTTTTCCCCAAAAATCAATAGCCTTTACAAATCCAAAGGTTCCAAAAACCTTTTTCCAAAATCATTTCCATAAAATCCTTTATATATATATATATTTATATATATAAAATCTTAAGAAATCTTTGAATCACTTCATACTTGTATAAATTCCCTTTTTATACTTCAAATGCTTTCTAAATCCCTGTTCTTCTGACAATAGATTCAACAAGGGGAGTTCATCAATTATATATATATATATATATATATATACACACACTTTGTTTATGCCAAAACAATATTCAAGCTAGATTACTCTATAAAGTCACTTACCATATTGCTTACTTCCATAAAGTAAATTTCTACCATAGAAATATCCAATTTCCACTTTATTTCATCATATATTTTCTCAAAATATATTTTCCATTTCAAAAATCATTTTACATTTCTTATCCATAAATTTTCAATATCAATTTCATTCAAACCCGTACGATAGACACATATCATTCGTACGCTATATCAATCTGATTGCTCACTCGATCACACAATTTCTCTTCCGAACTAGTATCGTCCATCCGACTTCCTTGTTCGGATTCAGATCTGGTTTCTTGATCAGAAACCGTCATTCTCCTAGCATAGTCAAAACTATGATAGAGAATTTCCAGACCAACCAAAAATCCATATTCAGGTTCGCCGTCGAAAATCGAGCGAAAAATCCCAACACGGATCGATAATACTATCTCGAAATTCTGTGCTCGAATCTAGATCAAATCACTGTGCGAATAAAATAATATACGTACATCCTACGTATCTATCTTCACTGATTATTAGCCAAATCAATTTCCTTTTCTATTCACATTAATTTTGATTCTTATTCATTTATTCACAATTGCCTCAATCCTCATTTGGATTATCACCTCAATTCTTATCTCAATTGGGCATTTAATCATAAACAGTTTGGACTCTGTCCAGCTTAATTTTAGAAAATAGATTGCAAATTTTAAAAATAGATAAGTAATTGAAAAATAATTATTAGTTCGTAAAATAGCTGTAAAATAGTTAAGTAATTGTAAAATAGTTGGAAAATAATAAAATAATTGCAAAATAGTAGAAAAATAGTAATTAGTTATAAAACAGTTGAAAAAACAGTAATTAGTTATAAGTAATTGAAAAATAGTAATCAGTTTATAAAATAGTTGTAAAATTGTTAAATAGTTTCAGAAATAATAGTAAAATAAGTATAAAATATTTTGGATTTAAAAAAGAAAGGTTGTATATAGTAAATAGCTTGGAAAAATAGATTTAAGAAAGCTTACATAAAAAATAATTTGTTTCGAAAAAGTTTTCAGAGCCAAACTGTTCCATTACCCAATCTTTATTCCAATCAATTCAAATATAAATTCCCACTTCCACTTAATATTGATTCAATCCCAAATCAATTTAAACAACTTTGATTCCTACTCCAAATTTAACTTTATTCAACTTCGATTTCAATCTCAATTTATTCAAATAAATTTCAAATTGAACTAGTTTCCGTTTCAATTCATTTCAACTCCAGTTTGAATTAATCCCAATTCAAGTTGAATTAGCCTTGATTCTTTCCAAATTCAAATCAAATTCCATTTGAATTTGAAACTATTCAACTTTAATAACAATTCCAATTTATTCCAATCAAATTTCAATTTGAACCAACTTCAAATTCAGTCTCACTTTAAATCGTCTCGAATTATATAAATTCGAGTTAAATTTTCAAATATTGGTTTAACCTCTTAAACCAAATGAACCTTTATTCTTAAAGTCTCTAAACAATTTAATTCCGAGTCCAAATTTTGAATTTCAATTTAAATTACCTTTATTTCTCCATAAATTTATTTCTAGGTTCAAATAATTGTTCAAAACCTTTCTAAACATTTTAATCTCCGAAATCCAATTTATTACCCAATTCCAACTTTGAAACCAATTTCAGTTGCAATTTTTCTTAACCATCCAAATCTTAAGTCCAAAATGATTCCATTTCTAGAATTCCAATTTTTATTTCAAAAATCAAATTCTTTCAATCATCTTCAAAATAAGGCTTTATTTCCCCTTAATCTCAGTAAAAATATCACAATCCACTTTTTAATTCATTCAAAACAACTCAATTCACAGTCTCATAATTACTGATAATAACAGGATGATATTAAGACAAATAAACATCCAATTTATTTAAAACATTCATCATCCACTACCCATTCATAGATCTCAACTTTGTTTGAGATCACATATAACTCCCAACCAAATCAACCCATTTAACTTCCCTAAGTAAATCTCAATTTCATCTTGAAATTTCCAATTCAAGTTGTTCATTCCAACTTATTTAACTTCTTCTAAGTTAAATTCAATTTAATCTCATTAACCTTACTCAATTTGAATCCTCACTTCAAATTTCAAATTTCCATCAATATTCTTTCTTATTTATAAGTTCAAGGACATATTTCACTATGGTTTTTACCACATACTTCAGGAAAATCAAAACTCATCACTTAGAGTATATTTCAAATCATCTTTGATATTATGTATATCCACACATATATGCATATTTACTTCTTGGCCCACCAAGCCAAAATTTTAAATTTTAAACCACCTTTGGTTTTAATTCAACACAAATTCCTTTAAAATTTTCAAACAACTCTCTACTTTTAAAATAAGATTATATTCAAAAATAGTCTGAATAATATTACTCATTATTTCTTTTAACATTTTGAAAACAATTTCAAATGTTCCTAGACTTAGGATTTAAAACTTCATAATTAAAAACCTACTTCAATTTATAAATTATACTCATCTAAATGTTTTCTTCCCTAAAACATTTTCATTTTGCTTTATCAATGTTTACTAGAAAACAACATTCCATTATTAAACACAATAACCATTCTATATTCTGGTTTGAAACCAATTCTAATTCATCTTATCTGTATAGTTCATTTATTTAATTCCAATATCCAACAACCAATTTCTCTATATAATGGAAAAACTATTTCTTTATATATCAAAAGATAAACTTATATGAAAAATCATTTCTAAAACCATTTAAAATCTTTATATAAGAAAATAACAAGTACGCCCTCATATATATATATATATACATATACACACACACACTCAACTCATTCTAGGGAACACTGACCCTATCCTTAATGAGTACACCCCCCAAAGCAGAGGTTCTCGCTTAACCTTCCGCTCTGATATCAAATGTAACGATCCAGAATTTCCGATCTCGAAAATTCCAGATAGTTAGGAAAAGAAGAAAAGAGATAGAAGAAGAAACAGAAAACCAAACTCAGAATCTCACATTCGCAGCGGATAAAATATAATATCAACTAATACTTTACACAAAGAAAACTGCACCAGTTAATAACATTTAAATACATCGGAGTTACAACATATATACAAACACTGGACAGATACAATCAACATGTCCTAGATATACAACAGTATATCACAGCGGAAACACTCCATACGTTCTGACCATCCAGCTCGCCTCCTGAGCTCCAGAACGTCCTTACCTGAAAATCTATAATACTCGGTCTAACCCGAGCATTACATCAAAGTAACACCCGGGTCAAGCACCAGCGTGAGTAAACCCATAACATGAAATCAAGCTATATAACATTATGAACTACCAGGGTAACTCGTACCTTTTACGAGTTCTTACCTATTATAGCCAATCATTTATCACACACAACAGTTCTCAGGATTAAATGTCCAGGTTACACAACTTATTTCATTCCATCCTGATTTATCTCACATATCCAATTTATAAGGAAATTTAGATTACTATTCGAAGTGGTTTCGGGTATTTTCTGATACCCGATCCCGGTCTCTTCTAATCCAATGTCATCTTTAATCCAAGTTATTAAGTTTAAAAACCACCCAATTCATATTTAGGATATCATACCATTCATCAATTTATCTTAGAGGGATAATCCACATTATCACAGTTCAACCCAATCATATCACAGCACATCTCAATCGCTTATCAGAAACATCAACAAATCCAAGTCATCCAATATTATTCAACCATCCATAAGTAAGATTTGTTAGATATTTAATTCCTAATAAATTTAATCAATCATTAATTGAATTAATTTCCAACTTTAATCATTTGGATTACCTTAATTCTACTTACTTAACATCAAATTAATTACAACCCAATTAATGATCCATCTTAATTAGTCCTCCTTGATTTATTATCTTAAAATTACATTTAGTAATTGTCATTTAATTAATCACATAGATTAATTAGCCTTAACCCTTCACATCAATTAATCTTTACTTAATTTATTAATGATCCTCTATTCACTTCCAGTAATCCTTAGATTAATCACATTCATTAATTAACCTTATTCAGAAATTAATTATTCCTTAATCATTTGTCAATAAACCTTAATTATTAATAAGAAAATCTAATTTTATATTAATTAAAATCCCTAATTACTAATTGATAAATCTCTAATTACTAAATTGATTATTGCTTAATTACAACTTAATTAATCTCTAATCAATTAATTAATTATCTCTAATTTTCTAATTAATGAATCACTCTTCAATTTTGTTCATTAATTATCAAAACCTTAATTCATTTAAATTTCAAAGCCTTTGCTTTTTAAAACTTGGTTAAACTGCTTCGAGTTAAACCTGAAAACCCCTTGAGACTTGCCCGAGATTTCTCCCTTTTTTTAGACTTGATAAATTTTAAACAAATACTCATAAACACACGCGTGGTCGAATCAATACCCGAGCCAAACTCTCCTCTACCCTTGACAAAACTCGAGATGAAAACCCATCATTCCCATACCAAAAACAATGGTGCACAGAGCAACCCGTGCACATGCATCATTGACCCACGAGGCTCCGGCATCCACGACCATCGTCGACAAGTTGCTGATGATCTTCTCTTACGATCCCGAACACCCAATCTTCATCACAATTCCAGGATCAAAATCGAACTAACTCGATCAAACAGGAACTAATTCCCATCACCCCAAAACTTCCTCGCTTCCGACGTTCCGACCACCAGCCACCCTGAAACTTCGTCCACAGTTCCGCTGACCCAGCACGCTTCCGCTGCGCCACGACCGATCAAGTCTCATGCCCAGAGATAACGCAGTAGACAAATTTCTAGCCTCATCCAAACAGTACCTAAAAACCCTACTCCGATAAAAATCAGTCGCTACGGTAGTAATAGATCAACCTCCATTTTTCCCACGCTCGCCAGCCTCCTAGCTACCTCCGGTAGCGATTTCGACCACCTCGAGTTTCCCGATCACCAGAAAGACCTCAAAACCCAAAATCCGATCAACCTGAATTTCCTCTCTCGAAACAATACTAGAAATCATGATTTACATAACAAAATTCCTAACTTTCAACCACGAATCAACCTATATAACCCAAACATGAAATTATAATGATTTATTTTTGACCCATTCCAGCTTACCACTGTATTTTTCTTAAATTTTGATTAATTACAACATTAAAATCCTTGAAACTATTTTTAGAATTTGTATTATGTTGTTATAACCATGTTTCATTCAGGAATCAAAGCTCAATTCTGATTGCATGTAGAGGTTTAGATTTTTGAAAGTTGTTTGAGCCTGTAAAATATACGGAGACAGTCTGTATGTATATATAGACATACACACACACACACACACACACATTTAAACAGAGAAATTCAAAGCATAGAACCAGATAAACACAAACATGCAAACCATATTACAACCTTCCTGTACAATCTATCACATGCATTCCTAAAATAATTTATTAAACTGTTTTAAGGGGAAGTTTACTCACTCGTTTCTTAAGAACAGAGAAAGTCTGTTTTGATTTTGTTTCGTTTGATCTGGAAATTGATGATTGAACTGAAACTTTGAATCTGATCTAGAATTGAGTTGTACTTTTCTTACTTTTGCTTTGATTACTTCAGTTTGAATTTGAATCCTTATGTTTGCTTCTGCTTCTAGGTTTGAGATTGTTCCAGTTTAAAATGTTTTTAATATTTTGTTTACTGGTTTTTTTTTTCGTTTCTTTTCTCTGGTTCAAGAATATGAAAAGAGAAGAAGTAGATGTATATAACTTGTTTTCCCCTTTTATTAATCATTTTGAGAAATAAAAAGAAATCATAGACACTTGTTCAATTAATTAACACTTGTCAAGAATATCCATTCTAATGTTAAACCCTTGTCTTATAAATTCCTTATAAACTTATATATTATTCACATATGTATTATGTTTATATTTCATATGTTTTTATTAATTAGCTTTCAAATCTCTATATATATATATATATATGTATATATAAAGTATCTTTGTTTCAAATATAAGAGAAAGCATATATCCCTTATAAAATTTTACTTTCTTATGTTGTTAAGTATCTTATAATTTTACAAATGTGAAAGCAATTATTTTCTTATATATATATATTAATTCTAAAAAATATGAAAGAAAGTGTTTTATTATTATTATTATTATTATTTTATTTAACTTAACATATGTTTAATTTTTATGTATATACAATTTATACTTATCTCATGTTAAATATATATATATATATATATATATATATATATATATATTTCAAAGCTTTCATTAATTCTTGTTTTAATATCATAAATATTTGTTCCTTTGAAATATAAAGTAAAAAATCCAATTTTATTTATAAGGTATTTATTATAGTTTCAAATCCATTTATATACATCCAGATATCTTTTATTATTAGAATTTTATCTGTTCAATTAAATAAAAACCAATGAACTATCAATTAACAGATGACCGAAATCCAGGTTATCACAATTATAAAATAAAATTGAACTCGGATGGATTAAATAGACTGATTTTTCAAATAAAAATCAGACATTGAATTATAAAATGGACGTGAACTAATTCGATAAACTGATTAGTTAATCGAATATGGGAATGGAATTTAACTTGATTAAAATAGAATGGATGGTGGGCAGAAACTGAAGTTGAATATAGAACTTGAGTAATAAATAAAATTCGACTCATATATACAAGCTGATTAAATGTATGTTGAATGCGACTAAAAATGGAATTGGATTTAGATTAAAATGGCTTGACTTATAAATAAATTCAATGTGAGTGTAAGTAAATTGAATATGGCCTTGAATGCTTTTAGCACCAGAACTGGTCACTAACACCCTTAAGAGAGATTGTGTAGAGAGACTAATGAAGAAAGTAAAGTTAAACAGAGGACAGTGCGTAAATTTAAATGTAGAAAAAATAAACACCAGATTTATAGTGGTTCGGCGTAATTGCCTACGTCCACTTTGGACGGGTTGCATGTATCCTGAATTTTTCAACATATTTCATCGCTAACTCGTCGAAGCTGGATATAGATCACAGAGGAAGCCGTGTAAACCACATAGTGGCGATTCTGGATAGAGTGATTGGGAAACACCTACACTTAGTTGCGTCATTTGCCCTTGCCGAATCCATCATCCATTCGTACCTCATCACGTGTTGCCTAAGGTCAGTCTTCCCCTCGTAGGCTGGGATGGTCGGCATATTGAATTTCTTGGGGTACTTAGCCTGTAGGATAACATCTGTGAAGGGAGTATGACTCCTGGACACTCCCCAATCTTCGTTGGTCAGGCCTTGGTTCTCTCTCATCAACTACCTGACCATGGCTGATAAATCCATAGTTTGTATGGAGGGTGGAAGGTTGGGTTTCGTTCCACGGGACTGTGCGGGTTGATGTCCCGCTTGATTTGGGTCTTGGTGATCCAGGCGTCCGGTCTCATCATGTGCCTGATCCTTGACGGATCGATCGATATCACCTGTTTGTGCAGCTTCATCCCTACGGCGTCTACGCCTAAGAGGTTCATCAGCCGAAGTCGAGCTATTAGATTCAGAATAAGGAGCAGGCCTACTTCCAGCATTCTGATGCTGCTGCTGGGCAAGACGAGTCATGAGACTAGCATTGGCTTGGATTTGCTCAGCAAGTTGCCTTCTACTTTCCCTGAGTTCTCTTATCAAGTCGTTGAACTCTGTTCGGGAAACGACCTCCGCTTGGTTTTGGGTGGAGGTTCCTGCGCCTTGAATTGCTGGTTAGTTACTAGGTCCTATCTGTTGTACACTAGCAGTTTCACTGACATCTGCGTTGTGAGAGGCCGATCTAATTCGTGGTCTTCCCATGATAGAGTTGTCGGTTGTAACTCTGAGTAGAATCAACAGATGTCTTGCGAATGATTTGGATCTCCTTCGAGGGATTTTTCAATCCAGTAGCTACAACGTAGATCCTATCGTCCTGAGAATTCGATTCTCAGTGACAGCACCAAAATGTTAGCACCAGAATTGATCAGTAACACCCTTAAGAGAGATTGTGTAGAGAAACTAATGAAGAAAGTAAAGTTAAACAAAAGACAGTACGTAAATTTAAATGCAGAAAAAACGAACACCAGATTTATAGTGGTTCGGCGTAATTGCCTACGTCCACTTTGAGGTAGATCTTTTATTAATTTTCTCGATAATCGATTACAGATACAATCCGTATGTCAATCACTCGAATACAATTGCTAAGCAAAAAGGACTAAGTCTTGAATGAGTCTTAAATGCAGCAGAGTCTCCCCGGTGTTCTTCAAAAAGGTCCATTTCATTGTGCCCATGCCTCTCTATTTATAGACGAAGGTAGGTTGGACTTTCCTGGTGGGCCTAGCAGCTTGGTATCTCGGCCTAATATAAGTAATCTCTGAATGCCAAACCAAAAATGCCGGACGGCAGAGTGCCGATCGAAATCTTTGTGCCAAACGAAACGATGTATTGCGTTAGAGGTGCAGGCTGACCGAGAATCGACGTCGGATGGGGAAGGTGCCGACCGAAGCTGGAATGCCGAATAGTCCAGGAATGATGAGCAAGGCATGAATGCCGAGCGTTCTAGAAGCCAAACGCTCTTGAATGCCAACCGACCCAGTTGTGCCGAACGTCCCTGGAATGCCGAACACTATCTAATGTCGAAGGTCCCTGAATGCCGAGCGTCCTCTAATGCCTAACGCTCCTGACCGCCGAGCGCTCTGTAATGTCGAACGTCCCTGAATGCCGAGCGCTTCTGAATGCCAAGCAATATGGAATGCCAAACGAGTTTGGATGCTGAACAACTTTGTCATGCCGAACGTCATTCAATGCCGATCGACCATAGATGCCAAATGCCTGGTCGTGCCGAACGAGAATGCTGAGTCCTTAGTTGCCTGGTCAAACCTCCAGGTAACACTTGCCCCCCAAAGTGCGTTACGTGATCGAACGTGATGCGCATTGAATTGCATGTCCTCTGTGCTTCGCTTCGAGCTTTACGTTTATTCTTCTTCTTGGTGGCATTTTCCCGTGAATACTGGGTGAGGCGATGCATGCCGAACGTTCTGCGAATGTCGAGCAGCATAGCCGAAGCCGAGCGCCCTAGATGCCGAACGCCATTGAATGCCAAGGCCGAACGATGCTTAGGCCGAACAACATTTTGACCGAACGATGCTTAGGCCGAGCAACATTTCACCTTGCCTAATCATAAGACAAAAACAAAGACAGGGACCTAAGCATACTGGCATATTGAACTATCTGGACTGATAACTTCGTAGTTCCAATTATCATAAGCCTGAATTGAAATCGATAAAAACAAATAAAAGCTTGTGGCATACAGTGTCAATGTCCGAGTCCAAAATTGAAAACATTGCAAGGCTGGTTTTCGGAGACGGTCAGCGACGACGGTCTTCGAAGACGACAGTTCAAAGTTCAACTTTATACCATCAACTCTGTGACTTATAATTTCTCGGCACTTATACTTGGATTATCACACTAGTTCACACACCACCCGGGGGGAATATTTATGTTGTTAAGTCTAACGTCGATTGTTTTTTCAAGTATAGTTAAAACAGGTGCTCTACTAGATTCAGTTTCTATCAAAGATGTCTAGGAAATCTAGCTCCGCCACGATCTCAGATAGACCTGAGCCGTCTTCTAAACAAGGAGTCGCAGATACTTCAAACCCATCGACTTCCCTTGCTCATAACTTAGCTCCCGATGCCCTGGAGGCATCAATTTTCTTGGACAACCCGGTCGATTCACAGGCCTCGAAGATTAATGAAAGTGCACTCCGTCGGATATGCTCTGTCCAAGGAATCCCCTTCGACGACGTATTAGTTCCATCAGGGCACGATCGTTCACACTTGCCTCAGCTGGATACACAGCTTATAATAAGTTTATGTCCGGGGTCGGCAGCGTGTCACCATTCAACTCATTTCTTCGGGAGAGCTGCAATACATCGAAATTGCCCCGTCACAACTGCACTCGAACGGTCACGCCTTCATCTGCGGTACCTATATCCTCTTCATGAATGTCCTCTCTAGGCCACCAACTACGGGTGACATCAGATATATATATATATATATGATCAAGAAGCGGAGAGATAGCCCCTCCTTCATGTTTCTTGAGCCGCACCACAAATGCCAGATCTTGACTGGGGCATGTAGCAAGTTTGCCCTGTACAAACAGGAATGATTTTATGTGTGTCGCCCTCCTGGTTTCGCGAGAATATGGGTGGAAGGAAGTAAGTCTTTTCTCTGGATCGATATTTATTCTTGGTCAAAGCCGTGCCTTTTCTAACTCTATTTTTCATCTTTTCAGATATCAACCCACGTCCTGACGGCCGTGGATATTCTGAAGCCGTTGAAGCTATTAGAGCCCTTCCCGCCGAAGAACGGGACATCCGAACTCTCATTTCGAATGAGTCACTTACAATGTTTGGACTGTTGGCAAAAGGCCGTCGGATAAGCCTCCCTCAGGGCGTTACCATTCCCAAGCCCGCCTCTGGCAAAGGGAAAAAACAAGCCGAGTCTTCAGCACGTAATGCTCCTCCAGCACTAGAAGAAGGAGAAATCAAGGAAACCGAAACACCCGAAGCTCAAGATGAGAACGTTGGTCCTACTCAGGACTCGATAGTCGAAGTTCACGACATCGAAATGTCATCTTCCCCTTCGAAGAGGAAAAAGAGACTGACGTACAAGATAAGGAGGGGAAAAGTTGGCGCAACCTCTAAAGTTACCCTTATTCCGACATAGAAAGAGGCTTCCCCACAACATTTAGAAAGTTCTTTAAATGGCCTCTCGAACCTCTCCATACCTGACAACCTACTTAATTATGATTTTGACGATCCGGAGGCAGTTAAACTTCACTCGCCCATCAGAGGCGATGCAGGCGTTTAAGCCCAAACGCAGGGAGAAAAAACTCTCATTAGTAAAGAAACTGGTCCGTCGAGGGGAAACACTAGGACATAAACACATGCACTTCACATTGCATATAAATTTCAGTCGTCACACTACTCTTTGCTAATTCGTTGTTATTTAAATTCTATGTAGGCGAATGGGTCGTACACACGGAATTGATCGTCTCCGCGGGTCGTCTATCTTCCATCATTCTGGACGGGACTCATGTTTCGGAAAACGTCAGGATAGAGACGGTGATGGCGATAGGGATTATCATTCCCAGGATTCATCATCTCGGAAGAAAGAATATTATCAGCCAAATACCACCAACATCCCTCTTCTCACTCGAGGCAAAGCAAAGATAAGCACGGCCATAAGGAGTCGCAATCCAATGTTCCCCATGATCAACATTCCGATTCCTCCTCCATCCGATAGTCTTGGGATCCTCACAGGAGAGCTGAACTTTCGAAGCCGTCTCCTTCTGCTCCTGCAACAAATCCATCAGTATCGGAGATACTGGCCGAGCTTAAAGTTAAATTCCCAAAGATCTGCTTTGATGGTCTAAAGTTCCTCCTGACGATCCACCATATACCTGGAGATGTTAAGCAGAGCGCTATCGCATGTACCAATGACGTCTATGTTCAGCATGACGCGTTCGTTCATCTTGATGAGAAAGTGTCAGAAGTCTCCGTAGAACGCCAACATGAGATTGATCGCCTGAAGCTTGAGGCTATTTATGACAAAGACATTATCAAACCTCAGGAGGAAGAGATTGCGTCTTACAAATCTCAACTTGAGGCCGTCCAGCAGGGGCCAAGGATACCGCCGATGCTGTAACTCGTCTGGAATCGACTCACAAAAAAGAAATCGACGAGGCGGCACAACGATGTGGGGCTTTGGCTTTGGAGAAAGACTCGGTGCAAAAAGAGAGGGATGCATTCTGTCTCCGAGTTAAAGAACTTGAGGAGTGACTTCACAAAGAACAAGAGGAGAAGATTGCTGCCCAAGAAGAGTCGCAATGGTATTGCGACGAGATCGTTGCAACGCGACTCCTAAAGGCGAAACATGAGGGCGATCTTTCTAAAGTTGAGGCGCCGAGGAATGTAGCCCTCGAAGAGGGCAAAAAGATAGCATCTGCGGAAATCGACTCCCGTCTTGAGGCGGCCAAGGAAGAAGGTAGAGAAGAAGTCAAAACCATGTTTGACCCTCTTATTGCCGAATTCAATGCCCGCGTTCTCATGCACCGGGATTTAACTTTTCTGGGCGAGGGCTATCTTGAATCTTCGGCCGAGGTATGGGAGACTTTAATTGAAATCAAGAAGATCGAACACGGTATCGAGGAGGTTGATGAGGGGGCCTTGATAAAAGAATTCCTTAAGGGAAATGAGCCTTCGGACCTATCAGCGGCTAAAGCCATTTATTGCAAAGGCTCCCCCTCAACAAAAGGGAAAGAAGTTATCGCCGGTCCATTCGGGATTGAGTCTCCAGCTCGTATGCCTACCCAGCCGGCCGGTCGGCCGATACTCGATCCTTTTGAATAGAACATCAGCTATGACCCGGAGGACCCCGGCCTTGGTGTTTATGTTTTGTCCCCTATTCCAGAGGGTGAGACCTCCTGATGGCTGAGAGCCAGCCGGAACCTGGTCAGCAACTCTTTTGCTTTAACATTCCAAGAGTTTTCATTTTTCATCAGAAGCTATCGCATTCTAATACTTGCTTTTCATGATTTTGTGCAGGCCGTTCTGATCTTGAGCCCACTCCGAGGAGCGATGTCGCCAAGGAGGTGAGGGAAAAAATGAGCTAAGCCACTAACGCAGGAGAGGCTCCCGGTCCCGATGCTCAGGTGATCGGAGCGCTTGATGAGGACAAATCTGAGACTTCCTCTCCCATCGATGGGAGTTATGAAGTTGAAATTACAGGCGTCTTTGAGCACACATATGAACTGAGCATGAAGGAGCAGCTTGATAAAGAGAAGGAAAAGACGATCAAGATCAAGATCGAACCTCAAGCCGTGGACCCAGACGATCCTTTGAACAAGCCGTTGAAGGTCATTCTTCCAGGCGGGTCCAAACCCATGGATGTTCCTCATACTTCTTCAGTTGTCACTCCCCCGTCAAAGAAAGCTATCAAGGGTAAATGTACCGGGGAGGAGTCATCGAGAAAAAAGTCGAAGAAGTTAAAGTAGTAGTCTTCACTCTCGTTCAACAAGAGCTAGTTTAGATTATGTAATTATTTTTGTTTTCGCAGTTTATGTAAATAAACTTTTGACTCCGAGCTTCGGAGGAGTTGTAGTAGAAACTTATTTTTGATGATAAAACTTAGTCCTTTTCCATCTCAGAGGACTATTGTTATTTGGTTTTTTGGTATAACCGTGGTCAAAACTCGAGCTACTGCGAGTTACATGAACTTCTCGATTCATCTTCAAACAAGTTGACAAAATTTTTGGTATTTGCACATTCTTTTATCCCATGCTCTGGGGACTTAGAATATTTTCCAATCCATACGCCAAGGGCTTGATGACTTCAAGTCATTTATATCCAGTCCACCCTCAGGGGACATGGACATTTAAATCGTTTATACTCGAGTCTACACTCTGGGGACTTGGAGGTTTTGAATCGTTTATACTCGAGTCCGCACTCTGGGGACTTAGAGTACTCCATTCCGCACTTTGGGGACCTGGAGATTTTGAATCGTTTATACTCAAGTCCACACTCTGGGGACTTAGAGTACTTCGAATCGTTTATACTCGAGTCCGCACTCTGGGGACTTAGAGTACTCCAGTCCGCACTCCGGGGACTTGGAGATTTTGAATCGTTTATACTCGAGTCCACACTTTGGGGACTTAGAGTACTCCAGTCCGCACTTTGGGGACTTGGAGATTTCGAATCGTTTATACTCGAGTCCACATTCCTGGGACTTGGAGATTTCTAATCGTTTATACTCGAGTCCGCACTCTGGGACTTAGAGTACTCCAGTCCGCACTCCGGGGACTTGGAGATTTCGAATTGTTTATACTCGAGTCCGCACTCTGGGGACCTAGAGTACTCCAGTCCGCACTTCGAGGACTTGGAGATTTCGAATCGTTTATACTCGAGTCCGCACTCTAGGGACTTAGAGTACTCCAGTCCGCACTCCGGGGACTTGGAGATTTTGAATTATTTATACTCAAGTCTGCACTCTGGGGACTTAGAGTACTCCAGTCCGCACTCCGGAAACTTGGAGATTTTGAATCGTTTATACTCGTTCGTACGTCAGACGGAGTAATGTATCTCATAGTCATTTGTTACAGCATTATCATACACAGAAACATCAACAATTCATGGGAAAAAGAAATGGCTTCAAGCCTTTATTAATGCAAATAAACTAAATTGTCTTTTTACGTGCCGTAAACTAGGAATAAAAACTTGCTGGAAATAAATGCAACTAAAATATGATAGAAATGAACTAAGTGTAATAATGTCGCAAATGTTCACCATTCCGTTTGATGACGTATGGACCTTCCCATGCGGGGCTCATGTGTAATGGAACTGGGAAAACTCGTTTCAAAACGAGATCACCCACGCCAAAGATTCTCGGTCGAACTTTTTCATTATAATATCGAGCAACTCGGTGCCTGTACGCGGCCACTCTTAAATTGGCTTCTTCGCGTTTTTCATTAATGAAGTCCAATGATTCCAGCAAAAGATCTCGATTTGACTCAGGGTCATAATAAGTTACCCGATGTGATGGGACTTCAAGTTCCATGGGTATGATAGCTTCCATGCCATATGCTAATGCGAATGGAGTGTAGCCAATCGCGGACTTGTAGTTGGTTCTGTAAGCCCAAAGCACTGTCGGAAGCTCATCCACCACTTGCCTCTAGCCTTTTTCAAACGTTTTTTCAATATGGATTTGATTATCTTATTTACAGCCTCCACTTGTCCATTAGATTTCGGATGAGCAACCGCTGCAAACTTTTTCTCAATACCATATTTTTGGCAAAATTCCTTGAACTCTTTGCTTTCAAACTGAGTTCCATTGTCCGTAACGATGGTTCGTGGCAGGTAAAAGCGGCATATGACATTTCGTACCACGAAATTAATGACTTTCTTGGTGGTGATAGTGGCCAAAGGCTCTGCTTCTGCCCACTTTGTAAAGCAATCGACCGCAACAATCGCGTATTTTGCACCACCTTTGGATAGGGGTAAGGAACCGACTATATCGATCCCCCACATTGCAAATGGCCAAGGACTAACCATTTGTGTGAGTTCCGTCGGCGGAGCTCTTGGGATTTTCGCATACTTCTGGCATTTTTCACATCTTCTTATGTAGTCTGCGGCATCCCGATTTACAGTTGGCCAATAGTATCCATAGCGGAGGATTTTCTTTGCTAACGACCGCCCTCCGGTATGGTCGCCACATTTACCTTCATGGACTTCCGTCAGGACTCATTTTATCTCATCATGGGCAATGCACCAGAGTAATGGGGTCGAGAATCCCCTCCGATACATTATTCCATCCTGCATTACATAACGAGAAGCCTTACGAATGACTTGTCGTCTTTCGCTCCTTCTTTCGAACACGGCTTTCTGTATTCAAAGGTGTTACAGGTAGACCGATAAATGTTTTCAAGAGAAGTATTCGGGGGGTTGTATTCATCGTAGGTCGGAATCCTTGGCTTCCATTTCCCTGCTTCTCTTTTCTTTTCGGGATTCCCACCTCCGGATCCTTTGGACCGCCTAGGCTTGTTCTGGGCGTTGTCTTGAACTTTTCCCGATCTATCGTCGGACTGCTTCACGTCAATGTTACCTTTCACAGTCTCCTGAACTGGCCCTGGTGCCTTATCTCATCTCGTCCATCGAGCCTCCTCCCTCCGTATGAACTGATGAGCTTTGGCATAGAATCGTTCCAATGTAGCTGGGGGCTTTCCCGCCAACCAATCTCCTAACTCCGAATCTGGATCTACACCTCGCATTACCGCCATCAAAATTGCGTGGTCGTTAGGGTTGATAACTTCAGTGGCGGCAACATGAAACCTCTGTAAGTATGCTTTCAAAGACTCTCCGGAGCTTGAGTTATGCTTGATAATGACATAACGTCCTTTGGACGGGTAGCATGTATCCTGAATTGTTCAACAAATTTCATCGCTAACTCGTCGAAGCTGGATATAGATCGTGGAGGAAGCCGTGTAAACCACATAGTGGCGATTCCGAACAGAGTGATTGGGAAACACCCACACTTAGTTGCGTCATTTGCCCTTGCCGAATCCATCCATTTGTACCTCATCACGTGTTGCCTAGGGCCAGTCTTCCCCTGGTAGGCTGGTATGGTTGGCATATTGAATTTCTTGGGGTACTCAGCTTGTAGGATAACATCTGTGAAGGGAGTATGACTCCTGGACACTCTCCAATCTTCGTTGGTCAGGCCTTGGTTCTCTCTCATCAACTTCCTGACCATGGCTGATAAATTCGGAGTTTGTATGGAGGGTGGGAGGTTGGGTTCCGTTCCACGGGACCGTGCGGGTTGATGTCCTGCTTGATTTGGGTCTTGGTGATCCGGGCGTCCGGTCTCATCACGTGCCTGATCCCTGACGGATCGATTGATAGCACCTGTTTGTGCAGCTTCATCCCTACGGCGTCTACGCCTAGGAGGTTCATCAACCGAGGTCGAGCTATTAGATTCAGAATAAGGAGCAGGAGTACTTCCAGCAGTCTGATGCTGCTGCTGGGCAAGCCGAGTCATGAGACTACCATTGACTTGGATTTGCTCAGCAAGTTGCCTTCTACTTTCCTTGAGTTCTCTTATCAAGTCGTTGAACTCTGTTCGGGAAACGACCTCCGCTTGGTTCTGGGTGAAGGTTCCTGCTCCTTGAATTGCTGGTTGGTTACTAGGTCCTATCTGTTGTACACTAGCAGTTTCACTGACATCTGCGTTGTGAGAGGCCGATCTAATTCGTGGTCTTCCTATGATAGAGTTGTCGGTTGTAACTATGAGTAGAATCAACAGATGTCTTGCGAATAATTTGGATCTCCTTCGGGGGGATTTTTCAATCCAGTAGCTACAAAGTAGATCCTATCGTCCTGAGAATTCGATTCTCAGTGAAAACACCAAAATGTTAGCACCAGAACTGGTCACTAACACCCTTAAGAGAGATTGTGTAGAGAAACTAATGAAGAAAGTAAAGTTAAAAAGAGGACAATACATAAATTTAAATGCAGAAAAAACGAACACCAGATTTATAGTGGTTCGGCGTAATTGCCTACGTCCACTTTGAGGTAGATCTTTATTGCTTTTCTCGATAATCGATTACAGATACAATCTGTATGTCAATCACTCAAATACAATTGCTAAGCAAAAAGGATTAAGTGTTGAATGAGTCTTGAATGCAGCAGAGTCTCCCCGGTGTTCTTCAAAATGGTCCATTTCACTGTGCCCATGCCTCTCTATTATGGACGAAGGTAGGTTGGACTTTCCTGGTGGGCCTAGCAGCTTGGTATCTCGGCCCAATATAAGTAATCTCTGAATGCCGAACCAAAAATGCCTAACGGCAGAGTGCCGATTGAAATCTTTGTGCCGAACTAAACGATGTATTGCGTGAGAGGTGCAGGCCGACCAAGAATCGACGCCGGACGGGGAAGGTGCCGACCGAAGCTGGAATGCCGAACAGTCTAGGAATGATGAGCGAGGCATGAATGTCGGGCGTTCTAGAAGCCGAACGCTGTTGAATGCCAACCGACCCAGTTGTGCCGCACATCTCTGGAATGCCGAACACTATCTAATGCCGAACGTCCCTGAATGCCGAGCGTTCTCTAATGTCGAACGCTCCTGACTGCCGAGCGCTCTCTAATGCCGAACGTCCCTGAATGCCGAGCGCTCCTGAATGCCGAGCAGTGTGGAATGCCGAATGAGTTTGGATGCCGAACAACTTTGTCATGCCGAACGGCATTCAATGTCGATCGACCACAGATGCCTAACGGCCTGGTCGTGCTGAACAAGAATGCTGAGTCCTTAGTTGCCTGGTCAAACCTCCAGGTAACAAATGCTATTTTAAATTGAATTCGAGAATGAATTCGAGTATGAAATTGAAATTTGAAGTGGATTAAATGAAGAAATTAATCAAATAAATAGCATGGAATAATTTTGTGCTTAATAAAATGGGTTTGAAACAAATGTGGATATGAATGGGATGCAAATGAATGGAATAAATTTGAAGTGGAGTAGAATTAAATATAAATTGATTTAGGGTTTTGCTCATGAGGCTGCAGGGAGGCGAGCGCTTGGAGGAGCTGTAACGGCGAACTGGTGGAGCTAGCGGGGAGGTTTGAGCGTGCGTGACTTGGTGGAATGACTCGTCAATCGAGGAGCTATCTGAGGGTAGTCACGATGGAAAAACTGTTCATTTTTTGTCGATGGATTTTGGGCTGGCTTCGTGATAGTGGTGAGATAATTAATTTGGGAAACTTAAATTATATATGGTAATTTATTAAGTTATTCACCGTGATTAAATTTTGTTACTTTTATTAAAAAAAGAAAAATGTAAATTAGGTTAGTTCAATTATTATTTAAAATTAGTTAATTAAATTTATTAAATGTTATATTATTTCAAATGTTGATAAACTGTATAATGTTTATACGAGGTCTAAAATCATGAAGGAACAAGTCGGGTTTGGATCGGATTGCAAAATAAAAATCAAGATGAGAATTTCTCACTTTTTTGGATTGCCACATTTAAATTTAAATGTTTAAATTTAAAATAATTGATGTTTGCTTGGATTGATAAATTTATAATTATCTGTTGGATGACTATATATATAGTAGTATATATATTAGTAATTGGAGTGATATTCCCGCCCATTATAGCGAATGAGACCCTATGCGCCTTGCATAATAACGGATGGCCCTGTATACCACGTTATCCCCCTCGAAGTGGGATTGGTATTTTTATTGTTGTCTAACATCTGTGGATGCAAGAAAATAGGCTGGAGGGATCCAACTGGATTCCACAAATATATTAGTGTTTTTTATACATAAAAATCTATGATGTGATTGAATAATCTGCTGGATTATTGTGTGTTGTAAATTTTTAAATGTTAAATAGCATAGAAATTAACTTGGGTATATTAAATACCATAAATATTACATTGAATTTTTAAGGAATTTAAAAGGAGATTTTAATATTAAAAATATATATCAAATTTTGGATTATTTAAAGGAGATTGGTTTGAATAAACAATAATGGATTTTTGATCGTATTAAATAATGCGAAAAAATATTTAGATTGAGATTTTAAAATAAATTATAAAAAGGGATTTTTTTTGAGACGGGATTTTAAAATGATATTTGAGAAAAAATAGAAAGAAGTTGAAATCGATATATATATATATATATATATATATATATATATATATATATAATGGATTGGCAAAAATAAAGAGTTTATAAGGAGATGAATTTATAAAATGGAATTTTATAAGCGATGTTATTTTTAGCAGAACTCAAAGGAGTTAAAAAAATTATAAACGATGATTATTGATAAAGAAAAACCGATATCAGATGACCAATTTGGAATATAAATTTTACAGGAAAATATTATATTTAAAATAGGAATAGGGTGAGAGAAAAATAGTAGATACTATTTTGAAGTGAAAATGGTTAAGGAGACCGGAATGAAAGTGATATGATGGAAACCGACAAGATTTATAAATTGAAAGTTTTGTTATTGAGATTTAAAAATTTATTTTATTGATAAGTTAAGTTTTATTTAAAAGGGAAATTCTTATTTATTAAACAATAAAATTTTAAAGTTAGTATTTAAATACTTCAAAAGTTAATTTTCCAAATATTTAATATTTATTTAAAAAATCCAAAATTTTAAAACCTGCTTTGGAAAATGATGTTATAAAGAGTGTTTCAATATTTTAAATAATTATTTGAATAAGTTTAAAAACAAATTATTATTATTTTCCTTTAAACACTTATTTTTATTTACATACATACATACATATATATATATATATATATGGTTTTGAAATGTTTTAAATTTATTATAAAACTTTTCGAAAGTTTGGAAATGGGGTTATTCAGTATATGAAATTTATAAGGAAATCCTTAAAATAGAACTGGAAAGAAAAGTAAGGGATTTTTTCGCAGTATTTGAGTAAAAGTGAACTTCGAAAAAATGAAATAGAATTCATAAAGAAGCACAAAGGGAAATTGAGTTGATAAGCAAGTATAATTGGCTTTAGAAATATTAAGGGAATCAATTAAGGAATTTCGAAATTCATAGAACTCGTTATAAATTAGTCAAGGAATTTACAAATAAAATTTATAAGTGATTTTTGAGAAAAAGAGATAGTAAATAAATGGAAAAAAAAACTTTCTAAGTGTGAATATAAAGCGAAATGGGAAAAATATTCTAAGTATTGAAAAGGGATGGAAATATCCAGTTGAAATATAAGGATTTGAAAGCTGTTTTTCAAATGTTGAAGCACTGAAAGTAATATCTTATAAAGATATTTTGAAATAAATGTTGGAAATTTATAATAAGGCATGTTGATTGCTTATAGATGTGTATTGATAGTTAAATAACCGACTATCAATTTTGATCAATTTCGTTAATCGTTTCGAAGAAACCGGGATCGGATTTAATTATCTGAAAACCACTTCGATCCAGTTTGAACGTAACGAATGAATACCGTGAAGATGATGAAGACGATGATTCGGTTTGTCCAGACCTAGGACTTGTATGGACGAATGCTATCAGAACGTCGTCATTGGAAGACGATGAGCATGCTAAGTAGAATTTTGTTCTTAAAAGGTAATGTTTATCCTCGAGCCTCATCAATCAGGAATGACTAAAACATGGGAGATGCGGCTAGGCTAAGTGGGTCGCACCCAATTAGGGTATGTTATCACCTTTCTAGATGTCTTCGGAAACCTTTATATTATGGATATGGTTATGCATGAAAAAGCACTTGATGGTAAGGGTGGGAACACCCGAGGTGATAACATATTCGGTCTATCCAGGTTAGAGGTAGGTCGGTCTTGTGTAGTATAAGGTTCCTGATGTGGTCATCGATACATTGTTCTAGAGGTGTACTGTGGTGGACGGTACCCCAATGACCTAGTCATTCGATAGAATTCATTCTCCAGTAAGCGTCATACGGTTTTGATTGTGCCCAACTATGCTGAAACGTGAAATGCAAGCATTTCAGCTATTTTCTATTTACTTTCTATAGACACTATTATAATATCAGATGATTTTGATAATATCGTTTTGGTTATTGTAAGGTAAAAAGTCGTCGTGTTTATGTGTGACGCGGTCTTACAAGATACCTTTGTTTTCAAAGAATTTTGAGAAAAGTTAATAATTTAAATTGAGTGTGTTTTCCTCACGCTGGTTTTCCAGACTGGCTCGAGTGTTACTTTATTATAATGCTCGGGTCAGACCGAGTATTACAGATTCAGGTTAAAATGCTATAGAGCTCAAGAGATGAGCTGGAGGAGTTCAAACATATATCACTTACTTGGTTATTTCCGTTGTGTGAGTTATGTATATCAAAACAAGTTATTAAAATGTGCAGATTGATGTATTGAATTGTTGTGCTCTGATAGTGGTATGCATATTAACCGTATAGTTCTTGTATTTAAAATCTATCATTATATTTTGTTCCACTGCGATTGTAAGATTATGTGTTGTTGTTTCTATTTTTCTTCTACCTTTTTCTTTTTCATCCCCAATGAACTGATATTTTCGGCACTCAACTGCTCGGCATTTCATGCAGTGGACGTGTTAGTGTCGATTTTCGAAGGTTGAAAATCCTCGTCCATTACAAAGAGAAAGAAATGTAAAATAAAATTGTCAATGCTTAAGTCAAATATGCTCTATTTATAATGACTAGCTCAAAATGTAACAACTTTCAGCTTTTTTACAGAACGAAATTGGAAAAACTGAATAGTTTTGTTACTATTTTCTATTAACAATAACTTGACAGGAATGCAAGAATGTTTCTCTTGTTAAGAAACAAACATGAAGAGAAGAAAACCATTGATAATGTAATCATACTTATCATATCATTCGGATCATATCGTTTCTATCTAATTCTTATGATTAAGCTACTTTTCACGTTCAACGAATTTAAGTTAAATGATTGAAGTTTTTGTTCTACTACAATATTCAAGCAAGGGAATATGCTCTATGAAGATTCAGGCATCAATAAGCCTGTCATACCAAATATAAACAACATATATTAACCTATATTATACTGAAACGACACATCAACAACATCCATTTATTTAGTTCTTTTTTCCTTCGATAATTTAAATTTTTAGCTGAGATATCATTAACAAAGTTTCTGTAACAACCCGCATATTTTACGATTGAGTATTTAAATATTTTATTTAAATATTTCATCGTTAGTCGGATTAAAGTCCGAAAAGCTACCTTTTGCAAACAGTCAAATTAGGACTCGAGACCACCCATTGAGTTCAAAATGACGTTTGCGATCTTTTTGAGTGTAAACTTCGATATGTTTGGAGATAGTCAAATTTTGCTACTTTTTCACTTAGGGCTTTGGTTTTGTTTCAGCCCATTAGACCCAAGCTTCACCCCTCTCCTCTTCATTACTTCATTTCTAATTCCTAATACTCAAGCTTTAGCAACAATGGAGAGAGGAATGGGAAATTAAAACTCCAAGCCCTAGTTTCCATCTACAAATCAAGTTCTATCTCCAAATCAATAGAAGAAGCTTTGGTAAGTCTCCTCTTCTTCTTATTCAACTCATTCTCTTACCAATTTCAGAAATTCCTAAACCTAACTTAGGAAATGTTTCTCTTTTTAGCTTAGATTCAAGCTCTTTGGGTTGGAATTGAAGAGTGATTGTCCTTGCCATTGCTCTATAGCTTTTTCTTCATTTTGTTTGGGTTTAAAGGTGATATTTTTATCTCACATCTATGACTATAATTATCTTTGGTTGTTGGGTATGAATTCCTAACACTTATTCATGTGCATTTGCTTTTGTTTGGGTTGAATTGGTGAATACTCCAATTTTTAGTGTTTTGGGTTCAAATCTTTAAAAAATCCTAACTTTGATGTTTGATTCATGTTTTGGTGATGCATCGAGGAGCCAAAAGGGCCGGGTTGCCGATTGGCGTAAACCCCTAGCGTCCGTGCTTGTCCGATTGCAAATTGAGTGAGTTTGCACTTCATTTGAAATAGGGTAGGAAATGCAGGAATTCAGGTTCGGTCGACTGAATTCTCTGAGTCAGTCGACTGAGCTGAAGCCCGAAAATTTCTCAGGTATGTGTTCAGTCGACTGACTCAGGGAGTTTAGTCGACTGACCTGCTCTGTTTTGCCTATTTATGCTCAATTTGCTTTGTTTTCCAATCTTTAATCAATTCTTCTTCTTCGATTAGTTGTTATCACCTTGGTCGACTTTGATAACTTCTATTTTAGGAATTTTCGGGTATATCCACTTTTTAGTGTTTTGGATTGAATTGGTGAATATTCCAATTTTTAGTGTTTTGGCTCCAAATCTTTAAAATCCTAACTTTGATGTTTTGATCATGTTTTGGTGATGCATCGAGGAGCATATAGGGCCGGGTTGCCTATTGGCATAAACCCTTAGAACCAATGTTCGTCCGGTTGCATTTTGGAAGAGTTTGCTCTTCATTTGAATAGGTTGAAAAACAGCCCAGGCATGGTTTAGTCGACTGAATTCTCTATTTAGTCGACTGAACCTGGAAATAGAATGTTTCCAGGCATGATTCAGTCGACTGAATTCTCTGTTTAGTCGACTGAACCTGGAAACAGAATGTTTCCAGGCAGAATTCAGTCAACAGAAAATCTCTGTTTAGTCAACTGAATTTGTTATTTAGTCAAGTAAAAATCTCTGTTTAGTCAACTGAATTTGTTGTTTCAGCCCACTTTGCCTTTTGAGATTGAATTTCCAATTTTAATCGATTCGTGATGATCCTATTTGTTGTTATCATTTATTATGACATTGATGACTCCTTTTTAGGGATTTTTGAATATCCATTTCGATGGATTTTTTATCGGTTTCTTTGGATTTGATTCACTTCTTCGTATGTGGATTTTAATGATTTATTGTTTCTACAATCATTTTTAGGGTTTGTCACTTTAAAATACAAAGGTTTCTATACTAGTAGTAAATATTCAAACTCTTTATCAAAGATTATTCAAACTCTATTTTTCAATATCGAACTCGTTTATAAAACCGTTTTCCAACCTATTAGTATATACAAACCTTTACCTCACTCGTATGAGAAATCTAATTAAACGGTTTAGTAAAACAAGTGGTATGAAACGCTTGCGTTTACTTCGTCGGTTAATTCTTGGACTTGTTCGATTGAATCTCTTGTGACAATTTTCGAGTGGAAATCTACAATTTGTTCGTAAATATTTAAGTTAAGCTAGTGGTTATGGGAGATGAAGCTAAGCTCATATATTTACTAGCTTAGTGTAATTGACACTTCTTGATGATCGATGATGATCATTTTTGTGATTTAGACTAGCAATGTGCGATGTCTCTTTGTCTGCGAGGGAGACTAAACCCTGTTTCTGTGGAGCTTCGGCTCAAATTAGTGGGGTAGCTACCCATGGTCTTCGGACCGTTTTGTGGAGCTTCGACTCAAAAATTAATGGTTAGAAACCATGGAATAGCGTTCCATTTTGTGATACACGTGTTGGTGAGTTTTCATGCTCCCGTTTTTTGATAGGCCTCCCCCTTTTTGTGATTTCTGGATTTCCATTGATGATTTCTAGAATTTGTGTTTCACCAATTTTCATGATTTTCATTGATATGTGTTATCAATATTTGTGCATTGGTGAATTTGTGTGTCATTAACTTTTCATGAATGAAGATATTGAGTATGACATTCCTTTTGATCTTTGAGAAGATTTTGGTGATATTGATTAAACTCTTGTTGATTTTCAATTTCATACTTATCACAGTATGGCTTTATGGTTATCATATGTTATGTCATATCTCTTATTCTATATCATTTTATCTGATATTTATAGCTAGACTGATCCGTTTATTATTTTCTTGTAAATAATACTCGGGTCAGACCGAGATGTTACAGGTGTTTCTGCTTGACTTCACTTCTGGGATTATCATCCTGACTTTTGGCTAACTACTTAGATTAGTAGTTTTTGTTGTATACCTTTGAGATATGGACTCCTAGATGTATACATATTCTTTTGTCTCGCACTAGTAACCATTCTTTTGTGATATTGTGGATCTTGTTTGACCACTACTCTGATGTACACTTTCATGTGTTATATTCATATCTTTTTCCGCCTTTGTGATATGAATGTCTGTGACTGATTTGTGTTATGTTTATTTCTATGTTTGTTTCCGAAGAATATATATATCCACTGTGTAGTAGTCTTGAGTTTGTATCAGCATGTCGGACTTCCTTGTACTATCTGACATATTGGTGCTCGCACAAAGCAATTACACGGATGGTCGCTCCTCAACAGCCTTATTCTCCGGGCTAGTTGACAGCATTACACCGTAATGTTCTTGGCTAGCGTGGGTATAGAGGTGGGGCGTCACAGCTTGGTATCAGAGCCAAACTTCGGAACATTGTAGAATAATTTAACAAGGATCATCGTCCTAATTCCATCTTAGGAGTCGTGCCTTAGGATTTAATTCGTGTCTTCATACCGTTCTATCCTATTTTCTTTTATGATTCCTTGTTTTAACAATCATTAATGTTTGATATTCAATTTGTGAATAATCTTTTTCTTCTTCCTTCTTCTTTCTTAAGGAAGAAAAATGGTTAGACCTGGCCGTCCCAGCGCCGGTCAATCTAGTGCTACTCCCCAGGATGGAGTTTTTATGTCTTCCCAACAGCTTCTTGATCTAGTAAAGAATGCTCAAGCAGCTGGTTCTAATCCGGAACCTACTCACCCTAAGTATGGATTTGCACGCTTATGCAACGATTATACCAACTTGGGTGGGAAGCCATTTAAAGTTCTGAAACCATTATTGAAGTCCAGGCTTGGCTAAGAACATGCGATCGAATATTTTCACGCATGAATCTTATTGATCTTCACCGTGTTCAGGTGGCTTCTAGTATGCTCCAAGAAAGAGCATTAGATTGGTATGAGCTTCTTATTTCTGAAATAGTTGTAGCGGATCTTACTTGGGAGAAATTCCGGGAATGCTTCGAATTAAAATTTGTGCCAAAAGCTGAGAAGGTGACTTTGGCTCGCCGTTTTATAGACCTTATTCAAGGTGAATCTTCTGTGACAGATTATGTCGCATCCTGCGAGTCACTTTCTAAATATGGGGTCGAGTACACAAACACCCCCTTGAAGAAGAACCAGAGATTTGTTTATGGCTTGAATAAAAATCTCAAGAAGCCATTACTTCTAAAATTAGAAGTTTCTTTTGATCAGCTTGTTGATATCGCTCTTCGACTTGAAGAGGCAGATAAAGAAAGTGATGTTGAGGTTACGGGTTCCAAACCGAACTTCAACAACAAGAAAAGGCCTAATAAGTTCAAGGGTCCTTATCCCAACAGTAAGAAAGGGAAGCAAGCCTCTCCGGCAGCTAAGACTTCTACCCCAAGTGGTGGGCAATGCTACAACTGTGGTTCTAAAGACCATTATGCGAACAAGTGTTCAAAGCCACGTACTTGTCGCTATTGCAAAAGCCCGGATCATTATTTATCTTCTTGTCCCAAACTTCAAAATAGGAAGGAGGGAAAGCTTAATGTTGCTCAAGCCCCTGGCAACACATCTCGTGGTAAAGGTATTTCTCATTCTATCCTTGATGGCATTATTTTATTTCGTGATCATCCTATTCGAGTTCTTTTTGATACGTGTGCGTCCCATTCTTTTATATCAAAAGAACTTGTTGATACTTTTTCTTTGGATGTTTTGTGTTTAATGACTTCTTTGAGAATTGCGAATCCGGTTGGTGGATCCGCAACAATTAGTTTTCTTTGTAAAGATGTCGAGATTATTTTGTGTGATTTTTCTTTCCGAGCCGATTTGCATGTTATGCGCTACTTAGGCTTTGGAATGATTTTGGGAATGGATTGGCTTAATCGCTATGAAGCTCAAATCCTATGTCCTGAGCGGACTATTTATCTTCGACATCTTCAATCTGTTAAGCAGATTTCTATTGACCTTAAAGATTCAGATTCCAGCTTGGTTGCATCTTTATATTCTTTGAATCCTCATGATGACGATAATGATGATGAGGAAGATATTATTTCTATTATTCACGTTGTTCGTGAACTTTCCGACATATTTGAACCCATTTTAGGGTTACCATCTAAGCGAGCAATTGAGTTCAGAATTAATCTCATCCCTGGAGCTCAACCTATTACTTGTCCTCCTTATCATATGTCCAATAAAGAAAATGAGGAGATGCGTAAACAATTATCCGAATTGGAGACGAAGCAATTTATTCGCTCTAGTTCCTCGTCTTGGGGAGCTTCAGCTATTTTTGTGAAGAAATCCGATGGTACACTTAGGCTTTGCGTTGACTACCGCAAGCTTAATGATCTTACTATCAAGAATAAATATCTTTTACCTCGGATTGATGATTTATTTGACCAACTTAGTGGTGCTAGAGTCTTTTCACAATTGGACTTGGCTACCGGTTTCCATCAGCTTCGTATTGCAGAGGATAGCATTCTTTTGACGTCATTCCGTACTCGTTATGGATCTTATGAATGGCTTGTTATGCCATTTGGTTTAACGAATGCTCTGTCTTATTTCGTTGACCTTATGAATCGAGTTTTCGAAGATTTCCTCGATTGATTTGTTCTCATCTTCATTGACGATATTCTTGTGTATTCAAAAACCGAGGAGGAACATGAAAAGCATCTTTGTATTGTGTTAGGAGTAATCAATTAAAAGCAAAATTTTCTAAATGTCATTTTTGGCAATCTCGTGTGAAGTTTCTCGGTCATATTATTTCCGAATCTGGAATATCAGTAGATCCTTCAAAGATTGAACCGATTCAAATTGGAAGAGACCGGAGAGTGTGACGGAAATTCGTAGCTTTCTCGGATTGGCGGGTTATTACCGTCGTTTTATCAAAGACTTTTCTAAAATTGTCGTGCCTCTTACTAGTTTAACAAACAAAGGTGTTAAATATATTTGGTCGGGCAAATGTGAAGCTTCTTTCCAGAAGTTAAAAGAACTCCTTTCTGATGCTCCTATTCTTGTGATTCCCGGGGGAAATCAAGATTTTATTGTTTATACCGATGCTAGTCGCGTTGGTTTGTGTGTCGTTCTTATGCAAAGAGGACGTGTTATTGCTTATGCTTCTAGGCAATTGAAGCCAGCCGAGACTAGATATGCCACTCATGATTTAGAGCTCGCGGCTATTGTTTTCGCCCTTCGTATTTGGCGTCATTATATTTTGGGAGAAAAGTTTATTCTTTACACCGATCATAAATCTTTGAAGTATCTATTTTCTCAAAAGGAACTTAATTTGAGTCAACAACGTTGGCTCGAGTTCCTTGCATCATATGATCTTGATATTCTTTACACTCCCGGAAAGGGAAATCGCGTTGCCGATGCACTTAGTCGTAAGCAACAAGCGGTTGTTTCTATGATGATATCCGAATGGAATAATCTCGGGGTTTTATCCACTTATGAGATTCGAGATCGTGTTTCCGATTTAGGTTCATCTCTTGTTTTATGTAGCCTTGAGGCTCATCCTTCTCTTTTAGACCGCATTCTTGAAGCTCAAAAGCTAGATCCCGAATTGACTCTTCTTCGCCAAAGATTAAGGGATAAAATTGGTATTGAAAGTTTGAAAGACTTTAATATTGATTCTCGTGGCGGTATTCGAAAATTTGGTAGGCTTATCGTGCCAAATGTTATTGATCTTCGTAAAGATATTTTAGAAGATTCCCATCGTTCTAAATTTACCATTCATCCCAGTAATAGTAAAATGTATGCGGATATGAAGCGACTTTATTATTGGGAAGGAATGAAATTTGATATTGCTAACTTTGTTAAGCGTTGCATGACTTGCCAACTTGTCAAGGCCGAGCACCAAAGGCCCGGTGGGTTATTGCAACCATTAGAAATTCCAATTTGGAAGTGGGATCAAATTTCCATGGATTTTATTGACAGCCTTCCCCGTTCTCGTTCAGGTCATGATAGCTTATGGGTGATAGTTGATAGACGTACTAAATCCGCCCATTTTATTCCCGTTCGGTCTAATCGAACCGTCTCTCTTTTGGCCAAACTCTTTATCAAAGAAATTGTTAAATTACATGAAGTTCCTACTTCTATTGTTAGTGATCGTGATCCATTGTTTGCTAGTGGATTTTGGAAGAGTCTTCAAAAAGCTTTGGGAACGAAGCTTAATTTTAGCACCGCTTATCATCCTCAGTCCAATGGGAAAACCGAGCGTGTGAATCAAACTCTCGAAGATCTTCTTCGTGCGTGCATTCTTGATTTTGGTGGAAGTTAGGAAGATCATATTTCTCTTGTTGAGTTTTCCTATAATAATAGCTTCCAATCTTCTATTGGTATGACACCTTTTGAGGCACTCTATGGAAGGCCATGCTGATCTCCTTCTTGTTAGCTTGAGGCTGGTGAGAAGCTGGTTTTAGGTCCAGATTTTATTCATGATTCCACAGAAAAGATTGATCTTATTCGTCATAGGATGAAAGAAGCCCAAAGTAGACAAAAATCCTATGCCGATAACCGAAGAAGGAGGTTAGAATTTTCTGTGGGAGATTTGGTGTTTGTACGTGTTTCACCTATGAAGGGTGTTGTACGTTTCAGTCGATCGGTAAAGTTAGCACCTCGATATATTGGTCCATTTCCCATCACCGAACGTATTGGTTCCGTGGCTTATTGCCTTTTGCTACCGGCTCAATTTTCTGCTATTCATGACGTGTTTCACGTTTCTCAATTACGGAAATGTCTTCGAGATTCCGATTCTATTCTTGAGCCCGGTGTTGTGGAAGAAATTGAAGTTTCTCCTAATTTAACTTATGAGCAACATCCTATTCGTGTTATTGCTTTGGAGGTCAAACGCCTTCGAAATAAAGATGTTCCGCTTGTGAAAGTTCAATGGTCCTCAAATCCTAAGGATTGCTCTTGGGAATCTAGAGAATTCATCAAGCGAACACATCCGGACTTACTTTCTCGTGCTCTTTGAGGTGAACTTTTTATTTAAAATTTCTTTTGTGTTGAATATGCTTTCATGGTTGTTACTATATATTTTCTTCTTAAATATTGCGAGGACGCAATTTCTTTAAGGAGGGGAGTCTGTAACAACCCGCATATTTTACGATTGAGTATTTAAATATTTTATTTAAATATTTCATCGTTGGTCGGATTAAAGTCCGAAAAACTACTTTTTGCAAACAGTAAAATTAGGACTCGAGACCACCCCCATTGAGTTCAAAATGACGTTTGCGATCTTTTTGAGTGCAAACTTCGATATGTTTAGAGATAGTCGAATTTTGCTACTTTTTCACTTAGGGCTTTGGTTTTGTTTCAGCCCATTAGACCCAAGCTTCACCCCTTTCCTCTTCATTACTTCATTTCTAATTCCTAATACTCAAGCTTTAGCAACAATGGAGAGAGGACTGAGAAATTAAAACTCCAAGCCTTAGTTTCCATCTACAAATCATGTTCTAGCTCCAAATCAATAGAAGAAGCTTTGGTAAGTCTCCTCTTCTTCTTATTCAACTCATTCTCTTACCAATTTCAGAAATTCCTAAACCTAACTTAGGAAATGTTTCTCTTTTTAGCTTAGATTCAAGCTCTTTGGGTTAGAATTGAAGAGTGATTGTCCTTGCCATTGCTCTATAACTTCTTCTTCATTTTGTTTGGGTTTAAAGGTGAGATTTTTATCTCACATCTATGACTATAATTATCTTTGGTTGTTGGGTATGAATTCCTAACACTTATTCATGTGCATTTGCTTTTGGTTTGGGTTGAATTGGTGAATACTCCAATTTTTAGTGTTTTGGGTTCAAATCTTTAAAAAATCCTAACTTTGATGTTTGATTCATGTTTTGGTGATGCATCGAGGAGCCAAAAGGGCCGGGTTGCCGATTGGCGTAAACCCTTAGCGTCCGTGCTTGTCCGATTTCAAATTGAGTGAGTTTGCACTTCATTTGAAATAGGGTAGGAAATGCAGGAATTCAGGTTCAGTCGACTGAATTCTCTGAGTCAGTCGACTGAGCTGAAGCCCGAAAATTTCTCAGGTATGTGTTCAGTCGACTGACTCAGGGAGTTTAGTCGACTGACCTGCTCTGTTTTGCCTGTTTTGCCTATTTATGCTCAATTTGCTTTGTTTTCCAATCTTTAATCGATTCTTCTTCTCCGATTAGTTGTTATCACCTTGGTCGACTTTGATAACTTCTATTTTAGGAATTTTCGGGTATATCCACTTTTTAGTGTTTTGGATTGAATTGGTGAATATTCCAATTTTTAGTGTTTTGGCTCCAAATCTTTAAAATCCTAACTCTGATGTTTTGATCATGTTTTGGTGATGCATCGAGGAGAATATAGGGCCGGGTTGCCTATTGGCATAAACCCTTAGAACCAATGTTCGTTCGGTTGCATTTTGGAAGAGTTTGCTCTTCATTTGAATAGGTTGAAAAACAACCCAGGAATGGTTTAGTCGACTGAATTCTCTATTTAGTCGACTGAACTTGGAAACAGAATGTTTCCAGGCATGATTCAGTCGACTGAATTCCCTATTTAGTCAACTGAACCTGGAAACAGAATGTTTCCAGGCAGAATTCAATCAACCGAAAATCTCTGTTTAGTCAACTGAATTTGTTGTTTAGTCAACTGAAAATCTCTGTTTAGTCAACTGAATTTGTTGTTTCAGCCCACTTTGCCTTTTGGGATTGAATTTCCAATTTTAATCGATTCATGACTATCCTATTTGTTTTTATCATTTATTATGACTTTGATGACTCCTTTTTAGGGATTTTTGAATATCCATTTTGATGGATTCTTTATCGGTTTCTTTGGATTTGATTCACTTCTTCGTATGTGGATTTTAATGATTTGTTGTTTCTACAATCATTTTTAAGGTTTGTCACTTTAAAATACAAAGGTTTCTATACTAGTAGTAAATATTCAAACTCTTTATCAAAGATTATTCAAACTCTATTTTTCAATATCGAACTCGTTTATAAAACCGTTTTCCAACCTATTAGTATATACAAACCTTTACCTCACTCGTATGAGAAATCTAATTAAACGGTTTAGTAAAACAAGTGGTATGAAACGCTTGCGTTTACTTCGTCGGTTAATTCTTGGACTTGTTCGATTGAATCTCTTGTGACAATTTTCGAGTGGAAATTTACAATTTGTTCGTAAATATTTAAGTTAAGCTAGTGGTTATGGGACATGAAGCTAAGCTCATATATTTACTGGCTTAGTGTAATTGACACTTCTTGATGATCGATGATGATCATTTTTGTGATTTAGACTAGCAATGTGCGATGTCTCTTTGTCTAGAGAGAGACTAAACCCCGTTTCTTTGGAGCTTCGGCTCAAATTGGTGGGGTAGCAACCCATGGTCTTCAAACCGTTTTGTGGAGCTTCGGCTCAAAAATTAATTGTTAGCAACCATGGAATAGCGTTCCATTTTTTGATACACGTGTTGGTGAGTTTTCATGCTCCCGTTTTTTGATAGGCCTCCCCCTTTTTGTGATTTCTAGATTTCCATTGATGATTTGTGTTTCACCAATTTTCGTGATTTTCATTTATATGTGTTATCATTATTTGTGCATTGGTGAATTTGTGTGCCATTTACTTTTCGTGAATGAAGATATTGAGTATGACATTCCTTTTGATCTTTGAGAAGATTTTAGTGATATTGATTAATCTCTTGTTGATTTTCAATTTCATAATTATCACAGTATGGCTTTATGGTTATCATATATTATGTCATATCTCTTATTCTATATCATTTTATCTGATATTTATAGCTAGACTGATCCATTTATTATTTTTTTATAAATAATACTCGGGTCGGACCGAGATGTTACAGGTGCTTCTGCTTGACTTCACTTCTGGGATTATCATCCTGACTTTTGGCTAACTACTTAGATTAGTAGTTTTTGTTGTATACCTTTGAGATATAGACTCTTAGATGTATACATATTCTTTTGTCTCGCACTAGTAACCATTCTTTTGTGATATTGTGGATCTTGTTTGACCACTACTCTGATGTACACTTTCATGTGTTATATTCATATCTTTTTCCGCCTTTATGATATGGATGTCTGTGACTGATTTGTGTTATGTTTATTTCTATGTTTGTTTTCGAAGAATATATATATATAGCCATTGTGCAGTAGTCTTGAGTTTGTATCGGCATGTCGGACTTCCTTGTATTATCTGACATATTGGTGCTCGCACAAAGCAATTACACGGATGGTCGCTCCTCAACAGCCTTATTCTCCGGGCTAGTTGACAGCATTACACCATAATGTTCTTGGCTAGCGTGGGTATAGAGGTGGGGCGTCATAGCTTCAATCCACTTAACTCTCAATCAATGATAAAGGAACTAGTTTCGCATATGGTTGAGGTAATGTCATAGCAATAGCTATTTATATTTGTGTAATTCAACAGTAACTCTCCTATATATATATATATATATATATATATATATATATATATATTTGTCAATGCTCCACTCATATACAATTTATACTTTATAAAGCTTTTTTACTTTTATATGCTTTTGGCAAGTTTGTATTTTTGATAAACCTGTATTTCTTATAAACTTCCAGGCTTTTCAACTCTGCAACTTTTAATCATCTTTTTGTTAGTAATTGCGGTCTTTATTACCAACATTATATATACTTAAAACATTCAAAAAACAATAAATTTGTTAGTTATTCAAAATATAATTAGAACGTCAACTTTAACATCATTTCAACAACAATTTCACAAATTAGAAAAAAAGTATGTTGCGTATGTTGATTTAATGAAAATAATGTGTATACTTTTTTTCATATATATAATTGATACTGTATTATCTATCTCTCTACCTTATATGAAAATTGCTACTGTATCATCTATCTCTCTACCTTATATGAAAATTGCTTCCTTCGTATCACCGGTTTAGACAATGTTCAAAGTTATATAAATGGATCATGCATTTTATAAAACAAGTAGTTAACGAGCTACTAAAATATACAAGGAACAAGAAGACATTTCATATAACTAGTTGGCATGTATAATAGATGCAGAGCAAAAGATAAGTTCGTATTTCCTAAAGAATAAAAGATGAAAACGAAATTAAATGAGGCAGTTTAAATTATACGTCCAGAAATTATACCAGACGACGAGCTAAAATTTCCAGGGAGGTCGGGATTAGGATTTCCAAGCGATCTTTCTAATCTAGCTTTCTAAGCAGTAGGCGATGTGGAGATATCAGTTATCGTGGTGATGTGGTGACTTGAGATAGGCACGGCAATGTCATGATTACGAAACAGGCGCGGCGATGTGGAGATTAGGAAACGAGCGTGGCGAGATCAAGCGGCGATGTCGAGATAGGCGAAGGCGGCGCGTGTTGACGTTGAGAATTGAAGAGGGATTATTACGTGAGGAGGCGGCTGAAGTTTCTTTCTAAGGAAGAAAAGAAAGATGAAAGTGGCTAGGGTTTTGGTGTTGAGAGAAGCCATAAAAGATAGTACTAAGCCAATGGTTAGTATGAAACTTTAAGTTTAAAGGAAATTATATATATATATATATATATATTAATAACTCAAGCTCAGTGGTTAATTAAACATAATATATGTTTGTATCAAAATTGGGAACAATACTCTTCGAATGTGTTTGAATAGCTAAAAAGAAGAAATTAAATGTAAAAAAATGTAGATCTAGCAAACACACCAATCAACAACCAAGAAAATACACAGAAACACACGAATTTAGAGTGGTTCGGCGTATGACCTACGTCCACTATGAAATGGCTGACTTTTATTGATTTTTTCTTGCTGGTTATAAGGAGTTACAACAGCATGATCCAAGTACAATAGCAACTTCGGCAGAGTCTGGACGTAAAAGAGCTAAAAGTCCCTTTTCTGTAGGTACAGGGTCACTATTTATAGGCAGGCAGAAAAATATCTCACTCAGATCTCGGAAGACTTCTTCTCTCATGTAGACAGGTCTACGGGATTGAGTTCAGGTGATTTCGACTTGATCCGGGAGCGATACGAATCGAGTTTGTATCGATCCATAAATGGTCGTTTAGGGTTGAAATTTGTCAGATACATTCTTGAAGTTGTACCTGACAAAATTTGTCAGGTACTCCTGTAAAAATTTAGTGGCATTTTGACTTGTAGATCTCGAGTTATGATCGATGCAAGTTTGGATATGTTGAAGGTTGCCGAGTTCGCATCGCTTCTGGGCACGTGCTAACCAATGACGTGGTGTTATCTTTTAGGATCGATCCACTTTTCACACCGAGTGACCGAGTCATCCATCTTTACGTGTCTCCTCCACATCGCTCTAAGATTTGTTTCATTCGTGTTGCTCTCGTTCGCATTGGTCTCTTGTTGCTTACTTCGTATCGACGGTCAACCCTCCTTTCGTATTGGTTGACCTTGCTCCACTTTGCATCGATCCGGATCTATCCTCTTCATGTCGCTCGTTTGAGTTCGTTTTGTATCGATGCATCGATACAAATGGGGTAAATGTGATGGATATGAAATGGCACTCTCTGAATCGATACGAAGCAACACAAACTCAGTGGATACGAATACCTAGGATACGAATGGGATGGACACGAACTTGATCGATTCGAATGAACTGTTTCTTCCCATGGATACGAATATGTTTGATTTCAATGGTTACGGAGGAGACCGCCTTGGATGGATGTGAACTGATGATTTTGATGGATGTGAATGAGGTCTGAAGCTTGAATGGATGCGAACGAGATTATTGATTGATTTTACATCGATCATATCTTGAGCATATGAATCTCGATTAACTTGAAATTTGGAATGCTGGCTTTCGTAACTTTGTTTGTCATGTCATATCAATTGTAGCTTGATCCGGACTCGGGAAAAATCTACCATCCTCCATAATGAACTTGCGTATAATTGGTCTTCAGGATGAACTATCTTTGGTTTTAGTCAATTCCTTGATGTCACGGCCTTGCCAAAAGGCGGGATAACATTTGCCCCCCAAAGTACGTCTTGAGTGAACATGACGTGCTTTGAAAAGCTACCATCTTCATTCTAAGAAGTTCTATCCGATTCGCTAAATAGTTGCTGTCTTTTTTTGTCATGCAACCTTTTGATTGACTCCAAGCAATATAAATATTGGAATGCTGACTATCGACGATTGCATAGCGTACTGTTGTAACTAAGTATTGAGTGCCGGAAGCCTGATGTTCGTCATTTTAATTGTCATCGGGTAAGCATTTAACTCCTGTGAATTTCAAAAAATAAATGTTAATTGATGGCACATAAAACGTATATAAACCTGACTCTCGTTAACGTTGGTTCATTTACGAGTCGTTGTCAGTTTTCTTGGATTGAATCTCGTATCGATCCTCTCTTGAATCGACGTGAAATTCAAGCTGTAACAACGTTGGATGGTGGTTTTGCAGTATCTTTTCATATCGATCCTCTCTTGGATCGATGTGAGAAGTTAAAAAAAAATTTCGCATCGATGACGATCAATACGAATTTTGTTGTCATTGCAATGCCGTTCATATCAATGGATATGAATCTTAGGATCATCACATGGAGGGATATGAAATTAGCATTCTATATCGATGGAGTCAAGTAGGCCAAACGGGGCTTGGTTCGTATCGATAAGATTCAAGGGATACTAACTTGCTGGATACACTTGAGGTGAGGGATACAAGGCTTTGTTTCCGCATCCAAGAAGGTTGACATCGCTTCGGTTAGTCACCGGATATGATCTTGTTGGCACTAAACGGATGATGGGCAGATACGAAGTAGGCTTCAGAGTGATTGATATAAATGAATATTGCTCTGGATAGAAGACGCATGGATTCGAATCGTTCTCTTCGTATCGATTAGGGAGGAGGCTCATTCCAACTGGTCAAAGCTATAGGGGGTCGAATCGTCATTTCTCTTTTAGCTCTCGAAACCATATAAAAGATTTTCTGAACTTAGAAAATTTTACTCGTTTTTTGTTTTCCAGCCCTTTCGCATCATTCAAATCTTGAGAGAAGAAAACCATCCTTGCTTTCGAATCGAACAATATTTTAACCCCTCGAATCGATACTTTAACTAGGTAATTGATTAATTAATTCACATCAAAACGACGAGATTCGATATCTAATACTATCCCGCTTGAAGTTGGCTACTTTCCGGAGGCGTTGATCCCGAAGGTTAGATGGAGTAATGCCAGAGTCCAATGGAAGGTGGTAATGGCGCTTGTGTTGATTGGAGAAGAAGGAATGAGGAGGGATACGAAGGAATTGGTGGAAGATTGTTCGACCTTAATTTCGTATCAATGAAGGGATAAAGAAACTTGATTTCGCATCGAACCTCAGTCGGGAACTTCGTATCGGTCACCTGCCTTGGATTTCGTATCGATTGTTGATTCTTGGATTTTTTTATTGATCACTTCGAATCGATATGGATCCAAAGCTAACTTGTAATGGATACGAACTCCATTGTAACCCGGTCGATACGAAGTCAATATGACCTGATCGATACGAAGTCAGTGGATTTCGATCGATACGAAGCTAAGTCTTTCTTGATCGATACGAAGTGAATGTTTTTGATTGGTACAAAGTGATGGTTCTTTGATCAATACGAAGTTAAGGCCTTTGCGAGGAATGATCCAAGTTTGGACTTCAATGGATACAAAACTTCATGCATACTTAAACACTTGAATCTGACGAGCTTTTGCCTTGCATAGTTGGACTTAATCATTTCATTACATATGTCACTGCATTTCGAAGCTTATCGATGGAATTGCAACTTAACCAATTTAATGTCTTTTAACTTGGGCCGATCACTGAAGTTAGGATGGCACGGTTGTGACGGTCAGCAATGACGGTCATTCTGATTGGATTTCGAAGTCTCATCATTCGAACACCTTGTTAATCTCTGTTGAACTTTCTTAAGTACTTTACAATATTACATTGCATAACACACTCATGAACTTTACACTAGGGAAAACACGGGATTATTGTCATCTAACGATGATTTTTGATGAGTTGATTAGTTATGGAACCTTGGAATTCACAACAACATAAGGTTTATAGTCCACCTCCTTTGATAATAGAGATGCCGGCCATCGCGGCCGAAGTCATAAGTCCAGCTCCGGACGAGCTACCAGGAGCAATCTTTATTGGAAATCCATAAGATTCTGTACCATCTAATGTCTCCGAAGATATGTTGGGGAGAATCTGCTTAAGACATGAGTTATCGCTAGAAGATGTTCAGCTACCAGGGCCGACAGACAGGCCACATACTCCCCCAAAAAGGGTACATCGCTTTTAACAAACATTCGTGTACAGCTTGAACACTTCCTCTATTTAACCAATATATTCGAGAAGTGTAACGACCCATAAATTTTCGATAATAAGATTTTTTATTTTAACAGGATATTGTAATTTAATTTGGAAAGAAAAAAAACTTTATAATTTAATATTGAAATGAACGCTAAAAATGAAATGTAGCAATGGTAATTAAAATTAACCATTGACAATTAGAGTGAAATCCCAATAATGAAATAGTGCAAATTTGTTGCACTTGGTTATAAAATTGAAAATAAGTAAATAAAAGTAAGTACTGAATTAACCAATGAAATAATATATTAATTAATAGCAACTGAATGTAAATTAAGCTAATAATGTTAATGCAAGTTAATAAATAACTAATTTAATGCAGATCCTAATTAATTGAACAATTGTATGGTTATAATTGATTGTAAATAGTAAATTTAGAAATAATTCAAAGTTATATTAATTGATGAAATAATATGCAATAAACTGTATTTTGATATATTTGTTCTTGATAATGAAGTATGATTAAGAGTTAGTGGCAACAATTATTATAAGTTACCGATATATTTTTAATCGGTTAAATTGAATTGAATCAATTGCAATAAATCTAAATTAAATATTACGTTAATGTTAATTAAGGTAATATTTGAAAATAATATTAATGTTATTCATAATAGGACATTTTGTTGAATTAAAGGAATGGAAATAAAGATTTATCAATTTATTGGGATATGAACTATAATAATTGGATTAATTGCAACTAAATGAAATTTAATATCTAAATATTACGTTAATTGAAATTTAGATGGAGTTTGAGAATATTAATGTAATAGATCATGAATCCAATGTTAATTTCATCCGGCTGACAGCAATGAATTGAATAACAGAATGAAAAGTGAATTAAATGGAATCATTGAAAATTAAATTTATAATTTCTGAATTTAATGATATTGAGATTAACACTGAAATTGATAGATTTATCAACTCTAAATTAACATCTAAATTTATTTAAATTTGTGTAAATGATTAAGAAATTTAAAAACGATAAAATTTGTCAATTATATGATCGAAATTAAAATTTTGATTTAATTAATTACTTATTAATTTATTTAATTAATGTAAAAAGAGCCATTTTGGCCACCGACTCGGATTTCGACGAAACCAGTTTCATCGGATTCATAATAGTAATTATTATAGGATTTCAAGTTTCGTAGCGATCGGACTTGTCGTTTGATTGTACGGGCTCGAAACGCCTAGAAATCAATTAATTGAAATCAATTTGAAATAACTTGATTTTAGCATAACTTCTTCATACGATGGAATTTGGACTTGAAACCTGTTCCATTGCGTTTAAAATATTTAAAAACATATATTTTGATATATGGATTGACCCATTTCCGTTCCGGAATCGAAACGGGCTTTTCGGGTCAATTATCGTTAAAAACTCAAACCAGTCGGGCTCAATTCTTTCTATTTTGTTCTGCCTATATATATATATATATATCGTAATAAATCCAAGCAGCCTTTCTATTTCTCATTTCTGTATGTACAGAAATTTTTGTTGCTTCTCTTTCTCAATTGCTGAAATCCCTAATCTTCCAATCCAATTTCAATTCCAAAAAAAAATTGCCGATCTGCAGCAACTTCGGGTCGAGCTTCGAGTTTCAAATGCAAAAAACCTGCATCAACTTCGGGTAAGGAAGAAAATGAATTGGGTCGCTAAGGGTCGTTTTGGCAAAAACATAAAGCAACCACCGGGGATTTGAGGAGGTGGACCGAAGTTGAAACGGAAGTCGACCCAGGACCAGAATTTTTCAATCTTCTAATTTTCATATCTTTTTCATACGAGCTCAGATTCATGCGCGGTGTTTTGCTGGGATCGTATTAGAATTCCGGACATTTTAGCGCTGGTTGGGACAGATTCTGAGACTGTTCAATTTTTGGGTTTAAATTGGATTTAAATTCAATTTAAATTCAAAAGGTGAGTGTTTTAACCCACTCACAACTCCTAAATTTTCTTATGTTTGTTAAATTGATTTATGATATGATTAGAAATTTATTTATGACTATTTGGCATATTTTGAATCATCATCTCATTTTATTTGAATTTATTTGGATAAAATAGTTATTTAATTTTTTTTGAATATTAACTGCCAGTTAATACCTATTATTTATTATATGATCTATATTGACGTTATTGATTGAATTGGATGATGATTGTGATAAATGTTTGGTGATTGATACTGGATGAATGGATGTTGTATTTTATACTGTTATAAACTGCAAGTTGTTATGGATTTTTATTTCATTCAGGATTGCGGTTTGAAATGATATATAACCGTATTTATATTTTAAATTGCAGATTGAAATGATAAGTATCTGTATCACTTGACCATAGGATAGAAAATATATACAGACACCGCGGTCTATGTATAAAAATATTTTGAAATGGTTTCTATGGTTTTATAAAGAAATATATAGTTTTATAGAAATATCGATTTCGGGTATTATATAAATGTTACTTTATATATATTGTTAAATTCTTGATTTTTAGCTATGTATAAATTTGTTTGGTATAAAACAAGTTTAAAAAATAAAGATTGATTTATTTAAAAACGTAATATGGTTAAGTATTTATATAAAATATATTTTATATAGAGTTTATAACGATTTAATAAAATTAATGCTGAGAAGATAGATTTGAAATTGTATTAAATGTAGAAATTTATTAAATGAAACCGATTTGGAACTTATGGAATTTTAGATCTGTAACGGATATGATTTATAATTTGATCTTATTTAAGGTGAATTAAATAAACAGTTCAAGTATAAATAAATTGAATGAAACATTTAGTTATTTGAAATATGGGTTTTATTTGAATGATAATGGATTTATTAAGTAAACATTTCGAAACTAAATAATAGAAAATTGAATTTGATATATATATATATATATATATATATATATATCAAACTTAGTTTTGAAATTGTTGAATACTTAGAGTTTGAAATATATTGAATTTGAAATGGGTTATTCTGTGGATCTAATCTATTTTGAAACCGATAAATTTGGAATAGTTTATGTGGAAACTGAATTGAATTGAAATATGATTTGGGATTTGATTAAATATAAAATTTAGAAATTCGAGCTATTTTATTATATAAAGTATTTAATATTTAAACCATTAAGTAGTGGAAGTTATGTTTCAAGTTATGAGTTTCAAAGTATTATGATTTGAAGGTGTTATATTTCAAGTGTTTTGATTTCGAAGTGTTATAACGTTGAAAGTGCTATGATTTTTAGGAAAAGGATATTTTTGAAATAAAAATGATAACATATTGATTTGGTTTTTTAAATGGAAATGATATCGTATTTATATGGTTTTGAAATGGATATCATATTTTGGTTTTGAAGTATAAATTATTTTGAAATGACCGCGGTGTTATAATAATGACCCGCAAATCAGTACCCCTTGAGTTAACACTATTCTACGTAAATCAACCCAAGTTGCACAGAAATACGAACCATTTGGGTTAAAGAAGAAGAGGTAGAAGAAGAAAATAGAAAACAACAACAGAATCTTACCATTGCAGCGGACTAAAAAATTATAATATATTATAAAAGATCTTTACTCAAAAATCAAATATATCTGTTTATATATATTACATCATCAGAGTACATCAATCATAGCTCAACATCAATAACATACAAATGGATACACAACTAAACAACACAGCGGAATATATATATAAACAAGTACGGGAGTACGTATCGTCATCCAGCTCGTCTCCTGAGCTCCACAACATCATCCTATATCCTATAATACTCTGTCTGACCCGAGTATTACAGTTAAATAACACCCGAGTCAATCTGGAATACCAACGTGAGAAAATCACACTCAATTGATTATTAAAGTTTCAAAAATCCTTTGAAAACAAAGCATCACGTAAGAACACGCCACAAATAAACATGTCGGGTTTTTACCTTACGATAGCTAAAACAATTTTTATAGAAATCCTATGATATTATAATAGGGTTTATTTACAAATACTTATAAAATAGCCGAAATTATTACATTATTAAATTCCAACTACTAGCCACAAAGTGGGTAATACAAACAAAACTCGTACAATGCTCGTAGGGAGAATGGATTTCCAACTAATGATTAGGCACTGGGGTACCACCTGTCACAGTACGTGGCCTAGATCACAGTACCGAGGAGTACGCCAGCTCCCCTGCAACACAAGACTGGGACTACCCCTTACTGGATAATCCCGAGTGAGATCACCCCGCGGTTGGGATCAGCAACCGCCCACCGATCCGAAATAAAAAGGGACATCTAGACAGGAATGACCTCACCCTGCTTGGGTGCTACCCACCTAGCCTTGCTGCATAACCCCTGATTTTCAGTCATTCCCGTTTGATGAGGCTTGAGGCGAAGCGTTACCTTTATGGAACAATATCCCTTAGAATGCCCATCATCCACCTGACGATATTCCGAAAGCATTCATCCGTACAAGTCCGTCCCGGGTTCGACCGTAACCGAAGGCACTACTCCTACTACATCCATTTTGAAAATATCCTCAGGATTAGTAGCGACTAGCCCTTGCACTTCACTGCTCCATCTTCGAATCCAAAATCTTTTTTCACGAAACGTACAAACTGAATCGAAGTGGTTTTCGAGAAATAAATCTCGATCCCGGTCTCTTCGAAACGATCAACGCATTTGGCCAATATTGATAGTCGGTTATTTAATTATCAATTAATATTCACAAACAACCATAAACCAATAAATAATTTCCCAAATTATTTATTTACCTCAAAAATATCTTCACAAGATATATTTCTATTTTCAAAACCCTTTGAAAACAGTTTTCAAAAATATCTACCTTTCTCAGAATAAATTCCAAGTATTTCTATTTCCACTAGAACCGCCAATTATAAAACTTTAGATTTTTCTAAAATAATTTAAAACACTTTACTTTTAAAATATACTTTAAAACATTTAAGTTAAAACTACTTCAATAATTTGTTAAAATATATACTATATGAATATTTGAGATAACGTTACTTTATAAATATCAAACTAGGTTTTCACTTTTTAAAACAAAATACTAAGTCACCTTTAAATAATTATTACAATAATAGATTTGAAAAATATTTACTTTAGAGTTTTAAACATTCAGAAATAATAAATTTTCTAAAACATGCTTTTTAAAACAACATTAAACTTTTATCTTATATTTAAAAATTTACTTTGAAAACGTACTTGACTATCCAGGTAAATATACTTCTCTTCACAACATTTAAAAATAAATCACTATTTATTTTTAAACAATTTTTCTCATTCCTTTAATAAATTACCACCTTAAATTTATTCTTCCAAATATCCAATTTCAAACACTTAAATCAATTTCCAACTTGATTTCTAGTTAATTCATTTATTCAAAAATCCTTTAATTTCAGATTTTATTCCGTAATTATGATTTAAAATACTTTTAACTGAAAATTCCAATTTAGATTTCTCAAATTACTTCTTAATCCTTTTAAATAAATTTAAAACTTTAAATTTAAAATAATTCTTTATTCCTTTGATTGGTATCACTTAAGTTTAGTATTTATTAATTTCTGCTTATTCAAATCCTTCATCCTCCATACTCGACATTATTTATTAATATTTTAATTTCATTTCCATTCCTTTTAAATTCATTCTTAATTTATTTAAATTCACTGTAATTATTTTACTTAAAATTTACTCTTTTATTTTCTTTTCAAAAATCCAATTCTATATATTTCGATAACTCAGTGCACCAAAATATATACAAGCAAATCATAACAATCAATATTATCAATTAACAATAATATTCATCACAGAATATCAAATATCCATAACATAGAATATCAAACAATTCTAAATAATTTTGAGGAATCCCGTTGGATCACTCCAACCTGTTTTCCCTACATCCACAGACGTTAGCACAATATATAATACCAATTTCAAAATATACTATACTATATAGCGCATCAATCAATTCAACCATTCAAACGATTATTTAAATTTAATCATTTAAATTTAACCGAGTGAGATTAACTCACCTTTGTTTTATTTTCAATCCAACCCGTCTCAACTTGATTTTCCACGATTTTCAGACCTTGTAAAATCATTAGATGATTTATTAATATTTGAATCGATCGAACAAATAAATTTGATTAACCAATGATTTTAATTAAGACTAATAATTTAATTTTAATCTAATTTAAATGAAAATATTTTTAGTAACCCAAATAATTAAATGAGTTGTTAAACAATTAGATCCCCATAAATTTAAAATTCCTATATTTTCCAAAATCTTTATCTATATTTATTCTGCTTTGAACTTATATACGTCTACGTATATACATTTATAAAGTTAAATAAAACATACAATTTCCTTTTCAACATATATATTTAATCAAAACTATCTTGTTACTATAGACCTATGTAGATTTATTTATTATTATTATTATTATTATTCTGTTTCCAAACTGCATATACTAAATAATTTATAAAATCTTCAAACATTTAAAATCCTATTTCTTCCCAATCTTATTTGTAATTGACGACCACTGATTATTAAAAAGCTTATGTTTTTAAACCTTACTATTTTTTACAATTAACAAAACCAAAATTATAGAAAACAGAATCATCTGTCTTACCTAAATATACATATTCTGTTAAATTGAAATAGATTTTTTTACATATATACTTACTGTAATTATACCGTAAATTTATATACACATTTTTTTACTAACATCCATATACCAATATAAAATTTAACAAAATAAGAAGAAAATACCTCACTGCCCCTAGAATCGCACACAACTGGATCGGGATAGAGAAAAACCCATCGTAACCCTCCACGTCATCGAGCACGACTCCACGACCCACCTAAAACGACCTCGACGGTATCCCACTCCTCTCAACCACCAGACATCGCAGTACACTCGAGCTTCCCTTGAGCTCGTCCTCAATCGAAACGCTTTCCCTCGTTACCAGATCCATCGCGACCAAGATTCCATATTGTCTTCCCTTTCGTTGCCGAAATCAACATCCTTTACGTGCTTCGATCGAGCGATGATTTGGGGGTTGGTTCATGATTTCGATTTAACTGAGATCGAATTGGAAAAGAAAAAGGCTGCCATCTTTTTTTCCGTTCGAATCCACTGTAGAGAGGGAAGAAGGAAGCCTCGATTGAGAAGATGGAGAAAAAGAATTTTGCAGGAATCGTTTTAATAAGAGGAGAGATTGGTTTGCTCGGCCATGATTTCTTAAGCAACTGATTTTGTTGGATCGGCCATTAAATTATTTTCTTTTGACCCAACCGTATGATTTGAGAAGATGGGGAGAGAAGAGAAAGGGAGTACGAAGGAGACACAAGGGTAGCGGGTTGTACTTATTGTCGGATAAAAGAAAAGAAATTATATTTTATCTAGATTCAATTTGTCTTAGAATAAATTTCTATGCGTTTATATATCGTACGCTCACACAACAACCCCAAATGCTACGAAAATTGAAATCCGACAATAATTAAATATTACGGTCCCAATGGAACTGGTTTCGTCAAATTCCGAGACTATGCCTCGAAAGGCTATTTTTAAATTCAATTTAAACAATAAAATTTTAAAACTGAGCAACCCACGGTTAATTTCACAACTTCTATTATCTTCAGTGATATCAATATAAATTTTACAAGCCTTCAAATTATTTTTAACCGGCTTAAAACTTCAGATTCAATATTTTACCCAATTTCAAATTATTTAATTCAATAATTTAATTATCAAATAAATTGTGATATTTGAATTCAAGTTAAAATTAACTATTAAATATTTAAAATCAATTAACTATTCCGTTTTCAAATACTCAAAAATTCCGAGTCATCACATTCCCCCCCCCCCCCCCTTAAAAGAATTTCGTCCCCGAAATTACTAGTTAGGAACAATGATCCAATACCCGTTTACCTTTTCCAAAAACCAACAATCCCACATCCTACCAACTATCCTTTATAAAAGACCCATTACCATTCTTACTAACTTCCCAAACTCTCTCACAATTTTCAATTTAAAACCAAATTTTAAATTTTCAAAATTTCTCAAAAATTTTCTAACTCTCTAAATTTCCGAAAAATTTCGCCAGCATCTCCTTTGCGCGGCTAGCTCGGTACAACTACAAAATGTCTCTACGGCCTCCCAAATCCAAAAAAGAAAACAAAAGGCCAAGTGGCTAAATCAAAAACCCAATCAAATTTCATATAGAAATTTAAACACATACCTTTTTGTCGAGCAATTCTAATTTATTATCTGAAATCAAAACCAATTTTCCTTTCTCTTTATAATACCTGCATATCCTGCTTAACAATAATATCCAATCACAACATTCAAAAACATTTTATTGACTTCTTTTACACATTTCCAATATTTGTTTTACTTAAGCCCGTACGTTGCACATATATCATCTGTACGCAATACTGAATCCGATCGCTCACTCGATCACACAATTTCACTTCCGAACTAGTTTCTTCCACCCGACTTCCTAGTTCGTACTCAGATCTGATTTCTTGATCAGAAACCGTCATTCTCCTTGCATAGTCATAACTATGATAGAGAATTTGCAGAATCAATCAACAATCCATATCCAGGTTCGCCGTTGAAAATCGAGTGAAAAATCCTAACTCGAATCGATATAACTATCTCGAAATTCTGTGCCCGAATCCGGATCAAATAGTTATGCGAATAAAATAATATACATACATCCTACGTATTTGCCCCAATTGATTTTCAATTATATCAATTTCTTTTTTATTCACATTTATTTTGATTGTTATTCACTTATTCACACTTTTCCTTGCCACAACTTCCAGTTTTAATCTTTTTGTATTCCAATTTCAATAAATTCAATTTGCTTCAATTTGCGAATTAATTTCAAACCTCAATACTTTTATCCAAATTTCATTTTCAATTTTACTTGAGTTTAATCCACCTTCCAATTCAAAATATTGAGTTCAATTCATCTCATTTCAAACAATATTTGATTAATCATTCCTTAAATTAATTTCACTTACTAATTTGTTTTTATATCTCAAATAAAAGTTAGTTTGCAAATTTTTTCTATCTTTAATTTCTTTGAACAATATCTTCAGTTCATCGTACTTTACATATACAACTTAAATTAGATTTCAACATTCAGTTATAATTCTATTTGCTTAACAAATTTAAATCATTTGTCATTAGTGAAAATTTTCAAAAGATTCAAAAAAATTCTAACTCCCAAAATTTTCGAAATTTTTTGGCAGAGTCTCCTTTGTACGGAGGAGCTTTTGCAATTTGACAAGAGATATAAATATATATACATCGACCCACACGGTCGGAAAACGGAAAAACAGTTCATATTTCCTATTTGTATTGCGTAGGCGTACCTTATTTAGCATTTTAAGCATATTTTAGCTGTTAGCGCGGGAAAAACCAGTCAACAGCTTTCAAAAACCTGTACTACTCAATTTAAACATGTAAGTGACAAATATACAAAGCTTATTAACATTTCACTTAACCACAATAGCTAAACACATGTATAACATAAGCAATATACACTAAACGTTGTCCATAAGTAAATTTATAAGGTTTCGACACGAATTTAAATGCTTTCAATCCATTCACCCACCATCTCACTTAATTCATTCTTATTTCGTTCCATTAAAATGGCTTACACTCCATTTCTTACATTCAATTCATTTAATCCAAACGAACTCATTACATAATATATTTACAAGCCGAACATCTGCCATATCAAATTGGTATTCAACTTGCATTTCATTTCATTAACTAAACAAGTTTTATTTAAGATCATTTCATTAAACTCGACACAATCATTTCACAATTTTGCTTAAGTCAGACTTTTATTCATATATTACTTCAGTTATTTACTTCCTTCAAGATACTTCAACTTTAAAACTCAAGTTATACTTTGTTTTTTTACAAGCACTTCCCAATTTAAACCCTTAATTTTATTTTCAAATTTTCAAACCAATCTCATTTACTAATTTAATTAAATTAGTTTATTCAGTCATTTCTTTAAACTTCAAACTTCCATACTTAATTCATTCTTATTTATTTCTATGAATAACAAGGAAAGCTTTAAATTTATGTCTACTTGGATTTTTATCCACCAATTCAATCCATCATTGTTATAATCTAAGCAAAATTCACTTATTCTCGAGTTCATTTCCAATTATATTCAATTCACCGACAATCCAGGCTGAATTCATTTACACTTCATTGCTTACATTAATTTATTTTTTTCATCCAAACAAGCCCATATTTATTACAATTGATTCAAAAACCAATTTTATTGGCTTCTGTTAATCCATAGAATTTACATAATCTCGTTTACGTCAAACGATAATTATTTTTATGCAAATTCAGTGATATTTACTTAAAGAATATTCATTCCAGTTTATAACTATTTTAAATTAATACCAATTCAATCTATACTTAATTCGATTTCATTTTAATCGATTCCGTTCAATTTATTTTGCATTCTGTATTCTCATTCATTTTATTTGAATCCATTATTTATCTTGGAACATTTCATATTGGTTACATCGAATACTCATTTCATAATTTATTTGCAAACTAAACATTTGCCACATTAAATTGGTATTCGACTTTCATTTAACCAATTCAAGTTCCATCTCCGTATTTCATTACCAATTAATTATTAATTTATTTTATTCAAGGTTTATTCCCAATATTTTATTTTTATCTCAAAACCACTTTAACTATTTTACTGGAGGTCAATTTATTTTATAATTTAAGTTTTGCATTATTTTTCATTCACTTTCCATATTCAAATCTATTTTATTATGGCTTATTTATTTCACTTAAGTCACAAACTTATTTATTTTCATACTTCCATCAATGGAAAACCAATCCCATTCACGTTTTACTTTTAACTCGGAATTATACATTTTATTTAGCCAATATATTTTTATTATTCCATAAACATTTAAAATAAAATTCCAGAATTCAAACAATTTCCAAAAATTTCAAAATCACTTTTGAAATCAACTACATCCAAGATCCTTTGGCAAATTCAATTATCCCTTTGAGTTTTCAAAACCAAACCCAGTTCGCAAACAATTCCAAGTTAAAATATTCAGGCAGCAATTCCTCTCTTGGAAACTCGAAAATGAACACCGATGATGTCGCGATCATCATCGGAATTATTTTCCAGCGACCGAAAGAGTTTAATGCTTTTATCTCTTTAACAACATTTCAAATATTTTTTTAATTTCCAAATCTCACAAGATTTCAAATTCAACACAAAAATATTTCCAAAATATTAATATTATTCCTCTAATCCTTTTTTGAAATCATTTCAAACCACAAAGGAATTTAACTTTTTCCCAAAAATTCCAAGTTGCAATTCCTTTAAATCTATATTCAAACATTCTCTGGAATTTTATTTCAAAATTATAATCACCTTTATAGTTTATATTTACAAATCTCATTTGTATATGAAGTTCATTTCAATTTATAAATTACATTCATAATCTATATTTCAAATTCCATTTTGTTATATAAATTTATTTTTCAACTTTGGTTATAAGTTTTCAATTTCTTATTCAATTTCTACACAATAGTGTTGATAGTTTAATATTATCATTCCTTAACAATCAAGCATCCAAATATTATAATACTTTACAAAAATATCTTTTATATACAAAAATAATTTGGGTAAGATTACTTCATTTACCCTACTTTAAAACAATACTGTGTCGAATTATTCTATTCAAGTGTTTAGAGATCTCTATCAATTACGTTAATTACTCGTATTGACCAGAATCCATAAACTACTCAATAAACCAATCAACACAATATAAAATCATTTTGTATTCACTAACAAATACGCGCTCATATCTATTAATACGCTCAAACTCAGTCTAGAGTACTATTGACTCTATTTCAATGAGTAATTCCCACCAGAGCCAAGGTTATCATCAACCTAAGCTCTGATATCAACTATAACGTTCTAGGCTTTTCAATCATCCCAGCCCCACCGTGGCTTACATTGGTACCTCGGGTTTGCTTTTACGGCCAGCCTCTCGACTCGCAACCAACCCCCCCGGGATATGTAGGGGTAAGAGTCCCCCGTTCGCCACCAAACGCGAAGAGAGAACCCCCTATCATGCTGTAATATAGCAAACTCGATCCCGGTCTCTTCGAAATGATCAACGCATTTGGCCAATATTGATAGTCGGTTATTTAACTATCAATTAATATTCACAAACAACTATCAACCAATAAATAATTTCCCAAATTATTTATTTACCTCAAAAATATCTTCACAAGATATATTTATATTCTCAAAACCCTTTGAAAACAGTTTTCCAAACTATCTTCCTTTCTCAGAATAAATTCCAAGTATTTCTATTTCCATTGGAACCACCATGCATAAAACTTTAGATTTTTCTAAAATAATTTAAAACACTTTACTTTTAAAATATACTTCAAAAAATTTATGTTAAAATTACTTCAATAATTTGTTAAAATATATACTATATGAATATTTGAAATAACGTTACTTTATAAATATCAAACTAGGTTTTCACTTTTTAAAACAAAATATTAAGTCACCTTTAAATCATTATTACAATAATAGATTTGAAAAATATTTACTTTAGAATTTTAAACATTCAGAAATAATAAATTTTCTAAAACATGCTTTTTAAAACAACATTAAACTTTTATCTTATATTTAAAAATTTACTTTGAAAACGTACTTGGCTATCCAGGGAAATATACTTCTCTTCATAACCTTTAAAAATAAATCACTATTTATTTTTAAACAATTTTTCTCATTCCTTTAATAAATTCTCACCTTGAATTTATTCTTCCAAATATCCAATTTCAAACACTTAAATCAATTTCCAACTTGATTTCTAATTTACTTCATTTATTCAAAAATCCTTTAATTTCAGATTTTATTCCTTAATTATGATTTAAAATACTTTTAACCGAAAATTCCAATTTTAGATTTCTCAAATTACTTCTTAATCCTTTTAAATAAATTTAAAACTTTAAATTTAAAATAATTCTTTATTCCTTTAATTGATATCACTTAAGTTTACTATTTATTAATTTCTGCTTATTCAAATCCTTCATCCTCCATACTCGACATTATTTATTAGTATTTTAATTTCATTTCCATTCCTTTTAAATTCATTCTTAATTTATTTAAATTCACTGTAATTATTTTACTTAAAATTTACTCTTTTATTTTCTTTTCAAAAATCCAATTCTATATATTTCGATAACTCAGTGCACCAAAATATATACAAGCTAATCATAACAATCAATATTACCAATTAACAATAATATTCATCACAGAATATCAAATATCCATAACACAGAATATCAAACAATTCTAAATAATTTTGAGGAATCCTGTTGGATCCCTCCAACCTGTTTTCCCTACATCCACAGACGTTAGCACAATATATAATACCAATTTCAAAATATACTATACTATATAGCGCATCAATCAATTCAACCACTCAAACAATTATTTAAATTTAATCATTTAAATTTAAATTTAACTGAGTGAGATTAACTCACCTTTGCTTTTATTTGCAATCCAACCCATCTCAACTTGATTTTCCACGATTTTCAGACCTTGTAAAATCATTAGATGATTTATTAATATTTGAATCGATCGAACAAATAAATTTTCATTTGAAATTTTTATTAACCAATGATTTTAATTAAGACTAATAATTTAATTTTAATCTAATTTAAATGAAAATAATTTTACTAACCCAAATAATTAAATGAGTTGTTAAACAATTAGATCCCCATAAATTTAAAATTCATATATTTTCCAAAATCTTTGTCTATATATATTCCGCTCTGAACTTATATACATCTACGTATATACATTTATAAAGTTAAATAAAACATACAATTTCCTTTTTAACATATATATTTAATCAAAACTATCTTCTTACTATAGACCTATGCAGATTTATTATTATTATTATTGTTTTTCTGTTTCCAAACTGCATATACTAAATAATCTATAAAATCTTCAAATATTTAAAATCCTATTTCTTCCTAATCTTATTTGTAATTGACAACCACTGATTATTAAAAAGCTTCTGTTTTTAAACCTTACTGTTTTGTACAATTAACAAAACTAAAATTATAGAAAACAAAATCATCTGTCTTACCTAAATATACATATTCTGTTAAATTGAAATAGATTTTTTTTATATATATATATATACTTACTGTAATTATACCGTAAATTTATATACACATTTTTTTTTACTAACATCCATATACCAATATAAAATTTAACAAAATAAGAAGAAAATACCTCACTGCCCCTAGAATCGCACACAACTGGATCATGATAGAGAACAACCCATCATAACCCTCCACGTCATCGAGCACGACTCCACGACCCACCCAAAACGACCCCGACGGTATCCCACTCCTCTCATGTGACGCCCCACCTCTATACCCACGCTAGCCAAGAACACTCCGGAGTAGTGCTGTCAACTAGCACGGAGAATAAGGCTGTTGAGGAGCGACCATCCATGTAATTGCTTATCACACGGTGGCTATAAATAATCTTCGGAAACAAACATAGATATAATCATATCACAAATCAGTCACAGATATCCATACCACAAAGGCGGAAGAAGATATGAATATATAACTAACACATGAAAGTGTACATCAGAGTAGTGGTCAGTAAGATCCACGATAATACAAAAGAATAGCAACACGTGCTATACAAAAGAATACAACTATGAGTCTATATCTCAAGTGTATACATCAAAAACTGCTAATCTAAACAGTTAGCCAAAAGTCAGAGTGATGAATCCCTGGGAAGAAGTCAAGCAGAAGCACCTGTAACTTCTCGGTCTGACCCGAGTATTATTTAAGAAAATAATAAACGGGTCAGTCTAGCTATAAATATCAGATGACATGATATAACATAAAAGATATGACATAAACATAAACATCCATAATGACATACCACTATAAGTATGTAAATAATGATCAACAGAAGATCAATCAATAAGAGATAATCAATATCACAAGAATCTTCTCAAAGATTCGGAAAGGGCATCATACCCCAAACTTGTACTCATAACAAGTCAAGGACATAAATTCTAGAAATCAATGCAAGAAGTCCATAAATCATAGAAAAGAGAAAGAGGCCTATCACATGACGGTCCGAAGACCAAGGGGAGCTACCCCACATGTGTGAATGGAATCACACAGATTAAGGTCCAGACTAACCAAAAAGCAAAAAGGTATGTGTGAGTGGAATCACACAAGTGGTGTCTAGTCTAACCTCGCAACAAGAGACATCGCACAGTTGCTAGTCTAAATCATCAGAATGATCGTCATGATCAACGAGAAGTGTCAATTACACTAAGCTAGTAAATATAGAAGTTTAGCTTCATGTCCCATAACCACTTGCTTAACTTAAATATTTACGAACAAACTGTAAATCTTCACTAATAAAATTGTCACAAGAGGTCCAATCGAACAAGTCCAAGAATTAACCGACGAAGCGAACGCAAGCGTTTCATACCACTTGTTTTACTAAGTCATTTAATTAGATTTCTCATCCGAGTGAGGTAAAGGTTTGTATATACTAATAGATTGGAAAACGGTTTAAGAAAAGAGCTTTGTTATTAAAAATGGAGTTGAAATTGTTTGTTACAAGAGTTTTGATATTTACTACTAGTATTGAAACCTTTATATTATAAAGTGACAAAACACAGAAGCAATTGTAGAAACAATCAGTCACAAAAATCGCATACGGAGATGTGAATAAAATCCAAGGAAATCAGCTCAATGTTTTTCAGATAAGATCCCCTACGGAGGGGGGTCCAGGGGGGTGGCAACCCCCCAAGGTGGGGGTGCGGGGGCAACACCACCGCTTACGGGGTTCGACATGCCCGGTCAGGTCGCGGGGGTCCAGGGGGCAGCGCCCCGTCCAAAACGGTACGACCTAGTGAAGACAAAATGAGGTCTAACGACCTAAGAGGAATAGGATCGAGCGACCTAATGGTTGCGACCTAGGGGTCTAAGGGGTCAAGCGACCTATCGGGATAAGCTCGACCTACGAGTCAAAGATCCAACGACCTATAGGGTTATAATGTCATGCGACCTATCGGTTTATAAGGTCATGCGACCTAACGAGTTATGGCCAAACGACCTAGTAATGGTAGTAGGGTTGAGCGACCTAAAGGTTAACCGGTCGAGCGACCTAAAGGTTAACCTGTCAAGCGACCTAACGCTCACGACCTAACGGTCTAAAAGCCACGCGACCTAGAGGATCTGCGAGCTAACGAGGCCGACCTAAGGTGCAAGCGACCTAAGGGACTATGGCCTAAAGTATGGTACGCGACCTAAAAGATGGCGCGAACAAGGTGAGAGCAGGTCGAGCGACTTAAGGCGATGCGCGACCTAAGACCTAGCGACCTAAGGGGATGCGCGACCTAAGAGAGGCATCAGGTCGAACGACTTAAGGGTTATGCGACCTACGACCTAAGCTCAAATACGAGCTATGAGCTAGCGACCTACGACCTAAGCTCAAATGCGAGCTAAGGCCTACGAGCTAAGGCCCTAACGTACTAACATTTGTCGCGACCTAAGTGGTGACGACCTAACAAGGAAAGGCTGAGCGGCCTAACGCTACAGAGGGGATTTAAGGCCAGAAACGACCTATGACCTAAACCCTATACGACCTAACGTGAAACGACCTAACTCCGAAGTGAAAATTCAAGGCAGTGCGACCTAGCGCGATAACACGCGAACGACCTAAGGGTTAGGTCGCGAGCGACCTAACTCCGAACACACGAAAATGGCCAGAACGACCTAAGTGCAGAAAATTCACCAAAACGCTAAAAATTGGAGTTTTTCGCCAATGCAATCCAAACCAAATGCTAATATGCATGCAAAAATGATAGGGAATCATTCCTAACAGTCCAATATAGTTATAGGCTAGAACTGTGAGATAAAAATCTCACCTTTGCACCAAATATCAATGAAAATGAAGTTTTAAGCAAGCAAGAATCAATCCTTCTTCTATCTAAGCACAAGAAGCTTGAATCCAATGTCTTCTTCTTGAATTTGGAGTAGAAAGATGGATTGCAATTGAATTTGAGTTTTGGAATTTTAATTTCCCATTCCCTCCACCATTAATGTCAAAGCTTGATTAGTTAGGAAATTTATGAAGAGTGAGGAGAAGAGGGTTGGAACTTGGGCTTAATAGGCTAAACTAACCCAAAGTCCAAAGCGGGAAAAGTTAGTGAAATTTCACTAACTCCAAACCTATCGATGTTTATACTTAAAAAAGTTGTAAACGACATTTCGAACTCAATAGAAGTGGTCTCGAGTCCTAATTTGACCGTTTGCAAAAAGTAGCTTTTCGGACCAAAATCCGATTAACGAGTTAATATTTAAATAAAATATTTAAATACAAACTCGATAAATATGCGGGTTGTTACATCTCAACCACCAGACATCGCAGTACACTCGAGCTTCCCTTGAGCCCGTCCCCAATCGAAACACTTTCCCTCGTTGCCAGATCCATCGCGACCAAGATTCCATATCGTCTTCCCCTTCGTTGCCGGAATCGATATCCTTTACGTGTTTCGATCGAGCGATGATTTGGGGGTTGGTTCATGATTTCGATTTAACTGAAATCGAATTGGAAAAGAAAAAGGCTGCCATCTTTTTTTTCATTCGAATCCACTGTAGAGAGGGAAGAAGGAAGCCTCGATTGCGAAAATGGAGAAAAAGAATTTTGTAGGAATCATTTTAATAAGAGGAGAGATTGGTTTGCTCGGCCATGATTTCTTAAGCAACTGATTTTGTTGGATCGGCCATTAAATTATTTTCTTTTGACCCAACCGTATGATTTGAGAAGATGGGGAGAGAAGAGAAAGGGAGTACGAAGGAGACACAAGGGTAGCGGGTTGCACTTATTGTCGGATAAAAGAAAAGCAATTATATTTTATCTAGATTCAATTTGTCTTAGAATAAATTTCTATGCGTTTATATATCATATGCTCACACAACAACCCCAAATGCTACGAAAATTGAAATCCGACAATAATTAAATATTACGGTCCCAATGGAACTGGTTTCGTCGAATTCCGAGACTGTGCCTCGGAAGGCTATTTTTAAATTCAATTTAAACAATAAAATTTTAAAATTGAGCAACCCACGGTTAATTTCAATTTACAACTTCTATTATCTTCAGTGATATCAATATAAATTTTACAAGCCTTCAAATTATTTTTAACCGACTTAAAACTTCAGATTCAATATTTTACCCAATTTCAAATTATTTAATTCAATAATTTAATTATCAAATAAATTGTGATATTTAAATTCAAGTTAAAATTACTATTAAATATTTAAGATCAATTAAATATTCCATTTTCAAATACTCAAAAATTCCGGGTCGTCACAGTTTGGTTGTTAAAGAGACCGGGATCGAAAATTGTCATACTCTCTGCCAACTTCGAAAACCACTTTAACAACCGTGTACGTGGTGGAGATTCCAGAATGAAGTAGGTTGGTGGCGGCGTTCCTTTGAGGTATATACATGGATCCAACTCCCGTGAGTTGGCATAAGGTGGCTAAAACAGGAGCGGTTCTCGGGCCAAGGAGGTAGCCCCTCTTATCGGACACACTCCTTCAATATTATATTCTGACTTTGGATTTTTTTGGTGGCCACTTTTGATTTTTGATTTTGGGGGTGTGGCTCGAGGTGGGCGGTAGTAGCTGCTACGCGTTACCACCAGCCCGGATGCGTAATTGATATATCTACCCTGGCATTGCCTTGTGTGCCGTGTCATCTACCCTAGCGTGTCTTGTACGAGTTTGATTTGTGTCGTACCTATTGAGTATCCTCTGGTAGCCTCCTGATCAGGAGGTATTATGGTACTATATAGACTATTGGCACTATTACGTGTTAAGGGCTATATGTGTAACCCCTTAACGCTATTTAAAAGTATGTTTATTTTGCTATTAGACACTATTATAATAGCGAAATATTACTACATAGTAAATAGTTTAACGGATCCTTAGGAGATGTGAATCCCACGCATCTCTTAAGTTGCTGCACTCACGTTAGACACCGGATATGAGATGTCAAATCCCCTAAACATCTCTGACGCCGTTCCACTCATATTTGTTTCTATTGATTTAAGTTACTAAGATCTTTTAGTTCTGACTCGAGTGTTTTGTCTTTTCAATTCACTCGGTTCAGTCTGAGCATTACGGGATTTGAAGACTTTATTTGGAGGACGAAGACGAAGATATTATTATTATATACCATGTTGTTCCACTGCATCACATTGTTCTGCTGTATTGTTATTTATTATTCTTTCGTATGTGTAACTCTGATTCTGTGTTGTATAAGTATAATCAAATGTTTTGTAAAACAGCTTCATGAACTATTATTTGATTATTGTATTTTGTCATTCCACTACAAGATTCTGTTTTGTTTTCTTTCTTTCTTCCTTTTTCTTATTCACCCCAATAACAATTCGCCCTTTTGTATGGTTTGAGTCTGACGTGTTGGTTTGTCGTCGATTTAGAACGTACAAATAGACGGGCTGTTAAATCTGGTATCAGAGCTTTGGTTTAGTGAAAACCTTAGCTTTATAGGGTCTGACTCTTTATTTATAGGGTAGTAATACCTATGATGAGTAGCTGAGCGTACATATATGAGAGAGCGTATGTTATAAAAGAGTTTTGATATTGTGTTAATTTGTTTCGTTTTGTATTATAAATTCTGGTTGGTGCATAGGACGCTATGACATCAATAGGGATTTCTAAACACTTAATAGGACACACCGACACAATATTTGTTTTGAAATATAGGTGAACGAAATAATTTTTCCTATTATATTTTTTATATAGGTAAAATAATTTTTTTATAAATGATATATATTTGGTTGTAATATATTGGTTGTTAGGTAGTGAAATTTATAAATATTGGTTGGAAATAAGATTCAAATTAAAATAAATAAAATTGGAAATTTAAGAACTTAGTTCCGGGATTTTGGGAAATTTTTCTTTCAAAGGATTTTTGGAATATAATAATATTGTTTATAAGTATTTTTTTGATATAGGTAATTCAATATAATTTGAAAGAATTGCTTTAAAGAAACTTTGGAAAGATATAAGTTCTATACTCCCCTCTCTGTCGTTGGAAAATAATTTCGGTGATGAGTGCACACATCATCGACATTCATTTTCGAGTTTCGAAGTAGGAAGGCCACTGTAGTAGTTTTACTACGGATTTATTTTGATAACCAAATATAAATTTTTTATTGTGTTAAATATAATTGGATATATAAGTTGTAAGTATATATTTATCTATTATTTTAAAATGATTTGAAATTAAACCCGGTATTTAGTTCTTAAGTTCCGATAATTAATAGTTTTAATTATTGTAGTGAAATGGAATGTAACTAATTAATAATTGGAACCTCTAAATGAAATAAGAGATTAAATGCTAGACTATAAATGAAATAACAATAAAGTTGAAATTTGTAACCTATAAAAACAAAAGATATGATTTTTGAACATAACTTAATTGAAAAGAAATGAGATAAACTTGTATAAATATCAATTGCATTTTTAAAAAGCATATATATAACATACCAAAGGATTTAAAGGTTGAAATGTCTAATAATAAGATGTAATGGAAATTGTACAAGTAAACTTATGTAATGAAAGTGCTCAATGGATTTGCTTTATAAATAAGAATTTAATGTTATAATTGTTATAAACTTAAGTTACGACTGAAAAGCTGCTAATTAAATATAATAGAAAGGTTATAAATAAATGATAATAAACTTAAGTAAATGTTAAAGTTATTTATAATGAAAATAAGTAGAAAGATGAATCATTGCATGAATGGAAAAAAAATTATAAGAATAAACTTAAATAATGTTAGAATTTGTTATTTGTTTAATTTATGGTTGTTTGGGCAAGGATACTTTAAAATTTGTTTGGATGTATGAATAATCTATCTAGTTTCATCTAAGACTGCTGAGTAAATGGTGTACTTAGTAGTTATTTTCCATTATGTACAATTTAAAGTTTTTGAACCCAAACAACTATTTGTGTGTTTGATATGAATGGATAATTGATTGTGTTGATTTTATTTGATCGTTGTATGCTTTGTTGCAAGTGATAGTTGTTTTTATTGATTTGTTTGCTATTGATTGAAAAAAGTTTGAATATTTTATTTTATATAATTATTAACTCTTTTTAGATTATATAAGTGAAATGCAGTTATGGAAGCAATCGCTACTTCTTTTGGTTTCATAATTAAGCGTTTGTTTGCCCAACAAATAGGTATGTTCTCGGATTACGATTTTATAGCATTATTATATTATTTTCCCCATTGTTAGGATATATTATTTTGAGATATTGTGATATATATTGTTATTTTTTATATTATATTTTCTTTCGAGCCTCCACATACAAAGGAGACTCTACCAAAAAAATTCGTAAATTTTGGACTTAGAATTTTTTTGAAAAATGTTCTCCAAACCTAATTAATTTAAGTATAAAGAGATTTAATGGTTATAAATTGGTATATTTATTTAAATTAATTAATTTTGTAAATTTATTTGTTTATAAAGTTAATATTTTTGAATAAGATGTATTGTTTACTCAATTCCTTCTTTTCTCTCCTTTTTCCTTTTCGGGGACGAAAAGTTTTGAGTGGGAAAGAGTGTAACGACCCGTAAATTTTCGATAACAAGATTTTGTAATTTAATTTGGAAAGAAAAAACTTTATAATTTAATATTGAAATGAACGCTAAAATGAAATGTAGCAATGGTAATTAAAATTAACTATTGACAATTGGAGTGAAATCCCAATAATGAAATTGTGCAAATTTGTTGCACTTGGTTATAAAATTGAAAATAAGTAAAAAAGTAAATATTGAATTAACCAATGAAATAATATATTGATGAATAGTAAATGAATGTAAATTAAGGTAATAATGTTGATGCAAGTTAATAAATAACCAATTTAATGCGGACCCTAATTAATTGAAACAATTGTAGGGCTATAATTGATTGTAAATAGTAAATTTAGAAATAATTCAAAGTTATATGAATTGATGAAATAATACGCAATAAACTATATTTTGATAAAATCAATGTTAGATAAGTAATTATAATATATATTTTTAATAATGAAGTATGATTAAGAGTTAGTGGCAATAATTAATATAAGTTACCGATATATTTTTAATCCATTAAATTAAATTGCATCAATTGCAATAAATCTAAATTAAATATTACGTTAATGTTAATTAAGGTAATATTTGGAAACAATGTTAACGTTATTCATAATAGGACAATTTGTTGAATTAAAGGAATGGAAATATAGATTTATCAATTCATTGGGATTTGAACTATAATAATTGGATTAATTGCAATTAAATGAAATTTAATATCTAAATATTACGTTAATTTAAATTTAGATCGAGTTTGAGAATATTAATGTAATAGATCATGAATCCAATGTTAATTTCATCCGGCTGACAGCAATGAATTGAATAATAGAATGAGAAGTGAAATAAATGGAATTATTGGAAATTAAATTTATAATTTTTGAATTTAATGATATTGAGATTAGCACTGAAATTGATAAATTTGTCAACTCTAAATTGACATCTTAATTTATTTAAATTTGTGTAAATGATTAAGAAATTTAAAAACAATAAAATTAGTCAATTATAGGATCGAAATTAAAATTTTGATTTAATTACTTAATTATTAATTTATTTAATTAATGTAAAAATAGCCATTTTGTCCACTGACTCGGATTTCGACGAAACCAGTTTCATCGGATTCGTAATAGTGAATTATTGTAGGATTTCAAGTTTCATAGCGATCGGACTTGTCGTTTGATCGTACGGGCTCAAAACGCCTAGAAATCAATTAATTGAAATCAATTTGAAACAATTTTAGCATAACTTTTTCATACGATGGAATTTGGACTTGAAACTTATTCCATTGCGTTTAAAATATTTTTAAAAACATATATTTTGATATATGGGTTGACCCACTTCCGTTTCGGAATCGAAAAGGGCTTTTTGGGTCAATTATCGTTAAAAACTCAAATCAATTGGGCCTATTTCTTTCTATTTTGTTCTACCTATATATATTGTTATAAACCCTAGCGGCCTTTCTATTTCTTATTTCTGTACGTACAGAAATTTTTGTTGCTCCTCTTCCTCAATGTTGAAAACCCTAATCTTCCCAATCCAATTTCAATTCCCAAAAAAAAAATTGCGGATCTGCATCAACTTCGGATCGTGCTTCGAGTTTCAGAGGCAAAAACCCTGCATCAACTTCGGGTCAGCAAGAAAATGACTCAGGTCGCTCTGGGTCATTTTGGCAAAAACTCAAAGCAAGTGTTTGCACAAAAAATGGACAAACACCTCCAAGTCGTATGAATTAGTTGATTTTAGGTTGTTTCTAGTGGTTTGGGTGATTTATGCAAATATATAAATAGCAGGGACTAAACTGTAAAAGACACACAGATTTATAGTGGTTTGGCCAGAACATGCCTATGTCCACTTTATATGTTATTCTCCTTTTTCTTTCAGATTACAAGTACAAAGCTTTGTATACAAGTATATGAAAGTTGTTTGAAAGTTCCTTCCGTGCTTGAGCTCTCAAACTTGTCTGCCATTGTTGTACCCCTGCCCCTCTATTTATAGAGTGAGGCTGGGGGCAGGGATCTTGGATGTATATAGCTGCTGACGGGCCTGGGCTGGTTCAATCTGGCCTGGTAGTGTCGGTCTGGTATGCCATCCTTATGTTGGTTCGGTAGTGGTAGATGGAGTTGGACCGGTAGCAGCATGGTTCGGTGGTAACATGGATCGGTGGTAAGTGGATGGATCTTGGATCGGTGGTAGATGGTCTTGGGTGTTGGTTCGGTAGGAGGCTGGTTCGGTGGTAGCATGGAGATGGGGTTGGTCCGGTAGGAGGCTGGTTCGGTGGTAGCATGGAGATGGGGTTGGTCCGGTAGGAGGCTGGTTCGGTGGTAGGAGATTGGTTCGGCGGTGGGTTTGGACCGGTGGCAAGTTGGTTCGGTAGTGCGATTCGGCCGTGCTCAGTAGGTGGGTGGTTCGGCAGGAGTGATGTGGAGCCGGTCCGGTGGTACTTTCCAGGGCTTTGATTTCGTGATGAAAACGCCCCCAACATTTGCCCCCCAAAGTGGGGTATATGTCAGCATATGCCGCGCTTTGTTTTCCCGCAGCTGAGATAGCTTCGTTCGGTCCTGGGTATGCCGAACCAGTTGGTCCGGTCGATGAGTTGCGCCTATAAATAGAGTTACTGTTATCCTTTATCGTTTTGAGATAGCCGAATCAAGTGATTGCCGAATCAAACTCCTATTCGTACCGGACCAAACGCTTATCCGAATCAACTGATTGCCGAATCAAACTCCTATTCGTACCGGACCAAACGCTTATCTTCGCCGAACTAGGTAAGACCCTATTCTGCTGGATGAAATTTCTGCCGAATGAAACTTATACTTAAATTACCGGATGGACTCGTGGATTTGAACTGCCGAATGAGAAGGGGAAATGCCGAATGAACATGTATTTGAACCACCGGATGAACCCTGAGACTTTAAATACCGAGTGAAATTGTACATTTCTTTACCGAATGATGCTGGGAGCTTGAGCGTTTTGATTTATGAGTGAAATTTTGGACTATATACACTTGCTTGTTTATATCCTTTGTTCTAACAATATGTTTCCTTGTGTTGCAGATAATGCCTTGCAAAGCAGAAACTCGATCAGATGCACGGAAGTCTAGGGGCGAAGGAGAGTCCTCCATAGTGCCCCCAGTTCGGGCCGAACGTCCTGGGCCTGCTCCGAGATCGCTAGTAGATGGGTATGGCCCCCAGGAGCTTCTGAATTCTCCACCCGATTGTTTTCCTAGCTCCCTCAGGGAGGAGCAGCTTGATGTCATTTCTCGTTCCTTTGGGATTGACAGGGCTCGCATGCTGTTGCCGGGAGATGGAGTGATGCCGTATAATCCCCCCGAGGGATATTTTGCATACAGTAGGTACCATTGCATGTGTGGGGCCATCCCTCCTATCAATGCATGGATAGTCAGCTTCATTACCTATCTGAAGGTGGCCCCTCTCCAGCTTCAGCCCAATTCCTACGCTATTCTGGTGTGCTTATTCGTTATCATCCAGAGGAGGTATGGGCGCCCTCCTTCTAACCGGGATATTCAATACTTGTATAATCTGAGAGGCTACAAGATGGGGTCTCCGTACGTTAGTTTGGAAGCGGTCGTGCCCTTCAAACCGGTCTTGGACTTATACTCAAAGTTTACCATGTTTAAGAAAGAATGGTTTTTTATCAAGGACGATTCTGTCTCCTTCCGCCTCTTCACTTCTGGCTGTAAGTTGAACCTTATTTACAATTTCCTTGTTCCGACTGCAGTGCTTCTTCTGATATGCTTTTATTTCTTGCTAGCGACAGGTGGTTTTGCAGTCGTAGAGAGAGATTCCCTGGTCCAAATGGCTGCGGAAATAAAGGCCATTTCGGGACGGGACAGGTCGGCTTCTTTCCTGATCAGGAATGCTACTCTCCTGGAGCACAACTTGATCCTGCCACACCAGTCCGTGGTTAAGCAGAGAGACACGGCTGAGGAGAAGGCTGCCAAAACCAAGGAAGGGGCCACGGTGAAGAGTGGCAAGAGGGAACCTTTTACAAAGCCTCCCGTTGTTGGAGGTAAGAAACTTAAGAAGTCTGATGGTCCCTCTCCTAGCACTTGCCCAATTGCTCCGGAAGAGGAAGATGTGGAGGAAGATAGAGGTGAGGGTGAAGGAGGAGATGGACAGAGCGGTAGTGGCGTTGGTGCCTTAACCTCCGGGCAAGCGGGAGAGATTCATGAGTGGACGGACGATGCTTTCCGTCAAGCTTTTGGGGAGTCAGAGGAAGGATCGGTTTTGGTTGAGAAGGCAAAGGAGGTTGACAAGGCTGGGGCTGGCGCTGATCCATTCTCTAAGAGTTCTTCAGCTAGGGCGACTCCAGCGATTCAAGGTGATCTTTTGACTTCTGCAAACTCCATTTATGATAGGGACTTAGGAATATTTTATGGTTCGCTTCCGTCCTGGAATGAGATTCAGGACTTATTGCAGTATCCTACTCCTCCGCAGGGTTTGTATAATAGATGTGTCTTCTCACTCTTTTTATCTTAACATATTTCTTGAATTGTGGATCATTGTATGTTCGTAAAACTTGGTTTTTATTCCAGGAGCAGGTAAGGCGGCCAAGTCATCAGATATCCGGCACCGCCTTGAACAGTATAAGCTACTCAAAGCTTCTGCCAAACCAAAGCCTCCAACTGGCCATCCTGGGGATGTAGTTAGATATCGCCCCCTTCTTGGAGTTATTGAGGAAGATATGCAAAAGAGGAAGAGGGGCCGATCTTCGTTTGAACTTCACCTGGCCCTCAGCCTCCAGTCCATCCCATCCATGATATTACTGAGGAGGACACTGAGTTTATACCTTCCCCCCATCCGTCCGAAAATCCAACCATCACTCCGATAGACCGTCCTGGTTTGAATCGCAACCCATTTGCCGGTCACCCTGATCTGGATCCGAGTTTCCACGATATTTCATTTGATGAGGCCACGGGTGAGCACCTTCTTCCCCGCAACCCCATGGTACGAGTGCTTGATGAGGCCAAGTCCCTAGACCTTGATTTGCTTACTACTCGAGTAGTTACCATGGGGGACGAAGCCAAGGCTAACATTGACCGGGTTGCGGAGGAGACCAGGAAGTTGATGGGGCATCATGCCCGTCTGGTCAAGGCTGGAGAGGAGATTGGGAGTGCTAATATTCGGTTGCGGCTAAAGGTTGCTGATCAGGCCAAACAGCTTGCCGATCAAGCCATTCAGATTTCTTAGCACGAGGAAGCCTCCAGACGGCTGAAGGAGACTATGGAAAAGGCTAGTAGGGCAGAACTACGAAAGATGGAGGCCGCCTGCAAGGAGCGGATTGACATAGCCATTGCTACGGTGGATGAGGTCCGGAGGGCGGATCTCGAGCAGGTAGAGGAGTTATCTGGGAGGCTTGAGGCTGCAGAGCTCGTTCAGGCCAGGCTAAAGGAAGAGATGGAAGAAATGAGGAGGTCTCTCCAGGCTAACCGCTTGAGATATCGATCGGAGAGGGATGTTGCTATCGCTAAGTTGCTGTCCTCCGAGGCCCGGGTGAGTGAGTTTGAGGAGAATGAGGGGATGATGGATGAGATGTTGCAGGACATGTACTTCCGTACCTGGAAGCAGGGTAATCTATCTTGGATGGATGAATATCCCCGGATCATGGGTAGGATATATCTCCGGGCTTTGGAGGAGGCCAAGGCCGATGCGGATAAGGAAGGTGGAGCGGCATTCAGGATGGATATGGTTACCGCCCAGTTCTCAAAGGAGGAGAAGGTAGCGGTGAAGGAGGGGATGCGGCTACTCGCTGCAGAGGAAGCCGGTGTGCAGTTGGGGGATGAGGACCAAGAAGCAGGTGTTGGTGAGTTTTTCCTTTTTGGCTTTTCATAACTTGATCGTTCGCTGTTTATCTGATGGATTCTTCTCCTGAAATGGACAGGTGGGACCTCTGGTCAACGTGCTGGGAGTTCCGATCCAGCAACCAAGTAGATTCGGAGAGCTGGTTCTGAGGTGTAGTGGTTAGCACTAATGCAGCTAGTTCTTTTATTTGGTCTGCTTGACATTCCTGTATATGCTAGTTCAGAACATTAATGTACTTTCAAGCTGTAATTATGTCATTGAACGACTTTATGTAAGTTTATAACACAAGCTGATTCTGTTATATTTTGAATGCTGTTACTATTTTGATGTGCTGCATAAGAAGTATAACTATGCATATGCCTGTGATTTAGCTGTGTTTGATGCTAAGCTCTTGCTTGAAATATAATTTTATGTTTTGCAATGTTACGAATAAATTATCGCTACATGCTTATGTACAAGAGAAGAGAGTACCGCCCTTCATGTTTTAGTTGCAGGGGGTAGCTTTGAACGTCTTGTGTAACTGACCACGGGTGCGGCTGAGTGCCTTGTCACCCAGTTTGTAGGCTCGGATTCTCATGAGCGAATGCCTCCTATTTGGCGTCCTGCACTTTGGGGACCGTTATATAGGATAGGAGAAAAGTATTTAAATGAAATGAAAATATAGGAAAAGTAAAACTTCCAATCACGGAAGACCGTCGATGTGCTTAAGTTCGTGGCAAACGGGTTTTGTAGTCACTTTCCCTAGCTGTGGGTCTTGGAGACATTTGTCACCCATCTTACGCCTCCGCGGGGAGTTTTCTTTTTTACCACAGCCGCACTTAAGACACATCGAAGCCGAGATCGCGCACAGTAACTACCCGGGCCATTATGGCCCGTAATCGTGGGTATTATTCGATTTACTGTGGCCGGCTAGCGTGGGTGCTGTCAACCATGAACTACCCCTGGCTGGCCAGACCTTATGTTGGGGCTTAAAGTAGGTTCACAGTTGCCGGCGAGCCGAACGCCGTAATGAGCTGCCATCGGCTATAGTCGGCCTTCGTGATGGCTTATAATCGGCTCATTACAGTTGGCTTTAAGGGAAGTCGCGAGCAATGAGTTAACCCGCAGCAGAGGATGCTGGAGCAAAAGTGTCTCATTGGCGAGTGCATAGAATCGCATAGTACCTGTTAGGCCTTGTCCAGATGAGGCCGTGCCCTGATGTGGCTTGGATGGAGGTGCCATTACACAGAATTTTGTTCAACAGAAAAGGATACAATTAACAAGTAGCCAAGATATAAAGGAACAAGTTAAAAAGAGACAAGATTTTTAAAGTGGTTCGGCACGAAAATGCCTACGTCCACTGATCCTCTTTGTTAATTCACTTCATATGGGCAGTACAAGTTAAGAAAAGTATCGACGGAGGTGTTGGATGTTCCATGCCCTCTGGAACACCTCTCCGTCCACTGTTGATAAAATATAGGCTCCGTTGCGGAGATCTTTATGAATTATGTAGGGTCCGTCCCAGATTGGGTCTAGTGCTCCGGGGCACGGGAAAATCCGCTTGAGGACAAGATCTCCTTCTTGTAAGCTGCGATGCTTGACTTTGGAGTTGTATTGTGCTGCGACTTTCTGCTTATGAGCTGCTGCTTTGAGTGCTGCATCATTTCTTCTCTCCTCAATTAGATCCAAAGACATGAGGAGGAGTTTTTCGTTTTCTTCCGGGTTGTAGTGGATCCTACGGTGAGAGGGCACTATAGTTTCAACTGGGAGCATGGCCTCCGATCCGTATGCCAAAGAGAAGGGAGTATGCCCTGTTGAAGTTCTGTAAGACGTGCGATAGGCCCAAAGTGCCGTAGGAAGTTCGTCCACCCAAGCGCCTTTCGACTTTTCAAGTTTCTTCTTGATTAAGGTTTTGAGGATCTTGTTGACAGCTTCGACTTGTCCGTTTTCTTGAGGAAAAGCTACAGATGAGAAGCTTTTGTGAATTCCGTGCTCCTGGAACCAATCGGTGAATTCTTCGCTGTCAAATTGAAGTCCGTTGTCTGATATGATCTTGAGTGGGACTCCGTACCTGCACAGAATATTTTTGATCAAGAAGTTGATAACTTTTGCCGAGGATATTTTATTTAGAGGTTCCGCCTCCACCCATTTGGTGAAATAGTCAACTGCCACTATAGCATATTTGGCTCCGCCTCGGCCCGTTGGCAGTTCGCCAATTAAGTCAATCCCCCATACTGCAAAGGGCCAAGGGCTGGTCATTTGAGTAATCTCATTTGTGGGTAGTCGAGGAATCTTGGCAAATTTCTGACATCTGTCGCATTTCTTGACAAAGTCCAAGGCATCTTTGTTTAAAGTGGGCCAGTAATATCCATATCGGAGAATCTTCTTTGCCAGAGTCTGCCCTCCAGTGTGATCTCCGCAACTTCCTTGATGGATGTTGGATAAGACTTCCCTGGCTTCCCTTCCAGCGATACACCTTAATAAGGGATTGGAGAAGCCGTGCCGATAGAGGATGCCTTCTTGTAATGTATAGCGGGAAGCTTTCCTTAAGAGTTTCTTGATTTCGTTATGCCTGTAGGGCAGTGTGCCATCTTGTAAGTATTTCCGGATAGGAGTCATCCAAGTTTCTTCGTCGATTGCAGCTATCAGATTCACTTGCTCGAAACTTGGTGCCAGCTGTTTTGAGATGGTTAATGCTCCTAAAATAGTGATGTTCTCCATACTAGCTTGCTTCGCTAGTTCGTCGGCCTCTTGGTTCTCTTCTCGAGGAATGTGTTTGATTAGATAGTGATCCAATTGATTGAGCAGCAGCTTGGTCTTTTTCAGACATGCTGTAAGTCGTTCTCCTCGAGTCTGGAAGTCTCCAAGTATTTGATTTACAATGAGTTTAGAATCACTATGGAGACATAAAGAGCCGACTCCAATCTCCAAGCCCAGTTCTAATCCAGCTATCACCGCTTCGTATTCTGCGTCATTGTTGGTGGCAGCGAATTCCAACCTTAGGGCGTAGCGCAGCTTCTTTCCCCTGGGGGTGATTATCACAACACCTGCCCCCGAGCCTTGTTCGTTTGACGCTCCATCTACGAAGAGATTCCACTTGATATCTTCTGCTATTTCAGATTGGTCCTTACCTTCGTTAGTAGTGAATTCGGCAATGAAGTCAGCTTTGGCCTGCCCCTTGATAGCGGTGCGAGGATGGTAAGTGATATCATATTGACTTAGTTCGATGCACCACTTAAGTAATCGCCCAGAAGTGTCGAGGCGATGGAGCACTTGCCTTAGCGGTTGATCGGTTAAAACTCTGATGGAATGAGACTGGAAATAGTGTCGCAGTTTCCGTCACGTGATGAGCAAACAGTATGCTAGCTTTTCAAGTTTAGGGTATCTGGCTTCTGCCCCTGTGAATCTCTTGCTTACAAAGTATACGGGTCGCTGTGTGCGGTTGTCTTCTCTCACCAAAGCGGCACTCAAGGCGTGGGACGATACAGCAAGGTATAGGTATAGTTCCTCGCCTTCATTTGGAGTTGAGAGCACTGGTGGTTTCTGGAGGTGTCCGATTAAGTTAAGGAAGGCTGTCGAGCATTCGTCAGTCCATTCGAACTTTCCTTTGTCTTTCTTTAGAGCTTCGAAGAATGGGACGCATTTGTCGGTTGCTTTAGAGATGAACCTACTTAGGGCGGCCACTTTTCCGTTTAGGCTTTGTATCTCTCTTCGAGTGGATGGTATCTTGATATCTTGCAAAGCTCGAACTTGTTCGGGGTTTGCTTCAATCCCCCTGGCATGAACGATGAATCTCAAGAACTTTCCCGATGATACTCCGAAGGAGCACTTTAGAGGGTTCAATTTCATTCCATATTGGTGAAGTACTTGAAACATCTCGTCTAAGTGGTTTATATGATCGTTGGCTTTCCTCGATTTTACCAGCATGTCATCCACATAAACTTCCATAGTTTGTCCTATTAGTTCCGCAAACATTTTGTTGACAAGGCGCTGATAAGTAGCTCCGGCGTTTTTAAGCCCAGAAGGCATTACTTTGTAGTAGTATAATCCCCGGTCAGTGATGAAACTAGTGTGGTCTTGATCGGGGGCGTGCATAGGGATCTGGTTATATCCCTAGATGCATCCATAAAGGATAAGAGTTCGTGCCCGGCAGTGCTGTCCACGAGTTGGTCGATTCGGGGGAGCGGGAAGCAGCCTTTCGGGCAAGCGTCATTTAAGTTGGAGAAATCGATGCATGTTCACCACTTCCCATTAGCTTTCTTTACCAGTACCGGGTTGGCGATCCATTCCGGGTAGATGGCTTCACGTATGAAATCATTGGCAAGTAAGTTCTTTACTTCTTCCTCTAGGGCTGCTGATCGTTCTGCCCCCATGCTTCTCTTTTTCTGCTTTACTGGCACCTTCGCGGGATCGATGTTCAGTACGTGGCATGCTACATCTGGGGAGATTCCTGTCATATCAGCGTGCATCCATGCAAATACATCCATGTTGTGGCGAAGAAAATCAATGAGTTGATCCTTTAACTCTCTTTTAGTTGAGATCCGATCTTCAATAGTCTACTCGAGTCATGTTTGTCTACAGCTACGAATTCCATAGCCTCTGCAGGCTCGGCGGTGGCCTCCTCTTCTTTGTCCCTGGGGTCTAATTCGTTGAACGGATCACTGGTATATCGAAGAGGAGGGGCTTTCTTTAGTTGCTATTCTTCCAAGCTTTTCATGCAGAGAGTAGTCTCTGCATTTTTCCCTTTATCTTTTCTGCGATTATTGCGAAGTTCAGTCACATAGCAGTCTCGAGCAGCGTCTTGATCTTCCTCCACTTCTCCTATTCCGTTATCTGTTGGAAATTTCATCTTCAGGCACCATGGGGCTAGGACAATTTGGAAGTCGTACAAGGCTGGTCTTTCCAAGAAGGCGTTGTAGGCCGAATGGTTCTCTATTAGTACGAACGTTTGTTTTCGCACAGCGGAGCGGGGATGACTGCCTATTTCGACAAAGAGGTCCAGTTGCCCGAGGGGTAACTTTGCATCTCCAGTGAAACCATGTAGGGGTTTGTTGCAGGGAGATACATCCTTCATTGACAGCTTCATTTTGTCGAAAGCATGCTTGAATAGGATATTTACTGAACTTCCAGTGTCTATTAAAATTCAAAAAACTTTGGCTGGACCGAACCAGGCAGAGATGACCATAGGGTCCATGTGTGGGTACTGTCTTCCCTCTAGATCATGCCTACTGAATGTGATGTCGTCACTCTCTTTCCGTTTTTGGTGGCGTTCTTCTGTAACAGAGTTAACGTAGCCTTCAGCGTTCCTCAGTGACTTACCGGATCTTTCCATCTCCACCCAGCTTCTGTCGGCGACGTGCGGTCCTCCTGATATGGTGTGGACCACTATCTTCTATTGACTAGAGCCGTTGGTGTTGCGATTTCCCCCGCCTGTTTCTGGGGGGGGTAGTCCAGGATTCTCATTGGCAGGAGTTGAAGTCCTGTTCTGGCTCTTCACATAGCGTTCCAACCTCTTCCTTCTGATGTGTTCTTCAATTAAATCCCGGAGATGGTGGCATTCATTGGTGTCATGCCCATGGGATTCGTGGAAGCGGCAGAACTTTCCTGACTTGAGTGCGTTATCTGACTCCTTCTTGTGCGGGGGGCGCTTGTATCTAACTTCGTCTTGAGTGGCCAGAAAGATGTTTTCGATCGTTTCATTCAAAGGAGTGTAAGAGTCAAATCTTGGTCCTGGTCGATATGAGCGCTTTTCTCCCTTTTTGCCCCCAGCATTGTCTCTAGAGTCATTTCTTCGAACATCCTTTGCTGCAGCGAGGAACCTGTCTGGAGCCGTCTTGGCCTGTTGCCCTGATTGCCTCTCAGTGGCGGCGTCTTCAAGTCTCATATACTTTCCAGCTTCATGAAAAAAATCTGGTAACGTAGCTGGTTTTTCTTTGGTTAGTCTTCTAGAAAATTTAGTATCTGGATGTACACCACTGCAGAGGGCCATTAGGATGGGTTTCTCGTCGGCGTCTTGGACTGCGGCTGCCGCGGCGTTGAATCGGGTTAGATATTGTTGCAATGTCTCTCCGGGTTTCTGTTTGATATTAGATAAGGAATAAGCGTCCTTCGGTTGCTCCACATGAATGCGGAACTGACTGATGAACTTTTCTTTCAACATTTCCCATGAGCTGATGGACCTTTGGGGTAGGTGGCAGAACCATGAGGTAGCTAGATCTGCCAAGAATAGTGGGAAGCATTTGCATAACACTCCCTCTGTTGCTCCGCTCATGAGCATATGCTGGGTGTATCTCTTTAAGTGTACGATGGGGTCAGAGGTTCCCTTGTAAGGTTCCATCGTTGGCATTTTCCATTCTCGGGGGTGATGGCAGTTTCAATATTGCAGGTGAGGGGGCTGGTTACCCTAGCACCTATCCCCCGATCCCTTTGCTCCCGTTGGACGCACTCTCTGAACAATCGCGCCATCCTTTCATCAGAACTTGGAGCGGACAAAAATGAGTTTGGTTCTTCCCTGCGGGATTGATTCTGTCCAGATGACTTGTAGGGATGGTATCGTCTGTCACTCCTAACATTCTCCATAGGCTGCCTCTGGTCTTCTGGGGGCATGCTGGGGTCAGCCATAGTTGGCCCTTGCCTTGATCTTCCCCTGCTGGGTTCTGTTCTCAGCGCTTCCTCGGATCCAACTTCAGGCTGGACTCCAGCTCGGCCCCGTCTACTGGTGTTTTCATGGTTAGGTGGCATGACAGGCTCGGCTACATCCGACCCCTGCTTGGCACCTCCCCTGTTGGGTTCGGTTCCAAGTGTTTCCTCGGGTCGGAATTCGGGCTGAGTCCGGGCTCGGCTCCTACCATGGCTATTTCTGTTGTTAACTTCTTCGAAGAAGATAGGTCTTTGTTGCCTCCTAGATCCTCCAGATTGGGACTCACCCCATGATTCAGTGTTGCGGTTGGATTCCTCAGCATCCCTTAGATGTGACATGAGTTGGTCCACCAGGGCTTCTTGCTGAGATGCGAAGCGGTTAGTTACTTCAGCCACAACCCTGTCTAGATCTGCCCTAGTAATTGGTTGTTCCGTGGCAGGGGCTTTGGAATTGCCTGATTTTCATCTGGCATTGCTGTTAAAACGGGATGATTCTCCTGATTCGGGGCTACCGGATCTGGGATACTGCTAGTTGCGATGTTCATTCCTTTGTTAACATCTCTCCTCTGCTTGGAAGTCAAGTTGTCAGAGCAAGGAACGATGTTGGGAGGAAGAAGGTTGAGTAGGAGGAGCTGTAGCTTCTAGCTCGGTTCTCAGTGAAAGCACCGAAAATGTTTGCACAAAAAATGGACAAACACCTCCAAGTCGTATGAATTAGTTGATTTTAGGTTGTTTCTAGTGGTTTGGGTGATTTATGCAAATATATAAATAGTAGGGACTAAACTGTAAAAGACACACAGATTTATAGTGGTTCGACCAGAACGTGCCTACGTCCACTTTATATGTTATTCTCCTTTTTCTTTCAGATTACAAGTACAAAGCTTTGTATACAAGTATATGAAAGTTGTTTGAAAGTTCCTTCCGTGCTTGAGCTCTCAAACTTGTCTGCCATTGTTGTACCACTGCCCCTCTATTTATAGAGTGAGGCTGGAGGCAGGGGTCTTGGATGTATATAGCTGCTGGCGGGCCTGGGCTGGTGCAATCTGGCCTGGTAGTGTCGGTCTGGTATGCCATCCTTATGTTGGTTCGGTAGTGGTAGATGGAGTAGGACCGGTAGTAGCATGGTTCGGTGGTAACATGGATCGGTGATGGGTGGATGGATCTTGGATCGGTGGTAGATGGTCTTGGGTGTTGGTTCGGTAGGAGGCTGGTTCGATGGTAGCATGGAGATGGGGTTGGTCCGGTAGGAGGCTGGTTCGGTGGTAGGAGATTGGTTCGGCGGTGGGTTTGGACCGGTGGCAAGTTAGTTCGGTAGTGCGATTCGGCCGTGCTCAGTAGGTGGGTGGTTCGGCAGGAGTGATGTGGAGCCGGTCCGGTGGTACTTTCTAGGGCTTTGATTTTGTGATGAAAACGCCCCCAACAGCAAGCACCGAGTATTTGAGGCGGTGGACCGAAGTTGAACCCGAAGTCGACCCTAGACCAGACTTTTCCAATCTTCTAATTTTCATAACTTTTTCATACGAGCTGAAATTCATGCGCGGTGTTTTGCTGGGATCGTATTAGAATTCCGGACATTTTGACGCTGGTTGGGACAGATTCTAAGACTGTTCAATTTTTGGGTTTAAAGGATTTAAATGAATTTAAATTCAAAAGGTGGGTGTTTTAACCCACTCACAACTCCTAAATTTTCTTATATTTGTTAAATTGATTTATGATGTGATAAAAAATTTATTTATGACTGTTTGGCATATTTTGAATCATCATCTTAGTTTGTTTGAATTTATTTGGATAAAAATGTTATTTAATTTATTTTTGAATATAACTGCCTGTTAATACCTATTATTTATTATCTATTCTATATTGATGTTATTGATTGAATTGGATGATGATTGTGATAAATGTTTGATGATTGATGTTGGATGAATGGATGTTGTATTTTATACTGTTATAAACTGCAAGTTGTTATGGATTTTTATTTCATTTGGGATTGCGGTTTGAAATGATATATAACCACATTTATATTTTAAATTGCGGATTGAAATGATAAATATCTGTATCACTTGACCATAGAATAGAAAATTATATACGGACACCGCGGTCTATATATAAAAATATTTTGAAATGGTTTCTATGTTTTTGTAAAGAAATATATGGTTTATAGAAATATTGATTTCAGGTATTATATAAATGTTACTTTATATATATAGTTAAATTCTTGATTTTTTGCTATGTATAAATTTGTTGGGTATAAAACAAGTTTAAAAAACAAAGATTGATTTATTTAAAAACGTAATATGGTTAAGTAATTATATAAAGGGGTTTTTAGGCTCAAGGAAAAAAATTAGAGAAAACTTTTGTCTCAAGGATAAGAAGTTTGTTTTTTAGGTTGAAGGACACTTTTTAGTGTAATTCACAGAATGATAGTTGTAACTATCATTTTCAGTTTACACTAAAAAGTGTCCTTCAAACTAAAAGGCAAACTTGTTGTCCCTAAGACTAAATTTTTTTGCAACTTCTTCCTTGTGCCTAATTACCTGTTATATAAAATATATTTTATATAGAGTTTATAATGATTTCAATAAACTTAAGGCTGAGAAGATAGTATTAAATGTTAAAATTTATTAAATGAAACCGATTTGGAACTTATGGAATGTGAGATCTGTAACAGATATGATTTATAACTTGATCTTGTTTAAGGTGAATTAAATAAACATTTCAATTGTAAATAAATTGAATGAAACATTTAGTTATTTGAAATCTAGGTTTTATTTGAATGATAATGGATTTATTAAGTAAATACTTCGAAATTAAATATTAGAAAATTGAATTTGATATATATATGTGTGTGTGTGTGTGTGTATGTATATGAAATTATCAAACTTAGTTTTGAAATTGTTGAAAACCTAGAGTTTGAAATATATTGAATTTGAAATGGGTTATTCTGTGGATCTAATCAGTTTTGAAACTGATAAATTTGGAATAGTTTATTTGGAAACTAAATTGAATTAAAATTATGATTTGGGATTTGGTTAAATATAAAATTTAGAAATTCAATTTGTTTTGGAGTTGATTTGTGAAATTGAAGAAGCTATTTTATTATGTAAAGTATTTAATATTTAAACCATTAAGTGGTGGAAGTTATGTTTGAAGTTATGAATTTCAAAGTATTATGATTTGAAGGTGTTATATTTCATGTGTTTTGATTTCGAAGTGTTATAACGTTGAAAGTGCTATGATTTTTTGGAAAAGGATATGTTTTGAAATAAAAATGATATCATATTGGGCTTTTGAAATGGAAATGATATCGTATTCATATGGTTTTGAAATGGATATTATATTCTGGTTTTGAAGTATAAATTATTTTGAAATTACCGCGGTGTTATAATAACATTTGATTGTTAAAGAGACCGAGATCGGAAGTTGTCATACTCTCTGCCAACTCCGAAAACCACTTTAACAACCGTGTATGCGGTGGAGATTCCAGAATGAAGTAGGTTGGTGGCGGCGTTCCTTTGAGGTATATACGTGGACCCAACTCCCATGAGTTGGCATAAGGTGGCTAAAATAGGAGCGATTCTCGAGCCAAGGAGGTAGCCCCTCTTATCGGACACACTCCTTCGATATTATATTCTGACTTTGGATTGTTTTAGTGGCCACTTTTGACTTTTGATTTTGGGGGTGGGCTCGAGGTGGACGGTAATAGCTGTTATGCATTACCACCAGCCCGGATGCGTAATTGGTATATCTACCCTGGCACTGCCTTGTATGTCGTGTCACCTACCCTAGCGCGCCTTATACGAGTTTGATTTGTGTTGTACCTATGGAGTTTCTTCTGGTAGCCTCCCGATCAGGAGGTATTACGGTACTGTATAGACTAGTGACACTATTACGTGTTAAGGGCTATATGGATAAACCCTTAACGCTATTTAAAAGTAAGTTTATTTTACTATTAGACACAATTATAATAGCGAAATATTACTACATAGTAAATAGTTTAACGGATCCTTAGGAGATGTGAATCCCGCGCATCTCTTAAGTTACTGCACTCACGTTAGACACTGGATTGGAGATGTCAAATACCATAAACATCTTTGACGTTTGTTCCACTCATATTTGTTTCTATTGATTTAACTTACATAAGATCTTTTAGTTCTGACTCGAGTGTTTTGTCTTTTCAATTTGCTCGGGTCAGTCTGAGCATTATAGGATTTGAAGACTTTATTTTGGAGGACGGAGACGAAGATATTATTATTATTATATACTATGTTGTTCCCTGCATCAAATTGTTCCGTTGTATTGTTATTTATTATTCTTTGGTATGTGTAACTCTGATTCTGTGTTGTATAAGTATAATCAAATGTTTTGTAAAACAGCTTTATGAACTGTTATTTGATTGTTGCATTTTGTCATTCCGCTGCGAGATTCTGTTTTGTTTTCTTTCTTTCTTTCTTTCTTTCTTCCTTTTACTTATTCACCCCAACAACAATTCTCCCTTTTTGTATGATTTGAGTCTGACATGTGTGGTTTATCGTCGATTAGGACGTACAAAAAGGGGGGCTGTTACAAGAAGTCTTAGCTTTCTTAGGGATCGCTCCATCACAGTTGCATTCGAATGGATATGCGTTGTTGAACAGTTTATTCATTGTTTTTATGGAGCATCTTTTATGGCCGCCGACTTCGGAGGAAGTCAGATTCTTGTTCAATGTCAATAATCGAGGAGATAATCCTTCGTTCACATTCTTAGAGGCGGTCAAGAATTGCCAGGTTATGACTGGAACCTGGACCAGACTTAGCTACTTCAAGATCGAATGATTCTATGTTCAGCACCCGCCAGGGTTTGCTAGACAATGGTTAGTTAGACGTAAGTGTCGCAATTTCTCTGGTGACCGATAAGATTATTGTAATCGACGTTGATTCTAACATTTTCTTTCCTTATAACCGCAATTCCACGACCCGAAGATGCCCGATTTAAAGATATAGTGTGAATTCTTCAACAGGTGCCTGGTGAGATTAGAGAGATCAACTTGGTGCTCACAGATGTAAATTTGAGGGCTGTTGGGCTAATTGACCGAGACTAGAGCATAAGACTTGAAGGAGCTCTTAGGGCAGCCTTGGCAAGATGGGCTAAGCGTAGGGTGCCCAGGATTGTAATAGTTAAGCGAGGTGATGAAGTAGATACGCCCACCAAAGTCAAACCCGTAGCCGGGCCCCCAGATAGCCCTCGACATTCAGAGGGAACGAGGAAAGGGAAGGCGGTGTTCATAAGTTCACAAGTCTTCAAGATGGAAATCCATGGTCATGTCTCCACCAGCCACCAGTGTTATAATCTCGGAGGCCCTTCCCCCACAAATGGAAAATCCCTTCAAAGGACTCGCTGATATTTCAACTCCGGACTATGTGTCGCTCCAACAAGATGCCGGATTGGAAGGACTTCAAAGCGCTTTATATTTAAGCGAGTCACTTCCTTCGAGTATGGCCGATATAACCAGTTGGTCGGGCGGTTTGCACATGCATACATACACTTCACGGCACCACAATAAGCTATTCATTTCTTAAGATTACTAAATCTGCTTCTCTTTTTATTTTACAAATACGATGATAAGGCGAGAATCTATGCTCGGAAGCCTTCGCTCTACATGCCATTCATCCAGTTCATTTCACGAGTTCCGCGGAAGGGAGGCTGATAGGGACCACGATCGCGGTTATTCTAGTTAGGAGCATTACAAAAGAGAGAGGGATAGAGAGAGAGAGAGACAATGTAGATGCTGCTCCAGGTCACGCTCTCGACCTCCTTGAGTCCCAACACAACCTTCTGGCCATGGTAAACAACCCCTGGAACCTTCACGCCAAAGACCGCCTTCTCAGGCATCTAGGCCCGATCCACAGCGTCAAAGGACCGAAACCTAAACTCCCCCTATCACTGAGCAAGCTGTCACAGAGCCCATTGGGGAGGGAGCGATCAGAATCGACTAGCTGAAAAAAGATTTACCAAATACCTGTTTTGATGGCTTCATCTTTCCCCCGCACTTAAAAGAAAATTCCTGTTGAGGCAGAACAAACTATGCACGACTACATTCATGATGTTTACAGCCAATATCGAGAATGGACGAAGACAGCAGACAAAGTATCAGTGGTGTCCTTTGAGTGGGCGAAAACAATTGAGAAATTTGAAACTGATCATGATCAAAAGGACCGCATAATTTAGGTACTTCATGAAGAGAGTGAGTCTGTAAGAAACTCAGAGACAGAGGCGAATACAAGGGCCGATGAGGCAACCCGGCGGATGGAAGAGATGAGGCGTACACACTTAGCCCTATTGGAGGAGATGGGACATCGAACCACCACTGTTATGGCCGAAAGAGATGGGGCGCTTAAAGAGCATGAAGAGCTTAAAGCCAAACTTGCTAAAATCGTAAAAGAGAAAGACGATGCAAACCAAGCTGCCCAGGAAGCATGTGAATAGGCCGTGGTGCTTAGGGACGAAAGGGATGTGGCAACGCTTAAAGTTCAGTAATCCGAGGCCAGGGTTGAAAATGAAGTGAAAGAGGCGGAGGCCAGGTTGGATGCTGATATTAAAGATCTTATTATCACATATAATGCCAATGTGTTGAAGCATCGAAGTCTAACTTGGCTTGAAAACTATCTTTCACATTTATACAATGCTTGGTGTCGCTTGGTGGAAGATGAAAAAGATGGGCATCAAGCAGAATCTGTAGATGAATTTGAATTGGAAAATCGGGTGCTGAGCGAAAATGAGTGAAGAGTTCTCCACGACATTACTATCACATATGAAAAGGAGGGACTCGCTACTCAGCATTTAGAGGCTGGAGAAGGTTCTAGCGTTGAGCACCATGATGCGGGTTCCGAAACTCTTGTGCCAACCCTGCCCGAATCTACATCTGCGGTTGATCCTCAGTTTGTTCCTGCATATAACCCCAATCATAACCGCAGTTTTCTCCAACTCGTGAGCAAGTCTCTGAAACTGCTCCACCGCCCGCGAGCCAATCTGAGGAAGGTATTATGAACATTTCTTATGCTCTTTCAAAGTCAGAAGCATTGCTTGAAGCAATCACTAACAACTTTTTCTTTGTCTCTATTCAGTGATAGGAGCTACATCAGCCGTGCCTCCTACAACACTAGAGCTACATCGCGAGCAGGAGGCCCTTATTACAGAAGCGACCACTACAACGACCACTGCACCAACCGACAGAGAACAAGGGGGCACGTTTACTTTTGATGAGCAGATGATGGAGGAGCTTCTTGGCCACTAAAGCAACCTATTTGCTGATCTTCCATTTGTTATAAGCAGAGGTGCACTTGTGGTTAGCTCCTCGGGTCCAACCGGCAGCATCTCCACGGACGCTCAAACTTCTCATGAAGAGGAGATAATAGCCGAGATCAACGCTGAAATGGAAGCGGTTGTGCAAGCCAGTGGCATTGGAGGTGGGATGGCGGGTTCTTGTCTAGCCCCTCTGCGGATGATTTCTCCCAGTGGTACTATTGTCGACACCGGTGCGCATCTCTCGTCTTCTCATGCTGATCCTATTACTTTGACTCCACCATTAGGAAGCATTCCAATTCATGTGAGTTTAGAGGAAGATGTTACCATAGCCCTTCCCTAGCTGGAGATCTACCGCTAAAAAGCAAGGGCTTGAAAAGGCATCTAAGTGGTAGCTCCAACGGATCAACACCGAAGAAAAAGAAGAAAAAGACGAGAGAATAAGCATGTCTTCTTAATGCATTTTTGGTAGATAAATAAGAATTTCCTTTTGCTTCTTGTAGGCCGTGTATAGATGTGGGTTCGGCCCCTATTAGTGGGATTATGTAGGATACTTTTGTGCTTATCCTTCTTTTTCAAAGAAAAATTGAAATAAAATTCCATTTTGTCTTCAACACAGTTTGTATTTATTTGCTTAAGTGTTTCAGCGTTCGAACTTCCATTCAATGCACTTGTGAAATTTTAGCCTTTGAATTGGGCCTGAGTTTAATTGTTAAGTTCTGACGCTACAGCTTTGGGTCATGACCGAAAGTTAAGCCGAGTTCCAATACTACACTGTCTCGATCAGTAGCCAATACTCAAGTTTTGCCCCCAGATCCGGGGATAGACTGAAAAGATCGGTCTGCAGTTGCATTTCGCCTTCGGTGCATCTAGCTTATCTTTGTTGAATCAAAGCTAAAAAAGGACGAGTTCGAGTGGTCAAATCACACCCGCCTATCCATTGATGATTGTATCCATGCTCTGGGGATTGCACTTGTTCGTCGGTGGTCGGTTATGCTTGCTTGATATTTAGAGTTTCGTCCGAACTCTAGGGACTTAAACTAGTTCATGGTTGGTCAGTCACACTAGATTTGTGTTTATACTCCAATCCACACTCTGGGGACTTAGAGCTGTCTTACGAGTGGTCATTTCACACCCGGTTTATGTTTATACTCCAATCCGCACTCTATGGACTTAGAGTTAGCCAATGGATGGTCGGTTACACCCATTTTGATGTTTATACTCCAATTCGCACTTTCGGAATCTGGAGTTGATTAACAAATAGTCTATCACATCTGTTTCAAGTTTTAGAATTTTGTTCGCACTCTGGGAATGATAGATGTATCAGGATTGTGGATGGTCGGAAGTGTAGGATCGATTTCACCCTAGAGGGGGGTGAATAGGGTGATGGTATAAATTATAAAAATTAATTGCGGAAGCTTATAAAATAATTTCAACACAGATCACAAAACAATAGCAGCATAGATAATAGCAGAATAATAAAATGCAGATATAGAACAACACAGAATTTACCCAGCTTCGGCAAAACCCTGCCTACGTGCTGCCCCTAAGGTTTCTACTAGAAATTAGATAGTCAGACGCTTACAAACGTAAACTCGCGACACCCGCTATCGACTAAACCTAACTCTACGCTCAAAACCCTGCCACAACTCAGCCACTGAGTTACGAATTCTCAAACTACGCCACGTAGTTTGTCCCCTAGTCACACGACTGGAAATTTAAACGGTTTAAAAGGAAATTACAAATTAAAAACAATTTAAATTAAAATAACCCTAATTAAAAATTAAAACCCCTTATTAAAAATCGCCGACGCCTTTTATAATTTTGGCCCGTCTCTTTTATTTCCTCCGTTCGTTTATGTGAATATGGCGGCCATTCCTCTTTGCAACTAAATTAGGGCTTCGTCCCATGCTCTTAAATTAGGGCTTTTGAGAAATTTTGAAGCACCGCCTATGCTGATCGATCAGTGGATATTTGCGTGTTTGATTTGTCGATCGTTCATCTGATGTTTCGGCTGCTTCAGGAGTTCGACTTCAATTTGGTATGTGATTTTCCTTTATGCTTTTCTGTTATGCTCGATTGCACTCCGATACCATGAAGTTTTCATTTGACCTGTTCTTGAAGTCTGTAGCTTGGTCCCCCTGTTTTCTGTAGCGTATACATGTTTACTTTGTAGACTTGAGCCTTGTGATCTTCATACCATGTGTACAGACTTCATTTGATCTGTTGGCACTATTTATTGGTCCTGGTTTGAGTTGAGTTGATCATGTAGTCTTAAATGTGGTATGTGCCTTGTATCACAGCAAACTGCATGTAACCTGAACTTGGTTTCAATGTGGCATATCTGGATCTTTGATTCACTTGAGTCAGTTGTTTGCTGTTGTACATTAATGTGCCTCTTTGTGTATTGATGGTCTGATCATTCTTTGGTCTTGCTTGCTTGATGGCATTTGATCTTGCCTGGTTTTTCCTTTGTTGGTTTGTGATGCACTTGTTTTGTACTTCACTGTACTGCATATTGATCACCATCTTGCTTGCATGCTTGAAGTCGTAGCCTGTACAACTGCCCTGTGTTGAATGCAGCTAATAGCTCAGGTTTGACCTTATGCACGTGTTGTGATTTTTATTTATATTGCAATTGAGTTGAACCCGGCTTTTCATTTGGGTTTGACCTGTGCTCACATGTCCCTGTAAATCAATCAAGTGTATATTTTGATGTGCACGACCTTGTGGCATATACAGTGATACACTGCGTATGTCACAAGTTGTTCGTGTATGATGAATTCAAATTTAAATGATGACGAACAACCCAAATAACTGAGGCAAATATTATTTTCAAAAACCATATTTTATTTTATATTGCAAAAATATTTCTTTTTCAATTTTACTGCGTTAGTGTATATTTTTGCAGATTGCTCAGATGCTGGATTCTAACTGGAATAAAGTTGAAGATGAACTACGAGTGTGAGTGATATGTAGTGAGGAATTTATGTAAATTAGATTGTGATGTAATTAGGAATTGTACTGTGATTCAAATTGTATATGTATATAGCTAGAGCTTGAATTTGTACTATTCAAAAATTGTAATAAATATTTGTTTGAATAAAATTTCTGTTTGAATTCAAATTCTGTGTTATTTAATTTTATTCAGCAAATATTTATTTAATCTACGAAAAATAAAATAGTACGTTAACAAATACATTTTCACGAATATATATATATATATATATATATATATATATATATATATATATATGTTTATTATCATCAAACAAAAATCATATAATAACAATCTCCCCCTTTTGATGATAACAAACATATATTTAAGATTTTGAATATGTTAAATGTATTTGATCATAGATATATGCTAACTGCTCCCCCTATTTAAATGCTTCCTCTCTACACAAAGCTCCCCCTACATATATGCATACAAATAAAAAAATGCAAATAAGCCTAGATGCAAATAGAAAATTATTTGACCTTTGCTTGATTTTATTTGACAAAATCTTAACTTTTCTCTCCCCCTTTTGTTATCAGCAAAAGAATAGTAGTGTTAGAGAAAACAGAGATAAAGTGATCGATATTAATCCAACATTAAAACTTAATTGAATATAAATATTAAATTTCAATAAAAAATCAAACAAAAATCATAAATATTTTGTTAGGCGCATATTCCACTTTTAGAATGATGGGAATGATGTCATCATCTAAAACCATACAGTTGTGTCTATTTGTGGTATATTTATATCAGGAATTTGAATATCTACTGACTATGCATAACCGTTAGGACTTTTAAATGAGATTAGTAGTATTCCAATTTTATGTTTATAAAATGAATTCAAGTATCTTCTAACCACGGATAACCATGAGGACTTTTAAATGGGATTAGAATCAATTTGTTTATTTTAAAAATCAACTTTTGATATGCATTCCATACATGCATAACCGTGAGGACTTTTAAATGAGCATGGAAGCACATAACAAATTCCAAGTAATTCACCCATGCATAACCGTGAGGACCTTTTAATGAGAGTGAATACTTTGGTATTTATTTATTGTTATTTTTTTTACTATATTTTTTTTTTAAAAATGAAAAACGAACGATTCCTGTTTAAAGTACCACATATCGACAAACTATATAGAATTTTGATGAGTGATGGTCGTTAGAAATATGATAGAGATAGAGATAGTCATGGAATTTTTACCAACAAAAAGTTTCATAACTCTTATTTAAATTTCTAAAGAAATTTTCTAATTATACTTTCTCGAGTTATAATATATGATCAATATCAACACTCATCACTTTTTCAATCACTATTTATCTTTTCAATAATCATTAGGGAGTCAGATTAGTCAAAATAGTCATTTAAAATCAAATTCAAAAATAATTATGAAATCAATTTTTCAAAATGACTAATCTGAAAATAAGGTCAAAAAGATTTTCTAGAAGGGGTTTTATAAGAAAATTTTCTGCTATTTGAAGATTATTTGAAATGAAAAATATATGCAGATATTTTCTTTGAAAGAATGATGCTGTTACGAAATGTCTCAACAAAAATCACGTTCAACCAGTAATTTTTCTGTCAACTAGATTACCAGTGTAATCTTCGTCTGAATTTCTTTTTCACCCAAAATTATCATTAATTGAATTTGATCGACCAAACCATGAAGTATGCACCAAAAATTCCAAACTGAATTTTAACAGCAATTTAAATGACATTCTTTTGAATTTGAATTGAAGCCGTGTTAATAATCAAAAACCGTGAACATAAAGTTAGCCGTATTATAAGCAAATCGATTATCATCCAACAAAAAACACTATTATTAATCCAAACTGATATATATGAAGTAATTCAAAGAATCTAAAGAATTTTATAGTGGTTTGGCATAAGAATATAATTTGGCCAACTATGTTGAATAAGTCAGAGTCAAAAAATCATCATTATTTCATCATCTCATTATTGGCTGATTTAATTCAGAATATGGTGCAGATTATCACATTTAATATATCATTCAAATAAATATACCATTACCTGTTTTACCTTTACGATATTTTCGTTGTTGCCCATTGTGATTATGTCACCTTTATACTAGGCTAAGGAACTTTGCTTTGTCGCCCGTTGTGTTTCTCGAACAGCCAAAATCCAGATAACATTGTTGTTGTTCCTTAGCCTGCCACCACACCTACACGGAAAAAGATTTTTGTAACCTATTTGTTTTTATAGGTCCATGGTTGTTAGTGGCAGAATATTTAGAAAAATAATTTTGTGGAGACCCAAAACTATTTATAATTATTCCCTTCGGCACCCAAATTTGTTTATCTTTGAGAGATTTTATATTTGTGCCTTTTGGAACCCAAATCGGTATAGTTTTTACATGTTTGGGTTTATACCAACAATTATTGTGATTGTGTCCATATTTTCGACAAATTGTGCACATTGAATTTTCTTGATTAATCTTGTTTTCAACAATTTTAGATTGATAAGATCCAAGTCCTTTTCTAATCGTATTAACATTTTGCTTTCCTAATAGCATATTCTACGATTTTTCACTTTTTGAAAATTTATCTAAAGTCGATGACAATTGTTGGACTTGTGTTTTGAGAGATTCATTTTGGTTTAACAATTGCGTGCTCTTTTTTAAAGAATTCTCTGTCCTAATATTTTCACTCTCTTTTAAAATCAGAATTTCATTTTCAAGTGATTTTATATTGATTTCTGATGTTTTAATTTCATCTTCGAATGTTGGACACTTATCACACTTAAGGATCCTTCTTTGATAGTTTTCAACTAATTGGTCAAGTTGTTCATTTAATTCTATCAAAGTGTCTTTTTGTGATTCAAGTTTGGCATATTTCTCCCTAAGTCGTTCAAAACAGCCATTCACTTCATGGAAATAAATAAGTAATTCAGAGTGAGTAAGTTTTGATACCTCGCTTGGCTCGTCATCGTCGCTATCAGTTATATTTCCATGAAGGCACATATCTGCTTTCTCACTCTCACTGCTAGAACTTTGATTATCTTCATCACTTGTATTCCACGTGGCTGCAAAACTTTTCCCTTTTGATTTCTTTTTAAAGTCGCGTTGATTTTGAGGACAATTGGGCTTGATGTGTCCGGGTTGGTTGCACTTGTGACAGATGATCTTCTGTTCTTCAGAGTAGTCTAGTGCTTTGGTTATTCTTCTTTTCGCTTTTTGAATTCGAGATGAATTTCCATATTTGTAATTCCATCTTTTGAATTTCTTTATTAATAGCTCCAATTCTGCTGCTGCATCATCATCATCATCACCATCACTTTCTGTTGTTACTTTAAGAGCTATTGATTTCTTTCGAGTGTCACTTCCTTCACGCTCTTCCTTGAATTTCATTTCTAGCTCATAAGTGGTGAGATTTCCGATGAGTTCTTCAACTTTCATTTGTATTAAATCTTTCGATTCTTGAATGGCAGTCACCTTTGCTTCAAATTTTCGTGGAAGGACTTTGAGGATTTTTCGGACTATCTCCAACTCTGTGTATGATTTTCCAAGTGCTTTTGATTTGTAAACGATATTGGAAAGTCGTCCATGCATCTCTTTGATATTTTATTTCTTTTCCATTGTGAAGTTCTTGCATTCGCTGCTTAGCATGGCAAGGCGAGATTCTTCGACTTGAGATGTTCCTTCGTGAGTCACTTCTAGTGTGTGCCATATTTCCTACGCAGTTAGACAATGTGAGACACGATTAAATTCAAATTGATCCAATGAACAGATAATAGAATTCATAGCTTTAGCATTAGTATTTTGTAATTTATTTTCTAGTTCCATCCATTGTTCCTTTGGTTTATCTATTTCCTGATTATCTACAGTTATAGTTGGCACTCTATACCCTGTCTCAACAATATCCCAAGAGTCAATGGTTTTCAGAAAAATTTCCATCCTATTTTTCCAGTAAGCATATTCACCATTAAACATTGGTGGTCTAACTATGGACTGACCCTCAGCAAAAGCATTATTAAAAGAAGCCATTTTAAAAATTCAATTTTTTAAAACAAAAATTGATTTTTGAAACACGAATTTTTAAAACAAAATTGACTTCTATTCCTAGCTCCGATACCACTTGTAGGATCGATTTCACCCTAGAGGGGGGGTGAATAGGGTGATGGTATAAATTATAAGAATTAATTGCGAAAGCTTATAAAATAATTTCAACAAAGATTACAGAACAATAGCAGTACAGATAATAGCAGAATGATAAAATGCAGATATAGAACGACACAGAATTTACCCAGCTTCGGCAAAACCCTGCCTACGTGCTTCCCTCAAGGTTTCGACCAGAAATTAGATAGTCAGACGCTTACACACGTAAACTCGCGACACCCGCTATCGACTAAACCTAACTCTACGCTCAAAACTCTGCCACAACTCAGCCACTGAGTTGCGAATTCTCAAACTACGCCACCTAGTTTGTCCCCTAGTCACACGACTAGAAATTTAAATGGTTTTAAAGGAAATTACAAATTAAAAACAATTTAAATTAAAATAACGCTAATTAAAAATTAAAATCCCTTATTAAAAAACGCCGACCCCTTTTATAATTTTGGCCCGTCTCTTTTATTTCCTCCGTTCGTTTATGTGAATATGGCGGCCGTTCCTCTTTGCAACTAAATTAAGGCTTCGTCTCGTGCTCTTAAATTAGGGCTTTTGAGAAATTTTGAAGCACCGCCTATGTTGATCGATCAGTGGATATTTGCGTGTTTGATTTGTCGATCGTTCATCTGATGCTTTCGGCTGCTTCTGGAGTTCGACTTCAATTTTGGTATGTGATTTTCCTTTATGCTTTTCTGTTATGCTCGATTGAACTCCGATACCATGAAGTTTTTATTTGACCTGTTCTTGAAGTCTGTAGCTTGGTCCCCCTGTTCTCTATAGCGTATACATGTTTACTTTGTAGACTTGAGCCTTGTGATCTTCATACCATGTGTACAGACTTCATTTGATCTGTTGGCACTATTTATTGGTCCTGGTTTGAGTTGAGTTGATCTTGTAGTCTTAAATGTGGTATGTACCTTGTATTACAGCAAACTGCATGTAACCTGAACTTGGTTTCAATGTGGCATATCTGGATCTTTGACTCACTTGAGTCAGTTGTTTGCTGTTGTACATTAATGTGCCTCTTTGTGTATTGATGGTCTGATCATTCTTTGGTCTTGCTTGCTTAATGGCATTTGATCTTGCCTGATTTTTCCTTTGTTGGTTTGTGATGCACTTGTTTTGTACTTCACTGTACTACATATTGATCACCATCTTGCTTGCATGCTTGAAGTCATAGCCTGTACAACTGCCCTGTGTTGAATCCAGCTAATAGCTCGGGTTTGACCTTGTGCGCGTGTTGTGATTTTATTTATATTGCATTTGTGTTGAACCCGGCTTTTCATTTGGGTTTGACCTATGCTCACCTGTCCTTGTAAATTAATCAAGTGTATATTTCGATGTGCACGGCCTTGTGGCATATACAGTGATACACTGTGTATACAAGTTGTTCGTGTATGATGAATTCAAATTTAAACGATGACGAACTACCCAAATAACTGAGGCAAATATTATTTTCAAAAACCATATTTTATTTTATATTGCAAAAATATTTCTTTGTCAATTTTACTGCATTAGTGCATATTTTTGCAGATTGCTCAGATGCTGGATTCTAACTGGAATAAAGTTGAAGGTGAACTACGAGTGTGAGTGATATGTAGTGAGAAATTTATGTAAATTATATTGTGATGTAATTAGAAATTATACTGTAATTCAAATTGTATATGTATATAGTGAGATCTTGAATTTGTACTATTCAAAAATTGTAATAAATATTTGTTTGAATAAAATTTCTGTTTGAATTCAAATTCTGTGTTATTTAATTTTATTCAGCAAATATTTATTTAATCTATGAAAAATAAAATAGTATGTTAATAAATACATTTACACGAATATATATATATATATATGTTTATTATCATCAAACAAAAATCATATAATCGCATATTCAACAGGAAGTTAACAAGTGAGGTCGCTAGATGGATGGGTCCATCCTCCTCGAACTTGATTTGAATATAGGCAAAGTCGTTAGGTAGACGGATCCACCCTCCTCGAAATCGTGTTTGTAGGTTTATACTCCGATTCACATTCTAGGAATATGGAGTTAGTTAGAGGAATGTCATATATGAATCCTTTTTTGGCTTCAGTGTGATGGCTTGCCCCCGAGCTCGAGTTTCACTTAGTGAGTGACCGATCGTATCACAGTCACTCTCTATTTGAATAAATCCCACCATAGGGTGGAACTTAACTCTCCGTGCATTGTGATGGTCGTACGACGCATTTTTAAAATCACTACTCTCGCTCGAAGAGATTGCATTTTATTGCTGAAATAAGAAAATACGGCAAATTCGGTTGCCTTATTACAGATTCAAATTTTGAAATGCATAAATAAATTGCAAATGAAAGGCGGACTGAATGAATAAAAAAAGCCTGTTATGTGTAGTAGCAACGAAGACTCTCACTGTTCCCGGCTCTCGGCAAAGTGAGACCATCAATGGTCGATAATTTAAACATGCCATCTCTAAGTCTCCATTCAATAACATACGGCCCTTTCCACGTTGGTTTCATATATGAAGGAACCGGTTAAATTCTCTTAAGGATGAGATCGTTGAGTTCAAAGGTTCGGGGTCAGTGTTTGCACAAAAAATGGACAAACACCTCCAAGTCGTATTATTTAGTTGATTATATGTAATTTTCAATGATTTTAGATGAGTATGTGAATATGAGAAAAGTAGGGGCTGAAATGTAAAAGACACACAGATTTATAGTGGTTCGGCCAGAATGTGCCTACGTCCACTTTATATGTTATTATCTTCTTTCTTTCAGGTTACAAGTACAATGCGTTGTATACAAGTGTATGAAAGTAGTTTGAAAGTTCCTTCCTTGCTTGAGCTCTCAAACTTGTCTGCCATTGTTGTACCCCTGCCCCTCTATTTATAGAGTGAGGTAGGGGGCAGGGGTCTTGGAAGTATATAACTGCTGGTGGGCCCGGGCTGAAGCGATCTGGACTGGCAGTTGTCTGGTTCGGCGGAGGACATTCGGCATGGAGCTTGGTCCGGTGGTAGGCGTGGTCCGGTGGTAGTGTGGAGATGGAGTTTGGACCGGTGTTGGTTCTCGTCCGGTAGTGGAGGAGAAGCTTTGGTTCGGCTGAGGGGTGGTCCGGTAGTGGTACCTCATCATCTGGTTCGGTGGTGTGGAGGCGAGGCTTTGGTTTGGCATGATCTCATTCGGTAGTTGGGCCTTGGTTTGGACCGGCATGGAGATGTGGGGGGTTGGTCCGGTGGCCTTCGTGCCGAATGGAACTGCTGCCAAGGGGATGTTGGATGGGCTTTAGCACTTGAGTACATGGAGATGCCGAATGAACCTCGCATGGGGATGCCGAATGGAACTTTGGACATGAGTGTTGAATGAACTCCTTACTGGGTGGAATGGGGGTTGCCAGCCCGGGTGAAATTTACGCTTCTCGGTCTCGAGACCTTCTGGGTGAGAATCCGCCCAACATTTGCCCCCCAAAGTGGGGCACGTGCTTGCATGTGTCGCGCTTTGTTTCCCTGTAGTGGGCGTGATTTGTAAAACGACATAAGCTGGGTGTCCATATCCTTCGGATGTCCTGCAAAGGAAATTATAGCTTCAGTGTGATTTCAAATGATGACCGTTCGAGCTCGTTATCGATGCCAGGTCCACGTTTGAGTGGTTCCCCGGATCGTTTTCAAGGTGGTTTATCGCCAGCTCAGAGCATGCCTAGGGATCGTTCGCGATCCCGTACATGTGTAAGTAGCTTAGCCATTCTCTAATTATCAGAGTCAAATATTCGTCTAACCGATGGGCTTAAAACAGGGGTGTCAAAGTGTGAATTCTCATGGCGACGGGGTTAATAGCCATTCAGAGCGTGCCTATGGACCATTCGCGGTCACGTACACGTGTAAATGATTAACCCACGTTGGTGAGAGATTCACGACTTATCCGTTGTTATCATATTCTTTATTTTATTAGTAATATCTGGAGTTCGGGACTTATCTGAGTGAGGCGCCCTGCGTGCCCCCTAGTTCCTGGTCTTGGACGGTAGAGAGAGAGTTCCATTCAGTTCTTGGTTGGTCCGGCTATTCTCATTCGGCTTATGGTGGTCCGGTATTATTGGTCCGGTTGGGCAAAATGTTTGGTTCGGTGGTTGTGAATTCGCCTATATATAGAGGCCGTACCCCCTTGTTTTTCTTTACCGAACGAGTAGAGCCGAACCATATTGAGCACCGAACCAGTTAAGTACCGGATCAAACAAATACCGAATCGATCAAGCGCCGGACCAATCTAGTACCGAACCAGGTATGTTCCCTTTTGCCGAATACATACGAAAGTTTTCATTTTACCGAATGGGACTATGGCCTTGGGGCCGAACGAGATGGGAACCGAAGGGATGGTAACCGAATGAGATGGAAACCGAATGAGATGGAAACCGAATGAACTGGGAACCGAATGAACTTGTGAACTTGAAAACTTTAGTTTGCGAATGAAATCCCACACTTGCACGCATTTCTTTGTTTACTTTTCTATGTTCCTTGTCCTAATGCCTTGCTTTCCTTGTGTTGCAGAAAATGTCTCGCAAAGCGGAAACACGATCAGACAGAAAAAAGTCTCGAGGCACAGGAGAACCTTCTTCTTCCTTGCCCCCAGTCCAACCAGGATCCGGGCAACATCGACCTATCCCGAGGTCTCTAGTGGATGGATATGGTCCACAGGAACTTTTGATCTCTCCTCCGGATTGCTTTCCCAGCTCCCTAAAGGAGGAGCAACTTGACGTCATATCCCGTTCCTTCGGGATAGATAGGGCCCTTATGCTGCTGCCGGGAGATGGAGTGATGCCATATAATCCTCCCGAGGGCTACTTCGCTTTTAGCAGATACCATTGTATGTGCGGTGCTATCCCCCTATCAACGCTTGGATTATTAGCTTCACCACATATTTGAAGGTGGCTCCCTTCCAGCTTCAGCCTAATTCTTATGCCATCCTGGTGAGCCTCTTTGTTATCTTCCAGAGGAGGTACGGGCGTCCTCCTTCTAACCGGGAACACTACAAGAAAATATGCTTTTAGTTGCATTCATTGGTAGCGTTTCAAAGGTAAATGCATCTGTTATTCGTTTGCGCTTTATTTTTCAACGCTGCTGAAATTTTCCACCTTCCCGCCAATGCTAAAACACTTTATTTCATTTCACAAGTCTTCCATTTTTTTCCTCTTCATTTACATAAACTCACCAAGCCCAATAATGTTTCTCGGTCATCGTCCTCGCGCTGCTCCTCTTTGGTATTATACTCCACTTACCGTAGTCGATCGACTCCTCCTTCAATTTACTACTCTCCCACGTCCATTTTACAGCCCTAAATCGGTATGATTTTATGTATAGAATTTTTAATTCTATTTGGATTTTATATGGTGCTATATGAATTTCTGTCCAAATCCTAAATCTCTGCCTGTCAGCGTCAATTTTACAAACCCTAGTTAGCACTCGTATAAGGTCAATTTTACAAACCCTAAATCGCTACTTCTCTTGGTCGATTTGATATTTGTAAAATACTAATACTCAACTATAATCAACTAGAAACACAATTTTTTTTATTCATCATTGTGATTTTTGGGTTTGTTTGTTGAGTAGGTTAATTTATATGGTTCTCGAGTATTATTTTGTTTAATTTGATTATACATTAGTTTTTGTACATATATATTGTACATTGCCTGCATTTACATGTAGTTTTTTAATACGTAATCTATTTTAGTAGAGTTGATTAACGCAATTGTTGATTGGAAAGTTGGAAACCATCAGAAGCCTACAACTCCAAGGTCAAAACATTCAGTTACTAAACGGAGAAGGAGAAGTAAATTAATGACAGGCAAGTATAGAACTCATATCAATACAACAATACTATTCATATCTTCATTTGATTATGATAAGCATTTTGTGACTCTTATGGACATCTATATAATAAACATAGGTTTAAGATGATTAGAGACATCATACCAACACTGATCAGAAGGGGGATGAAAGTGTTAGTTATAAGAAATTAGTCCATTCCTAAGGTGCTTTATCCTATTGCAAAGTAGATTAGCCAACACTTTGTACAGCACATTACACAACGCAATAGGCATAAAATCCGATAACGTGTTAGGATTATACACTTTAGAAACAAGACAGAGAAAGGTATTATTTATTTCACTAATTAATTACCCAAAGCATGTGATGTCCATTATAACTTTAAGTAGATCTGTGCTTATTAAATACCAATGTTATCTATAAAAATTAGAAGTAATGCCATTAGGAGTTGGGCTGCTGTTTTTATCAATTTGAAAAACAATAGTCTTGAGTTCTTCCATAGAAAAAGGCTGGACTTATGATTTTTGAACATGAGCAGCTAAATTTTTTTTGGCATGTGACATGTGAAAAATTATGATTTATTGAAAGATAATTAAATTAATTGGCATAGAAAGAGATTGGTTCCCTTGCCACATTATTAGTAGTTTGAGCAATGTTCCGATGTTCAAGTAAATACTTGAACCTTACATCCGACTTAGGCTTTGACATTAAGAATGAAAGTATTTTGGTTTTATCATCTTTTGCAAGCCATCTGAATCTAGTTAACTGTTGACCATGAGTGACCTGATTTTTTGCATATCTGCAAGAAGATTAATACATTCCTTATACTACTCAGTTAAAATAGTAATTTTAGGATGGTTTACAATCTTCTTATATAAGTCAGTGCATCTCTATCTCTAGTAGAATTGCATAACTGATCAAAATTAACAAAAGACTTTTTCCATTTTTTAAGTGCTACTTTGATCAACTTGAGCTTTTGCAAGAAAAGAAAAGGTAGGTTACCATTAACTTGAATGTGCCAGCTTTGAGGCACAACTTCATCGTATCCATGCAAATTTGTCCAGGCATTACTGAGTCTCATAGGTACATTTTTTCTGGAATTGTATTGTGTGGCAAGTTTGAAATTTTTTGTGCTCTACGAATTATTATAAATTAAAATCATATGGTTTCACTTATCTCTAATTTGCTAAAATGTTACAGGTTATAGAGTACATTCGATTCATGTAAGAAAAAATTGAGACATATGAACCATCATGCTCTGGTTGGATGGAAGAAACCAAGAAATTAACACAATGGGTGATTTCTTATCTATTAATTTTTTATGTTTATTGTGAAAAAAAGAGGTTTTATTATTTTGCTAGACTTTGTTTCATTTTTTTTTTATATTTTCCTTTTTTAGGGGGATGATTTGTTAGATATTATGTATTTTAAATTACCAACAAAGCTTACAGAAAGCTTTTGCATTTAATTTCATTACGTTTCACAAATAGTGACATTGAGGACATTAATTCTAGATTAAATATCAAATTGGTAATAACTTTAACAAATAATTTTTTTTGCCTTTGATGTTAATTCTCTTGTATAAAATCCCAACCCCGATTTTCCAAATTTCCACTTAAAATATTATTTTGCCATTCTGATTGATTATTCCTCTATTTTAGAATAAAAACGAACATTTAGAATCATATACTACACCCATTCATGTGGAATTAGTAAATATTTTTATGCAAAATACAGTATTTATGTTAGTAATCAAAACAAACATAAGAAATTAAGGATGAACTACACTTTCAAGTTTCAAACATAAAAATTTAAATCATTCTTTTGTTTAACATGTGTATGCAAGTATCAAAGTTATAATGCAATATGTCTGCCAAATATATTTGTTCAGGAATAATATAACTGAATACTTGGTTTTGTATTCTAATAGACTAATAATCATGTTCCTAATGCTGCTATTGCTAATCTTTCTAAGGTCATAATAAACAATAATGCTTTAGGAAGCATATACTCTTCAGATAACAAAAAAAATCGTATTGAAGAAAATTTAAATGAGAATCATATTGCTCCTTCAAAGAAGGCAACTTCTACTGCGATTTCTTTGCGATTGAATCAAACTTTTATCAAAAGGGGAATTCTGTTACACAACAGAGGTCAGTATCTGTCTATCTGAAATAGACAACATGGCTTCTGATTTACGTGCACGGTGGCTGAAGCCAAATGATTATAGCGACAGTAGTAATATGCTGAATACTGAACATGAAGATCTTGTAATTGATGAAGGCACAATCAGTGTATTAACTGCTTACTCTCAAAAGTAAGTATTTTTACTAATGAATTTTATTATGTTGCATTGCTAAATGGTTATGGTTTCTAGTTTACGAAGATTTGCAAATTAAACAGCATCAAAATTTATCCTTGAAGAGAAGAAATTTACAACAATTTTAGCCTTGAAAATAAATATGCATACATCACTAACACAACCAATATAAAATATATATGGATGCATATCCATACATAGACAACTGATAAACTGTATGTTTGTTGAGCAAATCATAAATGTGTAAATATAAATATAAATACATACACACACACAGATATATATATATATGTATGTATGTATGTATGTATGTATGTATGTATGTATGTATGTATATATACATACACATATATAAACACCTACATAGTTCAGTGCATGCTTAGTAAATGTTGAATTAAAAACATAAGGTTATCACATTGATGCGATCGTGTTATGTCCAACAATAAAAATAAAGCAAATAAAGCAATCTAGCTTATAAAATGTAAACCGCAGCAAAATGTACATAAACATAGGTTAAATGAATCATGGAGGCATGCAGTTCACAAGGAACTACAATGCTAAACTGATTTGAATTGATGGTGGATTGGTACTGCATCAAAAGTGCTAGGGTTTTGAATTGGTAGGCTATGCATGAGTGTACTATGATGTTTCATAAGTTCTTAATGATATATCATTGATTGGATAAAGTTTGAATTGCAGGTCTGAAGAAATGCACTTGTAGAACATTGATCAAAGCAAATAAAACAATCTGAAAATGGGCAATTTAAGTAAAGCTAAATGAAGCTAAATGAGACAGGATGGATATATGAAGCAACCTAAAATCGAAAAGATTGGATCTATCTTTTGGGCGCAAAGGAGAGGTTAGTGACTTCAGAAATATGGTGTACGATGAGCGTGTTCTAGTGCATGCCACTCGCGGTTCTGGTTTTTATCCCAAAAGCTGCTGTGAAGGGACAAAGCTGAAAAGAGCTGAACGATTGTGGTCATCACTTGAATACACTTGAAGAAGCAGCAGAACTACTCAAATACCTTAGAAGAAATACTTCTAATGCTGTTGTGAATTGAGTGTGGACATGTGAATATAAGCACAATTGGTGGAAGGTGCCGACAACCAGGCGACGCGGATGGAGCTGAAGTGAAGTTGGTTAAGCAAGAACATAGACCGGGATAGAGCTGGAGCAATGAGAACAATGCATTGTGCTACGAATTGGTAGTGCGCTACTATTGCTGAGTAGGGATAAGCATGATGCAAGAATGTCAGGAGTGCAATACTAATGAAATATGAAGTACTTTAGCGAGCCGTTGCTGAGTGAGCATGATGCAATTGTTGTAAACTTTGAAGCACTTATATACAGAGCAGAAAAGTGAAAAACTGATCGTAGAAGGAAATGTTGTTGAAATTGACATAGGATACTAAAATGCAGTCAGTAAAATTATCGTGCAGGCTGCCACAAGCACTTGAAAGTTCTGCATGGATATGTTACAAGCAAAATTATCAGTTAACATTCATTTGTGAAAGTGGGCGGCAAAGGGAACTGCTACAACCATTTTGTCGAGTTCTAAGGTATGCAAATAACAACTGTTATCAACATATCATAAAACTTGTGTTCTATGCAGAATCAATCGCCTCCTGAAAGTCATATCATCAGGCTAGCAGGGTTTATGGTTTATAATGGAAAAGCAAGGGTGATGTGTGTATTGTCGAAAAATTTCCAGGTTTGTTGTTATATCAACTGGTTGATTTTGCATTGTTTTTTTAGATCTCAGCGATGAATATTAATGTTTCTTCAATTTTCATTCCCTCAACTTCGTTGGATTCGACCAAAACTTGCTAGAACCCCTCTTTAATTTGTCATGCACCTGGTGTCTTAGCTGTCAGGTGTCATAACTACACTGTTTTACTCAACTTACACTGCTTAACTTTGTCACCTCCTTTTGGTAACTTTTTTTCAATTAGAATGAAAACTGCTAGAGATACATAATGCTAATTGATTAAGAAACAGATCACCGATGTTGGTATTGACAAATCTAGCTGTAAAACAGTATATTTTGAACGTTTGAAATTAAGTTTGTGTTCTTCTTTATGTAGCAAAGGTCATTCCATGTAAATCTCAATTATATTGTTGGAAACTTGTATCAAACCTTTAAAAGTTTCAAAATTTTCACTATCCTGAAGCCTGATTGTGATCACAAATGAACATATATTACCTTCTTTGAAACATTTAAGTTGGAATGTTGCAAATGTTAGATTTTTTCGTGTTGTTGTTCAGAGTCTTTGGAGTTTAAACCTTGATATATAGATCGAGTTATAAAAAATTAAAAATTAAAAAAGAAAAAAAAGAAAAGGAAAAAAAAGAGAAGATAAAGACACTATTTGCAATGTAATTGTAAAAGCAAAGATATGTATTAAACCTCAATCAATTAGGATTGAAGCATTAGGATTACATAAATTGGTGAAATATTGTCTATTGAATTTTAACTGATACATTTCCATAGTCTAGTTTATGTGAGAGTTAATGACGCATTGCTATGGCGACCTACATCTGAGTGTACGTACATGGAAGATGCCTTTGGTACTACATAGCTTGGCCAGCAGCATATGTCATTGGAGAATCAAGTTCCAGTAAGTATTATTTTTCAGTACATCATATCTCAACATTAAGTTTTAGTTCTGTTTATTCGGGTATTAAAAATAAAATAAAAATCTGTATCACAACATTTAAGTTTTTATCTGCAAAGCCACAACATTTCAGTACATATCCTCTATGGTAAACGTGTTTATCTACAGAGCCACAACAATTGATATACTTGAAACTAAAACTTAAATAAACCATTTTTCCTAAAACTGTCTACTCAGATTAATCGTTATGTCATTGCACATGTATTACACAAATGTAGTTATACAAGAGGGCTAACACAAATAAATGGAAGTAACTGACACTACAGTTGTTGCCTAATACAGTTACGGCAATGTGAATTTAGAGAATATTTTTGTTTTAGAGAACCCAATTGATAGAAAACGACAAGGGTAAAGAAAATTGTACATTTCAATTAGTGGATGGATGCATCATCGATGGATTACGGACGTTCCATATACTTTTTCATATTTTATAAGATTTAACTTGACCATAGTACTGAATACGCAATCTGCCCATAGTACTGAATACATAATCTGCACATAGAATGAAATCCAGTCAGACTTCTAACCCAGTTTTGATCTGAATATCTGTGTAAATTGAAAATTGTGTATTCGTTGGGGAACTATATAGGATGCATATAAAAATAGAACAATTTTTGTTAATATGTGTTAACATAGAATATCGATTTATAGATTACATGATTTTCATATATACATACACACACACACACACACATATATATACATATATATATATTGTTGATTGTTAAACTCGTTTGCAGGTAATTAGCTATTTCGAAGCGAAGACTGTCGACAACAAAGAACTATTGGTAATCAAGCAACGAACATGAATTTAATTGTTATATATGTTGTCGTATTTTGTTAGTACCATTTGTGGAAACTTGTCTGTGAATGCTTGCAGTATGTGGCTTATTTTTTTGAAAAACTACTATCGAATTGATTATGGATATTATATTTGATTGTGAGATTAGCATGTTTTTGCAATTATTTGAATATGATGATCATATGATTGATTGTTTGTATATGCTAATTATGTGATTTAATTGTTTGTTTGAATATATGAAAATTATGCGATTGATCATTCATTTTAATATACAGTTGCATTTTAAAAACGCTACTGAAAATCAAAAAAACATATAAACAAAAAAAAATGCAACCAAAAAATGAAGACTTATGGTAGCGTTTTTTTAACCCTACAGAAAAAATCTATAGCTGCATTTAAAAGTGACTTTTGGTAGCGTTTTTTAAATCCTACAGAAAATACCTAAAGTTGCATTTAAAGGTGACTTTTGGTAGCGTTTACTACAATGCAACAAAAAGTTTTAGACTTTTAGTTGCATGTCGTATAGCAGCGTTCTCTAAAACGCTACCATAAGTTATGGTAGCGTTTTTTCAACGCTACCAAAAGTCTTTTCTGGTGTAGTGGAAATTCGATACTTGTACAACCTGAGAGGCTATAAGAAGGGGTCTCCGTATATTAGTCTGGAAGCGGCCGTGCCCTTCAAACCAGTCCTGGACCTATATTCCAAGTTTACCATGTTCAAGAAAGAGTGGTTCTTCATCAAGGACGATGCTGTTTCTTTCCGCCTTTTCACTTCTGGCTGTAAGATGGATTTCATTTATATTTTCCATGTTTTGACTGTAGTGTTTTTTCTGACATGCTTCTATTTCTGGCTAGCGACAGGTGGTATTGCAGTTGTGGAGGATGATTCCTTGGTACGAATGGCTGCTGAACTAAAGGCTATTCCGGCACGGGACCGGTCGGCCTCCTTCTTGATCAGGAACGCAACCCTCTTGGAGTATAATTTGATCTTACCGCACCAGTCCGTGGTTAAGCAAAGAGACACGGCTGAGGAGAAGGCTGCTAAAGCTAAGGAGGGGGATAAGGTAAAGAGCGGTAAGAGGGAGCCTTTCGCAGAGCGTCCCGTGGTCGGGGGGAAGAAACTGAGGAAGTCCGATGGCCCTTCTCCAAGTACTTGCCCGACTGTCCCGGAGGAGGAAGGTGTAGAAGAGGAGGAAGGAGGCGAAGTTGGAGAAGGGTCGGAGGGTGGAGGAGATGGCGACGGTCAAGGTGGTAGTGGTGTTGCTGCTCTAACCTCTGAACAAGACCTCGAACTGGATGAGGCTCTCCGTCGGGCCTTCGGGGAGTCGGAGGGAGAGTCGGAAACGGAGAAGGGAACGGAGAAGGCAAAGGAAACCGGCAAAGCTGTGGCTGGCACTGACCCATCCTCTAAGGGTTCCTCAGCTAGGGTGATTCCGGCGATGCAAGGTGAACTTTTGTCTTCTGCCGATTCTATTTTCGATAAGGACTTAGAAATTTTTTACGGTTCACTTCCGTCCCGGAATGAGATCCAGGACTTATTGCAGTATCCCACTCCTCCGCCGGGTTTGTATAATAGATGTGTCTCCTCACTTTTCTTTCTTTTTAACTTAGCACATTTTTTGAATTGCGGATTATTGTATGTTCGTAACACTTGTTCTTTATTCCAGGGGCAGGCCAGGCGGGTAAAACGTCGGATGTTCGACACCGCCTTGAACAATTTAAGTCGAGGAGAGCTTCCGCGAAACCTTCTACTGATCGCACTGGGGACGTAGTCAAGTACCGCCCTCTTCTTGGGGTCATCGAAGAGGGCATTCAGAAAAGGAAGCGGAGCCGTTCCTTATTTGAGTCTTCTTCTGCTTCGCAGCTTCCTACTCTGCCTCTTCCTACTCAGCCTCCTCGTGATACTACGGAGGAGAGCACGGAGCCCTGCCCCCCTCCTCCTCCTTCCAAGAGTTCTACTGTTATTCATATAAGGTGTCCCGATGTGCCTCGCCCCGTGCCTCGTGACCCTTTTGCCGGTCATCCTGATTTAGACCCAAGTTTTCGGGACATTTCATTCGATGAGACCACGGGCGAGCACCTCCTTCCCCGCAACCCCATGGTAAGAGTGTTGGACGAGGCCAAATCTTTAGATCTTGATTTACTTACTACACGGGTAGTCACTATGGGGGATGAGGCCAAGGCTAATATCGACCGAGTGGCCGCAGAGACCAAGAAGTTAATGGAGCATCATGCTAAGTTGGTCAAGGCCGGGGAAGAGATCGGGAGTGCTAACATTCGGTTGAGGTTAAAGGTTGCCGATCAGGCCAAGCAACTCGCCGACCAAGCCATCCAGATTTCCCAGCATGAGGAAGCCTCCAAGCGTCTGAAAGAGACCATGGAGAAGGCCAGTAGGGCGGAATTACGGAAGATGGAGGTCGCTTGCAGGATATGTACTTCCACACTTGGAAGGAGGGCGGCTTGTCTTGGATGGACGATTACCCTCGGGTCATGGCCAAGGTGTATCTCCAGGCTTTAGAGGAGGCCAGGGTGAACGCGGGTAAGGAAGGCGGAGAGGCTTTCAACTTGAGTGCGGTTACTGCTCAGTTCTCAAAGGAGGAGCAAGCGGCGGTGAAAGAGGGGATGCGGCTGCTCGCTGCAGAGGAAGCGGGCGTGCAGTTGGATGATGAGGATCAAGCGGCGGATGCTGGTGAGTCATTCTTTTCCCTTTCTTTTCTTTTCGTGTTTTCATAACTTGATCGTTCGTTTAATGAATTCCTCTTCTGATCTGGACAGGTGGGACTTCAGATCCACATGCTGGGGGTTCTGATCCTGCGGCTAAGTAGGCTGGGGGAGTTGGTGATGGAGTGTGGATGCATCTGCCATCTTTTTTGTTTCTTTTTTATCACTGTTTATGTTAGTCTTTGACATGCAACTGTAATAAAATTATTTGTAAAGAATAACTTCGTGTGATCTCATAATATAAGCTGATTTTGTCATGTTTAAATGTTGTTGCTATCTTTATGTGCCGTGTGAGAAGTATAATTATGTATATGCCTGTGATTCTAGTTGTGTTTGATGTTAAGTTTTTGCTTGAAATATAACTTCACGTTTTGCAATGTCAGTGTATGAATAAGCTATAGTTACGCATTTATGTACAAGAGAAGAGAGTACCGCCCTTTATGTTTTATTCGCAGGCGGTAGCTTTGAGTGTCTTGTGTAACTGTTTACGGGTATAGCTGAGCGCCCTGCCACCCAGTACGCAGGCTTCGAGCCCCATGAGTGAATGCTTCCTATTTGGTTTCCTGTTAGGCCTAGTCCAGATGAGGCCGCGGTGCGTCTTGAGTGGAGATGCCATAGGATTTTGTTCAACAGAAAGGGATAAAACTTAACAAGTAGCCAAGACATAAAGGAACAAGTTAAAAAGAGACAAGATTTTTTAAAGTGGTTCGGCACGAAAATGCCTACGTCCACTGATTCTCTTTGTTAATTCACTTCATATGGGCAGTACAAGTTAAGAAAAGTATCGACGGAGGTGTCGGATGTTCCATGCCCTCTGGAACACCTCTCCGTCCACTGTTGACAAAATGTAAGCTCCGTTGTGGAGATCTTTGTGAATTACATATGGTCCGTCCCAGATGGGGTCCAGTGCCCCGGGGCGCGGAAAGATTCGCCTGAGGACAAGATCTCCTTCTTGTAAGCTGCGATGCTTGACTTTGGAATTGTACAGTGCTGCCACTTTTTGTTTGTGAGCTGCTGCTTTGAGTGCTGCATCGTTTCTCCTTTCCTCAATCAGATCCAAAGACATGAGGAGGAGTTCTTCGTTTTCTTCTGGGTTGTAGTGGATCCTACGGTGGGAAGGCACAATAGTCTCAACTGGGAGCATTGCCTCCGATCCATATGCCAAAGAGAAAGGAGTATGTCCCGTTGATGTTCTGAAAGATGTGCGGTATGCCCATAGTGCCGTAGGAAGTTCGTCCACCCAAGCGCCTTTTGACTTTTCAAGTTTCTTCTTGATTAGGGTTTTGAGAATTTTGTTGACAGCTTCAACTTGTCCGTTTGCCTGAGGGTAAGCTACTGATGAGAAGCTTTTATGAATTCCATGCTCTTGGCACCAGTCGGCAAATTCTTCGCTGTCAAATTGGAGTCCGTTGTCTGATACGATCTTGAGGGGGACTCCATACCTGCACAGAATGTTTTTGATCAAGAAGTTGATAACTTTTGCTGAAGATATTTTGTTTAAAGGTTCCGCTTCCACCCATTTGGTGAAATAATCGACTGCCACTATAGCATATTTGGCTCCGCCTCGGCCCGTTGGCAGTTCGTCAATTAAGTCAATTCCCCATACAGCAAAGGGCCAAGGGCTGGTCATTTGAGTAATTTCGTTTGTGGGTAGTCGAGGGATCTTGGCGAACTTCTGACATCTGTCGTATTTCTTAACGAAGTCTAGGGCATCTTTGTTTAGTGTAGGCCAGTAATATCCATATCGGAGTATCTTTCTTGCCAAAGTCTGTCCTCCAGTGTGATCTCCGCATCCTCCCTGATGGATGTTTGTTAATATCTCCTTGGCTTCCCTTCCGGCGACGCATCTTAATAGGGGGCTAGAGAAGCCACGCCGGTAGAGGATGCCTTCTTGTATTGTGTAGTAGGGAACTTTCCTCAAGATCTTCTTGGCTTCGTCATGCCTGTCGGGTAGTATGCCATCTTGCAAATATTTCCGGATAGGAGTCATCCAGGTTCCTTCTTCGATTGCAGTTATCAGATTCGCTTGTTCGAAACTCGGGGCTAGCTGCCTTGAGATTGCTAGTGCTCCGGGAATGGTGCTGTCCTTCATACTAGCTTGCTTTGCAAGTTCATCTGCCTCTTGGTTTTCTTCTCGAGGAATGTGTTTGATTAGATAATGGTCCAATCGATCGAGCAGCAGTCTGGTTTTCTTTAGGTATGCTGTGAGCCGTTCTCCTCGAGTCTGGAATTCTCCTAGTACCTGGTTTACGATAAGCTGAGAATCACTATGAATACATAAGGAATTGATCCCAATTTCTAGGGCCAGTTCCAATCCCGCTATTACTGCTTCATATTCAGCATCGTTGTTAGTGGCCGTGAACTCCAATCTTAATGCATAGTACAACTTTCTTCCCCTGGGGGTGACGATCACAATACCTGCCCCCGAGCCTTGTTCGTTCGATGCTCCGTCTACAAAGAGGTTCCACTTGATGTTTTTTGCTACTTCGGATTGTTCCTTGCCTTCGTTGGTAGTGAATTCGGCAATGAAATCAGCCATGGCTTGTCCTTTAATAGCGGTGCGGGGATGGTAGGTGATATCATACTGACTTAGTTCGATGCACCATTTGAGGAGTCGCCCAGAAGTGTCAGGACGATGGAGCACTTGTCTTAGTGGTTGATCGGTTAGAACCCTGATGGAGTGAGACTGGAAGTAGTGTCGCAGTTTCCGTGACGCGATCAATAAACAATATGCTAACTTCTCAAGTTTAGGATATCTGGCTTCTGCCCCCGTAAATCTCTTGCTTACAAAGTAAACCGGGCGTTGTGTGCGGTCTTCTTCTCTTACTAAGGCGGCGCTTAGAGCATGAGATGATACAGCGAGGTATAGGTATAACACTTCACCTTCATTTGGAGTTGAGAGTACTGGTGGTCTCTGAAGGTGTTCGATTAGGTTGAGGAAGGCTTTTAAGCATTCGTCGGTCCACTCGAACCTCCCTTTGTCTTTCTTGAGTGCTTCGAAGAAAGGGACACACTTGTCAGTTGCCTTGGAAATGAATCTGCTTAGGGAGGCCACCTTCCCGTTTAGGCTCTGCATTTCTTTTCGAGTGGAAGGTATCCTTATTTCTTTTAAAGCCCGGACTTGTTCAGGGTTTGCTTCGATTCCTCTGGCGTGGACGATGAATCCTAAGAATTTTCCCGATGAAACTCCGAAGGAGCACTTTAGAGGATTCAGCTTCATTCCATACCGGCGAAGTACCTGAAACATATCGTCCAGATGGCTTACATGGTCGTTGGCTTTCCTGGACTTTACCAACATGTCATCCACATATACTTCCATAGTTCGTCCTATCAGTCCTGCGAACATTTTGTTGACGAGGCGTTGATAGGTAGCTCCAGCATTTTTGAGTCCAAAAGGCATGACTTTGTAACAATATAATCCGCGGTCGGTGATGAAGCTAGTGTGGTCCTGATCGGGAGCGTGCATGGGGATCTGGTTATATCCGGAGTATGCATCCATAAAAGATAGGAGTTCGTGCCCAGCTGTGCTGTCTACGAGTTGGTCAATTCGGGGAAGTGGGAAGCAGTCTTTCGGGCAAGCGTCATTCAGATTGGAGAAGTCAATACATGTTCGCCACTTTCCATTGGCCTTTTTTACTAGCACCGGGTTAACGATCCATTCTGGGTAGATGGCTTCCCGTATGAAGCCATTAGCAAGTAGATTTTTTACTTCCTCATCAAGGGCTGCTGATCGCTCTGCCCCCATGCTCCTCTTTTTCTGCTTTACTGGTACCTTGGTGGGATCGATGTTCAACATGTGGCATGCTATGTCTGGGGAGATTCCTGTCATATCGGCATGGGTCCACGCAAATACATCTAAGTTGTGGCGGAGGAAGTCAATGAGTTGATCCTTCAATCCCGTTTTCAGCTGAGATCCGATTTTTAATAGTCTACTTGAATCATGCTTATCTACCGATACGAATTCCATAGCCTCTGCAGGCTCGGCGGTAGCCTCCTCCTCTTTATCCCTGGGGTCTAGTTCATTGAAGGGATCGCTTGTGTATCGAAGAGGAGGGGCTCTCTTTAGTTGCTATGCCTCCAAGCTTTTCATGCAGAGAGTAGTCTCTGCATCTTTTCCTTTATTCTTTCTGCGGTTATTGCGAAGTTCAGTTACGTAGCAGTCTCGGGCAGCATCTTGATCTCCTTCTACTTCTCCTACTCCGTTGTCTGTTGGAAATTTCATTTTCAGGCACCAGGGGGCTAATACAATCTGAAAGTCAGACAAGGCTGGTCTTCCCAAGAAAGCGTTGTAAGCCGAGTGGTTTTCTATTAGTACGAACGTTTGTTTTCGCACAACGGAGCGGGGATGACTTCCTATTTCGACGAAGAGGTCCAGTTGCCCGAGAGGCATCCTTGCATCTCCAGTGAAACCGTGCAGTGGTTTGTCACAGGGGGATACATCCTTCATTGATAACTTTATTTTGTCGAAAGCATGTTTGAACAGGATATTAACGGAGCTTCCCGTGTCTATTAGAATCCGAAAAACTTTAGCTGGACCAAACCAGGCAGAGATGACCATGGGATCCATATGTGGGTACTGTCTTCCTTCCAAATCATGCCTACTGAATACAATGTCATTGTTTTCTTTTCGTTTCGGGTGGCGTTCCTCCGTAATGGAGTTAACATATCCTTCGGCATTTCTAAGCGACTTGCCGTACCTTTCCATCTCTGCCCAACTTCTGTCGGCGATGTGTGGTCCTCCTGAGATGGTAAGGACCACTATCTTCTCTTGACTAGAGCCACTGGTGTTGTGATTGTTGCGATTCCCTCCGCCTACTTCTGGGAGGGGTTGCTTTGAGTTCTCGTTGGCAGGAGTTGGAGTCCTGTTCTGACCTTTCACATAACGTTCCAGTCTTCTTCTTCTAATGTGTTCTTCGATCAAGTCCCGAAGATGGTGGCATTCATTGGTGTCATGTCCGTGGGATTCGTGGAAGCGACAGAACTTTCCGGACTTGAGTGCGTTATCTGATTCTTTCTTGTGCGGGGGGCGCTTGTATCCGAGTTCGCCCTGAGTGGCTAGGTAGATGTTTTCGATTGTTTCATTCAAAGGAGTGTAGGAGTCAAATCTTGGCCCTGGTCGATATTGGCGCTTCTCAACCTTTCTGCCCCCAGCATTGTCTCTAGATTCATTTCTTCGAGCGTCCTTAGCTGCAGTGGGAACCTTGTCCTGAACTATCTTGCCTTGTTGCCCTGACTGCCTCTCCGTAGCAGCGTCTTCAAGTCTCATATACTTTCCAGCTTCATGGAAGAAATCAGGCAAGGTAGCTGGTTTTTCCTTAGTTAATCTTCTGGCAAACTTGGTGTCTGGATGTACACCACTACAGAGGGCCATCAGAGTGAGTTTTTCATCGGCATCTTGAACTGCTGCCGCTGCGGCGTTGAACCGTGTTAGATATTGTTGCAGCGTCTCTCCGGATTTCTATTTGACATTGGATAGAGAATAAGCATCCTTGGGTTGTTCCACATGGATGCGGAACTGGCTAATAAACCTTTCTTTTAACATCTCCCATGAGCTGATGGATCCTTGGGGTAGATGGCAGAACCAGGAGGTAGCTAGATCTGATAGGAATAGCGGAAAGCATTTACATAATACTCCTTCTGTTGCTCCACTCATGAGCATATGCTGGGTGTATCTCTGCAGGTGTACGATGGGGTCGGAAGTTCCTTTGTAAGGTTCCATGGTTGGCATTTTCCATTCCCGGGGAGTGATGGCAGTTTCGATATTTCGGGTAAAGGGACTGGTGACCCTAGCGCCTATTCCCCGGTCCCTTTGCTCCCGTTGGACACATTCTCTGAATAATCGTGCCATTCGTTCGTCAGAACTTGGAGCGGACAAAAATGAGCTCGGTTCTTCCCTGGGGGATCTATCTCGTCCAGATGCCCTGTAGGGATGGTACAGTCTATCACCTCTAGCATTATCCAGTGGTTGTCTTTGGCTGCTTGGATGCACGCTAGGACCAGCTACAGTTGCCCCCTGCCTTGATCTTCCCCTGTGGGGTTCTGTTTCGAGCACATCCATGGGGTCAACTTCGGGCTGGGTTCTAGCTCGGCTCCGTTCAGCGGGGTTTCTATGATTAGGTGGCATGACTGGCTCAGCTACATCCGACCCTCGCCTGGTGCCTCCCCCGCTAGGTTCGGTTCCAAGGGCTTTCTCGAGTCGGAATTCGGGCTGAGTCCGGGCGCGGCCCCTATCATCGTTTTTCCTGTTGGTAGCTTGTTCGAAGAGTGAAGACCTTTGTTGCCTCCGGGATCCTCCGGATTGGGATTCACCCCATGATTCCGTGTTGCGGTTGGACTCCTCAGCATCCCTTAAGCGTGACATGAGTTGGTCCACCAAAGTTTCTTGTTGGGATGTGAAGCGGTTAGTTACTTCAGCCACAACCCTGTCCAGATCTGCCCTAGTGATTGGTTGTTCCGTTGCGGGACCAGTTGGATTCTCCTGATTTTCATCTGGTACTGCTGTTGAAGTGGGCTGATCTGTGATTGCTGGATCTGGAAGGCTGCTAGTTGCGATGTTCTTTCCTTTGTTAACATCCCTTCTCTGTTTGGAAGGCATGATTTCTAAGCAACGAGTGATGTTGTTAGGAAGAAGGTTGAGTGGGAGAAGATGAAGCTTGAGTTCTGAAGATGAAGTGTAACGACCCGCTAAATTTATAATATTTAATAAATCAAATTTATATAATTTCTAATTTGGTTAAGTATAAAGGTAGAGATTTGGTATAGTGGTTGCAATTTAGTGTAACTATAAAAATTTATGACAATAGATGTGAATAATGTAAATTGTCACAACTTGATCTAAAGCAAAATTTTAAGAAACAAATAAATGTTGAATCTGTGAATGTTAGTTAACTTGAATGGTATTCATTAGTATAAAGGTGCAATTAGTATAGATAGTAATATTTAATGTCTGTAGTGAAAAGGAAAAGGGTCTAATAGAAACATAAAATTTATTTTATGTAAACAAAAGTATAGTTTTGAACAAATTTATGAAAATTGATAGAAACAGTGTTTGTAATCAGTTTGGTTATTTTATATTGAAAGATAGAGATGTGTAAATTCGTTAATGAATTTATAAAGGGAAGGAATGGTAAAAATGAAGAATATATAATAATAAGCATTTGACTCAATTATGGGAATTAAATTATAATAAATGGTCATTTAATAATTTAACGTTCTGTGAGTAATAATTGGGTGGAATCAGTACAAAATTTGGAAATGCATAAACCTCAATAAACATTCTAACTTAATACAATTATGCAAATGTAGGAATTAGTTATAAGCGTATAATTTTGAGTATGATAACTATTAGTATAAAATACCTTTATATTTGAAACACATTGTAAGGCATAATTAATTGAGTTGGGAAATTGAGAATGATTTCAAGGTATATGAACATTTGTGCTACTTAAATTAGAATTAACGCAGTAGCTAAATTTGTGAAATCTAAACTTATGGGACATAGTGTGTAAGATCTTTACTGATAAAAATTTACTTTACATGTAGTGTAAATTCCTAATACAATGAGACTATGGGTTATAGTAAAGTTTTAAAACAAGATTTTATCTATGAGAGTAAAGGAATGAAGGTAATTGGATTTTTGCAATTAAGGAAATTTAAACGTTTATTATTAAGTTAAGTGAGATTTAAGTTGAGTTTGAAAATATTTATGTATGTTAAATTCATGCATTCGGCTATAACGGATTTAATAATAAAAAGATGAAATGGTGAAATCAAGTGGATATAAAGGTGTCAATTTTACATTGAATTTCATATTCACCATAAAAAGTTAATTGACAACAAGAAGTTAATATAGGAATCAAACCTTATTTATTTATTTGGATTTGTTGAAATAGTTAAGTCCATAAATTAAAGTTAAAGCTAATTCAAATTTAGTTGGACCATGGTTGATACAACTTTAGAAAGCAAGATTTTATTTATAATTTGAATATTAAATCCAACAAATGGTATTTAATACATATAAAATGGAATTAAACGTAAATTATTACGTTATTGAATTTAGATTGGAATTTGTAAACTATTGAATGAATTTAATGGATTTATCAAACTGATAGTATTGAATTCATTAAGATTTGAATAAAAAAATAGTTAAGAGAAAGGAGGGAATGATATTTGAAAACATTGCAATAGAGTTTAATTAAGGATTTGACTTAAATAAATTAAGGCGAATAAATGGAGATAAAGTTATTAATATTTTGGAATATAACTTATGGTAAAAAGTTTATTTGAAATCAAAGGAGTTGGAATAGAAATCAAAAATATTTATCTAATTGGATTTAAGACAAGAATATAAGAGTATAGGAATTAATAATTGAGTTTAAGAATAAAGATTTTAATTTCCAAATAATAAGAAAGTGCGGATATTAACGCTGCAAATTAATATATTTATAAATTTTAATTCATAATCCAAGCTTGTTAAATCAATTGGAATTGATTGAATTATCTAAGAAATGAAATTTGGCCAATATTAGAAGTTGAAAATATAAAATTGGATTTTATGATTTATTTAATTGATTTAATAAATATTAAAAATAGCCATTTTTGTCACGGACTCGGATTTCGACGAAACCAGTTTCATCGGATCCGTATCGATGAATTATTATAGGATTTCAAATTTCGTATCGATCGGACTTGTCGTTTGATCGTACGGACGCGAAACGCCTTGAAATCAATTTTATTAAAATCAATTTGAAAATCAATTTGGAAATCTTGTTTTTAGCATAACTTCTTCATACGATCAAATTTGGACGTGAGACTTTTTCCATCGCGTTCAGAATATTTTTAAATACCTATCTGGATATATAGATTTAATAGATTCGGTTCTGGAGGCATAGCGGGCTTTTGGGCCATAGTTTGTTGCGTACGTTCACTCTTCTAGCCTATACGCTCTAACCTAACCCTAACTATAAATATACCATGGTAAACCCTAGCCTCCTTCCTACTGTCAGTTGGATATACGTACATATTTCTTCATCTCCTCTTCCTCCTCAATGGTTGCAAATCTGGATCTGCTTCAATCCAAAATTCAGTGAAAATTCAAACCCCTTAGAAAATTCTCAAAAAAATATATGTTGAAGTATTCGATACGCGTAATCTCATGGTGTAATTTGTTTTTCAATTGGAGGTATCGTTCGTCCTGGAAAATTCGAAACAGTTCCGGCCGTTCATAGATAATTGCTCGATTCAACGGTAGATCTGAGTTGATAGCTCGATCCGATGATGCTGCAGCGTAGATGAGGCTTTAAGGAGTTCATCCATACGGTTCACTTGGGTCGGAGGCGTGAAAATTCGCCGTGATGGGCTGTAGATGGCGTGCGACGCCGTGGGGCCAGGGAGAGCCGGAGGTGGCCGCATCTAGGCTATAGGGGCGGTTCTAGGAGGGGAGTTCGGCGGTGTGTCCCGATGGTCGTGGAGTTAGGTGTGGAGGCCGGCGTCGAGCAAGTTGGGTGGCGGCTAGGGCATGGATCTGTGCGTCTTCGTGTACAGGGGAGGGAGAGTGGAACGCACGTGACGTGGAAGAATGGTGAGAGTATTTTGTTTATTTTGTTTTTATTTATTTTGATTTTTCGAGCACGTTTTATCGAATAACTTTCACATACGACATCCGATTTACACGAAATTTTTTTTGTTAGGATCGTAATTTAATTCCGGACTCGATGACGCTGGTTTGGACGAATTCCGAGACGGGCGAATTTTTGAGTTTAAATCGGATTTAAATTCGATTTAAATTCCAAAGGTGAGTGTTTTAACCCACTCACAATTACTAGAAGCTTTTATGTTTGTTAAATAAATTTTAGAAATGAATAGAAATTTATTTATGAGCTTTTGGGCATGTTATTTCATCCATATCTGTTGAATTGCATTTTTTTGAATTTAGCTGTTAATTTAAATTGATTGATTGCATATTAATTGGCTGTTAGAAATTATTGTTTGCATAAGAACTGCTAGTTAACAGTTATGTAAATTATTATTGAGTAAACTGTTAGATAAATAGTTGATAAATTTAATTTGGAAAAAAAACTGACAGTTATTACCTGTTGTATATGTTCATAGATATATACTGTTATTGATTGAAATTGGTTGATGGTTGCGATTGGATGATGGATGTTGTTGATGAATGAATGTTTATTGCATATCATTAAATTTGCAAATTTATCATGCATATTTCATTTTTCGGGATTGTGGTTTGAAATGATAAAACCGCAAAGTTTTATTTTTAAATTGCGGATTGAAATGATAAATATCCGTATCACTTGACCATAGGATAGAAAATTATATACAGGCACCGCGGTCTATATATAACTATTTTAATGTGATTTCTATGGTTTGGATGGAATACGGTTTATAATAATCTTAAATTTTATACTGTATAAATATTTTTCTTCCGTATTTATGTACATGAAAAGTTGGAAATTTTGAAATAAAAAGGTGTATAAATTCCCTTAGTAAAATGGAAGAAAATTTAGAAAATGGAGTTGGATAAATTTATATCATATGTTTAAATGTTAAGTTTGGAAATTTAAGATATGATATTTATAATTGGATTTTTCCCAAGATAAATTGAAATGAATATTCTAATATGAATTTGAATTGGAAAAATATTCTAATATAATTGGAATCGAAAAATACATATGTTTTATTACTAGAAATTGGAGTTGTTTAAGGATTTATGTGAATATTCAAACTAAATAATAAAACATTTAATTTGTTGAAAGAATATATTCCAATTTTAGTTTTTGAATATTAATACTCCAATGGATTTATATATATGGAAATTGAAATGGTTTTGGAGCTTAAGAGTGATATCTAAATTATGGTTTTAACTTTAGATAAAGAAATATTTCCATAAAGCCATATAACTTATTTCTTTACAAAGTGACAGTAAAGTTAAGCCTTTGAAATTCATATACCGTTGAATATCCAAACCATTTGAGTTTTAAAAGTTATGGTTTGAAATTATGGATTTCCAAAAATATTATGCTTTGAAAATATTCGATTTCCAGATATTATGAAGTTAAAGCCTTTTTATTTTTGGAAAGGAATTATATTTGGGATAAGTGGTAAAATATGGTTTTGGGTCTTGGAATGATATCGTAATATTATGGTTTTGAAATGGATTATATTCTGGTTTTAAAAGTATAAACTGTTTTAAATAACCGCGGTGTTATAATAACGATGGGTTGGCAAAGAGACCGGGATCGGATATGGACATACTCTCTGTCGATACCGAAAACCACTTTGACTAACCGTGTACGCGGTGGAGATTCCAGAATGAAGTAGGTTGGTGGCGACGATTCCTGTAAGGTAAATACGTGGACCCGACTCCCGTGAGTTGGCATAAGGTGGCTAAAACAGGAGCGATCGACGGGTTAATGAGGTCATTCCTCTGATCGGACACTCCTCTTCGATATTATACTATGACTTTGGATTGATTCAGTGGCCACTTCTATTTTTTTGATTTGGGGAGTTGTTTCGAGGTGGGCGGTTGCTGCGGCTTCGCGTTACCATCGGCCCGGAAGCGTAATTGGTATATCTACCCTGGCATTGCCTAGTTGTGCCGTGTCACCTACCCTATCGCGCCTTGTACGAGTTTGGTTTTCTCCCGTAGCCCGTGTGGTATCCTCTAGTGGCTTCCCGATCAGGAGGGACTATGATATTGGATGGACTACTGGGACTATTACGTGTTAAGGGCTATATGGGTAACCCCTTAACGCTATTAAAAAGTAAGTTTATTTTATAAATAGACACTATTATAATAACGCAATATACTACATAGTAAATAGTTTAACGGATCCTTAGGAGATGTAAATCCCGAGCATCTCTTGAGTTACTGTACTCATATTTATTTCTGTTTATTTAACTCACATAAGATATTCTAGTCTGACTCGAGTGTTTTTGTCTTTTCAAATTCGCTCGGGTCAGTCCGAGCGTTTCAGGATTTGAAGATTTAGCTTTGGAGGACGAAGACGAAGATTTGTATTATTATTATTTATACTAGTGCACTACACCATTTAATTCCGCTGCATTGTTGTATTTGGTATGTGTAACTCTGATATTCATTGTATAAGAAAAATCAAGCTTTTGTAAACTGTTTATGAACTGTATACTTGTTACTATATTTTATCCTTCCGCTGTGAGATTCTATTTTGTTTTATTTCTTCTCTGTTTTTCTTATTTACCCCATAACAATCCGCCCTTGCGTATGCTTTGAATCGGCATGTGTGTCGTTTAAAGTGTGCGAACTGGCGCGGCCCGTTACAGTTGGTATCAGAGCTTTGGTTTAGCGATAAACCTTGGCTTTGTGGGGTTTGACTCTTTGTTAATAGGGTAGAAATATCCTATGGGAGTCGCTGAGTGTATATATGAGAGAGCGTACTTGTTAGTATTAATAAAAAATTTTGATATTGTGTTAATCTGTTCCGCTTTGTATTTATAAATTCTGGTTGATGCATGGGACGCTATGCCATCAATAGGGATTTCTAAACACTGAATAGGACAGACCGACATAATATTTGTTTTTAATATAGGTGAATGAAATAATTTTGCCTATTATATTTTCCATATATAAAAATATTTTATAAAGATATATATATATTTTTTTTGGTTGCTATAGATTGGGTGTTAGGAAATAAAATGTTTATAATAACTGAAGCTAAGTGAAATCATAATAAACCCAATTTGGAGATTTTAGAACTTAAGTCCGGGATTTTTCCGAATTCGTTTTCAAAGAATTTATGAGATATAATGATTCGGTTTACAAGTATTTTCTTATGTAAATATTTAGCATAATTCGAAAAAAAAAAACTGTTTAAAGAAGATTTTGGAAAATTTTTATTTTGTACTTTCTTCTCTGTCGCTGGAAAATAAATTCGGTGATGACGGCCGCATCATCGACTTTCATTTTCGAGTTTCGAAGAGGAAAGGCCACTGTAGTAAATTCTACTACAGATTTATTTTAGAACTTTCTAAAAATTTTCTTTTATTGTTCTAACTATAATTAGAGATATTGAGTAGTAAGAACTTATTTATCTATTATTTTGAAATAAATGGAAATTCAACTCGGTATTTAATTCTAAAATTTTCCGTTAACTAATTGAAAATTTTAGTGAAATAAAAGTTAGGTAATAAATGAATTGAAACCCCTAATTGAAATAAGAGAATTAATGCTAAGGATAAAGGAAGATAAATATTTTAACTTATGAATATTGGTAAAGACTTAGTGAATAATCAATGAATTAAAAGAATGGAGATTTAACTTGTATAAGGTTCAATTGCATTTCTTTAACATAAATAACTTACCCAAATATAAAAGTTGAAATGTTAAACAAGAAACTAGAATTGAATATTTTACAAGTAGGGATTTAGGAATAATGAAGTATTCAATAAATTACGGTTATAACAAGAATTTAATGGTATAAACTTAGGTTATAACTTTATTGAAAATAAAGTTAAGAATTAGTAATAGATGATAGGAACCTGAGTGTATAACATGAAATTCAAAATAAGAATTTATTATATGAGTATTCACTTAAGTATGTTTTATCTCCCCTATTCTAATATAATGGAAAGTAGGAAAATTTTAATGACCGCAATTCATAGTTAATGAATGTTATTAATGAGAATTCAAGGGAAATCTTACAAGTGAAGATATTCAAAATATTTGTTGTATTTAATGAGAATTTATTTTATAGACTTAAGTAATAAAAGGAAACTTAAGTAATAAAAAGGAAATACAAATATAATGAATTTGGTGATAATTGGAAAATAAACTTGTAAGAAACAAAGAAATCCCTCATAAATGAAGGAAAGAAAAATCAAAACACTGAATTATGAAATAAATGTATAATGAGATATTTTGGTGTTGATTTGAATTGTTGGTTGATGTATGGTTGTTAGGTAAGAAATTTTGAAGTTGTTGGATGGATAGATAATCTATCTTTGTTCCATCTAAGACTGTTGAGTAAAGGATGCACTTGATAGTTATTCTTCATTCTTACAACTTCAGAATTTGAACCCGAACAACTGATTGTTTGTTTGATTGAATGATTGTTTGTTTGTGGTGTGTGCTGTTTGTTAAAAATGTATGGTTGTTGCATTTGATTTAATATGAATGATGGAATCCACTTGAATAGTCCATTTTAAAATAAATATTTAACCTTTTAGATTTTATTAGTAAATACAGGTGATAGAAGCCACTGCTACTGCTTTGGTTCCTTAAAAATATAAGCGTATTGCCCGACAAATAGGTACGTTTTCGGATTACGTTTAAAGCGCTATTTTATATATTTTTCCCGTGTGGGATATTGTGTTTTGGATATATATGTAATATATTTGTATATTTGGATATTATATTTTCTCCAGAGTCCCTCCGTACAAAGGAGACTCTGCCGAAATTTTTCGTAAATTTTGGACTTAGAATCTTGTTAATAATATTTTTCCAACTTTGATAATTCAAGTATTAAAGGATATAATGATTCTAAAACTGTATTTCATTAAAGGAAATTAATCCAGTAAAATATAAGTTAATATTGGAAATAAGAGATATTATTTATTCTTTCTTTCCCCTTCTTTTCCTTTTCGGGGACGAAAAGTTTTGAGTGGGGGAGAGTGTAACGACCCGCTAAATTTATAATATTTAATAAATCAAATTTATATAATTTCTAATTTGGTTAAGTATAAAGGTAGAGATTTGGTATAGTGGTTGCAATTTAGTGTAACTATAAAAATTTATGACAATAGATGTGAATAATGTAAATTGTCACAACTTGATCTAAAGCAAAATTTTAAGAAACAAATAAATGTTGAATCTGTGAATGTTAGTTAACTTGAATGGTATTCATTAGTATAAAGGTGCAATTAGTATAGATAGTAATATTTAATGTCTGTAGTGAAAAGGAAAAGGGTCTAATAGAAACATAAAATTTATTTTATGTAAACAAAAGTATAGTTTTGAACAAATTTATGAAAATTGATAGAAACAGTGTTTGTAATCAGTTTGGTTATTTTATATTGAAAGATAGAGATGTGTAAATTCGTTAATGAATTTATAAAGGGAAGGAATGGTAAAAATGAAGAATATATAATAATAAGCATTTGACTCAATTATGGGAATTAAATTATAATAAATGGTCATTTAATAATTTAACGTTCTGTGAGTAATAATTGGGTGGAATCAGTACAAAATTTGGAAATGCATAAACCTCAATAAACATTCTAACTTAATACAATTATGCAAATGTAGGAATTAGTTATAAGCGTATAATTTTGAGTATGATAACTATTAGTATAAAATACCTTTATATTTGAAACACATTGTAAGGCATAATTAATTGAGTTGGGAAATTGAGAATGATTTCAAGGTATATGAACATTTGTGCTACTTAAATTAGAATTAACGCAGTAGCTAAATTTGTGAAATCTAAACTTATGGGACATAGTGTGTAAGATCTTTACTGATAAAAATTTACTTTACATGTAGTGTAAATTCCTAATACAATGAGACTATGGGTTATAGTAAAGTTTTAAAACAAGATTTTATCTATGAGAGTAAAGGAATGAAGGTAATTGGATTTTTGCAATTAAGGAAATTTAAACGTTTATTATTAAGTTAAGTGAGATTTAAGTTGAGTTTGAAAATATTTATGTATGTTAAATTCATGCATTCGGCTATAACGGATTTAATAATAAAAAGATGAAATGGTGAAATCAAGTGGATATAAAGGTGTCAATTTTACATTGAATTTCATATTCACCATAAAAAGTTAATTGACAACAAGAAGTTAATATAGGAATCAAACCTTATTTATTTATTTGGATTTGTTGAAATAGTTAAGTCCATAAATTAAAGTTAAAGCTAATTCAAATTTAGTTGGACCATGGTTGATACAACTTTAGAAAGCAAGATTTTATTTATAATTTGAATATTAAATCCAACAAATGGTATTTAATACATATAAAATGGAATTAAACGTAAATTATTACGTTATTGAATTTAGATTGGAATTTGTAAACTATTGAATGAATTTAATGGATTTATCAAACTGATAGTATTGAATTCATTAAGATTTGAATAAAAAAATAGTTAAGAGAAAGGAGGGAATGATATTTGAAAACATTGCAATAGAGTTTAATTAAGGATTTGACTTAAATAAATTAAGGCGAATAAATGGAGATAAAGTTATTAATATTTTGGAATATAACTTATGGTAAAAAGTTTATTTGAAATCAAAGGAGTTGGAATAGAAATCAAAAATATTTATCTAATTGGATTTAAGACAAGAATATAAGAGTATAGGAATTAATAATTGAGTTTAAGAATAAAGATTTTAATTTCCAAATAATAAGAAAGTGCGGATATTAACGCTGCAAATTAATATATTTATAAATTTTAATTCATAATCCAAGCTTGTTAAATCAATTGGAATTGATTGAATTATCTAAGAAATGAAATTTGGCCAATATTAGAAGTTGAAAATATAAAATTGGATTTTATGATTTATTTAATTGATTTAATAAATATTAAAAATAGCCATTTTTGTCACGGACTCGGATTTCGACGAAACCAGTTTCATCGGATCCGTATCGATGAATTATTATAGGATTTCAAATTTCGTATCGATCGGACTTGTCGTTTGATCGTACGGACGCGAAACGCCTTGAAATCAATTTTATTAAAATCAATTTGAAAATCAATTTGGAAATCTTGTTTTTAGCATAACTTCTTCATACGATCAAATTTGGACGTGAGACTTTTTCCATCGCGTTCAGAATATTTTTAAATACCTATCTGGATATATAGATTTAATAGATTCGGTTCTGGAGGCATAGCGGGCTTTTGGGCCATAGTTTGTTGCGTACGTTCACTCTTCTAGCCTATACGCTCTAACCTAACCCTAACTATAAATATACCATGGTAAACCCTAGCCTCCTTCCTACTGTCAGTTGGATATACGTACATATTTCTTCATCTCCTCTTCCTCCTCAATGGTTGCAAATCTGGATCTGCTTCAATCCAAAATTCAGTGAAAATTCAAACCCCTTAGAAAATTCTCAAAAAAATATATGTTGAAGTATTCGATACGCGTAATCTCATGGTGTAATTTGTTTTTCAATTGGAGGTATCGTTCGTCCTGGAAAATTCGAAACAGTTCCGGCCGTTCATAGATAATTGCTCGATTCAACGGTAGATCTGAGTTGATAGCTCGATCCGATGATGCTGCAGCGTAGATGAGGCTTTAAGGAGTTCATCCATACGGTTCACTTGGGTCGGAGGCGTGAAAATTCGCCGTGATGGGCTGTAGATGGCGTGCGACGCCGTGGGGCCAGGGAGAGCCGGAGGTGGCCGCATCTAGGCTATAGGGGCGGTTCTAGGAGGGGAGTTCGGCGGTGTGTCCCGATGGTCGTGGAGTTAGGTGTGGAGGCCGGCGTCGAGCAAGTTGGGTGGCGGCTAGGGCATGGATCTGTGCGTCTTCGTGTACAGGGGAGGGAGAGTGGAACGCACGTGACGTGGAAGAATGGTGAGAGTATTTTGTTTATTTTGTTTTTATTTATTTTGATTTTTCGAGCACGTTTTATCGAATAACTTTCACATACGACATCCGATTTACACGAAATTTTTTTTGTTAGGATCGTAATTTAATTCCGGACTCGATGACGCTGGTTTGGACGAATTCCGAGACGGGCGAATTTTTGAGTTTAAATCGGATTTAAATTCGATTTAAATTCCAAAGGTGAGTGTTTTAACCCACTCACAATTACTAGAAGCTTTTATGTTTGTTAAATAAATTTTAGAAATGAATAGAAATTTATTTATGAGCTTTTGGGCATGTTATTTCATCCATATCTGTTGAATTGCATTTTTTTGAATTTAGCTGTTAATTTAAATTGATTGATTGCATATTAATTGGCTGTTAGAAATTATTGTTTGCATAAGAACTGCTAGTTAACAGTTATGTAAATTATTATTGAGTAAACTGTTAGATAAATAGTTGATAAATTTAATTTGGAAAAAAAACTGACAGTTATTACCTGTTGTATATGTTCATAGATATATACTGTTATTGATTGAAATTGGTTGATGGTTGCGATTGGATGATGGATGTTGTTGATGAATGAATGTTTATTGCATATCATTAAATTTGCAAATTTATCATGCATATTTCATTTTTCGGGATTGTGGTTTGAAATGATAAAACCGCAAAGTTTTATTTTTAAATTGCGGATTGAAATGATAAATATCCGTATCACTTGACCATAGGATAGAAAATTATATACAGGCACCGCGGTCTATATATAACTATTTTAATGTGATTTCTATGGTTTGGATGGAATACGGTTTATAATAATCTTAAATTTTATACTGTATAAATATTTTTCTTCCGTATTTATGTACATGAAAAGTTGGAAATTTTGAAATAAAAAGGTGTATAAATTCCCTTAGTAAAATGGAAGAAAATTTAGAAAATGGAGTTGGATAAATTTATATCATATGTTTAAATGTTAAGTTTGGAAATTTAAGATATGATATTTATAATTGGATTTTTCCCAAGATAAATTGAAATGAATATTCTAATATGAATTTGAATTGGAAAAATATTCTAATATAATTGGAATCGAAAAATACATATGTTTTATTACTAGAAATTGGAGTTGTTTAAGGATTTATGTGAATATTCAAACTAAATAATAAAACATTTAATTTGTTGAAAGAATATATTCCAATTTTAGTTTTTGAATATTAATACTCCAATGGATTTATATATATGGAAATTGAAATGGTTTTGGAGCTTAAGAGTGATATCTAAATTATGGTTTTAACTTTAGATAAAGAAATATTTCCATAAAGCCATATAACTTATTTCTTTACAAAGTGACAGTAAAGTTAAGCCTTTGAAATTCATATACCGTTGAATATCCAAACCATTTGAGTTTTAAAAGTTATGGTTTGAAATTATGGATTTCCAAAAATATTATGCTTTGAAAATATTCGATTTCCAGATATTATGAAGTTAAAGCCTTTTTATTTTTGGAAAGGAATTATATTTGGGATAAGTGGTAAAATATGGTTTTGGGTCTTGGAATGATATCGTAATATTATGGTTTTGAAATGGATTATATTCTGGTTTTAAAAGTATAAACTGTTTTAAATAACCGCGGTGTTATAATAACGATGGGTTGGCAAAGAGACCGGGATCGGATATGGACATACTCTCTGTCGATACCGAAAACCACTTTGACTAACCGTGTACGCGGTGGAGATTCCAGAATGAAGTAGGTTGGTGGCGACGATTCCTGTAAGGTAAATACGTGGACCCGACTCCCGTGAGTTGGCATAAGGTGGCTAAAACAGGAGCGATCGACGGGTTAATGAGGTCATTCCTCTGATCGGACACTCCTCTTCGATATTATACTATGACTTTGGATTGATTCAGTGGCCACTTCTATTTTTTTGATTTGGGGAGTTGTTTCGAGGTGGGCGGTTGCTGCGGCTTCGCGTTACCATCGGCCCGGAAGCGTAATTGGTATATCTACCCTGGCATTGCCTAGTTGTGCCGTGTCACCTACCCTATCGCGCCTTGTACGAGTTTGGTTTTCTCCCGTAGCCCGTGTGGTATCCTCTAGTGGCTTCCCGATCAGGAGGGACTATGATATTGGATGGACTACTGGGACTATTACGTGTTAAGGGCTATATGGGTAACCCCTTAACGCTATTAAAAAGTAAGTTTATTTTATAAATAGACACTATTATAATAACGCAATATACTACATAGTAAATAGTTTAACGGATCCTTAGGAGATGTAAATCCCGAGCATCTCTTGAGTTACTGTACTCATATTTATTTCTGTTTATTTAACTCACATAAGATATTCTAGTCTGACTCGAGTGTTTTTGTCTTTTCAAATTCGCTCGGGTCAGTCCGAGCGTTTCAGGATTTGAAGATTTAGCTTTGGAGGACGAAGACGAAGATTTGTATTATTATTATTTATACTAGTGCACTACACCATTTAATTCCGCTGCATTGTTGTATTTGGTATGTGTAACTCTGATATTCATTGTATAAGAAAAATCAAGCTTTTGTAAACTGTTTATGAACTGTATACTTGTTACTATATTTTATCCTTCCGCTGTGAGATTCTATTTTGTTTTATTTCTTCTCTGTTTTTCTTATTTACCCCATAACAATCCGCCCTTGCGTATGCTTTGAATCGGCATGTGTGTCGTTTAAAGTGTGCGAAAAGGCGGGATGTTACATGAAGCCAGAGTTCAGCTCTCAGTGAAAGCACCAAAAATGTTTGCACAAAAAATGGACAAACACCTCCAAGTCGTATTATTTAGTTGATTATATGTAATTTTCAATGATTTTAGATGGGTATGTAAATATGAGAAAAGTAGGGGCTGAAATGTAAAAGACACACAGATTTATAGTGGTTCGGCCAGAATGTGCCTACGTCCACTTTATATGTTATTATCTTCTTTCTTTCAGGTTACAAGTACAATGCGTTGTATACAAGTGTATGAAAGTAGTTTGAAAGTTCCTTCCTTGCTTGAGCTCTCAAACTTGTCTGCCATTGTTGTACCCCTGCCCCTCTATTTATAGAGTGAGGTAGGGGGCAGGGGTCTTGGAAGTATATAACTGCTGGTGGGCCCGGGCTGAAGCGATCTGGACTGGCAGTTGTCTGGTTCGGCGGAGGACATTCGGCATGGAGCTTGGTCCGGTGGTAGGCGTGGTCCGGTGGTAGTGTGGAGATGGAGTTTGGACCGGTGTTGGTTCTCGTCCGGTAGTGGAGGAGAAGCTTTGGTTCGGCTGAGGGGTGGTCCGGTAGTGGTACCTCATCATCTGGTTCGGTGGTGTGGAGGCGAGGCTTTGGTTTGGCATGATCTCATTCGGTAGTTGGGCCTTGGTTTGGACCGGCATGGAGATGTGGGGGGTTGGTCCGGTGGCCTTCGTGCCGAATGGAACTGCTGCCAAGGGGATGTTGGATGGGCTTTAGCACTTGAGTACATGGAGATGCCGAATGAACCTCGCATGGGGATGCCAAATGGAACTTTGGACATGAGTGTTGAATGAACTCCTTACTGGGTGGAATGGGGGTTGCCAGCCCGGGTGAAATTTACGCTTCTCGGTCTCGAGACCTTCTGGGTGAGAATCCGCCCAACAGTCAGACCTTGGCATTGTACAATCGGGCGACTTGACTTGGGTATGCGGATGCCCTCAAATCAACCTCTTCTCGCATCTCATCCAATAAGTCAAGGGATTCGACAAGTAACATAACATTCGTCTTCGGATCATAATATGTCACACGATGAGAAGGTACTTCCGTCTTGACTGTAATTATGGCTTTTGAATCGTAGGAAAGATAGAATGGAGTGTGGCCGGTCGTAGATTTGTGGGTTGTCCGATAAACCCACAGAGCCATACGAAGTTCGTCGACCTATTTGCCCACGGCATTTTCCAGTCATTTCTTCAGAATGGACTTTATAACTTTGTTAACAACTTCAACCTTCCCATTTGCTTGAGGATGTGCAACTGCAGAGAACTTCTTCTGGATGTGGAATCGTTGACAGAAATTCTTAAATTCGACACTATCGAATCGGGCTCCGTTGTTAGTGATGATGGTATATAGGAGACCAAATCGACAGATAATGTTGCGTACCAAAAAGTTAATCACTATCTTCATTGTGATAGTAGCAAGGAGCTCAGCTTCCGCATATTTGGTAAAGTAATCAACTGCAACGATGGCGTACTTTGCACCACCTTTTGCTAGAGGTAGAGAACCAATAATGTCGATGCCCCATACTGCGAATAACCATGGATTGACCATCTGAGTTATTTCGGTAGGCGGGGCTCTTGGAATCCGAGCATGCTTCTAACATCTGACACATTTCCTGGCGTAATCCAATGTGTCGCGATTTACAGTCGGCTAATAGTATCCATATCGGAGCACTTTCTTGGCAAGAGCTTGCCCCCCAATGTGATCGTCACATTCTCATTCATGTACATCATGCAATATTAGTTTGATTTCATTATGGGAGATACACCGGAGACTCCATTCTAATTAGTGAACTGTGAAGCCTTTCGAAGAACTTATCTTTTTTCATTCCTGAGCTCCGGCAGGGTTCCATGCTCGAGATAGTTTCTAAACGGAGTTATCCATGACTCCTTGTCAGGAATGACTTCAAATACCTAGTCTGTTTCCATCCGATCAATGCTCGAGGAAGATAATGTCTCTACGGGAATGAGTCATATCGGCTATGCTTCACCGGTACTGGCTAACTTTGCCAAGGAATCGGCTTTTTGATTGCGTTCTCGGGGTATGCAGTAGATGGCATAATAATCGAACTGATTCAATATTTCCTGAACGTGAGCAAGATAAGCAACCAGTCTTCGGTCTTTGGCCTGGTACCCTCCCTGAACTTGGCACACGACCAATTGTGAATCACAGCAAACTTCCACAGCAATAATTCTCAAATCTCTGGCAAGCCTTAATCCAGCGAGTAGGGCTTCATATTCGGCCTCGTTGTTGGATGCATAAAAGTTGAATTTTAAAGCATAGCATATAGATTGGCCTTCAGGAGTTTCAAGTACAACCCCAGCACCTAAGCAGCGGTCATTTGATGCACCATTAGTATGTAGCTTCCAGACATATTTGGGAGATTCACTGGTTTCGGGCAAGTCCTCCAGGATAGTGAACTCAGCAATAAATTCTGCCAGGACTTGTCCTCGGATAGGTCATCTTGGAGTGTAGGTGACGTCGAACTAACTCAACTCGATATTACACTTGAGTAACCTACCAGACATCTCAAGCCGCGTAAGGACCTGTCATAATGGCTGGTTGGTGTATACAGTGATAGCATGAGCCTGGAAATACGACGGAGCTACCTCGAGGCAATGACAAGATAATAAGCCAACTTTTCTAGCTTTGAATAATTTCTTTCTGCTTCGTTCAGTCGTTTTCTAATGTAATATATTGGCCGTTGTACCCGGTCCTCCTTCCGAATTAAGGTAGCACCACTACAAGAAATTTGATTTTTAGTGGCGCTCAAAAAACGCTACAAAAAGTTTTGGTGGTGTTTTGATAAACGCCGCTAGAAAACATGCGACTAAAAATCCATGTTTTTTTGTTGCATTTATTTTTACGCCACTATAAATGAATTTTTGGCAGCGTTTTTTAAACGTTACTAAAGATCTTTTTTACAGCTTTAAGAAACGCCACCGAAAAGGTGCCGTTTACTATCTTATTTTTGGTTGCACTTATTATTATTTTTTGCAGCGTTTTTTGAACGCCACGGAGATTATCTGAGTTACTATAATTGCTGATTCTGTAGCGCTTTTTAAACGCTACAAAAAAAATATTTTTGGTGGCGTTTTTTCTCCGCCACTGTATGTTTCGATTTTATTGCCTGCTGTTCCACGACTACATCTGATTTTGCCTCCAATTCAAGTACTTCAAAACTTATACAATAACGTAATATATAAACACATACACATTCAAAAATAACACATTCAATGAACCACAATAACACAAACAAAAGCAATTACATAATCACCACTATATCATAACATTAGTGTCAAGACAAAAGGTTAACCATACGTTCACACAACTAAACTACCATAAACAGTTTCATAATAAATAAACTTTGCAATTGGCTGGAAAAAAAGAGATTATTATGCAGAATATATACATACACATAATAAATAAACTTTCATGCACAGGTAATTTCTTCAATCTTGAAAATTAATACTTACATGCTCTGATTTCTTCATGACCACGGGTGTAGATTTCATGGGAGAAGTCGCATAATTTACACTGTCATTTACATTTTCTTTATCAACTTCAACTTTTGATTTTGGCCATGCTACTTTCCTACCAACTGCATCTCCAGTGCATGACATATCACATGTGGGTCGCCACAAATAAGCATCTTTATTTATTACTTTATCGACCGAAATCACAACGGCAAACGGACCGAGCGGAATACCATTAACAACATATTGTGGCTCTCTGGAGTAGACTCTTCCTTCGACAACTACCCCTTCACCCTCATTCCAACCATAAATCTTGCATTTGTCGTCTTGAAACTGTCAATATTTTTTACCTGAAACTTCGTTGTTGCTGGTTTTTAAGTGTAAGGGATGAATGGAGTACCCTGAACAAATATACTACTATGTTTATGCATGAGAAGCCAAGAAGAAAAGAGAAAATAATGTCCTTGTCGTTCGTACGTACATGACTCTACCTGTATCCAGTTTCACTCGTGCAGCTTTATTTTCAATACGAGCAGGAAAATTTTAAAATTGAAGTTTATTAAGATTAGGTTGGTATTGCATATATTATAAAGGATGTGATGGCATCTAATTGTTAAAACTGAAAAATGCTTCCTTTTTCTGGCTTTCAGAAAACTGAACGTCATGTTGCATTGGTAAAATTTTGTTAATTAATTGTAATGTCAACTATTTCCACCTAAAATTTTCCTACCTATAATTAAAAATAATGTCAGTAATATTTCATTTTTATTATGAAATCATCATTTATGTTTTTTATATTAGTTGTAAAAATAAATTTATTCATAAAATATAATGATTCGTTAGCATTACCCTTTCTGTTATAGACTATTTATCGATATCTCAAAGAGTATTTAAAACTAAATCCATATATCATTTATCAAATCATATATATCAAACATGAGATACCTTACCTGTCGTTCAAGCTCTAACCTCCAACACATTAGATGGCCAATACGTGTTAGAAAGAGAGCTTGGAGTCTCCTAATAGCCAGAAGAACGTGAATAGTCATTGCGCTGTGAATTAGCTTTCATAGTGGAATGACATTCCTGTAAAAAAGAAGAATCAAGCTTGGTGTTAAATTTCTGGTAGTGATTGGGTGTTAAGGAGCATTCTATTAACTTCTGAAAGAGAATATATTATTTCTCTTTTAGATGGGAAAAGGCTGAAGCTAAATACCAAGGCTATATTGGTTGCAAATCCTAAAATTCTTGATGGAGCAGAGGATCTCATGAAATTGAGTTGTACTCTATGATTTGCAATACAGATATGCTCGTGATAAGGTATATACCAAGGTTGGTCCACTGCTAGTTTCCATCAACCCCTTTAAACATGTGAATTTGTATGGCGGCAATTATATAGAAGCATATAAGAAAATTTGAATGAGAACCCATATGTTTATACTATTGCTGATACAACTATCTTTGAAATCATTAGAGATGAAGTTGATCGGTCGATAATCATAAGCTGGGAATGTCAAGTAGGGAAAAGTGAAATCGTAAAAATTACAATGCAATACTTGGCTGCGGTTGGTAGAAGCAATGGAGTTGAAAATAAAATCCTTTGGACCAATCCAATACTTGAAACATTTGGCAATGCAAAAATGTTGAGAAATGACAATTCCATTCGTTTTGGAAAATTGACTGTTATCCATTTTAGCTTAACTATGAAAATATCTAGGGCAAACATCAAAAAAAATTACTTGAGAAGTCAAGGGTAGCCTATTATGCTGAAGGCAAATGCTTGTACCACATGTTTCATCATCTCTGTGTTAGTACTCCTCAACCACTTGGAGGTATATTTGTGCACTTTCATCCCCTATGCCTTATAGAGAAGTAATAACTCATGATCATATGTTTTTTGTGTGCTAATTACTGAATGAACTCAATGTTCCACCTATACATGCTGCACCTAAATATTTTCCAAAACTGAAATAGAGTTTCATAAACATTTAGTTTTAAGTTGTAGGATATTCATGTTCAGATAAAAGATCATGGAAAAAAGTGCAAAAATCACAGTTGATAAAATGCGGTGATGTTCTGCAATATGGTCACTACATCTTCATCAGATACATAAATAACAGGCACCATGAAGCTTTCTTTATTTTTATTTTATTTTAAAGCGAATACCCAAATAACCAAGCATGGCTAGTAAACTTTGGGATACTATGCATGAAATCATAACACATACTCAAGGTTAATCATACGATCATATATGTCTGCCATTGTTTTCGGCTATGCAGCTCATATCTTTTTATCAAGTTCCTAGATATTCCCTCTCTATAAGGGCTGGCTAAATTTGGATCAAGGAGAAGGAGATAGACTCATTTTCATCTATTAAGCATGATTGATAACACTACCCTTTATGGCTTTTTTCCCTTCTTTTTCTTGTAACAAAAAAAATAAATCTGAAAAGATTGGTATGAATACAAGTATTTAAAGCAGAGCGATTGTTTTTAATACATTGGATTGATGATGTAGTAAGATTTCACATTATTGTAGTACTCTATAAGAACCCATTGATTACATGTCTACCTATTTTATGCGAACGCAATCATGATTATAGATAGCCGCAAGCTCTATGTGTGGTGTTTTGATGCTCGATAAGCACCTACACTTCATATATGTGCACATGCTCTTGTTATTATCAAGATTATCTTATTAGTCCTACTGCTACTATATATATAATCCATATTAATTTGTATAGTTATTTATTATATATTATATAATTTTGTATTAGTTTGTATTATAAACCAGGATAAGCTGCAGTTTTAAAATATGCATATGCTATATACTTTTATAAGATTAAGACACAAGTCAAATAGAATGCTATGAATAAAAATGAACAGACCTTTGACTATAGTCATTGAACCATCTTTCTATAAAGGCTTAGCAATTCATGACTAAAGTCTTATAAATCAGGACCCTTTAAGATAATTATGAGAACCAGATATTACAAAATCCTAAGAAAGAAAAAATGACATAAACTAATGGATTTACATACATCTGACGAGGGATCCAGCTCAATCAGTCTGTTTACATCAAAAAGTGCGGACTAGTAGTCTTTAAGTGTAATAGTGTTTGGGAACGCAACATTAGTGCTCCTGTGTTCTAGTAGTCTTTGAGCGTAAAAAGTGTACAAAGCACGGACTAGTAGTCTTTGTAGGTATTATTTTTACCTTAATACTTGGTAACCGAGTTATTTGCAACATAGAAATCATTAAACAAATGCCATGTAATATTCAAATACTAGTATGAGACACATGCTTCGCACATGGGTACTCGTTGGGAGGCATGATTGAAAAATGAAATTACTATCTTTTTTGTATTACCGGTTTTGACAGTAGACCTTTGTACATTCGTATAATCTGAAATTTAAATAACGTGCATAACATAGTGGTAATATTCCTGAGAACACCTATACATAAACAATAGTTGCATTAGCTGATTATAAGAGTTAAATGGAAGCATTATTTAATGACACGGGCTTGTAGTATTTTACCATGGTTGAAGCTATAATGTTAATATTGGAAATACGAATATATACAAAATAATTATGCAAACGTAATAGCAAAAAGTTCTGAAAGGAAATGCAGTCGTTTATATTTATGAATATGATGAGCCTTGTAGACATTTTTCTATTTTATTATAGAAATGATAGGCAATTTTCTATTATATTATAAGTGATGAGGACCATACATCAGAATGATATTATAAATAACCAACCCCAAACTAGAAAAAACCACGACTCGGTTGAAAATAACAATTAACATCATGGTTAGTCAAAATACTAAAAGAGCTCAAAAAATTGCATAAAATAGAATGATTGATGAAACTATTTATAAATTAACAGACTCTAGAATATGAAGGAAACTACCAAATCAAAATTAAACAACAATATTTCAACGCATAGGTATGTAGTAGCTTGAGTAACACATTTGAAACTACCAAATCACTCAACCTTACATCGTACCAACCAAGTCATCCCATAAGATTATAAAAACAAAAAAATTTACATAAAATTTCATTCAATCTCCATATGAGGGTTTTTTTTTCAAAAATATATGATTATACGTAGAGTACACTGGAACAGAAAATGTTAAATTAAGGTGAACTTCCCACGGCTACATAATACTAAGCAACATCACACATCTTGTTCGACTTATCAAAAAACAAACACGCAAGATAATGGAAGGCACATGAGACCAATAACTATAAGATAGCGTGTCTAATACATAAAATAATGTATGAGGAATAAGAAACACCGACAGCAAGAAGTAACAAAGTTATGAAACAAAACACGGAACTGAATAGGCATATATTGGTAATTTACCCAACTAATTATATGCCAAAACTGAAAAAATTATAGTAAAACTCAGTAAAATTCTAATTTGCTAGCTGCATATATGAAAATATAAGGGAAAAAATTCATTTGTATATTAACTTCGATGCAGTTAATTAGATGGTTGGATAATCAATTCTGAGCTTCCCTTAAACGGAATCCATGGTCTTCCTGCAATGTATTTTGCAGTATTTTCAATACCAATAAGGAAATTATATTATTATTCATCTAGATTACTAAAAACATTATTAAGTTGATAGTCTTTATGTGCCCCACGTTATTATTATTTGTGCATGTGAGAAACCTTAATGATGTTGCAAATCACTTAACATTTCAAGATAAAAATGAAATCTTTAGAATATGTATGACTTTACTCTTTTTTTATGTAATAATACAAAAAAATATGCCTTGTTAATTTCTTGATGCAGGATGATGAACCCGATCTTTATTGCTACAATCTATAACCAACACCCTTCATCAAATCTCCAATTTCAATAGTCAATGGGAAGATTCAGTTTAATGTTTTGCGTTTGTTGTTTTGATAGGGATTAAATTTGTTTTGTGTTTCATTTTGTGCTCAATTTCATTTATTACACTATTGAATGAAAAAACAGTGATTTATTTACAAAAATATGCTATAGGCATTTTTTCTTCGACATTTTTTTATCATTATATGCATGAACTATGAAGAGATTGGCATTTATATGCTACACTTCCAGTGGTATAAGTAATCACTGATTTTAAATTTAGTAATGGACAGTGCAAAATGGATGAAAAAATTTGTTTACCTTGACAGAATGAAATAGTTTATGATCATACATAAATTCTTTTTTATTGGTGGCAAATGTCGCAAAACACTAAATGTAAGATGGCTTTATATAAAATTAAGATAACCAGTCTCTCACAGCCTTTCCTTTGCAACCGACTTGCCTAAATTCTTCCTATCTATCTTCAATGGACTTCTCATCCAAGCATAAACTTCGATACAAGCTTCTTAAGAGGAGATTAACCTCTCATAATGCTATGCTTTCCAGAGCCACAAATACTTGCAATGGAATATCAACATCTTACATTACTATTATCCTATACACTTCAACAATTCTATCCATTGTAAAAGAATTACACAAGCTGATGCTAAGTGAAATTCATGTAGATCTAACTCCCATTCTATATCTGACCATTTAATATTTTCAGCCAAAAACGATAAACTTGTCATTTCTTTTACTATTAATGCTCCATCTTTATTACCTGAGTGCTCAGTTAGATCATCATAACAAAGTGGAAGTATAGCTGAACCTTGAACTATCATATTCAAACAAGGATAATGATCCAAAACAGAATTGAAAGTCCTGGTAGATAATTGTACTCAAATTATAGTTTATTGTACTCATTCTATTTTGATCAAAATACATTCAAACTAAACCAAGTATAGTTTATTGTACTTAAATTATAACTAACTAGGCAATTATAGGTTAATTATATTTACTGCTATTTTTGATCAAATTGGTTGATGTAGTATACCAAGCAGAGTAGATAAATATGAATAAATCTATAGCAAATGATTACAAGTTATGCACACTGACCATCCCAATCATATTTTAGTAGCAAGTATATAATCTTATAAATTTATCAAATTAATTACTTTTGAATATATTACCCAAATTTTCACAGAAATTTGCAATACCAAGTAGTCATATTTCAAAATTAACTCTAGTCTGCAAAAGAAGTAATAACCTATTTTGTGAAGCTAGCACCAATATTTAACCTCATAAGGTTGAATTAATGACACAACAGTAATATAGCAGTCACTCCAGTTATTGATACTATTTGATACATGAATTGTTAAAATCAGCTTATTTGTGTTCAATAAGTTTTAAAAAGATACTATATATCGCTTTATATTGAGATTTGGGTCTTAAAGATCTAAAAATCTTTCATTTAATCATGCATAATATTGGTATCTTTGTAGCATTATATAGAGCGCGGCCCCTATAATGTGTATAGTGTAGCGGGATGCATTGTAGTGTAGCAGCTTGTAGCATTATAAGCTTGATCATATTGTCTATTCAAAAATTGTTATTTCTACCTCAATAGCAAACTTAAAAGGGGAAAAATGAACATAAGATGAAATCAAGCATATGCACCAATATAGGAGTACATCCATGTAAAAGTATATAATTACCTAAAGTATCTTCACTTTACTCATTGCAGGCTCAATAGCTCTTGCTTCTAGATCATTGCCAATATTTCCATTTGCATGATCTAATCCCATACTGTAGAGTTACAAAGTAAATATGAAGTTGGCATTTAATAATTTCAACTCTCAAGTCAAGGTATATAATACATTATGTACTTTTTAAAGTGAAAATTCATCAAGGAAATACCAGCTTTACCATAATTCCTACAAACTAAAACCGTTGTAGAATTTGAAGTTTTTAGCAAATGGTTTTCTACAACATAAGGAACCATTCACCTAACTATTTTGTTTGTTAAGATTTAAGACTACTTTTGTATATGCACTTCAAATTACTGCAAATTTAAATAACAATAAGTTTATTAACATCATATATAGTTTAATATAAGTCACATGATCAGGGACACTCTTATTCTTTTCTGCAGCACAAAACCATAGCAATAAACCCTAACTCCCCAGTACTGCTACGTAGCAATACTTTCACAACTTCTTCATGAAATTCTTAGTAAAAAGTCAAGTTGTGGACAATTTATACTAGATTTTAGTAATTGCAACAAGGTTACGGTGTATGCATGATATAGACTCTCCCCTTCTGCAGCATGTATCACAAAATAGTATAAGTGACGTGGATATAAAATGCCACACGATCAGGGACATTATACTAAATAAAAGGTGAATGGTTTTTTACACTGCATCAAAACAACCAAATTTGTTATATGCAATTAACCATAAATATTAGTGACATGAGAATCAACCTGTTATCCCGGATCACCTCAAGTAAATTAGCCTGCTAACCATAAAAGTATACATGGAAACGGCCCTGAAACACATAATGGTAAGCTGTATGCAGGTGGGATGAATCCTTAGACATATTACATAGAACATGAATGTATAAACTAAGGTGCTTATGTCATTTAGTTAGGTTCCGATGTCTTATTATGTTTTTTTAATAATAAATTATCAAAGCCGGTAAACCATGAACCATGACAGCTTAAGTTTCACCTAAAGAGCACGATTGAAAAAGAAATAAATTGCTTGAACCACATAAACAACCTGACAGTAGCATAGCCTTTATGGATCTACTTGGGCACCTTTCTAGACAAGAGAGACAGAGCTTATATCATTAATGATGATGTTGGCTCAAGCAAGATGAGAATGTAATATAGGACTATCTATTATAGATTAAGCAGAACTTCTTTTGGGCATCTATGTTAATACAAGGAAAAGAGGCGAGAAAGGCATTAAAATAAATGTTATCAGACCTAAACTAAAATCAATCATATCAAGGAATATAACATTCAAATGAATGTTTAGAAATTACTAATTGTTCTTGTAAGGAAATATATAAGAGATGGAACTGCATTAGTGCTACTAGAAGGGGAACAAGCAAAGAACCATCTCTACTATTAACAAATTAAACACATTTTCAATTGAGTGTGAAGGTTGTGATAGTGGAGAAAGTGTAAATAGGACAAAAACTCTACTCCGGTCTTCCCCCAAACATAGATGCCATGGCTGCTCTTAGAAATGTCAACTTTTCGCAAATTAAGACTTAACCCACAATTATTTAATGGTTTTGATTTTTGGTTCTTTCAGTTTTTGACAAATTAGGTACCGGAATAGAAAAATTAGTATAAACTGAAATTGGTTCCGGGAGAATACCTATACTTTGTCGGGTTCTTGCCGTCATTGCAAGTAACCAAATCTGCGTCCCTTTCAGAAACTAGAAGTTTCGTACAATGGGTATTCAACAAAGAAGATAGAGTTTACAGAAGCTGTTTGCTTCGCATAATGTTTGATGAGTAAATTTAAGCGGTGCTTGGTTTCAATGTAAGGATTGAGAAGCAGGATATTCTTTTGTTGCCCCTGTCTCGCGCATTTCTCTAAGAATTAGTCTTGCCTACCTTAGTCTTAGACTGGCCCTTGGAAGAAGAGACGAGGTAGAAGAGGGAGATTGCGAAGAAGGTAAAGTTGGATGTGGCTGTAGATGAGAACAAGATCACAAAAAAAAAGCGAGGAGAGGGAAATGAAAATTTAATAGACTGGAAACAGAGAAAAGTGCGGGCGAATGAAAAATTAAGGGGAAATTCAATGAGGAAAGTTAAATGTGATTTTGGTAGCATTGATTTCCGGTAGAGAAATGCCAATAGTTGCATTTGGTAACAAACGTTGCCATATTATGCAGCTAATAACTAATTTTCTTTTAGTGCACTAATTGCGTTTTCTGACACTGCTAAGTAAATGTACAATCTCTCATGATCAACAGGCTTTGACTGAATGGGCAATGTGGATAGGTGCTGAACCAGTGCTTGGAATGCACCCTCACATTCTGTAGTCCATGTGAAATTTCGTTTTACTTTTCTAATCAGATTGAAGAAGGGAATGCATCTGTCAGTGGATTTGAAATGAACCTGCTCAGTGGTGCTACTTTTCCTTTGAGGCTCTGGACTTGTTTTATAGTTCTTGGAGTCTTAAAATTTTTGATTGCCCAGATCTTCTCGGGATTGGCTTTAATTCCTCGAGCATTGATGATAAATCCAAGGAACTTTCTGAAAGTAACCAATATGGCTAGCTATTACTTAGGATCGTGTAATATGGAACACAATTAAATCTAAATGCGGAAACAGATGATAATAGCAAAGTAAATAAAAATAAAACAAGCACACCAGGAATTTTTATACTGGTTCGAACTTTCTGTTCTACGTCCAGTCCCAGACTCCTTCTGGAATTTCAACTACAACAACGCTCACTTAACCCGGAGGAACAGGTTTACACTGCTTGAGCAACTGAACAGGACTTCACCCGCCTAAGCAACCAAATAGAACTTCAACCGCCTGAGCAACCGAACATGACTTCTTTACAAAAATCAAATGTATCTGACTGTAGTGTGTTCTTAAATAACACTGATAAGTCAATTAAGTACAATCGTCCTATAATCTTCTCCTCTATGATATATATATATATATATATATATATATATGAATACGTGAAGAATAAGGAAGTAATAGAATGAATTTGTATGAAATTGAATGCACAAGAGTATTAAAATCAAAGAATATGAGAGTAGAGTAAGAATAGATTGAATTCTTGTTATGGAAACATGATTATATTGTGTTTATATAGATTATAAATAGGTGCATTTGTTTGTGAAGAGTTATTATGAAGAGATATGGTCATATCTATTGAAATGAAGGACGCATCGCTTCATGAAAGGAAGTACCTATTTGAAAATATAGCCGTTGTAGATATTCAGACTTCTGAATTGAATAATTCAGACTTCTGAATTTGCACTAAACAATATTCAGACTTCTGAAATGAATAATTCAGACTTCTAAATTAAGTTGAAATGCAAACAGCACGAAAATAAGCTATTTCTGGCCTTATTCAGACGTCTGAATATTTTCATTCAGACGTCTGAACATTGTAGAACCATAATTTTGTTTCAGCATTCAGACGTCTGAATGAAGTATTTCAGACGTCTGAATTTAGCCTATAACAAAAAGTATCATAGCTCATTTGTTTAGAGCACTTGCCTTCTACACTAGAGACCCGGGTTTGAGTCCCGCTTCATGCAATTTTTTGAAAACTTGATTTTTCATTTAAAATACTAATATATATGTGTGTATACCATTTGGAGAAGATTTTAACATTTGTAAACTCTAGACACGACACTTTATGACTAATAAAACTTTGTTTGTCACCTTCGTCTTGTCTCTATCGTGTATATCTCTTCTTGTATCTCCATATACAGGCTTTCATTTTTTTTTGTACTGTGAATCTTCATTTTAAACGTATTTGTTTATCTCTTTTTGATGCTTATGTACCTGCAAATTAGCTTAAAGATTCTTTGATATAATTGTATAGTTGTTGTCATTAAAATCCAACAGTAGAGGTTCTAACACTTTCCAAAGGCGACTCCAAAGTGCCACTTCAATGGGTTGAGTTTCATTCTGTACTCTCGGAGGATGTTGAACATCATTTCGAGGTCCATGATATGATTGGTGGAGAATCGCGACTTCACAAGCATGTTATCGATATATACCTCCATGGTTTTTTCGATTTGGTTAGCGAACATTCGATTAACTAGCCGTTGGTAGGTTTCCCTGGTGTTCTTGAGTCCAAAGGGCATGACTTTGTAGCAGAAAAGTCCCAGATTGATGACGAAGCAGGTATGCTCCTGATCAGGCAAGTGCATGGGTATCTGGTTGTAGCCAGAATACTCATCCATGAAGGATAAGAGTTCATGTCCAACCGTTGAATCTACGAGCTAATCGATTTGAGGAAGTGGGAAACTGTCTTTAAGGCAAGCTTTGTTCAAGTCGAAGTAATCAACGCATGTTCTCTATTTCCCGTAAGGATTTCTGACAAGTACAGGGTTTGGGCACCTATTTCGAATATAATGCATCTCAGATAAACCCATTTAACTTGAGTTTATATACCTCTTCCTTAAGGGCTGCAGATCTATTTGGATCCATACCATGCCTTTTTTACTTGACCGAAACATGCCGTGGGTCAATATTCAATGCATGGCTCGTGATGTTTGGGGAGATTCCAAACATATCGGAATGCATTCAGGAAAACACTTCGAGGTTTGCCCGGAGAAATTCAACCAATTTATCCTGCATCTGTTGGCTTAGCTGAGATCCAATCTTTATCATTTTAGAGTCTTCATTATCGTCGATCATTAACTCGACCGGGGAAGCTTGACTGTCTTTACTTTCGTCTTCACTTTCGGTATCTCTTGGGTCAATATCCCTTGGGAATTAGTTGGGGTACCTAGGCCTTAGCCCAGGCGTTAACTGTTAATTCTTGGCAAAGCGGATGTGGAGAGATTCCACTACGTCCTTTCCTTTTTCATTTCGCTCGCCTCCCATAGCTCAGCAACATAACAGGCTCGTCCAGCAACCTGGTGTCCTTAAATGACTCCAAATCCATTATCGGTAGTGAATTTTAAATTTAGACACCAAGGGGCAATGGCATCCCTGAACTCAGCTAGGTTCGGTTGGCCAAAAAAAGCATTATACGGTGAGTCTATATCCAATACAATAAACTGTATTATCTGGACTCTTCGGCGTTTTCCAACTCCTAAATCCAATGGTAGCTTCACCAACTAGTGGGTATAGTCACACTTCCGTTGAAGACATGAACACGAGACTGACAGGGCTTCAAATCTTTCGTTTCCATCTTCATCTAATCATAAGCTCGCTTTAACAGTATATTCAATGAGCTTCCACTATCCACTAAGATCCTCTTTATCCAAGTAGGACCTATCTGAGCTAAAATCACCAATGGATCAATGGTTGGGACTTCGACTTTGTCGGCATCCCTGATCCGAAATACGATGTCGTCAGTCACCGTTTTCTTTTGTTTGGCCGGAGCCCCGTCTAACAAATTACTACAACACTCGAAGTTCGCATTCCAAATAGAGCTGGCATACGACTCCATTTCTCTCAAGCTTTGATCAGCTGGATGAAGAACACCATTGACAATATTAATCACTAGCCTCCCGCCGGTACGAGCGGGTTCCTACGGTCTCGCCTGATTTGGTATTTATTTTTGATTCGATGGGCCCTCACCTTAAGACTGTGGTGCCTGAACAAACTACTCCAACTTTCTCTCTTGTATCAACTTTTCGATAATATCCTGTAGATGATGACACTCGTTTGTGTTCTGACCATAGCTATCATGAAATCTACAAAACTTCCCTATTTGAATCTGTTTTTCTGATGATTGCTTCAGAGAAGGTTTCTTATATTGAATAATAATTTGAGTCTGTAAGTACACATTTTCCAACGATGTATTTAAAGGAGTATAAGTGTCAAACATAGGAGCACTACGTCGTGGCCCACGACTCTGATCCTGTTTCTTGTTTTGATTTCCATCGCCTTTTTGTTGACTTTGTTTATTCTGTGTGTTCAATTGCACCTTTCCGGAACTCTCCCCGGTTTGTTTTTCAGTGACATCGCTTTGGATTTCTTCCACACTAGGCCCTACGTCATCCTTTGTCCTAGACTGTTCCCCATCCTCTCTTCTCATGAACTGAGCTGCCTTGAAATAGAAACGGTTCAATGACGTAGGAGGTTTTCTGGCCAACTATTTATCGAATTCGGAATCGGGATCGATCCCCATAGTTTGCGCCATTAGAATTGAGTTATCATTAGGATTACTAATCTTAGTGCATGTAGTATGACACCTCTCCAGATAACGTCCGAGTGTCTCTCTGGGAGCATGAGTGACACTAGGCAAGGTGTTAACATCTTTCGACCTTGTGACATGCATGCAAAACTATTCAACAAACTTCATTGCCAACCGGTCGAAACACGAGATGGATCGGCGTGGTAAATGAGTAAACCACATAGTCGTTATGCCCCTTAGGGAGATCGGGAAACTTCGACATTTGACTGCATCGTCGGCTCGTGCAGCATTCATCAACCATTCATACTTTAAAATGTGCTGGTTAGGGCCAGAGCTCCCTTCATAAACAGGTAGAGTTGACGTTCTGAATCGCCGAGGCGGTTCAACGTAGAGGATATCATCGGTAAAAGAGGTATGACTCTGGGAGTTTCCCTAGTCGTCACTGCTTAGACCTTGACTTTTGCGGATCATCTGACGGATCATTGTCGAGATGTCCGACATCTGGACGTTTTAGGCATGGTGAGCCAAGATGTGGTCGGATTCTACAATACGAGGATGGGCCGATCGTGGTCGACGGTCCATATCTTGCCTCTTTGGTTCTAGGTTCAGGATCATAAGACTCGGGAGTATAAATGCGCTGACGGTGGGTCGTATCCATTCAGTTTCGAGCATAACTCCCAAGTCAATAGCGGCGGTAGCAGCGCAGTAGTTAGTAGTGTGATAAGGAATAGTACCTCCTCGGGGGGAAGGTCCGGTCTGATGATTGGTTGATGGGCCAACTCTCGTTTGCCCTAGATTCAATGTGCACTGATGTCCAGTGGCTTTTGTATAGCTTCCATCTAGCCGTGGGTGCGTGGATCGATGATTGTAGTCATAAGAGGCTAAACACTCAGTGGATGAATAGGAAGCCTGATCCCTTCTGGATCTCCTTCATCTTTTAAGGTTCAGTCGATTGGTCAATTCCGCGTTAGCACGAAGTTGCTGAGTAAGCTGCTGGCGGCTTTACGTCAGCTCTTGCATTAGCAATTGAAACTCTTCCCTGGTGACAGGGCCATGTGGATCTGAAGGTCCAGCAGCATTCTGGTCGGCATGAGGAAGTTGCACGGGGTTCTGTCTGTCCCGTCCTTCTAGATCTGCAGCTGATGGGGTAGTCCTAGTGTTGACCATGGTGGATAGCAAAGCTCTCTCCTAGACTTGATACAAATCTGAATAGGGTGGAAGAACTTCTAGGGTTGAAATCTGGATCTTCTCCTTAGATTTTCCCAATCCAATATTGGCAGTAGATCCAATGAGCAGCAGAAAAACTAGATTTTCTCAGTGAAAGAACCAAAATGTTTGTACCAAAATTGGGCACAACACTCTTCGGATGTGTTTGAAGAGATAAAATAAAGAAATTAAATGTAAAAAGAGGTAGATCTAACAAACACATCAATCAACAGAGAAGAAAATGCGTAGAAACACACGAATTTAGAGTGGTTCGGCGTATGGCCTACATCAACTATGAAATGGCCGACTTTTATTTATTTTTACTTGCTGGTTACAAGGAATTACAACAATCTAATCCAAGTACAATAGCAACATCAGTAGAGTCTGGACGTAGTAGAGCCAAAAGTCCACTTTTTGTAGATCCAGGGCCACTATTTATAGGCGTAGGCAGCAAATACTTGCCCAAATCTCGAAAGACTTCTTCTCTCCATGGGCGGGCCCATGGGATTGAGTTCAAGTGTTTTCGACTCGATCTGAGAGCGATACGAATCGATTCGTATCGTTCCATAAATGGTCCTTTAGGGCTGAAATTTGTTAGATACTTTCTTGAGGTTGTAGGCAAGCTCTTGTGAAAATTTGGTGGCATTTTGACTTGAAGATCTCGAGTTATGATTGATGAAAGTTTGGATTTATTGAAGGCTTCCGAGTTCGCATCTCTTCTGTTTGCATCGCTTCTGTTCGCATCGCTTCTGGGCACGTGATAACCAATGACGTGGCGCTATCTTTTAGGATCGATCCAATTTTCGTGTCGAGTGACCGAGTCATCCATCTTTATGTGTCTCCTTCACATCGCTCTAAGCTTTGTTTCATTCATGTCGCTCTCATTCGCATCGGTCCCTTGTTGCTTACTTTGTATCGATAGTCAACCCTCCTTTCGTTTCACATCGATCTGGATCTATCCTCTTCGTGTCGCTCGTTTGAGTTCGTTTCATATCGATGGATCTAGACGAATAGGATAAATGTGATGGATACGAAATGGCACTCTCTGAATCGATACGACGCAACACATACTCGACGGATACGATTACTTAGGATACAAATGGCATGGACACGAACTTGATCGGTTCGAATGAACTGCTTCTTTCCATGGACACGAATATGTTTGATTTCGATGGTTACAGAAGAGACCGCCTTGGATGGATGCGAACTGATGATTTTGACGGATGCGAACGAGGCCTGCGAGCTTGGATGGATAAAAACGAGATTATTGCTTGATTTTGTGTCCATCATATCTTGAGCATGTGAATCCTGATTAACTTGAAATTTGGAATGTTGGCTTTCATAGCTTTGCATGTCATGGCATATCAATTGCAGCTTAATTTGGACTCGGGCAAAATCAACCAGCATCCATGATGAATCTGCATATAACTGGTCTTCAAGATGAACTATCTTTGGTTTTTAGTCAATTTCTTGATGTCATGGCCTTGCCAAAAGGCGGGATAACAATATATGTTTGTGTGTGTGTGTGTGTGTACAATCAGATGGATATTTTTTGAATACGGATACAGATACCGTTATAACCAAATTCGTATCCGGAAAGCTTTTCGGATATCGGATATCCACATCCACTTTTCGGATAATGGATTATTTTATATTTTTTCGGATGCATATGCAGATGGATATCAGATTTTTTAGATACCCATTGACAGCCCTACTTCCGATGTCCATCGATCTTTGGAATGCCAGTTTGGTGCAAAAGGTTTTGATACTTCATCCCGCAAGCATGAAAGATAGGCCCTCTCAGCCTCGATCACTCTTGACGCCACTGCTGCTGAGAATACGGCTGAGCTCAAGGCCACATTTCCTAAGTTATGTTTTGATGAGTTCAAATTTTTTCTCGTTTTACATTCAATTCCTCCAGAGGTCAAGGACATAGTGCTCTCTTACGTTAATGAAGTCTATGTCATGCGCAGTACAACTCTCCGTGTGGCCTAGAGAATTTTTGAGGCGTCGATGGAAAGGAAATACGAAATTGGTAGCTTAACTCTTAAAGCGATCCATGATTAATACATCATTAAGCACTAGAAGGAGGATGTCAAGCAGTTAGGTACAAAGTTGATCGACGATGAGAAAAAAGCCAGCAAGTCTTTTGAAGGCGTCGAGCATTTAATGAGAGTGTACCAAGCTGAACTACACACCGTCGTTCACTGCAGTGATGCTTTAGCCCTTGAAAAGGATGATTTATAGAAGGAGGTGGATGTTCTAAAAAAAGACAATGATGCTTTAGCCCTTCGTATTAAATGGCTTAAGGAGAAGCTTGAGAAGGAAAAGTGATAGAAACTTAAGGCTCGACGGCTGTCTCAACGATACTGCGAGGAGATTGTCGAGGCTCACGAAACTAAAATAGAAACTAACATACAACTTGAGAAGATAGAGGCACTTAAGGAAGAGGCTAGAGAGGCTGGTTAGACAGAGGTACTATAGATCTGAAGAAGTAGTCCCTCGATCGTGCTAAAGTGGACGAAGAGCAGCTTATGTGCATTATCTCATGCGATGAAGAGCCCGAATGAACTCATGGCTGCTCGGCTCAGTTTGCTCCTAAGGGTTGCATGCCAAAAGACGGTTAAAGAGGAGAGGATGAGGCGATGGATGTGGATAATCCACCTCGAAGAACACCCTGAAGAAGCCCAAAAAAGATGAGAAATAGCCTCGAATAGGCTTGGATAGTGCATAGCTAGGCAGCTAGTTTATTTTTGTTTACCGCAATTGTGCAAGTGTGACCCTCATTTTTGGCTTTTAAATTCTGAAATAAACTTGTACTAGGTTTCTAAGTTTTAGCATGTGAATTAAAACTCTTTCGTTTCTGTTCATCTTTTGTACAAAACTTGTTTTAAGTGTTCAAGTTATTACGTTTTCCATTCAATTTACTTGGAGTACATCGCCCTCGTTCAAGTTGTAATGTATTTCGGTTGCCGTTGCTTCAAGCGTCGATCCGACAAATCCATCTCAAGGCCTTCTTTTACTCATGGTCTTAAGTCATATCAAACACTAGGCATAAGCCATAGTGTTACGCTACCGTGTTCAGCGGTTAAGCGATTATACTCATGCCTTTAATCTTGGGTTAGTGGAGTTAGTCCATGGACGGTCGGCTGCCATCCATGATGAGTTTATACTCCTCCAGTCGACTACAGGCCAGACTTGGAGAATGAATGGTCGAATCGCACTCATTCGTTTTGCTTATGCTCTTATCCACACTCTGAGGATCAGAGTTAATCGATAGGCGGTCAATCACATATGTTTGATGTTCCTAATATAACCCACATTCTGGGGACTGAAATTGTTCTGGGAAACGGTTGAATCACATTTCCTTTCATTAATTCCCTCCCCTAAATCTGAGGCAAAAGTCGAAGAGTGGTCAGTCGTATCATGATCTCCTTTACTTCACATTCTTTCCATCTAATCAGGAGACAGAGTGAGTTAACAAATGGTCGACTAACACCCATTCTCTATCTTATACTCAGCCTGTCAGATTGCGGGTAAGAGTTAATGGATGAATGGTCGAGTCATGTTCATTTTGTTTAATTCAATTAGTATTCCAACTAAACTTTTATAGTGGGCATATCTATATAACCATTATAGTAAGACAAATATATCTTATATATATGCATACTTTTGGCTAATTAACTAACCTTTAGTTACTTTATTAATTAAACAATTTTAATTAAATTATATTAATTTCGAAAATTTATCTTATATACGTACATGTATGCTTATGTTATCTTAAACAATTTAAAATAACATAACATATATCAACATATATAATACGTGTATATATGTATTAACTAATTAAATCATTTAATTAATTTATATTATTAATCTTATTAATAATTTTAAATTTCAAGATTAATATTTACATAGTTTCAAACATTTTGAACTTTTCGTTAAAGTTTCAAACATTTTGAAAATTTTGCTATATTATAACCTTTTATAATAAACATGTTTTATTTTAAATTTAACTCTTAAATTTAAATGCTTGACTTAATTTTCAAAATTATTTTGAAAATTAGCCCAAGGGCCACTTAAATTTTGCCTTATCTTTTAGAGGTAACCATTGGGCTTACTCCACCTTTCAGGCCAGGCTGGTTACCAAGTAGGACATCGTACTTGATTACCCAATTCCAATCCTAGACATTATCTTTCTAGACACTATACTTAGTGGGCAAGCTTAATTAGTTAACCCTAACATGATTAATTTAGACCACATAGGCTATTAGGCTCTAATACCATTGTTGGACCTGGCCCAACCCGCAGCGGAAGAAATGAGTGAATTTCAAAAATTATATCATTTTAGATCATTAACGGGCCTACGAAGTCCAAATGCATTTAGATCTTACCTAATTTTTCTTTTAAATAAAATCAATATTTTATTTAATTTGGTAAAAAAATTCAAAAGGGTGAATATTATACAAATTTAAATGAATAAGTGTATCAATACACTCATGTGTGTAGTAATTACTTATTAAAATAAACATGAGAAAGTAAACTTTAGTTTCCTTCTCTAATAGTTATGCAATTACTTAAGAAAGTAAACAACATTACTTGGAGAGAGAGAGAAACATTGTATTTCTCCATCTCTGATTTGATTGATAATATGTTAAATAAACATGTTAACATTTCAATTGAATGTTTTATTAGGAAAGCATTAATCTAATTTAATTTGATTAATTGCAAATGGTTATGAGCACATCACATGTGCCTTTGTGTATAGTGTAAGTGCAATATATAAAAGTGTACAAAGGTAATGTAAACATTACTTAAGTGTTGGGATTTACAACACAATAGACTCATTTCTCATCTAAATATGCCTTTGTCATCCTAAACATGAACGATTTTATTTATTTATTAATATATAAATACATACATACATACATATATATACACCTTGTAAAATGTATACATATACAATTAATGTTTAGCAAAATGGTTCAAATAAAATATATTTTATTTCAATTACAAGTAGTAAATCAAAGAATATTAAGATTAATGAAAAGTTTAAAACTCTTATGAAAATAATCCTTCCTTTTAGGCAAAGATTTAATTTTTAATTATGGAGTTGCAAATTATGGAATTTATCATTGATTCAACGTTTTCCTTTTTCTTTTAGAAAGAAGTGTTTATTATAGAATGATTTGAAACATGATATTTACTATTAATTGGATGGCAATATTACCAATTTTTGATTACATAGAAACCCATGCCTAAGTATTCAACTGCAAACCTTTTGATATGAAAAATTGAATTATGAATATAAAAATCCAAAGTTCAATTATGTTTTTTTAACAAAAAAATCAAACGACATAGGCATATATAGATTTTGAGAGAAGAAGGCCTATATTAGATTAAACAAACATTGTAAATAATCATATAGTGTACATAAAATAAAATTAAAAAGGTCTATATGTATGTTAACTTAATTAATCAAACAATCATATATGAGAAAGAATGATTATGAGCACATCAATTGAATGTTTTATTAGAAAAGCATTAATTCAATTTAATTTGATTAATTGCAAATGATTATGAGCACATTACATGCACCTATGTGTAAAGTGTAAGTGCATCATATAAAAGTGTACAAAGTTAATGTAAAAATGCATAAGTGCTAGGATTTACACCACGAAGGACACATTTCCCATCTATATATGTCTTTGTCATCCTAAACATAAATAGTTTTATTTATTATTAATATATAAATACATACATATATATACATTATAAATATACATACACATACACATAAACAATTAATGTTTAGCATAATGGTTCAAATAAAATAGATTTCATTTCAATTACAAGCGGTAAATCAAACTAAGATTTATAAAAAGCTTGAAACTCTTGTGAAAATAATCCTTCCTTTTAAGCAAAGATTTAACTTTTAATTGGATGGTGTTGCAAATTATGAAATATACCATTGATTTAACTTTTCCCTTTTCTTTTAAAAAGAAGAGTTTATTATATAATTATTTGAATGATGTTTAAAAACCTATTAATTGGATAACTATATTACCAAGTTTTAATTACGTAGAAACTCATGTCTAAATATTCAACTGCAAACCTTTTGATTTGAAAAGCTGAATTATGAATATAAAAATCCAAAGTTCACTTATGTTTTTTTAAACAAAAAATCAAACGACATAGGAATATATAGATTTGAGATAATAAGACCTAGGCCTATATTAAACAAACATTGTAAACAATCACATTGAGTACATAAAATAAAATGAATGAGGTCTAGATCTAGGTTAAATTAACTAATCAAATAATCATACATGAGAGAGAAAATGAGATGTTGTAATTCATAACAAAATAGCAGTGAACAAAAGAAAACATTCTATGTTTTAACAAGATAGAACAATTGATTCAGGTAAGGGAATGGAGATATTCAAATCATGATTCAAACTCACAGGTATGAACGGAAGGGAAAGATAGATATTAAGAGGAACAAATTATAAGATATGTAAATATCGAATTATACACACATATAATTAACATAGGATAAAACATGAAGAAACACCTTGAATGATAGAAGAATACCTAGATCTAATTGACCACTCTCTAGATCTGTTAAACCTTGCCCTTCATCACACCTTAATTTGTGACTTCTCCTCATATTACAAAAAATAACCATCCCACTTTGCAAGAGAAGAATGAAGCATTTTTTCTAATTTAGTTTGATGTTGATTTGAATTTGTTTGAATTTTTTTCTTTTGGAGGAAGTTTTAGCCATGGGTGAATGATAGATAAGTGAAAGAAAAAAGAAAAAAGTAAAATGAGGAGGTTTTGTTTTTAATAAAATTAAAGGAACCTTTTCCTATTGTCCTATTAAAACTTCCTCCTATATTTCCTCTTTTATATTTCAATTAATCGCATTAATTGATTTCCTCCTATTACCATTATATGGTTGATCCAAGCACATTCCAAATATGCATCTTTTCTAAATAAAAGAAAACAACTTTTATGTAATTATTTTATTATTAAAAAACAAGTTTAACATTATACCGATGTCGCATAACGATATATGCAAATATAACTTTTATATACGCATTAAAATAATTACCAACAACATTCAAAACATTAAATAAATTAACAATAGTTAATATTTCTTAAATATCAATTAATTTAATTAGTTTGCAATATTTTACAAACTAATTAAATAGTGTGTTTTTTTGGGAAATCTGCGATTGTGCAACTCTGAGGTGTGAATTTAGTTAGCAGTTTATATTGAACAATTCAAATATTAATGTTCACATATCACTTAGCAGGTGGTATGATGGTTTGGTTGAATTCATCGCTTATAGGTCTTTTCGGTAAAATCAAATTTTACATATTATAAGCGACACCTGATAGTGACAATTATTTACACCAATTCTCTTCGTCAAAACTATATAAGATTAGGACTTATGGAATTTGGTAATGGTCAAAATTTCAATATCATCCACATTCAACTTTATAGTCCAAATACAAAATCCTTCGTTCAATAATAACAATTATTATTAACCAAAATTCTCTGGTTGGAGACTCTGTGACTTAAGTTGATCATGATACTAACCTCATATAACCGAGGAGACGAATCCTCTCTTGAATAGTGCTTCACTTCCAATACTTCCACTCGACCCAACTATAGTCACTCGATGGAACGACATGCCATGATTTGACTATATTCAAAATGGAGCTTTCATAATGAAGATACACGGTATTCTCAAGTCGAGAGAACTGTGTAAATCAGTCAACATTGATATTTTCTATTTGAACTTAGTTATATTAACCAATAGAAAACTATCGAGTGAATCGTTCCATGGTTATCCAATAACTATCGGTATGTAACCCCTAGATGCCCCTAGCAATCATGAGTAGTACACTGCCCAACATTTGGAGAGCGTTACATACTCTATCTCAACGAATACATCGATATCCTGTCTCGATGCATCTGGACTAGGAACGTTTAAAATGGTAGATTTGTTTTTTATGATAAATTACTCACTGTTGCAACATTTTGTAACTACTATCACAAAATATAACATTTATGGATTTTCTATTAAATATACTTTTAATTAAATTAATTCATTAATATAAACACATTATATCAAGTATATAATAGAAAGAAGCACTTTTATTGTGAACAAAATTGGTCAACGAGTTAGATATATGTAAAAAATTACATAATTGCCCCTGAAGCATATCCCTAACTCTATCAATCTCCCACTTGCACTAAGGGTCAGTTATGGAATTTTATTCCAACCCCTTCAATCGAATTCTCAAAACCAGTTGGGTCAGTCCCTTTGTGAAAGGGTATGCTATTATGTTTCATTATCTACTTTGTCAATCAACCCTCTCCGACGGTGATAAACAACTTTATCATTTGCAACAATTCGAAATATGTCTCATAACCTCTAGTGAGCTTTAAGTTCTACTACGAACCATACCACGATATTGTTATCACATAACAATGTTATGAGATTCTCAACATTCGGAGCCAGCTCAGTTCTGAATTTGTGCACTTATAATTTTATATACATTTACCGTGGCAATATTCAAGGTGTTGCACTTAACCGTTTCATTGAATCAGCCACGGTCTTTCATTTGGAACATTTCCAACTAAAGATTCTCAAATTGAATTTATTATTAACATACTGTACTTATCCATTATGAAGTTTGAATCTGAACACTCCTTCATAAGGAGTTTATTTTGTTTCTCTAACAATTCTCTTGTATTTCACAAATACACGAGAATACTTCAAACAACCATTTAGTGATATCAATTTGGATTTGATATTTTCTCCGTGTACCAAATACATAAACAAATCACAATATCATAGATAACATAACATGCATGATAATTTCTATTTCCAATGCATAACGAACATGTCTCACATGTTCCACATTAAACAATTTAATAAGGTGTCTTTGCATATCGATTTAGGATATTTCCAACATCTTTAATACTCACCATAAAAGGCATCATTTACAATTCAAAATTGAGCATTAAAACGACTAAGGTCGATTTTAACACAAATCGTTTAAAATCAATAACGTGTTGCTTGCTTGAAGTTCAGAAATATCAATGTACCTTTTAACGTTCTTTCTAATAAACACATGCTTCCTTTGCATTTTGATTGATAATTAAACTATTTAATATTTCTATCAAGATATTCGTTCAATTTTGATGCTTATAAAATGACACTTTCTATCATTTCTTGGATCATATCCACAGACTCACACACTCAATATCGCTCCTACTGACTTCGAAACATTTTGGTTATGATGCGTAAACGGTATACTCTAAATCATTATTTAGAATTTTCTGTTTCAATACATACGTACCAAATATAAAGTCATATTAAGTGGTAATTTTTTGAACAAATCTGAATTAACTTGAGCACGTTGAATACCGAATCTATTGCGCTAATTTCAAGAAGCGATGTTATTCATGTCAACATTGCTCATTTAGTTCCAACTGCTTTAGTCTTGCTCATAATCGTGGCCGATGGATCACAACCCTTTGGTTACGACTACCAAAATCATATTCTGATAGCATACTTGGAATTCTTTTGGATTTGCACATCATACCATATCATTGAGTCAACACCCTTAATGGTTTAATCAAACAATCGAGGATTATATATTTTCGACATTGATAAGAAACTCATAATTTCTCTTCAATGTGCGAGAATACTTATTAGACACTCTAATAGGAGGTGCTTGCTTAGGTTAGTTAATTTCATTTCGTCTCATCTAATCATATCTATCTATGGATTGTATCCAATTCTATTTTACTACCAATAATTCCTTTAAAAAAAATCTTTCACAAAGAAGTTTGCATTTTTTGAAACAATAATTGTTTCTCAGTGCAAAAGAATGGGTATTCATAAAAAATTTATGAATTTCTTTATTTATAAAACTGACTTGGTTTTTGTTTATAAAACTTATGTTCAAAACATAAATATGTCTTCTAATGACAGCCTTTTCCAAAATACTTTTGGGCAGATTCATACAAGATCCCTCATGAACAACCACTACGTGCAATCTTTCGACTGGCACAACCTACTAACTCCTTAGCATAGGATATGTTGGAATTTCTTATAAGCCCTTATCTTGTGTGATTTGTAAACCGTTATTCAGACGAAATAATATTAACCTTGTGTACTAATCTTAAGTATATTACCTTGTAGAAAGAAACTGACTCAACTTCACTCACAATTAGTTGTACATTATCCAAAAAAGTTCGATTGCTCCATATCAATACGTCATTATGTATCACATGGAGAATTAATTTTGAGATTGAATCTTTATCCATTTTAGGTACGTTCGGAACATTTTCCAGTATACTCACTCATTCGATCAAATCATATCATTTCAGTCGCATGTTATTTTATTTACTTATTTTTTATATTCTATAAGTTTACTATAAACATAATACATGTGTATTAAATACACATGTCCATGTCGACGATAACTCATCAATAAATATGACGAAGTACGTGCAACTGTTTTGATATTCGTAGACTTACGATTGCATACAACTATATGTATCGATCCGAACAGTTCATCAACTCTTATGATACTCCCACTAAATGAGTGCATGGCCCTTTATTGTTTGAGATATAATTAACAATTATCATACGATTCAAAATCATACAATAAAATTATTTCTCAAAACTAGGGCTTAGTCTATAATTCCAAAAACAACTGTAAATAATATTAGATACTTTTGTATTTTCCAATGCATCACTTTTGTTATAAGAAAATTACCATGTTATAGTTTTATTTCATAAAGAATATTCATAATATTCATATTGAAATATAGCTATATCTTTTTTTATTTTATTTTTCAAATCAACACCGAAAATTAATCATTATTTCATAAATAATGTATGGTAAGTTTTATGAAAACAATTTTTGTACTATGATGCAATTAATAAATTCTATATGACATGTCCTACTATTTCCACAATTACTATAATAGCGTACTAAATTCGGAGGTCCATCTTTCACTTAATACAATTTGTTTATTTCATACACTACAACTATTTACAGTGAAGAGTTCGTTGATCAAATATCCTGAGCTCAAAGAAATAAATCTCATCGAAAACAATTTCTTATATGAAAATACATTTCGAAATGGAAATCATACTTCTTCTTCTGATATTAAATATCAGTTATATTACAATTCTCGTTTCCAATGTTTCTCTATGAAGCAGAAGTGACTATTCTTTCTCTTTATCCCAACTGCACCTTAAATTACATCTATTCTTATCCATTTGTTTTTCTTTTAAATGGTCAAACTATTCAAAAGAACCTTACTACAACATCATAACAAACACTTTACAAAAGTGCATTTGATTATCCTTAACATCTAAGGACATCAAATATGTTGCATTTTATGTAAACCGATCAAAATGACATTTCAGCTATCGAGTTCTTAGATCTATGTTGTAGATTTTGGTCTCTTGTTACATTCACCCAATACGATCCCTTTTGTAATCAATTATGTTGATTACATCATCTCAAAATATTGTTTAATGGCTTATTTACAATGAACTATATTCATTGAAGTATTGTACACTATAAATTATGATTGATCACCATATAGTATTTATAAATGATAGTACATGGATCAAATATCCACAATCCTGTATTGCTTTTAAAGTTCAAAACTCATAGAGTGCAATACACGGTATCAACCAAATTAGCACTTAAGTGACCATTTTACGTATGTATCAAGTAGTAGTAAAAATTAGACACTTGCATGGGTATAGAAAACATTAACATGCAATAGGCATTTAGTAATGGGTATTATATTTCCATTTGTCAACTTTTAGTTCGATTCGTTTGTATATGTTAATTGATAAACATATTATCAATCATATTAAATGCACAAATTTAATATTGTAAATATTTATAACATTATTTAGCATATGTTCTTACAATATTAGAAAGGTTAAATGTTACCATTTCATTTTTCTAATAAGACTCCCACTAGTTTTTATGTTTCTCCAAACCCTAAAATGAAATGTAGAAGTCTTTCGACTTCACTAGTGGGTGTTAGGACTTGTATGTCTCGATATTCTGACCTTAAATTTGCTCAATAAATTATAGCCCGCAAATGATGGATTGAATCATGTACAACTCCCAACCTATTTTTCCTTATCCTAATCTCATTTCGACCTTGAGTTTGCTTAACAAATCGAAAGAGATATTCACTCATACCTACCACATCGCGACAGCCTAAGTATAGTATATGTACCCGCTCAAAAAATATATATAGTTATTTTACCTCATCTATTCAATATATTAATAATACTACACATAACATTCCTAGTTTGAGTTTGCTCAACAACTAAGGAATATGCAAGTAATTTATTAATATATAAATATGGTAGAGGACAACATTATATTGAAGATTCATAATCTTTAGTATATTATATTGAGTGATATCCACTTATGTAATAGTGTATTTCTTATAAAATACCCTCGTGATTCAAGTGTCAAACACATCAGAAATCACAGTATACGTACATTTACGTATGTATTTATTTCTTAAGTCTATTTGGATATCTTTAATGTTCCACCTTTTGTTTATACACTCGTATTATATAAGTTTCATTACTATATAACTTTTATATTTTAATTAACTTATACAATAATCTTATGTATGACATTATATTAATTAAATCTTATTTAATTAATTTTAAACAATTAACTCTTTAATTAATTTTAAATTAGTATTCCAATACAACTTTTATATTGGACATATCTACTATAATTTTATAGTAAGACACTATATCTTATACATATGCATATTTTTAGTCAATTAACTAACCTTTAATCAATTTATTAATTAAACAATTTTAATTAAATTATATTAAATTTGAAAATTTATCTTATATAAATACATATATGCTTATGTTATCTTAAACACTTTAAAATAACATAACATATATCAACATATACAATACATGAATATAAATATTAATTAATTGACTTATTTAATTAGTTTATATTATTAATCTTATTAATAATTTTAAATTTCTAGATTAATATTTACATAATTTCAAACATTTTGAACTTTTCATTATTTTCAAACATTTTGAAAATTTATGATATATTATAACCTTTTATAATAAACATGTTTTATTTTAAATTTAACATTTAAATTTTAAATTATCTTGTCTTGATTTTAAAAATTATTTTGAAAATTAGTCCAACGCCCAATCAAATTGGACCTTTTCTGTTAAGGATAACCTTTGGGCTTACTCCACCTTTTAGGCTAGGATGGAGGCCAGGTAGGACGGGATACTTGATTATACCTTTTAAGACCGCATAATTAGTGGGCATGCTTAATTAGTTATCCCTAACATGATTAATTTAGGCCACATGGGCTATTAGGCTATAATACCATTGTTGAACCTGGGTCAGCCCACAGTGGAAGAAATAGGTGAATTTCAAAACTATACCATTTTGGATCATTAACGGGCCTATACAGTCTAAATGCATTTAGATCTTATCTAAATTTTCTTTTAAATAAAATCAATATTTTATTTAATTTGGTAAAAAAAATTCAAAAGGGTGAATACTATAGAAATTTACGTGAATGGTGTGTCAAATACACCCATGTGTGTAGTGGTTACTTATTAAAATAAATATGAGAAAGTAAACTTTAGTTTCTTTCTCCAATAATTATGCAATTACTTAAGAAAGTAAACAACATTACTTGGAGAGAGAGAGAGAACATCGTATTTCTCCATCTCTGATTACACTGATAATATGTTAAATAAACATGTTAACATTTCAATTGAATGTTTTATTAGGAAAACATTAATCTAATTTAATTTGATTAATTGTAAATGGGTATGAGCACATCACATGCGCCTATGTGTATAGTGTAAGTGCAACATATAAAAGTGTACAAAGGTAATGTAAACATTGCTTAAGTGTTGGGATTTACACCACAATGGACACATTTCTCATCTAAATATGCGTTTGTCATCCTAAATATGAACGATTTTATTTATTTATTAATATATAAATACATACATATATGTACACATTGTAAAAATATATACGTATACAATTAATGTTGAGCATAAGGTTCAAATAAAATATATTTTATTTCAATTACAAGTAGTAAATCAAAGAATATTAAGATTAATGAAAAGCCTGAAACTCTTGTGAAAATAATCCTTCCTTTTAAGCATAGATTTAATTTTTAATTATGGAGTTGCAAATTATGGAATTTATCTGTAACGACCCGCTATTTTGGACTATTCGCATCCGCACATGTCGGACTTGAATAATTCAAAATACCGAATTGTTAATTTAAATTTGGCAAAACTCAGATATACAGTAAATAAATAATCACAGAATCACAGACACAGAGTAATAATATGCAGCGGAAGTAAAAGTGATAGTAGTTCATGAAGCTACTATATAAATATATAAGATACATCAGAGTACAACAGAAGAGTAATACGATACATCAGGTACAAATCAGAATACATCACTGAAATCATCGAATACTGAAAGCAGAATAGATGGCTGGATCTTCAAGCAAAGCTCCAACTCCAAAGGTGAGCCTCGAATACTAGTACACTCAGACTGACCCGAGCGTAAAGCAAAACACAAAACACTCAAGTCAGGATTAATATTCTTATATCAATAAATCCAACTCAAGTGAAATAACAATTGAAATACAAGTAACTCAAAGGAAGTTGGAATAGCCGTCCTCCAAGGATCCGTTAAACTATCTACTATGTAGTAATATACGCTAAATAGATAATATCTATCAGTAATATAATAGTATCAAAATAGTGTTAAGGCGTTACCATTATCCCCCTTAACACATTTTATAAATGCGTTATAGTCTATACAGCACTGTAAACTCCACCGTAAACTAGTGGGATATCAGAGAGTACTCCATAGGTATAACACAAAACAAATTCGTAGTGGTCGCATAAATAAGGATACAAGTATGACAAGGCACATGAGGCAATACCCAAGGTAGTGAAACTACCGTTTGCCTGATCCGGACTGGTGAAAACGCATCGCCGCAACGATCGCAACACCGCGAAACAACACTCCTGAAATTCCGAGGGTGCACCAATCAATCACAAGTAATGATTAGTAGTTACGAAGAAGTGTGTTCGCTCGAGGTGGCTAACCCCATTTGGCCCGGCACGGCTCCAGATTTTAGTCATTTCCAATTTGACACAAGTGTCAAGGCTATCCATTATCGTTCTCTTTCTTCGGTCATCACGTACATCATTCTAACCACTTCATTCTGGATCACAACTCCGCGTATAGGTATTAAAGTGGTTTTCAGTTTAGACAGAGAGTATGTCCATAACCGATTCCGGTTTCTTTAATAACTTTCGTAATTATTACACCGATTGGTCGTTTAATATATTTCAAACCAAATCAAATTCAATTCCAATTAGAATTCGTACATCAACATTTCGTTAGTCTTTCTAAAACAATTTCCATAATTCACGTTCAAACTTTCAAAATACTATTTCGAAATCTTATAATTCAATTTCAATATTTATTATATTTATTTAAACAATACAAATATTGATTCAAGTTCGTATATAAACTTCATTCCGAAATCATTTAAATTAATTTAATTTAACATTCAAACCAATTTAAACTCGTTTATCGATTTCATTCAATATTCATTAAGTTAATTTATCATTCAAAACCATTTCCATTAAATTTCTAATTCATTATATCAATTACTTATGTTCAACTCCATTATATCAACTTCAAATTGAGTTAAATTAAATTCGTCAAATCAAATTCTCTAAATTACAAGTCTTACATTAATTCCAATAAATCACATTTTTTTTTGTTAAAGAAATTCGATTTCACTTATTTATTTACTTAGTTACAAATTTCCAAAACTCAATTAGTAAAGAAATTAAATTTCATATATTCGAGAAGTTTCAATTTCACTTATTAACTTACTTAAATAATTTTTCCAAAACTTTAATAAATAAAGAAACTCAATTTCATTTATTAACGAAGTTCAAATCCACTTATTCAAAAGTTCAATTTCTCTTATCAAAGAATTCAATTTTTATTCAATAATCGAATAATTCAATCTTATTCAATTTAGTTTATTCATTAAACAATTCAATCTTATTCAATTATACAATAATTTCAAATCTTAATTATTAATAATTTCAAAACTTAATAATTACAAACTTGATTATAAATTAAAACTTAATTATTAAATCATTTCCACTTAATTATTTCGAAACTCAATTATTACTAATTCCAAATTATTTATTAATAATTCCAAATTTAATTATTAAAGAATTAAATTTCAAACAACGTTCTTTCATCAATTACCACGTTAATATTTATTTTAGATTTCAATATAAAATCCAAATTCCGACTTTATTTCAAAACTTAATATTTATTCGAATAAAATCATTATTTTATTTTTAAATCAAATTATTGACCAATCAGATTTTTATTTAATTCTCTATCCTCGGTCAAATTCATTTGGGTATTTATCATTTCAACCCAATTCCATTTCAATTCAAAATCAAAACATAGCAAAGGGAACTTGCAGTGTGATAACTGGGATGGTGTCAAAATAAATAAACAAGCAATAACAACAATCAATAACAATCCAATAATCAATTCAAATAATCCCGAAATAATCGTATTAATTCACATTTGTTATTTATGTAAATTAATATAATTATTCCTAGAATCTACACTATCATTTCATGTAGATTAAAGATTATTACACTAATATTTCTACGGTTTCCACTTGTCATTAATTTCAATTTTATACTACAACAATTAATCCAATATACGTTCAAAGGTTTAAAGTGTAATTTATCAAATTTTACATGTCAATTAACTTAACAATTAAACGGGGTCATATTATTCAAATTAACTAATCAAATTCAACACATACGTCGATTCAAATTTTAAAACTATTCTACGTCAAATTCAATTGCATAATATTTATCACTTTATACATTACAATTTAACATCTAATATAAACAACAAATAATCAATCAATTATCAACCAAACATGATTATCATCGTATAGTTAACAGATAATGGTGTTAGATGTCCAAGGTGAACAGATACAGGTAATAGTATTTATAACAATGTAAATAACTAACAACATGTATTTCAATTGTCCTTTCAATTAAAATCAAATTTAATAAATAAAAGAATATTAATCGTGAGTGATTGCTCACCTTTCGAGGCTAGAGATGAACGGAAGTGGCATGAATTACGAATCCAAGCACGAGTTTTAAAGCAAAGCAGGATTGGCCCGAATTCGACGGATAGAGCTGATAATAGAAATTGACGAGAACAAATCCCAATCAGATTGATATAAACTGAAAATATAACATTATTATTTTCTTATTAAATCAATATTTCATTTTAAGACAAATATCAAAACAAAATACGTAGGTAAGAAAAATCATTGGTTTCTATTAAACACATGTATTAAAATCAAATATAATATAGTTTGAAATAAATACTGCAACCTTCATATTGAAATATACATAAACGTATACAAGTTTAAAGAAACGAATACTAACATAACAGTATTATTATTTTATAAAAAAAATATAACCTGTTATAAATATATACATATAAACATACATGCCAACTTGGAAAACAACAAAACTTTATATACAATATGCTATAACATAGATATATATCCAGATAACAAAAAATCAAATCTGTAAACAATATTAATATATAACTTGCTGCAAAGTTTTACAAAAAAAACAAAACACTATTTAATCCCAAACTTTGTAAACGACGTACGTATATATTTTTATAAAAATCAATGCTATAAACCAATACAAACTAACCTTTGTGTTCAAATATTTATACCACTTCCATTATAAAACTAGAGACACACATAAAACAGCGAAACAAAACTATTTGCACTTGTAACACCCAATACATATATATATAACTGTATATGTAAAATATATTTAACTTACAGTATACCTTTTTCTCTTTATATACGTACCAGGTCTTTTAAAAAAAAATATATATATATACACTTAAATGCGAAAATGTATGCAAACAGGTCAAGTACTTATACATACCAACATTGAATCCATTTACATGCACAACTAGTATATAAAATAGCTCTTTCATACTGCAATATATATATATATATATATATATATTCACTATATTGTATTATATAAACATGAAATTTGCAAACAATATGTACTTAAAACATTATTTCATTTATGAGAAGTATATGCGAATTACTTTAAATCTATATAGACTTATGTAATATAGTACTTGCCTGAAAAAAAACTAGGGATAAGATGAAGACCAAACCTAGAATGAAAGGAAGAGACGGTGGCACGCAGGGAGATATGTGGTGGTGTTACTCGCGTGCTCGGAGGTCGGTCAGGCCGTGATGCCCACGGAGGAGGATGGTGTGGCCATGGCCGAGCGGTGTTTGATTGCGGCGCACGACTGTGGCGAAGGCGGAGGGTCGGTGAGCTGCTGTTGAACTGGGTGGTTCTTTTTTTCTCTCGGCCAGAGCAGTGAGTGGTTGCGTGGGTCAAAAGAAGGAGGCGTCAGCTATGGCGTGGGGTTTGATCGAAGCATGGATGACGGAGAGATGGAGAGGAGGCGTGCTGGCCAAAGTGGATGGCGGGTAGGGATTGGAGCAGTGGGCCGTTTGTGAGTTGCAGGATGGAGCTAATGGCGACGGGGCCGCTCACGGTGATGGCTCGCACGGTGCAAATGATGGGAGGCTTGTCAGGAATGGAGGCAGTGCGTGTTGGAGAAGAGGGAAGCTTAATTTGGTGGAGAGAATGGTGGTGAGGGGGGTAAGGAAAGATGTAGCTCGGCCAAGCTATACGAGTAGCAGTAAAAAAATGTAAACCATTTTATGTTTTCTCGGACCAGAAGAAAAGAGGGAAGTGAGAGGAGAGGAATAGCATTGGAAAGGTACCATATAATAAATAATGAACTGACACGAATAGCCAAAAGTCACATGCAAATTTTGTAAATATAAATTGCAACTGCTGTAATAATTAAAGGCAATGGCTATAGGGTTATGCACGGTGAGCAAATGAATGGTCACAAAGAGTTAAAAAGTCAAAATTTCAAAACTGATACGGTAGACGTTTCGCGGATTGCACCGCACAATGTCTCTGAAACAAAGAAATAAATATACAATAGAGATCGGCACGACGAGACGATCAAATCAGTATACGGATATCAGTGGTATGATTGAATTATAAAAATTCGAATTTTCTACTAACGGAAAATGCATGAAAAACACAGAAAAATAAGATTGACGGAGCTAAAGACGCCCGAATTTGGAAAAACGACAAACTGACTGCTTGCTCAGAAAATGATTTAGAATTTTTCTATGTAAAAATATTTAGATTTCAAAAACGTTTTATTTTCATCGCTTTTTAACTGATTAAATTGAAGTAAATTTACGCACGAAATAAACTTTCATATTTTCGGACGAAAATTTACCAGTTACTATGTTTAACTAAACGCATTCCAAATATCAAATTTATATTTCAAAATTTTATCGTTTTAAATTTCACAAAATTCAATTAAATATGTAAATAAAACAAATAAAATTATTAAAAATTTACGGGTCGTTACATTATCATTGATTTAACGTTTTTCTTTTTCTTTTAAAAAGAAGTGTTTATTATAGAATGATTTGAAACATGATATTTACTATTAATTGGATGACAATATCACCAAGTTTTAATTACATAGAAACCCATGTCTAAATATTCAACTGCAAACCTTTTGATATGAAAATTGAATTATGAATATAAAAATCCAAAGTTCAATTATTATTATTATTTTTACAAAAAATCAAACGACACAGGCATATATAGATTTGAGATAAGAAGGCCTAGATCTAGATTAAACAAACATTGTAAATAATCATATAGAGTACATAAAATAAAATTAAGAAGGTCTATATCTAAGTTAGACTAACTAATCAAACAATCATACATGAGAGAGAAAATGAAATGTTGTAATTCATAACAAAATAACGGTGAACAAAAGAAAACATTCTATGTTTTAACAAGATAGAACAATTGATTCAAGTAAGGGAATGGAGATATTCAAATCAAGATTCAAACTCACAAGTATGAACAGAAGGGAAAGATAAAATTAAGAGTATAAGAACAAATTATAAGATATGCAAATATCGAATTATACATACATATGATTACCTTAGGATGAAGCATATAGAAACACCTTTAATGATAGAAGAATACCTAGATCTGATTGATCACTCTCTAGATCCGATAAACCTTGCTTTCATCACACCTTAATTTGTGCCTTCTCTTAGATTTTAAAAAATCGCCATCTTACTTTGCAAGAGAAGAATGAACCATCTTTTTTAATTTAGTTTGATGTTGATTTAAATTTGTTTCGATATCTTTGCTTTTGGATGAAGTTTCAGCCATGAATGAATGATAGAGAAGTGGAGGAAAAAGTAAAAAGTAAAATTCAAATTCTTTTCTATGTACTTTCGAAAATGAGGAGGTTTTGTTTTTAATAGAATTAAAGGAACCTTTTTCTGTTCTCCTATTGAAACTTTCTCCCTTATTTCCTCTCTTTAAATTTTAGTTAATCTCATTATTTGATTTTTCCTCTTACCATTATATGGCTGATCTAAGCACATTCTGAATATGCAACTTTTCCAAATAAAAGAAAAAAACTTTTATGTAATTATTTTATTATTTAAAACATGTTTAAAATTGTACCGATATCGCATATCGATATATGCAAATATAACTTTTATATACGCATTACAATAATTACCAACAACAATCAAAATATCAAATAAATAACAATAATTAATATTTCATAAATATTAATTAATTTAATCAGTTTGCAACATATTACGAACTAACTAAATTGTGTGGTTTTCAGAGAAATCACACATGCAGTTGTGCAATGCAGAGGTGTGAATTCAGTCAGCGATTAACATTGAACAATTCAAATATTAACCTTTATACGTCACTTAGCAGGTGGTATGACAGTTTGGCTGTCGCTTACAGGTCTTTTCGATAGAATTAAATTTTACTTGTTATAAATGGTACCAAATAGTGACAATTATTTACACCAATTCACTTCGTCAAAACTATATCGCATTAGGACATATGGAATTTGGTAATGGTCAAAATTCCAATATAGCCCACATTCAGCTTTATAGTCCAAACACAAAGTCCTTGGTTCAATAATAACAATTGTTATTAACCAAAATACTCTGGCAAAAGACATTGACTTTGAGTTTACTTGAGTTGACCATGATACAAACCCCATAATTGAGGAGACGGATCCTCTCTTAAATAGTGCTTTAGTTCCAATACTTCCACTCGACCCAACTATAGTAACTCAATGGAACGCCATGCCATAATTTGACTATAATCATAGTGGAGCTTTCATATTGAAGATCCACAGTATTCTCAAGTTCAGGGAATTGTGTAAATTAGTCACATCGGTATTTTCTGTTTGATCTTAATTATATTAACCAATAGAAAATTATCCAGTGAGTCATTCCGTGGTTATCCAATAACTATCAGTATGTAACCCCTAGGTTCCCCTTGCAACCATGAGTAATACACTGCCCAACACTTGAAGAGCGTTACATACTCTAGTCTCAACGGGATCATCGATATCCAGTCTCGATCGATGTATCTGGACTAGGAACATTAAAATGGTATATTTGTTTTATTATGATAAATTACTTACGATTACAACATTTTGTAACTACTATCACAAAATATACCATTGATGGATTTTCTATTAAATATACTTTTAATTAAATTAATTAATTAATATAACCACATTATATCAGGTATATGATAGAAAGAAACACCTTTATTGCGAACAAGATTGGTCAATAAGTTAGATGTATGTAACAAATTACATAATTACCCCTAGGGCATACCCCCTAACTCTATCATGGGCGAGCAAATGCCACAAACCTCTTCTTGATATGATGTCGGCAATAGAACTCTATGAATTAAGCACCATCGAATTAAGTCCCATTGTCATTTATGATTTTTCGAGGTAGACCAAAACGGTATATGATGTTTCAAACAACAAAATTGATTACTTTCTTCATAATGATCCTGGCCAAAGGTCCGACTTCAACCCGTTTAGTGAAGTAATCAGTTTCTATGATGGCGTACTTCGCACTACTTTTGGAAATTGACAAAGAGCCAATAATGTCAATACCCCAAGTTGCAATCGGCCATGGACTGACCATCTGAGTGATTTCCGTCGGCGGGGCTCTCGGAATCTTTGCAAACATCTAGCACTTGTTGCATCATCTAGCATAATCAGCTGCATCTTGATTGATGGTTAGATAGAAATAACCATAACAGGTATCTTCTTCGCCAGGGTTTGCCCAGTGGTGTGATCACCACTTTCTCCTTCATGGACTTCTCTTAATACTCGCTAAATTTCATCATTGGCGATACGTCGAAGCAGGGGGATAGAGAAACCCTTCATGTACATGACTCCTTCTTGAGGGATGTATCATGAAGGTTTATAAAGGATCTATCATTTTTCATTCCTCCATTCGGGAAGGATTCCTTTTTTCATGTAGACTTTGATTGGAGTCATCCATGTCCCCTTCTTAGGCTTCGTCTCTAAGACCTAATCAATCTTTTTTTGGTCAATGCTCGGAGCGTTAAGTACTTCAACTAGGACCAAGCCCATTAGTTGTGCATCCTCGAAACTAGCTAGCTTTGCCAATGATTTGGTTTCTCATTCTATTCTCTAGGGATATGTGTAATGGTGTGATTCTCGAAATCAGTTAGCAGCACTTGGACCCGGTTAAGGTAAGGAGTAAGTCACGCTCCTTTGGTTTGATATTCTTCCCTGACTTGGTTTACTACTAACTGGGAATCACAAAAAATTTGCAATGCCTTTACCCCTAGCTCTCTAGAAAGTTTAATCCCAACGATCGAGATTTCGTATTCAGCTTCATTATTCATTACAAGGAAGTCAAGTTTTAAGGCATAGCAGATTGAGCGTTCCTTAGGAGTTACCAGTATGACTCCGATGCCAAAACATCAATCATCGGATGCTCCATCCATGTACATCTTTCATTGGATGGTAAATTCTCCATTGCTCTTTGGAGAGTCGTCTTATGTAGTGAATTCGGCTATGAAGTCCTCCAGTGCTTATCCTTGGATGGCTCTCTAAGGGAGATAAGCAATATCGAACTGGCTTAGTTCGATATTCAATTTAAGTAACCCCCTGACGTTTCAGGTCCCTGTAGGACCTGTCATAACTACTGCTCGGTGAATACATTGATGGGATAAGCCTAGAAATAAGGTCAGAGCTTTCTTGACATAATCAATAGGTAGTACATGGCCTTATCTATTTTCAGATAGTTCCTTTCAACACCCGTCAATCGCTTGCTAACATAATACATTGGCTTTTGGATTCGATTCTCTTCACGTAGCACTACGGCACTTATAGCATACCGACGCTACTAAATAGATATACAAGTCTTCATGATCCGATGGCTTAGACAAGATTGGAGGTCTCTCTAAGTGATGTATCAGAGCTTGGAATGCATTGACACAATATTGCATCCATTCGAAAAATCTCTTTCCTCTTCTGATCAAATCAAAGAAAGGAATGCACTTGTTAGTGGCTTTAGAGATGAATCTATTTAGGGCGGTGACCTTCCTATTTAGGCTTTGCACCTGCTTGATTGTATTTGGCACTTGAATATTCCTTATCTCCTGAATCTTCTCAGGATTAACTTCGATCCCACGAGAGTTGGCGATGAAACCCAAGAATTTCCCCGATGCAACGCTGAAAGAGTTTTTCAATGGGCTAAGTTTCATTCCATTTTTCCAAAGAACTCTAAATATCTCCGCCAAGTCTTCAATGTGGTCATTTGATTGACGTGATATCACGAGCATGTCATCCATATATACTTTCATTGATCGCTCATTATGGTTTTTGAACATCCGATTAACCAATCTCTGCTAAGTAGCTCCACCGTTCTTTTGTCCAAAAGGCATAACAACGTAGTAGTATAATCTTAGGTTGGTAATGAAGCTGGTGTGTTCCTGGTCTAGGATGTGCATCGAGATCCGATTGTATCCGAAGTACACATCCACGAATGGTAGCAGTTCATGTTCAGCGGTTGAGTCTACTAACTTGTCGATCCTTAGAACTGGAAAGCCGTCTTTCGAGCACCCTTGTTTAGGTCTGAGTAGTCGACGCATGTCCGCCACTTTCCATTAGATTTTCTCAAAGTAAATGGATTAGATACTCATTTCTGGTAGAGGGCATCGCGGATAAACCCATTATTCTTGAGTTTATCCACCTCCTCTTTAAGTGCAGTTGATCTCTTCGAATACATGCTGCATCATTTTTGTTTCACCGAGACATGCTTCGGGTCGATATTCGATGCATGGTTTGTGATAGTCGGCGAGATCCCACGCATTTCATAATGGGTCCAAGTGAACATATCAAGATTTTATCAGAGAAAATCAGCCAATTCCTTCATCATCTTTGCATTAAGCTGTGATCTAATCTTCAGAAGTCGTGATGGGTCGTCGTGGATGACCATGATGTCACACTACAAGAAAACTTACTACTCACAACACTCACCGTAAGCATTTAAATCCTAAGCGTTGTTTCAAATGTAATCCCTAGTATTAAAGTACGTAAAAACGCTGTCACGTGTTTCCTTCCTTTTATTCTGAAAATTTTCTATTAGACCGCTAATTTTTTTAATTTCACATGATATTCTTTTCTCCTTTATCTTTGCTCTTCGTTTCCTATTTTTGAATAAAGGCGCAAACCCTCATTAATTTCCTTCTCTCCTTCCATTAAACGAACATGTGAAGAGCAAAGTTGTCTATGAATTCTTGCAATTTTATCCTCCATCTTCTAATTCGGTAAAATCTCTTTTTATCTCTAGATTTTCCTCTTTAGAAGTGGATCTTTATGTAATTTTAGACGGATTTAGTTTGAAGTTTATTAAAAAGTTCATTGTACTACTCTACTATAATCTTCAGCTATGCCATATAATTCTTGGAAAATATTGGAGTTAATGTCTAATCACTCCAAAGCTCTGTAACTGATTTTTAGATGGCATGGTCATGAAAATCAACTCAATAAAATCAAGGCTTTTGATTATTATTTTTGGAATTATTATATACTTTTCATATTAAAGAAACGATGATCCGAGAAACTTTGTTAAAATAGAAAAGAGAAGAGAATTATAATTTTAGAGGAGGATAGACAATTTTTTTTTATAACTTGCTTTTTGTCGTGCCTACAACTTTCATACAATACAACAAAATGACCACATATATATAGTGGTTTACAACCTTACAAACGGACATAACATTTTTGAATAGACACCCTTTCACTTCAATAGACATGACTTTTACTTAATAGACACGACTCTTCATTTCAATAGACATGACTTTTCAGTGAACGGACACGACTCTTCACTGAACAGATATGACTTTTCATTCAAATAGATATGACTCTTCATTCTAATAGACATGACTTTTCACATCAGCAGACACGACTCTTTAATTTTGGTTTACACCAACAATGCCTCCCCTAAACAAAAATTCCTTCGAACACGCAATGCAGCAACAATTCTTGAGAAAGCAGTCCCTCTAAGCGGCTTTGTGAAGATATCAGCCATTTGTTCTTCACTTCGACAATACTCAAGACTCACTTCTTCTTCACGAACGAGTTCTCGTAGGAAATGGAAACGTAGACGAATATGCTTTGTTCTTCCATGTAAAATAGGATCCTTTGAGACAGAGATAGTAAAACTATTGTCGTAATAAATGATCGTAGGATCTTTTTGCTTGAAGCTTAGATTTTCAAGAATTCCTCTTAGCCACAAAGTTTGACATCCTGCTAGAGATGCTACGATGTACTTCGCTTCGGTGGCAGAAAGTTCCACAACTGGTTGTTTTTTTGAACACCAAGAAATAATTCCACTTCCAAGGTTAAATGCATAACCCGAAGTACTCCTTTAATCATCGATGCTTCCACCTAGATCGTTGTCCGTATATCCAACAAGCTTCACAGGCACACGAGCTTAATAAAAAATGCCATAGTCAATAGTTCCTTTGACATATCGTAAAATTCTTTTTGCAGCTTTCCAATGGTTTGAGAAAGGCTTCTCCATGAATCTTCTAATTAAGCTCACTGCGTACATGATGTCGGGTCTTGTAGCAGTGAGATACATCAAATTTCCAACTAGGCTTCGAAAAATATTTGGATCCACAAACTTTCCTTCACCATTTTTGCACAATTTCAAACCTGCAACACAAGGAGTTGAAACTGGATTTGCATTCATCATATTGAACTTCTCCAATACTTGAGCAGCATATTTTTCTTGCGAGATAAAAATCCCACATTTTGATTGCTGAACACCTATCCCTAGAAAATGATGTAATTCTCCCAAATTCGTCATCTCGAACTCCTCCATCATTGAATTTTTGAATTCAGATAACATCTCCATATTATCTCCAGTAAAAATCAGATCATCCACGTATAAACTCACGATCATGAAACCTCCTTTTGAATGCTTCTTCATGTAAAGAGTGTGTTAAAAAGGACACCTTTCAAAGCCATTCTTCAAGAAGAAATTATTGATACGATCATACCATGCACGGGGGGATTGCTTCAGCCCATATAAAGCTTTTCGTAGCTTATACACCTTTTCCTCTTCGACCCTCTTCACAAAACCAAGAGGTTGTTGAAGATAAATTTCATCTTGAAGAAAGCCATTCAAGAAAGCTGATTTCACATCCATTTGCAGCAGCTTTCAGCCATTTTGCGCAGCAAGAGAAATCAACAATCGAATTGTATCAAGTCGAGAGACAGGAGCGAATACCTCATTGAAATCCTCCCCTTTCTTTTGCTTATACCCCTTCGCAACCAAACGTGCTTTGTACTTGTTGATGGAGCCATCAAGATTTTTTTTGGTTTTGAACACCCATTTCACACCAATGGCTGATTTGTGTGAAGGGAAAGTGGTAAGCTCCCACGTATCATTTTTCTCAATAGACTTGATTTCATCCTTCATTGCATTTACCCATTTTTCTTCCTTTGATGCTTCTTCATAAGTGATTGGATCTTCTCCTGCAAAAAATGCAAAATACACATGATCCGTAGTGTCAACTTCTTCGGTTGCATCATAGATTTCTCTCAAGGATCGCGTCCTTCTTTCCGCCGTTGGTGGTGAATTTTGCTCCTGCTCAGCCCCATTATTTTTAGGCTGTTGTTCTTCAATACCAACATCAGCATCAACATCTTGTTCCAAAGAAGTTTCCTCTTCAAGATTTAGAGATTGCCATCCAGGTAATTCTGCAAAATCTGAAAAATTATAACAGCCATTTTCATCAAAGCGAACATCTCTGCTGATAATCATCTTCTTCGTCTTCGGATTGTAAAGCTTGTAAGCTTTAGTCCTTTGGCTATAACCGATGAAAATGCCTTTTTCAGATTTTTCATCGAGCTTCGATCTTAAAGCATCAGGAATACGAGAGTATGCAAGACAACCAAAAGTTTTTAAATGAGCAACATTTGGTTTCTTGCCATACCAGACTTCATTTGGAGTGGAATTCTTTAAGCTCTTCGTTGGTGATCGGTTTATTAAGTAAACGGCACAAGAGACCGCTTCAGCCCAAAAACACGATGGCAAGTTCTTCTTCTTCAACATGCATCTGACCATATTAATTATTGTTCAATTTTTGCGCTCTGCGACTCCGTTTTGTTGAGGTGAGTACTTAGCAGTTAACTCATGGCGGATTCCATGATTTTGGCAGAATTCTTCAAACTGCGAGGACATGTATTCTCCTCTACGGTCACTCCTTAGATATTTTTATTTGATGACCAGAATGCTTTTCAACTTGAAATTTGAACTCTTTGAAGCAAGAGAAGGCGTTTGATTTTTCTTTAACACAGTAAACCCAAATTTTTCTTATGTAATCGTCAACAAATAACAAGATATGCTGCCTCCAAGCGATGGCACTTGCATTGGTCCATAGAGGTCGGTGTGAACAAGCTCCAGAGGTGATTGTGAAATCCACTTCAATTTGGATGGGAAAGATTCACGATGTTGTTTTCCCAATTGGCATTCCTCGCATGCTTCGTTTATCACTTCAAGTTTAGGCAGCCCTTGGACTATTTCTTTGGTAGAAATCTCCTTCAAACTCCGAAAGTTTAAATACCCAAACCTCTCATGCCATAACTTGGAAACTTCATCATTAGAAGCAGCAATCATGCACGTACTGCTCACGATGTCAAGTTTCATCGAAAATAATTTGTTGGATCCCATCACAATATTTTCCACTTGTTGGTCGTTCTTCTTCATGCTGCATTAATATCCAACGAATCGAAAATCAAATCCTTTCTTCAGCAAGTGATCGACGCTAAGAAGATTGCTGTGTATGCCTGGTACATAAGAACCTCCGACATATTTTCAACTTTTCCAGCCTTGGTTTTGAAAGAAAGTTCACCAACACCTTGAATTTTGTATGATTTTGCATCTCCAATAGTAACCTGACCATCATCAACTTCCACAAGACTCGAAAATAGATTTTTATTTCCATTCATATGCCTACTTGCACCACTATCCAAGCACCATACGTTTTCAACATTTCCATCCGAAGCGATCAACAAAGATTCAGATTTTTCTGCTTCATTATGCATGAAACCAGCAACTGGCTTCTTTTCAGGATGTTTCTCCCAACAATCATTTGCTTTATGACCCGGCTTGTGACAGAAATTGCATTCAAAATATGGTTTTTTTCCTTTGTATTTGCCTCGCGCCTTGTTATTTTGGAATGATGGTTTCTCCTCCTTCGATTCTTCACGTTTTCCACTATTCCTGCTTTTACTTTTGCTATGGGATAGGCCTTGACATTTTGTGGATGTGAATTGAGATTTTAAGGCTTGATCTTAAGAAGAATTTGTTTGTTTACTTGTCATCAAGATTATACCCTCATGAGCTTCCAGCCTTCCTTGCAAGCCTTCAAGAGAAAGTGAAGCAATATAATTTGATTCATCAATTGCAACCGCAATATGATCGAACTTGATTGGTAGGCTTCGTAGAATTTTTTCGACGGCTCTTTGGGTCTCCACTACTTCTCCGTTTGAAGCCATTTGATTTATGATGGAAGTGAGACGAGTAAAATACTCTGAGATTTTCTCACTATCCTTCATCTCGAGCTTTTCGAATTCAGCTCGTAGCGACTGCAGGCGAACCTTTTTTACTTGATCTTGGCCAGAATACGTTGTATTCAATATTTTCCAAGCCTCCTGAGCATTTGCAAATTTTGAAATTTTCTCATAAACTTGAATTTCAAGTGTCTGATAGATTTGAAAGAGAGCCTTCCGATCTTTCTGTTTTTTTCTTTTCATAAGATCTCTTTGGGCAACTGTGAGTTGCGTCTCATCTTCCAGCGCACCAATACTTCCTTCAACAACTGTCCACAAGTCTTGAGATTCAAGATAGAGCCTCATTAGATTGCTCCAATAATCAAACTTTTCACCGTTGAATCAAGGAACAAGGGAGACAAAGTTGTTTGACATTTTTAAACCAATCTCTAATACCAATTTGTTAAAATAGAAAAGAGAAGAGAATTATAATTTTAGAGGAGGACAGACATTTTTTTTATAACTTGCTTTTTGTCTTGCCTACAACTTTCATACAGCACAACAAAATGACCACATATATATAGTGGTTTACAACCCTTACAAACGGACATAACCTTTTTGAATAGACACCCTTTCACTTCAATAGACATGACTTTTACTTTATAGACACGACTCTTCATTTCAATAGACACGAATTTTCAGTGAACTGACACGACTCTTCACTGAACGGACATGACTCTTCATTCGAATAAACATGACTTTTCACATCAGCAGACACGACTCTTTTATTTTGGTTTACACCAACAATATCAACTCAATAAAATCAAGGCTTTTGATTATTATTTTTGGAATTATTATGTACTTTTCATATTAAAGAAACGATGGTCTGAGAAACTTTGGCTAATGAATTTATGGCAAAAAAGTATAACTTTATTTATTTTGGCTTAACACTATTTTAAAATATACCTATTATTTATGCTTTAGAAATTGGTCTAATTGAGGGATGAAGATGAGCGGTCTTTTAGAATTATTCTTTTCCTCTTTTGTCAATTAGACTACAGTTGTTTATTTATTAGTCACCTTACAGAATTGATAGCAGATATTTACATGGTGACTCTTGTCACCGGCTAACTTTATCCTATCTTTGGTCAAGTTCTTTTTCGAATTGCATTTTGATGATCTAGCTTGTATGTACTACAACGGTTTTGCACAAATCCAGAAGGAAAAATGAAAACACGTTGTTTAGCACATTTATAGAACTTTTCCTGATTGTTGGTTATTAGAAAGCCACCAAGTTTTTTAGTAGTGCAAAATGCATCACATTAGTAGATTACTACCTACTACTTCAAAAAAGCTTCTCTTCTCAATTTCTTGAAATCTACTTCCATTGCCTTGTTCAAAGTTTTGGCTCTATGAGCTTTATATGATCGTCACCTTTTCATGAGTAGAATGCAAAACTTTAGCAGCTTCCAGTAGAGCTACATACTTTAAAATATGTTCATATGCCTTTTTTTTTCAAGAGATACAAAGTCGTAGAAGAAGAAAATAACAATAATCAAAATGTGACTATTATGTATCCTACTCATAGGATCTTCATCCTTCAGATTTGCATGGACTCTTCTTAGAGTTGCTTCAATAACAAATTGAGCAGTTAAGGCTTCTTCCTTGTTGATATTTTGTATCTTTATCCCAATATTTTGTGATGCATAATGATATTTTTTTAAACTAAAGAAATATTTATAATGTGTGAAAGTTCAAAGGTATTGAGTGGTGTACCTTGTCTTCTAGTTGTTTTTCTGGGTTTTCTAAGCTTCAGTTTAAGTCTTTTTTGGTTCATTGCTTAGCTGTAATTAAGAAAAATTTAAAATTATCATTATAAATTAATTTCATATAAAAGAATCTTAAATAATTGAATTTGACATGCTTGAGTTTATCTGCCTAAATATATAATGCATATTTGAAATATTTAACTAAATGTTAATACTTTAACATTATCATAGCTTGTCTGATTGCTTATTGATGATGGAGATACTTCTAACCAAGTTTATGTTTTAGTTCAGCCTACAACTGATTATTTCACATATTTTGCTATTTTAGAAGTTAACAATGGCAATTATCCAACACTTTATGCAACTATTCGGGTTTATTTGAAGGTTCAAAAGAGGCAACGACTCAAAGCACTGGCAGTTGCGAAAAGAACTGAGTTTCACATTGGGCTTAACATAGTAAAAGAACTTATTTGATAAGAGAAACATAGTTGGCTAACCCTTTAGGTGTAGCTTCTATGACTCATGGTAGTATTCAAAATACACATGCATGGTATGAAGAATGCACCTCTTTTATGCTTTAAAAAATTGCTAATTGTTCTAGTTCGTTAGTGGTTGCAACACATTATCTTGAATCAGGTATGAGGTCTTTGAAATACTATTTTAATCCAGTTATAGTTATTTTTCTTGACTTAATATTAACGTTATGACCAACTACCATTATCATGTAGCCTTCGTATCTTAAATAAGCATGTGCATGCCAAAGTAATTCGATGCGATTATTTTGTTTTAATATGCATTGTTCAGCTTCTTTGTGTTATAACCATATTGAATGAGACAAGGTTGTATTTGAATATTATGAATTTACTGCAAGTTGAACTATTTAGAAGGTTGACGAGCCTGATGTGTAGTTTGTGAAAAGGTTGAGAAATCCTATTGTGTGTCGTGATAAAAGGAAATTCTTGTTGAGGAATCTAGTGTGTATTATGAACAACCATAGTGTTCTTCATGGAATTTTATAATGTATTTAGTGCAACAATAGTATAAATGATTTCTATAAAATTACCTTTGCTAACTTCATTATGTCATTTCTAACTATATTAATTATAACTAATAATTATAAAAACTAGAAATCTAAACACCATGTTTGTGTGTGTATGATGTATATATCCATATATATAAATACACATACATACTCATCATATTGAAAGAAAATTACCTTCGCTAACTTTATTACTTCATCTCTAATTACACAAATTAGAGATATATATACGCACATGCAAGCACCCACATACACATATAATAAAAACTCAACGTCTGAACACCGTGTGTGTGTGTATGTATGTATATAAACATACATGCACATAATAGTGAATATTATCATATGGTAGGGTAGCATAGACCTTTTCCCCGTCTCCTTAGTTTTTGTCTTCATATATTCATTTAGTTTTTTAATAATCTCATTAATCTCTTCATCGACATTTTCACTATTACGTTTTCAAAAGCCTCATTGCTTCTTTAATACCATCAATAATAATAGTTTCACTTAAGCCTTTATGTTTCCATGTTACCATTTGATTTAGCATAAACTTTTCAATTATAGATCTGTTCATTTTTTATCTCGGCAACTTCAATATACATCATGCAATAAATTTGAAATTTTGTCTAAATTAATATTTACCTCAACAAAAGTTAACAAAAATTGAATTCTTAACTAATCAAATAAACTTAAGTAACTAATATTCATTTTCTCACATGATAAATATTAGGTTTTAAAAAATCAACATAACTTGGCATGCATATTCATTATATGGAGGAAAATCGCTAATCACTCCTTTCAGTTTTGAAAGGAAACGTCAACGTTGGCGATGACTAGACATCTTATGTTTGTTTAAAGTTTTTTATTATAATTTTGTGATTGAAGGTGAAGTTTTTTAGTATAATTTTGTGATTAAAGGTGGCCACAACTTAAGTGGTTAGAAATTTTTTGAATTCAATTGCTCTGTAGAATCAATAACTTTAATCGATTGAGCATTATTTGGCATCATATTTAGCATTGCATTTTCTGAAGTTTTACATGCAGGAAGATTTGTACAAGAAATTAGATATTAAACAAACAAATAAGATAAGTTTCTTATGCATAATTGCTTGTATCATTTTAACATGCATGTACTTGTTTACCAATGGTTCCACATTACTTCCCTAATCCTTTTTCTTGGCCAATATATCAAAAATGAGTTCATATTTCTTATTTTCTTGTGTTCTTGTTTTCTTTCTAGGGTCAACGTTACAAGAAATGTATAGCTGAGTGTGATTAATCAGCAATCAATAAATACAGTATAATGTGTTGTTAGGACCATGTATACGACAAGCTGTGTTTTTTGTTGTTTAGTTTAAGTAATTCAATTAAAGTGTGGGCTTCCATGAAGTTTTTTTCCGTTCCACTGGTTTCTTTCTGGATTAATCCTAAGGTTGACAGAAATAGCTCATATTTTCGAAATAGATGAAATTCTTATTTGAAAAACATTCTTATTTAAGACAAAGTTTATATAAAATTCTATTGTAGAAACTGGAAGCTGCTACATTTGTAATCATCCAAATTAATCATCATATGCAAGGAAGTAGCGATAGATTTATGAAAAAATATTGGCTATATTGTATTAAATTCCTTTTAAGGATTATATAACTAATTTGAATTATTTAATGATTTCTTATACATGTATTTTTTTTGACAATATTATGATTTTCAAAATCTTATAGAAACTAAGATGCAGATTCCTGGGTCCTTAGAGAACTATTGGATTATCTCTGATTCTTTTAACGGTATGCATATAGTTAAATTTATATTTGAGTTTCTTGTTCTAGTTTTGGCAGTGCATAAGTTATAGTAAATAAAGATGCATAAAACATGTATCTGTTAGGAAAATGATTGAACAGATTCATATTACGTACTATATGTTGATGCATTGAATTCAATACTTCGCCCTAATTTACAAATAAACTTAAATGGAAATTGTAAAAGTAAAAACAACAATATTTATAAATATCTGAACATGTCACACAATGGAGGAGCATTGAAGTATTTTGATGTTCAATGCGGCACAATTAAACTAACAAATCTGAAAAATAATATCTTTAATATAATGATTTCACGTAATTGGGTTAACCCTGCATTATTAGAGCAGAGGTGATCCAAGACATTCATAACTCAGTTATAATTATCGATTAATATTAATCATCCGACAAACTACAAATAGTTTATGTAGTTATAATATATATTTATACTCTGCAAATAGTATGCCAGATGCGTTTTATTTGCTGCTTAAAGTATTTATGATTTGTCAGATTTCCTTTATGACATTTATCTTGGATAAGGCTGTTATCATTTAGAATATCCATTCTTATCTTGGTTTATGTATTTCCATGCCAACCGATGAAGCTAACATTTCTTTAGCTCATAATTCACATGGTATTCATTTCTTCAATGCAAATGCTCAAGAAGTATCACACTATTTACTTGGTGCATTTCTCTCTTTACCTTGCTAAAGTCTACAGTGAACAAAGGCAGAGGCAGTTAGTTAAGTGGGTTTTTTCTAGATGGATACACTTTCTCGATATTTAAGTTGTTGATTTAGATGATGATGGCACAGTCAAGTAAACTTTTCAATTATCTTCATTCATCATAAAGTAGTAATAGTAATAATAATAACATGTGCTTTTGGATTTTCTATTTTTCATTTTTTTTACACCCTTACAAAGTTTGTAGTGTACGAGTTAAAGGAGATAAGGAAAATCAAATATGAGGATATTGCACTTCTGATGCAGGAATTTGAGAAACTTGATGTGGATCGGTCTGGTGTATATCAACCACTTATGTTCTTGCACAATCTGAGGTTTCGTTCATGGTAATGGTTTATGCTCAATTAATTTATTAAGATATATGATGAAACATCGGCTTTGTTAAGTTACCCCCTGAACACACATTAGTAAACTTAAAAATATATGTTAGTAAACGCAAAAAAACATCCCAAACAAAATAATAATAATATTATAAATATCCTCATTCTCGCTATAAATAATGAATTTAGGGCGTCATACGTTAAGATAGTATTATCATAATTATAACATATGCCTTAAGGATATATTATGAAGATAAATTCAATGTTAATTGATCAAATGCTTTTGTGTTTATGGAAATTGGCAGAAAATGTATGTTAACCCGCCTTTTGGCAAGGCATTACATCGACGGATTTAACTTAGTCAACTACACAAGACATAACATAGTCGACAAAAAAATAGCACGAGATGTTTAAAATATGGTTTCAACAAAGATTGAGTCGTTTCAAATTGCTTGGAGTTTGCTTCGGGTCGTCCTTGGGTTTGCTTCGGGTTTCCAAGCATGTTACTTCGAGTTTTCAGAAGGGCTGCTTCGGGTCTTTGAGAAACTAGCCACTTTGAGTCAACACAGTAGCTGCTTCAAGTCGCCAATAGGTTTGCTTCGGGTTAAGGAGATGATTGCTTCGAGTCAAAGCCACAGATCGATCAAAGACCATTTGCTTTGTATCCATCAACATCATGTTCATCTAGTTCGTATCCATGTGCTTCGGATCCATCACCGTTGTGCACTTTGTATAGACCTATTTACTTCCACACTCACCAGCTTCGTATCGATCAACCTCCCATATGTTTCGTATCGATTGATCAAATGATAGATACGAGTTTATTAACCATGGATCGATACGAAGCTACAAGCCGAGCATCGATGCAAAGTGCAAGGGGACCAGTCCAAGTTTATTTCCTCCACAACTGCTTGCTTTCGTATCGATCGGCCAAGCGATCGATATGAATCAATGATCACTCGATCGATACGAAAGCAAGGACATAGGATCGATGCGAAACCCAACCTTTTTCATCGATACGAAGTAGTCCACATTTATCACCTTCGTATTGATCATGTTGATGTACATTTTGTATCGATCGACCAGATGATCGATACGAAACTATCACTTTCCATCGATACGAAGCTAGCACCAGAAGATCGATATGAAATACATGTGCTAGCATTGATCAATACGAAAGGTCCATGGGTATGGATACGAAAATGCCTCCAGACAATTGATACGAAATGATGCGCACTAGATGGATACGAACGAGGTGACACCAGTGGATACGAATGAAGCCTAGAAGAGAGTTGGACTCGGTCACTCGGCATAAAAAGAGGGTCGATCTTAGATGATAGCGCCACGTCATCCATCAACAGATGCTGTTATGGATAAGAAGATATCGATGCAAACGGCATCGATACGAGCTCGACAATGCCTTGTAAATCCAAAATGCATCAATCATAACTCAAGATCTACAAGTCCATATGCTACCAAATTTTCATAGGAGCTTGAACCTTAGGAATGTTCATGATCGATCCCGGCTAGATTGGGAAAGATTTGGATCGATAAGAAACTCATTCGTATCGATCATGGATTGAGTTGAAACGACCAAGGATCGATCACGTCGGCCCACCTATGTTAGAGAAGGAGTCTTCTGAAGTTTGAGGCAGATATTCTCAGCCAAAACCTATAAATAGCATCCCTAGGCCTTTAGACAAGGGATCTTTTTGGTTCTTCAACACCGTTACTCTACAGAACTCCATTGTAACTCGATTACTATCATGTATACTCTTGTAACTAGCGAGTGATAAGTAATAAAACAGCAACTCTTCATAGTGGATGTAGGATACAACGTCGAACCACTACAAATCATGTGTTTCTACTGCTTTCCTTTTTAATTTTGATTGTTCTTCACATTTATATTCCCCACATACTTACTATCTGTGATTGTAAATGGGTGCTTTCATTGACATTGGGGTATTTGTTACCAATTTTGGCACAAACATTTTGGTGCTTTCACCGAGAAGGCTAGCACCCAAGGATTCTACATCTTGAACTTTTGGATCAGAAATCTTAAAGACTTGGTTCTAGAAATCTATGACGAAGCAATAAACAAGGAGACAAAGAGCGGAGAGAAGTCAACATGTAGGAGGTCAGGAGGCTTCCTCAGGAGCGAATCAGGCCTCATTCTTCATCACCCGAGACAAGATGGAGATGATGATGGAAGCCATGCAGGAGGAAATGCTAAAAAGGCAAGAAGAGATGATGCGGAACCTACTCCAGCAGATTGGACAGACTAGAATGCAAAATCGAGGAAACGCAACTACAGGAAGTGTTGGAAACAGGGATCAAGAGAATGGAGAAACCATGATTCAGAATGTAGCGGGACCATCAGGAGTAGTCCACGAGCTAGGGGGCATTCCCCCTGATCATATAGATCCAATCCCTGGTAGGATACCAAGCGGAACAATGAAACACGGCGTTGATAGAGGAATGGATGCTCGTCCAAGAGAGCAGATCCTAGGAGTCCCTCATGAACTCGAGAGGCTGATCAGAGGAAATAGACAAGGACCCCCACTTGACGGCAGTGATAGATTGAAAGAGATGGTTAGACGAGCAATGAGAGACGGATTAGTGAATAGAGATCTAGAAGATGTGAATAGGAGCCCCTTCGCTCCCGCAATTAGGCAGGCTAGAAATCCACTAGAATTTGAGCTACCAACACTGGAGACGTACGATGGAAGGACTGATCCTGCTTTTCATCTGACGAGGTACATGAGGCATATGAAGGTACTGGGGGCATCAGAGGAGGTCATGGCCCGGTGTTTTTCATTGTATTTGATATACATAGCAGCACTATGGTTCAGACAATTGGAGAGCGGCTCCATTGAAACATGGACCGAGTTGACCGAAAATTTTATAAGGAAGTTCAGAGTTCACATTTCAAGACCCAAGAATGTTACGTCTCTGACAACACTGAAGCAAAGAACCGAGGAATCTTTGAGGTGTTTTTTGACACGATTCAATATAGCGGCAGCATCAGCTGATCGACCCGATCCATCCATGGTTTTGATGGCAGATGTATCTGGCATAGCCGACGACACAAAATTCAAGAACTCATTGACGGAGGATCCACCCATGGATCTAGGAGAGTTTTACCATGAGGCAGAAAGATTCTTGCGACAAGAGGATGCACTTGCTGAGAGAGAGGAAGGAGAGGGAATTGATGTTTATGCAGTCAAAGGTGGAGACCCGCCCGAAAAGGATTCAGGCAAAGATAAAGGGAAACGAAAGGCAGATAATAGCAGCGACGAACCAAAGCAATCGTGAAAGGAACCGAGATTCACCTCTTATATGGGGTTGAACGAGACTTTGGAACGGATTTACCATGACACTAGGGGGTAGGTTCCCTACTGGAGGCCAATGAGGAGGGATCCGACCAACAATGGGAGGAAGTCAGACATGTACTGCTTATTCCATGAACTAAGCGACCATAGTGCAAATGATTGTAGACACTTGAGGGACGAGATAAAAAAGCATATGCAGAATGGCATGCTATTACAATACATGAGGAGGCGAGCAGCGACGGTGGAGCAAGAACGACCACCATCTGCATCAACTGGAGATGGCTCAGAATCGATTCATCATCTTGTCATCGACTGATTGAAATAATTATGAATAAGTCGCAAACTCCACATTAGTGCGGTTAAGCCGCTTACACATGTACATGATCACGAACGGTCCTTAGGCGCGCTTTGAGATGACTATCAACCGCATTAGTGTAGTTGCCTGCACTTTGACGTCTCTTCTTTCCTTTTGTTTTCTAATTTTTGTATCTGGATTTGATTTGGTTGGACATTTTGGTTTTAAGTCTCATTTTGAATGTATATCTGGTATTTATAATTCCATAATGGCTAAGTCATTTACACATGTATGGGATCGCGAACGGTCCTCAGCCATGCACTGAGATGGCGATAAACTGCCATAACGAATAGTTTGGAAACTCACTCGAACATGAAATCTGACAATAATGATACTAAGTCCCCTCTGGGCACACATAGCTCGCATCGAATGGCACCCGACCACGAACAGTCACCTTTCGCCTCTAACGACACTCAACCTCGAATGGTCACAGCTCGCCTCGAATAGCGCCCGACCGCGAACGGTCACAATTCGCCTCAAACGGCACCGAACCGTGAACGGTCATCATTCGCCATGAATGGCACCTGACCTCGAAAGGTCGCATACCACCCCAAATGGCATATGATCTCTAACGATCACCATTCGCGGTATGGTAAGATTATCAGTCTCTTTATAGGTCATTAACAGGATATGAACATCCAGCTTATGGCACTACAAAACACACCTTCTTATCGCAAAGCATGTTTTGGGGGGAACAATACATCAGTGGATTTAACCTAATCAACTACACAAGACAAACATAGTCGACAATCAAATAACGTGAGATGTTTAAAATATGGTTTCAACAAAGATTGAGTCGCTTCAAGTTGCTTGGAGTTTTCTTCGTGTCGTCCCTAGGTTTGCTTTGGGTTTCCGGGCATGTTACTTCGAGTTTTCAAAAGGGCTACTTCGGGTCTTTGAGAAACAAGCCACTTTGAGTCAACACAACAGATGCTTCGAGTCGCCAATAGGTTTGCTTCGAGTCAAGGAGATGATTGCTTCGAGTTAAAGCCACAGATTGATTAAAGACCATTAGCTTCGTATCCACTAACATCATGTTCATCTAGTTCGTATCCATGTGCTTCGGATCCATCACCGTTGTGCACTTTGTATCGACCTATTTACTTAAACACTCACCAGATTCGTATCGATCAACCTCCCATACGTTTTGTATCGATCGGTCAAACGATCGATATGAATCTATCAACCATGATTCAATACGAAGCTACAAGCCGAGCATCGATGCAAAGTGCAAGGGGACCAATCCAAGTTTATTTCCTCCATAATTTCTTGCTTTCGTATCGTTCCTTTTTATGTATGTTTCGTATCATTCGGCCAATCGATCGATATGAACCAATGACCATTCAATCGATAGGAAAGCAAGGACACAGGATCGATGCACAACCCAACCTTTTTCATCAATACGAAGTAGCCCAAATTTATCTATTTCATATCGATCATGTTGATGTATATTTCGTATCGATCGACCAAATGATCGATTTAAAACTATCACTTTCCGTTGATACGAAGCCAGCACCAGAAGATCGATACAAAATACATGTGCCAGCATTGATCGATACGAAATGGTCCATGGGTATGGATATGAAAATGCCTCCAGACAATCGATACGAAATGATGCACACTAGATGGATACAAATGAGGTGACACCAATGGATACAAATGAAGCCTAGAAGAGAGTTGGACTCGGTCACTCGGCATAAAAAGAGGGTTGATCCTAGAAGATATCGCAACGTCATCCGATCAACACGTGCTGGCATGGATGTGAAGATATCGCTGCGAACGGCATCGATACGAGCTAGACAATGCCTTGCAAATCCAAATTTGCATCGATCATAACTCAAGATTTTCAAGTCCAAATGCTACCAAATTTTCACAGGAGCTTGTGTACAACCTCAGTATTGTTCATGATCGATCCCGGCTCGATTGGGCAAGATTTGGATCGATACGAATCTCCTTCGTATCGATCATGGATTGAGCCTAAACAACTAGGGATCGATCATGTGGGCCCACCCATGTTAGAGAAGGAATCTTCCAAATTTTGAGACAGATATTCTCAACCAACACGTATAAATAGCATCCCTAGGCCTTCATAAAAGGGATCTTTTTGGTTCTTCTATGCCATTACTATGCCGAACTCCATTGTAACTCGATTACTATCATCTATACTCATGTAACCAACGAGTGATAATCAATAAAACAACAACTCTTCAAAGTGGACGTAAGCTACAATGCTGAATTACTATAAATCATATGTTTCTACAACTTATCTTTTCAACTCTGATTGTTCTTCACATTTATATTCTCCACATACTTGCTATCTATGATCTGTGATTGTAAACTGGTGCTTTCATCGACATTTGTGTGTTTGTGACCAATTTTGGCATAAATAATGTACTTTATCCTTCATTTGATTAGAGATTACAAAATGCACCTAGCAATTAGTTTGATAATTGACATAATCATTTATGTTGGAGGAGTTATATCAATTACACTATTCAAATGTCAAATGTTTATGAGCGTTCATTTGTAGGATAACTGGATATTTGGGTGTCTCTATCTCATTAGTAGCTGTTGTTGTTGGGCTCTTTGGTTGATTTTGAAGGTATTTTTTCTACGCCCATTCATATATTAGGTTTCGAATTTCATCAACAATTAGATGATTTAGAAATATACAAATATGAAGGCCTAATATGTTTTAGCTCACAGTCACATATCTTAAATTAAATAAAATCACTTCATTGTCAGACATTTTCTTAAGTTGGAAAAGGCGTAAATTATAAACTATATGTTAATTATTTGATGAACAGGTGCTGATATGCAGAAATTATCTTGATCCATTAACTCAGTCAAGTTAGATATGTATATTACGTTCATTGCGGTTTGTAGGTTTTACTTTCTTCTTGGTACCTGATTTGAAAGCATGGAAACTGAATTCTTCATTTTAGCTACTGTTTTGCTTATATGCATTAAGTTCTATGCATCAAATTCTTTATTATATACTTACATTCGTGGGTATTTTCATGGTATAAAAACCTTATGTAAGAGAGAATCGAATAACATCACATATTGTTCATCATCAAGCAAATGCTAATTTATACCTTGCTATATTTCAAGGAGGGATGGGATCTAAAGTTACTGTTTACTTGCAGTCATGGTGCATATCGAAAAGAGGTCCTCTTTTTCAGGCATGATTAATCCTCTAGGCAGCGTTATTGTTACTATCCTCGCAGTTATATTCATTGATGAACATCTTTATCTTGGAAGATGTGCATATATGTTTTCTTAAATTAGGAAAATTAGTGAACTTTTGGTTTAAGTTATACTGCAACGTTACCTATAACTGACATTCAGAATAGATAATCAAAACAAACTATATCTAATCTATAAGTTTTTCCATAAGTAATTAGGAATAGCTCCATGCAAACTATTACTAGACAAGTTTAGATGATTAAGCCTGTGTAAATTGCATATAGACTTTGGTATTATGCCTGTAAGTTTCCCATTGGTGTATAAGCGAAGGGAAGTGAGGATGGTAAGCTCCCTAATAAATGGAGGATTTGCCTGTCAGTTTAGAAAATATGATCATTAGGTTTTGCAATAGCTGAACAGTGAATGATGGGATGGTGCCAGGTATTTCAGATGCCTTTAGAAGGAGATCTGTTATTCTATGTGTTTTAGACTCACACCATACAAATGCCCATATGCAGAAGTCGAGGCCTGAACTTTTCCATGAGTTTAATATTAGTGGCTATGAGAAACAGTCTAATATGCTGCAATCGAACTAGGCTTAGATAGGAAGGGCTGAATCATTGAGGGAGAGAAGAGTTGCAACAATAGGGTACTGAGAGAATTCTGGTAAGACAGTAAGCCAACTAGTTTTAGTGTCAAAGCATATCTGCAGCAAATGAGAGGTGTTGTAGCGAAGAAAACATGATGGAAAAATCGAAAACATTAAGGTTGAACTGAAAGCCTATAGGTATAACCAAAAGTGTTGCAAAAATGTGGAGAGTAGCAGCGGATAATCAACCAGACATTTGGGATTGCAACAACAACAAACTATACTAACTAAAAGCTTTCAAACATTTGAGCATTTTGGTGCACCTAGAATCAATGTGCAGCCTAAGTAGCCAGAAAGAAAGGACTGTTTTTAGGTTGAGAAGAATAATATGTGGACAAGTGTGGTTTCATGCTTTTAGGATTAGAACTAGGCAAACTTAACTCTATAATGATGCCTTCTAGATTTGCATTTGATTCCAAACCATTTGCAAACCATTTAATGTCTGTTGGATTTGCATTTTCTTCTTTATTGTGTTTGTCAATTGTCACTGACTCGTTTACTAGTCAAAAATGCAAATTATATTTTGCTATTTATGACTTACCGACAAGTGGTTTATACATACATATTATAAAATATCATTGACAAAACAATTGACTGGTACATTTTTTGGGTGCTATCTTACTCTATGTTTCCTTTTTTTAAAGTTAAAAATATAGTTCATATGCTAAGCTCAAATGATTTCTTCTTATTATACAATTATGACAATCATACTAGCATTAGTGATGTTACATATGATTATGCAAAGGAAAGGTATCGCTGAAGAAGATACTTTGGATGCAGCCTCAGGAAAGAATGGTACTAGAAGAGACTGGCATGTACGTGAACATCAAGCCGGTCAGACTATAATGAGAGTCCCTAGGTTTTAGATTTATTTTTACTCTATGTATCATTATCTTACCTATATATGTTGTGTGTGGTAATAATTTTGTTATATGCACTGTCCTGGTAATTGGGTAATGATGAACAAACAACAAGGAGGCTATCTAAAGAATAAAAAAGAGTTTAGAAGCTATTTATATTAAATTATGAGTATTATGTAATACTAATAATATATTTGAGTAATGTATGGATATTGTGTTATTGGTTGTGTATATGTGTAGAAGCTAATACATAAGCTAAAATCTTATAAGAATCCTATAGAAAAATAACTTGTACATCATTTTTACTTCACCTTATGTGCATGTTTTCGAAATTTAGAATCATATAGAAAATTAATGTATAGATCATATTTACTTAACTTTATGTGATGTTTTGATAATTCAAAATTAACTTTATGTGTTGTTTTGATAATTTAAACTTTTTTGATAGAAAAAGGGTTCTTTATAAATAACCGACAAAACGTATACTTTCATAATATGCCTCATTAAACCTTGCAAACCCCTAGCCTAAATGGATACCTTGCAAACCCCTAGCCTAAATGGATACCTTGCAAGGAAAAAGAGTACATATCATGTCTGTATATTAACAGTACAATGTGAAGAAAAAAAAACAAAGCAAAAACCAAGTTATCAAATAGGTGGCGGAGTAATCAAAGTGGATATGCACTCAAAACCATCTATACAAACACACTTGGGCAAATAAAATTCAAAATAAGTATAAAAAAAACAAAGGAAAGAAAGCCACGTGTACTCTACAAGGACAAAATCAATAAAAGAAGACTTCTTCGATCTCAGTTCAATAACTACAAAACTTCCAGAGAGAAAATGAAATACAGTCTCTCAAACAAAACCAGATCTGAAAGCTTCAACACCTCTCGAAATGGAAGAATCGCTTTTATAAATTAACTCTGGACGATGGCAGAGATAAGAACCTCTACCAGGTTCTTACCAGCAACATGGAACTCACGGAGGACGATGAATCGAGTTAGAATCAATAACGACTTCGAATTCAGCAAAGATAAGATCTAACTACTTGCTTTTCTTAGTAATATCTAATTTCTGTTGAATAAGTTGTTTACGATCTTGAATAATTAGTAATTTCCTAATTTGACCCAGTATTTCAATACTTTTAAAAATATGAGAGTTCCTTTCACACCATATGTGCCAAATCAGAGAATTAAAGGAAATATTAATGAGATGATTATGAAGTGAACTGCTTTTCTGATTTTGGCACATTAATTCCATAATTTGGCCGATGTCATAAGAATTTCCCAGATTGATTTTAAGCTTATTCATAAATTCATCAAGTAACTGCCTCGAATAGATGCATTTGAAAAATAAACGGTCTCGATCTTCATTATGGTTTTGACACAACATACAAGGTAGGTTAATATCAGATTTCCATTTGCTGATCCTATCTTTGGTATTCAATTTATTTAATCTAGCCATAAGACTACAAACAGACATTTTAGGAGCACATAATTTGTCCTAGATTATACTTGTCCAGTTTATTTCTACATGTTTATTTCTAGTTTGATTCTATGCCAAATTTAGTGTGAATTGGCCATTATTGTTAGGGATCCGGTACCAACGGTCTTGTTGCACGTGATTGAGAATTTTGATGTTTTGAATTTCTTGATGCATTTGGATAGGAACACCATCAAGTTGATTCTTCCAATTATGTCCTGTTATTAGAGAAGAAACTTTTCTTTTGTGTCTATTAGAAGTAGCCATAAATTTCCATCCCAATTTGTCCACCAGAGAGTATCCATTGAGCCATGGATCACACCAAACACTAGTATTATTACCATTAACAATTTTTCTATCAATTAGTCCTCTGCACAATACTCTAGCACGCAACAAACATTTTCGAGTAGTAGAAGCATTATTATCTATATGAATTGTCCAAAAATTCTTGTTATTGCATTATTTTTTGTACATCCACTTAGACCATAAAGAGTCCCCCTAAATAAATTTCCATAACAGTTAGATTGAAACAGCTTTTCCAATATCAGCAATTTTCCTAATACCAAAACCTCCCTCTCTTTTAGTTTTACACACATCTTCCCAGCACATATTGTGTTATTTAGACTTCCATATAAAATTAGCACATATAGAATTAATTCTTTGTGTGACTGAAGCAGAGAGGGGGGAAACTATAGCCAGAATTGAATCATGGGATAGATCACAGTTTTTACTAGCTCGATTCTACCACCGATGTTGAGCAATCTGATGCTCCAATGATTGAATTTTTCGGTTACTTTTGTCTATTAAACACCCAAAATCCCTTGCTTTAAGTTTATTGTTTGATAATGGAATGCCTAAGTATATCACAGGGAGTTAGCAAATACTAATTTTTAATATATCAGCAATCTGCTGTTTATGAACTGCTCCTTTACTAAAAAAACAGAGTGGATTTGTTTTCATTTAAATTCAGTCCAGTTAACACTTTCAACCTCTAAAACACCTGTTGTATAGTCTTTGCATTATCCACGGCATTCTTAGTCAAAATTAAGATATCATCTGCATATAATAAGTGGGTGATCATAGGCTCAATGTTGCATATGGAGGTAATATTACCTTTTATAAATTCCACATCAAGATTAACAGAGAGGATTTCCATTGCTATGGAAAATAAATATGGTGAGAGAGGGTTACCTTGTCTTAGTCCCCTCAAATTATCTATATAACTAAAGGGGGATCCATCAACTAATAACGAGAACGAAGGAGTAGAAATACATTTGTAAATAAGATCAGCAAATGTCAATGGGAAATCCATAGAAATCAGCATGTGATGAATACACTTACGATTAATTTTATCATAAGTTTATGTAAATCAATTTTCAGAGAAAAATTGTTAGAATTTTTCATATTGAATCCTCTAACCATTTCATACGCCAGCAAGGAGTTTTCATTGATTGTTCTCCTAGGGATGAAAGCATTTTGATTATATGTAATAAGATCGTTCATATAATCTTTCATTCTATTATAAAGGAGATTGGCTAATATTTTATATGAAACATTGCAAAGAGAGATCGGTCTAAAATCAGCCATATCAACTGCTTTAGGTTTTTTTTTGAATAAGGCATTTAAAAGTATGGTTAATTTCTTTGATAATTTTACCTGACTGTAAAATGCCATTCATAGCACTAAGTATTTTAGTATCGATTTAATCCCAGTGCACCTTGTAGAATTTAGAGTTTATGGCATCAGGCACTGGTGCGCTATTGTCATTGATCTAAAATATTGCAGTTTTAGCCTCCTCTAGCTGAAATGGTTTGCATAAACTTCTTTTAGCCTGATCAGAGAAGATTTTCTTGCAAATAATGTTTGGAAATTGGTTTAAATCCAGCGATGAATTAAACAGAGAAGAAAAGTAATTAATTGCTTCACTAGTAAGTTTAGCTGATGCTGAAGCCCAAGTGCTATCTGAATTAAGAATAATATTGCTCCTTCGTTTAGGTAGAGGTTCAACTATTTTAATTTAAATGAAATTGGTAGGTATATCCCCCTTAAGTAACCAATTAGATTTCATTCTTTGATCAATTTCAGTAGCTAAAAATTTCATCATGTTATGAATCTGATCATATTTGGTTATATATTGATCAATCAGATAATTATTCATATGATTATTCACCAATAGCTAATATAGATCATTGGCTTCTTTTTTAGTTGAGAAATCACTTTCTGTTTGTTGGTTTTAATTTTGCTCTAGATCTTTAAAGCAGCTTTTACAACTTTAATCTTGCACAAGAGGCTATACAGGGGGTTTCCAGGCATAACATGCATCATAATTTCTTATAAATAAGCTTGGTAATCAGCTTGGAGATGCCAAGAGTTATTGTATTTGAAAGGTATTTTGTTCCTCTCCTTATTATGAAATAAGATTTTGATCAAAATGAGAGTGTGATCACTAATAGAGTGATCACCAAAACTGATACCAAAATGAGGAAATCTATCCATCTATAAAGAGTTCACAAAAATCCTATCTATTTTACCATGCATAGAAAAATTAAGCCCTCCTTTCCATGTAAAGAAATTCCCAGTAAAGTGTGGTTCTATGAGCTTAGTAGAATATGTGCAATTAATGAAATCTCGATCACCCATGGAGTTCAAAAGGCCATTATTAATTCTATCTCTAGATGATAGGATAGCATTAAAAATCTCCCACCACGATCCAAGGGAGATTAAAAAATTATGACTATTCATTAATACAGGTCAAAAGATCCAGTCTCATTATTTCATCATTAGAAGCATAAACAGTGGTACCAGGAACATTGACGCCATTCATATTATATAGAATAGAAGAAATAAATTGGTCATCTGAGTGGAGGATAATGTTAGACCACTGTGAGGAGTTCCAAATAATAAGGATTCTACATTTTAGACCATTTGAAATATTATGGGAGTACTTCCAAATATTACCGACCTTTTTCAAAAGTTTGTCGATATTATCAGTAGATAACTTATTCTCTAATATAGAAAGAAAGGAATGCTGTCTATTATTAAGCATAATAAGAATTTGTAACTGCTTGGAAAGGGCATTTAGGCCATGAATGTTCCAAAATAGGAACTAGATTATAAATTATTTTCGAAGTTGCTATTTTCAGAAGGGGAAGTAGCAATCCCTAATACTCTGCTTTTTTTGGTTTTTTCTTTTACCTTTTAGCTGATTAACCATCATATTCCATGCAAGATTCGCCACAACTTCCAAAGATGTGGTGGCTTTGAATTCAAACGGTGCCTCATCTGGTCTGACCTTATGGATTGATCTAAGTCTAGCTGTAGCTAGCAATTCAGAGCTAGGTTCTTCATTTGTTAAGCAGGGGAGAGGTTCAGGAGGAGCCACAGCTTAACCATTTATACTACTATTAACAATGTTACTATAATTCTCGTTTTGATTTTCCGAATGCTTTCTTTAGATTGAGACTTCTTTTTTAGCATTGTATAATTATTTGGACCAATTGGTTCTGACTGGACATTGTGAACTACATTATTTTGTTGATCTGTCATCACAATATTATCTTCATCAGATATATCATTTTTATGTTGGATTTCCTGTTTTGAAATGTCTTGATTCATGTAAATATCTTTGTTAGTGGGGGGTTCCATCACTTTGTGTTTATGAATATTTGAATCAATATTCATTTTTGAGCTATCTGCCGATTGGGTATTTTGGGTGGGTTTGGGTCTCCAATTTTTTTGAAATTGACAACGAGTTTGATTATGACCAAAGCTAGAACAATTCAAACAAATAGACGATTTTCGTTTATAAGATACTTCTTGCCGTATGATCTCTTCCATTTCAGATATAATAGGATTTCTACTCGGAAATTCAACTGAATTGTTAATCAAATTTAGGACTCTAGCATACGATATTTTAATTATACCTTCAGTGAATTTATCCAGTTTAACTAGGGATCCAAGGACTGATGCAATGCGACCGATTCCTTCTTTAGTCCAATAATCAAGAGGCAATATAGGAAAATGAACCCAAATCGGAATGGTATTGAGCAGTTCTTTTTTAAGTTGCATACCAAGGGTCCACCTTTTCATCATCATTGTTTTTTTATTATAGTAGTATGGACCACCTTCCAAAATTCTATCGTAATCTTTTTTACTGTTAAATTTGATAATATAAAAACCATTCTCCTTAGAGAAAATAGAAAATTCATCCTCAGGTTTCCATACTCTCATAATATTGTCCTTGAAATAAGGATAATATGGTTTAGGGCCAATAATGTATACCACAGTAGCATTATCCCACTGATTTTTAGCATCCTGAACAACTACTGCCAACATTTTAGCACATTTCAACGAATTGAATTCACATGGAGAGCAAAACTTTAGCGGAATGGAAACTGGAACGTTGTTACCCTTGACAACTTCGTTCCATGCTCGACTCGAGGAGGTGGAAAAATTCCATTTGTTGGCCGTGCTTCTATTTTCGGACTGATTGGGGCAGTGGGATCGTATTTGATAGGACCGAAATTATGATTTAAGTTCCGTTGAGGTATAGGACGAGTGCTATTAGTTTGGTTATTCTTGGAATATTTGTGTGGAATCGGATTTTGAGGCACATGGTTCTAGCGCTTCCATCTTCTGGATCTGACTTGAGTAAATCTATCGTTAACATCAACGTGTGAGGCAGCCGACATCACAGGGGGAAACCCAGAAGAGTGATCAGGGGTGATAGTTGGTGGGTCGGGGGAAAGGGGAGGTAGGGCGTTGCTATGATTTCCAGACTCCATGCATACAGAAGTTCGTATGTTGGCGGGCGAGGGGAAAAAGGAGGCCAGGGCGAGAAAAACTCTAGCGGGGATGGGAGAAAATCGGCTGGAGATGCAATCGGCAGGGAGATGTTGGTGGCTAGGTTTTCTTCGAAGCACTAATTTTGTAATTATCTTCAAGCTAATTGGGAAAGGAAAAACTAGCTTATTCCATCATCTAGGGCATTAAACTTACCATTGGCACATTGAGATACTATTGATCTCAATAGCTAGTGGGATAGACTCTAAAAAGCTTGCTCAAACTCAAAAATCATGGAAAATTGGCAATGACCTTAAGGTTGTAGCAGGTAAACTATCGTATCCAACTTAAGGTTGCAACAAGTATATTGTCAGTTCTATCATATTGTTGCAGCAGGTGTATTATCAATTCTAATTAGATCATTTTGTAAGTATTAGGTTATCATGTTTGGTGCTTTATATGCTCCTAATAAAGTTAGTAAAATATTCAAACTATACCATTCTTTTAAGTGTAAGATTAGCATGTGGCAACAAGTGTATTATCAATTCTAATAAGCTTGTTTGTAAGTATTAGACAGTCGGTTCTATAAGCCTTTTATGATTGTGAAGTTCAGATAGAATAAGCTATGAATAATTGAAGTTCATAGTGTTCACTAATCATTTACACCGTAAAAGCACATAATAAGAAAAAAAATTATATTTAAAATTGATTGCTATAGGTAAAAATCGAATGGCAGAGGCATGAATGGTGCAGTAGGTTGATGTGTATGGTTATGACAATGAATGGCAGAACAGTAGCCCAAAGAGATAGTGATGCTGCAAACGAGGCTCAAGATTATGTTGCAAATGAGGCTCAAGGTTCTTAATGGTTTGATCACCCTTGTATTTAATATTAAACCTTTTTTAATGGTATGTACTATACGAATTTTAACACAAACAATTTACGTATGAACAAGGTGTAAAATTGGTTACGTTTGATATTTAATATATGTTTTATTATGAAGCATTTTTTGTGATTGTCGCTTTAATTTATTGGATTGTATGTTAAAGCATTCGAGAAAATTTTTCCATTTGAAAAGCAATTTTTATTTTGTATTAGAAATGCCGTTAAATGACATGTAATGAAAAGGAAATGAGGTGTATAACATAGTAGAAATATATGCTACAGTTAACTAATTTACATTTAAATTTAATAAGAAAACAAAAATAAAGTCTAAAGAACCGATAGCTTTTAATAAACGCTATGGGTTGTTTAGCATCATTTCCTTTTCCATGGCATTTTATTTTAATAGCGTTTCATGCACACTATTAAGGGTAAACATTATAGCGTTAATAAAATGTTACAAAGAAGGAAAGATTCTATAGCGTTTCTTTAGTTTCAAATCATTTAAAACTCAAGTGTTTAAAAAATGCAACGAAATTCATAGCGTTTGCTTTAGTGCTAATTTCATGATCAATTATAGCATGTCAGAACACAACGTTCTTTAAAACGCTATAGCAATCTATGATAGTGGTATTCAAAGGCTATAAAAGGTCCAGTTTCTTATAGTGTCAATCGTCAGCTCAACGGGTGCAGCCCTGGTTTCTTTGAGCTCCTCTATAACATCCTCTACCTGGAGGCCTGAAGCCAAGCGTTGCAGATGCTGCAGTCATCCATAGTATTAACTTTTGGTGACAAAATACGGTAATGTTAATAGTATCCATAATATCATAAGCACTTGAATGTGAAATAAAATCATTACAGATTAAAACAAATTTCTGATTGCATTTCAAAACAACATTTCATATCCAAGTTACATAATCCTAAACATTTCCCAGGTTCAGAGCAAATATAATTATTATAAATACACCAAGGGATATATGAAGATGCCCCTTTGGATGAACAGAGTACTAAATAGTCATAACAGACTTAATACAACACAGTAGAAATAAAACATAACAACTCCTAAATATAGCTAGCATCAGCCTCCTGCTCGTCTCTAGAAGCTTTATTCGTCCACCTACTAAAACCTGGAAATTCGCAACCCTCGTCCTACTCAAACCAATTTTGAGCACCCGAGAGTTTAAGGGGAAAAATATAAACATCAATCTGACATAAAGCCTGGTGTGAATAATACTATACATCTCGGTTAGATGATATTAAGTGAGACCACACCTCTTAGCAGAATGGGTTTCCCCTCGCTAATATCCCTTTTAAAAACTTTATCTTTTGCAAATCAAAACTTGCAACCAAACTGGTTAAAACAATATTAGTAATATCATGTATGAATACAATGAGGTGATAAATGGACTATTTGTCCGAACATTATAGTTTTGTTTGGCTAACTACTAGCCTTTGGTTGACTCAGGCCTACTAGAAAAGATAAAAAAATAATCTAAATTCTATTAGACACTCCTCTTCTGGAGGACCTTTCCCTAACTTAGATCTCCCAGGGTTAACTAATCCTAATGATTTAGCGGGCTCACCAATAACCTATCTCTCCTCTATAGATTCTTTTTTGTGTGTAACATCATTTTAGTCTTACATGTGACAAAGCCCTACACACTGGAATTTTTCACTTATATTAGCTAGGGGCTACTAGATAAAGTATATAGCGTGACCCCCTACCAGTCCATCTGGTATTCTAATATCTGAGTCATTTTACTTAAGGTCATCTACCTATAAAATTTTCTTTGAAAACATGTTCCCTCAAATTGATTTAAACCTTTAAATCATACTTTAAACAAGGAAAATATACTTTATGCATTACTCAAATCGCCTTGCCATGTTATATATAATTTACATAAAACTTTGTTGATGAAAACATTTAAACCTTTGAAAGTACCCCTTTCAAAACCATTGGAAGTACCCCTTTCGAAACCAAGTAACTACTTTGCGTTATAACCTTTGGCTGAAAGGCCAAAACATACCTTTCGAAACCATTCTTAATAAACCTTTCGAAATTGAAAAACCTTTCTTTCAAAATCTTTAAAACCTTTGACATCCTCTCATCGAAACACTATAAACATTGCCTTTCGAAAACATTGGAATCTTCCATTTAAAACCCTTCGAAACCAGTGGGGAACCACCCCTTTGAAACCTTTATCTTGAACCTTTCGAAAATAATAAATCCTTTTCATAAAATCAAACTTTTTGAAAGCATTTGGGTTCAAGTAAAACATATGAAATAACCTTTCAAAACCAATAGAAACTATTCCTTTCGAAAACTTTTGGGTTAACTTTCAATATAAAAATTGGTCATAAAACAACTAAGTTGAAAGCACTCTTCCAAAAGCTATTTCATAAGTAAAGAAGTGATGGTGTCGAAACCAGCCCTTCAAAAGCATTGGAGAAGTTGCTAAGTTTTAAAAACAAAGTAACCCTTTCGAACCCCTTTGCTCCGAAAGGTGTAAAGCGACAGTAAGGGGTTTCAACCCCTTTGAGAGCACTTACTTTACACAAAAATGTGCAACTTCATTTGAAACCATTCCTTTAAAACAATCTGACCCAGTCGAAAGCTAACCAAGTCGAAAGCATTCCTTCCAAAAGAAAAGCGGGCGCATTTTCATTTAATAACAAAGTAAGGCTTTGACCCCTTCGAAACCCCTTGTTTCGACCCAGTACCTTTAGCCTATGTCCACTTCACTACGTACCAAGTCTTTGATACCCTGCGCTTTGGTTTCGATGGAGATGGAGGCGAAAGTAAGGTGTTGAAGGCTAGGTGCCGAAAGTGGCAAAACATGTAAAAAACATGTGTAAACTGATTTTTAATATTTTAAAGCAATTCTTTTCAACTAACCTACCTTATTTATCAAAACATGATTGGTTGCTAATTTCTTTTCTAAAGATACTGCCAAAATTTCTTAAAAAAACAAACTAAATTATTTACAAAATTCTCCTTCTCCCTTTATAAATATATAAAACATTTAAGTCTTATATCTCAAATAATTTTATATACTTACTATAACACTTGAAAATCAATAAAAATTCCCATAAATCATTTTTAATATGTTTTCTAACATATATTAATTTCTAACCCAAAACTTGCATATATTAGCCGTAATTAATTTTAAACCCGAATAACCATCTTCTTCACTAGAAAATTAATACTAAACCCACATTAATTCAAAAAATTATTAAAATTAAAACTCATCTCTAAAATATCATTTCTGACCTTATTCTAGAATCGCAAGGCATTTGGATGTCATTTAATAGGGTTTTCACATTAAACATATCATAGAATTCATATGAATTAGCATAAATCATCAACAAGCATATATATATATATAGCCATTTTAACAATAAAAAACATGGCAAAGACTTGCAAACTAGTTCGAATTTAATCTAAAACCAAAAATAATCAAAAACATGAGATGTAGTCATTATTCATCCTAGCTTTGTGATTATGAAGTTGAGATTTGAGAATGGTTTTGAATTGATTAAGCTTCCTTCCTTTGATTGCTTTATCTTCTTCTTGTTCTTCCTTAATGGAGACCGGCCTCTTATGTTTAAATTTTGCAAATGAACGTGTAGAAAGAATGGCCTAAGGGTTTAGGGTATAAGATTATACTTATTCCTATTTTACCCCATATCTATTTGTCTTACCTATTTTCTTTTAGTTTCCCATTAGTTCATTTGTTATATGGCACAACTACCTTTCTATTAATAAAAATTTCAATCTCCTAATCATCACGTTATTTTATTTAATTTAACTAATTAAATATCTTAGATAATGTTACTAAAAATTAGGGTCGTTACAGACTTTCCTCCTTATAGAATTTCGTCCTTGAAATTACGATAAGATACATAACAAATTGATCAAAAAGATAAAACATACCATCAAACAAATCAGGATAAGCGTCTCTAATCCCGCTCTTAGTTTTTCAAGTACAGTCTCTCTCGTCATCACTCCACTGGACTTTAACTAATCTGAATGTCTTGTTCCTTAGCCTCTTCTCATCTCTCGCGACTATACTATCTGACTTCCTAACTATAGTTTAGTTCGGTTCCACTACTAAGTCCTCTAGCATAATCGGTGCTATAGTAGTCTTTGGATCTCGAACACACTTGCTTAGATGAGAAATATGAAAAACATCGTGGACTCCTGCCAAACTATTCGGTAACTCTACTCTATATGCGAGTATCCCGATCCTTTCTATAATAGGAAATGGTCATACATATCTCGGTGCCAATTTCCCTGATTTCTCGAATCGAATTACACCTTTCATCGATGATACCTTGACGAAAATATGATCTTCTACGGAGAACTCTACCAACAAATAGGAGATTTGCATGGCCTTCTGTACAAAACTTCAAATAGTGCCATCCCATGATAACTTTTGTTATACGAAAACTCGACTAAGTGTAGATGGTCTTCCCATAATCCCCTAAAATCTAGCACACAAGCTCGTACAATCTTTCAAGATTTGTTAACTCTTTTCGTTTGCCTATCAATCTGTGGATTGTAAGCAGTACTCATCTTCAGCTTGGTTCCTAAAATTTCCTGTAGACTTCTCCAGAACTCACTAGTGAATAATATATCTCTATCACTTACTATACTACTAGGAATCCCATGCAATCTAACCACATTCTTCATAAATAACTTAGCCAAAACAGATGTCGTCCTAGAGTTGAATTAACTAGAATGAAATGGGCACTTTTGGTTAACATGTCCACTATGAACCATATACTTTCATTTCCTTTATTAGATCTTGAACTTTTCTATAAAATCCATAGAAATAGAATCTCACTTCCATACCGGAATATCTAATGGCTGAAGTAGCCCATTTGGCTTCTGATGTTCGACCTTTACCTGTAGGAAATTCAGACACTGCTTTACCCATAAGCCTACATTCCTCTTCATTCATTCTCATAAGAAACTCCTCTTCATGTCCTGATACATCTTAATTCCTCCCGGATGAATAGTGAACTTCGAACGATGGCATTCCTCCAAAACTTCCTTCCAAATGTCTCCCACATTCAGAACACACAATCTTACTTTCTTTCTCAACCATCCATTTCGGTAAAGGCTAAAATCCTTCAGGTCATCATTCTTAGTTCCATCCTTTAACCTTCTGATTCTTTCAACTAATACTAGATCCTCCATCTGTTTAGAAGCAACCTTCTCGATCATCGTCGGTCGAACTTCTAAACACGATAGCACTACAGTTTCTCCACTAGATCCAGCTTCTGATCTCCACTGTACCCTACATATCGTTAATGCTTCCAAATCTTTCCACTTAGCTATCATCGCCAACACTGCATTCTGATGTTTTTTGTTTAATGCATTTGCAACCTTTTTGCCTTTTCTTGGTGTATACTCAATTCCAAAATCATAAGCGGTTATAAACTCCAACCACCTCTACTGTCTAGTATTCAGCTCCTTCTGAGAGAATAAATACTTCAATGACTTATGATCCATATATAACTCAAACTTTTCTCCCAAAAGGTAATGCCTCCACACCTTCAACGAAAAAATCACCGCAGCCAATTCCAAATCATACGTTAGGTATCTCACCTCATGCGGTCTAAGCTATCGAAAAGCATAGGCAATCACTTTACCTCTTTGCACTAACATAGCTCCTAACTTAATTCCACAAGCATTTGTATATACTACTAAGTTATGATTCCTTTTTGGAACAACTAACATAGGTGCATTAGTCAATAAATGTTTCAAGCTCTGAAATGCTTCCTCACACTTATCGGTCCACACAAATTTCACATCGATTCATGTTAGCTTGGTCATCGGCGCTGCTATTTGTGAGAAATCCTTTATGAACCTCCGATAATACCCAACTAATCCAAGAAAATTCTATCTCGGTCACTGTCTCTGGTCTCTTTCAATTATTCACCACTTCAATCTTAATCGGATCTACAGATAACCCTTTCTCTAAGGCTACATGACCAAGAAACTTCACTTCCTTCTTCCAGAAATGACACTTTGAAAACTTCGCCTTCAATTGTTGCTACCTCAATGTATCAAGCACCACTCCAAGATGAACTTCATACTCCCTTTCATCCTTAGAGTATCATCTACGAATAACAACACGAACCTATCCAAATGCTCACGAAAAACTCGGTTCATCAAATCTTCAAAGAATGCTGGCGTATTAGTTAGTTCGAATGACATCACTAACCAATCGTACGATCCATATCTACTTCTAAACGCCATCAAAGGAATACTATCCTCTGCTACTCTAAGCTGATGGAAACCTGCTGCTAAATCCAACTGAGAAAATACCTTGGCTTCACACAACTGATCAAACAAATCGTCAATTCTAGGCAACAGATATCGATTATTTATCATCTTCTCATTCAACTTACGATAATCGATACATAACCTTAATGATCCGTCCGGCTTCTTAACAAACACTGGGGATGCTCCCTAAGGTGAAACACTTGGCCTAATAAAATTCTTGCCTTCCAAATCCACCAACTGCACCTTCAACTCCCTCATCTCGGTAGGCGTCATCTTCCTTGGTGGTTTACTTACTGGTTCTGCTCTAGGTACTAAATCTATCTGAAACACAATGGTTTATTTCGATGGCAATCCTACTACGGGTTCAAAACTCCATGAATTCTCTAACCATAAAAATAGGATTTAACTCATCTTCTACCTTAACAACACCCAATAAAGCATTCACCTCACACTACGGTATATACAATCCGATCACTACAGTTAGGGTATCTAAGTGATATTTTCCTATCATGGAAAAATGTCCTAGCATCATATTTACTTAACCAATCCATACCCAAAACAATTCCAAACCCTACGAAATCAAACATATGCAAACTGCAAGCAAAGGTATGACCTAACAAATCAAACTCTAGGTGGTTACACTTCATCCCAAGTGTCACATACCCTTCTATAGGGTTTGCAACCCTTAAGGAAGTAACTAAGCATGAGGGTTCTAGGTTAAGCTTATCTACCAAACAACGAGATACAAAAGAATGCGATGCATCAGTATCAAATAGAGCGCTAATGATATACCATGAATCATAAGTGTACGTCCCAACATAGCTTCTCCTTTTTCTCTGTTGTTGGCCTCGAGGTAGCTGGCTCTTGTACGTATACTTTTCCCTTCCCATCCTTAGCTGGCTCCTTGCATTGGTTCTTGTACTGTTCAATTTGATCACAGTTGAAGCACCTGATATTCTTCTTCCTGATCACCTTCTTTCCTTCTCTAGAATGACATTCATTAGCAAAATGCCCTTACTTATCGCACTTAAAGAAGAATGCCTCCGACTTCCCTTTCTTTGCAACTCCACCCTTTCAAGCCCCTTTCTTATGGAAGAACTTTCTTTTCTGATTGTTCCCCACCTGGACTTCTTTTGCCTTATTTCTCTATAAAAAAGCAAGCATCTCCTCATGTCTTAAAGCCATCTCTACTACAATATCATGAGGATCCCTGATATGAGGTAATGTAGCACTGTCCAATTCAAGTTTCAACCCCTAAATGAACTTCTCATTTCTCTTAATCATGGTATCAATAGTAGCATACTCATACCTCACCAACTCCTCAAACCTTATAGCATATTCCAGCACAGTCATTTCCTCTTGCTCTAATTCAGCAAACTTTCTTAGCAGACTGGACTTCGCAATCTCCGACTTAAACTTCTCCTTAAATCTCCTTTTAAACTCAGCCCATGTCATAGTGTCCTCATTAACTCTAATAGTAACACCATTCCACCAATACAACGCTGCTCCCTGAAGCTATCTAGAAGCAAGCCTTCTCTTCTGCTTAACATTGATCCCTAGATCTACGAAAATCCTATCTCAATTAAGAAGCCAATTCTTTACTTCGATTGTGTCTTCAGTATCAATAAATGGCTTTCCTCCCAATGGAGCATAATCCCTACTCAGTATAGAATAGTTATTCACCACCGCAGCTTCTAGGTTTCCTCCTCCAACTACTCCAGCAGCAACTCTTGCTTGCATTATATTGACAAAGAACTGATACATTACTCCCATTCAACATGCGGGACTCCAGCACCCACATTGTCAGCTTGTGCCTGACCTTGGTTGCTTCTTGTATTTGGTCTAGCATTTCCATTTGTAGTGGTGCTTCCCCTACAAGGTTAACTATTTCACTTCTAGCATCCGTATCTGTATTTAAGCCTCGTAAGATATAGAAGAATAGCCTTAGAGCGATAGGAGACTAGAGATATAGCGTATACTTATATATAGCAAATACAAGTATGTTACTATAGCGTAATCCTATACCCCGATCTTATCCCTAATTCCTTAAAATTATATTTTCAAAAATCATTTTAGTTTAAAGTTTTTCATAAACCTATGCTCTAGTACCAGGTTGTAACATCCTCTATCTGCAGGCCCGAAGCTAAGCGCTACAAATGCTGCAGTCATTTATAGTATTAACTTTCGGTGACCAAATATGATAATGTTAACGGTATCCATAATATCAGATGCACTTGAATATGAAATAAAATCATTACAGTTTAAAACACTTTTCTAGTTACATTTCAAAACAATATTTCATATCCATGTTACATAATCTCAAACGTTTCCTAGATTCAGATCAAATATAATTATTACATAAACATGCCAAGAGCGACATATGAAGATGCCCTCTTGGAAGACTAGAGTAGTAAATAGTCATAAAAGACTTAATATAACACAATGGAAATAAAACATAACAACTCCTAAATATAGCTAGTATGAGCCTCCTTCTCATCTTCGAAAGCTTTGTTCGTACACCAACTGAAACCTGAAAATCCTCAACCCTCGACCTACTCAAATCATTTTTGAGCACTCGAGAGTTTAAGGGGAAAAACATAAATTTGGAGTCAGACATAAAGCTTGGTGTGAAAAATAATATACATCTTGGTTATATTATATTAAGTAAGACCACGCCACTTAGCGGAACAAGTTTCTCCTCACTAATATCCATTTCAAAAACTTTATCTTTTGCAAATCAAGACCTACAACCAAACTGGTTAAAATAAATTAGTAATATCATGTATGCGTACAAATCAGGTAAAAATGGACTATCTGTCCGAACATTATAGTTTTTTTGGCTAACTTTTAATCTTTGGCTGACTCGGACCTTAGACAAAATAAACAAATAATCCAGCTTCTATTAGATACTCCTCTTCTAGAGTTCTGTCTCTAACTTAGTTCTCCCAGGGTCAACTGATTATAATGGTTTTGCGGACTCACCAATAACCTATCTCTCTTCTATAGATTCCTCTCTATATGTAACATCATTTAGTCTTACCTGTGACAAAGACCGACACACTGGAATTTGGACTTATATTAGCTAAGGGCTACAAGCTAAAGTATAGGGCTCGATCCCATAACAGTCTCATCTGGTATCCTAAAATCCAAGTCATTTTACTTAGGTTCATCTACACATAAAATTTTCCTTGAAAATATTTTCTCTCAAGTTGATTTAAACCTTTAAATCATACTTTAAACAAGGAAAATATACTCTATGCTTTACTAAAATCAGCTTGTCATGTTATATATACTTTACATAAAACTTTGTTGATGAAAACATTTAAACCTTTGAAAGTACCCCTTTTAAAACCATTTAAAGTACCCTTTTCAAAAGCAAATAACTAATTTTCTTTATAACCTTAGGTCGAAAGGCAAAAACATACCTTTCGAAACCATTCTTAACAAAACTTTCAAAAACATTAAAAAATCTTTCTTATGAAAGCTTTAAAACGTTAGACATCCTCTTATCAAAACACAATAAACATTGACTTTCGAAAACATTGGAACCTTCCATTTAATACCTTTCGAAACCATTGAGGAACCACCCCTTTAGAACCTTTATCTAAATCTTTTGAAAACAATAAATCCTTTTCATAAAATCAAACCTTTCGAAAGCATTTGGATTCAAGTAAAACATGTGAGATAACCTTTCGAAACCATTAGAAGCAATTCCTTTCAAAACCTTTTGGGTTTAACTTTCAATAGAACAAAAGGGTCATAATACAACTAAGTCGAAAGCACTATTCTAAAAGTAATTTCCTAAGTAAGAAGTGACGGTGTTGAAACCAGCCCTTCGAAAGCATTGGAGAAGTGGCTAAGTTTTAAAATCAAAGTAACCCTTTCGAAACCATTTGCTTCGAAAGGTGGAAAGCTGCAGCAAGGGGTTTCGACCCCTTCGAAAGCATTTACTTAAAACTAAAAGGCGCAATTCTTTCGAAACCATTCCTTTAAAACAATTTGACACAGTCGTAAGCTAACTAAGTCGAAAGCATTCCTTCCGAAAGCAAAGCATGCGCATTTTCATTTAAAAACAAAGTAAGGCTTTGAGCCTTTTGGAACCCCTTGTTTCAACCCAGTGCCTTTCGCCTATGTCCAATTCACTACATTCCAAGTCTTTGATACTCTATGCTTTGGTTTCAATGGAGATGGAGGCGGAAGTAGGGTGTCGAAGGCTAGGTGCCGAAAGTGGCGAACCATGTAAAAAACATGTATAAACTGATTTTTAACCTTTTAAAGCAATTCTTTTCAACTAACCTGCCTTGTTTGTCAAAACATGATTGGTTGCTAATTTCTTTTCTAAAAGTACTACCAAAATTTCTGAAATAACAAATTAATTTATTTACAAAATGCCCCTTCTCCTTTTAAATATATTAAACATTTAAGTCCCATATCTTAAGTAAATTTTATACTTATTAAAACAATTAGGAAAAATCTATGAACATTCCTATAAATCATTTTTAATATGTTTTCTTACATATATTAATTTCTGATCCAAAACGTATATATATTAGCCGTAATTAACTTTAAACCCAAATAACCATTTACTTCACTAGAAAATTAATATTAAACCCACATTAATTCAGAAAATTATGAAAATTGAAACCCATCTCTAAAATATCATGTCTGACCTTACTCTAAAATCGCAAGACATTTAGATGCTATTTAATAGGATTTTCACAATAAACATATAATAATATTCATATGAATTAACATAAATCATCAACAAGCATATATGTCCATTTTAACAATAAAAAACATGGTAAAACCTTGCAAAATAGTAAGGATTTATTCTGAAACTGAAAATAATAAAAAATATGAGATGTAGTCATTATTCACCTTAGTTTTGTGATTAAGGAGTTGAGGTTTGAGATTCTTTTGAATTGATTAAGCTTCCTTCCTTTGGTTGCTTTATATTCTTCTTTTCTTCCTTAATGGTGACCGGCTTCTTATGTTTAATTTTTTTTTAAATGAACGTGTAGAATGAATGGCCTAAGGGTTTAGGGTATACGTATATTCTTGTCCTATTTTACCCTTTATCTATTTTCCTTACCTATTTTATCTTAGTTCCCCTTTAGTTCATTTGTTATATGGCATGACTACCTTTCTATTAACACAATTCTCAATCCCCTAATCATCACATTATTTTATTTAATTTAACTAATTATTAATATTACTAGAAATTAGGGTCGTTACATCCTCTTCTTTGTCTCTCGGATCTATATCTTTATAGAACCGACTGTGGTGCCCGAGCCGAGGCTTGGACGCTGATAGCTAAGCTTCATTGGTTTTGATGCAGAGAGGTTTCTCCACATCCTTTCCTTTTTTTCCTGCTCATCATCTCTTAACTCAACCCCATAACTAACTTGACCAGTCTCCTAATCTCCATGAATAATTCCTACACCGTTCTTTATTAGAATTTGAGCGTCAAACACCAAGGGGAGATAGCTGCCCTGAATTCAGCAAGGGTCGGTCGGACCAAAAAACATTATATAGACAGTTCACATCTATTGAAACAAACGGCAGCACCCACACTCTCCTTCAGTTGCCTTCTCCTAACTCCACCGGTAGTGCGACATAGCCTACCGCTTCAGTTGTAGTACTATTAAATCCATGAATAAGGGCTTTGCACAGTTTTAGATCTTTGACTACCAGTAATATTAGGTCACGTGCCTTCTTGAAAATGATATTCATAGAGCTTCCACAATCAATCAAAATCTTTCTCACCTAGGCAGGGCTGATCATGGCCAAGATCACCATTGGGTCAATCGTAAGGGCCTCCATCTTGTCTACATCTCTACTCCGAAATACGATATCATATGTCATGGTTTGCTGCTACTTTACAAGAGCACCGTCCTTTATGTTTGACCAACATTCAATGTCAACATGTCTTATAGCATACACATAACGCTCCATTTTATTCTAGCTTTTGTCGGCTGGATGTGGTCCTCCAACGATGGTCTCCCTCCTTTCTGTTTAGGTTCCTTAGCACTAGGCAGAGCTTATCCTCAATTGGGGTTGGATGTCCCTGCTTGCCATCCTGCAGGGAATTAACAAATTGCTGCAACTTTCTTTCTCGAATTAACTTCTCAATAACATCACGGAGGTGGCGACACTTGTCTATGGAATGTCCATAACTTTGATGATATCTACAATACTTTTAGAACTGTCTCCACTTCTCTGTCAGCTCCTTCGGAAGTGGTTTCCTGTACTGCATAATGTTACAATTCGATAGATAAACATTCTCTAGAGACGTATTCTACAGCGTGTATGTCTCAAACGATGGGATCCTTAGATTCCTTATCTCGAAATCCCATCTTCAGTTTTAGTTTCTATCATCGCCTTTCTTTTGCTCGTTTGATTTATTTTGAACATTGATTTAAACTTTCCTAAAATTATCATCGGATTGCTTTACTGCCACATTACTTTATACTCCCTAGGTGATTGGGCCTACAACATCTCTCTTCCTAGTTCACTTTGCCTCATCCTTCCTCAGAAACCGAGCTGCCTTTGCAAAGAAATGGTCCAAAAGGAGGCTTTCCCGCTAACCAATCGCCAAACTTGGCATGGGGGTCAAATCCCCTAGTAAGTTCCACGAGTACTGCATCATTATTCGGATTGCTGGCTTCTATAATCGTTGAGTTAATCCTTTCTAGAAAATATTTCATTGACTCCTCTGGTGCCTAGACCAAGTTGGAGGGTGACGTTACATCCTTGGGGCGAGTTGTGTACTTGTGGAACTGCTCTAGGAACATCTTTGCTAGCTCATCAAATGAAGAGATTGGCCATGGCGGTAGCTTAGTGAACCATATAGTCACAACATCTTCCAAAAAATGGAAAAACACCTACACTTGGCTGCATCAGTGGCTCGGGCAGAGTCCATGTGCCATTCGTACTTCAAGAGATGCTCTCTAGGGTCAATTTTTCCTGCATAGATAGGCATCGTAGGCATATGGAATCTGCATGGATATTATGCATATAGAATGTTGTTGGTGAATGGAATATGACTTCTAGAACGTCCCCAATCATCATTGGTCAAGCCTTGACTTTATTTCACTAGTTTTCTCACTATAGCTGTTAAGTCTGGTGTTTGGAGAGTTCGTGCCAGGCAGCAGTCGTGTTCCACCTCACATGAGCAATCCGATCCATGCCTTTGGGCAGCGCCATCTCTTGCTCTTGATCCATTTCCTGAGCAGCGGTTTTATCGTCGTCTCTTAGCTGTGGTTCAACCACATTGGCCTGACTTCCAGCGCCTTGATCAATCACAACGCCTCAAGAGTAAAATCCTCTACTTGCATGTTGACTGGCCCTATGACTCAAGGGTTCAGTGCTAATCCCCTTAGGAAGTTCGATACCAATCGGTGTTGATCGGCCGTAGCTGATCGCTTGACTCCATCCTAATGTTCCAGCTGCATACGCATCTATTTTGTGACATTTGTTTCTGTGATTGTCGTTGGACGAGGAGGAGTTTTTCGATCCTGAATATAGAGAAGGCTCCCTCATTGTCTTTACATATTGATCTTTCAACGGATTCATCGGGTCAGTGTTAGCTTAGATTTTCTCATTGAGCCACCGACGACTATCCTTTGGTTCCTTCATTAGGACTTCAAAGTGTCCTTTGGTGACGTATTCAGTTGGATTCTGGGGATTGGTGGTAGTCGGTTGTACACTCTGATCAACTTGTTGAACGATGGCATCTTCATTACGTTCAATAGCACGGGAAGTAGTAGACTTTCCTCTAGCCATGGCAAATAGCTTTCTTTCATACCTTCTTCAAATCTAAGTAGAAATAAAAACTTGTCAGCGGGAATCTTGATCTATCTTGCGAATATCGGAATACACATGTAGATGACGACATCCAATCAAGCTAAGAATTCTTTCTTAGTGGAAGCACCAATATATTTACACCACAAAGACCCAAGAGATATATGTAAAGAAATAATTGAAGAAATCAAAATTAAAATAGAAGGAACAAGCATAAATAAGTAAAAATAACAACAAACTGATTTGTAGTGGTTCGGCGTTGAATGCCTATGTCCACTTTGATGAAATAGCTTTATTAATCACTTGAATTTCTGAGTACAAGGGGGATCGGTTCAGAATCTGTGAACATAATGAGTACGAGCAAAATAACAACGTAAAGATCCTTAAATAAACAATGAACTCTATATTTATAAGGGTAGGCAACTGATTATCTTCCTGAAAATTCGTTAGCAGACTCTCCAGATGTAGATGCGGTCACTTAGAAAATTTCAAGCCCCAACTCCAATATATAGCGATCATCCCCGATTGGTGGAGACGTCCATGTGGCATGCTACGATCGGTATTATAGGTCCCCCTTCATGCTGTTTCACATTTCCAAAGTTGTTTGCATAGTTGCCTTCATGTTTTTTTTAAGATATTGATCAATTTCTATTGAGTTGAACTATTAGTTGATGTTGTCAATAGAGATAGTGATCTGATCTAATTCTCTCCCTAGCGGAAGGGATATGTAGCTATCCCCTACATAGAGAAGGCACTAATCCATACTTAGAATATTCTGTAGAGTCTATGTGTTGGTTTCACTTGATCGTTACTAAATATTCTTGTCTGTGTTTGATCTCTGGACTCCAAGATCACCTCTCTAGGTAGCTTGCCTCATCTATCATCGAGTCTAACTTACCTAATAGTCTGGATATAGTCGGGTCAAAAGGCCCGATAATATTGGCCCCTGAAAACAAATCATTAGCTGAAGAATCCAATTCAAAAGCATTATTATCATATTCTCAAGGCCAGCAAACAAAGCATCTAAACCCAAAATATCAGTACAACATCCCTAATCAAACTCCACAAATTTATTCGAATCCAACAACACATGGTCACCTCTCCAATCACTCAAGCAAATTATGCATGCATTACCAACTTACCTATTCTAACAGCAAAATCACACCAGAGCATTCAAGAAACCTCAAAGCAACACATAACCAAACAATGCTGCACTTCAACTCACACCTCCTTAACTAAGAAAACCCAAACTCCTAGCAACCTTTTGTCGACGAACAAGGAAATTCAAACTCCCAAATAAATCAGCAACCCTTTCAATGCTCTCCAATTCAAAACTGAAGAAGAATCTCCATCCTACGAACTGTCAAACCATCAGCAACATTGCTTGAATATCATCAAGCAACCACATGTCTCCCAATCTAATCCTATTGCACAGCCTACCACCACAAACTCCAAAAGCCTACCACATCCTCTCATTCCAACATAAACATGCCAAACTCACCTGGTCGCCATACAAAAACCAACTTCTTTGAACCCTGACTCCAACCCTTCAACATCCTAAATATATGCATCTCTTGTAACACACCGTAAATTCCATGATTAACTACTTATTTAGTTAGTTAATTAGGCTCCAAAAATGGAATTTGTGCAAATGATGGAATTTTATCACGAAACCTACACCATTGCGTTCATGGTGAAATGTTAAGTAACTTTCATATTAGAGTTTTGCGATCGGAGTCCAAACAATGAAGTTACAAACAAAAAGTGAATTTAGAATGGAAATAATTTAATTAGAAAAGGATAACAGTTATATAATAATTATCGAGACTCACATGTTAATAGCCTCATAGTGACCAGTCAACATGTAGCGGTCGATTGGTGTCATGAAGCAGTCGACCGGTTAGGATAGTGACGGCTAGGATATGCCTTGGCCAAACGGCCTGGATTTTATATAACTAAATCAAACAACAGTGGTTGATTCAAGTGCCTATAAATTCAGGCCTAACCCTCTCTTCTCTTCTCGTAATTTTCTGAAAGCAACAGCGAAACTCTGCCATCTTCTCTTCTCCACCGTTTTCGAAATTATAAAATATAATAATTATATTTTTTATATATACAAATTAAAGAAGAATACAAATCAAATAAGAAATAAAGAGAAGCGAATCAAAATTACACGATAATGAGGCAATATATACATATAAATATGTATATATTTCTATTTCTCTTCAAAACCAAATATCCTTTTATACATATTTCTTGGAATAAGAAGGAAATGGAGTTGAATCCAAGGTTTTACTTCAGATCTGGAGATTGGAATGCTTTTAGAAGGTGAGTGGGAAATTTATAAATTGTTTATGATATTGAATCTATTTTGTTGGCTTATGTTTGATTTTTATGCCTAAATGAAAATTATAGGCTTAAATTGAATGTATTAAACATCTCCTACATATTCTTAGGTGATCTGATTGGAATTATAATTACACCCTACTTTGGAAATCTGTCCCAAAAGTTATTGATATGAATATTGATTGGATATGAAATTTATTTTAGATGTGAAATTGGGTTGTAGATTATTCGTATGATTTTGATGATTACCCTAATTACGTTGAATTGGAGATTTTCCATAATCTAATTTGTGGGAAGAATATCCATTTGATTTTTGTAAATTTCTTTATGCTTCCAAATTGCATAGAAAATGCAGCATTTGATTTAACAAGGAATATATGCAAATGAAATGGAAGAGATATGTAAAGTATAGATTTATTCTACGTAGTTTACATTGTCTATTCCAATAAGAAGAAAATAATCATTCATTGTAATTCCAAATGAGGAAAATAATTTCTTTTATTCTTGATCTTTTGTTTTAAACTAATTTTTGGAAATCATAGTGGATAATCTTCCTAAGTAAATGTAATTTCAATAAATTAAATATGCAAAAGAATATTCTAGTTAAAGATTTATGGCTGGAATATATTTGGCAGAAGTAGGTGTTTATACATATTTATGCACATTAATAAATACTTAACTAATAATGACGATTCATGCTTAATGCTCGCTTAGAATATTAGTTATATGTAGAAATAGGGTTGAATAACGGATAGGAAATAGAATGAAAGTTTTGAAAGGTTGTAACTCCAATTTACAGGTAATAAATGTGAAATGAATTTGATAGTTACAAGTAATTAATAAGAAAAATAGATAAATAGGACTAATAAATAAAGAAACTAGGTAAATGACCGCGGTATTGTTAGAAAAGGTTACTAATTGGAAATTAGTAAATATACAGAATTATCTTAGAAAATGCCTGTTAGGATGATATTTTTTATCATGGACAAATTGGCATTTATGGAAGAAGCAAATAAAAGGGATTTATGGGTAATTGAATATTAAGGTAAATTATATAAACTTAAATAAATAAAGGAGATTAGTTAGCTAAGTCTAATATCCACTTTAGGATGATAAAGCTTAGTAATAATAAAGCCAGGATAATATGGCTTAAACTAGTAAAGCCAACAATAATTAATTAGACTTAGTAGTTTGAGATGCGAGGTCAGTAGAGTTACACAACGGAAGTCTTCCCTTCACCACGAGGCTACCTGTAATGAACTGCCTTTCTTACTTCGAAAGACGAGTCATTATGGGTAAAAGAAAAGGAAAGATAAGAAGAAAATTTAACAACCACAGATTCTCACATCAGAAAGGAACAACATATAATATATTACATAGAATTATACATAGTCACTGCTATCATAATACATCAGAGTCATAATATTACAAGTTCCACACTAGGACAATTATAACTACTTGTCATTACATCACAAGTCCAACACACACACACACACATATATATACATACACAGTGGAAACAGATACTAGCTAGCTATCGGTGAAGCCACCTGCTCCAGCTCCTCATAAATGCTATTGTGAGAAACCTGGATCACTTGGCTACTTATAAAAATTTGAGTACCAAGAGTTTTAGAAAAAGAAAATAAAACTCTGGGTTAGACATGGGACCGGCGTGAGTAAACTCAAACAACTTAATTCTTACTTTTATAAAACAATTTGAAAATCAAAGCTGTCTCGTAAGACCATGCTAAACACGAACGTGTTTTTACCTTACGGTAACCAAACACTTTGTATTGAAATTCAATGATATTATAATAATGTCTAGGGCTTTCAAGTAAGATAGAACATATCTAAAATGCTTGCATCTCACCATTTCAACATATTTGGGCACAACTAATTCCATATGGCACTTTCGGACAATGGATTCCATACATAACCAGGTAAGGAACTACCTTTCGACGATGCACCTCTAGATAAAATACACTTGGGTTTGACAAGAACATCTTGTACCCCTACTACAAAAAACTGGCCTACCACTTGATTAGTAGTACGAATACATCACCACCACGGTTGGGATCAGCAACCATACCAGAGCGTACAAAAAAATGGGTCAAATATCGATTCTAGATACGGTGGTGACATGGGAGCGATCCACATAACCCTGTTGCATACCCTATTTTGGTCATTTCCCGTTGATGAGGCCTGAAGTTACGTTTACCTTTTTCTATAGCACTGCCACTTAGAATGTTACATCGCCTTCCAAATGTTGGCACAATGTCAACATTCTTCCATATAAGTCGTTCAGGAGCTGAACGAACCAGAGGTAGTGTTTCCACTACACCCATTCTGGAATCACCCTCAGGGTTAGTAGCAAATAGCCCTTGCACTTCAAAGTATTTATCTTGGACGTCGACTTTACTATTTCCAATATGAACGTTTACGTTGGTTCAAAGTGGTTTTCGAATAACAACTAATATCTGATCTCGGTCTCTCCAAACCAACCTTCAAAAATTTTAAAGGGTCAAATTATTTATCGTGGGCTATCCCACTATCAGGGTGTGAAAATATACAAATGAAAATATGTTCCATATGCTAAGTATATCATGAACCTCTTATCAAAATTAACCCTTTTGTATTTGTTACGTTCCCGAAGTGCAGTATTTGTGATGAGTACAAGTCGGCTTACTTTCAATAAAACGCGTCATCATTTTATTATAGCTACTTTAATTCATTTGGTTACTTAATAGCATGGTTAAGAGATCCTTGGTTTGAAAACAATTCACTTAAACAAGAAAATTGGTTAAAGATAAATGACCGATAGGGTTTTTAAAGAAACCTTAAAAACAAATAAACTTTAACTAAATCATAAGTTTAAACTCAATCAAACCATAATTAATCTTAATTAAATCAAAAGTAAACCATTAATAATCCAAATTTATTTATAATTAAACCTTAGTTACACTATATTTAATTAACATTTATTTAAGAAATTAAACCCTCATTAAATGGATATTTAACTTTAATCAAATAACAATTAATTAAATAATTAACTCTAATTAAAAATTAAATAATTAAATAAATAAAATTTAGTTTTCTTTTTATCTTAATTAATCATTACTTAAAACTATTACCTCGCCTTTTGGACAAGGCTGGGATATCAACAAATTGGCTAAAAAGGATGAATATCAGGATTGGAGATCGATTGGAAACATGGCTATGATCGACGCCGTCAAAATTGGTCCAATCTCCAATCAAGGTGGGATCAGTTGGGAATGATAAATAAGTCTTGGTGAGGCTATATTTCAAATTTTAGGCCAATTGGAGTTCGATGCTCAAGTTATGGATGGATCAATATTCATGGAAAATCAGTTTGTATCGATACTTTCGTATCGATCGAAGTAAACTCCGTAGTTTTCTTTGGATCGATGGGTTTCATACTGATGCAATGCGCATCAATTGAATGGATACGGGAAGGCATGTTGGCATGCTTCATATCAATCAAAGCTTGGATTGATAAAATGGAAGCAGGACTTGGATTGATACGGACTTGATGGATACGAAGTCATATGCTTCACCAGGACACTCGGAATCGATACGAAGATAGGTATAAAGGATGGATACAAAAGGCAGTGGGCATTCAGGGATCGATATGAAGGAAGGCATGTGTGGATCAATACGAAGAAAAAAGCTTCGGATGGATACGGAAGATTCAAGAGCCATTTTCATATCGATCGAATTCGTATCGATCGATACGGAGGAAACGGTCAAGATGGAGCATGAAACATGGACCATAGCATGAGAAGCGGATCGATTCATAACCTATGGACATAGGATGATGGATATGAAGACTCGGGTCAATGCAAAATTGATGGATACGAATTATGGATACGAAGTCATCAGCTAGCGCTGGAAAATTGAAACTTGGATCGATCAAATCTCACAAACACACTCGAATTTCATGAAATTTGGAGAGCAGTGACTTTGCACTATCATCTTTCACCATGACCGATCTCAGCTCATATGGAGTGATTCTTGATCGAATATGAAATCCATATGGATCGATCGAGGATCGATCCCAAACCACTCTAGATCGGTCATATGGGCCCACCTATGCATGAGAAATGGTATTTCGAGTTTTGAGGGAGATTTTTCCACATCTACTCCTATAAAAAAGCATCCCTACGCCTATTGAATAAGGGCTTTTGGAAGCTTTTATGCTGTAACTCTGTGCAAACTCTATTGTAACTTGAGTGCTATTGATTGTACAGTTGTAAATCAGTTGAGAATCATCAATAAACAACAAACTATTCAAAGTGGATGTTGGCTACAACGCCGAACCACTATAAATCTTATGTCTTCTCTTACTTTCTTTCATTTTAATTTTTTTATTTCTTTATTTTTACTTTCTACATCATCTGGATCTAAGATCTGTGCTTGGCTATTGAGGATTTGTGTGTAAACACTAGTGCTTTCACTACTTCTGGGGTTCATGACAATTTTTGGCGCAAACACTTTGGTGCTTTCACTGAGAAAGCTAACACTCAGGGATTCTGAAGATTGGATTTTGGAAAGGCTTAGGAACTTGGATCTAGGAAGCCATGGCTAAGCAATCAACAAGGAGATAGAGAAAGGATAGGAGTCAGCATGAAAGAAGTTAGGAGACTTCCTCAAGTGCTAATCAGGCCTCAATCTTCATTATTAGAGATGAGATGGAAATAATGCTGAAACGGAAAGAGGATATGATACAGAACCTACTTCAACAGGTTGAACAAGCTAGAGTGAAAAACCAGAGGAATGGAGTAGCAGCAGATACTGGAAATGAGGATCACGAAGCTGGAACAGTAGGAACAGAGGCAGCCTATAATCAGAACCAAGGAAATGGAGCAACCGAAATACAAGATAGAGTGGGTCCATCGGGAACGGCCTCTGAACCAGGGGCATGCCCCCGAATCACATTGGTTCAATTCTAGGAAGGATACCAGGCGGCGCTGTGCAGTTTGGCACTGATCGAAATACGGATGCTCGTCCAGAAGGACAGGTTTCAGGATTCCCTCACGGACTCGGGAGGCAGGATGGAGATAGCAGGCAGAGGCTGCCACTTGATGACAACAACAGGTTAGCGAACATGATCAGACGGGATACGAAGGGAGAATTGGTGAATAGAGATCTGGGGAATAAGTGCCCCTTTGCTCCTATAATCAGGCAAGCTATGAATCCACCAGATATTAAACTACTAACACTGGAAATGTATGATGGGAGAGTGGATCTCGCTATTCACTTAACAACATACATAAGTCACATGGAAGTACCGGGGGCATCGGAGGTAGTCAAGGTGCGGTGCATCCCTTTGTATTTGACGGATATATTAGCACTATGGTTTAGACAACTGGAAAGCGGCTCTATTGGCACATGACAGAGTTGATCGAGAGGTTTATGAGGCAATTTCGGGTCCACGACATGAGACCCAAGAATGCAATGACTTTAACATTGATGAAACAGTTGAAGGGAGAGTCATTTAGGGATTTCTTAACTAGATTCAATGCGGCAACGGCTTTGGTGGATTGACCCAAACCGTTGATGGTTTTGATGGCAGCAGTCTCATGGATTGCGGATAATTCGGATTTTACGATATCGTTGGAGCTGGATCCACCGATGGATCTCCAGGAGTTTTACCATGAAGCGGAAGGGTTTCTACGACAGGAAGATGTAAAGGATCAAAGAGAGGAAGAGAGGTTGAAGTTTATGCAGTAAAAGGATGGATATCAGGATTGGAAATTGATTGGAAACATGGCTATGATCGATGCCATCAAAATTGGACCAAGCTCCAATCAGCGTGGGATCGGTTGGGAATGATAAACAAGGCTCGGTGAGGCTACATTTCAAATTTCAGGCCAATCGGAGTTCGTATGCACAAGTTATGGATGGATCAATATTCAGGGAAAACTAGTTCGTATCGATACTTTCGTATCGATCGAAGTACGTCTGTTTGCTTTGGATCGATGGGTTTCATATGGATACAATGCGCATTGATCGGACAGATACGGCACGACATGTTGGCACGCTTCATATCGATCAAAGCTTGGATCGATACGATGGAAGCATGACTTGGATGGATACAGACTTGATAGATACAATGTCATATACTTCACCAGGACACTCAAGATCGATACGAAGATAGGTGTAGGGGATGGATACGAAAGGCAGTGGGAATTTACGGATCGATACAAAGGAAGGCATGTGTGGATCGATACAAAGAACAAAGCTCTGGATGGATACAGAAGATTTTGGAACCATTTTCATATCGATCGAGTTCGTATCGATCAATACGAAGGAAATGGTCAAGATAGAGAACGAAACATGGATCACAATGGATCGACGCGAAAGCTATGGACAAGGAATGATGGATACGAAGACTCGGGTCGATGCAAAAGTGATGGATACGAAGTCATCAGCCAGCACTGGAATCAAAACTTGGATCGATCATATCTCACAAACTACGCACTGGAATTTCATGAAATTTGGAGAGCAAGGAATTTGCACTATCATCTTTCACAATGATCGATCTCAGCTCATTTAGAGCGATTCTTGATCAATAGAAAATTCATATAGATCAATCAAGGATCGATCCTAAACCACTCTAGATCGATCATGTGGGCCCAACTACACATGAGAAATGGTATTCCGAGTTTTGAGGGAGATATTTCCAGATCCACTCCTATAAATAGCACTCCTATGCCTATTGAAAAAGGACATTTAGAGGATCAAACACCATTACTCTGCTGAAACACCATTGTAACTTTAGTGCTATTGATTGTACTGTTGTAAATCAGTTGTGAATCATCAATAAACAGCAAACTATTCTTGTTGGCCACAACGTCGAACCACAATAAATCTTGTGTCTTCTCTTACTTTCTTTCATTTTAATTTTGTTATTTCTTCATTTTTACTCTCTACATCATCTGGATCTGAGATCTATGTTTGGCTATTCAGGATTTGTGTGAAAATACTGGTTCTTTCACTACTTCTGGGGTTTGTGACCATTTTTGGCACAAACAAAAACTTACTTGATTAAAAATAATTTACTTAATTAAAAATTTCTTAAACTCTAATTATTTAACCTAATTACTTAATTAGTACATTAATTAACAATTACCTAAATTAATTTAAATTAAATAAAAAATTATTAAATAATTAACAATAAACTTTTGACTTACTAAATTAATTCAAAATGAGTATTAAAAACAATTCAAAAGAAAACACTTAAAAGTTCAAAACATGAAATTTTTCATACTGCATCCATAGCGACTATCATTATAAGCGCAGTTCGCTAGAATTGATTTCTTGGCGAAACTTACACTTGACTCAAGCGATACCATACTTTTTTTAAAAAAATTTACGTGAAAGGTTTTGAAACTTTCAACAAGTTGTAACTTGGAAAACATTTCCAAAATCAAACCAATTTCTTTCCATCGGATCTCAAATCGCTTTGCGACCATTTCAACAGTAGTTCACAACCATCTCATTACTAACTTGGGTTCCGTTTTACAACCAATACTACCAACATATCATAACCAATATAACATGTCTACAACCATATCCATATAACATATCCAAATATATCACATATTTAACCAAATCACTTATCCATTTCAAACAATCAACTTGCAATCACATAATATCCAATTCACATGGTAATTCAACATATCAACCTAGCATATTCAACAACATATATAGCATCAAAACAAGTTGAATTTTATTTTTCAAACATTAGAAGTTTACTCAACGAAAGCTTTACAAATCTCAAAGCAACTTTCACTAGAACTTTGATTTATACTAGCAGTTGGTCCTAACTTGCAAATGTGAAGCTTTTGGATGCCTTAACACATAGATTAGGCCCGACCATGGTCATATTTGGGCTCATCTTGATGTGTTTTTGGTGGAAGGGAACTTTATTTTGGAAGAGGAAGTGTAGAGGTAGATGTATAATAGTTTTAGTGAGCTAAAGAGAAGAGTTTGAGTGGAAAAGAGTGATCTTTTTCTAACTTTTACAACTACGAAAGCCAAGGATATTTTGGAGTGGAAGTGTTAGAAAGTGAAGAGGAGAGAGCAAATGAGAATGTGGGTGTATGGATGTATATTTATAGGCAAAATGAATTAGAGAAAATTACTAATTTACCCTATAATAATTTAACATAATATGTCATGATATTAAAAAATCACATCACCTTCCTACTCCTCTCTCTTGTCACATCCCCCTCATTCTCTAGTCAAATTCTTAAGCTCGTGATGAGTAATGATGTCTAATTATGAAAAATATTAAGATATGTCAACACTTAATAATATATATTTATATATAATGTTTATTATTTTTAAAGTTATGAATTGTCACATCACCTGTTAATTATAATTAACATAAGATAATCTATTCCAAAATGTATTATTATTTAGTCAATTATCTAATATATATATATATATGTGTGTGTGTGTGTGTGTGTGTGTGTGTACATGTGATGCACAACGACGAACAACATTCCTGAAAACTTTTCGATGTCGCAAGGTCGAAATTTCAAAAAACGTTTTTCACTCACGTTTCTATTTTTCTACCGACTATTTAATTTGGTAAACAAATTTTGAAAATGATTTTTCCCTCATTAAGAATTAATTAACATGAATTTATTATTAATAAAAATCTTCTTATTAATTATATAATATATATACATACACACACAGATACACACACACATACACATGTGTGTGTGTAATTGCCTAGTTAAAATGACCAAATTCAAGGTCGTTACACTACTAGTAGTAGTGTACACTTTCTATTGATGTAAGATATCTTTAACCATAAAACCCATAGAATAATTAATTGGGATTAGAAGATTTGGATGCGAGGCCAGTAAGGTGACACGACGAAAGTCTGCCCTTCACTTAGAAGCTACCAGTAGTTGTGTATAGATATTACTGATGTAGGCCATCACCAATCATAGGACCCATGAGAAACAATTATGGGAATAATAGGATCTACTTAGGAATTAGAAGTATGAAGTAGTTGTTTAAGGGCCTGCCACTTTCCTAATTAAAAAGTATTAAATTGTCTGAATTAATGATTAGGAGCGGTAGTGAATATCTCGAGAAAGGCCTATTTCGGATTTGAGGTATTAAATGACTAATATAGGGTTTTCCTCTCTCCTATAAATAAGTATTAAGTGTCTCAATGAGATTCTAAGCGATGCTGGCTAGATTGTACTAGTAAGGAGTCTGCCTTTGGGGTTAGGTATTAGATGAAAAAGGCTTGACTAGAGTATAGGTATTAAATGGTTAGGGGTCTGCCTAGTCCTTATTAATAATGTATTAAGTGGCTTATGTACTGTCTCTTACATGGATAAGACTTTAATGATGATAGATGTGTTAGTAGTACGGCTATTATGTATTATAAAGCCACAAATAGTGGTCAAAGTTCTCTGTAGCAAAGACCAATAGACCAACGATAACGATACTATGAGCCCGCTTCATATTTGGAAGTATGAAATGGCTGATAAACTTGCATCTTTACTTTGTACCATGGGAAGGGTAGGTAGGTGAATCATGCTCGGAGGAACCTCATGTGTGTAATATTAGGTTAATTTGGTTAACCTTAAAATAGTAGACGTAACAATTAAATGGAAACCAATCGGTATAAATTTATGTTATGGACATTGTATTTATATTCCAATCACCGGAACTTTATTTTGACTCCCTCCTCATTACAACCCACACGATTGATTTAGAGAAACAGGTCATTGGAGCTGGACGTGATTGGTTATTGGAGATGTCTTCTAGTCTCTCATGCTCGGTAATGATGTGGCGATTTGATACCCAAGGAATACCACTAAATCCAAGGTAATATTCATAGTTAGTATTTATATCCTATTAATATTTCCGCTATAAATTTTGGAATTTAACAGTCTTTGATAATGCTCACGTTTATTTGCATGTACCAAATCTAACAATCCATGCTCTGATGGACTTGAGTTTCAATTTTTTGAAATTTAGGCCCATTATAGTGCAGTTGTTACTTATTTGATTCATTTTGATTTAGATGCAACCTAGTGACTAAGACTATTTTAGATTTATTAGTTATGAACTTTATGAATATGGTATTTGATTTTGACATTGTTAAGGGATGTTAGTGAACCTTGGTTATCCCTTATATCTGACATATGACTCGATGGATTATGATTCCCCCAATCGAAGAGAAGGGGTGGTGAACTACAAAATACAAGTCCTTTGCCGGAGAGTAGGTGGATGGTTTGTATAGATAGCAAGTTTCCCAACCGAAGAGTGAGTGGATGGACTCGAGTTATACTTTAAGCTCAATCGTCGGAGAGTGAGTGGAATTGTTCAATGTAGATTTACAATAGTCTAATCCGAATAGATTATAACTTGACTTCAAGTTATGAATACCTTATGATTTGGAATGACTTGACTGTGATTATTATGATTGGTATATATTATTGCCTTGACCTGGTTGGACTTAATTATTATATGATGCCAAGAGATACTAGACGATTTGAAAGTAATGCTCCAACTAGGGTCATTATGTCAACATGACAATTATTCAATATTAATACATATGCTTGATCAAAGTACGCTTTGTATCCAGAAAATCATGCTTTAACGAGGGCAAGTGTTATCGGTAAATTTTCCACAGTCTTGGAATTGACTCAAATAAGAGGAATTAGATCATAAAATGATAAAGGAATGGATGGAGAAGCTTGGAAGAGATGAAATATGAATAGCTAAAGAAAAAGTTCAAGTTTGGAACAAACTTGATCGATAGGTTCTAATCGATCCATCGATCAGTACCAATCGATCGAAAAGTGGACATTGGGTCCACTTTACTTCTACAATGATTCTAAATGCCATTTTGTAGAAAAGACAATTGATAACCGGCGATCGATGGTAGCAATTGATCCATATTTCCATTTTTTCGTTGGAGACCCAACATGGAAAACATGATTTGCTGCCATGTAAGTCACCATCACATTGTCACAAAAGATAAATAAGCTTGAAGATGGTAGCGAAGATGGATATTTTGGTACCGATCAATGGATCGTTCGGTAAAAATCGATCAATTCTTAGGAAACATGCAAATTGACTTGTTCTTTATGTAGAGAGCTCGGATATGACTTTTTGTGTGATTCAAATGATATCTGATGATTCTAGTTGTAGGATCCGCATATAAATAACAATCTATAGAAAAAGACTTTTGGAATATCTACTCGACTTTGGTGCTTTATCAATTTTTCTGAGGAAAAACTCTTCCAACTCGAGATCTAAACATTACACTACAAAGTTCTCTTGTAAAATTGGTAATCTAGCAAAGAGTAATCAAGACATGCGATAAAGTAGATGTATGCCAGTGATTTTCCAAACCATTATAAATAATATTATGTCTCCATCATCCCTTTTCTCTTTGGTTTCTTATTTTATTCATTTATTTACCACTTTCCTATCTATTTGGGATGTTAGCCTAGAAAAAGATAACATTAATGTTGATTGGTTAGTACACATTTGATGATTTGGTGTTTGTATTACTAGTATTGAACATTAGTACACATTTGATGAAATTGTTGTTGATTATTTGATATTTGAGGTTGACATTGAGTATAATCAAACTTGTGTGATGTTTAATAGTTGCATGTTCTTGTTATTTTATTACCCTATTTTTATGATAATTGATTGTGATAGTTTAGTAGAAGCGATGTTTTCTATTCGCATTGGTTTTATGGTTATTATGGTTGTACAATATTATGTGCTAACAAGTATTTGATGTAGAAGAAGAAGAACATGAAACAAAACTATGTGTTGGAAGGGTCAATTGGAAGCAAGTTAAATGGATGAGTTTCACAATTTTATTTCCATTTTGGTCTCAGTAAAGTCTATATTCCCAAATGGATTTTAGATCCAATTTAAATTTTTTAAATAAAATATTATTTTATTCAATTATATTTAAAAGGTTTTTTTATTTACATGTATATCAAATATATTTGACTCTATGAAGTGCACGTGCTAGAGATGAGAAGTGTACATAGTTAATGGGAAATGTATGTGTGCGGACTTATACCTCAATGGACCTATTTTCTCTTTATATATGCCTTTGTCATCCATGATAATGATTTAACATACATACACAAATACACACATATACGCACACACACACACACACATGAATCATATTAGATAATTTTGTGCAATTAAAATACAAAATTTATGTCAATGAATTTGGTTTAAATTATTAAAAGGTTTGATACCAAAAAATACATAATTACTAAGCTTTATTTTACAAATTTGAATCAAGGTTAACACATATATGTTTCTATATATACGTAAAATTATAATTTTAACAAATGAATTAGAAAAAAATATAATTGTGAACGTGGTATTTCATGATATGTATATGTATGTATATGTATATATGTATATTAATTTATGTATGTATGTAAATAAGTGAGATTTAAAGTAAAAAATTTAGGTTAACTTTTAATTAAAAAGCAAGCAAGAGTTTAGAATTTTTTTTAAAAACTATTAAACTTGGAAAAGGAGACAAAATATAATATATACAAAAGTCGATTTATGAATGTTAAATCAAAAAATTTCATTCTCACACAAACAATATTAAAGTGTTTGTATTCAAAATTAAGTAAATAATTATATAAAACTATTTTCAAGGAATAATAAATAATTAGCATGAATAATTCATTTACAATTATGTATGAAAGTTTTATAATAGTATAAAATAGATCTAAACCAAAATTAACTTTCAAATTTCCTGTTTTAAACAAAATCACTAAAGGAAAGAAAAGGAATTAGATGAGTTAGACATGTGTAAGTTAATGATAAGAATAAATAGATCTAAACATTATAGAGAACATAAACAAGTTAACAAAGGAGTAATGATCTGCCTTACTTACTACCAAAGACGACACTTAATACATCCTTGGTATTCGTGTGCCAATCATCTAGTCATCCGAAAGACAGGTCATTAGGGGTGAAAGAAAGCAAAGATAAAGAGAAGAAACTAAATAACACAGAATCTCACAAAGCAACGTAACGGTTTATATTACTCAACATAATATACTAGATAGTAATTTCAAAAATGTTACATTAGAGTCATACTAATATAAATAACACCGAGGTTGAACCTATCAACCCCTACCAACACAGGACCGGCGTACACTTTACTAGATAATACCGAAAATGATCAACCCTCCATTAATGGGCCTCAAAGCATACAAATGAGAGATAATATCGACTCTAGATGTGGATGATCATATCCTACTTTGGAGCGACCCACTTAGACCTGCTGCATCTCTCCTGTTTTATTCATTCCTAATTGATGAGGCTTGAGGCTACGTTTTACTTTTATATAGCACTTCCCACTTGGAATGCTAACGCTGCCCTCCATGCAGCAATGCAATGCCATCATTCATCCATACAAGTTGTTCAGGATATAAACGAACCGAAGGCACTACTTCCACTATATCTATTTTGGAATTACCCTCAGGATTAGTAGCAAGCAGCCCTTGCAATTCAAAGAGCTATGTTTTCCATCATCTTCAAGATGTCTTCACTTCGAAGCGCTTGAGTTGGATTGCAGTGGTTTTCTGATAATATATCTGACCCCGGTCTCTTCGAAACAACTTTCAAATAATTTTCGATAAACTCAACCCCAATACTTTAGGAAATAAATAGTCAGAGATAAGCGGAGATCACCGGCTAACCATTAGTGGATGGATTTCCTTATCATTTGTCCTAGGAGAATGAAACAAGATTTATGCACATAGTACATCATCATCAGAGATGACTGTGCCATATAACTTATGTGTTTCTCCTTAATATTTCCAAAGTTACGTTTTGGGTCATTATTTGATAGTCGGTTATTTAACTATCAAATAAACAAACAACAATCAATTCCAATTGAGATTTATTTATTCATAGTAAATTTTTCTACCAAAATTGGGCACAACACTCTTCGAAAGTGTTTGAAGAGATAAAATGAAGAAAATAAAGGTAAAAAGATGACTATCTAACAAGCACTCCAAATAATAATCAGAAAATAGTAAAGGAACACAAAGATTTAGAGTGGTTCAGTGTATTGCCTACGTCCACTATGAAATGGTTGATTTATATTAACTTTTGCTTGCTGGTTACAATGAATTACAACAATGAATTTCGAGTACAACAGTGATTTTCGAGTACAACAATGGTTTCGACAGAGTTTGGACATAGGAGAGAAAAATGTCCCTTTTTTGTATGTCCTGGGCTGCTATTTATAGGCTACGCTGCAAATATCTCGCTCGGATCTTGGAAGACCTCTTCTCTTACATGGGTGAGCCCACGCGATCGATCCCATGACATTTGCACTCGGTCCGTGATCGATACAAACGAACTTCGTATCGATCAATATTTTTTCTGATCGAGTCGAGATCGATCATGAACACTCTTGAAGATGTACGCAAGCTCCTGTGAAAATTTAATAGCATTTGGACTTGTAGATTTTGAGTTATGATCAATGCAACTTCGATCTTTCGATGGTTGTTTCGGAGCAGGTTTCTTGTACTGAATAGTATTGCAGGTCTGTAAATACACATTTTCTAGCGACGTATTCAAAGGAATGTAATTATCAAACATAAGAACCCTACGTCATGGACCATGATTCTGGCCCCGCTTCCTATTTTGATTACCATCGCCTTTCTGTTGATTTTGTTTATTCTGTATGTTCAACTGCACTTTTTCGAAACTCTCTCCAGTTTGTTTAATAACAACATTACTCTGGATTTCTTCTACACTAGGTCCTGCGTCATCCTTTTTCCTAGACGTTTCGCATCCTCCACCCTTAAGAATTGGGCTGCCTTGGAATAGAAATGATCCGATGACGTGGGAGGTTTTTCGGCCAACCAGTTGCCAAACTCAGAATTGAGATCAATCCCCTTAGTCAATGCCATCAGAATAGAGTTATCATTGGGATTGCTAATCTCAGCGCATGCAGCATGAAATCTTTCCAAATAACGTCTGAGTGTCTCTCCAGGAGCTTAAGTCACACTAGACAAAGTATTAACATCCTTCGGCCTCGTTATATGCATGCGGAACTGCTCAATAAACTTTGTCACCAACTGATCAAAACGAGATAGATTGAGGTGGTAGACGAGTGAACCACATAGTCGCTATGCCCCCTAGTGAGATCGGGAAACTTTGGCTATTAATTGCATCATCGGCTCGTGCAGCATTCATTAACCATTCATACTTCAAAATATGTTGATTAGGAGCAGAGCTCCCTTCATAAATGGGTAAAGTAGGCATCCTGAATCGTCGAGGAGGTTTAGCATAGAATATCTCATCGGTAAAAGGAGTATGACTCCAATAGATTCCCCAGTCTTTATTGGTGAGGCCTTGACTTTCTCTGATCATCTGACGGATCATCGTGGGATATCCGACATCTGGACGTTCTGGGTCTATTGAGCCAAGGTGTAGTCGGGTTCCACAATGCGAGGATGGGCAGGACGAGGTCGACGGTCCATGTCTTGCCTCCTTGGTTCTAAGTTCCCTAGAACATAAGGTTTGGGAGTATGTTGGTGATGGTTCGAGTCTATCCGATTTCGAGTTTCAACACCCAATTCAATAGCAGCGGCGACAGTGCGGTTGTCTGTGATATAATGAGGAACAGTACCCACTCGGAAGGAGGGTCCAGTCTAATAGCTGGTTGACGGGACAACCCTCGGTTGCCCAATATTCAGTGTATAATGATGTCCAGTAGCTTGGGTATAACTTCCATCCAGCCGTGGACGTGTGGATCTATGATGGTAATCTGAAGAGGCTGAACTCTCAGTGGATGAATAGGAAGACTGATCCCTCCTGAATCTCCTTCATCATTGACAGTTCAGTTGGTTGGTCAATTCCGCATTAGCACAGAGTTGTTGAGTGAGCTGTTAGCGGCTTTGGGTCAGTTCTTGCATAAGCAGTTGAAACTCTTCCCTGGTGATAGGGCCTTTGTGATCTAATGGTCTGGGAGCATTCTGATCGGCAGGAGATAGCTGTACAGGATTTTGTCTGTCTCGTCCTTCTGGATCTGCAGCTGTCGAAATGGTCCTAGTGTTAACCATGATGATAGTGAAGCTCTTTCCTAGACTTGATGCAAATCTGAATATGATGGAAGAACTCCAAACTTGAAATCAAAATCTTCTTCTAAGATTTATGCAATCCGATATCGGTAATAGATCCAACGAGCAAGAGAAAAATTAGGTTTTCTCAGTGAAAGCACCAAAATGTTTGTACCAAAATTGGGCACAACACTCTTCGGAAGTGTTTAAAGAGATAAAATGAAGAAAATAAATGTAAAAAGAGTATTATCTGACAAACACTCCAAACAATAATTAAAAAACAGCAAAGGAACACAAATATTTAGAGTGGTTCGGCGTATTGCCTACGTCCACTATGAAATGATTGACTTTTATTAACTTTTCTTGCTGGTTACAACGAATTACAACAGTGAATTTCGAGTACTGCGGTGATTTTCGAGTACAACAATGGTTTCTACAGAGTCTGGATGTAGGAGAGTAAAAAGTCCATTTTTTGTAGGTCCTGGGCTGCTACTTATAGGTGTAGGCTGCAAACATCTCTCCCGGATATCAGGAGACCTCTTCTCTCATGTGGGTGGGCCCACGCGATCGATCCCATGACATTTGCACTCGGTCCGTGATCGATACGAAGGAACTTAGTATCGATCAATATTTTGTCTGATCGAGTCGAGATCGATCATGAACACTCTTGAAGACTTATACAAGCTCTTGTAAAATTTGATAGCATTTGAACTTGTAGATTTTGAGTTATGATCAATGCAACTTTGGATCTTTCGATGGTTCTTTAGTTCATCACGATGCTATTCGTATCACTCTGTTCATATCGCTCCGGGCACGTGCCTGCTAGTTGATGTGGCGCTAACTTCTTGGATCGTTCCACTTTTCATGCCGAATGATCGAGTCTTTCCTATGTATAAGCCTCGTTCGTATCAACCTAGTTTACCTCTGTTCGTATCAGTTGTAACTACTCTGCTCATATCGACCATCACTGCTCTGTTCGAATCGATTTTCACTGCTCTATTCGTATCGATCATTGGCCGATTGACACGAAGTAGCGGCTTTGTATGATTTCGATGGATACGAAGTGGATGTTGGTTGATCGATACGAACAAGCTGGAGATGATGGATGTGAAGAGAATCGCTTTCTATGGATATGAACTTGTGCTCCCCTGATCAATACGAAGTTATGCACGCCCGATGGATTCGAACAGATCGATACGAACGTGGTTTCTTCCTAGTGGTTTGATGGATATGAACAACGTGATCACTTGGGTTGTATTGATCATATCTTAAGCGTACGAACTCGGATTGACTTGAAATTTGGAACGTTGGCTTTCACTGCTTTTATTGTCGTCTCATATCAATTGTAGCTCGATCCGTACTAGGACCAGATTTACCAGTATCCGTAGCGAACCAGTGTATACCGTTTTCCAGGGCGAATTGTCTTTGGTTCTCGGTCAATTTCTTGGTGTCACGGCCTTACCAAAAGGTGGGATAACAGCAACCACTAAGCCTCAAAACAAATCTTTATTTAATAAATCTCTTTCAAACTTTTTTTAATAAAACCCTTTTTTAATCAAATCTATTTCATTCTTGAAATCTCTTTACTTGAAATCCAAATCCGTTTCAAAGTTCCTTCCAAACTTACACATTTATTTATAAAACCCTTTTATAAATATTCAGAATCATTTATATAAATTGCCTTTAAAAATATCCAAACTTTTTATATAAATTTCTTATAAATACCCAAACCTTTTTATGAACTCCCTTTATGAATATCTAAATTATTTTCTAAAGCTTCTTTTATAAGTACCCAAATCATACATAAAACTTCTTTATATACCTTTCCTATTTAAACAACTTCTTAAATAACCTTAAATCAATTTAGCTTCCATTAATAAGAAAATTCATTTTATAAATCTCCTTTATTTATAAATTCTTCCTTGCTTAAAAACTCAAATCCGTTTACACAAAACACCTTATAAATTCTCAAATTCCTTTATAAAACTCTTTATAAAAACTTCTTTTTATAACATGGAAAACCATCTCCACAAGTTAAGAACATCTTTGGTAAATCCATTTATCAAATCATTCTTTGAATATCTTGTTCAAAATGCAATAACTTTGATACCATTTCAAAATAAAATGAAATATTTATCTTTACAAAATCAAACGAAGGCTAAATAACTAAAATGGTGCTTTTAATTTGGTTTTACTTATCCAGTTTAACTTGTTCATTACACAACAACAGGTATGTAAGGATCAACACTTAATGATCAATCAATGTAACAGACCGATATTCTCAACCATTCGCATCTGCACATGTCAGACTTTAATTGCTCAAAATGTCGCGTTGTAAATAAAATTTGGCAAATCTCAGAATATACAGTAAATACATAATCACAGATCACAAACACAGAGTAAATAATAATGCAGCGGAAATAAAAGAGATAGTAGTTCATGAAGCTACTATATAAAAATAAGATACATCAGAATTAAACAAGATACCACAGAAGAGTAACAAGATACATCAGGTACAAATCAGAATACATCACTGAAATCACTGAATACAGAAAGCAAAATAGATGGCTGGATCTTCAAGGAAAGCTATAACTCCGAAGGTGAATCTTGAATGTTAACTCACTCAATCTGACTCGAGCGTAAAGCAAAACACAAAACACTCGAGTCAGGACATAAATACTTATAAACTGTAAATCAACTCAAGTGAACAGTAACAAAAATGCATCAGTAACTTAAAGAATGCTTGGGATCGCCCATCCTTTAAGGATCTGTTAAACTATTTACTATGTAGTAATATTGTGTTATTATAATAATGTCTACAGTACAATGAACATACTTTTCAATAGCGTTCCGGGCTACCCATATCACCCTTCACACATAATAGTCCCAGTAGTCCAAATAATATCACGATATCTCCAGATCGGGAGACTATCAGAGGATACCACACAGGCTACGGGAGAAAAACAAACTTGTAGTAAAGGCTCGGTATGGTAGGTGACATGGCACACAAGGCAATGCCAGGGTAGATATACCAATTACGCACACGGGCTGGTGGTAACGTAGCAGCCACATACGCCCACCTCGGAACACACTCCCAATCAAAATCGGAGGATGGCCATCTAATCAATCACCAGTAAGAGTATAGTATCGAAGGAATGTGTCCGACCAGAGGAGCTATCCCTTTTGGCCCGAGATCGCTCCTGTTTTAGCCACCTTATGCCTACTCACGGGAGTTGGGTCTACGTAATATACCTCAAGAACGATGACACCATCCTACTTCATTCTGGAATCACCACCGCGTACACGGTTGTTAAAGTGGTTTTCGGAGTTGGCAGAGAGTATACAACTTCCAATCCCGGTCTCTTTAACAACCAATCGTTATTATAACGCCGTGGTCATTTCAAAATAGTTTATACACAAAAGTCAAATCATTTCATTCCAAACTATATTCCTTTCAAAATAGTTTATACTACAAAATCAAATCATGTCATTTCAAAACTATATTCCTTTCAAAATAGTTTATACTACAAAATCAAATCATTTCATTTCAAAACTCTATTCCTTTCAAAATAGTTTATACTTCGAAACCAAAACCATTTCAAACATATGTTCACCATTTCAAAAATAATAATGCTTTCAAAGTTATAACTCTTTCGAAACAAAATACTTGAAATCATTACACTTTGAAAAATCATAACATTTCGAAACATACATTTGAAATCATAGAACATCTATTTAATTCTTTACATTTTACAAATTTATTCAATTAAACCCAAATTTCAAATTTCCAATTTGATTCAATTCAAACCATCAGTTTCCCAACAAAATTTTTTAAATCTTATAAATTTCAAATATAGATTTGATCCACAAAATAAACTATTAAATCTTTCAATATAATTCAAAGCTTTAATATCACACATTTCAAAAATAATTTTAATATTTCATATATCTCAAATTTAACTTGATTGTTATTTATTTTTGAAATATTCATTTCATAAATCCAATATCATTTAAATAAACTCAATTTACAAATAAATTCAATATCCTTTCATACTAATATAAACTTCAAATATTCATTTATCAAAATCAAATACCATTCCAAATTCATATTCTTTATCAAAATAAAGATCAAATCATTTCCAAACCATTTCAAATCATAAATTATCATATCCTTTCAAAACCTCATTTCAAATCATTATTTGAGTTCAAATTCAAATATTAAAATTTAAATAATTTTTTTATTCAAGTATATCACTCATTTATTATTTCAAGTATTATTACAAAACCCATTTCAAAATTCCATTTAAAATTTCATTTACCTCATTACACTTCCTACCATTTTTCACATAACAAAGTACACATTATTTAAATTCAAATTCAATTTAAATTCCTTAAAAATTAAAATTTAAACATTAAAATATATTCAAAACTCCTTAGATTTCACAAATAATCAATTCCAAAAGTTAAATCATTTAACACTTTAAAATATAACTCAAACAATGTTAAAATCTATAACATTTCAAAACATTGTCAAATTATAGAAACGACGGCATTTATAAAGTGCTATCGTAGCTTATAATTTCCTAAATGGTTTAGTTCAAGAATAACGGCATTTATAAAATGTCGTAATAGATATTTAGTTATTTCAAACATAGTTAAGTTCAAAACAACAGCATTTTAAAGTGATGTCATAAAACTACAACATTTTAGAAATGCTATTAATAAAATTCCACATTTTAATTTAACTTTTCAAAAACAATAAAACTTCAATTTTAGCAAATTTTAAACTTATAAATCATATGTTGGGCTTCTAAACTTTCACATTTAAATCAATTTAATGTATGATTTATCACAATAAAATTTTATAATTGAATATCAAATTTTAAAAACTTAATTCATTTGTTAAGTCAAAATTCACTGTTTATTAACTTATAAATTAAATAAAACTTAACATTTTACTTTAAATTTTATTTCAAAACTTTAAATTTACTTTCCATTATTTACTTACATTTTAAAAGTAAAATTTAAAGTCAAAAATCACGTTTACTTCAAATTTACATACTTAAATTCATAAATTCAAAACTTAATATTTAGCCTTCTTAAAACCATAAAATATAATTTTAAATCGAAATTTCATACTTAAAAATACATATCTTAGAAAAATCATTTTAAAAATATATCGTGGGGTCTGTATATAATTTTCTAACCTAGGTCAAGTGATACGGATATGTATCATTTCAATCCGCAATTTAAAAAGAAAACCGGGTTCTATCATTTCAAACCCGCAATCCCAAGTAAATAAAAATAAATAAAAATCGCTCAGGCCTATCATTTCAGCACATAACAATTTTTTCCTATTCTAAAGTCCATTCGGGTATGTATCATTTCAACCCATAGTGATTCTATTCTAACAGGGAACTTGCAGTGTGAACATATGCATAAACAATGTCAATGTCACAATATAATGTCATATATCAGATGTCAGGTGATAATTAACAGTTTTAACATGGTAATAACATGGCATAGCATATCATATGATCATCATTAACTTGCATAAACATTTTATATTACTAACCACTTGTCATCAATTCACTATTTCATAAGCATAAATGTCAGAGTGAGAAAGGCTCACCTTTTCAAGCTGAAGACCACTACGACACACAAAACGATTCCAGAAGGCGCGAAATGCACGATTTGAATTGAATCTATGGAGAGCCTTGATAATGATCTTGTATACAACAAATAAACAATACCATATAAACATATGCATACAATACAAATATGAATTGAAACGAAATGGAAATTTTAAATCAACAAAGAACATTACCCGGCTTTAACACGAAAGTGCCTGACCACGACAACAAGGCTTGTAACATGATCAAATGGGCTTGTTCTCATCACACTAGGCTCAGCATAGATGCCAACATGGCTCAGGTTTGGGTCAATATGGGTTCATCCATGACCATGTTATAGGCTCGGGTATGCATTATATATGCACAACAACATGAAGATGATGATGGTAGGAGATACAACATGAAGCATACAAATGATCAAGTGCAAAAGTTGGAGTTTTTTTTTTTAGCACAAAAGGGCTCGGCCATGTCCTATATGGTTCAGGTCAGATCTGGAGCTGATGGTCAGAGGTGAGATAGCAGCTGGTGGTGGTGTCTAAGGGGTGGCCAAAGTGAATAGGAAGGGAAATGGTGAAGTATGAAGCTTGGTTAGGCAATTTGGAAGAGTTTGGTGCGAAATTTGTGATGGTAACCTCCATGGATGGGCAAGGCTTGGTTAAAGTTAGAGGAGGGGGAGGAGGAGCTGCTGTAGATGGTGGAGGAGGTGGTCGTGGAGTTGGAGTGAAGTAGAGGCCGAGCTATGCTAGAGGAGGATCAAGGTAGAAATCATTGAAAAGAAGAAGGAAAGAAAGAATGAAGCCATAAGTTTTTTTCTTTTCTTTTTTCTTCATGAAGTCGTAGTTTTAGGGGGAAGATGAGAAAGTGTTTTCATGTGGAAAGGAGAATAGAATGTTGGCTGAAGAGTGGAGTTAAGGCAGCCAATTGAAGAGATGTTGGTTGAGAAATGAAAAGACAGAATACAAAAAGGCTTAAGCAAATAAAGAGTCATAAACCTTTCAAATTTCCACCATTTCTATTTAAATTTTAAATACATGTAAAATATATATAAATACAGATAAAAAAATGAAAATATAGTAAATAAACAAAAATAAATAAATAAACATTAATTAAATATAATTAAATTAAGAAAATAGCAAAGAAAATGTAAATTAGATTTGAAAATAAATGAAATGAACTTTTGGAAAATTGTATGTACATGAAAAATATTTATAAATAAAGATAAAAACATAAAAATAAAATGCATACATAAAAATGAATAAATAAATTTTAATTAAATATAATTTAAATGAAGAAAATAGCAGAAAAATGGAAACTAACCTTTAAAACTAGAAAATAAATTCAATGAGCTTTGGAAAAATTCAAACATCACTTTAAAAATATATAAAAGGTAAAAATATATGTAACATAACTTATAATACAATTTAGAATAAGATATGACAATTAAAATGATTATTTATATAATTTAAAATAAACAATATTGTTAAATAAAACAATTTACACCCAATTTTGTAAAAAGCAAAACTTTCACAATATTATTCGGATTTCAACGAAACAAAAAGCATTGTTCTAGAAATTTTATTTACTTTCATAAAAAAAATATAAAATTCAAATTTTCAAACTTTTAAAATTTAAATTTAAAAGCCAAAGTTTGACCAGATTGACCAAATTCACATTTCCTGGAAATATTCAATTTATTCATGTTTGAAATTATAATTCACATACAAATCAAAATTTATATTTAAAATAACAAAACTTATTCATTTTAATAAATAAAATAAAGTTTTTAAATTAGGAATTTAAATAAAAATAATTAAAATATACAATTACAATAATCAGAAAATACAGGGTTGTTACACTCTCGCCCACTCAAAATTTTTGTCCCCGAAAAGGAATGAGGTATGGTAAATCACAGAAAAAGATAGAATGAAATAAGATTAGGACAGGATGACTAGAATACTAAAATTATACCTGATAACTGTTGTTGTCGGTAAGTATAACAAGGTGGAGATGATCTTATCAAGATCCTCCAGAATCAAGAACACAAGCACGAAAAACTCTTCTAGAATCCGATTCACCCTTTCCGTTTGACCGATGGTCTGTGGATGGCAAGCAGTGCTCAGATTCAAAATGAGTACCAAAAGTTATAGAAAGATTTCTAAACAGACAGGTATAAGCAATAGCTTTCCCATTCTGTAGCAAGATACGGGAATAAAGACAACCAGAAGATAGTTTGAAAAACAAAATAAGATAATAAATTAAAAACCCTTAAAATTTCAACTTAAATTGGAAATTAATTTTACATAAGTTAAATAAATCTTAATCATCTCCAATTTCATTATCTCATTATCCAATTATCTTAAATTAACAATCTCTAAAATCATGGATTTGAAAAAAAATCATTTATTATACTCAAAATGTACTCAATAAAATTAATTCTTCTTTATTTCTAATTAAAATTAAATTTATTCCTCTGAATATATTTTATCACCTATGTTAACTATATTAACACTTATTATAACTGCTTTAATTTATTCTTAGTTCCTTTAACATCATTTTATATTGTAAATTATTCCATTACCCTTTTTCTTTTTACCTCTGTTAATCTTTTTATAACTAAAATGTAAGTGTATAACATTTATTATAACCACTCAAATTTTATTTATAAAATCATTTTTTATATTGTATATTATCCAATTACATATTCAACTTCTGAAAATTAAGGTAAGTTATATTAGAATGGAATTGTGTATTGTACAAATAAAACTTTCCAATTCAATCATTTCAAACTTGAATATTTATCCAAATCTTGAAATTACACTTAAAATTATCTTTCAAGATACAATTTAGGAATTAAATTTTCGATAAATTCCAAACTATTTAGAGATAAATAAATGCACATATACTCTATATATATATATATATATATATATATCCATTCAAATTTAAATCATATGTCAGTAGATGTTATAAATCCATTCTATTTTAGAAATTCAAATCAATTAAATTTGCCAAAACATAACTACAGCAAGACTACAGAACGATCTCTTCACTTCGAAACTCGAAAATGAATATCGATGATGCTGCAGTCATCACCGAAATTATTTCCCAGCGACAATGAGAAGAGTACCAATTTTAAAATTCTTTGGAAACAAATTTCTATTCGAAAATATTTTAAATATATATACTTTAAAACTTTAAATACAAGGTTTGAAATCCATCAGAAATTAAATTCTCAATTTTTTTTTAAATTCATTTTAAATTTCCAAATAAATTTATAACCATGTTTTATAGTTTAGTTATCTATATATGAAACAAGAGATAATGATATATAAAATCAATTATTATTTCTTAACAACCAATTCAATAAATCCAGAAAAATTTATAATATAGTTACAAAATTTATTTCATTACCAAATTAAAAAAAACATATTGTGTCAGTTTGCTCTGTTCAAGTGTTTTGGAAATCTTATCGATAGCGTTGATCAGACGAATCGATCAGAAACCCAAATCAACATTAACAACTCAAACAACACGATATAAAACATTTTAAATATTAGTTTACAAATACACTTCAAGAATGATTTGAAGATAAGTTGGAAACAAATATGAGATGATTAAATAACAGAATAAGAAGATGGATAGGCTTATATAAATCGCGGGCAACCTTAACCGGTCAACCGTGACCTAAAGAATAAGATCGATGTGGATTTATGGGTAAATCAACATTCGATCTCAAGAGATAGAATTTGGGATAAGATACCAGCATCTTAACCAAGGATATAATCTTTGGTGAATCAATGCTGTTGTAAAGGAGTTTCACCCCTTTACAAATCAGTTTGAGATTGGCGAGACCGCCGACTCATTAAAAGATCATTTTTAAGTGGAATTATGGGATACTCCAGAATGAATAGTGAGGGATAAGAATGGATTTAGAAACCGCAGGGAATGTTCCAAAATTCAAATGAATCGAGTCAAAAAGGAAGAGATTCAAACTCGAATGAAAGTGATTCTGTAAATACATTCACTCCGTATGCTGAGTTTTGCCAGAGCTACCAAAGCTCTGATACCAAATGTAATGGACCGATATTTTCAACCATTCGCATCCTCACATGTCGGACTTGAATTGCTCAAAATGCCGCGTTGTAAATAAAATTTGGCAAATCTCAGAATATACAGTAAATACATAATCAAAGATCACAAAGACAGAGTAAATAGTAAAGCAGCGGTAATAAAAGAGATAGTAGTTCATGAAGCTACTATATAAAAATAAGATACATCAGAGTTAAACAAGGTACAATAGAAGAGTAACAAGATACATCAAGTACAATTCAGAATACATCACTGAAATCACTGGATACTAAAAGCAAAATAGATGGCTGGATCTTCAAGGAAAGCTCCAACTCCAAAGGTGAATCTTGAATGCTAACTCACTCAATCTGACTCGAGCATAAAGCAAAACACAAAACACTCGAGTCAGGACATAAATACTTATGAACTGTAAATCAACTCAAGTGAACAGCAACAAAAATGCATCAGTAACTTAAAGAATGCTTGGAATCGCCCATCCTTTAAGGATCCGTTAAACTATTTACTATGTAGTAATAATGCGCTATTATAATAATGTCTACAGTATAATAAACATACTTTTAAATAGCGTTCCGGGCTACCCATATCACCCTTCACACATAATAGTCCCAGTAGTCCATCCAATATCATGAAATCTCCAGATCGGGAGACTATCAGAGGATACCACACGGGCTACGGGAGAGAAAAAACTCGTAGTAAAGGTTCGGTATGGTAGGTGACACAGCACACAAGGCAATGCCAGGGTAGATATACCAATTACGCACACGGTCTGGTGGTAACGCAGCAGCCACATATGTCCACCTCGGAACACACTCCCAACTAAAATCGGAGGATGGCCATCTAATCAATCACCAGTAAGAGTATAGTATCGAAGGAATGTGTCCGACCAGAGGAGCTACCCCTTTTGGCCCGAGATCGCTCCTGTTTTAGCCAACTTATGCCAACTCACGGGAGTTGGGTCTACGTAATATACCTCAAGAACGACGCCACCATCCTACTTCATTCTGGAATCTCCACCGCGTACACGGTTGTTAAAGTGGTTTTCGTAGTTGGCAGAGAGTATGACAACTTCCAATATCGGTCTCTTTAACAACCAATCGTTATTATAACGTCGTGGTCGTTTCAAAATAGTTTATACTACAAAAGTCAAATCATTTCATTCCAAACTATATTCCTTTCAAAATAGTTTATACTACAAAATCAAATCATTTCATTTCAAAACTATATTCCTTTCAAAATAGTTTATACTACAAAATCAAATCATTTCATTTCAAACTCTATTCCTTTCAAAATAGTTTATACTTCGAAACCAAAATCATTTCAAACATATATTCACCATTTCAAAAATAATAATGCTTTCAAAGTGATAACTCTTTCGAAACAAAAATACTTGAAATCATTACACTTTGAAAAATCATAACATTTCGAAACATACATTTGAAATCATAGAACATTCAATTAATTCTTTACATTTTACAAATTTATTCAATTAAACCCAAATTTCAAATTTCCAATTTAATTCAATTCAAACCATCAATTTCAATTAAATTCAGTTTCCCAACAAAACATTTTAAATCTTATAAATTTCAAATATAAATTTGATCCACAAAATAAATTATTAAATCTTTCAATATAATTCAAAGCTTTAATATCACACATTTCAAAACTAAATTATAATATTTCATTTATCTCAAATTTAACTTCATTATTATTTATTTTTGAAATATTCATTTCTTAAATCCAATATCATTTAAATAAACTCAATTTACAAATAAACTCAATATCCTTTCATACTAATATAAACTTTAAATATTCATTTATTTTTTTTTGGCAAGGCCAGCCGGTTTTATAGTGGGCCGTCCACTTTTTATTACGAACGTAATAAAAGTTTAAGTACAGGAGCAAGGTAAAAGCACCTTATCTACTAAAATGAAGAAAGAAAATACAGCACAGGTACGTGACTGCTTTGCCATGAAAACTAAAGAAACAGCAACAAACTATTCCTCCACCCCGGTTGGAGAATCACCAACATCTCCAGACACCGAAGTAATGCACAGTGGGTCAGACCCAGAAAGTCCAGCATAGGGGCGAAACCGAAGAGCAATACAAGGGTCGAAAACCACATCGTCAGAACAGTAGATAAAAGATCGATCCCAGGACGGATCAGCAAGCATGACAGAATTCGCTACCGCATCAATACCGTCCAAATCAAGAACAAGAGAGTCAGCAGATCGTTTGTAGCGAAGGCACCGAAGGTCAAGATGATCGTCAGAAACAAACCGGAAGAAAGATTCATTAACCGGGTTATACCTCATATCGGAAATGGGATCAATCCAACACCCTTCAGCCTCATCCCAAGCTACAGGAGGCAGCAGCGAGGACGGGGCTGAAGCAACTAAAGGGATGTCAGGAGCAACACTAGGAACCTCAGAACCAGTAGGTGAAACAGGCGAAACAAGAGGTATAGAAGGAATATTCTGATCAGGCAACATAGACTCAGAAGGAGGAGCCTTGGGGACCCAGATCCTACGACGGGGGCGCGACAAAGGAGACTTCGGAGCTGCCGCAGAGGCTACAGAATGATGGCAGTCTAAAGTAAGGTGTCCAAAAGAGTGACAAGCGATACAAATATCCGGGACCCAACCATAGCGAACCCGTACTTCCACAACATGTCCAACAGCAAGCTGTACAGAAATAGAAGAAGGAAGTGGCTTAGTAGGGGAAATCTCAATTAGAGCCTTCGCAAACATCAACTTTTCACGCGCCACAGTATTGGTGTCAAAACATTTCAGCTTACCAACATTACAAGCTAACCAATTCAAACCAATGAGAGGCTGTAAAACAGAAGGAATGTGGGAAAAATATACCCAAACAGGGATAGAGATAACTTTCTCACGAGCACACGCCACTGTAGGAGACCATGGGGTAACAATAAAAGGCCTTCCATCAACAAACGATGGCTCCGCCTCCAAAACAAGCCGGCGATCCTCAGAAGAGGAAAACTTTAAGTAGTACATCGTATCAATAAGCTTCACATGCAAATTTCCACGAAGCTTCCAAGCTCTCCGAAGCACCGCAGACGCAAAAGAAAGACGGTGATGCGGCTCTAGAAAAAAACCAACCAAATAATCTGACCAAAATTCTTCACCGGCTTGCATTACACTAAGGGGAGGAATCATCACTCCATTTACCTCAACCAAATCAAAATCAATAGGGGTGTAGGCACCCGCATTTCGGGGCAAGGACGAGAAAAGAGAAGACCACGATTTTGAGGAGGGCTTCGAACCATCAGTTACACCGCTATGCACAATACCGGTGGCAGTAGCAGCAGTGGGCCTAGAATCTTTAGAGCAAATAGCTGTGCCTTTAGTAGCAGAATTCGTTGGGGAAAAACTGCAAACAGCTGTTGTGCCTTGTCCACAACTTGGAAGACTACCAGTATAACACCCATGGACATGGTCGATAGCACCGTCGTTCACTGCTGTTTCACACTCAACCAACATCGGTTTCTCGTGGAAAACAGGCTGGAGAGCAACCTCATTAACAATCAAACTGACATCAGTATTTTTTGCTCCACAATCCACTTTAGCATATTGACGATCAGGAGACGTGCATTGGGCAGCGTCAGCAGCACCTCCCAACCCCTCAACACTCCCACACATTCCACCTACACCATTACTGTTGCTAATAGCAGACGATACGTGACCAGAATTCTCATTTAACACATCTGACTTACCCAAGACACTGTCTCTGTTCAAAGGCAAAAACGCGTTTGAACCTGGGAGAGGCAACACAGCACGAACAGAATCAGAAGCCTCGACTCCAGAACAAACAGATGAGAGCGGTGGAAAATCGGAGTGGGAAAGAATAAGTGGAAAGGCAGAGGACTTGGATTTGAAAGGGCGACCTGACCGAGTCGACGATGGAGCGGAAAGGAGGGGAGGAGTGGGACGAGGCGGAGAGGATGACATGGAGGAAAAGACGCAAAACGAAAATTACGACGAGGAAGAAAAGCTAACCCACAATCGCAAATCGCCAGTTGCGGCCATGATAATAGAGAATTAACGCATTTTAAAACAACTTTAAACCAAAATCAAATATCATTCCAAATTCATATTCTTTATCAAAATAAAGATCAAATCATTTCCAAACCATTTCAAATCATAAATTATCATATCCTTTCAAAACCTCATTTCAAATCATTATTTGAGTTCAAATTCAAATATTCAAACTAAAATACTTTTTTTATTCAAGTATATCACTCATTTATTATTTCAAGTATCATTACAAAACCCATTTCAAAATTCCATTTAAAATTTCATTTATCTCATTACACTTCCTACCATTTTTCACATAACAAAGTACACATTATTTAAATTCAAATTCAATTTAAATTCCTTAAAAATTCAAATTAAAATATTAAAATATATTCAAAACTCTTTAGATTGAACAAATAATCAATTCCAAAAGTTAAATCATTTAACACTTTAAAATATAACTCAAACAGTGTTAAAATCTATAACATTTCAAAACACTGTCAAATTATAGCAAGGACGGCATTTATAAAGTGCTATCGTAGCTTATAGTTTCCAAAATGGTTTAGCTCAAGAATAAAAGCATTTATAAAATGTTGTAATAGATATTTAGTTATTTCAAACATAGTTAAGCTCAAAACAACAGCATTTTAAAGTGCTGTCATAAAACTACAACATTTTAGAAATGCTATTAGTAAAATTCCAGATTTTAATTTAACTTTTCAAATACAATAAAACTTCAATTTTAGCAATTTTAAACTTATAAATCATATTTTAGGCTTCTAAACTTTCACATTTAAATCAATTTAACATATGATTTATCACAATAAAATTTTAAAGTTTAATATCAAATTTTAAAAACTCAATTCATTTGTTAAGTCAAAATTCACTGTTTATTAACTTATAAATTAAATAAAACTTAACATTTTACTTTAAATATCATTTCAAAACTTTAAATTTACTTTCCATTATTTACTTACATTTTAAAAATAAAATTTAAAGTCAAAAATCACATTTACTTCAAATTTACATACTTAATTTCACAAATTCAAAACTTAATATTTAGCCTTCTTAAAACCATAAAATATATAATTTTAAATTGAAATTTCATACTTTAAAAATACATATCTTAGAAAAAGCATTTTAAAAATATATAGCGGGGTCTGTATACAATTTTCTAACCTAGGTCGAGTGATACGGATATGTATCATTTCAATCCGCAATTTAGAAAGAAAACCGGGTTCTATCATTTCAAACCTGCAATCCCAAGTAAATAAAAATAAATAAAAATCGCTCAGGCCTATCATTTCAGCCCATAACGATTTTTCCTATTCTAAAGTCCATTCGGGTGTATCATTTCAACCCATAGTGATTCTATTCTAACAGGGAACTTGCAGTGTGAACATATGCATAAACAATATAAACAATGTCAATATCACAATATAATGTCATATATCAGACGTCAGGTGATAATTAACAGTTTTAACATGGTAATAACATGGCATAGCATATCATATGATCATCATTAACTTGCATAAACATTTTATATTACTAACCACTTGTCATCAATTCACTATTTCATAAGTATAAATGTCAGAGTGAGAAAGACTCACATTTTCAAGCTGAAGACCACTACGACACACAAAACGATTCCAGAAGGCACGACAAGCACGATTTGAATTGAATCTATGGAGAGCCTTGATAATGATCTTGTATACAAAAAAATAAAAAAGGCCATATAAACATATGCATACAATACAAATATGAATTGAAACGAAATGGAAATTTTAAATCAACAAAGAACATTACCCAGCTTTAACACGAAAGTGCCTAACCACGACAACAAGGCTTGTCACATGATCAAATGAGCTTGTTCTCATCACACTAGGCTCGGCCTAGATGCCTACATGGCTCAAGTTTGGGTCAATATGGGTTCATCCATGACCATGTTATTGGCTCGGGTATGCATCATATATGCACAGCAATATGGGGATGATGATGGTAGGAGATACAACATGAAGCATACAAAGGGTCAAGTGCAAAAGTTGGAGTTTTTTTTAGCACAACAAGGCTCGGCCATGTCATATATGGGTCAAGTCAGTTTTGGAGCTGATGGTCAGAGGTGGCCAGAGGTGAAGTAGCAGCTGGTGGTGGTGTCTAAGGGGTGGCCAAAGTGAATAGGAAGGGAAATGGTGAAGTATGAAGCTTGGTTAGGCAATTTGGAAGGGTTTGGTGCAAAGTTTGTGATGCTAACCTCCATGGATGGGCAAGGCTTGGCTAAAGTCAGAGAAGGGGAAGGAGGAGCTGCTATAGATGGTGGAGGAGGTGGTCGTGGAGTTGGAGTGGAGTAGAGGCCGAGCAATGTTAGAGGAGGAACAAGGTAGAAATCATTGAAAAGAAGAAGGAAAGAAAGAATGAAGCCATAAGTTTTTTTCTTTTTTTTCTCTTCATGAAGTCGTGAGTTTTAAGGGGAAGTCGAGAAACTGTTTTCATGTGAAAAGGAAAATAGAATGTCGGATGAAGAGTGGAGTTAAGACAGCCAATTGAAGAGATGTTGGTTGAGAAATGAAAAGACAGAATACAAAAAGGCTTAAGCAAATAAAGAGTCACAAACCTTTCAAATTTCCACCATTTCTTTTTAAATTTTAAATACATGTGAAATATGTATAAATTAAGATAAAAACATGAAAATATAGTAAAAAAAAATAATATTAATTAAATATAATTAAATTAAGAAAATAGCAAAGAAAATGTAAATTAGGCTTGAAAATTTGAAAATAAATGAAATGAACTTTGGGAAAATTGTATGTAGATGAAAAATATTTATAAATAAAGATAAAAATATAAAAATAAAATGCATACAAAAAAATGAATAAATAAATTCTAATTAAATATAATATAAATGAAGAAAATAGCAGAAAAATGGAAACTAACCTTTAAAAATAGAAAATAAATTCAATGAGGTTTGGAAATATTCAAACATCACTTTAAAAATATTTAAAAGGTAAAAATATATGTAACATAACATATCATACAATTTAGAATAAGATATGACAATTAAAAAGATTATTTATATAATTTAAAATTAACAATATTGTTAAATAAAACAATTTACACCCAATTTTGTAAAAAGCATAACTTTCACAGTATTATTCGGATTTCAATGAAATGAAAAGCAGTGTTCTTGAAATTTTATTTAATTTCATAACAAAAGATAAAATTCAAATTTTCAAACTTTTAAAATTTAAATTTAAAAGTCAAAGTTTGACCAGATTGACCAAAAATCACATTTTCTGGAAATATTCAATTTACTCATGTTTGAAATTATAATTCACATAAAAATCAAAATTTATATTTAAAATAACAAAACTTATTCATTTTAATAGATAAAATAAAGTTTTTAGACTAGGAATTTAAATAAAAATAATTCAAATAAACAATTACAATAATCAGAAAATACAGGGTTGTTACAATCAACATAAGTAAATGTCCAAGCTAATTGTAATAGCAGAATGGTGTTTTTTTATGCTAATAGATAACACTTAGTTTTCCTAACCATATGAGGTTACTTAAGGGTATGGGACAAAGAAATCCCTTGATTTAAAACAAATTTGAAAAGAAAACAGTTTAAAACAAAACTGATTACTTAAACTCCAAGCAATTTTAAAATAAATTAATACCCTTGTAAATGAAAGTCAAATCCTTGCTAAATAGTAATAAAACTCTAGTTAAAGGTGATTAGACCTTAATTAAACCTTATTAAAACATAACAAACTTTAATCAAAGATTAATTAAATAAAATCTTTTTAAAAATAATAATTTATTAATAATTACCTTAAATAAATAATTAAATAATAATTAAAATTTAATAATTGTTAACCTTAATTAAGTAACAAATAATGATTAATTTAATTGATTAACATTTATGCTTGAAAACCAATATTAACAAATGATTAAGGAGTAATTATCCTTATTAATTAACTAATTAATCACTAAATAAATAAATAATTGAATAATTATTCTCTAATTACTAAATTTAAGTTGGAAAACATTTCCAAAATGATTACTAAGTGAAAACAAGTTTGGATTAAAAAACTAGTTAAATTTTCCGAACTACGCGTATAACGACTATCGTTATACGGATCTGTAATTTCAAAACTTCATTTTTTAGAAAATTAACGTCAAAACTCTATTTTTACACTTTAAAACTTATAACAAATTTAAAAAACACCTTTTAAAATGTTTCTTGGTGAAAACTTGTTTCGGATTTGGAAAAGTCTAGTTTTTGCGAACTGCGCGTATAGCGACTATAGCTATATAGACCTGTAATTTCAAAACTTGAAATTTTGATTTTATAACTTTTAAAACTTCAAATTTGAACTTTATCTTATTTAAAACATGAAAATAAACTTTTTGAAACAATATCAAAGATCTAAACTTAAAAACATTTCGCTTTGAAACAAAAACAAACTTTCGACAAAAAGCTGATTTCTACGTCGCTTTTTGTTAGCGAATCGCTATCTTTGTGTCATGAACCCATATGCAATAAATAACTTAATCCAAACACCATACCAAAACATACATCATAACAGTAACATAAGTAATGATATTTTTTCACAATCGCTAACCAACTTTTTCCCAAAATACAAGATAGAGACTTTCTTGCCGACTCTAACTTCGGCATACACAATTATCATCAAATCATCACATAATCAAGCACACATCATATATAACACTCATACATCAAAATATATCATAAATTTTCTAACTTCAATAAAGTGAACTAATTTTTTAAAAAGCGTTAACTTTACTCACAAACTTTCACTAAATCAAGGCAAACTTCTACCGAAATTGAATATACTCCTAGCAAACCGCCTTCACATGAAAATATAACTTTGTGTGGCCTTGGAGGGACAAGTTTGGCTCGGCCTTGGCTAGTACTGGGCTTGGGCTAGGTTATTTTTTGGTGGATATAGGTTTTGTTCAGTAGAGAATGGATTTGGAAGTGAAATGGAGGAGTTTAGCTATATCTTCACACTATTTTCTCTCTCTTTTCTCTTAGAAATTTGGAGATGGAAGCCATTAAGATACATGAAGATAAGAAGAGAGTTTTGATACGAGAATGTAAATGGAAAAAAAAAGAGGATGTAGGAATGAGAGGGGTATTTATAGGCTTAGGAATTTATTAAAATATGTAAAGTGACTTAATAAAATAATACACACATGTGGGCATGCACCCATACCTCCCCACCATGCTTCTCCACACACTGACCTCCCCTCTCCCATGCCTTTAATCATGTTAGAGCTTGCATGTGTGTGTACTAAGAATATGGAGGTGATTTGTATAAATATAAGTGTGTTTATACGTATATATATGCCTTTTTATAACATAAATTTTCACATCGAGTATTAATTTAAACTAAGCACGATTTATTTAGTATTTACTCACTAATTAACTTAACATAAAATGTGCATGTATGTGTGTATGTGTACACTAGTGTGCATAACGTTTCCTGACAACTTTTCGATGCCGAAAAGTCGAAAAGTCAAAAAACGTTCTTCGGTCACATTTTGTACTTTTATTTGAACTATCTATATTGATAAACAAATTTTGAAAACTATTTTATCATCATTATTAAATAATTAAAATAGGTTTTTTCGCTAATAAAAATCCATTTATCGATTATATAAAATATATTTAAATAGCCTATTTCAAAGTGGCAAAATCCTGGGTCATTACAAATCTTTTTTACCATCATTTGTTATTATTTAAAAGAGTTATATTTTAATTATAAAACCTAATATTGTAATATTTAAAATTTATCAAATATTCGCAAATCAACGCGGTAAAATTCTGGGTCGTTAAAAAAGGTGTCAAAGTATCCAAATATATCAATTTGAGATGAATATATATTAAAAAGGGGAAAGAACATATGTAGATCAGAAATAAAACAATTCAGTTGTCATATATTCAATTGAAATGGATGAGGATATTGATTTATATTTTACAAGATAATCAATTAAACAAATAATGAATCTTATAAAATCCATACATATGAAAGATGAGACATAAATTTATTAATTGAGAATTACTTGGATGTTGCATGTAAATCTGTAACGACCTGATATTTTCAACCATTCGCATCCACACATGCTAGATTTGAATTGCTCAAAATACCAGATTGTTAATTATATTTAGCAAAACTCAGCACATACAGTAAATAAATAAATCACAAAATCACAGACACAGAGTAAGATACAATATGCAGCGGAAATAAAAGAATAGTAGTTCATGAAGCTACTATAAATACATAACAGAGTTAAATAAGATACAATGGAAGTCTCAAATAATACAGTCAAATACAAGATCATTATACATCATTGGAATCAATTGAATAACTGCAACCTAAAAAGATGTAGCTGGATCTCCAATCAAAGCTCCAACTCCAAAGGTGAGTCTCAAAAGCTGTATCGCTCAGTCTGACCCGAGCGTAAAGAAAAATACAAAACACTCGAGTCAGGATTAACATTCTTATACCAATAAATCCAACTCAAGTGAAATAACAACTAAAATACAAGTAACTCAAAGGATGTTTGGGATAACCATCCTCTAAGGATCCGTTAAACTATCTACTATGTAGTAATATACCCTATTATAATAATGTCCAAAGTATAGTATAATATATTTTAAAAATAGCATTAAGGCTTTACATTTTCCACCTTAACACATTTTATATATTCCCATAATCTATACAGTATCGTAATCTCCTCCGTATTGGGCGTCATTAGAGGGCACTTCGTAGATATGGTACAAAACAAAATCATATAAGGCACGCTAGGTGTAGGTGACATGGCACAACAAGGCAAAATTGGCCACACTCCCAAATCAAAAATCAAAATTGGCCACCAAATCAATCACAAAGTCAGAATATAATATCGAAGGAGTATGTCCGATCAAAAGAGCTACCTCATTAGCCCGAGAATCGCTCCTGTTTTAGCCACCTTATGCCAACTCACGGGAGTCGGGTCTACGTATATACCTCAATAGGATGTCGCCACCGTCCTACTTTATTCTGGAATCTCCACCGCGTACACAGTTGTTCAAGTGGTTTTCGAAGTAGGCAGAGAGTATGACAACTTCTGATCCCAGTCTCTTTAACAACCAAACGTTATTATTACACCGCGGTCATTTAAAAATAGTATATACTTCAAAACCAAAATATCCTATCCATTTCAAAACCATATCAATACGATACCACTTCCATTTCAAAACCAAACACAATATCATTTCCATTTCAAATATATCCTTTCCAAAATTATAGCACTTTCAAAGTTATAACACTTTCGAAACCAAACACTTGAAATTATAACAATTTCAAATCATAATAGTTTATAATCATAATACTTTGAAATTATAATACATTGAAATCATAATACTTTCCACTTAACTGGTTTAGATATTAAAATAGTATATAAAATAAAATAGTTTATAAAGTAAAATATAAAATAGTTTTAAATATAATTAAAAAATACTTTATATAATAAAATAGTTTCCTCAAATTTCACAAATCGATTCCAAATAAACTCGAATTCCAAAATTCAAAATTTATCAGATCTCAAATCATCAATTTCAATTTAGTTTCACAATAAACCATTCAAAATTATATCGATTTGAAATACAGATTTGAACCATAAATAAACCATTTCAAATTATATATTTCAAAGCTTTAACTATTCTATAATTTCAAAACTAAATTTGATAATTTCGTATATTTCTTAATTCAATTTACTATCATTTAGTTTTGAAATATTTACTTAATAAATTCAATATCATTTAAATAAAACTCGAACTTGAAATATTCATTAATCACTTTAAACCAACATCAAAATACAAAATCATATCCTTTAAAATCTCAAATTCAATAAGTTCCAAATCGATTTTAATTAAATATAATTCTTAATTAAATAAAATTTCAAATCAATTTCAAATCCATCTTCTCAACCTTAATTTATTAAAATCATTATAACTCTATATAAAATATAATTTAAATAAATACTTAACCATATTATATTTTAATAAAATCAAACTTTATTAAACTCATTTTATAATAAACAATTTATACATAGCTTAAAACCAAGAAATTAACTGTATATCAAATAACATTTATATAATATCTGAAATCAATATTTGTATAAACCCATAAATTTCTTTCCAAACCCATAGAAATCATTTCAAAAATATTTTATATATAGACCAACGATGTCTGTATATAATTTTCTATCCTTTGGCCAAGTGATACAGATATTTATTATTTCAATCCACAATTTAAATTTATATACGGGTATATATCATATCAACCCGCGATCCTAAATTCAACTCAGTGAAAATCGCTTGGGTCTATCATTTCAACCCATAACGATTTTCTCCTATTCTATAGATCGTCCGGGTATGTATCATTTCAACCTATAGTGATTTCTATACTAACAGGGAACTTGTAGAGTGATAACGGATACGATAATAATATAACAGGCATATATCATCAATATAAATAACAGATAATGGTGTCAGATGTTACAGGTGAATAGATAGCATATAAATAGCAATGTAACTAACTAACAGCGGCATATTTCAATTTTCGTTTCAGTTGAAATCAAATTTAATAAATATAAGAATGCAATCGTAAGTGATTGCTCACCTTTCGAGGTTAGAGAGATAGACAATGAAACCAAAGCAATGCTAGATGGACACGGTTCGACGAACAAAGCTGATAAATAGGAATTGATCAAATCAGAACTGGATCGATGATGATGAATGGTATAAGTGAATTCATATATATCACTATATATAAATATATAAAAAATCATATTCTAAATTTAAACATAAAGTAAATTAAATATATATATGGTTTTCAAAGATCATAGTTTAAACTAAGACCCATATATAAAATTAACATATATACAACATATATTTCCAAATAATTTAAATTTTAGCAAATCTAAACCAACCCACATAACCTTATGTATATCAATATATATGACTATATAAATTTTAAGATCAAAAATGCAATATCTATAACTAATATAAATTCATATGAAAATAAAACAGATTACAAATCTGTTATAACATATATATAAATTAGATATATATACCAACATAGCCAGTAACTAGCTACTGCCTTTTCAAACATAGTACATATATAAACAGTACCCTTTTATACATAAAGTACTTATATAATATAAAATAGCTTATATATATAGATACAGAAAAACAACTTACATATCTAAACTCATATATATATATATATATAAATACGTACTATACATATATTAAATATGCAGACCTCATAAAAACTCACAACAAAATATTTATAGTATAACATATATACTACTATTCAAAACTATTCAACATAACATCAAATAATAGCATTGAAACCCATGTTGTGCGTATCAATATAAATATGGCTGCTAACATAAAATTCAGGAAATATATATATATAATATATTTAATTCAACTACGCATACGTAGTAACTTTATATATATATATGTATGTATGTATGTATGTATGTATGTATGTATGTATGTATGTATCTTATGGTTTATACAATATACACTGTAAACAAGGCATCAGCTATCTAAGCTAATAAACATTATGCACAAAAAGGCATGGAACCCAAATGACAAAACCGCACCATATACAGGTAATGTATAAAACGTGAAATATACAATATAGATCAACTTGTAGTATGAGTTTAAAAAAAAAATACATAATTGAAATGTCTAGCTCACATATATAAAGCAGATTATATTATAACTACAAACATATTTAAACAACCTTATCAAAATCATATACAAGTTTAATATATATTGACAGCAATATATAAATTTGTATTAAAAAAAAATAGATCTCACATTCCTTATACTACCTATATATATAAACATACTGTATATAGCTTGCATGTATATTATATCTTAAGATCATATTTATTAAAGAAAATTTTCATAAACTGAATTTTATAAAAATATACTTTTAAAATCATGCTGCTATACATATACACCACAGATCTATATCTAAACATATATACTTGTACACAAAACTAACACTTATATATATACACTTAAATATAGATTTCTATAGAAAATATGAATAAACTATTATATAAAATATATATTTTTACACAAGAGAGAAGAGGCTGTAAGGAGGCAAGGTGGTGATTGGATTCTGGCTTGTAGTAGGCGAGAGGGGAAGAGCTCGGCACGACTAGCTATTGCAAGGTGAAGAGTGGCCGAGCATGTTGTGTGGCAGTGATGACGTGAAGGGGAGATCGAGAAGAAGTGGAGCGGTGGTAGGGCGTTAGCTTGCTGACGACGCTGCGAAAAGGATGGTGGATGGCAGCGGCTCAGGGTGGTTTACGGTCGAGTTTTGATGCGTGGAAGCTTGGTCGGGCAATGGTGGCTTCGAGGAAGGCATGGTTGATGACGTTGCAACTTTGGGTTTGTGGCAAAAGAAATATGAAAATGGAAGCTATCAGGTGATATAAACGAATGCAACAGTAAATATATTTCTATTTTCTTTGGTTTTCAAAGTGAAAGAAGAGTCACAAGAAAAGGCGAAAGCCAGCAAATAAAAAAATTGGCATTAGGAAACCAGAAAGCCAAAAGTTGAGATTAGGAAGAGTGAAAGTCAAAAAATTGAATTCTGGGGTTAACAAAACAGATGACTGTGCTGGCATTTGAAAAGACAAGGGACAAAATTTAAATACGACTCCGATACGAGACACAGTTTGTCGCAATCCACCTGTACTGAGCACCGAATTACTAAAATGAATATACTATGGAGATCAGCACGACGAGACGATCAAAACGGTATACAAATATTAGTGGTATCAAAAGTCGATATCGGTATCGAAAAATAGTGCAAATCTGTCGAAAACAAGATAAATGAAGCAACAGCAATCCAAATTTGAAGAAACGAAATATGACGTCTCACTCAGAAGATGATTTACAAATTTGTTGTGTAAAAAAATATTCAGGTTTGAAAAACATTTTATAATCATCGATTTTTAACTGATTGGAGTTGAAATAGAATTACACAATAAAATTTACTTTCATATTATCTGATAAAAATTTGCCAGTTGCTATGTTAAAATGGACGCATTTCAAATATCAAATTTAAATTTCAAAATTTTATCGTTTAAAATTTCACAAAATTTCAATTAGATATATTACTAAGACAAATAAGAATTATTAAAATTTACGGTTCGTTACAAAATCACACATTGAAACGTTGAATCAAAAATTCCTAGACTTAGTAGAATCAATCTTCAGAATTTGCAAGAATCGAGAGATGAGAACCACCTTTTTCTTTTCAGATTTTGTTTGATTTTTTATTTTGTAATTTTTTAAGGCATTGGAAGTCATTAAAATTTTGTAAGGATTGAAGAGAAGAGAGTTAACATGAATTGTCTGAAGATTCATCTAAAATGAACGAGAGAGAATGCTTTTAAAGGAAACATCGAAATCTTTCAATTCTCTCCTTTAAAACTTTCTCCATTTAATTCCCAATTAAATCTCATCAAATCCTCTCCCTTTCTTTATTATCCATAACTGGCCATAATAAGTTCCACATGGCACTTAATAAATTTCTAAATCACTTAGCATTTATTTATTTAAATCTAGTTTAAATATTCTACCATATCGTATATTGATACGTGTATTCATAACTTTTACATATGCACTTTATTAAGCACTAATGTTATTCAAACTTATCAACATATTATTTTAATAATTAATGTTTCACTAATAGTAATTGATTTAATTTTTTAAAACCCACTTGGGGTATATTTTATTTAAATCCAATTTAAATATTCCACCAACATCGTATATCTATACTCTCTATTATAACTTTCATATACACATTTTATTATAATAATAATAGTATTCAAACAAATAAAATAAAATTTAATAATTAATAATTCTTAAATATTAGTTAATTTAATTAATTTACAATGATTATAATTAAATTGTGTGGTTTATTCAAAGTATTCATCATTTCGGTTGTGCGACTCAAAGGTGTAAATTCAGTCAACGATTAATATCGAACAGTTCAAATATCAACGTTCACCCATCATCTTAGCTAGTAATGCAAAATTTTGGCTGAATTTATTGCTTATACTTCTTTCGGTAAAATATAATTTTACTTATTATAAGCGGTGCCTGATAGTAATGATTATTTACACTAATTCTCTACGTCAAAACCACATCACATTAGGACTTATGGAATTTTGTTTTGATCAAAATTCTAATGTCATCCACATTAATTTTGTAAATCCAAACACAAAATCTTTAATTCAATAATAACAATTATGAATAATTGTATTGCTCTGGCCAAAGACTTTGACTTTGAGTTAACTATAGTTGACTTTGAGTTAACTATAGTTGACTATGATACTAACTTCATATAACTGAGAAGACAAATTCTCTATTGAATAACATTTTCACTTATAATGCTTCAATTCAGATCCAACTACAGTTATTTGATGGTTATCATGTCACAGTTTAACTATAATCAAAGTGGAATGTCCACTTTGAATTTCCATAGTATTATCAAATTAAGAGAACTATGTAACATCATCACTTCGAGATTGTCTATTTGACCTTAGTTGTATTAACCGGTAGAGAAATCTCGAGTGAGTTATTATATAGTTATTGTAATGACCCGCCTTTCCAACTCTCAATTGTCGACACTAATACATCCACGGTATTCACTATCGAGCAATCAAGTGCCGGAAAGATAGATTGTTAGAGTAAATAAATAGAAAATGATGAATAAAACATCTGAATCTCACCGCGGGACGATAGTATATAATATCAAAACAGTACAAAGGATTACTCTAAGATATAATGTAAGTTTGAAGTTCCTAACCAAAGTACTATCATCACTCTCGATAATTACAACAGCCCGTCCTCATAATTGTTGATATTTACATACTAGTAGTGCAGCAGAAACAAAATACGTAGATACACAAGAGCATCTAGCTCGTCTCCTAAAGCTTTAAAGAATATCAACGAAAACCTTCCTTTTACAAACTTCCCAAAAGAGCACCCTGGAATTAAAGGAAGATAAAACCACGGAGTCAGACATAAGTTTGGTGTGAGAAAAACAAGAAATATGAGCTACATATAACAGTAACTTTTGAGACCAACCGAATTACTGGAATGGTTTTCCTTTAAAACATCTAATCAATAAATAAGGTGATATAATAGATAATGTCTAGGGTGTAAAATGCAAATCAAAAAAATAGTTGGGTTGCTTGCATCTTAAACCAAACAATAATAGGTATACAATCAAAACTACTAAGGGTACATTCATATAGCGGGTTCTATTGGAGACATCCCTAGATACACTAAGGACATCCTTCAGACAAGGGTCAGAAACTACCTTCCAAAACCACGTATATCTCTAGATAAACTATACCATGAAGGAAAACATAATAGATCATGCCTGAATACGTGATGCCGAACACCATCAGCTTCCCGTGTACCTCAATTTAAAGCATCTCTAGATATTGGAGTTAATGTACCCTTAGGTTAGCTAAACCCACTAGCTATGTAGCATACTATTTTCTATCATTTTCGAAGGTGAAGTCATGTTCAACATCTCATCGCGTGAGTTTTAATCACTTGAATATATCTCGAACCTCTCGATGGATTCCATCATATCAAACATCAGCCACTACCGCTGGAACAGTTCGCTAATCTCTCCATGGATTTCAAAATAAGTCATCTGATAAAAACTAACAATAGCCTCTCCCTTAGAGTTACCATTAGGATAGGTAATTCGACTCTATAACATTGTTTGAAACGTTAACGCCGACCTCTCCTTCAGAATTACCCTTAGGATAGACAGTGAACTCTATAACATTTACTCCACTACCGCTCACAAAACACAGAATTTATATATATTTTTTGAAGTGGTTACAATTTCGAGTTATCTTATATAAATATACTCCCCATCTTAACAGATTCTTCAAAACCAAATTGGTAAATTTCTGATTAACTTAACTCTAGTTCTTTTCGAACTAATCAAAAAATGTATAATTTAGAGATCATCTCTTTTCCAAATGGATTCCCTTATCTCTTGTCCTAAAAGATTAAGATGGGTTTATACGTAGGGTATAGTATCACCGGGAGGATAATCATACCGTAAAAATGTCATGTTTCTTCTAGATATTTCTTAAGTTAATTTTGGTCAAATTCAATGGGAATAAAAATGATAGTACATGGAAATCAAGTCTCATATACTTGTCAACCTTTTCGACATTCCCAACTTACACTATCCCTCGGCCTAGAGTGAAGCCATGTAGGTTAAAGAACTAGTTGCATCAAAGCTCTGCCATAAAAAATCATTCTTATCTCTTACTGATAGAACAAGTCTACTCTGTCGGGTTTTAGTGCTAAGTACATGAGTAAATACTTTCTATAGACGAGGAAACACGCAATCATGATTAAGTCACACAAGCGACTTCTAATCTCCATATTATCAAATAATACTTCTTTGCAAATACTATATATATACATACATATATACATATATATATTAGCATTATAAAAGATATACACATATATACTACTACTTCACCATCCATTTCTACTCTTTATATTCTTCAAAATGTATTTATATTCTTATCTCAAAGGTATAAGAATATTAGTAAATATTTAACAAAATTTCCCATTTATAAAATATAATCAAAGAGGTTAAAATCAAATGCTTGTAAAACATTGTTACTATAAATCCCTTCTCTCTTTTATTAATTAAACCTTTACTTTTTCTAACCTTTTTTTGAAACATTCCACACTTGTCATTATCTTCAAAATAATCCTTTTAAAGATCAAAGTATATCCACACTTATTTAACAAGCTAATCTACTTTTGAATAACTTCTTAAAACCATTGATTAAAAGTAAGTGATATAACCAAAACTGACTTATCCTTTTATAAAATACTTAACTCATTGTTATCCCGCATTTTGACCAGGCAGTATACAGACAAACTTGACAAGTCATACTTCAAAAGTCATCAAGGCAAGAATCCCAAAGATATGATTGCAAAGCTCAAAACTTAAGCACAACTGAGATCACGAAGCAAATGCATATCCATCCCAAAAAGAAAAAACTCAAAATCCAAAAAGGAGTTGGATCAGTACCGATCCAACCTATAGATCGGTACCGATGCATGAAAACTACACCAAATTCGCCCAACTTCTTCTTATCTCCTCTACTTAATCCTAGAAGCCTATTTCGAGTGTTATTTCTTTGATCCCATGCGAATCCATGTCGATTTCCACGAACACCTGAATTAACAACTCTATTCTTCACAGATCCATCATTTGGACTCAAAAACAAACTAATATTGGTGCAAACAAGCATGGAATCATAGAGTTTATGTGTATTAGTAGCCTAAAGATCCTTAGAATAAACAATGCCTTCTGTATTTATATAGGTAGATGACCAAATATCTCGCTGATATTTCTCCTATGGATCCTCTCCACGAAGACATAGTCCTCCAAAAAATCTCAACCTCGGATAGCCTAGGGTTAGGGATCGGTGTCGATCCCTATAGGGGGATGGGATCGATACAGATCCATATTTATATATATGATAAGGTCTTGCGACTTCTTATGTTGGATCGTCTTGATGCTGGTTTCATGTTTTCAAAGTTTTTTTGTATAATTTCCTAGGTGTTTTTTGGTCTAAGCGACGGATCTATTGAAGGCTAAATTGCTGCTTTAGACCGTAAATGGAGATTGTCAATATGATACATTGGAACTTTAGAACAACACTTAAATCATGCTCCATATAGATAGAGAATAGAGCCATAGGATTAGGGGCCACTTTGGGTGTACCCTTAGAGATCGGTACCGATCCCCTATGTAGGGTAAAGCACATAGTGAAACTTAACATGTTGTTTTCCTTAGTTCGTTTGACTGTCGTCTCATGGTCCTGTCTGTATTTGGTTTTGGGACTCTAGGATCATCTCTCTATGCTGCTTGCCTCGATAATCATTGAATCTAACTTGTCCAGCCAATCTAAATATAGCTGAATCAAAATGTCGAATAACCTTTGCCCCCTAAAGTACGTCATGTTTCAAACATGACGTACTTTGAATTGAGACAAGTGAGGATCATCGATAAAATTCCACTCCTTGTCTTGAATAGTCGTTACCCTTCCATCGAGTTTCTTTTTATGAATAGTTGCATCTCTAATTGCTCGCTGTGACACTTGTCAGGTATTTAACACTATAAACTGGAATGCATTTTCTCGGTAATTTTCTACGCTCGGTTTCATTGAGCTAGTTGATTAAGTTAGTAGGCCTTAATTATCTGAACTGGTTTCTTTTTTGAAAATTTCAAGTAAAAATTTAATTTCCACCGATTACGAAAATCAAATGTCGAGTGCGCACACACGCTCCTTCATGTATTCATCGTTGTCATTGGTTTCCAAGCAAGTTCGCGTGCCTATAGTTCGTTTCCCTTCCCAGTTCCATCAAATTGCATTTACAAAATTACATCATTTCTTTTTTTAATACGTGTAGGATTCAGTAGGATTCAGTATCGACCCCTATAAGGGGGCTCCGATATCGATCCCCTACTGGGATGCGTAGCATACTTAGTGAATGGGCTGCATAACATACTCAGCATATGCGTATCATTTTGGATCAGAGCTACGTATGGGTATATAACTTGTTTTCTCTGCCCACTATTTCCATTGTTTATTCGCCTGTATTCGCTCTTCCTTGCAACCGGTTCATTCCTCTTCCAAGCAGTGATTAATGATGCCAGGAGCTTGAAAAATTGTCTAATCTCCTTAACCCCATCGCCGATTCGATAATATATCTCCCCTATGGCCTGCGCCTCCATTTTAATTCATTCCTCTATTCGATTTGAACAGTTTGACCCAAAATCAAGTTGAGGTCGATCCCATGTCTAGCTCTAGAATGGTCTTCAAGTTCTCCTTTAATTTAATTATGTTTTTACATAAAGGTAGGTTTCCAGACTATGGTAATTTGGATTCAGCTGCATTTTGCATGTAGGTGGGTTTTAATTTTAGGTAGATGGCGACTATGGCTGAGATGAGGCTAGTTTGGGGAGTAATATGTACTAATTTAGGTTTTGGGATCAGCATAATTGAAGTTGGATGAGGGATCGGTAGTTGTTGGTTCATTTTGATTGCCACTGTCTTCTTGATGATATTGAGCTGTGATACTTAATTGAACCTGTGATGAATATATAAGATTGGACAGATATTCTAGCTTTCGAATGAAAAATTGTTTTGCTTCTTTTTATAGAAAAAAATTGTTTTCACTGAGTTGATATTATGATAGGAGAAGATTAATTATACAGAGTCCATATTTACCTGAATGCACTTGCTCGCACGTGAAAGTCTCCTTGGTATGGGATCGTTACGATCCCATACTAAGGCGACATTCTTTTTGATCTTTCACCTTGTACTCTTGCATATATGAACGCTTTTGCCTATATGGATATTTTCTTTATAAGCTTGGCCTAGAATGCATGCACATGTATGGCCATATGGACTTGAACTTAAATGTGTGCATATGCTTGTTTGTTTGATTGTGAATTTCGATGTTTGCGTATGTCATGAATGTTAATGACATGCTCTTATGCATAGATAGTCAATCCCCACACTTAGAGGTAACTCTTATGCATAACCATTGACATGAAATCAGGTTGGCATGGTCAGCGATGGCATTCACTCTAGTAGAACAACTTAGTTTTGCTGTAACTGTCGTATAATATTGAACTATATAACACTGCATAACAGAACACTGCACTAGATTACAACACGACGGAACATATTAATCCATCTAACAATGACTATCCATTGAATTTGATAGTTATGGGTTCCAGCCACTCCGTGCGTTCAGCTACAATGACTAGACATCAAGTTGCTACATATGGTGAATTAGATAATGTGTTGAGTTCAGCGACACTTTTTGCTCGATATACTTTGGGCCAACATTTAGAATGACCCAAAAACTCACATCATTCTTCAGGAAATTCTCTAAATCCCATGGTAAATGATGTTGTAGATCTGGTTGCCGATACACTTAAGGATGCCATATTCTTGGAGGATCCAGAAGATTCAGTTACTTCAAAAGTTATTGAAGCATCTCTACGATGAATTTGCATCAAGCATGGAATTCCATATGACGACATACTAGTCCTGCTTTGTCACCAAAGTTATCACCTTCCTTAGAGGGTATACTGCTTGCAAATAAACATATGTGCCTAGTAGGGGACGTACTACCATTTAATTTGTTCATTCGTCGGATGCTCCATTTTATGAGACTTTCTCCAGCTCAACTGCACCCAAACAGCTACATACTTCTCCAGGTCACATACATGATTTTCCTTGAGCTCTCGAATTGTGAGATAACCAAGGGAGATATCCGATTCATTTATAGCTTCAAACGATAAAAGGGGAGCCTCTCATTTACTTATCAAGAACCAATCGGCTATTTTCGAGTTGTGACCTACGCTTGGAATAAGCTAAGTTACTTCAAAAGCGAATGGTTTTATTTACGTTGTCCACCTAGGTTCATATAACGGTGGTTAATAGGACGTAAATGCTTTTTCATACTCTGTTATAAAGGCTTTAATCAAGTTGTATCCTGATTAATGCAATTCTCTGAATTATGCAGATGCTCCTTCGAGACCTAACAACTATGCTTATCTAGCCATAGTTATGACACTTAGGAACATATTGAAGGAAATAAGGAAGGCAAGGTCCCTTATCACTTTCGAGCATCTATCGGCCTTTCACTTGTTAGAAGAGGGTCGTAACACTGGCCAAGTCGAGGATGCTCGTGAAGAAGTAGTAGGAGGCCGTGTTCTGCCAAAAGTAGGTCATGTCGACCCTGTCGTGACCTTAATCCCAAGCTAAGAGGCCGACGAGGCTCAAGGCGGCATCGAGGAAAGTGAAATAGTAAGCGGTGGTCATGAGGCTAGTCATAATGATATGAATTTAAGTCACAAACCAGCCATTGAGAAATCTTCAGATGAGCAGAGACTTGCTTCCAGGAGGAAACTCATCGTTAGGCTTCACAAAGGGAAAGCTTCTAAGAAACCTCTACCAGCTTTAGTAATAGAGAAAACTCTCTCTTCCCTCTAAAGATACATTTTAGAAAATGGGGCCGATTCCTATTGAGTTTGATTCCTTCAATGTTGGCAATATCGGTATCGAATTCATTGGTTCTCCTATTCTCTTCGATAAGGACGCCAACCCTTCTAGTATGGGAGAGATCACCCTCGTAAGTAAGGCTCCTACTCACAGTCTATTGGGTGGGACATTGGGACACTCATGCGCACGTGCACTTCATAGCACTTGCACTCTTTGAATGTCCTTACTCTTTGAATCTGATTTTCTCTTGTTTCATTTGCAAAATCTATAGAAAGAACGAAGTATACATATCAATCTCTAGAGGAAAAAGCATATCAAGCCCAACGGCCCTCGAGCACACACTACTGAGGAAATGGTCGCAATTATGAGGCTGACCACCATTCTAGCCGAGATCGAGACGATAGAGATAGAAGCAGTTATGGTGGAGATCGCTTATCTCATGACTCTGCTCCCTAACGTCGCCCTAGGTCTCGATTGCTTCCTTCTAGTCTAGACAAGCAACCCGATCACCACAGTGACAACCCGCCTAGTGATATTTCTCGTGTTCCACCTCCGGCCCATATTCCTATGTGCCCATAGCGCCATCTTATTTTAGTCGGTCCTTCGAGAGAAAGCATCATAAAATTGGCTCTAAAACCTCTCATCAATGACACGGTAAGGAGTCTGCCGTAACTCGGTGGTCACGGTAGAACAAGTCACATCGGACACTCGCATGGCCGCACTAAATGAGGAATTTCAAAACGTCTGCTTTGACGGTCTTATGTGTATGCCAAATTTGAAAAGGATTTCGGTCGAAGTCTAGAATATGATTGTCAATTGCATGATTGATGTCCATAATCAATATAATGAATAGGTGAAGCTGGCTAAGAAGATTTCCAAAGTCTCGAGAGAAAGGCAAGTCGAGATTGATAATCAAAAGCTCAATGAGACCAACAATAAAAGGATCATCGCCAATCTCGATATTGAGGTAAAAAATTTGAAGAAGTCTCAAGCCAAAGCCAAGAAGAAAGCAGAAGAGGCTATCAAGATGCTCAAAGCTGAAAAGATCAAGCATCTTAGTGAAATCGAGCAGGCACATCATTGAAATCGTGAGATAGTATTAGAAATTGATGTCGCAAACTGGATTGCAATTGAATTCAAAAACAAGCTTGAGCGCGAGACAAAAATGAAAGATGATGCTATCTAACAGGCTCAGAGTTACTACGATGAGACTCGACGCCAAAGAAGAAAGTAGCAAAGTGCTCAAGTGTGTTAAAAATGTGGATGCCCTCGTTAAGAGAGAGGTTGAGGCTATGGAACAATGGGCAGAGGAGTGGGTAACGGAGAGATCTGGGCCACTGCTCAAGCATGTTAAAGATGTGGATGCCCTCGTGAAGATGTGATGATTATTCCTAACTCCTAGCACATGCCTGGGAACGAGTTATTGAAGAGGAGAAAGACTTTCTCTAGAGCAGTGATGTGTATATTGAGTAGCTAGAGAAAGAGGTTTTAAAGGGAGACAAGCCTAAGATTCTAAAAGACGACTTGCCTATACTTCACTTAGCGCTAGCCACAACTATATAAAAATATTTAGGCAAAGGCTCTAGGTTGATGCCTTATGATGCTCAGCCATGCAGTTCGATCTTGGGCTGCTTCCGAATCCACTACTGATCCTGGGTATGACCCTTCGAGGCTTTAGATTCTTAAGCCTATTATTCTATCATCAATCATTGAGGGGAACTCTGGCAGTACTCCAGCCTACATAGAACTGCAAACTAAAGAAGGTATCTCTTGATTCCTCATGTATTTTAGAGAGTTGATGTGTCATTGATTAATGTCGCTAGTCACTCTCTTCTTTTTTTGTATCTCAAGTTTCAGATTAGCCTTCCATCACTCTACTTCCTGAAAAGGACTCTCAATCAGGGAAGCAAGTGGTTGTGATGGAGTTAGTAATCATTATGACTTCAACAATGATACTCAATGCTCTGGATAAGGAGATTCCAGGCCTTGATGAGTAGATGATCGATTCTTTGTTGGATAAATGGACCGGAGAAAATCAAGTGTTCAAACCGATGAGGATGCCGCATTACAGAGTCCTTAAACCACTGCCTGGTCACACCTTAAGCGATATTGAGCGCAAACGCCTTTTTGGTATAAAAATCAATCTGGAAAAGATGGATACCTTCCACATTCCTTTGTTTATAGACTTGCAAAGCCTGACTATTTATACTCTTATTTATATTCCTCAACCTGGAAGCACTTAGAGCACGCCTATGGGATCTTTACAAGGCACTCTAGCCTTCCTTCCTCCGCTTGGGGGTTTTCAAAGCCACCCTACCATATCATTACATAACACTCCACCCAAAGGCATAGGAAGTGGTGGAAATGTAGAACATAGAAAGAGAGAAAGCTCAAGCGAAGCGTCTCCTGGCGATAAAAAGAAGCCAAGGAAGTAGAAGCAAAAGAAGTAACTATCCGCCCGATTGGTGTATATAGACATACTTTTTTCAGTAATATTTACATTCTATTTTGGTTTTCTGGCCGACATTATGCAGGTTAGGCCCCGCTTTTACTCTTTGTTTTTAGTCTTGATAACTCTCGCTCTTAGCTTCCTGAATTTCATGTGACTAACAAAGGTTTTTTGTTTCGTTAACTCTTTGTTTAGGTTTTTCTAAGTACTTAATAAATATGTTTTTCCATTCAATATACTTGCGATCTATTACTTTTAGTCACAGTTGTCGGACCGAGTCTTTAGCCTATCCTATACTTTATTGGGCTTTCATCCCTCTAGTGAACAGAAGTTAACCATTGAAATGCCAAATGTGCATTGACCAATATTAATCGCTTGGGATTAGCAATTTAAGTATCCTTTTCCAGGATAAAAATTCCATATCGCATTAAATTTTAGGCATTAGTTTAAGTTAATTACTTAGGATCGTAGTTCGTACATCCTCATCCAAGATGTTTATTTCCATTTGCGCTTAACTCCGAGCACCGATTGAAGGTTAGTAAATTTGATACTGCCTTATGCCGGGCTTATTTCTGCCCACTTTGGGAAAAGTATTAAGGCCCGGATGAACTTGTCATATCCATTTTGATTTATATTTCTGCCAAATAATCCGAGGACAAGAGTTAAATAGGTGAACGGTCGAGTCAAGTTCGTTTGGGTTTATCTTTTGCTCCAACTCCAAGAGCGAGACTTAGCATATGGAAGGTCGTATCACATCTGGTTCAAGTTTATACTCCTGCTTCTACTCCAGGAGCAAGAGTTAGGGTATGGATGGTTGTGTCACGTCCATCTTACGTTTAGATTCATGCGCCCAATCTGAAGGCAAAAGTTAGGTTGCGGACGGTCGTGTCACGTCTGACTTACGTTTATACTCCTGTCCCCAATCTGAAGGCAAGAGTTAGGATGTGAACAATTGTGACATGTTTGGCTTACATTTAGGCTCATGCCCCTAATACGAGGGCAAGAATTAGGATGCAGACGGTTATATCACGTTCAGCTTAAATTTATACTCCTGCCTCTAATCCGAAGGCAAGAGTTGGGATGCAGACGGTTGTGTCATGTTTGGCTTACGTTTATACTCCTGCCCCTAACCTGAAGGAAAGAGTTAGGATGCGAACGGTTGTGTCACGTCCAGATTATGTTTATATTCCTGCCCCCAATCCGAAGGAAAGAGTTAGGATGTGGATGGTTGTGTCACGTCCGACTTATGTTTATACTCATGCCCCCAACCGAAAGGCAAGAGTAAGGATGCGGACGGTTGAGTCGTGTATATTTGGATTGAATTCCAAGCTTATCGAGCTCCAAGCAGGGCATAAGTGTTTTTTCAAACTCTAGGCATGAGCTTGAGAGTGGATGGTCGAACCGCATCCACTCTGGATCACATTCTTTCCCCCGAGTCAGGGATAAGAATTGGCTGACGAACGGTCGAATCATGCTCGCCTTGGTGGGGCTCCACAGGTTCGGTCATGTCTTATGGAGATTTGGCTAGTATCTACACTTGATAGCATATGTCGCTATGGCGGAATCTGTATGCTATTCATTCTTCATGATACGCTATCGAGAGTCAATCTTCCTTGCATATACCAACGTAATCGGCATATTGATTTTCTACGGATACTCCTCATGTGGAATCACTTTAGTAAAAGGACTTCGACTTTGGGAAGTACCCCAGTCGTGTTGGTCTGGCCCTAACTTTCTTTCATATCCTGTTGTGCCATTTTCAGTCAAATCTGGTTCCTGGAAGCCTAATAGTTGCCAGTAGTCATAGTCTGCCCCATGGGACTGGCCCAATAAACAATCTCAGGCTAAGCCATGATACTTTGGTTTTCCATCCAGAAAATCTGACCCTTGGTGAGTTAGTTCAATTTTGACCCATGTGCCTTAGTATCTAGGGCTTATGGAGGTTAACAGAGTATTGCATAGCATTATACGAAAGGAATTTGAAACAGGCTCTTACATCATCAGTAATGAGCGGAAGGAGAGAGAGTCAATTTAGATGAAGATTTGGGGATTGGTACCAACACCCCTAGATGATGGACCGGCACCTATCCCATATTTAGTCAAATTCAGTTTGTGGGATTGGTATTAATCCCTATGTGGGGGGTCGATACTTATCCCATACTTAGTCAAATTCTGCATGTGGGATTGGTATTGATCCTTAGGTGGGGGATCGATACCTATCCCGTACTTAGTCAAATTCAATATATGGGATCGGTATTTTTCTCTAGGCGGGGGATCTGTACCTATCCCATATTCAGTCAAATTCATCATGTGGAATCAGTATTGATCCTTGGGTAAGGGATCGATACCTATCCTATACTTAGACATTTTCCAACTTTGGAATTTTTTTAGTATGGTTTGCCTCCAGTCCTGTGATAGTGGCCAGATGATAAGGAACTTCTGGAGTCTAAATATGGAGAAGTCTGCTCCCTCTTAGTCCTCTTACGATGGAAATTCAGTTGATACATCGGGTTTCTGTTTCCCCGGGATCTGTCGATTTACCTCTGTACAGCTGTCTTGCAGTTCATTCGTCATTCTCTCTTGGTCGATCTTGGTAATTATGTCAGAGGGATTCTGGATATCCATGGCTCCTTATGATGTGGCAATATCTTTATCTTTATAGGACCCATTAGTGATAGCTTCATATAGACTTCGCTCAATTCTTAGTAGCACAGAAACTAATTAAGAAGAAACCGGGTCTCTTCCCTAGTGGGGCCATGGCAAAAAGCTTTTAATAAATCTTTGAAAATCTGTGTTATATAATTAAAGAGTGGAAAAGTTGGATCTGTCTCCCGGATATGGAAAATCCAATAGCAGATGATGGATCCAAGTAGCCTGATATTGGAAGTTCTAAGTGAAGGCACCAAAAAGTTTGAACCAAAAATGAAACAAATGCCCAAAAAAGTAAGAGAATAGAGATTAAATGATGTAAGCAAAAGAAAACTAAGTAAAAACAAGCACATACAAATTTATAGCAGTTCAGCAATCTTGGCATACGTCAACTTGAGTGATTTTATTATTTTTGCACTAGTTTTTGCAATTAAAAGTAGGAGGGATCGGCAGGAATCCCAGAGTATAATGGATTTTATGTGTAGCAACAGCCTAAAGATCCTTAAAATAAATAATGCCTTCTATATCTATAGGGGTAGACGACCAAATATCTCACTGATATTTCTCCTACAGATCCTTTCCACGAACATGATGTCCTCTAAAAAATCTCAACTCATCCTCTCAAAAATCTCAACCCCAGATTCCTTAGGGTTGGGAACCGATCCCTCTAGCGGAAGGGGATTGGTACTGATACCTATATATACAGTATAGGGTCTTGCGACTTCTTGTGTGGGCTCGTCTTGATGTTGACTCGTCTTGATGTTGGCTCGTCTTGATGTTGGATTTAGACTTCCAAGGTTGTTTTGCATAGTTACCAAGGTGTTTTTTGGTCTAAGTGATGATCTACAGAAGGCTGAATTGATGCTTTAGACTATATATGGAGGTTGTCAATACGATGCATTGGAACTTCGAAATAACATTTAAATCATGCTCAATGTAGATAGAGAAGAGTGCCATAAGAGTGAGGGTCACTTTCGGTATACCCCTAGGAATCGATGTCGATTTCCTATGTAGGGTGAAGCACTTGGAGAATTTTATCATGTTGTTTTCCTTAGTCCGTTCAGTCGTCGCCTCGTGGTTGTATTTGGTTTCGAGACCCTAGGATTATCTCTTTGGGCTATTCACCTCGATAACTGTTGAGTTCAACTTGTCCGGTCAGTTTGAATATAGCCGGGTCAAAAGGAATGATAATAGATTTATACCGATCCGTAAGAACAGAAGTATAAACAACACTATAAATGTTGTGTTTTCTTTTCTTTCTCCTTTTAATTTACTATTCTTCACTTTTTATTCTCTATTAAATCTAATGGTTGTTTGTTCCATTTTTGATTCAAACGTTTTGGTGCTTTTACTGAGAAGTGACTTGAATTCATTGATTTGAGATTTGGAAGGATTCAAAATGACAAGACAATCAACTAGGAAGGTCGTTACTGATGGAAACCAACCAAGGGTCAGCCAAGAGGCATCCTCGGGCCCCATTCATCTATATAACCAGGGATAAGATGGAAACCATGATGAATGGATTACAAGAAAGGATGATTGCTCGCCAGGATGAGATGATGGAGACTTTCTTTAGATGAATGGGATAAATTGGAACAGTCAAGTTCGCTGCAAATAAAAACCAAAGACCTAAAGTTGAAGCAAACATACCTGAAAGTAGAGTATAACGAAGCAGAGCAAATCCCGAGCCAACCATAAAAATCAGTAATAATCCACAAGGACTTAGGGGCATGGGTCGTATTAGCCTAGGAAGAGATGACATGCATCCTAGAAATGATGGGGAGTGTTTAAATGTGAATCAAAATGCAAAAGTAAGATCGAAGGAGTACGTGCCAGAATCCCCTTGTGGCATCAAGGGACAAGCTAAGAATGAAAACCTTAGAACTCCCTTAAATGATGATGGGAGACTTGCTGAGATGGTGAGACATACGCGGGGTGGATTTCCTAAGGGAGCTTGAAGGATGTAAACAACAGTCTATTCACTCCAAATATTCAGTATGTTAGGAATGCGCCTAATTTCAAGATGCCTACGTTGGAAGTGTATGATGGAAAAATTGATCCAACAGTTCATTTGATGAGGTACATCCAACATATGGAGGTTATGGATGTGTCTAAAGAGGTTATAGGATGAGGTTTTCTTTTATAATAGACAGAGTTGGTGGTGCTTTGATTTTGACAGCTCAAAAACGCTTCAATTAGGCCATGGGCCGAGTTAGTAAATAGATTTGTGAAATAATTTTGAGTTCATATTTCATGAACCAAAAATGTAATGACACTAGCGAGTATGAAGTAGAAGACCAGAGTGACCCTCTGGAGTGTTCTGATAAGGTTCAATGCAGCGGTTTCCAATGGTCGATTAGCTAGACCCTTCAATGTTTTTGATGACAATAGTTTTAGGAATAACCGCTAAGAAGGATTTCAAGATTGCTCTAAAATAGGATTCTCGAAGGGATCTTGTAGAATTTTATCACTAGGCTGAGTGATAGCTATGTCAAGGGGATGCTGAAGTTGATTAGGAAGAAATCAATATTGTGGTTGGTAGAGGACAGCTCGGAGAAGGATCCAGTAAAGGCAAAGGAAAACGAAAGATGGACTTTGGATTTGAAGGATGAAAGCAGCAAAGGAGAGAGCCGAAATAATCTTCTTATACAAATTTAAATGAAACAACAGAACAGAGTAGTTTGGATACCAAGGGACAGATCCCCGACCAAAAGCTAGTAAGGAGAGAGCCTATGGACCTGAGAGGACGTCTAGAAAATATTGCCCATTCCATGAGCTGGATGGACATAACACAAATGATTACAGGCACTTGCAGGATCTGGTCGAAGAATAGGTCAAGAATAACCAATTTATGCAATATATGAGAAGTCGAGCTATGGTGGTGGAACAAGAGCAGCCATCAACCGCAGCGAATGAAAATGGCCTTGGATTAAGGTCAAGGATAGTCATCTCTTGATTGGGATGGCAGAGAATCAGGTTTGGTTCCTACACTCTGTTTCCCCTTTCCAATAAACAATGCAATAATACAGTGTAGCAGCTTACTCATGTATGGGATCTCGATCAGTCACTAGGCACGCTCTGAGCGGGATGCTAGAATGTAATGCGCGATGAGGCAATTATTTTGATGTTAGACTTTTTGTTGTTTTTGATGTTTGAGTTTGATTATTAATATTCACATAGAATGTGATGACTGATACTGATCGTTTAAACCCTATTTGGAGACATAGGGCCAGAGCGCAGGAAGTAAGTCCCCTTACCAGAGAATGAGTGGATGAGATTGCCTATCATTGAGTCCCATCGTCGAAGAGCGAGCGGATTGGGCTTAGCAAGCGTATGGAGAGACCATGGATTTGATTATTGGCCCCGAACGACCATGAATTGGATTAACGGTCTGAAATGACCATGGATTTGATTAATGGTCCAGAGAGGCCATGGATTTGATTATCCGTCCTGAATGACCATGAATTTGATTAACGGTCCGGAGAGGCCATGTATTTGATTAATGGTATGAAGAGGCCATGGAATTAATTAACGGTTTGGAGCAACCATGGATTTGATTAATAGTCCGGAGAGACCATAGATTTGATTATCGGCTCTGTGCGGCCACGAAATTGATTATCGGTCCAAAGAGAATTTGAATTTGATTAATGGCTCGGTGAGACCACAGATTTACTTACCGGCTTCGATTGGTCACAACCTCAATTATTATCTAGAGAGATTGCGGATTTAACTATTGACCCTGAATAGTCACGGATTTGATTAACGATTCGGAGAGATTGTTCCTTTAACTTAAACATTAAATGATCTGGTGAGATCGCACAGTAAATTAAATATAAAATGATTTAAAGAGATTGTGCATTGAACTGAATATGAAATGATCCGGGGAGATTAAACCTTAGAACATATACGAATTTGGTAAAAGGATTTGAACGCCTTGCAATTAGAGTAGAACTAACAAATCTCATATGAACACTATAATATTTTGATATGTGATGTCATACCTCCAAATGAAATCGGAATGATGGTGATGTACATACTACACTTAAGCAGGGTCTAGAGTCTTAGACTGTAAAAGGTTTGGAATGACCCATGATTGAAAAAGAGTATCCAAAGGAACAAGTTGATTCATAATAGCTTGATCGGCTTATTACCAAAAAATTCAACTACTAATATACCATCGAATCCAACATTTGTTCTTGAGCAAAGCACGCCTTCCATTTGCAACGCATGCATTAGGAGGAAACTATATCCCACGTTTTGACCAGGCAGTATACAAACAAACTTAACAAGTCAAAATTCAAAAGTCATCAAGGCAAGAACCTCGGAGAGATGATTGCAAATCTTAAAACTCAAGCATAACCAAGATCATAAAGCAAATGCAATTCCATCCCAAAAAGCAAAAACCCAAAATCCAATAAGGAGTTGGATCGGTACCGAACCTATGGATCAGTATCGATCCATGAAAATCCACCAAATTCATCCAAATTCTTCCTATCTCCTCTACTTAATCCTAAAAGCCTATTTTGAGTGTTATTTCATTGATCCCATGTGATTCCATGTCGATTTCAATGAGCACTTGAATTAACAACCCCATTTTTCCATAGATCCATCATTTGGACTCAGAAACAAGCTAATATTGGTGTAAACAAGTATGGAATCACGGAGCTAACCACTAGACGATCCAACAAGAAGAGCTTAAGATAACCCATTTTCTATCTTATGGATCGGTACCGATCCAAGCCTATGAATCGGTACTGATCCAAGATTATTGCTGAAGTTGCAACCTATTTGCTTTGAGAAACGGTCTAAAACATGGAAAATGAGGTATAGATAACGGGGCAAGATTTTAGGCTTCCTACATCTATAAATAGAGGGGTAGTGCTTATTTCTAAGGATCTTTTTTGGCTCTTTTGTTCGCTTACTCTAATTTCTTGTAATCACTCATGGATTTATATCGATCCGTAAGAACATAAGCGTAAATAACACTATAAACCAACAATAAAGCTTATTTGACCTAGGCCAAGATTAGACAAACCATTATAAAACGCTATGTGTTCTTTTCTTGCTCTTTTAATTTACTTTTGCTTACTTTTTATTCTCCACTCAATTTACTAGGTGTTTGTGCCCTTCTTGGTTCAAACACTCATTTTTCCAATATAGACACACACACACACAAACATACATATATACACACACTTAACTTACTTTTTCAAATTTATTTATGCATAAAAATATTTTAAAAATACTTATATATATATTTTAAATATCTATATAAATATTATGTAAAAAAACTAATATAGAAATTACTAGAAAAACCATTTTAAATAAATGTTACAAAGAAAACCCTTTTACTTTAAAAATTCATACATAATTATTAAAAAAATATTTAAACTTGAAGCCACTTTTAAATACTCTAAACTTGATATTAATCACTCCTAACAATATCATAAAAATAAGTAATTTAACTTATTAATCTAGAAATTTTGTCGTGGTCAAAACCCGCTTTTGTTAAGTTGATACCTGGACAGAGAACTAGGGGTGGGCATTTAACCGACCAAACCGACTTAACCGATTTAACCGACCATAACCGAAACGTTTTAACCGACAATTTCGGTTAACCGAACATTTGGTTAACCGACCGAAGTTAACCGACAAAAGTCGGGTCGGTTTGCGGTTAATAATATCATGCATTTCGGTTAACCGTTAATCGAAACAAATTTTATTTGTATTAAAATTTTATGACCCAGCCCACATAGTAAACCAAACCACTTTTATTTGTGCTTCTGCCGCCGCCTCAACTCATTTTCATCTCGTTCCACTTCCAGTAGAAGAAATAAAACCCTAGACCTACCAATTTCAAAACCTAAACGTTCCTTCAAAATTCAGATCGACCCACAACACATCATTGCCTTCGTCTTACTTCTATGCTACCTGGCGCCCGTCAACTTGAGCTATAGTGAATGCTAGTATGAAGAAGAAGATTGTGAGTTTTAATTTTAACGGTTTTATTATTATATAGTTATTATTGTGTTATGCTTTTAGTTTGATTGAATCCATAACATTTTTTATTGTTAATAGATCCTACGATATTTATCAGTAATTGCAGTAAACTATGTTTGGCATACAAATAATTTCAATTGTTTTGTGCGAAATTATTCTAAAACTGTGAAGTAGATATTGGGTTCATTGTTTGCTAGAAAGTGTATATTAAAAGATTTGAGTTAACTGGAGTTGTATGGATTTATTTGATGCCGGTGGTTAATCCATGATTTACACAGCTAATTTGATCATGGTTTGTTCCATGATATATTATTCAGCTTTTGTTATGTGCCTGTTCATTTTGAAAAATAACTTGCTCACATTTTTCTTCACATAATAGCATATCATCTTTGATCATAGTATTAATATGTACAGGTCCTTTTGAAGGTTTACCACCTGAATTATGTTTAGTTTACATTTGAAACTCCATTATGCATCCTCCTATTAAAGTACAAAATATGAAGAGACACAACATTCAAAATTTTCTATGTTGGATGAATATGCTTTTGTAATGATATTTTTTTTTTGTTTGCTCAAAAATTCACCGGGTTACAAAATGAATCACATATTAAAGGATTAACTACTACACAATACGATATAGTGAAATGTACTTAATAATTATTTCTAACTATTCAGTATTTTATTATTTGCTGTCTAATGTTATATAAAAGATAACATGGATACAATAATATAAAAGATTGTCAATTCCAACACGTAAGCTTGTTTGGTTGTGTTATTCTTTGGACGCATGATTTAAGTGGACACATCGTTTATATGATACCGGCATTATGGTATAACTACCATTTACTCTTTTAAACAGATTGTCTAAATTATGGCTGTTATATGGTAGCCTTATATATCTTTTAGTAGTGTACTATCTCAGTCAATGTTTCATATCTATCTATAGGTTTCTTCATTTTCACATCATTACATACATGTATTTTCATATAAGCCTGTGTGTTCATAACTATTATGTTTGGTGCTAAATGTTAGTAGAGTTTTCCAGAACTCTTACAAATGACAATATTGATAAAACAATTGATTTTGAAAGAAGGGTTTGTCAATATCTTTAGAATTGGACACTGCTGCAGTTTAAATTAGCAAATTCTGTAAATATTTAAGCATGCAACTTGTTGCATATATATTCAAATAAGTACGTCTTATGAATTATAACTAGCCAGTTTATTTGATTACATTTAATTTGCTTGCACAATGTTAGAAGATTAATTCATCATGTTATGGTAACAACAAAATGTAAGGCAATGTTTATCTGTGAATGTTGTATTAGAGTGTCCAGGTTACTGCTATGTCTTACATGCATGTGTGATGGATGTGCATGTGATATGTGTGTGTGTGTGTTTATATCTTTAAGTGTGCAAGTATAAGAAAGTTCAAGTCAAATAAATATAGTTGTATATAATCACTATCAGCAACTTCCTCTGCTATCCAACAGGACCAACACGCATACTCCTCTTCGTCCAAGACAGCATCAACAAAATACTTCTATTACTCTCACCATCTTTTGTAAACTAGTCCATATAAGCAACTGATTCACCCGCCATTGTAAAAAAATTGACAAATTATACAGCCGGTTAGTTATACAGCCATTTAAATATTGACAAACTAGTCCATATAAGCAACTCTCACCATCTTTTGCAAACTTACGATGAAAGTCAAACACTCAAAATTATGGCCAACTGAAATCATTGAAAAGGTATTTAGTTACCCTGTATAACTACAAATGACTATTTGCGTGCAATGAAAACAAAATATGAGTGCATATTATATCGCTATTGTAATTAGTTACAGTGCATAACCGAATTAATTATAGACAGTGCATATTAATATCACTCATATTTACTCAGTACATACTAATTAATTCATTTGTGCATATTATTATTACAAATAGTGCAGGTCCAAAACTTGGAGACTAGGTGACTGGGTCAGGTCACTGGAGAGTGGAGACTAAAGTATTGAGTTGAACACCTATTTTACAATTGCAAATTTTTAAAGTTGTATGGAGTTTAACTTTGTAGTTTGTAATGTAATTTGAATTTAAGTTATTATTGTAATGTATGAATGTATGAACTATGGACTGAGAGTACAAAGTGATAGCTGACTTTGTAGAATGCAGTTTGCTTTCTTCATTTCTTGCCTTTCCTATTGTATTTATAATTGATTCCGTAGTAGCTGACATTAACTGATGGTGTAGTAGAGTGCAGAGTGCAGTTCTTACATAAGGATAACTGTTGCCTTGTTGGAACTTCAGATGACATATTGTTTTGGTCAGTTAACTGATATATTTAATTGGTTAACCGACTAATTTGGACGGTTAACCGAACCGTTCAAAATAATCGGTTAACCGATTAAATTAACCAGTTAACCACGGGTAATAATGAACGGTTCGGTCGGTAGGCTATGGGCAAAATTAACCGAAACCGGTTAACCGAACCGGAGCTTCTATGACGGTTAACCGAAAATTTTAACCGATTGAGTCGGTTAACCGACCGTGCCCACCCCTACAGAGAACACTTGAAAAAGAATGAAAGTTTGACCTCTCCCTTCAAATAAAAGTCTTAAGATCTGTTTTTTTATAGTAAGTGTTATACATAGAGTACTTAATAACCACGAAAAGAAATCCTTAAGGATTCTTTCAAAGTCATATTTCAAATTTCCAAAAACAAGGCATGTACTTAAGCGACATAATATATCCTTTCATAATATATCTACATATAACCATTTTAAACAAGTCAAACACAAGGGATTTCGAAATGCACTTATAGTGTAATGACCCGTAATTTTCAAAGATTTAAATTTGTTGATTTAATATGATTGTGTAATTAAATTTAGAAAGAAGAAAAAACTTTATAATTTATAATGAAGTGAATGTTAAAATGAAATGCAGCAATGCTAAATAAAACTAATCATTGACAATTGGAGTGAAACCCTAATAATGAAATAATGTAAATTATTGCACTTGGTTATAAATTTGAAAATAAGTAAAAAAGGGAAAGTGTTGTATAAATAAATGAATTAGTATAATTAATGGTAAATAGGTGAATTCAGTATTATGTAAGTAATTATGATAATTAGTTCAATATAAGATAAACTTAAGTGTAAATTAAAGGTTATGATAACCATTATTATAAATTACCTAATTAATTTGTCAATGAAATTAAGTGGAATTTAAAATTAATAATTGGATAAATTGCAATTAAATGAAATTTAATATTTAGTCATTACGTTAATAGAAATTAAGATGAAATCTGAGAATATTAATGTAATAGATCATTAACCAATGTTAATTTCATCCATTTGATAAATATTTATTGAATACGGGATTTAAAATCAAATAAATGGATTTGGTGGAATTTCAATTGATAATTAATGAATTTACTGAAACTGAAACTTGATGCTGTAATTGGTTAATAAATTAGCATTAAATTGATATATAAATTTGTTATAAAGGATTATAAATTACTAGAGTAATCCAAGATGATAAAAAATTTAAATTTTAAATTTTGAACGAAAAGTGATTTTATTTAATATTAATTTATTTAATTAATGTGAAAATAGACATTTTGGCCACTGACTTGGATTCCGACGAAACCAGTTTCATCGGATCCAAAATAGTTAATCATTGTAGGATTTCAAGTTGCATAGCGATCAGACTTGTCGTTTGATCGTTCGGACACAAAAAGCCTAAAAATCAATTTAATTAAAATCAATCGAAATCAATTTGAAACAAGCTGATTTTTACGTAACTTCTTCATACGATGAAATTGGATGTGAAACCATTTCCATTGATTTTAAAATATTCTAAAACATCTATTTCGATATATGGGTTGACCCATTTTCGTTCCGGAGTCGAAACGGGCTTTTCGGACCATTTATCGTTCAGCTTTCGATCGAAATCAATCCGGTCTATTCTAATTTCAGCTTTGCTTATATATACCTCGTTATAAACCCTAGCCAATCCTTATTCTCATTTGTCTGTACGTGCAATTCTTTCTGTTGCTCCTCTTTCTCAATGGTAGACAAATTCTCAATTCCAAATCCAATTGCAATTCAAAATCAAATCCAAAAATTTAAATCTCCTCAAACCATAACGAATTATATCTAGATTTGAAGCTCTCGACGAGTGCATCTCAGATTTGCAATTCATTTTTGAGATCGAATCAATTTTTTTCCAGAAACCCCTAATTTAGTCCCGGTCGTCCATATGAAACTTTGGCGATCCAACGGTCCATCATCTTCCGATTAACGATCGAAGGTGTGCGTTGCGCAGAAGGGATTGAGCAGTGTTCTCCAGAGGCATTCGTTGTTGTCAGAGGTTCACGTGTTGGATGTGAATGCCAGTCCTAGGCGACGACGATGGGTTCGTCATGGGGACGACGCGAAGGGCCGCGTGGCATTGGAAGACTCGGCCTGGCATAGTGGAGGCGATGGTGAGGCCTGATCGAAGTGATGAACCACGTGGCGGTCGTGAAATTTTCAATGGCGATGGCGGCTGTAGAGTTTGCAATTGTGTCACGTGCGTATCGCGTGCAGGGATGTGAGCGTGAAGAATGACGACGTGGCAAGGGAGTATGTTTATTTTAATTATTTTCTTAATTCAAATCGTATAACTTCTAAACGCTATAAAATTTCAAATTTATGCGCGGTTTTCTCCGCTAGGATCATATTGAAATTTCGGACCTTTTGACACTGGTCTGGACAAAATCTGAGACTGTACAAATTTTGGGCTTAAATTTGATTTAAATTCAGTTTAAATTCAAAGGTGGGTGTTTTAACCGACTCACAATTTTTAAATTTTTTTTATATTTGGTAAATTAATTTATGATATGATTAGAAATTTATTTATGACCGTTTGGCATATTTTTAATCATCATCTCAGTTAAATTGAATTTATTTGAATTAAATTGTTATTTAATTTGTTATTGCATATAACTGCCAGTTAGATTATTATTTAATTTATTATTGAATATAAACTGCCAGTAAATACCTGTTGTTTATTATCTTTTCTATGTTGATGTTATTGATTGAATTGGATGATGATTGTGATAAATGTTTGATTATTGATATTGGTTGAACGGATGTTGTATTTTATATTGTTGTAAACTGCAAGTTGTTATGGGTTTTTATTTCATTCGATACTGCGGTTTGAAATGATATACAACCGTAAATTGTTTAAAATTGCGGATTGAAATGATAAATATCTGTATCACTTGACTATAGGATAGAAAATTATATACAGGCACCGCTGGTCTATGTATAAATATTTTTGGAAATGATTTCTATGATTTTAAAAAGAAATATATAGTTTTTTATAAATATTGATTTTAGATATTATATAAATGTTATTTTATTCTTGATTTTTAAGCTAGGTATAAAGTTGTTTTAACATAGAATAAGCTTAATAATAAGTTTGATTTTTATTTAAGATAATATGGTTAAGTATTTAAATTTTATTTTAGTATAGAGTTTATAATGACTTAAATAAATTATGGTTGGAAGATAAATTGGAAGTTTATTCGAATTTGAATTTATTTAAGAATTAAACTCAAATAAGTTTGATGTGAAATTTATTAAATTGTGAATTTTAAAAGGTATGATTTTTATAACTTGATTTCAGGTTAAGGCGAAGTAAATGAATATTCAGGTATAAATAAATTGAAGGAAATATTTAGTTATTTGAAAATTTGGGATTTGTTTAAATAATAATGGATTTATTAAGTAAAATATTTAAAAACTAAATAATAGAAAATTGAATTTGATATATATATATATATATATATATATATATATATATCAAATTACCAAACTTAGTTTTGAAACTGTTGAATACTTAAAGGTTGAAATATACTGAATTTGAAATGGTTTATTTTGTGGATCAAATCTGTTTCTGAAATCAATATAGTTTGGAATGGTTTATTTGGAAACTGAATTGAATTGAAATTTATGATTTGAGAGTTGGTTAAATCAAAAAATTTAGAATTTGAGTTGTTTTGGAATTGATTTGTGAAATTGGAGAAGCTATTTATTATATAAAGTATTTTAATATTTAAACCATTTAAGTGGTGGAAGTTATGTTTCAAAGTTACAAGTTTCAAAGTATTATGATTTGAAAGTGTTATAACCTAAAGTGATTTGGTTTCGAAGTATATAACTTTGAAAGTGTTATGATTTTGGAAAAGGATATATTGGAAATATAATGATATCGTATTGATTTAGTTTTGAAATGGAAATGGTATCATATTTATATGGTTTTGAAATGGAAATGATATTTCGGTTTAAAGTATAAATTATTTTGAAATGACCACGGTGTTATAATAACGGTTGTTTGTTAAAGAGACCAGGATCGGATATGGGAATACTCTTGATATGGGCATACACTCTGTCGATACCGAAAATAACTTTAACAACCGTGTATGCGGTGGAGATCCTAGAATGGAGTAGGATGGTGGCGAGGTCCTTTGAGGTATATACGTGGAACTGACCCCCGTGAGTTGGCATAAGGTGGCTAAAACAGGAGCGATTGACGGGCTAATGGGGTAGCTCCTTTGATCGAACACATCCCTTCGATATTATACTCTGACTTTTGGATTGATTTGGTGTCCACTTTTGATTTTTTTTTGATTTGGGGGTGTGGCCCGAGGTGGACGGTAGCTGCACGCTACGCGTTACCATCGGCCCGGAAGCGTAATTGGTTTATCTACCCTGGCATTGCCTAGTTGTGCCGTGTCACCTACCCTAGCGCGCCTTGTATGAGTTTGATTTATGTCGTACCTATGGAGTATCCTCTGGTAGCCTCCCGATCAGGAAGTATTACGGTACTATATAGACTATTGGCACTATATATGTGTTAAGGGGAATATTGGTTCACTCCTTAACGCTATTTTAAAATAAGTTTATTTTACTATTAGACATTATTATAATAGCGTATATTACTACATAGTAAATAGTTTAACGGATCCTTGGGAAATGTGAACCCCAAGCATCTCTAAGTTACTACACTCACGCTAGACACTCGATAGGAGATGTCAAAACCCGTAAACATATCTGACGTCGTTTCACTCATATTATTTACCATTAATTTAACTTACATAAGATCTTTTAGTTCTGACTCGAGTATTTTGTCTTTTCAATTCGCTCGGGTCAGCCTGAGCATTTCAGGGCTTGATGACCTTACTTCTGGAGGACGAAGACAAAGATTGTATTACTATTATATACTATATTGTTCCGCTGCATCACATTGTTCCGCTGCATCACATTGTTCCGATGCATTATTTACTATTCTCTGGCATGTGTAATTCTGATATGTGTTGTATAAGTATAATCAAATGTTTTGTAAAACAGCTTCATGAACTTTCATTTGATTATTATTTTTGTCATTCCGATGTGAGATTCTGTTTTGTTTTATTTCTTTCTCTGCTTTTCTTATTTACCCCAATAACAATTCGCTCTTTTGTATGGTTTGAGTCTGACTTGTGTGGTTTATCGTCGATTCAAATTACAAAAAGGTGGGATGTTACATTTGGTATCAGAGATTTGGTTTAGCGGAAAACCTTAGCTTTGTGGGGTCTGACTCTTTATTAATAGGGTAATAATACCCTATGATGAGTCGCTGATCGTACATATATGAGAGAGCGTATTTGTTAGTGTTATAAAAGGGTTTTGATATTGTGTTAATTTGTTCTGTTTTTAATTTATAAATTATAATTGGAGCATAGGACGCTATGATATCAATAGGGATTTCTAAACACTTAATAGGACAGACCGACATAATATTTGTTTTGAATATAGGTGAATGAAATAATTTTTCTTATTATATTTTCTATATATAAAATAAATTTTTATAAAGGTTATATTTGGTTGTAATATATTGGTTGTTTAGTAGTGAAATTTATAAATATTGATTGGAAACAAGATTTGAAGAAAATAAAATAAATGAAATTTGAAAATTTCAGAACTAAAGTTTCGGGATTTTGAAAATTTCTTTCAAAAGATTTTGGAATATAATAATATTGTTTATAAGTGTTTTTTGATATAAATATTTCAATATAAATTGAAAGATTTGCTTTAAAGAAATTTTGAAAAGAAATAAGCTCTGTACTCCCCTCTATGTCGCTGGGAAATAATTTTGGTGATTGAGTGCACGCATCATCGACATTCATTTTCGAGTTTCAAGTGGGAAGGCGACTGTAGTAGTTTTACTGTAGACTTGTTTTGATAAACAATTATGAATTTTAAATTATTTTAAATATAACTGGATATATAAATTGTAAGTATATACATTTATCTATTATTTTTAAAATGGCTTGAAATTTAACCCGGTATTTAGTTCTTAAGTTTTCGTTAATTAATAGTTTCAATTATCGTAGTTAAATGGGATATAACTAATTAATAATTGGAACCTCTAATCAAAATAAGAGATTAAATGCTAGATTATAAATGAAATTTCAAGAAAGTTGAAATTTGTAACCTATAAAAACAAGATATGATTTTTGAACATCGAGTTAATTTAAAATAAACGAGATAAACTTGTATAAATTTCAATTGCATTCTTAAAAGGCATATATATAATTTACCGAAAGATTTAAAAGTTGAAATGTCTAATAAGATAATGTAATGGGAAAATTTACAAGTAAAACTTATGTAATAGAAAGGTTCAATGAATTACTTTTATTAATAAGAATTTGATGTTATAGTGGTTATAAACTTAAGTTATGATTAAAATGCTACTAATTTAATGTTATAGAAATGTAAGTATTATAAATAAATGATAATAATCTTAGGTAAATGGTTGAAGCTATTTATAAATAAAATAAGTAGAAAAGATGAGTACTGTAAATATATGATTATAGACTTAAGTTAATGTATTGATATGCTAAGTAATTGAATCGCACATGAATACTATAAATAAATGAATAGGTGAAATTAAGTAATAAATGAATGAATGGAAATTGAATTTTTGCAAGAAAAAAAATGTAAACCAAAGAAATGATCATTTACAAATGAAATTAAAAAGAATCGACTTGATTTATTGATTGGAATTTGATGTTTGTTTAGCTTTTGGGTTGTTTGGGATAGGATACTTCTAATTGATAAGATGTATGGATAATCTATTGAGTTTTACCTAAGGCTATTGAGTAAATGGTGCACTTGGTAGTTTGTTCGTCCTTCTATGGGATTAAAAGTTTCTGGACCAAAACAAACCATTTATTTTGCTTACTATGGATGAATGGTTGATTACCTTGATTCCTTGTGATGAATGTATGCTTGTTTGCAAATATTTGTTGCTATGTTGTATTGATTTGTTTGCTATTGATTGAAACAACTTTAAATATTTCATTCTACATAATTATTAACTCATTTTGGATTATATAAGTGGAATACAGGTTATGGAAGCAACTGCTACTGCTTTTGGTTTCATAATTAAGCGTTGTTTGCCCGATGAATAGGTACGTTCTCGGATTACGGTTCTATAGCGTTGTTACATTATTTTCTCGTGTTGGAACATATTATTTTGGAAAATATATGTTATATTTGGTATTATATTTCTCCCGAGCATCTGCGTACAAAAGAGACCCCGACAAAAATTTTGATAAATTTTGGACTTAGAAATTTTTTTAAAAATGTTTTCTAAACTTTATTAATTTGAGTATATAAAGATTTAATAGTTATAGATTGATAAATTTTATTTAAATTATTAAATTTTGTAAATCTATTTGATTATAAAGTTAATATTTTTGAATAAGATGTATTGACTACTTAATTCTTTCTTTTCCCTTCTTTTTCCTTTCGGGGATGAAAAGTTTTGAGTGGGGGAGAGTGTAACGGCCCGTAATTTTCAATGTTTAAATTTCTTGATTTAGTATGATTGTGTAATTAAATTTAGAAATAAAAAACTTTATAAATAATAATGAAGTGAATGTTAAAATGAAATGCAGCAATGGTAATTAAAACTAATCATTGACAATTGGAGTGAAACCCTAATAATGAAATAGTGTAAATTGTTGCACTTGGTTATAAATTTGAAAATAAGTAAATAAGTGAAAGTGTTGTATAAATAAATGAATTAGTATAGTTAATGGTAATTGGATGAATTCAGTATTATGTAAGTAATTATGATAATTAGTTCAATTTAAAATAAACTTAAGTGTAAATTAAAGGTTACGATAACAATTATTATAAATTACCAAATTAATTTTTCAATGAAATTAATTGGAATTTAAACTTAATAATTGGATAAACTGCAATTAAATGAAATTAATATTTAACTATTATGTTAATAGAAATTAAGATGAAATCTGAGAATATTAAAGCAATAGATCATGAACCAATGTTAATTTCATCCATTTGATAATAATTTATTAAATACGGGATTTAAAATCAAATAAATGGATTTGTTGGAATTTCAATTGATAATCAATGAATTTACTGAAATTGAAACTTGATATTGTAATTGGTAAATAAATTAGGTTTAAATTGATATATAAATTTGTCATAAAGGATTATAAATTACTAGAGTAATCCAAGATGATAAAAAATTATAAATTTTAAAATTCGAATGAAAAATGATTTAATTTAATTTAATATTAATTTATTTAATTAATGTGAAAATAGCCATTTTGGCCACTGACTCTGATTTCTACGAAACCAGTTTCATCGGATCCGTAACAGTTAATCATTATAGGATTTCAAGTTGCATAGCGATCGGACTTGTCGTTTGATCGTACAAACTCGAAACGCCTAAGAATCAATTTAATTGAAATCAACTGAAATCAATTTGAAACAAGCTCATTTTTACGTAACTTCTTCATACGATGAAATTTGGACATGAAACCCGTTCCATTGATTTTAAAATATTTGAGAACATCTATTTCAATATATGGGTTGATCCGTTTTCGTTCTGGAGTCAGAATGGGCTTTTCGGACCATTTATCGTTCAGCTTTCGATGCAAATCAATTCGATCCATTCTAATTTCAGCTTTGCCTATATATACCTCGTTATAAATCCTAGCCACTCCTTACTCTCATTTGTCTGTAAGTGCAATTCTTTCTGCTGCTTCTCTTTCTCAGTGTCAGGCAAATTCTCAATTCCAAATCCAATTGCAATTCAAAATCAAATCAAAAAAATTTAGTCTCCTCAAACCATATCAAATTATATATGGATTTGAAGCTCTCGACGAGCGCATCTCTGATTTGCAATTAGTTCTTGAGATCGAATCAAATTATTTTCAGAAATCCCTAATTTAGTCCCAACCGCACATATGAAACTTTGGCGATCCAACGGTCCATCGTCTTCCGATTAACGATCGAAGGTGTGTATTGCGCAGAAAGGGTCGAGCAGCGATCTCCAGAGGCGTTCGTCGTTGTCAGAGGTTCACGTGTTGGCCGTAAACGATAGCCCTAGGCGACGACGATGGGTTCATCGTGGGGACGACGCGAAGGGCCGCGTGGCACTGGAAGACTTGGCCTGGCATGGTGGAGGTGATGGTGAGACCTGATCGAAGCGATGATCCACGTGGCGGTCGTGAAATTTGCTAGGGGAATGGCGGCTATAAGGTTTGCAATTGGGTTGCAACCGTATCGCGTATAGGGACGTGAACGTGAAGAAAGATGACGTGGCAGGGGAGTATGTTTATTTTAATTATTTTCTTAATTCAAATCGTATAACTTCTAACTTCTATAATATCTTCATACGAGGTCAAATTTACGCGCGGTTTTCTCTGCTAGGATCGTATTGAAATTTCGGACCTTTTGACACTGGTCTGGATGAATTCTGAGACTGTTCAAATTTTGGGTTTAAATTGGATTTAAATTCAATTTAAATTTAAAAGTGAGTGTTTTAACCCACTCACAACTTCTAAATTTCTTATGTTTGTTAAATTGATTTATGATGTGATTAGAAATTTATTAATGATCGTTTGGCATATTTTTAATCATCATCTCAGTTAAATTGAATTTATTTGAATTAAATTGTTATTTAATTTATTATTACATACAAACTGCCAGTTAAATTTTTATTTAATCTATTATTGAATATAAACTGCCAGTAAATACCTGTTGTTTATTATTTGTTCTATGTTGATGTTATTGATTGAATTGAATGATGATTATGATAAATGTTTGATTATTGATATTGGTTGAATGGATGTTGTATTTTATATTGTTATAAACTACAAGTTGTTATGGTTTTTATTTCATTCGGGATTGCGGTTTGAAATGATATACAACCACAAATTGTTTAAAATTGCGGATTGAAATGATAAATATCCGTATCACTTGACTATAGGATAGAAAATTATATACAGGCTCCGCTGGTCTATATATAAATATTTTTGAAAATGATTTCTATGGTTTTATAAAGAAATATATGGTTTTATGTAAATATTGATTTTAGATATTATATAAATGTTATTTTATTCTTGATTTCTAAGCTAGGTAAAAAGTTGTTTTAATATAGAATAAGCTTAATAATAAGTTTGATTTTTATTGAAGATAATACGGTTAAGTATTTAAATTTTATTTTGATATTAGTTTATAATGACTTAAATAAATTAAGGTTGGAAGATAAATTGAAAATTTATTTGAATTTGAATTTATTTAAGAATTAAACTCAAATGTTTGATGTGAAATTTATTAAACTGGAAATTTTAAAAGGTATGATTTTTATAACTTGATTTTGGGTTAAGGCGAATTAAATGAATATTTCAGGTTTAAATAAATTGAAGGAAATATTTAGTTATTTTGAAAGTTTGGGATTTGTTTAAATGATAATGGATTTATTAAGTAAAATATTTCAAAACTAAATAATAGAAAATTGAAATTGATATATATATATATATATGAATTTGATATATATATATATATATATATATATATGAAATTACCAAACTTAGTTTTGAAACTGTTGAATACTTAAGGGTTGAAATATACTGAATTTGAAATGGTTTATTTTGTGGATCATATCTGTTTCTGAAATCAATATAGTTTGGAATGGTTTATTTGGAAACTGAATTAAATTGAAATTTATGATTTGAGATTTGGTTAAATCAAAATTTTTGGAATTCGAGTTGTTTTGGAATTGATTTGTGAAATTGGAGAAGCTATTTATTACATAAAGTATTCTAATATTTAAACCATTTGAGTGGTGGAAGTTGTGTTTCAAAGTTAATTACGAGTTTCAAAGTATTATGATTTGAAAGTGTTATAATCTAAAGTGATTTGGTTTCGAAGTATATAACTTTGAAAGTGTTATGATTTTGGAAAAGGATATATTGGATATAAAATGATATCGTATTGATTTAGTTTTGAAATGGAAATGATATCATATTTATATGGTTTTGAAATGGCAATGATATTTCGGTTTAAAGTATAAATTATTTTGAAATAACCGAGGTGTTATAATAACAGTTGGTTGTTAAAGAGATCGGGATCGGATATGGGCATACTCTCTGTGGATACCGAAAGCCACTTTAACAACTGTGTACGAAGTGGAGATTCTAGAATGAAGTAGGATGGTGGCGACGTCCTTTGTGGTATATACGTGGACCCGACTCCCGTGAGTTGGCATAAGATGGATAAAATAGGAGCGATTGACAGGCTAATGAAGTAGCTCCTTTGATCGGACACATCCCTTCGATATTATACTCCGACTTTTGGATTGATTTGGTGGCCACTTTTGATTTTTTTGATTTAGGGGCGTGGCTCGAGGTGGGCGGTAGCTGCTCGCTACGCATTACGACCGGCTCGGAAGCGTAATTGGTATATCTACCCTAGCATTGCCTAGTTGTGCCGTGTCACCTACCCTAGCGCGCCTTGTACGAGTTTGATTTGTGTCGTACCTATGGAATATCCTCTGGTAGCCTCCAGGTCAGGAGGTATTACGGTATTGTATAGACTATTGGCACTATTTATATGTTAAGGGGAATATTGGGTCACTACTTAACGCTATTTTAAAGTAAGTTTATTTTATTATTAGACATTATTATAATAGCATATATTACTACATAGTAAATAATTTAACGGATCCTTAGAAGATGTGAATCCCGAGCATCTCTAAGTTACTATACTCATGTTAGACACTGGATAGGAGATGTCAAAACTCGTAAATATATCCGACGCCGTTCTACTCATATTATTTACCATTGATTTAACTTACATAAGATCTTTTAGTTCCGACTCGAGTGTTTTGTCTTTTCAATTCGCTTGGGTCAGCCTAAGCATTTCAGGGTTTGAAGACCTTACTTTTAGAGGAGGAAGACGAAGATTGTATTGTTATTATATACTATATTGTTCCATTGCATCACATTGTTCCGCTGCATTATTTACTATTCTCTGCCATGTGTAACACTAATATGTGTTGTACAAGTATAATCAAATGTTTTGTAAAACAGCTTCATGAACTGTTATTTGGTTATTATATTTTGTCATTCCGCTGTGAGATTCTGTTTTGTTTTATTTCTTTCTCTGCTTTTCTTATTCAACCCAATAACAATCCGCTTTTTTGTATGGTTTGAGTCTGACGTGTGTGGTTTATCGTCGATTCAAAGCATACAAAAATGTGGGATGTTACATATAGCGACTCTTTCGCTTCAAACATTTGTGCACACACTTTCACATCACATACAACCAAACCAAACATGTAAACACAAATTCAAGGCCACGTACATGTTTTAGAGGGTAATAAAAGTGCACATATTACATATAAAGTTATCATTTGCCTTCAAAAGCAAGAGGGTTCCAAAGCTATAACTTCATTTGTCAACTTCTTAAATTTATATCAACACATAATTGTAAACACAATATTTACTTTTCCATGGTGAGTTAGCTTACCCAATCTCTTGCTAACATCAAACACAGGCTAAAAGAACACATGAACACTTCCTACCATCACCAAACAAGCCAAAGACTTCACTTTTTCCTCCAAAATTCTTATCACCTCCTTCCCTTCTCCTCTTTTACTCACGGCCTAAAATGAATCCCCCCTTCGTGCCTCCTTCTTCAACATTTGACTTGCTATTTCATGCTCCTATGTTGTGCTAGGACCTTTGCCAAAGTTTAGGGGAGTTTGGGTTTCATCTTCTATGATTTTTGGAATGTTAAAGAGAAGAAAAGGAGGATGAAGAAGACATTGCTTCTATGTTATAATATGCAAACCAACTTTTGTGAACTAGTGAAGCGTACTTATAGGATTATTTAAGAGGCCAGAACCACCTCCCAAACTTTCTTGGCCAACCAAAAAAGCATTTTCCCTTCCATATGCTCCACTTTCTACCTCACTTCCCTTAACTTGGCCCTTGAGCCTTCTTTTCAAAATATCTTATACTCTATGACATCACCTATGGCATCACCAATGCAATTGGTTAGCCCTAAAACCAAAAATATTTTTAGTTGCTAATTGAAGGCGCATTATTATATTAGACATGCCTAAAATGTTCGAACAACTTATATCGAGTAAAAAACCGTTTATCAATAAAATGATTTTCGGCCACATTGTCGATATTTCTTTAAACTATTTATTTTTGTAAATATATTTAAAAATAAGTTTACCGTCATGCTTTTGTAATTAAAAGCGATTTAACAAGGTCATAAAATTAATTTTATCATTTTAACTAAGATTCAAAATTTTAAGTTATTCAGATATTTAAATACAAACTGTACAAAATTCTGGATCCCTACATTCTCACCCACTTAAAAGATTTCATCACCAAAATTCCAGCATGCCCAGCAACTGAAAGAAACAAGAACATATCAATACTTAATAGTATTCAAAATTACTAACAAAAACAGCTCAAGCTTTGCACGGGTTCAATGACCTTCTCATCGCAAAAAAATGATAAATAATTCACCAAGTGTACCTTACGCTCATCAGCCTTAGGTTATTATTTAGACGATTATTCAAGCCACCCAAGTACAAATCGAAGAGTCATTCCCTAAACTCTCCTAAGCTAACAAAACTTAATATACATATACTTAAGTCTGTATGATGAACATGGATCTTCCATGTGTGATATCTGATCTGATCACTTGCTCGATCATATGAATTTCACTTTAAAAATACTATAGATCACCCGACCTTTCTAGTATAGATTCTGATCAGCTTGCTTGATTGGAAACTTATTTTCCCTTGCGTAGCCATATACTTTGACAGAAAACCTCAGGATGATATCAAGAATCTTTTTCAAGTGTTCTTCGTCAAGAATTGAGTGAAAAATCACCTAGAAACCATGTACCTGAATCCTAGATCAAGAACTGTTATGCGAATAAAATGATCTACATGCAACTTATGTATTTTATTTATTAGTTTCTTTAACTATACCATTACTTTTTATATCACGTTTATTTACATAAAAAGTATCTCATTTAACACTAAAAATGTTTATGAAGCACTTCATATAAACATCTCTTTTATTTATGAAACATTTCATGAAAACACGGCTTCACTTATACAACAGTTTATTAAAACATAACTTTATTTATACATTTCATAAAAACACAACTCAAATCTACACTCGTATAATACTTTACTACATCCTAAGTGTATATACAAAACTTCAAATTTGCTCTACTTTGTAAAATTCTGATGAAGGCCCAAAATAAATCATGGCCTTATAATTGAGTCAACCTTTTAGACTTCTTTATCCATTGGGTTAGCCAAGTAGCTAGGAAGAGCAGCAAACCGGTTCTAAATTTAGGTCTAGAGTCTACTTTCCTTTGACACCTCTAAGGTAAAGACATTTATAAGTTGGCCCAATATAATTGAGTGGTTTACTTAACATGAATGTTCAATAATCTAAAAGTCATGTGAACTGACTACCCGGGTTTTATTTAAAATCCTTTGAAACAATAATATATACATATTGTATATCAAATCATACTTTCAAAATTAAATCAAAATCATTTTCAAAGCAGCATCAAATACTTCGTAAAGTCATACTAAGTATCACAATCTCAATTTATAAGCCAGTTTCCTAAATATTTACATTAAAATCCAAAGACAATATGCAAATGGATCGAGTAAAATCAAAATCATACCAAGGAAATGGGTCGTACCAAGTCCTATAATATATCCCCTTATTGTGAGGAATAATATTCATGAGAAGTGCTTACCAACCGAATACATCTCTTATCCATTTTCAGTCACTTTCAAGCCATTCAAACTAGATGATATAAAAAATACTTTGTTCTTGAAATGACTTGTCGATTCGAGATGAACCTCGAACTCGAACAAATCTTAAAAATCTTTTTGAAATGTTAATATTCACAAATACTTTCAAATAATAATGTTATTATTTTATCTGAAATCTTGGTAACCATTTTCAAAGACACCGGGATTTAAGTCCTTTAAATATCATTTTAAATCCTCTTCATTTAAACCATACTTTATAAACCATACTTATGTATTATCAATTTATTTGAAAATTTATACTAAACTTCTTTTACTAAAGTAAACCGCGAATCCAAAATTACCACCGAATGCCTCACAGTCAGACCGTGAAATTCTAATCACAAGGTATTCATTTCAATGCACCCATGAATGTTGACAAAATCCATGCAGTAAAAAGATAAATTGCTCATAAACTATCAAGCACAAATCATCTATCAGTATACAATTATAAATTCTCATAAACTACCTGGACATGATTAATCAATCTACAATGGATAGAAATGCTCATACATTTGTCAGGCATGGATAAACTAATCAATGAGGGATAATGAATGACCATCATCATTCCTTACATTAACTAGGCTATATTACAAATCAAATTTGTAAAAATTACCTTTAAGGCATATGTTTATAAATACAAATACACTCTCATATATATACTCAAATCATTCTAAGGCATCACTTACGTTATTTCTAACGAGTTATACCCAACCAAAGCCAAGGTTCTTACTTAACCTTCAACTCTGATACCAAAATGTAATGACCTACCTTTTGGACTCCCAAATTTCGATACTAATACGTCCACGGTATTCATTTGCCAAGCACTCAAGTGCTGAAAATATAGATCGTTACGGTAAATAAAAAGAAAAGAAACAAGGAAGAAAGAACAAAACATTTAAATCTCACAATAGGATGATAATATAAAGCATCAAAACAGTACAAAGGTTACTCAAAGATACAATGTAATTTTGGAGCTAATACCCTAAGTACTATCGTCAACCTGCGCAGTTATGGTAGCCTATCCTTATAATTGCTGATATATACATACAAATAGTGCAGCGGAACCAAAATGCACAAATGGGCTAGAGCATCTTGCACATCTCTTGAAGCCCCATAGAATATCAATAAAAACTTAACTTTCTCTAACCGTCCAAAAGAGCAATAGAAGAATTTAGGGAAAGATAAAACCATGAGTCGATCATAAGTCTAGTGTGAGAAATTCAAGAAGTAATAGCGGCATGTAGTAATAATGTTTGAGACCAACCGAATCACCAAAATGGTTTTCCCTTTAAAGAGGACCAAAACCATCTAATAAGAAAATAAGGCGATATTATAGATAATGTCCAGGGTGTAGTATATAAATCAGAAAATAGCTGTGCTGCTTGCATCTCACACAACAACAATATTAGGTATACAATCAAAACCGCTAAGGGTGCATTTACATAATGGGTTCCATTGGAGATATCCCCAAACACACTAAGGCCGGCCTCCTAACAAGGGAAAAAAAACTACCTTCTGAAACCATGGATATCTTTAGATAAAATAAACTACAAAGGAAATATAACTAGACCATGACGAAACACGTGATGTCGAATGCCATCAACTCAGTTTATTTGTCATTTTCGGTGGTCAATTCATGTTCAACATCTCATCACGCAAGACTTCATCACTTGAACGGTTCTCTAATCTCTCCATGGATTCTAGCATCTCAACACATAAGCCACCATTGCTCAAGCATTTCACGAGTCTATCCATGGGTTTAGTATAAGTTGTCCGACGCATGCTAACGTCGAACTCTCCCTTGGAGTTACCCTTAGGATAGACAGTTCAACTTTATAGCATTGTCTAAAATGTTAATGTTGACTTCTCCTTCAGAATAACCCTTTGAAAAGACAGTGCAACTTTATAACATTTCGATCCACAACCACTCCCAAAATAGAAAACTCACATATTGGTCTTGAAGGGGTTATAACATTGAGTCATCTCATATAAGTACACAACCCCGCATACTAGAATCTTCAAAACCAAATCGATAAATTCTTGGTTAACTCAACTCCGGTTCTTTTAGAAATAATCATACAACGCATGAGGTAGAGATCATCTCTTATCCGAACTGGTTCCTTTATCCCTTGTCATAATAAAGCAAGACGAGTTTACACGTAGGGTATAACATCATCGGAAGGATAATCGTACCGTATAAATCTTGTATGTCTTCTAGATATTTCCTAAGTTAATTTTAGTCAAAATTAATAGGAACGAAAATGATCGTATATGGAAATCAAGTCTTGTATACTTATCGCCCTCTCTGGCCTTCTCAACTCATGCTATCTCTCAGTCACGAGTGAAGCTAGGTAGATTGTTATGTTGGTTGCATCAAAACCTTACCTTGATACATCATTCTTAAATGTCATTGATAGAACAAGTTTAATTTGTTGACTTTTAGTGCTAGGTATAGGAGTAAATACTTTCCATAAACGAGTATGTAAACAAACACGGTTAAGTCATACACGACTTCTAATTCCCACATTATTAAAAAATTCTTTTATAAATATTTGTATATATATTTTAAATACCTTTATAAAAGATATATACGTGCACACTTCTACTTCATTATTCATTTCAACCCTTTGCATTCTTTAAAATGTATTCATATTCTTATCTCAAAGGTTTAAGCATATTCGCAAATCTTTTAACAAGATATCTCGTTTTAAAACATACCCGAAGAGGTTAAAAACAAGTGTTAGTAAAACATTGTTACTACAAACCCCTTCTCTCTTTTGTAAACTAAACCTTCACTTTTCTAATCTTTTTCCAAAACATTCCATACTTACCATTATCTTTAAAACGATCTTTTTAAAGATCAAAGTATATCCACTTATTTAACAAGCTAATATACTTTTAAATAACTTCTCATAACCATTCAGTATAACTAAGTGTTGTAACCAAAACTCACCTATCCTTTTATAAGATACTTAACTCACTTTTCCAATATGTATATGTGCGTGTATGTGTATAAATAAATACTAAACTTACTTTTTCAAATTTATATACATAAAATATGTATAAATATGTTTTAAATAGCTATATAAAATATTATGCAAAAAAATTAATTTAGAAACTACTAGAAAAATCATTTTAAATAAATTTTACAAAGAAAATCCTTTTACTTTAAAATTCATATATGCTATTAAAAATATATTTAGACTTGAAATCACTTTTAAAATCTCTAAAACATGCTATTAATCATTCCTTAAAATATCACATGAAAATAAATAATTTCATAAATATTTTAAATACGTTAAAATCGTAGAATTAGCTTAAAACAGTACAACACCAAAAAGTGTAATAAAAACTTAAAAATCTTGTCGTAGATGAAAAACTGCTATTGTTAAGTGCTGTAAAATATAACTAGATAAAGAACACTTGAAAAAGCATGAAAATCTGACCAGTTTTCACCGTTCACACAAAGGTTTTTAGCTCTGATTTTTTTACACTAAGAACTATGCTTAGATTACTTAGTAACCATGTAAAGATAACGCTAAGGATGCCTTTCAAAATCATATTAAGATTCCCCAAAAACAAGGCATGTAGAAGTGTCCATATACCGACCTTTCTCGCCTTCTAACTTTTGCAACTTTGTTCGACAAAATCTATAATTTTTCAAACCATTTCCTTGCTATCACATACATTGCTATAAGTATAGAGCACCACCAAAATTTATCCTCTTATAATATATTTACATATAACCATTTTAAACAAGTTAAACACAAGGGATTTCAAAGTGCACTTATAGCGATTATTTTGCCTAAAACATTTGCGCACATGCTTTGACATCACATACAACCAAACCAAACATGTAAACACAAACTCAAGGCCACATTACAATATTTAGGGGGCAATAAAAGTGAATATATTACATATAAAGTATCATTTGCGTTCAAAAGAAAGAGGGGTCCAAAGTTATAACTTCAATGGCTAACTTCTTAACTTTGTATTAACACACAATTATAAACACAATATTTACTTTTCAATAGTGAGTTTACTCACCCAAATCGTTGCTAACATCATGCACAAACTATAAGAACATGTGAACCATTCCTACTATCAACAAACAAGCCAAAGTCTTTACCTTTGCCTCTAAAATGCTCACGGTGTCCTTCCTTTCTCCTCCTTTGCTCATGACCTAAAATGAAACCTCCCTTTATGCCTCCTTCTTCAAAATTTTACTTATTATTCCGTGCTTTTATGTTGCTCTAGGACATTTGCCAAAGTTTGGTGGCGTTTGAGTTTTATTTGCTATGATTTTGGAATGTTAAAGAGACAAGAAAGAGGATGAAGAAGACATTCTTTTAAGTTTATAATTTGCAAACTTACTTTTGTGAACTAATGAAGTGTACATATATGATTATTTAAGAGGTCAAAACCACCTTCCTGGCCAACCACAAAAGCATGCTGCCCTCCATGTGCTCCACTTTCCACCTCACTCCCGTTCACTTAGCCCTTAAGTCTTCTTGCCAAAATATCTTCTACCCCATGACATCACTAATGCAATTAGTTAGACATAACATCAAAAATATCTTTAATTGCTATTTAATGGAACAATAATATATTAGACATGACCAAAAAGTTCGAAAACTTATATCGAGTAAATTCGTTTAGCAATAAAATGATTTTCGACCATATTATCGATATTTATTCGAACTATTTATTTTTGTAAACATATTTCAAAAACAAGTTTACCGTTTTTTATTAATTAAAAGGGTTTTAACATGGTTATAAAATCAATTTTATCACATTTAATCAAGATTCAAATATTTAAACAATTTAGATATTTACATGCAGAGTGTTCAAAATTTTGAATCGCTATAATTATATAATAACTATCAGTATGTAAAACCTTGGTATCCCCAACAGCCATGAATAATACACTATCCAACTTTTGAAGAGTGTAAGGTACTCTATTCTCAATGGATGAATTGATAACCTTTATGTAACATCCCACCTTTTTGTATGCTTTAAATCGACACTAAACCACACACGTCAGACTCAAACCATACATAATGACGGATTGTTATTGGGATGAATAAGAAAAACAGAGAAAGAAAAAACAAAACAGAATCTTGCAGCGGAATGACAAAATATAATAATCAAATAAACAGTTCATGAAGCTGTTTTACAAAACATTTGATTTTACTTATACAACACGTATCAGAGTTATTCATACCCGAGAATATTAAATAATGCAGCGGAACAATTTGAATGCACTGAAATAACATAGCATATAATAGTAATAAAATCTTTGCCTTCGTCCTCCAAAAGTAAGGCCTTTAAATCCTGAAATGCTCAGGCTAACCCAAGCGAATTGAAAAGACAAAACACTCGAGTCAGAACTAAAAGATCTTATGTAAGTTAAATCAACAGAAATAAATATGAGTGTAACGATGTCAGAGATGTTTATGGGATTTGACATCTCCCATCCAGTGTCAAATGTGAGTATAGTAACTTAAGAGGTGCTTGGGATTTACATCTCCTAAAGATCCGTTAAACTATTTACTATGCAGTAATACTTCGCTATTATAATAATGTCTATCAGTAAAATAAACTTACTTTAATATAGCGTTAAGGGGTGACCCAATATTCCCCTTAACACGTAATAGTGCCAATAGTCTATACAGTACCTGATATCTCCTGATTGGGAGACTACGAGAAGATACTCCATAGGTACGACACAAATCAAACTCGTACAAGGCGCGCTATGGTAGATGACACGGCACAACTAGGCAATACCATGGTAGATATACCAATTACGCATCCGAACTGATGGTGACGCATAGCATGCAGCTAACATCCACCTCGAGCCACACCCCCAAAAAAATTCAAAGGGACCCAATCAATTACAAAGTAATAAAATGGTATCGAAGGAGTGTGTCCGATAAGAGGGGCTACCTCACTGGCCCGTAAGCGCTTCTGTTTTAGCCACCTTATGCCAACTCACGGGAGTCGGGTTCACGTTTCTACCTCAAAGGAACGTTGCCACCATCCTACTTCATTCTAGAATCTCCACCGCGTACACGGTTGTTAAAGTGGTTTTCGGAGTTGGCAGAGAGTATGAAACTTTCGATCCCGGTCTCTTTAACGACCAAACGTTATTACAACACCGCAGTTATTTTTTTAAAAATAGTTTATACTTTAAAGCCAAATATCATGCCCTTTTCAAAAACCAAATCAATACGATATCATTTCCATTTCAAATATATCCTTTCTAAAATTATAACACTTTCAAAGTTATAACATTTCGAAATCAAAACGCTTGAATATAACACTTTCAAATCATAATACTTTGAAATGTAACTTCCACCACTTAAATGGTTTAAATATTAAATTACTTTATATAATAAAATAGATTCTTCAATTTCAAAAATCAATTCCAAATACAGATTTGAACCACCAAATAAACCATTTCAACTTCCATATATTTCAAAGCTTTAAATATTCCACCATTTCAAAACTAATTCTTTGAAAATTCCATATATATATATATATATCAAATTCAATTACTATTATTTAGATTTGAAATTTTTACTCAATAAATCCAATGCCATTTAAGTAAAACTTTTAAAGTTCAAATAACTGGATATTCTTCAATTTATTTAACTTGATATATTCATTTAAATCAACTAGATATTCATTTAAATCACTCTAAACAAAAATCAAGTTATAAAATCATACCCTTTAAAAATCTCAAATTTTTTTAAATTTCAAATCAAATTTATTCGAGTATAATTCTTAAATAATTTAATTCAAATCAATTTCATATTTATCTCCCAACCTTAATTTTATTTCAATCATTATAAACTCTATATACAATATAATTTTAAACATATACTTAATCATATTATATAAAACAATCAAACTTTATTATTTAGCTTATTTTATATTTCAAAACAAATTTATACATAGCTAAAAATCAATAATAAACTAACATTTATATAACATCTAAAATCAATATTTATATAACCCATATATCTCTTTACAAAACCATAGAAATCATTTCAAAATATTTTTATATATAGACCACGGCGTCTGTATATAATTTTATATCCTATGATCAAGTGATACAGATATTTATCATTTCAATCCGCAATTTAAAATATAAATACAGTTATATATCATTTCAAACCGCAATCCCGAATGAAATAAAATCCATAACAACTTGTATTTTATAACAATATAAATAAAACATCCATTCATCCAATATCAATCATCAAAAATTTATCACAATCAAATGTAACAGGTTCGACTTTTCGATGCTTGAAAACCGACATCAATACGTCCACTGTATCAACTGCCGAGCAATCGAATGTCGAAAAACCATACCATTATGGTTAAAGAAGAAGAAAAAGGTAGAAGAAGAGAGAAAAAGATAGAACAGAACAGAAAGAAACAACAGAACAATATCAGAATCTCACAATTGCAGCGGAGCAACATATAATAGATAAATGAATCATCATTAAAACAAAAGAACCGTACCAGTTATTACATTACATCATATTACACTACATTACATTACATCATCAGAGTGTACAACAACAAACAACAACAAACAGCGGAAAAGAAATACTATATACTAGTGAATACGCCATGCCATCCAGCTTGCCTCCAACAACTCCTGCGTTCTAGAATATCCTGATAACCTAACTCTAGACTGCCCGTGTAGAAATTGGTGGGCACCCAAAGTTTAGGAAGGAAAATAATAAACTCCGAGTCAGTCATGTGACTGGTGTGAGAACTAAAATAGTTTATCTTTAAAAACAAAGAACAAGATAATTTTAAAATAGATTCGCAATGCTTTTTAGAAAATGAGACTACCATAAGGCCTCCCGCACACACACACAATGCAAACGCAGAATCGGAGGAGATTTCTCGTTATGATAGTCAAAGATTCTTGATACGCATTAAAAAGAAACATTTGATATTATTATTAGTGCATAGTGTAGGAAAAATCATTTCGAAAGTAAAGATATAAATCTTAGCCAGCATAGGCATTTCGCACTTATGCCTACTATAGCTACCATGTTCAATAGCAGGTTACCGCCACATTCCATGGCAGGTTATACAACTAAAACCGTATAAGGTTCGTATTGTTTCTTTGGATTTTCAACAAATGGTCAGACCAAGGAACTTCCCATTGCCACATGGGTACGTCTCTGGAACGACGCCCCGAGAACCTAACCGGATCTCTGCCAACACAAAGCCGGGTTACCCTTCAAACTGGGTAACTACTTACACGAATATGTCATTCCCCGATCGTAACTGATCTATATCCGAGGATCCTCGATTCCAACAACCACAAAGTAATAAATTTGCGGCAGCAACATAGGTTAAGTATCTAGGCTCCATACCATGATACCACCTCTATCCAGAAGGAATGACATACACTAAAGGGGAGCTACCCCCTAATAACCTTGCCGCATCCTTCCTGTTTTGACCATTTCCGGGGTATGAGGTCCGACGAAGTCTCGTCCACAAAGCCACGCTTTATACAAAAGTTGTGCTTTGTTCAACAAATGCTCAACAGCACTTAGCATATCACACTACCAAATTGGGAGTATATCACTAATAACCTTCAACTACATAACCTCTGAGCTCGTACGTCTCAGAGAAGGGTGTTAAGCTAAGAGAATAAATTCTCCGCCACTAACAGAAATATATTTGAAAGAAATCAGCTTTATATCTCAATTTATAATGTCAGACATATAATCCATACAAGTTTGTTCCGGGCTCGAACAGAACCGAAGGCACTTCCAAAGAAGCCCTTGCAATCCGGATATTCACTAATCACGTCCGGACTTCCCGTCACTAAGGGTGATAAAACCTCTATATCGGAGATCAGCCGATGTAGAGTCATTCGACGGTAATCCTTCCATTTTCACAAATATCCAGTCTTCAACACCGGTCATCAAATGCAATCCATAACGATGTAACAAATATTCAGAATGGGTTATACGACCCCAAGGTCCTTTCCCGGCTAACCCGAATAGTGAGCGCTTATTTTGAAAATAAGTGTGGCATTCAAATTCAAGCAAATCACAACAAATACCCATTCAAAGGTAAATATTGATAGTCGGTTATTTAACTATCAATAGGCATGCATAACATCACCAGATTCCAAATAATTTCCCAAATTATTTATTTTCCAAAATTATCTTTACTAGATATATAATTTCCACACTTCAACCATTTGAAAACAAATTTTCAAATCACTTTTCACCTTTACCACTTTTGAAAACAAATTTCAATCATTTTCCTTACGCGGAAATACTTTCATTTCAAAATGGTTTATTTAAACCAATTAAATAAATCCTTACCGATTTACTTTATATTTACGTTCCAAATTCTTAAATTTATTTCCACATTTCAAAAATAAATCAACGTTTATTTTTAAACAAATTTCACTTTCTTTTATAAATTCCATAGTGAATTTACAATTCCAATATATCTATGAATATATGATTTTCAAATCGATTTCTAATATTCATTTTCAATTTATCTTTAAAAGATAAAATCTCAAAACATTCACTTCATATTAGAAAACATTTCCATACTTATTTAATAATAAGTAATTCACAAATCCATTTAATTTCAACACTTGGAAAATATTCAATATACTTAAATCGAAATTAAGTATATATTTCGTTCTTTAAACAAAACGTTCTTTAAAACACATTTATTTGGGCCAAAATGAATGTTGCATAAAACATTGTTACGACGACCCAAAATCACTAGTATAGGGATTCGAAATTAAGATAGATATATAAATCCCAATACTATATAAAACATTTCCTTTCAGAAATCGTTTACTATAACAACAGTGTTATAGTCCACCATTTCCTTATTTCTCGAAAACATCTATTTCAACAAGAATGTTGAAATCTATGGTTTCGACACTTAATGCATTTTAAAACAACTTCAAATCGTTTTAATTCCATTTAAAATATCACTTCCCCAAAACATTCCTTTAATATATTAACCACTGTTTCAAATCGTGAATATAAATCATTAACCAAATTCAACACTTTTACATATTCAATTCAAAAATTATCCACTGTCCCAAAATCGTGAATATACTTCTTTAATAAGCAATAAAAACTTACTTATCAAATTCAATCAATCTTGAATTTATAAATCAATGTTTATAAATTCACATTTATATATTATAAAAACTTCAAGTTGTAAAAAAATCTCTTTATTAACCAATTCTATTTAAATCTCATTTAGATGTGAAAAATCAAATTTTCAAGTTAATTATTTATAATTTTCTATTTTTCAAAATCTATTCAATTTATAACTTCACAATTTATAAATCTATAATTTCATTTGCTTGTGAAATCCATTTTTATTTCATTTAACACTTATAAAAACTCGATTTATAATTCCTATATTTTTAATTTATAAATATCAATATTATAATTTTTTTATATAAATCGTTTATAATAATTCAAAAATCCCAATTTAAACTATTTTATAAAATTCATTAACTCCATATTTCAAAAATCACATTTTAACTATATTTCTCAAAAATCATAAATCTTTATAATATTAAATTTTATAACGTTAATTTATTTAAAATAAATCAATTCCAAAATTTAATAAAACATATATTTTCAAAAATCACTTTAAAACCCTTTTAAAATTTCAAATGGCCCAACGATGCAACACACCAAATAGTCAATCACGACATCCAAATATCATATATCGATATGATAATCAACAAACATCATAATATCTGTAATCAAATAAATACTGGTGAGGAATCCAGTTGGATCCCTCCAACCTGTTTCCCTGCATCCACAGACATTAGCACAATACCAATTCCGTTTCAGTACGGAATATCGCGGTATATGGGATTTATAAAATATTATCCGCTATTGTACGGCGCAATAGGGTCCATCCGCTCTATAATGCGGAAAAATCAACTCCAAGTACATATATAATACCAATTCCAATCAAGATGGAATTATCGCGGTATATGTTTTTAATAAATAACATCCGCTTAATATACGGCGTATAATGTCTATTTAACAATCAATAGATAATAATTTATCATCCAGGCATACAATCAACAATTTTAATTCTAACTATTTAAAATTTAAATCAAAACTATTCGATTGAGTGAGAAGTTCTCACCTCGTTTCCAATTCAGTTTCAGCGTTTTATTTCGAACAAAATTAAACGTGCGTTAATTTTACCCGAAATTTTCACTAGCTCAAAACGACTCAAATCCAGTTCCATTGCGTAGTGCTCGACAAAACGAAGCCAATGCAATTCATTTCGTCCAAAACGGACCTCGTATGAAAGAGTTACACTATTTTAAACATTACACGAATTAAAATAAAATTAATTTACATTTTATTTTCATTTTTTTAAACCTTATTCTTCCTAGGCCTTGGATCAGCCCCCACTCCTTCCTTTCATCACGCGATTTTTTTTTGCTCCAGGAACAAACGCTAAGCAAACCCATAACACGTCGCCTTCGTTCAATTTCGCACCCAACTCCGAACGTTTCTACATTGATCAAGCAACATCACATCGAAGCACGTTGCGCCACCAACCTTCGGCCGTAAATTGGTGGAGCTCGGCCTCCTCTACGCCGAGATCTCGACCCATGAACGTGTGCCCTTTGAGGCTAGTTTGTCGTCGATTCGCTACGTTATACCCCATCGTAACCGTATGGATTTGTAGTACTCGTGAAGCTCTTCATCTTTCATGTTGAAAGTATCTTGAAATATTGCATAGATTGGAAGAGATTAAAGGAGGAAATTTCGAGCTTCCATGGCCATTCAATAGAAAACGGCGGCTAGGGTTTCTGGGTAGGTTTGTTTGCAAATTAGAGATAGTGAGCTCCTTATATAGAAAATTCTCCAAAACAATATTCACCCGAAATTTTCCGAACTCCAAACGAAGCGTGCCGGTTGCCATTTCTAAGGTTTACCCCGCGTTCCAAACACAATGGAACGTGTTTCGAAGGCCAATTCGATCATCTGTGCGAGTTATGGCAATAAATGATCAAATTTAAATTAAATCGATTTAAACTAATTTCTATGCGTTTTGGCTTGCCCCGGACAAACGGTAAATTCGATTGACACGAAATTTGAAATCTTACAATAATATCACATTACGGATCCGATGAAACTGGTTTCGTCGAAATCCGAGACTGTATGAAAAATGGCTATTTTAACTCGGCGATTAAATATTAAAATAATCAATTTTCACAAATTAACTTTTAATTCGATTTTAAAAGTTCTATAACATCATTCTAACTTCAATATGATCAAATAAAATTTTACAAATCAATTTTAATCATATTAAACCCAATTTTCAATTATTTCTGTAATTTCAACTATTAAATTATTGATTTAATTATCCAGTTAAATCCAATTAGTCGGAAAAAAATTATTCGACTGTTTAATTTCACTTATTAATATTTAAAATCAATTAAATATACAAATTTTAATTAACAGAAATTCTGGGTCTTTACAACAATCATCATCCAATTCAATCAATAACATCAATGTAGAACAGATAATAAATAACAGGCATTTACTGGCATTTTATATTCAATAATAAATTAAATAACTATTTAACTGACAGTTTATATGCAGTAATAAATTAAATAACAATTTAATTCCAATAAATTCAATTTAACTAGGATGATGATTAAAAATATGCCAAACAGTCATAAATAAATTTCTAATCACATCAAAAATTAATTTAACGTACATAAGAAATTTTAGAAGCTGTGAGTGGGTTAAAACACTCATCTTTTGAATTTAAATCCAATTTAAACCCAAAATTTGAACAGTTTCAAAGTCAGTCCAAACAAGCGTCAAAATGTCCGAAATTTCAATACGAACCTAGCGGAGAAGACCGTGCGTGAATTAGACCTCGTATGAAAAGTTATATCCATTAGAACGAGTGGGCAAATATAACATGATATTACCGTTTTCTTGCCATGTTATATGCGAAATATCGCGTAACCCTAGTGCTACCCAGTCATGAAGAACGCGACATCTCGATCAAAACCACAGCCGCAGGCGTTAAACTCCAAACGCCTTCACCTACGGCCATCGCCACACAGATCGGACAGCACCACGAGATCGCCCAGAGCACGCCGCTCCTCCTTGAACCGCCGTGACCTCCACTGTCGTCCCTGTTTTCAACGCACCGCCGCCATGTTTCCCCTTAGTTTTTGGCGAATTCTGACATCCATTAGGTGAGCGACTACATCCCCAAGCCCTCCTCGACGAGTCTTACAGTGCAGTGCTTTTCGATCGCAAAGATATCGAAGATCCACCATGAATTAGACGGTGGCCTATGGACGGCCGAATCTGGTCCTTCAATTTCTAGACAAATCGAGGTTCAAATTAGAAAACAAATTACAGATCTGGGATGCGCTCGTCGAGAGCTTTCCGACGATATAAAATATGATATAGTTTGAAGAGTTTAAATTCTGAAGTTAATGAGGAGTTTTAGGGTTTTCAGCCATTGGAAAGAGGAGGAACATAAATTTCTGTACGTACAGAAATGAGAAGTAGAAAGGCTGCTAGGGTTTATAGCTGGATATATATAGGCAGATTGAAATAGGAACAAATGGATCGAATCGGTTTGAAAGTTGAACGATACACAGCCCGAAAAGCCTGTTTCGACTCCGGAACGAAATTGGGTCAACCCATATATCAAAATAGATGTTTTTAAATATTTTAAATGCAATGGAACAGATTTTAAGTCATAATTCCATTGTATGAAGAAGTTATGCTAAAATCAAGTTATTTAAAACTGATTTCAATTAAATTAATTTCAGGGCATTTCAAGTCCGTACGATCAAAGGACAAGTCCAATCGTTACGAAACTTGAAATCCTACAATAATTCACTGTTACGGATCCGATGAAACTGATTTCGTCAAAATCCGAGTCAGTGGCCAAAATGGCTATTTTACATTGAGTAAATAAATTAATAACTAATTAGTTAAATCATATTTTAAATTTCAATTCTATAATTGACAAATTTCTCCATTTTTAAATTTCTTAATCATTTACACTAATTTAAACAAATTTAGATGTCAATTTAGAGTTGATAAACCTACCAATTTCAATGTTAAATTTCAATTTCATTAAATTCAGAAATTATAGATTAAATTTCCAAAAATTCCATTAATTTAATGAACCTTGATATCCATTATTTTCATTCAACCAATTGTCATAGTATGAATAGAATTAACATATTTCCAATTATTTCCTTAATTTACACTAACATGACCTTGAATTTTATTTTCCTTCCGTATTACATTACCAAATTATTAAATTAACAAAATTTAATTATCGAATATTTCAGGTCGTTACACTTTAATTCTCAGAACATTTTTACAAGGAATATATAAAATAATATTTTATTTTTCAATGTGATAAATTCTCATGATTATAACACATTGTAATTACTGCCACATAACATATCATTTAAGGATTTTCTATTTAATATAATTTAAATTAATTACTTAATGTAAGTTACATTATAATATAACATGTATATAATAAAGTGAAAAACACCTTTTATTTTGAGCAAGATTGGTTATCAGTTAGATATATGTAACAAATTACATAATCTTTCTTAGGGCATACTCATAACTCTATCACTACGTAGGCTTGATCCAAAAAGTGTACATAGGTAGCCGTTCCCTATGTGTACATAGGTAGCCTTTCCCTACGCCATGGTTCTTTGTTCCCTTGTGATCAGAGTGTATATGATAAGGTGTAGTCCAAACATAATCGAAAAAAATACCTCATGAATTTGTAAAGTTTGTGAGAAATGCGGATTACGGATCTTAAGGCTAAGATTAACACTAGAGGGGGTGAATAGTGTTAATAAAGAATTACTAAATCTTGTTAATTTATGTTAGTTTAGACACAAAAGTATGCAATATACAACACAGATATGATCACAGAAACAATCATAGATGCAGAAATAAAATAAAAGCAGTAAAGGAAAGAACACACCAGATTTTATACTGGTTCGGAGTTACCCTACATCCAGTCCCGCAACAAAAGTACGGATTTCCTTTCAAAAGCAATTATATAATTACACCCTCGGTTTCAAGGCTACGAGGTACACCCTCCGGAATTTCGATCCTCTGGGTAGAGATACTTGATTTCCGGGGCATAAGTTTACCCAATTGATTTACCAAGGCTACAATCACACCTTTTCCTTTTGATTGATTTCCAAGGCAACAATCACACCTTTTCTTGCTTACTAGATTACAAAGAAGTCTATAACTCTGAATAGCACTGAGAATCTTGTAGAGATAGTGATAGAGAATCAAACTAGAAGTAATCGAGTATGATTCAATGTTGATTTCGGCAGAGTAATGATAAGCATATGTATTAAGAAATGAGGAAGAAGAAGAGGAGTGCAAACCAGAAAATTATGATTGAAAATTCATTGAAACTGACCCCTTTTGTAGAAGAACAATAGCCATGACCATTCATGAAGAGTTATGGCGAATAGACACTTCTTTTGAAATTTGAATTTTTGAATCAAACTGTCACCATATCGACATGGTCATGCTAGGCATATCGACATCCCAAAGGATTTTTTTGTGTTTTTGATTTTCTTTGAAAATAACCTTTATCTTATATAAAAACTATTTTAAACTTTATAAATATACTTGACTATAGTTAAAATTCATAAGTAATATAAAGAATAATATATATAGATTTTAATATAATTTTATATTTAGATCTAAGTATAAATATTTAAAAGTTAAATATATTATTTAAAAAGATAGTTTAAAATCAGGAGTAATTTGACTTTGAAAATAAAGATGTTTTTGAGGGTAAAATTATTTAAGATCAGGGTCGAGGGTTTTGAATCTTTTAAAAGGAAAGTTTTGAAAACATTTTGAAAACAGGCTATAATTTTGAAAAATCATTTTGAATAAAAGTTAGCGGATACAAAAAATGTTCCACTAGATTTTTCATAGGTTCCATCTTACTTAGGGTTCCATCCCTTTAATGGGCTCGAAGTGGATTCCATTCCACGAATAAATTGAATTTTAAGATGCCAGTGCTTTTCTACGAGTTTTAACAAAAATTCCTAATAATAATAAAAAATACTTATCCATGAAATCTTGAACTCTTGATAGTCTCGGTACTCATGAGTCTTCTATCTTGATATTTTATCTTGATATCTTGAATCTTTATACTGTACAGTCTTCATTCTTAGTACCTGCATGGTTAAATCCTGCATATACATATATATCTAAACTTATAATGTTAGTATTTATATTTTATAATCTATTCTAAGGTTATTGTCATCAAAACCATCATCTCACGAACTAACAAAGTTTGCATATGGAAGTAAAGGATGGAAAAAAGGGTCTGAATGCAAAAAAATCAACAAATTATTTACTTCAATTATTTCCCTTGTTCTATTGTTGTATCACTTTATAAGTTTAATAATGATTAATGTATAAAATGATAAAGGTTTTTTATTAATTATATTTGGCTTTGTATTGTTTATTAAGATATATGTACTTATTGTTGAGATGTATGCATAATTTCTTTAAATTTCACCGTGGTTTTCCCTTTACCTATATTGATTTTATATTTTGAATTATAAAACCAACAGTGCAATGTTTATAATGTCTAAGATCAGTGCACAAGCCCAATTTGACGGTGTTTTTCATTAATTTTAGATGTTAGAAATAGTGGGTCGTAACAAAAATCTTAGTGAATGAAAATAATGGCAACTTGAATCTCTCCAATTTAAATGTCTTTGCACAACATTTTACTCTCAGATTCATTTATAATGGCTTTGAGATTTATAAGAGGAAAGTCACTCTCTGGTATTGCCCGTTGAAGAGTTATGTGTAGTATTCAATTGTTTTTCTCCCTAGATCCAGCTAGTTGATAGTGCTTTTAACATATCCAGAAGATATTGTGATTTTTCCTGTATCACAATTTAGTATAGAAAATTTTTGAGCATTCATCAAATTCAACTAGCCATTTCACTTTTACTTTTTTCTTTATCTTGGTTTCTTTTATTTTTAGGGCATCCTTTAATTCACTTTGGATCAAAAATAATCCCTATCTAATTCTTCATTGAGTAAACTACGTAAAGTTACTTTTGAATAAGTTCATATCTTTATGTAAATTGTTAAATTTGTCCCCTTCTTTCTCCCTTTTTCTGTTCCACTCTTTGAGTTTCATCTTATGTGGTCAGACCATTGTTATAATGAATATATTGTTGCCTTCAAACTTCTTATTATTGAGAAATCTGTAACTTTATAGCTATCATTATGTTGTTGCCAATAATTAGCAAATGTAAAGGGTTTACTTTCATTGCTTTGCTCTTTAACGATCAGTTTTATAAGAAGAGGGTTATGGTCACTAGTTAAACTTGGTAGAACTGTGACTTTTAAGATGGGAATGGATTGTTGCTTTTACATCAACTAACATTTATCTAATTCACAAGCCATCTTCTTGACAACACCACTTCTCTATGGATATTTCAGCCCAGTGTGGAACTCTTCCATCAACACTACTGTTGTAAGACGATCACCAAAATTCCGCTGCTTGGAACACTCTTAGTGTGTGTACTCCAACCTTTTCTTTTTTTTCTAGAACTACTTTGTGGTCTCTCATTGTTATCTATGCTTTATTAATATTTTGAGCTAGGTCAATGTAATAACCCGCACCTTAATGGGCCCGAATTTCAACTAAATCGAAGTCCTAGTCCATTAGGGCGTGGATCGTTGGTTTGGTAACTTATAACAAGCACCGGTATATCAGAGTGTGATAAATATAAACTCACATTATAATAAAAAAATATAATACAACATACGTATTGTCTAAGCTACTACCTTAGAATATTATTCTTTGGATATCTAATTGCCTTGTCAGCTTCAAGCATGAATAAGAAGACTTCATCATTTACCATTCCCGTCTTGCACCAATATCCAGCCTTTCTAAATCTAATTTATGGGTTGTTATCAGGAAGGGGGTCAGAACAACATTCTGGCAATTGAAAAGTTACATACTTTACTCATTCCATTAATTTATACCGATTGATTTCCATTAAAATATTATGTCTATTTTTTATGGCTGATCTGTTATATCTTATGCACGCAAACGATATGCTTAACCTACCTTCTCCAAGTTATCATTATATTTAAATATGCATATAACATATATATTTTACCCTATTTACCCAAAATACTGGCTACTTAATACTTCTTAAATAGGGAAATGCCAAACTCATCGGTAATTGACTACCTCAAGTCCCCGAAGCGGGGTTTTTGCAACGTCAACGCTAGTCAATCGATTCTAGCTATAGAGGCCGATGACTCTGATATACAAGTTTATAATATAATGTGTATAATTTAATTACCGTACTAGTAACCAACTCAAAGACTCATCTAAGCACTAACTGGCCCACCTCCACTAAGCAAACAACAATCAGACAATTAAATAAATTTTTGAGGTCTATGAGTATTCCATATGGATTCTACACCAGTAGGAAGCGAAATTGATCAAGGCATAACCCGAGTCTTTGCTAACGACCATGCGAGACTGTTGGTGGTCAAAGCCAATATTCCAGCTCTACTACTAAATATAGTTCCAACAACAACACTAACATAGCCCGCCGACCTCCCACAGCTAAAATCCCCTTTGAACTGAACTAAGTGAGTCAGGAAAAATGCCGCTTTCATTTACTTACAACCTCTTATTGGATATGAAGCAGACCCCATTTCCCAAAATGGTATAGGACCATTTAATACTTCAAATCCTAGGTGAACCCTCGGTATATTTTCCCTTATCTATCCACAGCATATATCCATTTCCCATGGGTCCTATGGTTGGAGATGTCCCGGATCAATAGTAAATAATACAACTGCTGGTAGCCTCCCGGTGAAGGGAAGACTTCTATAGTGTAACTCTATAGAACTCGCATGCCAACCTACTAAACCAATTCTATTATCCAAGGCCTAAGTGTTGGGCTATGCCCACTAATTCACGTTTGCCTAAATGTATAACCGAAGTTATATAATTTCCTACTCTAGAAATTATATTTCTTTCTACCTATAATTAATATATTATAACTTACTTATTCGCTACGTTATTATTCCTAATTTATACGCTTAGGCTTGGATTTCCTTTAATGTTTAATAAATGTCTATTACCTGTATTAATTAGTTATTAATGTCTAAATTAGATAATCTCTAATCAATCCTCATTGAATTCCTTTAATCTCATATTAATTGGTCATTAATGTCAAAATTAGACAATCTTTAATAAGTCCTCATTTAATTCCTTTAATCTATTTACCAATTTCAAAATCTACTTATTATTTAATTTCCTCATCATTTAATTCCTTTAATCTATTTACCAATTTCAAAATTCACTTATTATTCAATTTCCTCACAATTTCCATATTAATATCTCTAACAAATCCCTATTTAATTCCTTTTTAATTATCACTTATTACAAATTTATTGCCCATTAAATTTGTAATTAATGCCCATCAATCCTAGTCCGTTAATTATTATGCTTTTAACAACTAATACATATATAGTAATAAATTATGTTATATATATATATGTATGAATATTATGTGCAGTTATATATGTATATATATTTTTGTTTTTATTTCTAGATTAATCCCTAACTAAAATATTTCTATATTTTTAATCCGTTAGAATTATCCTTGCAAAAAGGTTTCCCATTATAACTTTCCATAAATTAACCTAAAATAAGAGATTTACTTCGTTTGAAATTACAAGGAATTATTTATTTCCTTTTTATTGAAATAAATTGTGTAAACTTCGAAAAGAATATCCAAACTTTACACATCTCTTTCTCTTTTTTTGTATATTTCTTATTAATTTAAACGCTGCACTTTTTATATGCATCTAAGAAATTAGACAGTGTTAAGAAGGTTACACAGGTAATATTTTCAATAAATTAAAACATAGAAATTCATATTTCAATAAAATTAGGGCAAATCTAAATTATATTAACATCTTTACAACCCAATTGCAGATCTTGAATAAGTTCTATACCTTATCAGTATCAAATTTTTAATAACTTAGGGATTGATTCCAGATATGAATGCAAATAATGTTCCTATTCAATTTTCCACAATTGTAGAGTATGTAAATAGTGTTCAATATGTTTAATTCGAGCCAACAACTCTTTAGATCTTTATTTAAGCATAATAATTAAATAAAACTCCAAAGAAATAAATTTCAATTTTATAAATAAATTACATAATTTCCCTTTCATCTTTTAAGCTTTCCAAATCTCCTAATCTGAATCGAATCTTCTTGACTCCTTTTCCATCCTAATCCAAAAGAAAATGTATAACATGGTGTATACATACTATTAGAATTATATATCTAAGAAGAGATTTGGGGTTTAGGGAAAAAAGATTTATAATAATAAAAATTACCTTTTTTAGCAGTATTGATTCACTCCTTCTCTTCTTCTCTTTTATTTTCTACCCTTCTCCGATTATATATTTATATATTATATTTTATACTTTTTTGAAGTAGTGGAGAAGAGAAAATGGCAGAGCTTCACTACTCGGACTGAGAAATATGAAAAGAAAAGTGAGGGGTTGGGCCTTAATTTAAGGCACACAAATCAATCATAACCGTGAGATTAAAATGATTAAATCCACACTATTGGCCAAGGTCCAAAACCTAGCAGTCATACCCTGACCGATCGACCGCCCCTTTGTAACTGGTCGACTACTAATGACTAAGCTGCCCAATAAATGGGGTCAACCACGGAGTCCCACATTTATTATTATTATTATTATTATTATTATTATTATTATTTCCATATTCGTATTTAATTATTTTCGCTTTCGAAACTTCAAACGCTAATAAAATTTTCATTTGAGCTCCGACAGCGACACTCTAAATATAAAAGTTGCTCGGAGAATCATTAAATTCCATTTAGAGCCCTATTAATTATTTATTAATTATCATAAATTTTATGGGGTGCTATATTCTCTCTCCTTAAAAGAATTTCATTTCCAAAATTTCTCAAGGGTTGAATCATGCAACATAGCGCGCAACCAATCTAAACTAACAAACCAATTAGTGTACAACCAATTTTTTAGCCAAGCATGTACAAGTGCAAAGTGTATCACAACATATAAGACATGTATGCAGAATGATTCAAAATCAGCATATTTTATATGAATGCATCCATTTTTTAAAAACATTTTGTAAATATGATGCAAATAACCTAGATATATTGGTAGTTCTATATATATGCAAGTTTCAAAAAATCATTTTTCACATAAAAATTCCACTCCCACGAGCAAGAGTATAGTTCAACCAATTTTGCATCCAATCGCTACAATTCAGAACCTAGAATACAAATTTTAACATCCAAAAAATTTAAAAGTTCAATTTTTGGATCTATATTCCTATGTTGAAAAAGGAATTTAAATGGAAAATCTTACATTTCTACTCTTCTCTAGGATACCAATTCCATTGTAACCTAAAACCTTCTCTTCTACCACCAATATTTTTCAACTTTTCCAAGTACAACTTGGATAAGGATGTTTACTTTTGGATGTTAAAGAGTAATTATCCAAAGCACAAATTTTGTTTCACTAGTAAAAGACATGGAAATAGAAATTACAAAGCTAAAATAGCCTTTTCCTTTGTTATTATATATGTTTTGTCTACTTCCACACAATTAGATTAATTCAAATATATTATGAAATTACATTTTATATTTTATAGAAGAATAATAGCAGTAAAGAAACTCTCGGCAAAAAATCATTTTTTTATTTCTATATTAATTTTCAAATGGTAGCCGAAAATAGAAAATCGTTTTAAAATTATTTTTAAACCAAAAAATTGTGTAAAATATTTTTCGAAGTATAAAAATAATTAATGATTTACTACAAATTTAAAATTCAAAATTAATTTTATTTAATGTTTTAGAATGAATATTTAAATAAATATTTATATTAAAAAAATTATAACTAAAAAGTCATGTGCAAGACCTAGTCTATTGTATTTATCAAAATATTTTTGAGTATTCTATTAATATATATATATATATATATATATATATATTATTGTATTACGCATATATTTATATATATAAGTATTAATTTTAAAAAATTACTAATATATTTGTATGTTTGTATATATATTGGTTATGCCTTTAAAAAAATTATAAACATTTATAAATAATTTACTTATATTTAAATAAGTCTATTATATAATATGTATATACAATATTAATTTTTTATTCATATAATTATACATAAATATATATGTATATTTATATACTTATAAACAATTATTAAACAAAACCGTAATATATACATATATAGATATTTATAATATTTACATATATAATAGTATATATTTATACATACATACATTTGGATAATATATTAGCATATTGGATGAGATAATGTGTCCATTGGGATATAAATCCCAACATCTATATATGGGCATGGTATACCTTACACGGATTGTATATGATACACATACAGAGAAACACGCACATGCACATGCATATATATATATATATATATATATATATATATATCATAACATAAATGAAATAAATAAAAGATTCTATTTAGATAAAATTTAGAAATTTCCTAAATAAACTAGACTTATAAGCCCAATAAAGATTCAATAAGAATTTTTTTAAATTTACCCATAACTTTGGCTATAGACTTGCGCTGTTCCAACAATGGTATCAATTCCCAATAGTCTATGCTATATAAATCATCCATATTTGGGTTAACTATTAAGCTCACAGCCCAGAGGTTGTCCATAATAGAAAAGGCCTAAATTTGAATCGGACCTTGGGCTGATTTTCAAAACTTTTTGAAAATTAAAAATATAAGATTTTAAATTTAAAAGTTAAATTTTAAGATAAAATATACATATATTATAAAAGTTATAATACAACAAAAAATTTCAAAATGTTTAAAAATAATATAAATTAATTTCAAAAATTTTAAATTTATTAATAAGATTAATAAAATTAATTAATTAAATAAACAAGTTAATTAATAAAAAACATATACATGTATCATATGTTTTTATGTATGTTATGATATTTTAAAATGTTTAGCTATCATAAGTATACATGTATGTATATAATATGATTTTTCAAAATTAATATATAGTTTAGTTAGTTAGATTAATTAATTAAAGGTTAGTTAATTAAATAAATAAATTAAATGTTAATTAATCAAATAAATTAATTAAAGGTTAATTGATTAAATAAATAAATTAAAAGGTTAATTAATTAGTTAAAATGTTAATTGATTAAAATTAATTAAATAAGATTTAATTAATATAATATTATACATAAGACTATTATATAAGTAATATGAAATATAAAGGTTATATAATAATAAAACTTAAATAATACGAATGTATAAACAAAAGGTCGAACATTAAAGAACCCTAAATAGATCTAAGGAATAAATACATACATAAATGTGTATATATCGTGCTTTCTGATGTGTCTGACACTTGAATAATGAGGGTATTTCATAAGAAATACATTATTCCATAAGTCAATATCACTTGGTATATTATATTGATGATTATGAATCTTCAATATAAAGTTGTCCTCTATCATTTATATATCAATAGATTTCTTGCATACTCTTTAGTTGTTGAGCATTCCTTAAGCAACGGATGTTATGTATAATGCTATTAATATATTGAATAGACGAGGGAAGACAACTGCACGTATTTCTTGAGCTTTCCTCAAGGTATGTATTTTATACATAGGCCATCGTGAAATGATAGGTCCAGGTGAATCATCTCACTTTACTTATTGAGCTTTTCTCAAGGTAAAGGTGGGATTAGGATAAGGAACCATATATTAGGAGTTGTACTTGTACAACCGATAAGGAGTTATCTATCGTATGCGGACCTATGATTGGTTGAGCTCTCCTCAAGGTCAGAATCCTAAGGCATACGGGTCCTAACACTCACTAGTGAAGTCCAAAGACTTGTATATTTTTTTAGGGTTTGATGAAACATAAAAGACTAAAGGGAGCCTTTTTAGAAAAAAGAAATGATAATATTTAACCTTTCTAATATTGTAAGGACATATGCTATATAATGTTATAATAATCCATCACTACAAGAAAAATTGCTTTTAACAGCAACAGGGAACAACATTTAAAAGTTGATTGCTGTTGTTGAACCTTTTATATGTAGGAAAAACTAAAAACAACACAGGAAAACGCTGAGATTTTTATTCAGCAAATTGTAAAATGTCGTTCCCTCTAAAAAATTCATTACTGCGTAAATTAATTTCCCTCTTCTAGCCAAAATAAGAAACACTAAATCACCTACGCCTCCAAATCTTAATTGCTTCCACTCTGCAAATCTTTTAAAACGACTCCTCCTCAAATCTTAACTGCCTCCGCTCAGCAAATCCTTTAAAACTACTCCTCTCTATCACCACCGTTACTCACAAAGCCGCGGTTGTTTGATGCTTGTGTTACGTCAGAGAGATATCATTCATTGAGTCGGCTAATCGCATCACTTGGAGCTTAGTCGCGTCGCACTCATCACCCTATACTCTTCATCGTTGCCATCGGTAAGCGGAGAAGTGCAAATTCAAGCTTCAGATTAAATTCATTCAAATTTGATTAAATTTTGAATTCGAAGTTTGATTTTCTTCATTTAATTGTTTAATTTAATAGTTTATTGCACTTGCCATTGAACTGAATAGCTGATATATATGGAAAAACTAAAATCGCTATGTTGGTTGATGTTTCATTTAACTTCCTACTGCTAAAATCGCTATGTTGGTGGATGTTTCGTTTAACTTCCTATCGCTATGGAAATTTTTTGAGTTCCTATTAGCTCCTTCAATCCATAAATCCCTATTCCTTTGTTTGTACACATCAAATTCTGTTTTAATTGTAGCAAACAGTTGAGAGGATAACAAATTCTCTTTATTTGAAATATCTTTACAATAGTGTTTGCTTGCATAAGAATTTGCTGAGATTGAAATTCCTCCATGATCTTGTTTGAAAGAAGATTGCCTTTGCCAAATTTTTGTTGGGACTGTTCCCTTACCTTATTTTTAGCGTGCTTCAATTTTCTTTGTTAAATATGCATGGGATTTCATACACTGTTAGGCTCCAAACCTGATCAATGATAGATAAAAATCAATTTCTTTAGTCCAAGAATTAAAAAAAGTTAAAACAAGAGGGTCCACTTACTTCTGCAACGCCCCATGTCAAAATGATTGGGCTGTGATCTGGAAGAGAAAGGGGTTGAAATTGTGAAATAAGCCGAGGCCAAATGGAAAAGGCTTAAGCATTAAAATACGATCTATCCAATTTCCTGAAAGCCATGTTTCCAGACCTGCTGCAATTATTCCAAGTGAAATAAGAGCCAGTCTTAGGAATTTGGAAAAGGTTATATTGATTATAGCATGCTTAAGAGGAGATATATCTGAGAGCATTAGGGGGTTTCCACCACTTTTATGAGCAAAAGACTACACGCTATTGAGACGACCTAAACAATGCCAAGGTAGGAGATTTGATTGAAGAGTAGAAAGAGAATTAAAGAGAAATTATTTTCCATTTTTAGTATTGTTTGCATAGAGGGAAGTTATGTTAAAAGCAAGGTTAGAAGGGAGATATATTTTATTATAGTGGATATATTACCTATGAGTTGAATAGTTGGTGATTTGATGAAATTGAGCATTCCAGAGAATAAGAAGGCGACCATATAGAGCATGATCAAGATTATGAATGTGAGACCATGTAGGAGTTATTCAATCTGCTACCTTTGTCTTTAATTCATTTGGTTTCACATATTGCCAAAAGCTGCAAATGGTCAGAACAAATTAGATGCTTTATTTCATGAATTTTTGAATCATCATGACCTCTTATGATGTTCCAGAAACCAATGCTTTTCATCATGTTAAAATTTTGGATTTGGAGGAAGATTGCATTGTAATCATTGAGTTGGGACCAATAATATTTGCTAAGGAGATGTTAGACAAAATTTGAGCATTAGTAAATTCGATTCCTTCATGAGATCAGAAGGAGGAGCCTGATTATCTTTGATTATGTTTTTGCTCAATATATTTTTCCTCAATTTTGAAGAATCGTCATTCTCTAGAGGAATAGAATTTGAAGAAAGAAGTGGAGATTTATCTGAAAGGAATAGAATAACTGATTAAGGAGGTTTGAGATCAGAATAATGGTTTTCAGGACTAAATTGGATTCATGCACATGAGAAGTGTGCATGCTAGAAGCATGCACATGTGAATTTGATGAAAGGATTTGGATTATATTAGGAGGGATTTTAACTATTGAGGCAGAGGAATTGAGATTTTCAGGGCTAGGACAAGTTTCATGCACATGAGCTTGGTGCATGTCAGAAACATATACAGGAGAAATTGTGGATTCATGTGGTGGGTCAAATGATAAAACTGAAGATTAAGGCAGATAGCTTGAAAGTAGAGATAATTTGAGGGTAGTGTTTATGGTTTCGAATTCAAGAGTTTGGTCTATTGTTGTTTAGGGGCATGCTAAATGTAGGAGATTTGAGAAAATGAGTATCATTAACAGGAGAATTTGAGTGGGGGTTTGTATTGAGTTTATCATTAGAGACTGTGGTATTTGAATCTGCTTCATTTAAACATGAAAAATCAGTGCATTCCCCTTCTTCCAAATCCTAAAGTAATACAATGGGTTATTTGTTAGTTCAATTAAATTTTCACTTTGAATTAGAATGTCTTCATCATCTTTGTGGGTAGAAATTTTCTTCTTTTCCAGTTGTATGATAGTTGCTTCTTCTCTGACATTCTTTTTACTATTTTGCAAATTTAATGATTTGGTGCCTTCCCTTTATCTACAACATTGTTTCTTTTCTTTTGCCAAACTTGTTCTATTGTCATTGCTTTAGGATGGTACTCTATATTGTTTAACTGAGTTCTCTGAACTGAAGCATGTGGTTGCTCTATAGGTTGGATTTCATGATGTGCCCTTGTGTTTCAGAAGAAAAAACGAAGCAGCAAACATGGCTTTCGGTATTTCAGATGAATTATTAGGTACTTTTGTGCCAATCATAGTATATTGGTTATATTCAGGATTTTATGTTTTGTTGGCCGGTCTTGAAAAGTACAGACTGCATCCGAAAGGCGAAGAAGAGTTGAAGAACGTCGCGACTAGAAAAATGGTGGTCAAAGGTGTTTTAGTTCAACAAGCTTTTCAAGTTGCCGTTTCTCTTCTCTTGTTCACGGTATGTTTTCGTCTTTGACATTGCATATCATCTACTTTTTGAGAAGTATTTGGATAAATCACATATTAATTTAGCAGACAGGATGTAGATTCTGGATCTCTTTGAAATCTGATTCATGAAATATTTCCAATTGTCTACTTTACATAACCTTTCTTGTTTTTACTTTTGATTAATTGATGTTATACAGCTGGAAAAAAACAATATCTGTATTGTTTCTTGATTCAACAATTTAAAAAGTTACAGTAAAATTTTCTCAATTTGAAATTTAATTTGAAGTAGTCATAGATCTACATACTTAGTGAATTGAACATCATAAAAATCCAGTTTACAGGTAAGGAAGGGTTGGTTCTGGTTTGCCTTTTATATGTCCGAGGAAATGATAATGAGACCAAAAAATGGTGCGGTTATTTTTGCTCTATTATAAAACTGAAAGGATTTTCTTATCAATAGTAGATTTGAACAGGATCCATCTATCTTAATTATCAACCTAAACAAAGCCCCAATGAACTCAACTGTTTCAGTAAAGTTTTTATTCTACCTTTTAAGTTTTCAGTGTTTTTGGTTCATGACATAAGGATACTCTTGTTTTCAGTGTTAATATCACTCCTATATTTGTTGCATTAGAACTTAGAAGTAACTTGCAGATTAAATGTTTAATTTTGCATTTTTTATCAGCAGCCTCCTTTTCTTCACAAAGAAATTTGAAAATTTGGCATTATATAGTTCATCTTCACACACCGAGTATTTATTTTTACATATAAACTTATTGACATGATACCCTTTTTATTTTCAGTAGCATGGTTCTGATTTATTTAATCCAAGCAGGAAATTTCAAGCAGTAGTCTCTAAGAATGGTAAAGTACCGTATTTTTTTCTTGATCGCAACCATTTACTCAGGTTTTCGATTTATGTGTCATCAAGACGATTCTGATTTGACACAAGATTAATTTTTTTTGAGTGGTTACTGTTGAACCAATACCTTTAATGTTGACATGAATGTTCATAAAGGCTCATGAAATGTTGCTTGAATTATAAAAACATAGCATAATGAAATACAACTAGCCTTCCCTGACTAATGATAGTGGAAAATAACATGTAGGCATGGAATATCATTATCATCAGAGTATCTATATTGTAGCTGCATACACTTTCATGCAAACTGACTTGGTGATTAATTAAACGTGAGTGGTCATCTTTATGGAATAGATCTATAGAATGGTAGCTTTTGTGTTTCACATTTTTGACTTCTAACTTTACAGATTTATTTCTTTAGTAGATGAACCTCCATGTATATAGTTATGATAGCTCACTTTTTATTTGTATATATCATCAGAAGTGACTGCTTTCTTATTAAGACACAACTCCTCAAGATGTTGTATCGATTGATGCTCGCAAAGGGGTAACATGTTTCACAAAGTTGAAGTTCCCGTAAGCCCAACTTCTTTAGTACTCTTTCTTCTTTATAACCTATTACATGTGTCAATGATGAAGAAACATATTATAAGGTATTGCTGTTGCAATTTTATGCCAAATACATGTTGGTTGGGCCACCTAACATTGAATTATTCACTGTTTAATTTTATTAACTGTTGTGGATGAAGTGTATTGTCGGTGAATTGTAAAAAATGCATTATTTTATATATATATATATATATATATATATATATATATATATATCAAGATGTTTTTTGGATTTAGCGGAGTTAAGTTCAGAGGACAGTGTTTTCTATTGATGCAGTTGATTAGATTTTGGTTGGAGGATAGTGCTAAGTTTAGTTGTACTTTGGATCTAGTTAAGTGTATGAGGGTGGATGACTGATAGCATATTTTAGACAAGATCTGTACGAAGAATTAAAGTTTTTGAATTTTTTTGGTTGTCGTAGTTGTTACATGTATATTAAGCATGTTGAATTCCATCATATTTCTTGCTTGTAATATGTGAATATCCAGGGGCCTTTTCTGCAGCTATACAAAGAATTGTGTTTTACCTAACGAATTATTAAATTTTAGGCTTTATTCTTGTGTTACTAAATTTGTGGTTTCTTTTGCTTGATAGACTGCCTGATGGTTCTCTGATGGAGATCACCAAAGTGTATCCACTAGATGCTGTTTTTGACACTCTTGAGGATGTTCCTGAAGATGTGAGTATCTCATCTCTTTTTTCCTTTTTCCTAACACATGGACTTTGCCAAACAGATTGACTAATATTTTGTATTTTGTACAGATTAAAAATAACAAAAGATACGCAGGTTCCTCCAATTGGACAGTTAAGGTAACTATCTTTTATCTTAAACATACATAACAATTTTCGTGATCTCTTACATTCATATTTTATACATGTTGCAATTAATCTTTTGATTACATGTATTAAAAATGCGAATCGCAGGAAGTGGCTAAAACAGTTAAGAATGATTTTGGAACCATCGACATTATTGTGCATTCACTTGCCAATGGCCCAGAGGTGAATATCTTAATGTGTTAGACGTTAGTTTTACCCTGATCTTTGCATATTGAAATCATCCTATAGGGTTTAAATTTTTCTGAGTTTGTTTATGTAAGTAAGCTTTCATGTTAGGACTTACGACACATTGCAATTCAATGTAAATAAATTTTATATTGGATTAGTAATACACATGCAGAGACTAAAACTGAAATGGTCGAACTAAATTGAGTAATAAATTTGGAATAAGTGTGTGCAAAGGGGTAGAAATATGTGAGAGACTGAATATTAGGTGGCTTTGAATGAAAATAAGACTGTGTTATGGGTGAAGATAACGAAGAATTGGACTTATCCTATATGAATTATATTATGTATTTTTTAGGGAATCTGATTAGAACAAACTACATTAATTGCTAAGAAGTTATATTTAATAATGATTGTTTTATAGGTCAAGTTTCAGTATTATGTGCAGAGGCAAATGCTCAAGATAGCGCGAAAGTAGAAATGACATCCAAACAAAATTGCAACAAAGTGAGTAATTTTCAAGCCTATAATTTTCGAGTTTCTTACCGAACATCTATTCTTTTATTGAATGATGGTTTTTATGCTATTGGAAACTTAAAATATTGTATGATCCTTTTTCTACTAATAAAATTGATCAGTTATACAAGTTTAGAATCAACATATGCACTGTATGCAATATCCAAAGATTTGGCTACATATATATCAGTAAATAGGTTAGTGTTTTGTAGAATATGGTTCTTCTATTCTAGCTTCTTTTTTTGGGAAACAAATAAAAAAAATAAACTGTAGATTGTTGTTCTAATAGTTGACATTAATTGCCGTAGGTTTAAACAGTCCAAAACATACTCCTCACTGCCTATTATAACTCATACCATACAATACTTGCTGCCACCAAAACATCATAATCTTACCATACTTCCAACCTCCTGTTTCCCCACTATCATCATCTCATTCATACCAATACAATACCCACTATCCTCTAATTGAGAAGATAGAGTGCACAAATAAAAAGTACAGTAGACGATGAACAAATAGAAAAGAAAATAACAAAACAGTGAATTATTTTTTAGAACAAAGATGTTTTGAAATGCAACAAAGACAGGACACGGAAATGAGAATGCAACAATGAACTGAAAAAGTATATAAACAATGTAACGTGATTTCTTCCTTTGGAGCAGTACTACTTAGTCAAGGCTTCGATAAAATTATAGCTATACAGATTTGAATATTGAAGTGGTTTCTTCCTTTGGAGTTGCTGATGCATGTGTGTAGTTTAGTTTGTAAATATAGTGCAGTTCTTCCGTTTTGACTTGTCTTTGTGCATTTGGTTTGATCTTGGTCATGCATAGATTTTATATTAAGAAGGACTGCTTCTTCGCTTAGTATTTAGGTGATCAACTAGATCGTGAAATATAACTATGTTACTGTAGAGCAGTTTAGCTTCGTTAACTGAGCTAACCTACTAATGCATATATTGGTTAGGTTTCGGCTTAACATACCATATAGTGATTTTTTGGCGCAGTTAAGCATTTTAGCATATGAAACTTCAAATTTTTAGATGGTGTTTAGTCACTGACTTTAAATTTCTTCATTGCAGGTAATTAAAGATGGCGATGACACATTCTTCTTCTGTAGCAAGTAGCAAGCATATGAAACTTTTTAGATGCACGTTTTGTTGTTGGCATTTGGTGCGGACTTACTGTATTGGTATTATATTTTTGTTTAACATATAACGTGTCTTTATTTAACAGAATTTGTGGCAACTTGGTTTACTTTGTTATTTTTGTTTATGGATATTATTGAAACTTGGTTTATGGATGTCTTTTGTTTATTAATATTGTCTTAACTAGTTTATGTAACTAATTAATAGTTATTAGAACATGTTATATATGCTAGTTGCTTTAATATACTCAAAATATAGTTCTGTAATATTCAAAAATAGAGTGGAATATTAAAGCTGTTATATAAATAAAAGGCAGCGTCTGATTAATGCTGTCAATGAAGAAACAACAGCGTTCAATCTATGCTGTAATTATCTTTAAATAGTCAATAACAGCGTTTAGTACATGCTGTCGAAAAAGTTGATGATTCAATAACAGCGTTTATAAAAAGCTGTTGTAAACAGTTAAACTAGAATTAAAACATCTACGACAACTAAATTATTAACGCTGTAGAAACATAATACAACATGTTTGAAAACGCTGTAAAAACATTATTGACAGCTTGTACGAAACGCTGTCAAAGTGAAGTTTCAACAGCGTTTATCAAAAAGCTGTTGTAAGTTCTGTATATACGACAGCATGTCGTTATACAGCGTTTGAACTAACGCTGTTGTATCGTATTACAGCGTTTATCAAACGCTGTTAAAAGCCTTTTATGGTGTAGTGCATATTGATAAATTTGTACCTAATACCATGGATAAAACGTGCATCTAAGAACTCGATCACTGAAATATCAATTTGACCAGTTTATGCAAAGAGCAACATATTTGACATCCTTAAATGTTAAGGATGATTGAGTGCGCTTTTGTAAGAGTTTGTTATTATGTTATAGGGTTTTCTTTTGAATGGTTCAACCATTTAGAAAGAAAAATAAGTATACAAGAGTAGATGTGATTTAAGGTACAGTTGGGATGAAGAGAGTGAATAATCATTTCTACTTCATAAAAAATACATCAAAAATAAAAATTACAATAATAATAATGATTGTTATTTAACATTGGAATGAGAAATATGATTTCTTTTCCAAAATGTATTTTATATTGAAAACTATTTTTCTATGAGATTTATTTGTTTGAATTCATGATAGTTGAATCTCCACTGTAAACTAGTTGTAGTATATGAATAAATAATCTATATTAAGTGAATGATGGACTTTCGAATTTAGTACGCTATTATAGTAATAGCGAAAATAGTAGGAGAGTGCCTTGTAACGCTAATTGTTTGCATCAAGTTACCAAAATTGTTTTCGTAAAACATGTAATACATTTTACGAAATAACACATTATTTATGAAATAATGAATATTTTTTGGTGTCAATTGAAAAATAGACATAGTTATATTTCAATGTGAATATTATGAATGTTAGTTATGAAATAAAACTATAACGTGTATTTATTTACATAACAAAATGATACGTTGTAAAAAACCAAAGTACCTATAATTATTTTTAAATTATAGACTAAACCATAGTTGTGAGAAATAATTTTATTATATGATTATGAATCATATGATACCGATTAATTATGTCTCAAACATTTAAGGGATATGCACCCATTTAGTAGAAGCATCATAAGAGTTGATGAACTCTTCGAATTAACACATATAGATGTATGCAATCGTAATTCTATTAATACCAAAATGGGTCCATGTACTTTGTCATATTCACTGATGAGTTATCACATACATGGTGTAATGACCAGCCTTTCCAAATGTCAACATTAATACATTTATGGTATTCTTGTGTCAAGCATCCAAGTGCCACAAAGATAGATTGCTAGGGTAAAATTAAAGAAAATGAAAACAGAACAAGAAAGAAAAGAACATAATATCATGATCACATAGTGGAACGATAACATGTAATATCAAAAGACAATACAGGCTATCACTCTAAGATATACAACGTTTCAAAGTTACAATTCCTAATGTTATCATTAACCTTGATAGTTATAACAATATGTCCTCACAAATCCTGATATATACATATTAGTAATGCAACGGAAATAAGAATACTACGATAGGTGAAATATCCAGCTCGATTCCTTGAGCTCCAAAGGATATCAACGAAAACCTGCCTTTTCCAGATTGCTCGATAGAGCACCCATGGAAATAAAAAATATATAAAAACCATGAGTCAGACATAAGTCTGGTATGATAAACTTAAAAAATATATCATCATCATATAACAGTACTTTTGAGACCGCATGGAATGCTGTAACGGTTATTCCCTCAAAAGAACCACTTACCTATTCAGAAGGTGATATAATAGATAATGTCTAGGGTGTAGAATATAAATCATAAAATAGCTCTGACACTTACATCTCATGACATAACAATATTAAAGTACAATTAAAATCGCTAAAGACGCTCGCATATGGATTTTCCATAGAGACGCCTTCAATAAACTAAAGCAAATCTTCATGCATGAGGATCAGAAGTCACCTTCCAAGCATTGTATATCTCTAAATAATATATACCATAAGGAAAAAATGGCGCATCCCCGAAGATAGCATAAACCACGTGGAGCCAAGTATCATTAACTCCCGCTACCAATATCGATAAGCGTACTCTAGATTTGGAGTTGGTATACCCTATCGTGGGTCAAATAAACCCCAGGTTGTGCAGCTTACTCTGTTTTTAGCCATTTTCGATGTCGAGGTCATGTCCAACATCTCTCACATAAGTCTTTATCACTTGAACAGAATATGAATTCCCAAATGAATTTCAGCATCTCAAACAGATCATGAATCTCTACATAAATCCTTCGAGGAATGCTAACGCTGACCTCTCCCTTAGACATAACCTTAGGATGGATAGTTCAACTCTATTGCATTCCATTTCACAACTGTTTCCAAAACGTTGAACCTATATATCAATTTTGAAGTGGTATTGGTAAGTAAAAACTTACCGGTCTTAGTCACTTCAAAACTAAATTGATGAATTTTTAGTTAACTCAGTTCCGGTTTTTTAGAAGTAAGCGAACAATATATAAAGGGGAGTCCTTCCCAAGGGATCTTGAATATATAAGTTCATAAAACCAGAGACGTTTCCTACCAATGCTCCTCCTCAAGGGTTCTTAAATCGTATGAAACCGTGAAGCCTTTAGATACTTCCCAAGTTAATTTAATCAAGTTTAACAACAATAAGGACGATCGCATATGTAGACTAAGTCTCGTACACATTTGTGACCTTCTCAACTCACGCTATCCCATGGTCAAGAGTAAAGCCATGTTGGTTTGAGCACCGGTTACATCAAAGCCCCATCTAAACACTTCATTATTAATTGTCACAAATAGACAAGTATACTTTGTCAACTTTTAGTGTTAAAGTACACGACCAGATACTTTCCGTAAATGAGTAAACAAACAAAGTACAATTATGTTACACAAAGCACGATTAAGTCACATAAGCGACTTCTAATCCCTTTTTTATTTAATTAACACTTTTATTACTTAAAACCTCTTTTATTAATAAAACTTCTTTTACCGAATAAAAATTCGTCTATCATTTGCTGCTATTCATTTGTACCCTTTTCATACTATAAAATATTCATATACTTATCTCAAATGGCATAGGTATATTCACAAATCTTTAGTAAGATTCCTTACTTTAAACCTTTAATTTTCCTTTCATTTTCCAGGAGATTCCATACTTGTTATTCCCTTCAAAATATCCAATTTAAGGATCTAAGTATTTTCACACATCTATTCAAAAGGTTTAAGAGTAATGTTACTTAAACATTGCCATTACAAACCTAAAACCATTTCACTTATAAATATCTTTAAAACATTCTTTTAAAGATCAATTATATTCATGAGTATAGTAAAAAGGTTAAAGCTGATTGTTGTTAACACATTGTCACAACAAATCAAAAACCATTACATAATGTTTATTATCTTTAAAACATACTTTTAAAGATCTAAGTATGTCTACATTTAATAAACAATGTAATATACTTTTAATTAACTTCACAAAATCATTTATTATAACGTAAGCATTATAATCCAAAACATCTTTTATTCTTTTATAAAATGCTTAACTTACTTTTTCAAACTTATATATAAATACATTTAAAATACTTATAGATACGTTTTAAATATCTATGTAAAATATAACTTAAAGATAACTAATTAATAATTCGATGAAAAACAATCAAAAGCATTTTTTATTCTATAAAACCCTTTACTTTAAAAATTCATAAATAATTATTAAAAATATATTTAAAATTCAAATCAACTTCAAATTACTACATAGTATGTTAGAAAAAATCTTAAAAAATACCAAATTTAAATATCATTTTTAGACACTTAAAACCTCAAGCAATCTACTACAGCATTTATATATGTTGTTAAAAGTCATTGACACGGAACAACGTAGAAATGCACGAACTTTGTGACCAGTTTTCACCACTTAAACAAATTATTTAAGACTTGAATTTTTACAATAATTACTAACCTTAGGGTAATCAAAACCCATGGAAAGAAACCTTAAGGTACCTTTCAATTTGTTTATAAAAATTTCCGAAACAAGGTATTTGCTAAAGTGTTCGTTTGGTGACCTTTTTACCCTAACATTAGCCATTTTGTTTGACCTGTTCTAAAATATTTTAAACTTTGATTTTTTTAGAGTAATAAGGAGACGTATAATACTTATTAAAAATGAAAAGAAACCTCCAAGAATGCCTTTCAATTCAATTATAAAAATTCCCAAAAACAAGGCATTTCAAAGTGCTCATATAGCGACCTTTTTCTCGCTATGACATTTTATAACTTTCTTTCACAAGTTAATGAATGATTTACACTTCAATATTTTTCTAGTAATAAGTACATTTATATTAATTATTAAAAATTCAAAGAAACTGTAGGATGTCTTTCAAAGCCGACTAAAAAAATTGTCGAACACAAAGCATTTTCAAAGTGCACCCATAGCGACATTTTCGCTTTTATCTTTCACAACTTTGTTTCACAATTTTTGTAACTTTGCAAACCATTTCCTTGCTAGTCCATACACCAATATATATATATAATCTTAATATATTATACCATAGTATATTCCCAAATAATCATATAGAACAAATTTAAACAAATAGGGATTCAAAGTGCACTTATAGCGACTAACACTATATGGACCTTTCCATATCCATTCAAATTCAATATACAATCCAAACAACTATTTAAACATGAGGTAAAGGCCACATCACATGTTATAGAAGGTAATAAGAGTGATATTATACAATATAAAGTTGTCATTTGCTTTCAAATGCAAGAGGATCCAAACTTTATAACTTTAGTTAATTAATGTCACTTTAATTTTATATTTACACACACACACACAATTTACACATAAAAGATGGTGAGATAAATCACAAAAATTCAATCCTAAATCAGCTCAAACACACAAGAACAACGACACTTCCTACCATCACCCAAAAGCGTAAAGACACCACCTTTAGCTCACCCAAGCCAAGCCATGCCTCCCCCTCTCTTCATTGCTCATGGCCCCAATGAAGTGCCTCAATTTTTCATCTTTACTCCACTTTGACTTTAAATCATGCTTCCTAAGGTGATCTAAGGTGTTGGTGAAAGTTTTATGGAGCTTGGAGAAGATTTGAACTAATTAGAGAAAGATTAGTGAAGAATAAAATGGATTTGTGCTAATCCACTTCTACCATTTTTTATCTTTTTAATTTTATCAAACTTCTGAGAATTATGTAGTTTAAAAGGACCCTTTTCCCTCCTTTTTGGCAGCCATAAAGAGCCTCCCCCATCTCTTTTACACGCATTTCCCATGTGCACTTTACACCTCAATCACATGAAAATATCTCCTTCCATTCACACTTAACTTTTAAAAGCTTCTTTTTTAATTTTTATACAAAATATTTTTAGTTTCTGCTTATCTAAGAATTGCTTAACTAGACAAACACAAAAAGTTTGAACAACTTTCGTTAAAAAAAGGCTGTTTATCGATAAAATGATTTTGGTCATTTTTATCAGTATTTCTTCGAACTATATATTTTTATAAATATTTTTTCCAAAACAAGTTTACCATCATTAGTTATTACCTGAAAGAGGGTTAATAAGGTTGTTAAATCGCTTCTATCTTATTCAACCCAAGATTTAAATATTTAAATGATTCAGATATTTAAATATGAAGTGTTCAAAATTCTAGGTCATTACACATGGACATGTGTATTTGATATGCATGTATAAGTCCATGATAAGCTCATAGAATATAAAACAAAAGTAAGTAATATAAGATGCAACAAAATTGATTCAATTTGATTTATAATGTGAGTATTTAGAAAAAGTTTTGAATGTAGCTAAAAATGAATAAAGATTTAACCCCAAAAGTTACTCGTCCCTGTAGTACATAATGATGTATTGATAAGGAGTAATCAAACTTTATTGGACAAAGTACGATTAATAATGAGATATGGGTTTATAAGAAAGCCCTGCATATCCTAGGCCAAGGAGTTGGCAGATTGTGTGAGTCGAAAGATTTGCACGTCATAATTGTACATAAGAGATCTTGTACGAATCGTTCCAAAGGAGTTTTGAAAATGATAGCCATGAGATCACTAATTTATGTTGTAAACATAAATATATTGTGAACCAATACAAAATTAGTTTTTTATAAGGCAATTTATAAAATGCTTATGAATGCCCGTTCCATTGCACTAAGAAACAATCGTAATTCCAAGAAAATACCAGCTTTATAGTGAAGGAATTTCTCTAAGAAATTATTGGTATACAATGAATTTTGATACAATCCAATGATAAAACTAATTACAAGGGATGTAATGAAATTGACCAAACCTAAATAAATATAATACATTAAAACGTCTAATATGTATTTGTTTGTGCCAAAAATGGTCACAAAGATCCAATTGTCGATGAAAGCACCCGTTTACAATCACATATCACAGATAGAAAATATATAGAAAAGACAAACGTGAAGAACACTCAAGATTTAAAAAGAATCATAGAGAAACACACAGATTTAGAGTGGTTTGGCGTTTGGCCTATGTCCACTATGAAATGGCTGACTTTTATTGATCTTTGTTCGCTGGTTACAATGAGCTACAGCAGTAGAATTGAAGTATAAGAGTAATCTCTATAGAGTCTGGACGTAGAAGAGCCAAAGGTCCCTTTTCTGTAGACTCTGGGATGCTATTTATAGGTGTAGAATGCAAATATCTCGCTCAGATATCGAAAGACTTCTTCTAGCATGTGAGTGTGCCCACACGATCGATCCCATGTCATCTGCACTCGGTCCGTAATCGATACGAATGAATTTCGTATCAATCAAGATTTGATCCAGTCGAGTCGAAATTTAGCATGAACGTTCTTTAGGTTGTATGCAAGCTCCCGTGACAATTTGGTAGCATTTGTACTTGTAGATTGTGAGTCATGATCGATGAAAATTTGTATTTTCTCTAGGCTGTAGAATTCGCGTCGATCCCTTCGTATCGATCAATTCGTATCGCTTTGTCGGCATAAGATTGCTTGTTGACGTGTACTTGATTTGTGGATCGATCTACTTTCGACGCCGAATCGACCGAGTCTTTCCAATGTTTACGCCTCGTTCGTATCGATGAGATTCAGCCTTGTTCGTATCAATTAGCTATGTTTTTCGATGTTTTGTGTTTTCTTTCGTATCGATGGAAAGCATTGATTTCGTATCGATCAATTGAGGGTCTGTTCATATCGATGCTCATTGGTCATTTTGAATCGATGGTGGGTCGCTATTTCGTATCGATCATTTTGTACCGATCGCTTTTAGTGGATGGAGGGACCGGTATGAAACATATATGAACGAGATCGATGCGAAGTGTTGCTTGCTGATGGATGCGAATTGGAGAAAATTTGATTGATACGGAATGACAAATCTTCCATGGATACGAAACGCTCTGGATTTTACGGACACGAAGAGATGCAGTGGCTGATGGATACGAACTAATTGAGTTTTGTCTTTATCGATAGGAATTCTCATCGATACGAACAAGGCTCATTTGATCGATACGAAGTGGATGGATGTCGATCGATACGAAGTGAATGGATGTGAAGGAGGCCCGCCAGGAGATGGACACGAACAGAATCGATACGAAGAAGGTGATCCAATGGATACGAAAAAGAGCATTGCTTGCCTTGCATCGATCATATCTTGAGCATACAAACTCTGATTGACTTGAAATTTGGAACATTAGCTTCTATAGCTTTGCTTGTCATATCAATTGTAGCTTGATACAGAAATTGTCAAAATTTACCGACATCCATAGCTGACTTGTACATAACTGGCAATCGAGGAGAACTGTATTTGGTTTTCAGTTAATCTTTTGGTATCACGGCCTTACCAAAAGGCGAGATGACACTTGCCCCCCAAAGCATGTCTTGCGATAGGAAGGTGTGTTTTGTAATGTCACAAGCTAGATGTTCATATCATATTAATGACCTGCAAAGAGATTGATAGTCTTACCAAACTGTGAATGACGATCGTTCGCGATCGTATGTCATTCAGGGTGGTATGTTACTGTTCGAGGTCAGACGACGTTCGAGGCGAACAGTGACCATTTGCGGTCGGGTGTCGTTCGAGGCGAATTGCGACCGTTCGCGGTCGGGTGCCGTTCGAGGCGAATTATGACCGTTCGCGATCGAATGCCGTTTGAGGAGAATTGTGACCGTTCGTGGTCGGTTGTCGTTCGAAGCAAGTTGTGTGTGCCCGGGGGGACTTAGTATCATTAATGTCTAATTTCACGTTCGAGTGAGTTTCTGAATAGTTTGTTATGGTAGTTTATCGTCATCTCAGAGCATGCCTGAGGACCGTTAGCGACCCCATGCATGTGTAAGTGGCTTAGCCGTTATGAATCACAAATAGTAGATTTACATTCAAAATGAGTCTTTCAACAAAAATGTCCAACAAAACCAAGTCCAAATATGAGAAATAGCAAACAGAAGCAAAACAGAGACGTCAAATGTAAACACCTACACTGATGCGATTGATAGTCGTATCAGAGCATGCCTGAGGACCGTTCGCGATCCCGTACATGTGTAAATGACTTAATCGTGTTGGTGTGGAGTTTGCCACTTATTCGTCATTATTTCAATTAATTGACGACAAGCTGGCGCCTCGATCATGAGCCGTTCCCAGTTGGTGGAGGTGGTAGTTGTTCTAGCTCCACTGTCGTGGTTCGCCTCCTCGCATATTGTAATAGAATGCCATTCTGAATATGCCCTTCTATATCATCCCTCAAGTGCCTACAATCATTGGTATTATGGTCTCTTAGCTCATGGAACCAGCAGTACTTGTCTGATTTCCTCTCATTGTTGGTCGGATCCCTCCTCATTGGTTTTCGATAAGGAACCTGTCCTATGGTGTCCTGGTAGATCCGTTCCAAAGTTTCATTTAACTCCGTGTAAGAGTTGAATCTTGGTTCCTTTCGCTGTCGCCTTTGTCCATCATTGTTATCCTCGGTTTTCCATTAACCCTTATCCTTGCCTGATTCTTTTTTGGGAGAATTTCGGCCTGCATAAACTTCTACTCCTTCTCCTTCCTCTCTTTCAACATTTGCATCCTATAATCGTAGAAGTCCTTCATCCTCATGATAAAACTCCCAAGATCCAAAGGTGGATCCCTTATCAGTGAATTTTTGAACACTATTCCATCAGCTATGCCAGATACAGCTGCCATTAAGACCTGGGCGATCTACTGATGACGCTGCTGCATTAAATCGTGTTAAGAAGTTCCTCAAAGACTCTTCGGTCTTCTGCTTCAGTGCCACTAGACTCATCACATTCTTGGGCCTTGAGATGTGAACTCAGAACTATCTCATGAACTTCTCAGTCAGCTCGGTCCATGTTCTAACGGAGCCGTTTTCTAATTGCCTGGACCATAATGCTGTTATGTCTGTCAAATACAATGGAAAATACGAGGCTATGACTTCCTCCGATGCTCCCAGTACTTCCATATGTCTCATGTATCTTGTCAGATGAACAACTGGATCTGTCCTTCCATCATATGTCTCTAATGTCGGTAGCTTGAATTCTGGTGGATTCCTGGCCTGCCTAATTGTGGGAGCGAAGGGGCTTCTGTTAACATCTTTCAAATCTCTATTCACCAGTCCACCCCTCATGGCTCGTTTGACCATCTCCGCCAATCTGTCACCGCCGCCAAACTATAGTCCTTGTTCGTTGCCTCTGATATGCCCCCCGAGTTCGTGAGGAAATCTTGGAATCTGCTCTTCTAGACGAGCATCTGTTTCTCTATCAATACCATGTTGAACAACTCCACCCGGTATCCTGCCTAAGGTTGGACCAACATGATTCTGGGGAGTGCCCCTAGCTCTGGGGAGTGCCCCTGATGGTCCCGCTCTGTTTTTGGTTCTGATTGCTTCATGCTCCTAACCTCTATCTCTAGTGTTTCCTACCATAGTGTTCACTTGATTCTGCATTCTAGTTTGTCCAACTTGTTGGAGTAGTTTCTACATCATCTCTTCTCGCCTTTCAGCATTTCTTCCTGCATATCTTCCATTATCAGCTCCATCTCGTCTCGGATGATGAAGACTGAGGCTTGATTCGCTCTTGAGGAAGCCTCCTGACTTCCTTCATGTTGGCTTCTTTCTGCTCTTCCTCTCCTTACAGATTGCTTCACCATTGCTTTCCAGATCTAAGTCCTTAAGCCTTCAGATCCAAGATCCAAGCTATAGAATCCCTGAATGCTAGCCCTCCCGATGAAAGCACCAAAATGTTCATGCCAAAAATGGTCACAAACACCCAATTGTCGATAAAAGAACCCGTTTACAATCATGGATCACAGATAACAAATATATAGAAAAGATAAAAGTGAAGAACACTCAAGATTTAAAAAGAATCACATAGAAACATATACATTTAGAGTGGTCTGGCATTTGGCCTACGTCCACTATGAAATGGCTGACTTTTATTGATCTTTGTTTGTTGGTTATAATGAGTTACAGCAGTAGAATTGAAGTACAAGAGTAATCTCGGCAGAGTCTGGACGTAGAAGAGACAAGGGTCCCTTTTTTGTAGACTCTAGGATGCTATTTATAGGTGTAGGATGCAAATATCTTGCTTAGATCTCGAAAGACCTCTTCTGCCACGTGAGTGGGCCCACACGATCGATCCCATGTCATCTGCACTCGGTCCGTGATCGATGCGAACGAATTTCGTATTGATTAAGTTTTGATCCAATCAAGTTGAAATTTCGCATGAACATTCCTTAGGTTGTACGAAAGCTTCTATGAAAATTTGGTAGCATTTGGACTTGTAGATTGTGAGTTATTATCAATGCAAGTTTGTGTTTTCTCTAGGCTGTAGAATTCACGTCGATACCCTTTGTATCGATCAGTTTGTATCGCTTTGTGGGCATGTGCTTGCCTATTGACGTGGCGCTTGATTACTAGATCGATCCACTTTCGACCCCGAATCGACCGAGTCTTTCTAATGTTTTCGCCTCATTCGTATCGATGAGATTTGACCTTGTTCGTATCGATCAGCTATGTTTTCCCAATGTTTTTTGTTTCTTTTGTATCGATGGAAAGCATTGATTTTGTATCGATCATTTGAGGGTCTATTCGTATCGATGCTCACAGGTCATTTTGTATCGATGGTGGGTTGCTATTTCGTATCGATCATTTCGTACCAATCGCTTTTAGTGGATGGAGGGACCAGTACGAAACATGTATGAACGAGACCGATGCGAAGTGTCGCTTGCTAATGGATGCGAAATGGAGCAAATATGATTGATACGAAATGACAACTCTTCCATGGATACGGAGCGCTCTGGCTTTGACGGACACGAAGAGATGCAGTGGCTGATGGATACGAACCAATTGAGTTTTTTCTATATCGATATGAATTCTCATCGATACGAACAAGGCTCATACGATAGATACAAAGTGGATGGATGTCGATCAATACGAAGTGAATGGATGTGAACGAGGCCTTCTAGGAGATGGACACGAACAGAAGCGATACGAAGAAGGTGATCCAATGGATACGAATAAGAGCATTGCTTGCCTTGCATCGATCATATCTTGAGCATACAAATCCGATTGACTTGAAATTTGAAACGCCGGCTTCTATAGCTTGTTTTGTCATATCAATTGTAGCTTGATCCGCAAATGGTCAAAATTTACCGGCATCCATAGTTGATCTGTACATAACTAGCAATCGAGGAGAACTGTCTTTGGTTTTCAGTTAATCTTTTGGTATCATGGCCTTGCTAAAAGGCAGGATAACACTATTATTGTACATTAAAGAGAAACTGTTAGCTTCTTGTCAATGTCAAGATTAAATAATCCTCGGTTGTTTAATTAAACCATTATGAGTATTGACTGTATGATATGGTATGATACACAGATCCGAAATATATTCCAACTACATTATCAAAATATGATTTTGATTGTTATATCCAAAGAGATATGATCCATTAATCGCAAGTTGGTTTTAAGAGAAAAAAAATGCAGTTAGAATATAGTGAACTGCATTGATAAGAATAATACAGCAAATTTCAATTATTGAAATTTACGTAATAGATTCACCGTTCGATGTGCTCAAGCTGGTTTGGATTTTACTCACAAAATTATCGCCTATACGACTTTATATTTTGGTACATACGTGTTGAAATATAAAGTCCTAAATATAGATTTAGACTAGCTTATTTACACATAATAACCAAAGTATTTCAAAGTCAGTAGAAGCGATATTTAGTTTGTGTGCCTTTGGATACGATCTGAGAATGGATATGAAAGTATTATTTAGAGAAGCATCAAAATTGTGTTTTGATAGAAATATCAAATAATTTGATTATCAATTAAAATGCAGACGAAGTGTGTATCCATGAGAAAGAACTTTGAAAGGTACATAGATATTTCTAGACCATAAGTAACAACACAAGCACATTGTTAATGATGTACTTGAGTTAAAATCAGCTTATATTTTTTTAATACTCGATGATGGATTTGTAAATGCTATCTTTTATGGCAAGTACAAAAGATATTAGGAATGTCCCAAAACAATATGCAAGGACATCTTATTAAAATTTTAATACATAACATGTAAGATGGATTCCTTATGCATTAGCAATAGAAATTATCATACATGTTGTATTTCCTATGATATCATGATTTTACTTATTTATTTGATACATGAAGCAAACATCAAATCCAAATAGATATCACTAAATGGTTGTTTCAAGTGTTCTTGTGTATTTATAAAATACTAGAGAAATGGTTACAGAAACAACGAACTTCTTATGAAGGAGTATTCGGACTCAAACTTCATAAATGATATTGGGTATAATAAGTCAAGAATAAAATTCAAATTAAGAATCTTTAAGCTAAAAATGTTCCACTTAAAGGAGATTGTGTGTTATTCAATGAAAAGGCTAAGAACATTGACTTGAATAGCGCCATAATAAAACTAATGTATATATAATAATTGCACAAATTTATAGCTAAGCCGAGGGTGATTTCCAAATATTGAGAATCCCGTAACATTGTTATATGATAACAATGTCGCGATATAGTTAATAGAACTTAGCTCTAAATTGTTCCATATGATAAAGATGGTTTAGCAACGTTGAAGAGAGCTGATTGACAAAGTAGATAATTGTAATATAATAACATACCCGTTCATTGAGTGATTGACTCAATTGGTTTTGAGAAAAACAATGGAAGAAGTTGGAATAAGATTGCATAATTGACTCCAAGTGCAAGTGGGAGATTGATAGAGTTAAGGGTATGCCCTAGGGGAAATTATATAATTTATTACATATATCTAACTCGATAATCAATTTAGTTCAAAATAAAAGTTGTTTTCTTTATATTATATATACTCGATATAATGTGTTATATTAATTAATTAATTCAACTAAAAATATAGTTAATAGAAAATCCATAAATGGTATGTTTTGTGATAGTAATTACAAAGTGTTGTAATCGCGAGTGATTTATCACAATGAAAATAGATACCATTTTAAATATTCCTAGTCAAGATGTATCGATGCTGGATATCAATACGTATGTTGAGACAATAGTACGTAATGCTCTCCAAATGTTGGGCAGTATATTACTTACGACTGCTATTGGAACCAAGGGGTAACATACTAATAGTTGTTGGATAACTATGCTGTGACTCACTCGATAGTTTTCTATCGATTAATAACTAAGGTCAAATAGAAAATATCACTGTAAATGATTTCCATAGTTTTCTCGACCTGAGAATGCTGTCCATCTTCAATATGAAAGCTCCAATTTGTTTATAGTCAAATCATCGCACGACGTCCATCGAGTGACTATGTGCGGTCGAGTGGAAGTATTGGAAGTGAAGAACTATTCAAGTGATGATTCATCTCCTCGGTTAATGAGTTTAGTATCAAGATCAACTAAAGTCAACTCAAAGTCAAAGTCTTCTGTCGGAGAATTTCGATTAATAATTATAATTTTTATTGAACTAAGGACTTTCTGTTTAGGCTATAAAGTTGTATGTGGATGATATTGGGATTTTGACCATTGCCAAATTCCATAAGTCTAAAGTGATATAGTTTGACAAAGAGAATTGATGTAAACAAAAGTCACAAACGGGTAACGCTTAACAAAGAAAAATTGGATTTCACCAAAATCAAGTAAACAATAAATTTAGCCAAAATGTCACATCATCTGCTAAGTGATGTGTGAACGTTAATATTTGAATAGTTAAACTAATCGCTGACCAAATTTACACCCGGCAAGTCACACAACCGAAACGATGAATTATCCTATAGCCAAATTTTTAATTATTTCATAACCGTTATAAATTATTAAATTGATATTGTGAAATATTAATTATAAAATTTGATGAATAAATATTACTAAAAAATTTACAATAGTTATACATATAACAATCGATATACGATATCGATAAGCAATTGAGCTGGATTTAATTGCATAATATTCAATTTGGGCTTAAATGAGTTTTAGGCCCATCATGGGGCTGATAATTTCAGCAACAATAAGGGGCATAGGTGGCTGAAAAATGGGATTAGAAAGGCTACGTAATGGATAGGTCAGATTGAATGAGAACAAGTAAAAGATGAGATCCATACTTCTCTCCTTTCCTTCCGCTATGTAAGCATCTTTAACCCCATATGATATTAATCTTTTTTTGGAGCCTCCATCCAAGACTTTACAGTCGGAAATCCTACTCCTCTCTCCACCTTTCATTAAGCTCAAATCAAGTCAATTCAGACGCTTAGCTGGTAATCAACGGTTCAAGGACTAGCTCTATTTAAAATCAAAAATAGTTTCAAGGGGCAGATTTCATCATTTCAAGTTGTACTTCAAGGTATTGGAAGTGAGGTATATTTTGATCATAATAAAATTATCTATGCACGATTATAATGTTTTCTTACATACATATATTTTAAATTGTTATTTAGGTAATGATTTTGATATGCATCGATATTGTCACAAAATTGTATGGTTAGATGTATGTATAAATTATTTTTTTATAAAATATGTCTTAGGTCAATATGGCTCTGTGATTAAAGAAATCCCTTTTTATTTTAATAAATTAGTATATAATATTTAGATATATATTTGAAAATGGATTTAAACATATACATACATATATGTAGAGTTCATAATTAATTACAACATCATACTTTAATCATATATGATAATATAATTTTATATGTAAAGTATTAGGGCTATGATAATTGTGGCAATGATAAAATATTATTTTTATAAATTTTGTTAATATTTAAAATATCATTTAAATCAATTTATTATATAAATCAATTATTTTAATTCAAATACATTATGAAAGTTATATTTTATATTTTATAAAATAATATTAGCAGTAAAGAAATACTCAGGAAGAAATAAAAAATAAAAATTTCTTTTATATTTTAATTAATTTTTAAATTGCAGTCGAAAATAAAAAAATTATTTTTAAACCAAAAAATTGTATAAAAAATTTTCAAAGCATAAAATATCATTTAGGATTTACTGGAAATTTAAAATTCAAAATAAAATTTTGAAGTTAATTTTTAAAATAATATTTTAACATTTTTTGCATGGATTTTGAAGTAAAAATATATATTAAAATTTAAAAAATATTTACTAAGTTGTGCGCAAGACCTAGTCTATTGTATTTATCTAAATAATTTTGTATATTTTATTAATATATATATATATAATTTTTTATGCATATGTTTATATATATATATATATATATATATTTAATTTTAAAAAAATTATAAAAATATTTGTGTATATATATGTGTGTGTGTGTATTGCTTACTACTTTAAAAAAAATTGTAAACATTTATAGATTATTTCTTTATATTTAAATAAGTCTATTATATAATATGTATACATAATATTAATATTTTATTCGCATGACTCTGTGTGTGTGTGTGTGTGTTTATATTTATATAACATAATTTAAACAAAACTTTATTATATATATAAACATTTATAATATTCACATATAAATAATACTATATATTTATACTTACATACATATGGACAATATAATTGCCTATTGGATGGGTTAACGTGTCTGTTGTGATGTAAATCCCAACATCTGTATTGGGGCATGTTATACCTTGCACGAGTTGATATGTTGCATATGCACACACATATATGTGTGTATATGATACACATGTACATATACATACATATGTGTGTGTGTGTCATAACATAAATTAAATTAAACCATATTTATTTATAAATTTAATAAAATAAAAATTTATATAAATAAAATTTAAAATTGTTCTAAATAAACTAGACCTCATAGGCCAAATAAAGTTCCCATAAGGGATTTTACTTGAAATTCACTAATAAATTTTGTTGAGTGCTGGCATAGTTCGAACACATATAAGCATGCATGTACAATTTAACATCATAAATATGGATTCAAGATCCCTTCTCACCCCCAAATTCATAATTTCAAAACTTGTCCTTAGTTATTTCACAACTTTTATCCCTCTTAACTTGGCCAAATTCATTGAGTGGTTTTAGGGGATAAATCTTGTAATTTCATGGAAAATAGATGGTGCTTTGATATGTAATAACAAAAGAGTATTTTTGTTTCCATATCTTAAAAGTAGGTGAAGGGGTTTTGCTATAAGTGCAATGCCCATAATGGCTCCCTCAAACATCAAAGAATGAGATAATGTATGGGAGGCCAAAAATAAATGAAGCATTTTCCCTTTAACAAAATAAAAGAAAAATCTAATTTTGCTTTTGAAAAATTATCATAAAACATTCTACTTTTAACATTTTACTAAACAACACTTTATTTTTCCAATAAGTCTTTCTAAAATTTAATTATTATTTTCAAGATAATTCCTTCATCATTTTTATGAAAGAAACTCTCCTTTGAGTTTGATAATTTCTGAATGCAACGTTTTAAACAAGTACATGCCTCAATAAATATTGATGTGAGTTAATATGATGTTTTGACTACTCTACATAAGTCATATAAAACTCCAAGTGTGAAATGTTCATTCGGTCGTTGTTTATTAAATTTAGAAATTAATTCTCGTTTAAAGTGATCCAATTATAATATATTTTATTCAGAATAACCTTACAAAAATACTTTGAGTCAAGGTCGGTACAATAATGTATGTCAATATTTAAAGTAGAAAATATAAGTTTCAACATAACAATGCCTTATATTCAAAAAGATCTTATGAGATAACGTACTTATTCAAAGCTTTTAAGTGCTATGAACAAATATGAAAATATACATTAAACCTTTTGTCAGATTTTTCCCCCCCATAAATCCCACTACATCAATCAATTCTTATTAGACCGGGTGCACTAATATAGAGGCAAAAAAGAGAAAGTTATACACACAGGTATATGTGTGTGTGTGTGTATGAGTGTTTAATGACATCCATATTTTGCAGCACCCCTCTAGCCCTTGGATTTCCACCACACATTCCGATATAAATAATAATACTTTCTCTCTCTTCCCATAACACCTATTATTTCATTTGGAATTAGTGGTGGAAATCAGAGGCTAGAGGGGTGCGGCAAAAATAGGGGTTCTATTGACGTTCCTTGTATGTGTTTGTATATGTGTGTGTGTATATTCTTCACTATATCATAGTTCTGTGTTATTATGAATAATATAGTCACATTAAATCATATCTAATGTATTTTCATTGAAAGTAAATTTTACGTTTTAATATAAATTTTATTTTATTTCAACTTAAATATTTTATTATATAATTTTTATTAAATTTTAGTCTTAAACATAAATGGTTTAATTTAGTTGTATTTATTTTTCATTGAAGATTACACATATAAAATAATGATTATGATATAGTTAACAAATAAAATGAATTCTAATATGAATAATTCATGAAGTAGATATCATGGGTGTATATCCGATCGTTAGGATTTATGAACACATTATAATATTGTCTATAGAAAATAAACTATAAAATAACTGAAATGCTTGCATCTCACGTTTCAATATAGTTGGGCACAACTAAGTCCGTACGACGTTTATTGGAGAATGGATTCCATACAATGACTGGGCTATTGGGGTACGGCCCACCATGGTGCATCTCTAGATAAAATAACACCGAGGACCTCGCTTGGATCTCGTGCCAACACTGGACCGGCCTGCCCCTTGCTGGATAGTATCGAATATAATCACCCCTCCATTAATGGTTCCCGAGCATACAAATGAGAGATAATAACGGCTCTAGATAGGGATGATCATACCCTACTTGAGAGCGACCCACTTAGCCCTACTGCATCTCCCTTGTTTTAGTCATTTCCAGTTGATGAGGCTTGAGGCTACGTTTATCTTAAGAATAGCATTCATGCTTGGAATGCTAAAACTGTCTTCCAACCAAGAAATGCTATGATAGCATTCATCCATACAAGTTGTTCTGGGGCTGAGCAAACCAATCTCTTCAAAGATCACCATCTTCATTACCCTCGAGATTTCACAATTCATAACACTCAAATCAGATTGAAGTGGTTTTCGGATAATTAAATTTGATCCGGGTCTCTTCGAAATGATTAACGAATTTGGCCAGATTTGATAGTCGGTTATTTAACTATCAAATTACACACATAAACAGTCACTAGGCCTATATTATAAATCTTCAAAAGTATTTATTTAAAAATATCTTTACAAAGATATATATTCACATCTCTTCCAGCAGCTCAACATTTGAAAATAATTTCAAATTCTTACCCATAATAGGATTTTAAAGCATTTCTACACTTAGAAAAAATTCTATATAAATCATTTCACACTTAAAATATTTTCCAAAACCCTCTTTTCAATACTTAGGAGAATATTTATAGGCGGATTTTCCAAAACCATTTTAATATCAAACTTAGGAAATATTTCATAACTTATCTCATAAATTTCCAAAATTATTTATAAATTCCTTTTTACAATTTCCAAAACTGATTATGCTCTTTTATGAACCTAACCAACAATTCATAACTTCGTTTATGAATTCAGATTCATTTTCGAAGTTCCCATATTTCAACATTTTGGAATTTCCATTTTCTTCCAAAATCTCTTATAAGATTCCTCTTATCAAAATCATATCTATTAAATAAATCCCGTTTACAAATCTCAAGAGGATTTATAAATAAATTTCAATCATTTCAAAACTATATATATATATATATATGTATGATAAGTATTTTTAAAGAATAATAATTTATTCTTAAAACACGCTTAAGTAATTTTTTAAAACATCAAAACATTCTAAATAAACTTTGATAACTCATTTCCAATTCATTTTTAGATAAAATTAATCAATTTACAAAGCTTATTATAAAAATTTTGAATTCATTTTAGTAAATATTAAATATTTGAATAATCCACTTCCCGAAATATTTCAATACAAAACAGCTTTAACTATATAGTTTAATAAATAAAAATCCCATTTTAAAACAAACTTAATTTCTCGACAAAAAACTATTTTTAAAATCTAATATTTCCAATTTCAATTTATAAATCCCTCTCGATTCATATCACATTGATTACGTTTTCAATTTCATAACCATTCTCGCCTTTCAGAAAATAGAATCCGCTATTTTTCCCAAAAATCGATTTCCATATCTCGATATAAATTCACATTGTGAATTTATATTTCCAATTTATCAACTAATAATTATTTTCCCTTATTTATAAACATAGTTTAAAAGTTTATAAACTCATTTAGGTTTCACATGTTTAAAAAAAATCTCATTTATAAAATGTCATTTATAAATCCATTCCTTTAAAAATTCCACTTATTTTCCATATCTATTTTATATATCGATTTCAGCTTCTTTTCCATAAATCCAGAAATATCGCTTAAAAATCCATTGTTAAAAATCCCTTATATAAATTATTTTTATACCTCTGATTAAAACATTTTATGAACAGTTGAGTACAAATCCAAAATCAAATCATTGTTTATCCAAATCAATTTCCCTTAAAATAATCTAAATTTCGATATAAATATTTTTCCAAAATCTATTTTTGATTCCTTCAAATTCAAAAATAATATTTATGGTATTTAAAATACCAAAATTAAGACCAGTGCTACTATAACATCCAATAAATCAAATCATAACATAATCTATAACAGATTATCTACACACATCATATATCACTATATATGAAATAAAAAACAACAATCTTGAGGAATCCAGTTGGATCCCTCCAACCTGTTTCCCTGCTAATACAGATATTATATGACATAAAATAATAATCCCATTTCTAGGCGGGATATCGCAATAATATAGGGTCATCGACTATTAAATGGGGTGCATAATGTCTCATCCGCTCCAATCGACGGGAATATACCCAACTACTAATATATATACTGCTATATATAATATAATATTCAGCTGATAATAATATATCAATTCGATTAGTATTTTTTTTTTAATATTTTAAACTAAAACCAACAATCCAAATGAGTGATATTTACTCACCTTGATTTTTAATTTGCAAATCATCTCAAATTTAAATTATTGAACATTCAATTTAATCTAAAATCCTAGTTGACTCCAAAAATCTCTAAACCAATTTTGTTACGTAGCACACGTTGATACAAATCTGCCGCCGCTTGTTTCGCTTCGACCAAACCTCATATGAGAAGGTTAATGATATTAGATGATTTCTAAATTAAATAATATTAGTTATTACTTAATTACACTCAAATATTAGTTACCTTACATAATTCAAACTCCATCTTTCCCAAATCGAGCCCGCTTGCTGCCTGAAACCAACCCACCCATGGCCGAACTTCCATTATCCCTATCTCCATCAATACTGCACGACAAGGCTCCCCGACACCACCATTTCACTCAACTTCTGAACCATACCTCTCCGACACCATCTGAACAACCCTAAACCACCACCTTAAATCGCGACAACCAAGCCTCCTTCCTCTGACCGTACAGGCTGCGACGAACATCAGAGCTACATCTACCTCCAAACCTTGCCTCCAGGTGCCATTTTCCCCGTTATACTAAGACCCGACCTCCACATCTCCACTTGAAGACCCTACACCACCCAAAATGCAAACCCTAACTACAATTGCTCATGACAAAACTGTCGCTAATCATAAAATGTTGCCGCAATCTTCAAAATAGATATTGAGGTGAAGATCTCACCTCCAGGATTCTAAAGCTAATTGTTTTGCAAAATATTGTTAGGTGAAGTGTGAACTACGGATTTTTGAAAGTGGATTTTCTTTTGGTTTCGATTATCTAACGAAAGGGAAGAAGCGTTTTTAAAAGAGGGAGGTAGGTACAATTATAAGAAGTAAGGTGGCTGATGAGATGTAATAGGCTTTGACTTTTAAAAATTAAAATATTAATTAATTCCAAAATATCTCGTTTATGTAACCTAGAATCCTAAACTCCTATCGAGGCATGCTTCTTGCCGTTCCTAATGCTATACCCCTATTTCGAACGCAATGGAACAAGTTGCGGAACCTAATTCGATGGTATGCAGAAGATAACTTATTGAACCGAATTTAATATTAAATTTCCAATATTAATTTTAACATGTTTCTATCCCATATGACCAAATGGTAACTCCAAAAGCTACGAAATTTGAAATCCGATAATATTACACTATTACGAGTCCAATGGAACTGGTTTCGTTGAATTTTGAGACTGTGTCTCGGATCGTATTTTAACTCGTCGATTAAATCGACGATTTAAAAAATTGACGAAATCACTTGAAATTCAAGTTTGAAAAACTTACTAACTCAATTCTAATTCAAATAGAATTTATACTCATATTGGAAATCATTTCGATTCATATTCAACTCAATTTCAATTATTTTCCCTATTTCCGTATTACGATAATCGCCGTATTTGAAATTAAAAATTCATTCAACAATTTCAACTAAAACCTTCATATTCAAAATCAACTTATATTCCAAATCTAACATTTAAAACCATTTAAATGTTCAAAATCAAATGACGGAAAATCCGGTTCATTAGATTCCTCCTTACTTAAAAGAATTTCGTCCCCGAAATTGCTAAGTAGAAAAAATGCAACAAACCCATTAACTTATCAAAACCCAGTTAGTTAAAACTAGATATTTCACTTTTCTAAATCCTTTAGTTCCATACAAAACATTTTGTTTCCATTTCTAAACTAAAATCCCTTATTTCAATTACAATTAGAAATCAAATTTTGGCTAACAAAAATATTTCAAAAATTTTCTAACACCCTAAATTTTTGGCAGATTCTCCCTTGTACGGAGAGCCTTTTGCATTTCACAAATATGACAAAAAGATATACATCCGCTTTCATGGTCGGAAAACGCAATATATAACAGTGCTTTTATTTTCTACATGCTAAATTCATAAGTGTACCTTATTTTAGCGTCATTAAGCGACAATTGCGCAATCAAAATATGGCCAAATGGTCTTCTTGTACCTGTACTTACTCAATTTAAACACGTAAGTCCCAAAAATATGAAATATAGTAACATTTCGAGCATTTCTCTAGTTGAACACAATATCTGCATTAACCAACATGTTCTATATGTATTTTAAAGTAATTACAGGGTTCCAACATTAATTTAGTTACTATCAATCAATTTATATACCATTTCATTCATTCAAATGATTCACAGCCAAATTTACTTACATCCAGTTTATAATTACACACAATATATTCTTATCCATTCCAAATTGATTATAAATCAATTTATTCACTTTCCATTAATTCACAAAATTTGTTTTTCTCCCGTTTATGTCGAATGACAGTTCAATCCATGCTGTTCAGTGATATTCATTTAATAAAATAACCATTTTAGTTTATAGCTATTTTAAATTGATTCCAAATCAATTTATCAACTTTTTAGTAATCCACATTCAATTTATTCACAAAATCTTGTTTTCTCGATTTTTTATTCAACAACAAACCAATCCATGCCAATTTATTTATGAATCATCTCATTAATTAGTTAATTAAGTTGAATTCCATTCTTATCAACAATATTACCAACTATATTCAATTTACACTTAAATTGAATTCATTTATAACTTAAGTCGTTGCAATTTCAATATATTTCTATTTTATTCGACAACATTTTAAAATATACCTAACTCGCCTACATTTAAGTCGAATTCTATTTATTACTTATGTTCCGCATTCAAATTCAGTCCATAATCAATTTTACTCAACCGAGTTAAGTTCCATTTCTCTATTCAATTAACTAATTAATTTATGTAATTAGTTCACCTTTATTTTATAATTCAAAATTTGATTTTTGTTTCAAAAATCATTTCTATTGGGTCGATTTGAGTTCAACTTCATTTTATAATACAAATTTGGATTTCCATTCCTTTACAAAAATATCAAGCCATCTTTATTTGGTTTTTCTATTTCACTTTTCCAATTTATAAGCTACACAACTTATTTTTCATAATTATATAAATTCTATACTTGAGTTGATTCTATTCAAACTTATAATTTATAGTCATATAATCATTTTACAACTCAAGTTTTATATTCAACTTAATTTAATATTGTATCAATCCAAATCCAATTTTATTTCTTAGCTTAAGCTAAATCTCAATACATTCAATCAACTTTTACTAATTCAAATTATTTAACTCTAATAAGTAAACTTTTAATTTATTTTGAATATTCACATTTTCCTTTCTATGCACATCATTTTCAAATTATAAGTTCAAGAACTTATTTTCTTTCCGGTTTCACAAAACCTTCAAATGAATATTCCAGAATTCAACCACTCGGATTTATTTCAAATCATTTTGAAATCATAATATATATATACTTCTTTTGGTTTAACAAACCATTTCTTTGGAATTTTCAAAATCAACTTGGTTTTATCAAAATGAATTCCCTTCGGAATTTCCAAAACAACCTTTGTTTCCAAACAAAAATCCTCATATCAAATTGCTACGGTAGCAATCTGTTACTTAGAAACTCGCAAATGAAGACTGATGATGCGACCATGATCGCCAAAATTATTTTCTAGCGACCGTAGTGGGTTCGGTGCTTTATTACTTTCAAAATCCATTTAAAAACATTTTTCATTCCAAAAACATTTTCACAATAATATTACCAATATTTATTTCAAAGCACTTGGAAACCATTTCAGAAATTTCCGGGATTTAAATTTCCAAATTCTGGTTTAATCAAATTTTTGTTTTAACTCATTTGTATAATTCATACTATACTTTTTAATTTGGTTATATATGACCGTTCCAATTTATAACCTTGTTTTGATTATAATAATAACATCCAAACACATCAATATATTATAATAATTTCAAAAAATTATTTCTTTTATATCAAAATACAATTTGGGTAAAATTATTTTATTTACCCACTTTAAAACAATATTATGTCGATTTAACTTGTTCAGAGTTTGGAAACCCCTATCAATACAGTTGTCCAGACCGTACCGACCAGAATTCATAAACACTCAACCAATAAGTCAACATAATCTAAAATAATTTATATTCGCTAACAAATATGCACTCATATCTATAATCCACTCAAACTCATTCTAGGGTACTGCTGACCCTATCTCTAATGAGTAATCTTCACCAAAGCCAAGGTTCTTGCTTAACCTTCTGCTTTGATACCAAATGTAGCGATCCGTCGTTCCATACCCTTTGAGCTGACATTAAATCACACTTGTCCAACACAAATTGTACAAAAATATGAATAATTATGAGAAAGAAGAGGATAGAAGAAGAAACAGAAACAACAATACATAATCTCACAATCGCAGCGAAACAAAATATAATATATAATAACAAATCTTTGTACAAAGAAACTATAATTTTAATAAACTTACAATCATCAGAGTACAACAGCCAATAATCAATCTGGACAGTTATAATAACTTGTCCTCACATGTATTGAATATACAACATAACACACAGAGCGAAAAATAACCAAGTACGTGAAATATGTCTAAAAAACCTCCAGCTCATCTCTTGAGCCCCATAACATCCTAATCTAAATCTGTAATACTCGTCTAACCCTAACATTATAATAAAATAACACCAGGGTCAGTTTGGAAAACCAGCATGAGAAAGCACACTCGATTTGAATTATTACCATTATCAAAATCCTTTGAAAAATAAGGTATCTTGTAAGACCACGCCACACATAAATACAATGGGACTTTACCTTACGATAACCAAAAACATTTTATATCAAAATGATCTGATATTATAATAGTGTCTGTAGAAAATAAACTATAAAATAGCTGCAATGCTTACATCTCACATTTCAGCATAATTGGGCACAATTAAGTCCGTATAGCACTAATTGGAGAATGGATTCCATACAATGACTGAGCTACTGGGGTACCGCCTGCCACGGTGCATCTCTAGATAAAATAACACCGAGGACCTCGCCTAGATCACTATCCAACACAGGACCGACCTACCCCTTGCTGGATAGTACTGAATATGATCACCCCTCCGTTAATGGTCCCCGAGCATACAAATGAGAGATAATAGTGACTATAGATAGGGATGATCATACCCTACTTGGGAGAGATCCATTTAGCCCTGCTGCATCTCCCTTGTTTTAGTCATATTCGATTGATAAGGCTTGAGGCAATGTTTACCTTAAGAATAGCATTCATATTTGGAATGCTAACACTGCCTTCCAAGCAAGTAATGCAATGATAGCATTCATCCGTACAAGTTGTTACGGGACTAATCAAACCAATCTCTTCAAATATCAACATCTTAATTACCCTTAAGATTTCACAATTCATAATGCTCAAATCGGAGCGAAGTGGTTTTCGGATAATTAAATCTGATCTCGATCTCTTTGAAACGATCAACAAATTTTCCCAGACACGATAATCGGTTATTTAACTATCAAATTACACACATAAGCAGTCACTAGGCCCATATTATAAATCTTTCGAAACATTTATTTAAAATTATCTTTACAAAGATATATATTCAACTCTTTTCCAGCATCTCAACATTTGAAAACAATTTCAAATACTTATCCATAACAACATAATTTAAATCATTTCTACACTTAGAAATATTTCCAAATCCCATTTATAACACTTAGAAAAATATTTCTATATAAATCATTTTGCACTTAAAATATTTTTCAAAACCTACTTTTCAATATTTAGGAGAATATTTACAGTCAAATTCTCCAAAATAATTTTAATATCAAACTTAGGAAATATTTCATAACTTATCTCATAAATCTCTGAAATTATTAACAAATTCTTTTTTACAATTTCCAAAACCAATTATACTCTTTTATAAACCTAACCAACAATTTATAACTTCATTTATGAATGCAGATTCATTTTCGAAGTTTCCATATTTCAACATTTTGGAATTTCCATTTTCTCCCAATATCCCTTATAAGATACCTCTTATCAAAATCATATCCGTTAAATAAACCCTGTTCACAAATCTCGAGAGGATTTATAAATAAATTTCAATCATGTCAAAACTCTATATATATGATTAGTATTTTTAAAGAATAATCATATATTTTTATAACACGTTTAAGTAATTTTTTTAAAATATCAAAACATTTTAAATAAACATCGATAACTCATTTCCAATTCATTTTTAAATAAAACTAATCAATTTACAAAGCTTGTTATAAAAATTTGAATTCATTTCAATAAATATTAAATATTTGAATAATCGACTTCCCAAAATATTCCAATACTAAACAGCTTTAACTATATAGTTTAATAAATAAAAATCCCATTTTAAAACAAACTTAATTTCTCGACAAAAATCTATTTTTAAAATCCAATATTACCAATTTCAATTTATAAATCCCTCTCAATTCATATCACATCGATTATGTTTTCAATTTCATAACCATTCTCACCTTTCAAAAAATAGAATCTGCTATTTTTCCCAAAAACCGACTTCTATATCTCAATATAAATTCACACTGTGAATTTATATTTCCAATTTATCAACTGATAATCATTTCCTCTTATTTATAAACATCGTCTATAAGTTTATAAACTCATTTGGGTTTCGCTTATTTGAAAAAAATCTCATTTATAAAATTTCACTTATGAATCCATTCCCTTATAAATTCCATTTATTTTTCAAGTCTATTTTATATATCGATTTCGGTTCTTTTCCGTAAATCCATAAATATCACATAAAAATCCATTGTTAAAAATCTCTTATATAAATTATTTTTGTATCTCTAATTAAAACATTTTACGAACAGTTGAGTACAAATCCAAAATCAAATCATTGTTTTGTCCAAATCAATTTCCCTTAAAATGATCCAAATTTCGATGTAAATATTTTTATATCTAAATTCTCTTTTTAATTCCTTCAAATTCAAAAATAATATTTATGGTATTAAGATACCAAAATTAAGGCCTGTGCTACTATAACATCCAATAAATAAAATCATAACATAATCTATAACAAATTATCCACGCACATCATATATCGTTGTATATGAAATTAAAAACAACAATCTTGAGGAATCCAGTTGGATCCCTCCAACCTGTTTTCCTGCAACCACAGATGTTATATAACATAAAATAATAATTCCGCTTCGAGGTGGGATATTGCAATAATATAGGATCATTCGCTATTATGCGGGGGGCATGGTGTCTCATCCACTCCAATCGGTGGGAATATACCCAACTACTAATATATACTACTATACGTAATATAATATTTAACTGCTAATAATATAACAATTCAACCAATAATTTTTTTTAATATTTTAAATTAAAACAGCAATTCAAATGAGTGAGATTTACTCACCTTGATTTTTAATCTGCAAACCATCTCAATTTTAAATTAAATTGAACTACTTCAGTTTAATCAAAAATCCCAATTGACTCCAAAAATCTCCAAACCAATTTTGTTTCATAGCACACGTCGAACAAATCCGTTGCCACTTGTTTCATCCCAATCGAACTCGTATGAGAAGGTTATTGATATTAGAAGATTTCTAAATTAAATAATATTAATTATTACTTAATTACACTAAAAAATTAATTGCTCTACATAATTCAAACCCCTTCTTCCCCAAATCGAGCCCCTTGCTGCCTGAAACCAACCTACCCCATGGTCGAACTTCCATCATCCCTTTCTCTACCAATATTCCACGACAAGGCTCCCCGACACCACCATTTCACTCAACTTCTGAACCATACCTCTCAACACCATCTGAACAACCCCAAACCACCACCTTAAATCGCGACACCTAGGCCTCCTTCCTCTGACCGTACATGCCGCGACTAACATCAGAGCTCCATCCACCTCCAAACCTTGCCTCCAGGTGCCATTTTCTCCAATATACTAAGACCCGACCTCCACATCCCCGCTTTAAGCCCCTATGCCACCCAAAATGCAAACCTAACTACAATTGCTTATAACAAAATTGTCGTTGACCATAAAATGCTGCCGCACTCTTCAAAATAGATATCGAGATGAAGATCTCACCTCTATGATCCTAAAGCCAATTGTTTTGCAAATTATTATTAAGTGAATTAGTTACTATGGATTTTTGAAAGTGGATTTTCTTTTGGTTTCGATTATCTAGCGAGAGGGAAGAAGCGTTTTTAAAAGAGGGAGGTAGGTACGGTTATAAGAGGTTGGGTGGCTAATGAGATGTAATAAGCTTTGACTTTAAAATTATAATGTGAATTAATTCCAAAATATCTCGTTTATAGTAACTTAAAATCCCAAACTCCTATTGAGGTGTACCACCTAGCGTTCCTAAATGTTATAACCCCTATTTCAAATGAAGAATAAGTTTCGGGACCAAATTCGATCGTATGCAGAAGATAGCTTTTTGAACCCAATTATAATATTAAATTTCCAATATTAATTTCAACGCGTTTCTATCTCGTGCGACCAAACGGTAACTCCAAACGCTATGAAATTTGAAATTCGATAATATTACACTTACAAATCCAATGGAACTGGTTTCGTTGAATTCAAGACTGTGCCCCAGATTGCTCTTTTAACGCGTCGACTAAATTGATGATTTCAAAAATTGGTGAAATCACTTGAAATTTCAGTTTTAAAAACTTACTAACTCAATTATAATTCAAATAGAATTCATACTCACATTAGAAATCATTTCGTTTCATATTCAACTCAATTTCAATTATTTACCCAATTTCCGTATTATGATAATCGCTGTATTTGAAATTTAAATTCACTCAACAATTTCAACCAAAATCTTCGTATTAAAAATCAACTTATATTCCAAATCCAACATTTAAAACCATTTAAATGTTCAAAATCAAATGGTAGAAAATCTGGGTTGTTACATCAAGAGGCGGCCTGCAAGGTAATTGCACACAAAACAACAACACTAGCAGAAATTTAACTTCTAGTTTTGAAGAAGTTGATGACGGTTTCAATCAAATTCGAAATGAGTATGGAGAATTTGTGGAAGATGAAATCTTATGGGATGGAAACAACGATAAGTCAACAATCCCAACGAATTTAAAGAAGGAAATATCTAGGAGGAATCGACATAAATGTGTCCCCAATTCTAGAAGTAAATAAAATTCCATCTAAAAGTGCTGCTTCTACTCAACAAAAATGGTTAAAAGACGAACAAGAGGACATGCTATTTGTTGCCTACAATGTTATGTCGATGAAAATAAAGGCACGTCACAGATTGAGTTTGATTTTTAGGTGTCTATTTCAAACCCTTTCCATGCTTGTCTACCCAATAGTATTCCTAGATCAATTGAATATTTGAAAACTCAATGGAGACGTATGAATGAGGCTTGTCAAAAATGGAATGAGATCATGGCAGTTATGGAGACGAGAAAACAAAATGTGGTTATAGATGTTAACTTGTTGGGTTTTATCTATCAATCACCCTTGGAGTAAATTATTTATTATCACAATACACTAGTGTTTTATTTTAATTTTAAGCTTGAACAAGCTCATAAGGCCTATGTACAACAAACAAGGGAGCTACTTTCAATCTTTTACACATTTACAATCTCCTTAAAGATAAGACAAATGGAGCACAATAAAAAAGAAACATACTGGATTTCAGTTTACACTAAAAAGAATGAATCTTGATTCCAGATTGGAAGATTCCGATGTCCCAGAGGCGGCTGAAGAAGAAGAACCCCCATCATTTCATAGTAACAATGTAGGGAGGGCAGTAGGAAAATGGAGACTGAAGTATAAAATTGATTACAACATCCATTATGATAAAGTAGTTGAAACTATGTCTTTTGTACATAATGACACAAGACCATTGGAGGAAGAAAAGGAAGATATGAGAATGCAGAAATGGAATGAGTGCAAAGCCGAGAAAGAAGAACAAAGAAGAGTATATCTTCGTTTGCAAAAAGAGTATTTGGAACTCAAAAGAGAGAAAATGAGGCAACGGAAAGAAGACTCAATTTTGGCTATGATGACTTGTGACCTCTCTGAGCTCGAGCTTAAATAACATGTGGTAATACATAGAAAAATCAGAGAATATCATGCTAGTCAAGGGGGCTCATCCAATTATTAGCCATATGTTGTATGTTTATGGGTAAGTGTTATGTTGTACTAGTTTTTTAGAATTTAATTTAGGTTGAAACTTATGTATGCTGTAATGGAAATTAATTTGGATTCCAATTAATAGGTAAGTTGGCACTGTTATTTTCATTTAATCATCCTCTATTTATTTGGAAAATTTGGAATTTAGTCCAGATATTAGTATAGGTCTTGTCGACCTTTTCTGCAATGTGTATTAAGTATTTTTTACAATTTACTCATATCATCACACAAGTGTAATAGTTAAAATGGCTATGTTGTAGAACAGTACAGTCCTTTTTTTGATCGACCTTAGATGGATATTCTTATACTTATGATAGTGCATTGAAGGGCCATAAATCATTTACTTTACCTATAAAGGTTGTTATGAACCAAACGTTTTGTACAAAGTTAGTAGACAAACTTATGTATTACTATAATGTCCTACATTGTTTGATCATCTTTAGAATTGCTAGTACTTGTGAAATCCTACATTGAGGTTGACCATAGGCATGAATTAAGTTTGTGTAGAGGTGTGTATGTAAGTTATGAAGGGTATTGGAACTTAATGAACGAGGTTTACAACTATTATCCAGATTGTCCAAGGAGGCGCTCGACTTTCAAAAAAAATGGCTTATGATGAATTTATGGCAGCTTGCGATAGGCATTGCAAAATAATTCAAAAGGTGGAAGACGAAAACATATTTCAAGCAAACCCATCTACTTTTGCTTCACATTACATATTGGAGTACTTATCAAAATTCATTAGTCATGTGGCATTCGAAATGCGATGTAGCTGGCTTACGTATTTAGGTTAACTATATATCATTGTACTTTTATGTGGTATTTCTTTATCCATGTTTCTTTGTGTTATCTGATTTTTCAGTGTATTTCGCTATTTAAGTATTATATGTATTTGTATTTGGTTCTAAAGTTACCTTTGACCTTTATAATTTGTTTGATATATTACTTCAACTTAAGATATTAAGATATTAAGAAGACACATGATTTCAAATATAGAAATTTATTAAATAACATCTACTTTATGATCAAATGAAAAATGAAAGATACATGAATAAAACTAGTTAGTCCCGGAGTGGTTAAACATCTAAATTGAATGATTACGAAGAAGATATTCTGGTTCATAACGTCAGTGAGCTGGTTACGAAGCCTTTTGATCTCTTATTCCAATTCCAAAGTGTAAGTTATAGCCTAAGAAGGAAATTGATTGTCTATCCACCATCCAAATTCACATCCACCGTTGTAAAGTGGGCAATGAAAGTATTGACGACCAACATTATCCCTATTTCATATAACTACAATTAATGATTCGAAACCATAGAAGTACATAACATTTGCAGATTGTACCTCATCAACCTCAATCGCATTTTGTACTTGTGGTATTACATAAAGTAATTCTTGTGCATGGTGGATAGGTAGTTATTGCTGTTAATGGTCCATTCATAATTGTTGCATCCTCGATTGAAGCCCTCTTTATCTTATATCCTCGTAATGCCTCTCTTCCACTTCAATGTATCATGTAGTTGGGGTTCTAAGTGTAGATGGATTAGGATTTGATGGTTACAAGCAATTGGCAAAGTTATATGATTCTTGCTAAGAAATAGGTACATTAGGGGTTAGTGGTTACTAAGTTACAAAGTGAACTACAAACATTATAAGATGTAAGAGGAATTTATACTGGAAATAAACTTTTACACCATCCAAGTCTAAATTCATATCATATGCGCCTATAGTGTAATTTCAGTATTTTGATCTAAATAACCCAAATCAGTATGACAGTCTAGCCATGCGCTACAGTGTAAATTTTGATTCTTTTTCAATGAACGGTCACATCACTCTCTGAACCAAGCTGCTTCCTGTCATGCGCTATGTTGTAAAGTTGAAATCTATTCAGTGATTGATCACATCACTCTTTAAATCAAGCTAGTTTTTTTCATGCACTACAGTGTAAAGTTCGAACCTTTTAATGATCAGTCACATCACTCTTTGAACCAACTTGCTCCTTGCAATGCGCTACAGTGTAACGGCGGAATCTTTTCAGTGATCGATCACATCACTCTTTGAACCATGCTGCTCCCTATCCTATAGTACAGTATAAAGTAAGAATATTTTCAGTGATCGCTTGCATCACTCTTTGAACCATGCCGCTCCTTGCCATGCACTACAGTGTAAAGTTGAAATCTTTTCAGTGATAGATTACATCACTCTCTGAACCATACTTCTCCATGCCATGCGCTACAAAGCCTAATTGGAATCTTTGGAGTGACCAATCAAATCAACAATAAACAATTCAAACAAACTTTCTATTGTAATTGTTAATACATGTTATTTGGAACAATTCTGGCATTTGATTTAGTTTCAATTAAGAATATCAATATAACAACATTAAACACACACTCGGATAATGTACCAATTATCGGTGGTTTTTTAACCTAGAAAATGAACAAGTTAGAAGTAGAAGAGTCCGTTGTGAATGCAAAGTTGAAGCAATCTTACTCATTTTTTAATCATGTGAAAAAGCAGGTCGAAGATACTTCACATGCAGGATAATTGGAATGGATGTGGCTACTTCCAGTGGATTGACCCACAACTCTTCGATGAGGTAGACATTATGGTTTGAAATGCATTTGAGAGTGAGAAGATTAGAACTTCTTAACAATCGTACCTAATAAAAAACCTAGATATAGTCTAAGTATGTGTGTTTAGTAGTAAGATTCATAGGTAATTGTCATCCTCGTCTATGTTTGTAGTATCACTTATTTTAGGTATCATTATCATGTGTTGAATGATTGCCATGATGTGTCTATTTTTGAAAAAGTCGGTAGTTATTATGTATTTTAATATATCCCTTTGTTACATTCATCTGAAACTATATGCAACAACAATTCATAATCTCAGCAAATTCATACAATGACATTAAATTATAAATATAACAACTACAACTAGTACAACATCCAATACTGGAAATAAATACATAATAGTAATTTTCTTATTACTTAGAAAATGATGATAATGGTCCATTATTTCTCTATGAAAATCCATATGAGCCTTGTAATCTTCGATCATCATAATTCTATTCATGTATTATGCAAAGGCATTTTGTTCTTTATAAGGAGGAGTCTCTAATGCATGTGCTAGTTTTGGATAGTTACGTAATTGAAGTTTATAGCCACCTTCTTTTTCTTCAACAATCATGTTGTCGATTATATATAATAGTATATTATGTCAGATATCACTTCAGTGTCATGGTAATACACCTCCTTTCTCAGAGTTTGGAATCTACCTTGTAGAATATCGAAAGCATGTTCAACGTCTTTTCTCAAAATGGCTTGCTGTGCAATAAATTTACATTCCTTCTTGTTATGAGGCTTTTTTAAAACATTTGACAAAATTTTACCAAATCGGATATATTCCATCAACAAGGTAGTATCCTATGTTGTGTTGTATATCCATTCTCATGTAATTACAGGCTGGTACAGTATCGTTAGATAAGGTGCTAAATAAATAAGATTGATATAGAACATTAATGTCATTTAAAGACTCGGGTATACCAGAAAAAAGCACGCCATATATATAAATCAAATAAAGATACAACTTCCAAAATCATTATTTCCTTTGGTGATGTCCAGTATATTGTCATTGCAATACAATTGGATGATATTACCGATGTATATCCATACAATCTAAGTTATCCAATATACTTAGAATCCATGTTTTCACCCATAGCCAATAGTCGATAGATGTCATTATCGTTCGGTGCTCTAAGATATTCCACGCCAAATGATAGGACCACTATTTTACAAAATTCTTTTAAGCATTTGTTGGTAGTATAATCTTCGGTTAGAATGTACTCATTTTTTCCTATCGGTGCTTTTCCATATGCTAACATTTGTAAGGTACTTGTCATTTTTTGATGCGGCGAAATACCCAATTTACCGTACATATTACTTTGTTGTGTGTAATATAGGTTTGTCTCCCCTAAACTTGTCAGAACTCGCTCAAATATATTTTTGGACATTCGTTACGTTAATCTAACTTCATATCAAAACATGGATCGTCATTAAAGTAATATGTCATTATTCGATCATGCCCCGATTGATAATTTCATTTTTCACATATCTTTATTCCCTATAACACCACCATCTTGTTTGAAAGATTCCTTCATCTCTTGTAACTGAATAAAATTTCATGCTTTGGATGCTACTGCTTGTTATAGAGAATCTTCACGTATATAACTATCACCTGAGACAAAGAGGAAGAAGAGAAGCAAAATAACCATTTCATTAGATTCATATTTATATATTATGTGTATTTTAAGTTTCAAAATTAAACATATATGTAAGCTTTTGGAATTTATTATACCTTGTCCCGCATGCTTGGATATTTATTAAAGTTTGTATTGTATGTATAGATATTTATTGTACCTTGTCCTACCTGCTCAGATATTTATTAAAGTTTGTACTATATGTGTAGATATTTACTATACCTTGTCTCACCCGCTCGGATATTTATTAAAGTTTGTACCAATGTTTAGATATTTATTATACTTACCCCACCAGCTCAAATATTTATTACAGTTTGTACTGTATGTTTAGATATTTATTATACCTTGTATCACCCACTTAAATATTTATTGATGTTTGAAGTATACCGTTAGATATTTTTATGAAAATACATAATATCAATCATAGATAAAATACAAAATATAATCCAAAATAGATACGCATCATACTTATAAACAAGCAAAGTATAACATGAATAACATAGGATATACTCCACAACAAGTGCAAGCAGAATCCAATATGACAAAACATAGTCCAATAAAAATGCATAAAAACCCCTATGCATGGAACTAAGCAAACAATCTTTAAATACAAGTGCGTAAATGGAACAAACCAACAAACCAAACAAATTAATTAATCATCGTCGTAATCATCCTCATCATCATTGTCATATTATGGAATCTCGCTATCAGGGTCAACCCTACTAACTCTAGCATGCATGAAATCTAAAGCATCACCCAAATCAACTGTCATAACTGTAACGACCCAGGATTTTTAACAATTTAATTTGAAAATATTTAATTAGTTTTAACTATTTGAATAATGGTTTGGATTGAATTTCCATTTTAACTTTGAAATTGGCGATTAAATTATAAAATTTAATCTATTGACAGTTGAATAAAAATTTGAATCTTCAATTTTAAGCTGATTAAAAATATTTCAAAGGCTTGTAAAATTCATATTTATAATATTGAAGATAATAGAAGCTTCAGAATTGAATTTGAAAGTGAATTGTTCAGTTTTGAATTTATATCGTTTAAATTGAAATTTGAAAAATAGCCTTCCGAGGCACAGTCTCGGAATTCGACGAAACCAGTTCTATTGGGTCCGTAATATTGTATTATTACCGGGTTTCAAATTTCGTATCAATCGGAATTGTTGTGTGAGAATACGACACATAAACGCGTTGAAAATTTGTATCGAAACAAATTGAGTTTAAATTTAAATTTAAAATTTAATTAACGACGGTATCCCTAAATTCTTGCCTAAAATCACGTTGCCTTTCCTTTCAGCCGACATCCTCTGAAATAAACCACCCTAGCATCTGAATTTCGTTGACCTAGTTATCTCTTCTCCCTGTTAAAGCACGTTCTTTTCAATCCACAGCAAAAGAAAAAAAATAATACAAAGAAGAAAAATTGGTTTAAAGCTAATTTACAGCTAAAATTAAGAAATAAAATTTAAATGCTCGGTTTTATTTCGAATATTAATAAATTGCAAAAATTGTGTATACAAGGTCTAAAATGATGAAATCAAGCCGGAAATGGAAATGGATTGCAGAATAAATCAAAGGTGAGAACTTCTCACTCAAAAGGGTTATTTAAATTTTAAATAGTTAGATTTAAAATTTGTTGATTGATTGATTGTTTGCTTGATTGTGATATTAGATATTGTAGGATATATCTATATATATAGCAATATATATATATTGGCATATGTATATATTGCAGTTGATTGATTTCCCGCCTTGTATAGCGGATGAGACCTTATTGCGCCGTTAGTAAGCGGATAATATTTTATAAAATCCCATATATCGCGATATTCCACCTTGAAGTGGAATTGGTATTGTGCTAACATCTTTGGATGCAGGGAAACAGGTTGGAGGGATCCAACTGGATTCCTCACAAATATTTATTTGATTATAAATATTGTGTGAATTGTGATTATCATATTGATATATGATATTTGTGCCATGATTGACTATTGGATGCTGTGGCATCATCAGATCCATTTTTAAAGTTAAAATAACGATTTTGAATTTGTAAAGGATTTTAAAATAATTTTTCAAAGTATATGTTTTTATTTAATTTTTGAACTTGATTCATTTTAAATAAATTAAGATTTTGATTTTAAAGTTATAGGAATTATGATTTTTTTTTTTGAAATATAACCAAAAGGAAAATTTTAAAATAAATAGATTTATAAAATAGATAAATTGGGATTTTTGAATAATTAGTATAAACAGTTTATATAAAAGGTTTTATAAATTGATATTTATAAATTAAAATTACTGGAATTATGAAACGAGTTTATTAAGTGTTAAGTTGGTGTATAAAATGGTTTTCATTAAAATTTATAGATGTATAAGTTGTGAAAGTTATAAAAAAAAATAGATGTTGAAAATAAAAGATTTATAAGTAATTAACTTATAAAACTGGGGTTTGGGCATTTAAATGGGATATTTCTAGAAATTGTAAATAAAAAAGATTTTATAAGTTGAAGTTGTTATAAAATATAAAGGAATCTTATAAGTAATAAGATTTAAAATTTGTGAAGTTTAAAGGAACGATTTGGTAAATGAATGGATTATAAGTACTTAACTTATAATAAGGACTGTTGGTATAAAATTGGGATATATAAATTTAATGGGATAAATAAAAGAGATTTATAAATCGAAGTTTATAAATAGGAATGGAATTTATAAACATTGTTTATAAATTCGAAATCAATTGAATTTGATAAATTTAATATTGAAATTTATTAAAGGAGCTATATTCACAATTTTGAACGGTGGATATATTATTAAATAAAATGGATATCTTTTGGGAGAATGATGTTTTAAATGGAATTTAAAACGATTTAAAGATGTTTTAAAATGCATCAAGTATCGAAAACATAGATTTCAACATTCATTGTTGAAATAGACGTTTTCGAGAAATAGAAGGAAAGGAAGTCGTAGATTTCAATATTCATTGTTGAAATAGACGTTTTCGAGAAAATAAGGAAATGATGGACTATAACACTGTTGTTATAGTAAATGATTTCCGAAAGAAAATGTTTTGTATAGTATTGGGATTTATATATCTAATTTAATTTCGAACCCCTATACTAGTGTTTTTGGGTTGTCATAACGATGTTTTACGCAACATTCGTTTTGACCCAATTAAATGTGAATTAAAGAATGATTTTCTTAACGAATGAAATATATACTTAACTATGGGTTAAGTATATTGAATATTTTCAAATTTTTGAAAATAAATGGATTTGTGAAATACTTATTATTAAATAAGTATGAAAAATGTTTTTCCAATATGAAATGGAACATTTTAAAGAATTTATCTTTTTGAAGATAAATTGGAATTGAATATTTGAAATCTATTGAAAACTGTAGATCAATGGATATTTTGAAATATAAATTCACTATGGAATTTATAAATGAAAAGGGAAAATTGGTTTTCAAGATAAACGTTGTTTATTTTTTTGAAGTGTGAAAAATTATATATCTTGTAAAGATATTTTGGGAAATTAAATAATTTGGGAAATTATTTGGAATCTGATGATGTTGCGCATCTTTATTGATAGTTAAATAACCGACTATCAATATTTACCCTTGAATGAGTATTTGTTGTGATTGCTTGAATTGAATGCCACACTTATTTTAAAATAAGCGCTCACTATTCGGGTTAACCGGGAAAGGACCATGGGGTCGTATAACCCACTCCGAATATGTGATACGTCGTTATGAATTGCAATTGAAGACCGGTGTTGAAGACCGGATATTTGTGAAAACGGATGGATTACCGTCGAGTTACTCTGCATCGGCTGATCTCCGGTACAGAGGTTTTATCACCCTTAGTGACGGGATGTCCGGACGTGACTAGTGAATATCCGGATTGCAAGGGCTTCTTTGGAAGTGCCTTCGGTTCTGTTCGATCCCGGAACAGACTTGTATGGATTGTATATCTGACATTACAAGTTGAGATATAAAGCTGATTTCTTTCAAATATATTTCTGTTGGTGGCAGAGAATTTATTCTCTTAGCTTAACACCCTTCTCTGAGACGTACGAGCTCAGAGGTTATATAGTTGAAGGTCATTAGTGATATACTCCCAATTTGGTAGTGTGATATACTAAGTGTTGCTGTGAAATGATCATTGTATTGATCATTTGTGATAGGATCATTTGTTTGATCGTCTATCTTGATGATCATTGCGTTGATCATTTGTTGACCCAAAGCACTGCTTTTGTAAAGCGTGGCTTTGTGGATGAGACTTGCTTGTCTTAGTGAAATGTGATGGGGGATTCTCGCTTCGCGGTTTGGTGGCGAACGGGAGACTCTTGCCCCCACACGGCCTCTTTACGGGGTTGGTTAGGCGTAAGCCGTGACAGTCGAGAGGCTGGCCGTAAAAGCAAGTTTCGGGTGCCAGTGTGAGCCACGGTGGGTCTGAGATGGCTGCAAAGCCTACCGGTCGCCGCTGTATGCGTACCGTCACATTTGGTATCAGAGCATATGGTTAAGCGACAACCATGGCTCTGTTGGGTATTACTTATTAGAGATAGAGTCAGCCGTACTCTAGAATGAGTTTGAGTGTAATAATAGATATGATCGCGTATTTGTTAGTGAATATAAAATTTGTTTTATATTGTGATGATTGGTTTATTGAGTGACATATGAACCTTCGTCGGCACAGTCTGGACAACTGGATCGAAGGTGTTTCTAAACACTTGAATAGAACAATTCGACACAGTATTGTTTTAAAATTGGGTAAATGAAATAATTTTACCTTGACTATATTTTATATATAAAAGAATAATTTTTCAGAAATTAGTAAAGTGTATATAAATTGATTGTTAGGTTGTTTGCATGAATTAAATCAAAACAACAAAGGTAAAGGAAATGAATTGTATAAACAAATGAATTATAAGTATGAAATTATAATTAAAATGGTTTACAATTGTGAAATAATCTTGTATATGGAAGTGAAACTAAATGAAAAGATTTATAAAGGTGATTTATAAAAATAAAAAAAAGAAGAAAGATTTTAACTTTGGAAAAGTTGAAACAAATGTGAATAAGCACAATAAAATGTAACTATAGGAAGTTAAATAAATAGAATTGGATTTCTAAGTGGAAACTTAAGTTAAGTTAAACAGATGATGTTTGAAAGAGAATATAACTTAAGTGAAGTTGAATGAAATTGATTTTGGTATCAATTTAAATTAGCTATAAATTAGAATGAATATGAATTCGTTTTGTTTAAAAAAAATGAATCGAATATCAAGAAACTGCATTGTAAGCCATTGAATTTAATGTAAAATTTGATGAAAGCGACTAAAATTTGTATTGAAACTTGATAAATTGCAAATTGAAGTAAATTAGTGAATGAAACTAATTCAAACTAATATGAATCAATTGTAAATGAGAGCTGCAATTGAAAGATAAAAATCCAATATTTAGAAGTTAAATTGAATTCAAATGAAATTGAAATGTAAAATTGAATGAGAATAAATATGTAACTTCAATAGTGAAGTAAAGATGGTATAAGAAGCATATATTGAATATTTTGTAAAGGAAATGTGCAAAATGGTTTGAATGTTGGAATTGGATACTACTACTAGCAGGTTATACAGGTGTTATAAAGGAATTGGGATTTTGATTTCAAAGATAAAAATTGAATTGCTCGACAAAAAGGTACGTATTTCAATTTTAGTATGAGATTTGATGATTTCCTTCTCCAGCCACTTGGCTTTCTCTTTTCTTTTGATTTTGAGGGGCCGTGGTTCCATTTTGTAGTCGTACCGATCGAGCCGCGCAAAGGAGACGCTGGCGAAATTTTTCGAAAATTTAGGGTGTTAGAAAATTTTTGAGAAATTTTGAAAGTTTAAAATTTGAATTTAAATTTAAATTTTGAAGTAAAAAATGTTGTTTGAAACTTATAATTGAAGTTGGAAAGCTAGTTGGAATGAGAATGAATCTTTAATAAAAAGATCTAGGTTAGTAAGCTGATAAAACTTTTTGAATTGGAAAAATAGTAGACGAATTAAGGACCCTTTCTTTCTAACTTGTAATTTCAGGACGAAATTCTTTAAATGGGGGAAGATTGTAACGATCCAGGATTTTTAACAATTTAATTTGAAAATATTTAATTAGTTTTAACTATTTGAATAATGGTTTGGATTGAATTTCCATTTTAACTTTGAAATTGGCGATTAAATTATAAAATTTAATCTATTGACAGTTGAATAAAAATTTGAATCTTCAATTTTAAGCTGATTAAAAATATTTCAAAGGCTTGTAAAATTTATATTGATAATATTGAAGATAATCGAAGCTTCAGAATTGAATTTGAAAGTGAATTGTTCAGTTTTGAATTTATATCGTTTAAATTGAAATTTGAAAAATAGCCTTCCGAGGCACAGTCTCGGAATTCGACGAAACCAGTTCCATTGGGTCTGTAATATTGTATTATTACCGGGTTTTAAATTTCGTATCAATCGGAGTTGTTGTGTGAGAATACGACACATAAACGCGTTGAAAATTTGTATCGAAACAAATTGAGTTTAAATTTAAATTTAAAATTTAATTAACGACAGTATCCCTAAATTCTTGCCTAAAATCACGTTGCCTTTCCTTTCAGCCGACATCCTCTGAAATAAACCACCCTAGCATCTGAATTTCGTTGACCTAGTTATCTCTTCTCCCTGTTAAAGCACGTTCTTTTCAATCCACAGCAAAAGAAAAAAAAAATACAAAGAGGAAAAATTGGTTTAAAGCTAATTTACAGCTAAAATTAAGAAATAAAATTTAATTGCCCGGTTTTATTTCGAATATTAATAAATTGCAAAAATTGTGTATACAAGGTCTAAAATGATGAAATCAAGCCGGAAATGGAAATGGATTGCAGAATAAATCAAAGGTGAGAACTTCTCACTCAAAAGTGTTATTTAAATTTTAAATAGTTATATTTAAAATTTGTTGATTGATTGATTGTTTGCTTGATTGTGATATTAGATATTGTAGGATATATCTATATATATAGCAATATATATATTGGCATATGTATATATTGCAGTTGATTGATTTCCCGCCTTGTATAGCGGATGAGACCCTATTGCGCCGTTAGTAAGCGGATAATATTTTATAAAATCCCATATACCGCGATATTCCACCTTGAAGTGGAATTGGTATTGTGCTAACATCTTTGGATGCAGGGAAACAGGTTGGAGGGATCCAACTGGATTCCTCACAAATATTTATTTGATTATAGATATTGTGTGAATTGTGATTATCATATTGATATATGATATTTGTGCCATGATTGACTATTGGATGCTGTGGCATCATCGGATCCATTTTTAAAGTTAAAATAACGATTTTGAATTTGTAAAGGATTTTAAAATAATTTTTCAAAGTATATGTTTTTATTTAATTTTTGAACTTGATTCATTTTAAATAAATTAAGATTTTGATTTTAAAGTTATAGGAATTATGATTTTTTTTTTTTGAAATATAACCAAAAGGAAAATTTTAAAATAAATAGATTTATAAAATAGATAAATTGGGATTTTTGAATAATTAGTATAAACAGTTTATATAAAAGGTTTTATAAATTGATATTTATAAATTAAAATTATTGGAATTATGAAACGAGTTTATTAAGTGTTAAGTTGATGTATAAAATGGTTTTCATTAAAATTTATAGATGTATAAGTTGTGAAAGTTATTAAAAAAAATAGATGTTGAAAATAAAAGATTTATAAGTAATTAACTTATAAAACTGGGGTTTGGGCATTTAAATGGGATATTTCTAGAAATTGTAAATAAAGAAGATTTTATAAGTTGAAGTTGTTATAAAATATAAAGGAATCTTATAAGTAATAAGATTTAAAATTTGTGAAGTTTAAAGGAACGATTTGGTAAATGAATGGATTATAAGTACTTAACTTATAATAAGGACTGTTGGTATAAAATTGGGATATATAAATTTAATGGGATAAATAAAAGAGATTTATAAATCGAAGTTTATAAATAGGAATGGAATTTATAAACATTGTTTATAAATTCGAAATCAATTGAATTTGATAAATTTAATATTGAAATTTATTAAAGGAGCTATATTCACAATTTTGAACAGTGGATATATTATTAAATAAAATGGATATCTTTTGGGAAAATGATGTTTTAAATGGAATTTAAAACGATTTAAAGATGTTTTAAAATGCATCAAGTATCGAAAACATAGATTTCAACATTCATTGTTGAAATAGACGTTTTCGAGAAATAGAAGGAAAGGAAGTCGTAGATTTCAACATTCATTGCTGAAATAGACGTTTTCGAGAAAATAAGGAAATGATGGACTATAACACTGTTGTTATAGTAAATGATTTCCGAAAGAAAATGTTTTGTATAGTATTGGGATTTATATATCTAATTTAATTTCGAATCCCTATACTAGTGTTTTTGGGTTGTCATAACGATGTTTTACGCAACATTCGTTTTGACCCAATTAAATGTGAATTAAAGAATGATTTTCTTAACGAATGAAATATATACTTAACTATGGGTTAAGTATATTGAATATTTTCAAATTTTTGAAAATAAATGGATTTGTGAATTACTTATTATTAAATAAGTATGAAAAATGTTTTTCCAATATGAAATGGAACATTTTAAAGAATTTATCTTTTTGAAGATAAATTGGAATTGAATATTTGAAATCTATTGAAAACTGTAGATCAATGTATATTTTGAAATATAAATTCACTATGGAATTTATAAATGAAAAGGGAAAATTGGTTTTCAAAATAAACGTTGTTTATTTTTCTGAAGTGTGGAAAATTATATATCTTGTAAAAATATTTTGGGAAATTAAATAATTTGGGAAATTATTTGGAATCTGATGATGTTGCACATCTTTATTGATAGTTAAATAACCGACTATCAATATTTACCCTTGAATGAGTATTTGTTGTGATTGCTTGAATTGAATGCCACACTTATTTTAAAATAAGCGCTCACTATTCGGGTTAACCGGGAAAGGACCATGGGGTCGTATAACCCACTCCGAATATGTGATACGTCGTTATGAATTGCAATTGAAGACCGGTGTTGAAGACCGGATATTTGTGAAAACGGATGGATTACCGTCGAGTTACTCTGCATCGGCTGATCTCCGGTACAGAGGTTTTATCACCCTTAGTGACGGGATGTCCGGACGTGAGTAGTGAATATCCGGATTGCAAGGGCTTCTTTGGAAGTGCCTTCGGTTCTGTTCGATCCCGGAACAGACTTGTATGGATTGTATATCTGACATTACAAGTTGAGATATAAAGCTGATTTCTTTCAAATATATTTCTGTTGGTGGCGGAGAATTTATTCTCTTAGCTTAACACCCTTCTCTGAGACGTACGAGCTCAGAGGTTATATAGTTGAAGGTCATTAGTGATATACTCCCAATTTGGTAGTGTGATATACTAAGTGTTGCTGTGAAATGATCATTGTATTGATCATTTGTGATAGGATCATTTGTTTGATCGTCTATCTTGATGATCATTGCGTTGATCATTTGTTGACCCAAAGCACTGCTTTTGTAAAGCGTGGCTTTGTGGACGAGACTTCATCGAGCCTCACACCCCAGAAATGGTCAAAACAGGAAAGATGCAGTAAGGTTATTAGGGGGTAGCGCCCCTTTAGTGTATGTCATTCCTTCTGGATAGAGGTGGTATCATGGTATGGAGCCCAGATACTTAACCTATGTGGTTACTGCTAATTTATTACTTTGTGGTTGTTGGAAATCGGGGATCCTCGGATATAGATCGGTTACGATCGGGGAATGACATATTCGTGTCAGTTGTTACCCAGTTAGGGGTAACCCGGCCTTGTGTTGGCAGAGATTCGGTTAGGTTCTCGGGACGTCATTCCAGAGGCGTTTCCATGTGGCAATGAGAAGTTCCTTGGCCTGACCATTTGTTGGAAATCTAAAGAAACAATACGAGCCTTGTACGGTTTTAGTTGTATTACCTGCTATGGAATGTGGCGGTAACCTGCTATTGAACATAGTAGCTATAGTAGGCATACGATAATGGTCGTATGTTGGCTAAGATTTATATTCTACTTTCGAAATTGTTTTCTACACTATGCACTAATAATAATATCAAAAATGATTTGATTTCTGCGTAGTAAGCATCTTTGACTATCATAAGGAGAAACCTCCTCCAAGTCTGCGTTTGCATTGTGTGTGTGGAGGGAGACCTTATGGTAGTTTCATTTTCCAAAAGCATTTCGAATTTACTTAAAGAAAAATATTTCTTTGGTTGTTTTTAAGAATAAACTGTTTTTAGTTCTTACACCAGTCACATGACTGACCTGGAGTTTATTGTTTCCCTTCCTAAACTCTGGGTGCCCACCAATTTTCACACGGGCAGTCTAGAGTTAGGTTATCAGGTCATTCTGGATTCAGGTGTTGCTACAGATATCTGGAGGCGAGCTGGATGGCGTAGTATATTATATTGTATATAGTATTTCTTTTCCGCTGTTTGTTGTTGTTTGTTGTTGTACACTCTGATGATGTAATGTAATGTGATGTAATGTAATAACTGATATATTTCTTTGTTTTAAAGATTATTCATTTATCTATTATATGTTGTTCCGCTGCGACTGTGAGATTCTGATATTGTGTTGTTACTTCCTGTTCTGTTCTATCTTTTTCTCTCTTATTCTACCTCTTTCTTCTTTTTCAACCATAAAGATTCGGAAGTTTGTTCCCCTTTGGCTGGATGGTTGTGGAATGTTGCCAGCTCAAAGGAGTACGGATTTTCGGGCCTTTACAATAACTGGATGAGGAATATGTCTAGGTCGATGTCGATATCTAGCCTCATCCTCAACGGTCAAATCCAAAACGTCTCATAATATCTAGAACTCTCTACTCATACTCCTCTATGTTGTGTTTGTGCTCTCTGTATGTAGCATCCCTAATTCCAACCTGCATTCGAAATAAATCGTCATATAAAAACGATGTTGGATCTGAATTATTAGTGATCGAAAAACATGGTATGTCAACATACCAATCCTAATCGGATGAAATAGGTATAACAACAAACTATCCATATACTCCACCTGGAATCTCATTTCATGAAGCAACAAACCTCCGCATGGGCTGAGTAAGTCATGCACAACTGGGGGTGCAGCACTGGGACGGATGGCAGATGGCGTGACTAAATCGATGGCTCCTCTATGTGTAAAATCTGCAGATGGTGATGTAGTGTAGAATCTATGTCAAAATTGAAGATAATCCAAGTAGGGAATAATGAAGTAACTCGCTTCCCACCAGCCATTTGCCGCTGCAAGCTATAAGGAGGCTATGGAATACACTCTAATTGAAGGTGTATGAGGATGAGGATCATCAAGAACCATGTATATGCCGTATATCTGATGCCAAAACCGCTTACCTTGATACCACATACAAACATCCATCAGAGGAGATGATACCAATGGAAACCATTTGGTCGACAAAAATAATGCATGTGAAGTACTAGGATATGTCATACATGGAGAACCATCACATGACTGCCATATAATGTCAGAACATGTATGTCATAACTCTATCTGGTTCCGTGCAACCGTTAAAAGATGACTAGTCTCACCATCATTTATTCTCCCCTATTATACAGCACCCATGCATAAATCCTTGGAAGGAATAATGATAACTGGAGTTGAGTGAGCCAGATTATGGCTATACTCGTACTACTTACACTATAAAACCTCTTAAAAGCCATATAACAATGTATCATGACTAATCACCATACATTGTATGTCCAATGACCTATACAAGTAGGCCATGATAGTCGTTACCTAATTGTAAAAAATAGGGGAAGAAAGTTCAAAGTCCGTAACCGCTACAATATTTCCTAATGGTAGTGTACTTGACAGATTGGAAAAGAAAAGGTTTCCCATTATTTATAGGACAAATAGACTAGCTATATCTAATTCATTGGCACTGAAGCAGTTTCCTAATAGTGTCCCTAAGGAAATTAACTCTAATCTATGTATCTCTGATAAGCATGACATAATAGGAATACTAGGTAAAAAATGTAGAAGGTTATCTTGTCTTTGATACCGCTCATCGTAAGGTAAAGGAAGATGTAATCAATGAAAATATCGGTAAGCATAGCAAAATTTAAAGGACTAATCCCTATCTCCTGAAAAGTGAAGCGAAAATATAGGTGGTCTTCCACCAAAAAGAAACTAGTGCACCACACAATTGTGCATCAGAATTTAAAGTCAACTGAATGCTTATAATAAGGAATACGCAGGGAAAATCAAAATTCAATATGATTTTACATATAAATATTTATAATAAAATAACATACCAAAAAAAATCCTAAAATTCTATATCGCCCAAAAATCTAGTAATACATCGATCAACATCGATTGCTACAATCCCTTAATATAAGCGAAAAAAAAGATTTAAGAGACCGACGGGTTTTCCCTTCCTTCGCCTATTGAGAAAATTATTTTAGCTATTAACTTCGTAAACTAAATGTAAAACTATATAATTTATAAACTAATATGTCAACATTTTACCAAACCTAAATATATAGCCATACAATTAGTATAGAGCCATACACTATATACCATATTTTTTAAATACATAAATAATTTATAGTAATTGATGCTAATCATTATCATTGTGTTTTATTTTAAAACTGAAACTACAGTGATGTCGACACGGGTAGAAACGTGTACTTGTTCATCGGGAAAAAACAAAAATTGATCAACTCCTTCTCCGGTCCTAAGTTTTGATCGATATTTAAAGCCAAAGCAAAGTCTTCAAAAACAACCCATTTGTGCTACCTTCGAGATACCGTTGTTTCATCACCCCTGTGCCTTCTCCAAGAACAAGAGTTAAGACCTTCACCGTCACTATCTCCCCTGCCCCTATATTTTTTGGAAGATCTATCGCTATCATGAAATGCATGCAATACTCTTCTCATTTTTGGGCCATTTTTTTTGGAAAGTATGGTAGTTGAACATGTGGGCTTATGGGGTTTTTTGAATTGAAAAATGGGTTAGGAAAAATTAAGGAGGAGAGGAATAATAGTCGGCTAAGGAAGAAAGCCGGTTACTAAACTAGTTTATCAAATATTTATGATGCTTGATTTATCTAGCGGCTACGATTAAATTTAAAACCCCATGTGGATTGCCATATGAGGTTTTTTATTTTCTCTTTAGTTATCTGGCATTATAAATGCTGGATAACTGGACAATTGTTTTTGCCATTGGGGTAACACTAGGGGTAATTCGATGAAATTGGTCAATGTGCCCTAGTGTTGGGGATGCTCTTACATTCACAAATAAAGTGACTTCACTAAAATACATTATCAAATCTCATTAGCAATAGCAGTGCTAATTATATGACGTACATTTTAAAAAATAAAATATGAGACGAATGTACAAGATTCCAAATGCATAAAGCAACATCCATACGAGAAGGAGTCTCGGCTATAACCACTCTAGGATTGACATCGAGTTTCCCACAACAGAATTGAACCAAAGCTTCATCCATGAACAACAAAAAATATTAGGGAAGATGATTTCACTGTCATTGGTCGAATGGACCATCGTAACTAACATAACAGAACCATTTTGAGAATATGCGTTGTCGAACGACAATAATAGGCTCGATAGAAAAAAGCAAAAAAGCCCTTGAAGCACATCAAAATACCACCAACGGAAGCTCAATTTAATTGCCTAGACGGTCACTATGGAGTGGGTTAATGAGAATGGAACGAGGTAAGGTCAGAGCACCATTGGGCTCACAATAGTAAAGATAAAACACGACTAACAAAAAGGACCAGATATTAACAAGCTCAAACTTTAAACACCAAATACAACAAACCAAAAACATACCAAAGATCAAAACCCACAAATATGACCAAAAGTAATCTGCAGTATGGAAGCAAGCTTTGAAGCAAAGGTGAGCCCTGAACAATGTGTGGAAGTAGGTTCCAGATGTATAAAAGGTTCGCAATTTCTGGAATCATAATAGTAGCAAAGCATAGCAAGGAGAAAGCCAGTGGACAAAGGGTGAGACAAGGAGCAAAAGCAAGGAATGAGATTTTAATCTAAAAATGGAAAACATGAAAAACCAAATCAAAGCTTAAGCGAGATGGCGGATGAAGAGGTGATTGGTAGAGAAAAGAGGAATGGATGATAAATTATGGAGAGAAAGAAGAAAGATGAGGTAGCTAAAAACCCAAACTACCATTAGTTACATTTGAGCTGTAGTAAAATAATTAATACACACACATATTTAAAATTTCAAACTGAATAAAATTTACATGTTGCTAAGAATGGAAGAATATGAAAGAAGAATTACTAAGTATTATAACTTAAAGGTAAGGGAAAGAGCATTTCAAAAATGTGAGTTAGTACTTCAAAGGGTAATGGCGTATACCAAAGATCCAACAGATGGATCGTTGGGGCCGAACTAGTAAGGATCTTTCATTATCCACGAAGTAATTCCACCGAAAACTTATCGATAAAGCATACCCAATGGGAATGTAATAGCGAGAACATGGTGTCGAGTGTTTGAGACCTTACTTCACTACTTTGGATGAATAAAGAGACAAGCATTTTGAAGGTTTATACTAACAAATTGCCCTCGGACCAAGATGCATTATGCTTGAAGAATCTCCTAACCTGACAAGGTAAATGAGACTCGTTGACTAAAAGCACGCTTCATACCCGGTAGAGGATAAAACTAAGCTTTTGGCCCCGCTTCTACACCTGGTCAAAGCACATATCCAAGGAGTAGTGCCAAATTAAGCTTAGGTCTCACTTCTATGCCAGATAAAGCATCCATCTAAGGAGTGATGGTCAAATTAAGCATTTGGTCCCACTTCTACGCTGGCTAAAGCACTCATCGAAGGAAAAAGCCCCAATTATATGCATGTTCAAAGCACCAATCCAAAGGAGTGATGGTCAAATTAAGCCTACGATCCTGCCTTTAAGCTTGGCCCAAGCATGCATCCAAGAAGTGATAGTTAAATTAAGCCTTTAGCCTCGCTCCACACTTGGCTGAAGCTGTTGTCCAACAAAAGATGGCACATTAAGCTATAAGGGAAAAAATGTCTTAAAAGAAAGATTGTCCAATAAGAAAACTGACATAATCAGTCTCCTTCAACAAGACAAGATTAATCAAGAAAGGGAAAATCAATAAACAAACTTCTTGGTGGGGAGGGGGGTAAGTGTTAGACCCCTAAATTTTTTTAAAAAGTTAGGCAGAAATGTTGCTATCAAATACCAAAAGTAATTGCATAGTAACAAAGTAAAGCTATCGCATATTGAGGAAACAAGGCCATCGCACGTTGAAGATAAGGACTATTGTAGGTTGTAAAGCTATCACATGGTGATGTTGAGAAGCTATCTCAAGTTGATAATGACAAAACTATCGCACGTTGAAATGATCAAACTAATGCAAGTAGAGAATGTCAAAGTTATCGCAAGTTGAGAATCGCAAAGCTATCATATGTTGAGATGATTAAGCTATCACAAGAAGTTATCACATGGTGACGAAAGTGTTATCGTACGTCGAGAAAACTGCCAAAAAGCAACACTCTAATCAGCCACATTCCAAAGTTATGTGCATGTCAACAAAATCTCAATCTGTCATCTCCTACGAGTGTCACTTGTCAAAGATCTGAAGACGTAATTTTTCTATAAATAGACATGCATCCCATATCAAGAAGAGGCAATTTCCGATTAGCCTTCTTGTTCATTTTCATTTTGTAACTTTCAAATTGATAGAGCTTGATTTTGGGACATTAATGGCTGCCTAGGTCAAATAGTAATTAGGGCTTTATAACTAATGACTTGCTCAAATACTTATTTGCACTAATGATGACTTTGCATGACAAAGACTTGCATGCTTGCCCAAGGGATAACTCTCCTGCCACAGTACCATTGAATCCGTTGACTTAAGCATATAGGTTGGACCTAATTTGTTGACCTAAGCATATAAGTTGGACCTAATTTTTGGTCCAACGTTCAATTTTCCCAACAATTTTGAGAAAAAGAATCATTGAATTTAAAAAAAATCAGAGTAGTAGTATAAAATGTTTATGTATATCAAATAAATATGAAAGTTTTGAAAAAACAAAATATTATTTAGATTCGTTTTACTAAATAATACAATTTATATTGTTTTACTAATTTAAAACGAAATAACAATAATCAACATCATTATCGTTCAAGGAAAGCATATAATATTATTAAAAATTTATGTTGAATTAGCAGTTTGATTGGTCTAAAATATTTATATACAATTGCATGATCTTTTAAGAGCATCCACATCATATCACTTTAATTATTGACTATAAACAAATGTGCGTGGTACTTGCTTTATTATTGACGGTAACAACAATGATGGGTTTCACATGCTACTTTGAAAATCGTAAAATAATTAAATTGACAAAGTTTGAACCAACCAAAAACAAGTATAAATTGTACTTGCTTTAAAGAGAGCATGCAAAGCAAATCTGAAAACATTTTTATCAATCATTAGTTTAGTGGGAGATTAGTTTTGTAGAAGTTGAGTATACAACAGTCTTAAATGTAAATTAAAATGTGTGGAAATCTCTCACTGATGTAAGATTCCACACTGGAAAATGGTAAATACAGCGGGCTTTGTAAACTAAACCATATCTGTGTGGTTGTCTCCAGTCAGATTATTGTTGCTACAGGATTATTAAACCATCTTATTTTAATCTAAATCTAAACATCTTCAGTCAAAATTTTAGATTGATCAGACTTTGCATAGCGACTTTGGGCTGACAATGTGCTGCGAGGTTAAAAAGAAGAGACAAAAAAGAAGAGGAGGGCAACGGAGAGCAGAAAATGATGTATTCTCTCAAATGTCTAAATAACTCTGTTTATAGGATTAAGATTACAGTGTAGCAGTCTTCGTCTACACAAGCATGTTCCCCATTTACAAATTCATATTTTGCAACACCTACTTATTTGTTTGGACGCCAATAATTCAAGGTTTATTATTTGAAGTTCAAAATTCATCAAAGAAAAATTAAATGAGACACAGTTTTGACATTAATCATTCGAACAAATAACTGCACTTGAAGTGAAATCATTAACAGATGATCAAGATCATATTACAACTTCAATGACCGAAGTTCATTTCATAGCCTCCAATCAGCTTCAAATACAAGCAGGAGGCACCAAATAATCGATCCCAATGACTTTCTCCTCCTTTACCGAATCTCCGTCAATAATAACATCCTCACAATTGCTCGTCTTCTTAACAAACCCAAAATTAAAACCCTTGTTTCTCCTAACCGAAAAATCCTGACCAACAAACCCTAACCCGCAAATCCCAACCAAATCACCTTTTTCTTTCGCCAGAATCACCCTCACAACCTCCCCTGCACCCAAATCCTCCATCGCCCCTTCATCAGAAACCCAATCGACGGCCAGGGTGTCCTCGAAAATCGGATAATCTCTGACGACGGCGACATGTCGAGGATGGTCCATATACGCAGCAAGATCCTGTTTTGAATCGAAGCGAGCATGAAGGAAGTGAGTGAAATGATGACTGGAATTGGATTTAGAAGGGAGGATAGGGCCCGCGGTGAGGAAGGTCGGGTAGGGCAAGGTGGAGAGGGATCTGAGTTGGTCGAAGGTGGTAGCCACGGTGGTGGATGGAGTAGATTGATTTACCTTGAACAGAACTATGTGTTCTATGTAGGATTTGCTGCTGCTTTTGCTGTCCTGCTCCATGGGGGGTAAAAAGGAAAAAAAAAGAGGACTTTGGTGTTTAGTGAGTTCGTTTTGCAGTTGTACATAATACCCAGGGTGGGTTCTTTTCTATGGTGGAAAGTTCGCTAGGACTTTTTCTACGAGCAATGCTAAGCATGCTCTCTTTGATGGAGAACTGTGTGCTTAGCGCATCTCCAATGGTTACATTATTTGCTGAATTCGGGGAAAAAAATTTTCCAATCGTTGGATTCAAGCTTAATATTAAGCTTAACGTTCAGGATCGCATTCAGGATCCTGAACGAGGCTTGGGCGCCCATTTTATGGGCGCCCAAGCCCTGGCGCCCATTTTATGGGCGCCAGAGCTCTGGCGCCCATAAAATGGGCGCCAGGGCTTGGGCGCCCATAAAATGGGCGCCCAAGCCCCCCCCAAAAATTCCCCCCATACTTCTCCGCTAACGGCTATAAACGGTCATATTTCAAATTACAACGGCTATAAACGGTCATATTTCAAATTACAACGGCTATAAACGGACATATTTCAAATTACAACGGCTATAAACGGTCATATTTATGATTTCACTACATATATCACAATGTTATCCAGATTGTAATACACACATCTCTTCTTCTATTACAATTTTATTCTCAATTCCTTAATATTGAAAGTATGTCTCATCCGTTTCAATCATATACCGAAGCGATGAATATGGATAGCTGGGATTTAGATTCTCAACCCTTTCAAAATGGAATTCCCCAAACCGCCCCCCCTGTATCGTTCCATTCTTCTGCTCCATGGTCTGGCGATGAAGATAAGGATTTGTGTTATATTTATTGTCATTTTTCGAACGACTCGGTAAAGGGGAACGACCAAAGTGGAGAGGCGTTTTGGGCAAAAGTCATGAGTGCGTACAATAAAAAACATGTTGAAAAGACGAGATCAATGTCTGCAATCACGGGTCGTTTTGGGAAGATTAATCGACAAACACAATTCTACGAGTCGCAGATCCACAAAATAAGAACAGCAAATCCAAGTGGAATGGGTGGCGAAGCTGAATTGGTAAAATCACATTTTTAATTTACACTCATTTCTAGTCACTTTGTTATTATTTGATTTTGTTTTTCTGTTTTTGTAGAAGAGAATGGCGAACGATCAGTTCTTGAAATTATTTCCAAGAGAAAATGGTACAAAGAAACCCCACTACTATCAGTTTGCAAACTGCTATGACTTGCTTGTTAGTCAACAAAAATGGAACTCAAACACCGCAAAAGGCTTAAGAGATGTGCAGACGAAGTCAAAGGGGAAGAAAAAAGCAAGTAGATCTACTTACAATTCTAGCCCAGGCAATTCTTCTCATATGGCCTCAAATGAATGCCAAGATATCGAAGACGAAGAAGTAGTTCCCGCATTTGATGAGGACGCTAGACCGATGGGTCAACGAGCAGCTAAGAAGAAAATTGCTGTTCAATCTCAAATCGATTCTCGTTTAGCCCTAATGCATGAAAAACATGCGAGAGAAAATGCAGAACGTCAAAAAGGAAGCGCAGAAAAGCTTGCCGTGTTAAAAGAATTGACTGAGATTGAGAAGGGTCGTTTTGAGCTAGAGCGGCAACGCCAAGAGACCATAGTAATGGAAAAGGATGTCACCGGAATGGATCCAATTACATTGCAATATTGGATGGAGTACAAACAACGCATTGTTGAGAGTAGATCTGGAACAAAACATATGTAGTTGACGTATTAATTTGATATTTCTAGTTATTGCAGTTTGCATTTCCATGTACCTTCAGTTCATTTAGGTAATCAAGTGTTATTTTCGGTTTAACAATATTTAATGGTTTATCATTTTTTCGAAGCATTGTGTATATGCCCGTAATAGATTTACTTCATCAAACATAAATGACAATACAAACATAATAATTGAAGCATTACACGCTTCGTTATAGAAATAAAAAAGGCAAACATATGTAATTAAACGAAGATCCACCATCTTCAACTACTGATTTCCATGAGAATTCCAAATATGCTCCATTAAATCCCTTTGGAGTCTATTATGAATAGCTGCATTACGATATACCTCATGATGATCGTTATGAATTGCGTACTGTTCTTCATTTCGTAACGTGGTTGTGCGAAACAATTCGGGTGGTTGTCTTGCCCCCTCATACTCGAAATCAGGATAATCCATACCGCGTTCATCTTCAATGATCATGTTATGGAGAATTATACAACAAAACATAATTGTAGCCATTTTTGATCTCTTCCATAATCTACATGGATTGCTTACCATTGCAAATCTTGCTTGAAGGACCCCAAACGCCCTTTCTACGTCCTTCCTTTGTCCTTCCTGCATCGCAGCAAACTGTTTCTGTTTTGCCGTCATTGGGTTTGCAAATGTCTTCACAATCGTACTCCATTTGGGATAAATTCCATCTCCTAAATAGTATCCATGGTCATATGTGTTCTGACCAAGAGTAAATGATACGGGAGTTGACTTACCTTGCGCCAAATCGTTGAACAAATGAGATCGTTCGACAACGTTTAAGTCATTAAGAGAACCTGGCATTCCAAAGAAAGCATGCCAGATCCACAAATCATGAGAGGCAACTGCTTCTAAGATGATTGTTGGTTTTTTTTCCTTGCCGTTATATGCTCCGTGAAAAGCTTTTGGACAGTTCTTCCACTCCCAATGCATACAATCTAGACTTCCAAGCATTCCAGGCCAGCCCTTGCTTTCATGCATTTCACGCAAGCGAGTTACATCTGCCTTGTTTGGAGATCGAAGATATTCCGTCCCATAAATGTCCACAACTGATTGGCAGAAGTGATCTAGGTTTTCCAATGCCGTACTCTCTGCAATACGATATGCATCGTCTAGGGCATCGGCGGGTGTACCGTATGCTAACATTCTCAAAGCTGCAGTCATCTTTTGATGCCCACTCAAACCATGTTTTTTTGCAGCGTCCTGCTTAAAAACAAAATAATTATTATTCTGCTGAATACTTTCGAGAATTCTTATGAATAATGGTCGACTCATTCTGAATCGTCGTCTAAATGTCTCTGGACCGTAAGTTGGATCACGGGCAAAGTAATCTTGCAGCAGTGTTTTGTGAAATGCTTGCTGGTTACGGTTGATATATTTCCTACCCACTACGGAACCACCATGTTTTCCAGAAGTTGCTCCGTATGCTTCACGATATATCTCCATCAATTCCTCCTCCTCCTGTTGATGCGCTAACGCATAAGCTTCTTCTTCAGAATCACTGTCGCAAAGCAATACAGCTTTAAGTAAATTTCCAGACATTGTTTGATATTTGAGGATAGTTGTCTGATATTTGAATGTTTTGTTAGAGTAAATTGTGGTGGACAAGTATGACATCTATATGGTTATATATATATGACCAAATATTGAGTGGATAGAGGGTGTGTCAGTGTGCGGTATAATCACGTACTGTAGCCACGTTCGTTTGCCGGTCAAGATTCTCTGCTATGATGAGTGGATAGAGGGTGTGTCAGTGTGCGGTCTAATCACGTACTGTAGCCACGTTCGTTTGCCGGTCTTGATTCTCTGCTATGATTAGTGGATAGAGGGTGTGTCAGTGTGCAGTCTAATCACGTACTGTAGCCACGTTCGTTTGCCGGTCAAGATTCTCTGCTACGATGAGTGGATAGTGGGTGTGTCAGTGTGCGGTCTAATCACGTACTGTAGCCACGTTCGTTTGCCGGTCAAGATTCTCTGCTACGATGAGTGGATAGAGGGTGTGTCAAGATTCTCTCCTCATAATCCATTATATAAATTCACAAATCCTTATACGTTTAAATCATTTACAAACCTAACATTATTCAAATTACAATGTCGAACATGACATTTACGTCTCATGAATTGAAGTTGATTATGCAGTACTACATTGAAACCGATGAGAAGTGTGATAATCAGGAGTCAATGGCAATTAATTTTTGGGACACTCTGGCTGACCTGTACAACAACGATGTGGGCTCTCAAGTCAGACGTACGGCTCAAGAGGTCAGGACTGCGCACAAAAACTTTACTAGGGCATGCACGCGCTACACAAAGATTATTAACGAGGTAATATCGGAAAATGTGTTTGAGACAACACGTTCGACTTATGACGGTCGATACAATTTAAAATATGGCACGCCCTTCATTGCCCATGATGCATACTTCATACGTCAAAACTGGCTAGAAAGATTTGGATGGCCTTAAGATGACAGTATTGATAGTTGGTTATGTAACGTTCGTTAATGTATCATGAGTTGCAGTTTCTTCATATGTGCAGTCTATTATTACTGTGTCGTTTCTTATAAGTGTTCTATGTTTGAATCATTAACTAGTTAAACGAACATAAAGTATTCACATTGTACACCAACATATATAGTTTGTATTTAAACGGATACCTACAACTAATAATATACACCAACATGTATAAGTCACAGTACTCAATATACCTACAAATAATAATATACACCAACATGTATAACCCAAAATCCAAGAAAGTGACAGCATATAAATAATACACAATATACTGAAACAATGACCTAAGTACATATACTCGTACACATAAACTAAAAAGTATACAACTAAAGGGAGGCAGCGTCGTCATCGTCAACATCATCACCGTCATCATCATCTCTGTCACTGTCATCATCCTCATCTCCGTCACCGTCATCATCATCATCTCCATCATCATCATCATCGTCTACATCGTCATCCTCGTCATCCCCATCACCATCATCCCCCTCGTCCTCATCATCCCCATCGTCCTCATCTACACCACCAGCACCATACCCACTGGGACCAGCATCACCTCCGCCTTGTGATCCGAAAGGCTCATATACAGCAAGTCTAGCTGATAGCTGATCAATCTGAGCCTCTAGCATCTGTGTATGCTGCATGTACATATCATGCATGGCGTGTGTATGTGCAAGAGTCATATCGCGAAACACACCAAACCCTACTCTGGCCTGATCCAATCTAGCAGCATACTACATAAAGATGACAAAAGCCATAAAAAAACAAGCATAAAATAAAGGAAAAATGACAGTAAACAACAAACGTACCTCATACGGAGGATATAAACCGACTGAAGGCACACCAGGATAGTCGGGGTGATCTGGAAAGACTAAAGGCTGCTCAATCAAAGTACCTGTCAAGTCATACGCTCTAAAAGTGGTATCAGGCTCCAACTGCATGGGAGCCTGGGAGAACTGTGACGGAATCGGGTCAAATGAAACCTGTGGTACCTGAACTCTACCGGCTGCCAGATGAGGTCCTATATGATCAGAGTTGACCCCACGAACATAATCTGGTACGATGAATCTACGGGGTGCTACTCTAGCCCAATAAGCATCGTAATCCCCATCGATGAAAAAAGTACTACTATCCACCCATCCAGCCTGTCGTAGAGCATGTAAGTACTGATCACCGATCACCCTATGTCTACCAAACATGTCCTCGCAGGATAAAGGATCGTATGGTATACGACGATCACCCGTAATCTGATAAGCACATCTCTCTCCCAAATACCACATAGGCATAAATGCAGGTGTATGCAAAGCAACCCTACGTCTAGATACTGAATACGCAACCATCAAGGGATGGTCGTCCACCAGAAGACCAGCATCTGCTAGATGAGTCCAATGTGAGGCCCAAGGAGTCCGAATGATGTTACCACGACTACGCATATCCAGCTGTGACCTAGCCTCCATCAAGTCATGTCGTACACCTAAGGGGACATGATGTACGTACTGCATGGTCTCCCATCGTCTCATCCTAGGGAAGTAATGCTCAGCAGCCTGACTAGCCGTGTCCTGGATGCGGGGATGCATGTTTGCCGTGTACTCGTAGTACCATAACGGCAAAATATACCAAAAAGCATACATCTGCCTGACATCGCCAAGCGCAAATGAATCTAGAGCAGTATATAGGGTACCTAATATCGCCGTGCCCCAGTCGATGGTATGTAGATGGTCTAATCGGGCAAGGGAAGCTAAATAGCCAAGTCTAACCGTACCTTTTTGGTTCGAAAAAAAGGTCGAACCAAACAGGTACAACAAAAATGCTCTAGTAACTGCATCCATCATATCGGCTCTAGCTATATAACTGGTGATGTAATGCTGCAGGTACGTCAACTTAACAGAACCACTAGAGACGTGGGTAACATCTATCAGTGGTAAAAAAACAGTATACAAATTCGGCGACTCGTATAAATCATCGAATGGAAAAGGTCGAAGACCCTGTCGTCCAATCTCAATCCCAGTGAACATGTAGAAATCAACTGGGGTGATACCAAGCTCAAAATCTGAAAAATGAAACGTATGCGTGGTGGGCCACCACCTCTCAGCTAATGCCTGGATGAGAGGTCGATCAAAGGACTGAACAGGCCTAATCGACAAAAATAGACCAAAAGGGCTAGCCTGTAGCCTCTCAATAATAGGAGCAGGAAGATAGTCATAAAACTGGGTAATGCACTTAGCCCAACTACCCCGACAGTGAATGTAATGGTCCTATACATAGTTAATGAAACAACAATTTTTTATAGCGTAAGGGTTGATCAATATGAGTATGTAATGTACAAATTAAAATAACAAATTATAGTAAGGGTTCATTAATACCTGTATGGTCGTCAATGCGGTTTCGGCTCTATGCCGATAACCATCTGGCAGCTCATGTAGAACACGTAGATCGTCTGGTGAAACTCCAGGCGGTGGCGGAACGTGTAATGGTCCTGCTTGCTCCTCTGGATGTCTATGAACCGTTCTTCGGGCGATTTTGGTTGGACGCGGCGGCATTTTGAATAAATTTTCTAATTTTCAAAAAAATTTCAAAACGAAAAGTGAGGAGGAATGAGGGGAGGAGAGGGGGCGGTGCCCTTTTATGGGCGCCTGGCCTCAGGCGCCCATAAAATGGGCGCCTAAGCGTCAGGCGCCCATTAAATGGGCGCCTGGCCATTGGGCATTCTAGCCCGACTACGGGCTGAATATTCAGCCCGCTGAATATTCAGCCCGTAATCGATTGGAGATGCCCTTAGCATTGCTTTCTCTACCATAATCATGGTTGTTTCACTCATTGATTATACTCATTGCGTCATTAATGACTACCATTATTTACATGTATTGCATCTGGGTCCACAATCATTAATTCATGTTTTCCATTTAAAGTATAAAATTTTTTCTATAAGTAGAAATTTTTACCATAAAATGTACCGCATAAAATAGTAACGGTGAAAAGAAAATATTATTAATTTTTTCCCCTTATCCTTTTACCTTTGTAGTAAGAGTGAAGAGAAAATATTACCAACTTTTTCCCCCTTATCCTCTTACCTTTTCGTGGAGATATTCGTTTTGACAAATCAAATTGGAAAGAGTTTACCCTAAGGAGAGGCTCAAAGTCCTATTTTGTGTGAGCTTTAAAATTCCTCGGTACATGTATGTTAGATTCTATTAGCAGTATGTAAATATGAAAATCTACTCAAAATTCATTCAAAAAAAGTATCAACATTATTCATCGGTTTTATTAGTTATAAGACGCCGTAGAAAGAATAAAAATATCAAAATAAAGGATGAAAACCCCATAATTTGTGTTTTACCTAGAGTCGAAGTTTTGAGGATTGACCTTGATATCGGATTACACACACACAGAGTAAAGCTGAATTTGTTTTTGATGGATGTACTCTCGATTTTCAATTGGGAGTATGAGAAATAAACTTTTCATGCCTCATTCTGAAGTGAAAAGTTCAATTAAAGTGCCCAACAAGGTTAGTCTTCTTTAAGTAGTTCGACCATCTGCATAAGGTGCGTTTTTGCGGTAAACGAAAGAAGCATTTGAAAGGGCACAAAAGGAGATTGTTTAGCGAAATAGATAATGCACTCTTATACCACAAGATGAGCATTTGAAAGGGGCATGAAAGGAGATTATTAATTTTGTTATCACTAATTTTATCTTTAAGGTATTTGTATTATTTGAAAGTAGATGTATTTTGAGAATGTAACTAAATCTGAAAATTTGATAATTCAACTACAATCATAACATAGTACAATTACACTAGTACAACAATTTTAAATTACAATACAACAACGATACAAGTACGATTACAACTTGTGTTATAAAAGCAGTTTCTAACATAGTCCAGCGGCAACTAGTTCATTTCGTATGTTATCTCGAATGATTGCCATTAAACTTGCTGTAATCCTTCCAACTAGTTCACGATCGAGATCATCTTCATATGCCACAAATTCGGAGTCTCTTACATTGTATCTTTGTATGAAATTGTGAATATTCGTTGTAACAGTTACAACCTTTACTTGAACTTTACATCGACATGTTATGTAAGTGCTGACCCCAAAAGTGGCACAACACCAAAAACTTGTTGAAAAAGTTGAGATCCAGCAAATACTGTAAGAATATTAAAGAACACACAAAATTATTATAGTGGTTCGACAATCTTTGGCCTACGTCCATTGTTATCTTTATTGATTATTGATTTGGAAGAGAGTTTGAGAGTATTATAAAGACTTATATGTCACCCGTACATAGGATTGACAGGTTGTGAAGCCTAAAACTACCAAGAGTATTCGCCTTAGTGACTATGGTGAAAGGAGATAAGAGATGAAGAAGATGAAGTGCCGAAAGTCCCATTTCAGTTGTTGTATGACTTGTATTTATAGGGAATTAGCTAGTAGAGTCGTAGGCCCACTAATCTTAAAGGTCCAAACCCAAGTCAAGTCTCCAAAAGAGAGTGTCGGGTTAAAATCCCTATAAAAACTTCTCAGTACCAATGGTTTGGGGAAAAATTTGTTCCTTCTTCTTCTGCTCAACCTCCTACCTTCGATTCGTTGTATTCCAAGCGCTTTTTGATGGTTGAGTTGCTTCAAATAGTTTTCTTGATATTGCTTGTCTTTTCCTGCTTTCTTTGCTTTCTTCTCGAGAATCGTTGGAAATTCTTGTCTACTTTTTGGAAAAAGTACTCCATGACAATCAATTAAAGTAGTGCTTGAAGTCCAAGGGGTTAGGGAGGTCCAAAATGGAAGAGAAAAAAACCTCTTGGTGTGAGAGGTTTCTCTCGGTTTTGAGTGGTCGACTTGCTCCGTTACCTTTGAAATTTCTTGAATGCCATATCTTGGCTCTTCTAAACATGTCTCCAAGTTCGTGAAGTGTTTCGTCTTTATCTTGACGTTCTAACTTCTCTTGAAAATCTTCTTAGTCAAAAAACTGGTTAACACTTACCCCCCAAAGTATGTTTTCGTTGAAAACAAAGCGTGCTCTGGAGGAAGACATGTACCGACTTGTTATCTCTTAATTATAGTTTGTCATTTAGGAATTGCTTCGTGGCATTGCTTTCATTCTGTAGATATCCTTTCAACTACTTTGCATAGCCAAAATTGCATTCCTCGTGTCAAGGACAAGATCTATGCTTTAGAGGTTGTTCCATGCTTTTGTTAACCTCGATGTTCTCCTGGTTTGACTTCACGCAGTTTCTTATTCAAAAGGTTCCTCTCAGTACTGATTAGTTTCTCTCGACCTCGAGTGCTATATAAGCAACACTTTAGAAAAAAAATTACCTCACTTTTCATTCGTGCTCTTGCCTTTCTTTACTTGATTTCTTTGGTTGCTGACTCCTGAACCCCAACTCGCTTAAACTTGTCGCGATTGATCCCTTCAGTGTCGTTGATCACTAGCCTCCACCCCTCACAACTCGAATTCATCAGCGTTGCCATGCCATCCCTTCAGCTGTCGTCGCTCATTCAAAGCATTCTCCATCGACCGCTTTTGTTCATTGACTTTATTACCTGGTGCAAGGATAGATTTGGATTTTCCAAGGTTAGCGTCGCTCATTCGACATGGTGATGGTCGCTGATGGTGGTAACCGTGGTTTCTTTGATGGGAGTTGGTTGAAATTTGGGCTAGGAGTTTCTTATGGTTTGGCTTGGGTGCATTCTAGGTCAGCCTCGAGTCCATCTTAGGGCATGCCCCTATTACCTTCAAGAGACACCCGTGTCCTTGATTTTTATCCCCAAAACTCTAGAGTGCTTTAACTAACATCCATTAAAAATCAACCATGCGCATTCCATTGTTCGAATATCAATAGGATGATTCCTTTTTAAGAATAGTCATATCAGTCAAGTTTCAAAATTCAAAAAATTCCATCGCCCAGCATATTCATCGTATAACATTCTTACTGCATAACATTCTTCGTTGCTGCACTTTCGGTGCTTCTGTAAAAGAAAAGCTTCTTTGTCGCTCCAGACAACGGTTCCATTATCAATTATCCATCGATAATGGGTAAGATCTGATGCACTGTTTCATCGTGCGGTGTGGCTCATTTTTCTAACACGAGCGAGCTATCTACATGACGTGGTCTGTTCGTCATGTACGGGACACGATACTCATATTGCATAGGTTAACACTTTTACTTGCCCTGGTCAATGCTCGGAATCCATCAACACACATCGACCTCCTTTAGATTCTAGACATTGGTCACACGGGTTTAATATTCGAAATAAAGAATACTTGGCCTTGTTGAATGCCAATTTTCCTATCCAGAATGACTCTTCGATCTCCACACCTTCAGACTGATGTTAGGACGTCTACTTCTCCTAAAGTTGGATCCTCCACAATCCATGTTTCACCATCTGTACCTATCAGGCCCGGGCGTTCAACCACTGTTGAATTGCAAGGCATAGTTGTCCCAGCAGATCCATTGTTGAATCCGCCTCCTCCCTTAAATGATTATATTGCTTTGAGGATTCTAGACGACCTGCTAGAGAAAATGCTGACTATTCTCCCCCCGAAAACACTGCAAAACATATGCCGCCTACATGGGATTCCCGAGGGTGACATGCTTCTTCTTACACAGGTCTAACAAGCGCACAACAATCCGTTGAGATATACCACCTTCAATAGATACATTTTCTTAGGTAGTGTTATTCCGCCATTCAATATGTTTTTGCGCATGGTTCTTCAAGAACTTAGGCTGGCTCCATCCCAAGTTCATCCCAATGGATATGCTCTCCTGAGCCCCTTGTTTGTGCTTTTCATGAATCAATTTCATCGGCTTCCAACTTTCCACGAGATCACCTACCTCCTACACTTCAAGCAAAGGTAGGAGTCGCCTTCTTATATGATTATTGAGGCTTGATGAAGGTGCAAGGTCATCGAGAAGCTCCATGACAAACAATCTTACTTCAAGAATGAATACTTCTTTGTATGATGCTCATATGGCTTCAACAGGATTTGGCTTTCCGGATGTAAGACCCTTTCTCCTTTGCTCATGTTATACTTGGATTTCCTTGATCCAAGTGTTTAACCTTCTATTCACTTCCTTGTAGGCATTCCTGCATGAGACGTTCACGACGAGCATGCTAACACTTTAGGAACCTTACGAGTGGTTAGCTCCCAACATCATACAATTTCATACCTCTTGACTAATGAGAATTTCCGATGGTGTGGCCTGCTGCTTACTAATAGATTCGCTATCCTCGAATCACCTCCACCAAGTAGCTTAAGAGCGCCTGCTTTATCTTTCACCCGCACTCACAACTCCGGTAAGAATCTTCAGGGGAAAGTTAAAGTTCTGCCTGGTATGGCACATGTTGGGGAGCCTGTTGGAATGGGAACAGAAGAGCCAGCTACAGATGATGCCCTGCGATGAGAGGATGAGGGTGCTAGGATGTTTCCAATTCCGAAGAAGAGTGAAAATGCTGGATGGAGAGAAGGAAAAGAGGTGATGAGAGATGAAGAAAGCGAGGAAGAGGAAGGGGGCGATAAAAACCTGGGTAGTGATTACAACACTAGTGCAGAACGAGGCGGATCGTTTGGCGAGACATCTCTTGAAGGCCCCGAGCTTCATTCCTCACCCCCATCTGGAAAAAGTCGTGGTTGACATCCGTAAAAAGACTACGGAGAGAAGTAGATTGCCTTCAAGCGATGATACTACCCCGGCTCGTTCCCTTGGAGATGCCTTCGTTGGCTTAAGTGACTTTGATATCTCCATTGGCGATCTCCTCGTTGAGGGGTATCCAAACTTTAGCTTCTCGCGGGGTATCTTAAAGGAAGATAGAGAGATACTGTCTTTACTTCCATATGAACCTGGTTTATAGAGTACTTAGGGGGTCATTAGCACGATACACCCTCACTAGAATCACGAACACATATCCCTGCATTCGTTTTGTATCCCAAAATTCCGATTCTTATGTTATCTTTCTTCTTGTTTCAGTTTCTATGGCCAGAGATGGATACTGCAAGTTCTAGTGTAATATGGATGGGTTTAGAGGATGAACTCCCGATCTATATCTGCCTCATTCCAAGCATTGTGAGTCCAAAGAAGAGAGGTTTAGGAGGAAAGAATTATGGGAAGCATATGAGGATCATAAGGCTAAAAGGGAAAGAAAGAAAAGGCAGGCTGAAGAGAGGCTGTCCTCCGATCAGCTCAAATAACACAAAGAGTCGCAAGGTCATGACGTCCCCTCCTTTAACACTCCTCTGCCTCGCATTGAATCTCAGCTTCATCCTTCTTACTAACAAGTCCCTGCTTCGAAGTCCTTGACCACAACCGTGCCTCTACACTCCACGGGCATCTTTGCTTCCTCGTCCTCTCTTCCAACTGCCCCACCCCATCTGTAGGCTACTTTTCCTGATCTTTTCTTCTAGAGCATTATGTTTGATCAAGACATGGAAGACATTCCATAGGAAGAGGTAAACCGGGATGTCCAGTAGGATCAAAAGCATGTTGACCAGGGCAATAAATGGAGAGAAAAAACTTTGCTTCGCTCCCACCAAGGTTAACAAGACTAACTATACAAATATCCATTCCTTTGACTCTAAGAAGAAAAACTATGATAATAATATTGTAGGGTTAAATGGGGAACTGGAGAAGATGAAGGCGAAGAGGGACAAAACCTTAGAATCCAAGGCCAATACTGACAAATTGATGACTAAAATGAAGAAGGCCCACGAAGATTCTATTACTATGTTGCAAAACACATTGAAGGTTTCCCATGAAGAGGGCATTGCTCTGAAAACCAAGATTACCGAGAGGGATCTAGCCTTTACCGAGAAGAATGAAATCATCTGAGGCAGGGACCAAACTATTGAAGAGTAGGTGGCCAAACTTCAAAAGCTTTGCTCCGAGAAAGACAAGCTCATGGAGAGCCTTCTGTTAGCAAAGACCAAGAAACTAGATATAAAGGTCGATTACTCCATTGCCGTGTAGGAGCAGAAAGATATAAAAGAGAAAAGGGCCAACGAGAGAGAGGAACTGAATAATACTCTCAACACTTCCATGCAAGTGTGGTTATACACAAGAATCTAAAGTGGCTGGGGAGCACATATTTTGAAACCCTTGCAGAAGCTTACGAGGAGGTGCTATGTTGTTCCAACACAGCCGGTGAAGGTCTCACCGAGGAAGAGCTAATGGTACCTTGACATTGAAGACATAGCAAAGCTCAAGGATGGAAATGTCATACTAGCTACAGAAGACGTCGCCACTGCTATTGTTGCTGTTGAGGCTTCCTTTGGAAAAAGTGCATCAGGTCTAGCTAAATCATTGACTCTAAAATCTAAAGAGCCTGGGGTGGATATTCCAAAGAGCGAAGGGGCCAGCCTCGTGGCCACATAGACAATTCCGACATTAGCAGTGGCCACTTGTGACAAGCCTTACATTCCTCCCATCACGGACCAGCCGATCCAGTACTCACTCGAGGAGGGCAAACTTTCCAAGTCTCTTACTTCTCAATTGGTTTCGGGCAAAGGTTTATCTCTTATTTCACCCATGTTCGAGAACCTTCAGTACTTGCGTGAATCCATGACTAGCCTTTATCATTCTATTGCTAACCTTTAGGTCATTTTCTGCCTCCGCCTTCGGCTACTCAAGGATCGGGCACTAGGGCCATTTTACTACGTTGATTTCCATCTCCACGGGGCACGTTGCTCCAATCTTACCCTTGGCTCTGAACCTGGCCTCGATTCCCATAAGATCACGGTCCTGGAAAGGGTGGAGTACATCTCTCAGTCCTTGAGGGAAGACGTTTTCTTCACTAGCATTGTGGGCCCAGCCGGTCCTATCATAGCGGCGAAGCAGCCGGGGATTGACCATTCTAAGGTCATAATCAAAAAGGAGCTGGAGTCAAGAATTTCATCATCTCTGTGCCTACAAGAACCTTTGCAAAACTCCCTACGATTAGGTTGAGGCCGCTAAAGTTCCAAATCAAATCCTCCGAGACTTCTGCCGGGAAGACTACCGACGTGCCCATGCCACAACTGAAGGAGAGGCTACCCATTTTGAGGGTGATACTCCCAAAGAGGGCAAGACCAAAGGAGAATAAAACCATAAAAGGCGCACTAGCAACTCTAGTCAAAAGGGCGGTAAGAGAGGGAAGAACAAATAGGCAATTCCTGGAGCTTGCGGGTATGGTATCTTGTTTTTGTAGTGCTTTTTTGTTGAAAGCGAGCCATGTTTGTGCAGGAACGTCCCCCGCTACCTTTGTACATAAAAAATGTAGTAATGAAGGATCACTTTTTGCTTTGTAATCCCTATTCCTTTTACTTTTCCATATTTTATATCATGTGCATGCTTACGAATAACTACATGCATATATAATATAACTACTTTTACTCCAATTTCCCTACATTATATATGTCTGCTCTTGTGCAATACATATATAAATAAAATTCTTGCAATTGCTTTGGTTATATTATATTATTTACCCCTTTTTATGGTTTCCAAAGCGTTCCATTTGGTGAAATAGAGCCATGATTGGACCACCTCCGTGGTTATTCCTATTTTGGATAGGTCAAGTTTTCTTCGATCAATAATTGCTACACATAGTCCAGGTTCTGTATTGCTCCCTATCATCGAGGAGCATTAACTGTAATACTTACTTCATGTTTATATATTTTTACCGCGAACCAAATCCTATTCGTAGTGTCTACTTTTCCAAATACCAGAATATGAGCATCATTAAGAGACAACACAGAGGGCAAACTAGCCGATCGCCCCTAGTCCAATTGTGCTTTCCCAGTCATGATCCTAGACCGAAAAGTATGATAATACCCATCCTAGATTTTTGATGACTATCCTCACTTATCCTCAACCAAGCATGTCCAACTAGACCACTAGCGCTATCGTGGAAATACAGCTTGCACACTAGTCCATGTCTACGAGAAATGCTTGATTTTGAGCATTCCTACTTGACGCTGCCGACTTCGTAGTAGTGGACGATACCTGCAAGTTGGGGTTGAATTATTTGATCAACTCCTATGTGGTCCTCCCTTTTTGACGTTGCCAGACTCTAGGCAATGAATAAATTATGAAGGTCGGGTTCAAATTATTCGATCAACCTTTAAGTAGTTGTCCTTTCTCATCATTGCCAATCTCTGACAATGGAGAATTCCTAAAGATTGGGGTTGAATTATTCAATCAACCTCTTTGTAGTTATCCCTTCTCATCATCGCCAATCTTCAAGAAATGACAAATTCGTGAAGGTCGAGGTCGACTTATCCGATCGAACTTTGAGTGGCCATTCCTTCTTGACATTGCCAATCTTTGGGCAATGGCAAATTCTTGAATTTCGGGGCTGTTTGCACAAAAAATGGACAAACACCTCAAAGTCGTATGATTTAGTTGATTTTATGTTGTTCTTAGTAATTTGGGTGAGTTATGCAAATAAGTAAAAAACAGGGGCTAAATTGTAAAAAGACACTCAGATTTATAGTGGTTCGGCCAGAACATGCCTACGTCCACTTCATATGTTATTCTCTCTTTTCTTTCAGATTACAAGTACAAAGCTTTGTATACAAGTATATGAAAGTTGTTTGAAAGTTCCTTCCGTGCTTGAGCTCTCAAACTTGTCTGCCATTGTTGTACCCCTGCCCCTCTATTTATAGAGTGAGGCTGGGGGTAGGGGTCTTGGATGTATATAGCTGCTGGTGGGCCTGGGCTGAAGCAATCTAGCCTGGCACATCTGGTTCGGCGGAGCTTTGGAGTGGTTGGTTTGGCAGAAGATGTTGTGTCGTTTGGACCGGTAGTAGGTGGAGTGGTCCGGCGATGGAGGAGAGGCCTTGGTCCGACAGGGGGTTGGTTCGGTGGTAGAGGTTGGAGGTTGATTCGGTGGCAACCGCTGCGTGTTGGTCCAGTGCCGAAGGGGTGTGCTTGGTTCGGTATTTGTAGATGAGAGGTTCGGTTCGGTAGTGGTATGCGGTGTCTCTGGTTCGGCACTCTCGGGAGAGGCTGTTGGTTCGGTTGTGCGTAGGAACGGGGTTGGAGCCTTGGTTTCGGCAGAGAGATGGCTCGGTGGTTCCTGTGGTTCGGCAAGGGGTGAACTGGTTCGGCTAGGTGTGGAAACGCACCCAACATCTGCCCCCCAAAGTGGGGCATATGCCGGCATATGTCGCGCTTTGTTTTGGCTCGAGGGTTCGCATCTGGTCCGGTGTGCCGAACCAGCTGGTCCGGCCGATGCATTTTGCCTATAAATATGGGCCTAGAGTACTCGGTTTTCCAAAAACTTGACTTTGCCGAATCAACTCTGCCGAACCAAACGCATTAGCCGAACCAGGATCCTGCTTTTACCGAATCAGGTGACATCCTTTCTCCGCCGAATGAACATACTTCGTTTTACCGAATGAGCTTAAAAATTTACTACCGAATGGGCCTTATTCTGAGGATGCCGAATGAACCTGTGTGTTTTGAATGCCGAATGAGGCTTTGCTTCATATTGCCGAATGAAAACTTTTTTAATACCGAATGGACTTTTACGCATGGGTTATGAATGAAATTTTCGACTTGTATACGCTTGTTTGTTTATATTTCTGCACTTCTTGTTCTAACAACACGTCTTTCGCTTTTATGTTTGTAGATAAATGTCTCACAAAGTGGAAACCCGATCAGATAAACGGAAGTCTAAGGGCGAAGGAGAGTCCTCCTCCATGCCCCCAGCCCAGCCAAGACCGGCGCAACATGGACCTGCCCCGAGGTCGTTAGTGGATGGGTATGGTCCCCAGGAACTTCTGAATTCTCCGCCCGATTGTTTTCCTAGCTCCCTCAGGGAGGAGCAGCTTGATGCCATATCTCGTTCTTTTGGGATTGATAGAGCGCCCATGGTGCTGCCAGGGGCTGGAGTTATGCCATATGATAGAGCGTCCATGAGTCTCTCTTCTCCTTCTTCTCCATTCTCTCTCTCTCCAGTTCCTGAACATTCCTTACGAGAGTCTGCATGCTCTTCATTTGATGATGAGGCCACCGAGGAATTCCCAACTCTCTGCATTTCTTCTTTAAAAGAGTTAGACCTATGTTTAATTCTTTCGCTGCTTGCGATATTGGCAAGTAAAAGTACTTCGATACTAGTTCAAATGTTAAGGCCGTTTTTTCCTTGTTCATCGTTAATTTCTTCTTATTTCTTTTTTTTTTGCCTTTTGATTCTTCCTTCTGATCATCATTATATATCCTGTAGCTCAACTTGGACTTCTCTATCTCATAACTCAAGTCGTTGAAGATGATATTGAACTCTTCAGAAAGGGTCAGAGAAGCTAAACGAGGATCTGAAGGATGGTTTAGAGGAATGACATTGATTATTTCATCCAAATCTGGTACTTCATTGTTCAAACCACTGAATGATCCTTTACTGAAATCTAGTTGAGCATCATCAAATCCACTGGGCAGACCATCAATATCGTTCCAAAGATTATGATCATCTAAGTAGTGCAATTGGTTATTCATGGCCGCAGAAGGACTGATCATGTAATTTCGTATACGATGTTGAAATGTGTAGTCAATGCAAAGAAGATTGAAGCTGGTAATGAATGTGCATTTCATCTTGAGTGTTCTGAGTTCAAGCCTTGCTTCCCCTTCTTTTCTTTTTAGGTTTTCATAACTTGATCGTTTACTGTTTGTTTAATGAATTCCTCTTCTGAATTGGACAGGTGGGACTTCCGATCAACATGCTGGGAGCTCCGACCCTGCGGCTAAGTAAGCTTGGAGAGTTGGTAGGATGAGGGCGAAGCGTGGACGCAGCTGGTTCCTTGTCTGGATTCGGCCACCTTTTGATTTCTTTTTATTGCTGTTTATGTTAGTCCAAAACATTGATGTGACTGTAATAACATTATTAGTGATGAATGACTTTATGTAATTTCATAACATAAGCTGATTCCTTTATATTGGAATGTTATCGCTATTTTGTTGTGCTGTGTAAGTGATGTAACTATGCATGTTACTAGTGGCTTGACTGTGCCTGATGCCAAGATTTTTGCTTAAAGCATAATTTTCTCATTTTGCAACGTAAATGTGATGTGTGAATATGAACTGCAGCTATGCATTAATGTATAAAAGTAGAAGGTACCGCCCTTCATGTTTCGGCTGTGGACGACAACTTTGTGCGCCCTGTAAGACTAAGCACGGAATGCTGTTGAGTGTCTCGTCATCCGATTGTAAGTTTCTGTTCCCATTAGCGAGCGTTCCCTATTTCATGTCCTGTACTTTCAAGCACCGTTACGGAGAATAGGAGAAAAGTTTTAAATGAAATGGAAATATAGGAAAAGTAAAACTTCCAGTCACGGAAGGCCGTCGATGTGCTTAAGTTCATGGCAAACGGGTTTTGTAGTCACTTTCCCTAGCTGTGGGTCTTGGGGACATTTGTCACCCATCTTACGCCTCTGCGGGGAGTTTTCTTTTTTTACCACAGCCGCACTTAAGACACATCGGAGCCGATCGCGCACAGTAACTACCCGGGCCATTATGGCCCGTAATCGCGGGTATTATTCGATTTACTGTGGCCGACTAGCGTGGGGGCCGATCGTCAACTGTGAACTGCCCCTGGCTGGCCACACCTTATGTTGGGGCTTATGGTCGGTTCACAGTTGCCGGCGAGCCGAATCGCTGTAATGAGCTGTCATGGCATAATCGGCCTTCTCGGTGGCTTATACTAGGCTTATTACAGTCGGCTTTAAGGGCCGAGGCAAACAATGAGTTAGCTCTCGGTAGAGGGATGCCAGAGCGAAAGTGTCTCATTGGCGAGGGCATAGGATCGTAGCGTACCTGTTAGATTTTGTCCAGGTGGAGTTGTGTTGTGAAGCTCTGAATTGAAATGTCATATGCAAAGGATTTTGTTCAACAGCAAAGGATAAAGCTTAACAAGTAGCCAAGATACAAAGGAACAAGTTAACAAAAGCCAAGTTTTTTTTAAAGTGGTTCGGCACGAAAATGCCTACGTCCACTGATTCTCTTTGTTAATTCACTTCATATGGGCAGTACAAGTTAAGAAAAGTATCGACGGAGGTGTCGGATGTTCCATGCCCTTTGGAACACCTCTTCGTCCACTGTTGACAAAATATAAGCTCCGTTGTGGAGATCTTTATGAATTACATATGGTCCGTCCCAGATGGGGTCCAGTGCCCCGGGGCGCGGAAAGATTCGCTTGAGGACAAGATCTCCTTCTTGTAAGCTGCGATGCTTGACTTTGGAGTTGTATAGTGCTGCCACTTTTTGTTTGTGAGCTGCTACTTTGAGTGCTGCATCATTTCTTCTCTCCTCAATCAGATCCAAAGACATGAGGAGATGTTCTTCGTTTTCTTCTGGGTTGTAGTGGATCCTATGGTGGGAAGGCACAATAGTCTCAACTGGGAGCATTGCCTCCGATCCGTATGCCAAAGAGAAAGGAGTATGCCCTGTTGATTTATGAAAGATGTGCGTAGGCCCAAAGTGCCGTAGGAAGTTGATCCACCCAAGCGCCCTTTGACTTTTCAAGTTTCTTCTTGATCAGTGTTTTGAGAATTTTGTTGACAGCATCGACTTGGCCGTTTGCCTGGGGATAAGCAACGGATGAGAAGCTTTTGTGAATCCCGTGCTCTTGGCACCAGTTGGTGAATTCCTTGCTGTCAAACTGAAGTCCATTGTCTGATATGATTTTGAGTGGTACTCCGTACCTGCACAGAACATTTTTGATCAAGAAGTTAATGATTTTTGTCGAAGATATTTTATTTAGAGGTTCTGCTTCCACCCATTTGGTGAAATAGTCAACTGCTACTATAGCATATTTAGCTCCGCCTCGGCCCATTGGCAGTTCACCAATCAAGTCAATTCCCCATACTGCAAAGGGCCAAGGGCTAGTCATTTGAGTGATCTCATTTGTCGGTAGTCGAGGAATTTTGGCAAATTTCTGACATCTGTCACATTTTCTGACGAAGTCTAAGGCGTCTTTGTTCAAGGTGGGCCAGAAATATCCATATCGGAGTATCTTCTTTGCCAGAGTCTGCCCTCTAGTGTGATCTCCGCAACTTCCCTGGTGGATGTTGGATAAGATTTCCTTGGCTTCCCTTCCAGCGACACATCGTAATAAGGGGTTAGAGAAGCCATGCCGGTAGAGGATTCCTTCTTGCAGTGTGTAGCGGGAGGCTTTCCTCAAGATTTTCCTGACTTCGCTACGCTCGCTGGGCAATGCGCCATCTTGTAAGTATTTTCGGATAGGAGCCATCCAAGTTTCTTCTTCAATCGCAGCTATCAGATCCTCCCGTTCGAAGATCGGGGCTAGTTGTTTTGAGACGTCTATTGCTCCCGAAAAGGAGTTGTTCTTCATGCTGGCTTGCTTTGCTAGTTCATCGGCCTCTTGATTCTCCTCTCGAGGAATGTGTCTGATCAAATAGTGATCCACTTGGTTAAGTAGCAGCTTGGTCTTCTTTAGATACGCTGTGAGTCGTTCTCCTCGAGTCTGGAATTCTCCCAGTATTTGATTTACAATAAGTTGAGAATCACTATGGAGACATAAAGAACTGACTCCAATTTCCAGTGCAAGTTCTAATCCGGCTATCACTGCTTCGTATTCTGCGTCATTGTTGGTGGCAGCGAATTCCAATCTTAGGGCGTAGTGCAGCTTCTTTCCCCTGGGTGTGATTATCACAACACCTGCCCCTGAGCCTTGTTCGTTCGATGCTCCATCTACGAAGAGATTCCACTTGATATCTTCTGACACCTCGGATTGCTCCCTACCTTCACCGGTGGTGAATTCGGCAATGAAATCGGCCATAGCTTGTCCCTTGATGGCGGTGCGGGGGTGGTAGGTGATATCATATTGACTCAATTCAATGCACCATTTAAGTAACTGCCCAGAAGTATCGGGACGATGAAGTATTTGCCTTAGTGGTTGATCGGTTAGAACTCGGATGGAATGAGACTGGAAGTAGTGTCGCAGCTTCCGTGATGTGATTAGTAAGCAGTACGCTAGCTTCTCAAGTTTAGGGTATCTGACTTCTGCCCCTGTGAATCTCTTGCTTACAAAGTATACGGGTCGCTGCGCGCGGTTGTCTTCTCTCACCAAAGCGGCGCTCAAAACGTGGGATGATACAGCAAGGTATAGGTATAGTTCCTCGCCTTCATTTGGAGTTGAAAGTACCAGTGGTCTTTGGAGGTGTCCGATTAAGTTAAGGAAGGCTGTCGAGCATTCGTCAGTCCATTCGAACTTTCCTTTGTCTTTCTTTAGAGCTTCGAAGAAAGGGATGCATTTGTCGGTTGCTTTAGAGATGAACCTACTCAGGGCGGTCACTTTCCCGTTTAGGCTTTGCATCTCTCTTCGAGTAGATGGTGTCTTGATATCTTGTAAAGCTCGGACTTGTTCGGGGTTTGCTTCAATCCCTCTGGCATGAACGATGAATCCCAAGAACTTTCCCGATGATACTCCGAAGGAGCACTTTAAAGGGTTCAGCTTCATTCCATATTAGCGAAGTACTCGAAACATCTCGTCCAGGTGGTTTATATGGTCGTTGGCTTTCCTCGATTTTACCAGCTGTCATCCACATAAACTTCCATAGTTCGTTCTATCAGTTCTGCAAACATCTTATTGACGAGGCGCTGACAAGTAGCTCCGGCGTTTTTAAGTCCAAATGGCATTACCTTGTAGCAGTACAATCCTCGGTCAGTGATGAAGCTAGTGTGGTCTTGATCGGGGGCGTGCATAGGGATCTGGTTATATCCTGAATATGTGTCCATAAAGGATAAAAGTTCGTGTCCGGCAGCGCTGTCCACGAGTTGGTCGATTCGGGGGAGTGGGAAGCAGTCTTTCGGGCAAGCGTCATTTAAGTTGGAGAAATCGATGCATGTTCGCCACTTCCCGTTAGCTTTCTTTACCAGTACCGGGTTGGCGATCCATTCTGGGTAGATGGCTTCCCGTATGAAGTCGTTGGTAAGTAGGTCCTTCACTTCTTCCTCTAGGGCTGCTGACCATTCTGCCCCCATGCTTCTCTTTTTCTGCTTTACTGGTACCTTGGTAGGATCGATGTTTAGTGCGTGGCATGCTATGTCCGGGGAGATTCCAGTCATATCAGCGTGCGTCCATGCAAATACATCCATGTTGTGGCGAAGAAAATCAATGAGTTGATTCTTTAATTCTCTTTTTAACTGAGATCCGACTCTCAGCAGTTTACTTGGGTCGCGTTTGTCTACAGATACGAATTCCATAGCCTCTGCAGGCTCGGCAGTGGCCTCCTCCTCTTTGTCCCTGGGGTCTAATTCATTGAAAGGATCACTGGTATACCGAAGAGGAGGGGCTTTCTTTAGTTGCTATGCTTCCAAGCTTTTCATGCAGAGAATGGTCTCTGCATTTTTACCTTTATCTCTCCTGCGATTATTGCGAAGTTCGGTTACATAGCAGTCCCGAGCGACATCTTGATCTCCCTCTATTTCTCCTATTTCGTTATCGGTTGGAAATTTCATTTTCAGGCACCACGAGGCTAGGACAATTTGGAAGTCAGACAAGGCTGGTCTTCCCAAAAAGGCGTTGTAGGCCGAATGGTTCTCTATTAGTACGAACGTTTGTTTTCGCACAGTGGAGCGAGGATGACTTCCTATTTCAACAAAAAGGTCCAGTTGCCCGAGGGGCATCTTCGCATCTCCAGTGAAACCATGTAGTGGTTTGTTGCAGGGAGACACATCCTTCATTGATAGCTTCATTTTGTCGAAAGCATGCTTGAATAGGATATTCACCGAGCTTCCAGTGTCTATTAAAGTTCGGAAAACTTTGGCTGGTCCGAACCAGGCATAGATGACCATAGGATCCATGTGCGGGTACTGTCTTCCCTCTAGATCACGCCTACTGAATGTGATGTCGTCATTCTCTTTCCGTTTCGGGTGGCGTTATTCCATAACAGAATTAACGCAGCCTTCAGCGTTCCTCAGCGACTTACCATATCTTTCCATCTCTGCCCAACTTCTGTCGGCGATGTGTGGCCCCCCAGATATTGTATGAACCACTATCTTCTCTTGGCTGGAACCGCTAGTGTTGCGGTTTCCTCCGCCTGTTTCTGGGTGGAGCTGCCCTGGGTTTTCCTTGGCGGGAGCTGGAGTCCTATCCTGCCCCTTTACATAGCGTTCCAGCCTCTTTCTCCTGATGTGTTCTTCAATCAGGTCTCGGAGATGGCGGCATTCATTGGTATCGTGCCCATGAGACTCGTGGAAACGACAGAATTTTCCGGACTGGATTGCGCGACCTGACTCTTTCTTGTACGGGGGGCGCTTGTATGTAAGCTCGTCCTGGGTGGCCAGGAAGATGTTCTCGACTGTTTCATTCAAGGGAGTGTAAGCGTCAAATCTCGGTCCTGGTCGGTACAAGCGCTTTTCTCCCTTCTTGCCCCCTGCATTGTCTCTGGAGTCGTTTCTTCGAATGTCCTTCGCTGCGGCGGGGGCGTTTCCATGAGCCGTCTTAGCCTGTGGTCCTGTCTGCCTTTCAGTGGCAGCCTCTTCGAGTCTCATGTACTTCCCAGCTTCATGGAAGAAATTGGGCAAGGTAGCTGGTTTTTCTTTAGTTAGTCTTCTAGCAAACTTGGTATCCGGATGCACACCACTACAGAGGGCCATTAGGACAAGTTTCTCATCAGCATCTTGAACTGCTGCCGCCGCGGCATTGAACCGGGTTAGGTATTGCTGCAGTGTCTCTCCGGATTTCTGTTTGACATTGGATAGAGAATAAGCATCCTTGGGTTGTTCCACATGAATGCGGAACTGGCTAATGAACTTTTCCTTCAACATTTCCCATGAACTGATGGATCCTTGGGGTAGATGGCAGAACTAGGAGGTAGCTAGATCTGCTAAAAATAGTGGAAAGCATTTGCATAATACTCCTTCCGTTGCCCCGCTCATGAGCATATGTTGTGTGTATCTTTGCAGGTGTACAACGGGGTCAGAGGTTCCCTTGTATGGTTCCATTGTCGGCATTTTCCACTCTCGGGGGGTGATGGCAATTTCAATATCGCGGGTGAAAGGGCTGGTTACCCTAGCACCTATCCCACGATCTCTTTGGTCCCGTTGGACGCATTCTCTGAACAATCGTGCCATCCTCTCATCAGAATATGGGGCAGATAAGAAAGAGCTTGATTCTTCCCTGCGGGATCGATCTCGTCCAGATGACCTGTAGGGATGGTATAGTCTATCACTTCTGACGTTATCCAATGGCTGTCTTTGGCTGCTCGGATGCATGCTAGGACCAGCTACAGTTGGCCCCTGCCTTGATCTTCCCCTGTGGGGTTCTGTTTCGAGCATTTCCATGGGGTCAACTTCGGGTTGGGTTCTAGCTCGGCTCCGTTCAGCGGGGTTTCTATGATTAGGCGGCATGACTGGCTCAGCTACATCCGACCCTCGCCTGGTGCCTCCCACATTGGGTTCGGTTCCAAGCGCTTCCTCGAGTCGGAGTTCGGGCTGAGTCCGGGCGCGGCCCCTATCACTGTTGTTCCTGTTGATAGCTTCTTCGAAGAGGGAAGACCTTTGTTGTCTCCGAGATCCTCCAGATTGAGACTCACCCCATGATTCAGTGTTGCGGTTGGATTCTTCGGCATCCCTCAAGCGTGACATGAGTTGGTTCACCAAAGCTTCTTGTTGGGATGCGAAGTGGTTAGTCACTTCAACCACAACTCTGTCTAGGTCTGCCCTAGTGATTGCTGCCGGTTGTTCCACGACAGGGGCTGTCGGAATTGCCTGATCTACATTTGGCACTGCTGTCGTAGTGGGATGGTTCTCTTGATCTGGATCCACTGGATCTGGAGCGCTGCTGGTTGCAACGTTCTTTCCCTTGTTGGCGTCTTTTCTCGGCCTGGAAGTCATGTTTCCTAGGCAATGAAGGGTGCTATTGGGAAAGAAGGTTGAATGAGGGAAGCTGAAGCTTCGAGTTCCAAGCTCTCAGTGAAAGCACCAAAAATGTTTGCACAAAAAATGGACAAACACCTCAAAGTCGTATGATTTAGTTGATTTTATGTTGTTCTTAGTAATTTGGGTGAGTTATGCAAATAAGTAAAAAACAGGGGCTAAATTGTAAAAAGACACGCAGATTTATAGTGGTTCGGGCAGAACGTGCCTACGTCCACTTTATATGTTATTCTCTCTTTTCTTTCAGATTACAAGTACAAAGCTTTGTATACAAGTATATGAAATTTGTTTGAAAGTTCCTTCCGTGCTTGAGCTCTCAAACTTGTCTGCCATTGTTGTACCCCTGCCCCTCTATTTATAGAGTGAGGCTGGGGGTAGGGGTCTTGGATGTATATAGCTGCTGGTGGGCCTGGGCTGAAGCAATCTAGCCTGGCACATCTGGTTCGGCGGAGCTTTGGAGTGGTTGGTTCGGCAGGAGATGTTGTGTCGTTTGGACCGGTAGTAGGTGGAGTGGTCCGGTGATGGAGGAGAGGCCTTGGTCCGGCAGGGGGTTGGTTCGGTGGTAGAGGTTGGAGGTTGATTCGGTGGCAACCGCTGCGTGTTGGTCCGGTGCCGAAGGGGTGTGCTTGGTTCGGTATTTGTAGATGCGAGGTTCGGTTCGGTAGTGGTATGCGGTGTCTCTGGTTCGGCACTCTCGGGAGAGGCTGTTGGTTCGGTTGTGCGTAGGAACGGGGTTGGAGCCTTGGTTTCGGCAGAGAGATGGCTCGGTGGTTCCTGTGGTTCGGCAAGGGGTGAACTGGTTCGGCTAGGTGTGGAAACGCACCCAACAGGGGCCAATTTATTGGATGAATCTCTAGTATGAGTTGTCCTGCCTGGCATTGCCAATCTTTAGGCAATGCCAGATTCCTGAAAGTCGGGGCCAAATTATCCAATCAACCCCTAAGTGGTTATTACTTCTTGATGTTGCTAATCTTCAGCGACACCAAATTCCTGAAGGCCGGGATCAAATTATCCAATCAACCCCTAGTATGATTTTTCCTTCCTGACTTTGCCAATCGTGGGCAGCACCAGATTCCTAAAGGTTTGGCCAAATTATCTTATCGACCCTTAGTGTGAGTTTACTCCCCTTGGTCCCCATTCTTGGGCGGAGGAAACTTATACCTGACTGTCCTGCTAGTCGCGCAACACAAAATTCTTTGCTTGTGCGAACATGGTTCCACCAGTTCATGAAGCTAATTATATATATTAACGAACACGCGGCATGTCCTACCTGCCACAAAAGTCTCTAAGTGGCTTATTTGCAAAAATAAAATAAAAAATAATATAATAATGAAGAAGCAGGTCACTATTCCATGCCCACGGAATCAGAATTTCATCAAAGGTAGCTAGCTTGAATGTTCCGTCTCTAAGCTTTTGTTCAGTTGCGTATGGGCCTTTCAAGTTCGGAGTCAATGCCCTTGTACCAGGGAGAATTCATTTTAAAATGAGATCCTCTACTTTAAGATTATGGTTTCAAAACTTGGCATTAAAGTGCCATGCTACTCTTTTCTGGTGAATAACAAGCCTTAGTTTAACTTCTTCCCTTTTCTCATCAACCAAAGCAAGGGACTCAAGCAACAGTTCCTCGTTTACTTTAGGATCAAAATGCCTTTTACGATGAGAAGGGCTTTTAGTTTTACTAGGATCATAGCTTCTGATCCATACACCAAAGCGAATGGTGAATGTCCAGTTGCTGACTTATGGGTTGTCCTATAAGTCCATAATGCTAGCAAAAAATCATCGACCAAGTTGCCCTTAGCTTTAGTTAATCGCTTCTTCAAGTTGGACTTGATAATTTTATTCACCACCTCCATTTGTCTTTGTGCCTGTGCTACTGCTGAGAAGATCTTTTCGATTTTGTACCATTTGCAAAAATCCTTGAACTCGATACTTTTGAATTGAGTTTCGTTGTTCGCGATGATTTTTTGAGGTACTCCGAATTTGTAGATGATATTTTTGTTGCGAATTTGATCATCTTTTTCATTGTGATCATGGCAAGCGATTCCACTTCATCCTACTTCGTGAAGTAGTCCACCGCAACTATTATGTATATATCTCCACCTTTCTCGATCGGTGGCACACCGATTAAGTCAATTCCTCAAACCGCAAATGGCTATGAGCTAACCATTTGTGTAAGCTCTATAGATAGGGCTCACGGAACATTCGCAAATCTCTAGAAACGGTTGCATCTTCTGGTGTAATCTGCTACATCGTGATTTATTATCGGCCAGAAATATCCATGGCGAAGTGCTTTTTTAGCCATAATCTACCCCTTGTGTGATTACCACAACTGCCCCTGTGGATTTTCAAAGGATCTTCCTAGCCTCATCCTTGGTTACATACCAAGTAGGAGGTTGAGTATCCTCTTTTGTACAATAGTTCTTCTTGCATCATGAATCAAGATGCTTTTTGAAGGAGTTTCTTTCTTTCATATCTATCTCTTGGGAGAGTCCCCTTAATCAAATATTCTTTGATCGGAGTCATCCATGACTCTTCTTCCTCCATGGCCTCGAAAATATAGTCGACGTCCATTTGGTCGATGTTTGGAGCCGTCAAAACCTCTATTGGAACCCGGCCCATCATCTGTGCTTCTCCAGAGCTTGCCAGTTTGGCCAATAAATCAACTTCTGTGTTCTCCTTCCTAGGGATAGGCATGATGGTGTAGTGCTCTACATCATCCAACAGTTTTAATGCTTTTGTCAGGTAAGGGGCAAGTCTCGTACCCTTAGCCTAATATTCCTTTCTAACTTGCAACCCACTAGTTGGAAATCACTGAATATATGAAGTGTCCTTATCCTCGTTTCCTTTTCTAATCTCAATCCCAATATCAATGCTTCGTACTCAGCCTCATTGTTTGTTGCAGGAAACTCTAGCTTTAGTGCATAACAAACGGACTGTTCTTCTGCAGTTTTGAGCACAACTCCTGCACCTAAACTATGTTCGTTTAAAGCGCCATCAACAAATAACTTCCAATGGGGAGCTACATCTGCATTGTCCTCTTCTTTACCATCTCATGCGGTAAACTTGAAGGTCAAATCTGCCAGCGTCTGTCCATTTATCGCACTCCTTGGATGGTAGGTAATGTCTTGTTGGCTCAACTCTATGTTCCACTTTAGTAGCCACCCTGAAGCCTCTGGTCGATATAACACTTACTTCAATGGCTGATCCATAGGAACTTTGATCAAATAAGCTTGGAAATATAGTCGCAACTTTCTCAATGCGATCAGCAAGCAATATGATAGTTTTTCTAACTTTGGGTATTTCTTTTCAACTCCTATAGACTTCTTAATGATATAGTAGACTAGCCTTTGATTTCTTGGCTCCTCATGTAACAATGCTGCACTCAATGCATAAGCACACGGACAAATAGATGAATAAGCCCTCTCTGTCAAGCGGTTTGGTCAAGACTGTTGGCGTCTCCATGTGCTTCAATAACCATTCGAAGGCATTTCGACAATCCTGACTCCACTCAAAGTTTTTCTTAATTTTCTTGAGAGCATCAAAGAAAGTTATGCATTTGTTCATTGCCTTTGAGATGAACCAACTCAAGGCAATGATCTTCCCTTTCAAGCTTTGTAGTTATTTCTTCGTAATGAAGGAAGTTACGTTCCTCAAGACATTAATCTGCTCTGGATTTAGGGCTGTAAATCAAACCAGACAGCCTGACGTCCGTCCGTGTTCGTCTTGAAAATTGGTTCGATCGTTAGACTATCAGTATATACGACGAGCAAGATTCAAACAGATTTCTCTGTCCGCTCGAAAATTTCGATCCGAGCTCGAACAAGGCATGTCCGAACTGGGATAGTCCGTGAACAGATATAAACATATAATCTGAAAATTCAAACTGTTATCTCACATCACATATCTAAATGCAGTAGACTTTTGACCTTTCTTCTTTCCAAAGAAAGATATGCGAAAATCCATCAGAATAATTATCTTTCGATTCCCAGTTTCCCACACATAATTAATCTAATTCCATCTTTCCCAATAAAAACGCATGATCTTCTCTTCTCTATACGAATCGTCAATTTTATTAACTCCACCTACTGTTTCAAATCAGTCCAGATTCTCAACCCTAATTCAGTACAGCATTATAAATATTTCTCAATTAGAGAATCCATCAGATAATCAAGTTAAAAGTATCTTCTCACTTAATTTTAACCGTGATTTTATAGCTTCTTCGTCGCATACTCCCGATAAGCATAGTATTTTATTTTTTATTTCAAAATTTAAACAAAAAATGGTTGTTTTATTTGCTTTTTATTTTATCATATAGTATAATAATGACTAATGAGTATCCATGTGGTATTGGAATACGGTAGTACATTGAAAACAAATCATACATGTAAAGTTTTAGCAATTGTTGATGTTAGAAGTTTTTATGCACAAAACTTTTACACTTCCTCATAGTTGTTTTATTTCTTATTTTAGTTGCCAATAATGCTAATTTTCCTACCGTTTTTGCCCATTGAAGTTGATAGTCATTTTTTGCTAAAAGATAGATACGAACACGCATATTCATTGTTTTTATCTTTATTCCAGGTTTTGATAGTTTTGATACTCATTCCTTAATATTAGATACTATTATATTTAATATAGGTGTATGTAGTAGATCTATTAAACTAAAAAATTAAACATCAAAACAAAGCATGGTAATCTTTATCCATTCAACATAGTGAGTACTAACTTTCTATTTCACTATAGTTTCATAATTTAGCTATCACGGATTACTTTAGTATCGTTTCATCCTTAATTTTGCATTATTTTTAGGTGATAACGATGACATGAATGACAAACAACCACAAGAAATACTCATCGATGATGATGATGGACAACCTATGAAAGAAAGAGATGGAGAACAAGCAAATCTTAAAGATGAGAGAGATTTTAAAGAGATTGAAGAAAAACACGAAAAAGAAAATCAGAAGTTTGGCTTGAGTTTGAATGACATATAGAAGAAGCTAAAGATGGCACGATAAGAAAACATGGTATGTGTATCCATTGTGAACAAAAAATAACAATTACCAAGGATGGAAGTACAACTACATTTAAAAGACATTTAAACAAGTGTCGTGTTAGCATTGTGAAACAAAACGGTAGAAAATTTTAGGTAAAGATATGTTCAAAGTGAAGGCATCTAATGATAGTGGTTTCTTGTAAAATTGGCTCTTTATAAATATGACAAAACAAAGATTAAGGAAACAATGGTTACAATGATTATTGTGCATGAATATCCATTTAGAATGGTTGAACACGAATTTTTATCTTGTATTCTCAAATGTTGAATCCTGAATTTGAGAAAATATCGAGAGTAACCATAAAAGGCGAATGCATGAAAGTATATGAGAATGAGAAGAAGATTTTGAAAGAATTGCTAAGGGATACGGGTAGGGTTAGTTTGACAACCGATTTATCGACATCAAATCAAACTATAGGATATACGTGTCTTACATGTCATTTTTTAGACTCGAATTAGAAGTTACAAAAGTGTATTTTAAACTTTGGTAGTTTACCTCCACCACATACCGGTCTTGCAATTGTTGATGCTATTTTGGCAAACCTTTTGGATTGGGAGATAGAAGATAAAGTATCTTCCATAACACTTGATAATGTGTCTTCTAATGATTTAGCGGTGAGAACACTTAAAGAGAATTTTTCATTAAAGGGTAGACTCTATTTCAAGGGAAAGATTTTACATGTTAGATGTTGTGCACATATTTTTAATCTAATGGTGCAGGATTGATTAAGTGAAATAAAGTGTGTGTTACAAAATATTCGAGAAAGTGTGAAGTATTTTAAAATGTCCCTCAACGTCTGAACAAGTTTATGGATATTGTTAAACAACTACAACTTCCACGCTTAGTCCTCGATGTTCCTACCCGTTGGAACTCAACATATGAAATGCTAGAATGTGCCATTCAATTTAAAAGGTTTTTTCTATGTATCAAGAAAGAGATCTTCCTTATACTTGGCTTCCTTCTAAATTAGATTGGGAGAAAGCCAAGTCGTTATGTAAAATTTTAGAAATTTTTAGTGAAGCTTCCAATATTTTTTCTGGCACTTCTTACCCCACTTCAAACCTATTTCTTCTTGAACTTTGGAAAATTAAGCAAACTTTGAATGATAAAGTGGTCGAATTCGAAGGTTGTTCTTATATGAGTGAAATGGTGAACAAAGTGAAGATCAAATTTGACAAATATTGGGGTGAACGTAATCTATTAATGTCAATTGCTGCCACCCTAGATCCTAGATATAAAATGAAATTAATTGAGTTTTGCTTTCCAAAGATCTATTCGAACGCTGAATCAGACCAAAATGTTAAATATATTATTTCTTCCCTGCAAGAATTATATTCAGAGTATGTGTTGACTGCTACAATGAAAATGAATTCTACAAGAAAAAAAGATATTAGCTCTAAATACAATGATAGATCGACGACCAAAAGTAGATCAGAATTTGAAATTTGGGCTGAAGAGTTAGACATTGTAGAACCAACTGAATCGGAGTTGGATGTATATTTGAAGGAAACTCGTCATAAATGTACTGATTTAGACTTTAATATCTTGGATTGGTGGAAATTGAATGCTTCAAAGTATAAAATATTATCAAGCATGGCACGGGATATACTTTCTATTCCAATCAGCAGTGTTGCTTCTGAATCTGCATTTAGTGCTAGTGGAAGAGTTCTTGATCAGTTTAGGAGTTCTTCGAATCCCGTAACAGTGGAAGCTTTAATATGTAGCGGTGACTGGTTAAGATCAAAATATTCACTGGAAGAGGTAAAATGCAGTTGTTTACATACAAATATTCAGCAAAATACATAATGTTCATGCCGTTATAATAATAAAACTGCTCAAATTTTTGAAAATGTGATAAACATGGTTTACTAATTACTATCTATTTCTTCCTGTTTTGTAATAAGGTGCAATATGAAGAAGGGTTATCCAACACTGTCACATTTGATTGAATGAAAATGAAAACAAGGTCACTGATAATACAAGTTCTGCATCTTTTTTTATTACTTTACATGTGCAAAATTTATAGTTTTTTCTAGTTTGAGTGGTACTATGGTAAAACTGCAGTTACTAATGGCATCTTTTTTTGTTTTCTTTCTCAGGTAGTAGAATTTATTACTAGATATACTTGAGAGGCTATTTTGGAATGATATTTGCTTTGCTGCAGCAAGTCTTTCCACATTTTGTTAGCTAGAAGATTAACTAATATTTGCTTGCAACAAGTCTTTCCATATATGTTTTCTTTTTTGAGATTTTTGTAATGTAAAAGACATTTGTAAGCTTTAAATATTTTTATTGTAGTTTGCTTGCTGAAAGCATTAGTTGGCTTTAAAATTGATATTTTCTTGTTGAAACATGTTTTTGTTTGGCTTAAGCATGCTGCATGCATGCATTTCATTTCATATCCATAATGTGTATCCAGTAATAATTTTTTATTGTAGTTTTCTTACTAGAATATGGTAATGTTTGCTTGCTGAAACTGATCTTTTTTGTTTAATATAAACAATTACAAATCTTTTGACATTTTGAAACTAATATTTTCTTGCTGAAACAATTCTTTTTTTGTTTGACATTACTTTACATGCATTTCATAGAGTTGTAGTATTTATTATCGAATAACCAAGGCTGGAGAATTAGAATATTAAAAACTATTACTGTTAACCTATGCTATATTGTAGCTCTTTTGTTGCCAAATAAATCCTTTTCCTTTGAAACCATGTTGTCTGTCCGAACCGTCCGAGCTTGTCATGTCCGAATGAGTTTAACGGAAAGGACACGGGCTGTGCAAATTTTTTACAGGCCGAGTTCAAACAACTAAGGGATAGCCTGTATTTAATTTAGTCGGGCACTCATTCAATTATATTTCCATCTGAATTCGGCATTTTTTTTCGTCCAGTCCGGTCCATTCAATTTACAGCCCTATCTGGATTAACCTCGATGCCCCGAGCAATGATAATATCCTGAAAATTTTCCCGTTGCTACCCCGAAAGAACATTTTAATGGGTTCAACTTCATCCCAATCCTCCGTAAACCTCAAATGTTTTTGAAAGATAATTCAAATGGTTCAATGATACTCGTGACTTTACAAACTTGTCATCCAGGTATACCTCCATCGTCCATCCGATTTGATTCTTGAATATATAATTTACCAATCTTTGGTATGTGGCTCCAGCGTTCTTCAAACTAAACGACATTACTCAATGGCAATACAACCCCAAATCCATTATTCTTTTGATCCGGTATATGCATTGGAATTTGATTATAACCTGAATAAGCAGCATTGAACTAGAGTAACTCATGCCCTACGGTCCCATCTACCAATTGGTCAATTCTAGGAAGAGGATCAGATATGAATAGTCGACACATGTACGCTATTATCTGATTGATTACATGACCAACACTGGGTTGTATACCCATTTGGGGTATAGAGCATCGCATATGAAGCAATTTTCCATTAGCTTATCAACTTCTTCTTTTAACGTAGCTGATTGCTTCGGACCCAAACTTTGCTTTTCTATTTGATCGGTGTAAATTTTGGATCGATATTTAGTGCGTAACATACTATCTCCGGCGATATCCCATACATATCTGAATGCTTCCAAGTAAATACATCCAGATTTCATTGGCGAAAATTAACCAATTCCATCCTTAAATTAGCGTCGAGCTTGGATCCAATCTTTAGAACCCGTGTCCAATCGTCCATGTCGATTGGAACATTCACTGTACGCTCTACCGACAGTGCTCACCCTTTCCCTAATTTCTTCCTGGGATCCATAGCCTTATCAAACTTGCTATGGTTTTCGAGCTAAGGTTTGGGCTTTAATTATTATGCTTGTGAATCGCGAATGCGAAGGATTCCCTCCACATTCTTGCCTTTCTCCTATTGCTTTGCTTCTTTTAGCTCCATGACATAGCATTGGTCTCCCCTTACTGATCTCACTCCATTCTTAGTGGGGAACTTCATTGTTAAACACCATAGAGCTAGAGCTATTCTGAAATCAACAAGCGTCTGTCGGCCCAAAAAGGCGATGCATGCCAAGTATTCATCCACAATGACTAATTTTTGAATCTTTACTATCTTGTGATCTCGTTCGCCCAACTCCATGGGTAGATCGATCGTCCCAATTGGTTGTTTCACTTCACCTATTGCTTGTAGCCAAATTGGTCACAAACATCCAAGAATAGATTTATGTAGAGAAGTAAACAAAGAAAGTAAAATTAAAACTAAGGAATAGAATAAACTAACAGATAAATTAAAGCAATAATCAAGAAAATAGGAATATATAGTGATTCGGCGTTGTATGCCTACGTCCACTTTGAAGATTTTCTTTATTGATTCACCAATAGTTTGATTACAGCAGTAAGAAGTAAGAAAAAGCTTGATTACAATAAAGACTTATGCAACCAGCAGCGTAAAGATCCTCAGAATGTTCCCCTAAGCCAGTATTTATAGGTGAAGGTGACCACCAATCTCTTTGAAAATTCAGCTATAGGACCTTCTAACCAATATGGGCCCACCATAGGGGTCGCTAGGCCCAAATTCCAATGAAGAGAGATCAGTACTGATCCCTTTGTTGGTCATTTCTTGGGTAGCGATTCCTATGATGGCTTCTTCATGCATAGATATGTTGGTTTTTCAAATATCACATCATTTGGACTAGTGGAGCTCATGCTATTGATGGACCTTTGGTTCAAATCTGTTTGCAAGCTATTTTCTACTGAACCCTCCAAATGGACATATGCCGATCCCTCATTCTTAGTCCATTTGACATGCGATCCCTAGGGTAGATCCATTAGGGTCCATATACCTTACTCTCCAAATCTTAACTGCCTTGGACCTTTAGATCCCAAAATATTGATTGTTGAATGTAAGAATGTTCTTGATCTCTTATGTGTGCCGAACCCTCCTTGGTAGATTCAAATATGCCGATCCATCCATCCATGCCGAGTCCTTTTATATGCTAGACCGATCCCTTTTTTATGAGTTGAAGTACAACCTCCCAAACCAACAAACCATGCCAATCCATCTACTTTTATTCATGCCGATCCCTTTCTTGCTTTGACCATGCCGATCCCTCATTTAACTCACCATATTGATCCCTATATTACTACTAATTCATGCCGATCCCTTGCTAATCTAAGTCAAAGTCGATATTTGAAGCATCCTGCATTGTTTATCTACCAACTTCATCCAATTCTGGCTTCGTATAACCATCTGTACTTTACTTTTGGGTCCTACAACCATTGATCCATGACCATCATGCTTGATAACAGTCGAATCTACCATCTGCAATTCCAATATAGCCAGGTTAAGATATCGGGTAACACCTGTAGATCCTTGGATCTTAGTTTTACAAGCTATAACTTCCTTTAGAATGATCTTCATTTGATCGAACATTCTTCTGAATAGTATGTTCATGGAACTACCAGTATCCACCAAGACATAACGCACCATTACTGGTCCAATACCTACCGTTATCACCATGGGGTCGAAAGTTAACGCTTCGACCTCAGCAGCATCTCTCTTTCTGAACACAACATCATCCGTTACAAGTTTTGGCTGCTTGGTCGAAGCTCCATCTTTTATGGTGTAGCAATCCTCTTATGGTATGTGCATTGGCGAGCTCGCATACCGCTCTATTTCCCTCCAGCATTTCTCCGATGGACTAGATCCTCTAGTTATGGTGTTGATATTTAATTTCCCATCATTACATAAGGGCCCTTCTCCACTTAGTCCAGGCTGATTCCCTTAGGCAGACGACTCTTGGGGTCATGTAGCTTGACCACCTTCCCATGGCTATTTAACGTACTATTGGAGCTTAATTTTCCTCACTAGTTCTTTGATGAGTTCCCTCAAATATCGGCACTCGTTCGTGTTGTGTTTATGAATTTCATGTAAATGACATAACTTTTCGAAGCGCCTTTCCCGGTCGGTCGCCTCCCTCCTAGATGGCTTTTTATATTGTTACGTTCCTTGAGTAACATGATATATGTTTTCCAGTGTATCGTTTAGAGGCGTGTAATATTCTAGTTTCATATTCCTTGGGTACTTCTTATTGTTGTTATGCCAAGCTGCAATGTCCTTCATTCTAAGGACTGAAAATAAGTGTTATTAATGCTGTAGTCATTTATAATATTATTTTCTGGTGATAAAATAAGATCTATTAATAGTATCATTAACATCAAAGCACAGAATATGAAAAAAATTCAAAACATAGATTTCATTGATTAATTTTCATATTTATTACATAATCCAAAAACGTCGCCCAAGTTCAGATAAAATATAATTATTACAAAATACTCTAAGAGCGACATGTGAAGATGCCCCCTTGGTAGATCAATATTTACTACTAGACAGATACAACTTCTGTTATTACATACATTCAAACAAAATAATAACACGACGGACATAAATAGACTCCTATATAGTTAGCTCTGCCTCTTGAACGTCATCAAAAGCATTATTCTCCAAACCTAAAAATCTGAAAACCTTATTCCCGAACTACTCAAATGAGTACTCGAGAGTTAAAAGGAAAAAAAATAAAAACTTCGGGTCGGTTAAAAATTCTGGTCTGAATAATAATATGCCATCTCGATAATAGATACCTAGTGATACCACACCGTTAAATGGAACAGGTTTTCTCCACACTAGTATCCTTTAATAATATTCCTATCACAATCATGCTCCTGCAATCACAATGGGTACATAAACATAAGATAATTAAATGCATGCATGGTACATGGGTAATCCTGATTATGCTGTCTCAATTAACCGACTGTCTGTCTCTACTATATCGTTTTTCAGGGTTACTACAAACATATATGGCTCATTGGGGCCTATTGTATATACCAAAATTCTCCAACTTACCGTTAGGAGCAAACTGGGCTGGTCCGCAATCATTGAGTGTTTACCTGATTGTCTGTCAATCTCACAGTTTTGCTAGGCTCACTATAAACCTAATGGTTTTGCAGGCCAACCAATAACATACCCAAGTTATATTCCTTTCGGTGTGTAAACATAATTTTAGTTTTACCCTTAACAAACCCTACGCACTGGAATTGTGGACTAATATCAACTAAGGGCTAATAGTTTAAGTATTGAGCACTACCATACACCGTTCTCATTATCTAGTTGTTTATTCTTTAATTCTTGAGTTAATTTATCCCATCACAATTTAATTAATGGTGATAGGAACAATAATTTCACTAGTAAAATTCTAGGCCAAATACCCTCTTTATTTCCTTAATGACATAAATTTTTATTAATGATTAACCCTTGAAATCATATTTCAAAACAAGGAAATTATAGCCCTTTTCTTTATCTAAAATTTTATGCCAAGGTATTTATGATTTTAAAAATAGGTTTCATTAACTTCAGAACTTCCAGGAGGTTATCACACCTCTAAAATCCTTAGGCTATAAAGCCATATAATAAAGCCACTTGAATTGATAAAGTGCGACATTGATATAGCCGTTATGGGATTGTCGCACCCCTCAATATCAAAACCCTGTAAAAGCATCTAATTTAATAAAGCACAAGGCCAAAACATTTATGTCACACATCATAAATGCACATATATTGTCGACTATAAGCGGCATAATTATTGGTTTGCTTAGTATAAACCTTTAAAACTGGGAAATATGGGAATGCTGACATTGACGACCTTCGGTATCAATATCATAGAATCATTAACACCATTTATGTCGATATAGAAAATAGGCGACATCATTGCCATTTATATCGATGTCGAAAGTAAGGTTTATATGTGGCATTACTGCCTAACACTACAAAATTAAGGGCTTTTAATAGCACTAATACATAGCGTTTCCGCATTTGCTCCTTCCAACGCTATGCAAATTATGGTTTCTAACGCTGAGATAAATTGGTATGTATGCTCGACGCTATTCGAAAACGCGGGAAATGAATTATTTCGTACGGGAAAAAAAAGAACCCTATTTGCTTCGTTGCTACCTCCTTCAGAAAACACAATCTCTAAATTTGCATAGCCTCTGTCGATATCTCCAAATGAATCATTTCCTCCTTCAACAATCTATCCCCAAATTTTGTGCGAATCGCTAGCCTCTGTCGTCAACTGTCAACTTCTGAATTGCGAATCGCTAGCCTTTGTCGCCAACACCCGATCCCTAAACGCAGCTTCTGTTTGGAACCCTTAAACTCTGTCTGGAATCGCTAGCCTCTGCCTGGAGCCCTAAACCTGCGCCTCTTCTATTTGAACTGCCGTGAGAGGTACCGCAACATTTATTAATATTTTTTTCGTTGCTCGTTTGATCGTATATGTAGTAATTTGGGTTGACGCTAGGAATTGACCAAACAAGGTTCTACAGATTGTTCATATCCTGAAGTTTAGGTATTGATTTCCATAATTTAAATTACTAACAATAATGATTTTGATTTTGAAGTTGAGAAATTTGTGAAAAAAACAATATTCAGTATTAGAGTAACTAGAAAAAAATGAAGAATTTTGTGATGAGTGTTGTGTGGAGTATGTTGGATGATGAATGTTGCCTAAATAGACAGCAAATCAAACCTAAACTTGATGTGGTACTTATTTACTTCGTGCAATATATTTTCAGTTTAATATTGTGGTCGAATTATCTTATTACTACATAGCATCAAGTCATGAGGAAATTTAATCTAACTGAATTATGATTAGACGACTTTGATGATCGTTGAAGATTATTTTATAAGGCTGAACTTCAACTGTGAGGAAAGGTTGAACTTAGTTTATTTTTTTGAATGATTACTAACCGTTAAAGAGTAAGTACCAACTGAAATTATATGTATATATTTAAGTTTAGGTAAGCACAACTATAAGGTCAAAATACATAGTTTGTTAATGTCAATACCGGTTTAACACGGTTCATCAGATTAAACAAAAATGATAACTTGCATTATTAAATACAATTTTAACTTTCTAAATCATTTTTTCCCTAATCCTATTTTTGATTTTTGATTGATGGCAAACTGTCTTATATATGGAAGAACTTGTGTAGTTGGAAGTGGTTCATTTGGTGTCGTGTTTCAAGTAAACTAAACTTATTCTCAACACTGATCACATTAACATCTTTATTCTTTAAACCAAGTTGATGTCATTCCATATATTTTTACAATATTTAAACTTGAACTTGTTCCGGCTAAGTGGTTTGAGACTTCAGAAATACTAGCCGTCAAGGAAGTGTTACAAGACGAGAGAGATAAAAACAAAGAACTGCAGATAATGCATTTAATCTTCATTGCATTTCAGTGCTTTAATAAAATGCATTATACTCAACTTTACCACCTTTCAAACACTTTGAACCAATTTGCATAATTGCCCATTCCATAAACTTTTGCTTCTCAAGCTTGTACTAAGCAAGCTCGTACTTAAATTTTTTTTTTCAATTCAAAAAAATAAAAATAAAAATCATACTTATCTACATAGTATTTTCATATTGTTTTCCTTTTGTATACCTGAAGTTACCGATTAACCTTCAAAAAACAAACAAAAACTAAGAGCATGTTGAACTTGAAAACGATACCTGCACCTATTTTGTCATGGATAAAAATGACTTTCCTAAAAGGTAAAATAATTGAAAACAAATTAGGAATAAACTAGAAGTAACATGATTATTGAAAAATTTATTTTAAATGTATATCAACTGTTTTTTGATAATAAGTGATATAGAGGAGCAAAAAAAATTGCTTTACCTAGCAAAACAATCGCCAATTACTATTTTTTATAGCTGCTTTAAATTAGTATCTAAATTTGTTGTTTAAACAAGCCAAATCTTTAAGTTAGTATCTCAAATTTTCCACTGTCAGAAGACTACAGAGGTTTGAAAATGACGACATTAAAACTTCTCTAAGTAAAGAAAACAAACCTTACCTATATTGATACCGGTTGTCATGTTGTAATAACAAATATTTGCAGCACAATGAGTTAACACACAATCAAAGTGTTTGAGTCTTGTACAATAATTTGCATTAAATCAGTAATGGGACGATTTTCAGCTTAAAACACATATTTTTATTCACATCACTAAACGATTCAGGCATCGATTCACTCATGACTAATGCTAGTTTCATACAATGTATTAATGATTAGTGACATTGTTGTATAAGTTGAAAAAATTATTGTTAATGGCGCAAGCCAAGTATCAGGAGAGGGGTAATGCATAGACATTACTCCGGTGCTACAAAATAGCGCCGTTGTAATGGCAATTTTTTTGGAAACAGTTTGGTGCTAATGTTGTATATTGTTCTGACATTGTTGTATATTTGTATCCATGCACCTTATAGTACTCAAGTTTTCCATATGAATTCTATTCTTTTTTGGGTTACATAGTTTCAGCAGGATGGTAACAATACATAAATACAGCCTGTAGATGTTTCATTTTGCTAATAAACTTCTACATGTCAGTTAGGCTTCGGTTTCCCTTTAACCTTAGATATTTAAATTAACTGATGTAGAGTTTTCCTGAAATTCACATTTTGTTTTTGCTCCAAAAAAACGTTGTTGCATCTAAGTGTTTTGCTCATGTTTACTCGAGAGTACATAGGTTATGTTTGTATGCATTTTTTGTGATATTGACATAACCTGCAATGATATATCCTGAAAATTTCACTAGATACTTTGTGAGATGGCAAATTCTCTCCCATTTAGGAAGACTAGGGTGACCAATATTGCTTTTACCTTTGCTGTTTAATTTTCAGTGAATGCACTTAAACTATTTCTGCATTCAACTAAATTGAATTATACGATAGTTCTAAATGCAAATATTTTTTCTAATTGTTATTTCGATTTTGCTTATTTTTTTCTTAAATTTAGCAATATGCCATGTTGGAAAAAAGAAAAAGAAAAAAGAAACAGTGAGTGTATACTACCTTTTTCACTTCATCCTACTGTTTTTGATGTCTTATAAACGTTTATCATTTCAATTATATCTTCCCCTAGTTGCTTTATTTTCTGAATAAATAGATTACCCATTTATAAAATTTGAGATACAAATATGGAAAAATTGTGTATATATTGTTTGACGTCATTAGTTGCATCTTCCAAAACATGAGTAACGATGCTACTGTTGTAGTAATTGCTGTTTTTGCTAGTGGAAGCAATTTTTGTTATATAAAGAATGAATGAATATGTGTCAAGAGAGATTTACTATTCGTAAATCTGATACTTTTTTCCATTTGAAAAGACAAGAAATGATGGATAAAGACTGGGTACGTCTAAACATGTAATTATATGGTACTTAAGTATAATATTGAATTTAAAACATATTTTAATATCTAAGGTTATTATTTGTTTTTTATTATTATTGTAGAACCACTAAAGAATACGAGAAAGCAGCTTGGAATTTTGTAAACGATGCAAAGCTAAAGCTGCAAAATGTGGAAAAAAAATTATGCCCTTGTGTAGATTGCAAAAATCTTACCCGTCTTCATGGAGAAGTTATTGTTGAGCATTTGATTATAAGAGGAATGGATCCTAAGTACATGGACGGTGAGTGGTACAATCACGGCGAGCGAATAAATAAAAGCAAAAATACAAAGCCGGGTGATGCGTATGATTTGCTTAAAGCCATTATCTATGAAGACGAAGATTTTATTAATCATACTTTCTTTGATGATGATAAAAGTGAAGATTATGCACAGAGACGAGAGGATGAATTACACAAAAATTTGGAAGATGCAGAGACCCCATTGTATCCAGGTTGAAAGGATCAAACAAAGTTATCGGCTATCTTTGCCTTGTATAATCTTAAATATGAGACTGGATTGTCTGATAATGGTTTCGATAAGCTTCTAAATGTGCAGCAATTGTTGTTGCCAAAAAATAACGTACTTCCCAAGTCGTTATATGAATTGAAGAAATTCCTTAAAATATTTGACATGGGTTTCGAGAAGATTCATGCATGTGAGAACGACTGTTGTCTTTTTAGAAATGAATACAAAGATTTGAATAATTGTCCAAAATGTGGATTTTTGAGGTGGAAAGTAAATCAACGGACAAAGGAGATTATGCATGGCATTCCAGTTAAAGTGTTGCGTTATTTTCCAATAATTCTAAGGTTTAGGAGAATGTTTAGATCCAAAAGGATGGCGGAAGATTTACGGTGGCATTTCAATAACAAAAGCACCGATGGAAAAATGCGACATCCGGTAGATTCTATAACATGGAATGTAGTGGATGAGAAATTCAAATCATTTTCAGCAGATCCACGCAATCTTAGGCTTGGCCTTGCAACAGATGGCTTCAATCCATTTTCTATGTTAAGTTCCAAATATAGTTGTTGGCCTGTAATGCTCGTGACATATAATCTTTCGCCTATGTTGTACATGAAGAAAGATAATATTATGTTAACATTGTTAATTCCTGGTCCGAAGCAACCAGGAAATGACATTGATGTATTTTAGCACCATTGGTAGAAGATTTATGTCATTTATGGAATACCGGAGTTGAGGTTTATGATGCATATAGTCAATCAATCTTTAATATGAAAGTAATTTTGCTTTGGACAATAAATGACTTTCCGGCATATGGTAATCTTGCCGGATGCTGTGTAAAGGTAAAAAGGCTTATCCATTATGCGGTGTCAATACTCATCATTGATGGCTAAACCACAGTAGAAAGACCGTCTATATGGGCCATAGAAGATTTCTATCTCCTTAAAACCCTTTGAGAAAACAGAAGGCCTTGTTTGATAACACCGTGGAGGAAGGGTGTAGACCTAGGATTCTAACTGGGAGAAAAATTTCTATCATTTTAAAAGATTTTCCGAATAATTTTGGAAATGCAAAGAAGAACCAAAAAAAGAATAACAGAAAAGGTAAAAAATTGAATGAGCAAAATATAATAGGAAATAAAAGAAGAATTGAGCATAGCAAGAAAAATGAAGATGATGAGGATAAAGATCCCGTGAGAATGGAGCTATTAAGGTGGAAAAAAAGTCCATCTTTTTTAAGTTGCCATATTGGGAGGTTAGTGCATACGTTTTATTTTATTCTATTAGACTAACATTATGGAATCATACAACTAAATTGTTCCATTATTGATTTTCATAGGAACTTACAATACTTCATAATGTAGATGTAATGCATGTCGAGAAAAATGTTGGAGAAAGTCTACTAGGCACAATGTTGCATGACAAGAAATCAAAAGATGGAGTTAACTCTAGAAAGGATTTGGAGGATTGGAGAATTCGACATGGTCTTCATACACAACCCCACGGGAAGAAGACATATCTTCCGCTAGCTCCATATACATTATCAAAAGGAGAGAAAAAATCATTTTGCAAAGGCTGTATGATTTTAGAGGACCTGATGGTTATTGTTCAAATTTTAAAGGTTGCGTATCATTAGAGGACTGCAAAATTAGTGGCTTGAAGTCTCATGATTATCATATTTTAATGCAACAATTATTACCCGTTTTAATCAGAGGATTGCTTCCAAAGAAGCCAAGAAAAACAATAACTCGTTTCTGTTCATCGTTTAATAAATTATGTCAACGTGTTATCGGTAGAGAGAAATTAAATCAACTTGACGACGAGATTATTGTAACTTTGTGCGAGCTTGAAAAATACTTTCCACCTTCTTTTTTTGACATAATGATACACTTGACAATTCATCTTGCAAGAGAAGAACGATTGTGTGGGCCAGTCCATTTTCGTTGGATGTACCCCTTTGAAAGATACATGAAGACACTAAAGGATTATGTAAGAAATCATGCTCGTCCTGAGGGGTGTATTGCAGAATCTTATCTTGCAGAAGAATGCATGAGATTCTTTGGTGAATTTTTAACAAAATCACAGAATAAAGAATTAGAAATGAAGATTACCAAAGTAATGTAATACTTGAAGGACGTCCAATATCAGCACATAAGACAATCACATTGTCTTCAAATGAGAAAGAATCTGCTCATTTGGCTGTGCTAATGAATATGACCGTGGTAGAGCCATTTTTAGAGTAAGTGCATATTCCCTCTTTTTCATTGTTTGATTGTTTGTAATTTTAAATATAACATAACATCTCTTGTTATACGCTAGTTTGCATTTGGAGGAGTTACAAAATTCAGACAAGCGCATGGAAAGATATGCAATGTTACTTTGGAAAAATCATATAGCTACGTTCTCTAATTGGATTAAAAAAAGGTCAATTGAATTCTTAAATATTACTAATTAACTTAAAACCGTATAAAGAATATTTTAATTAAATGAAATTATTTTTTATAGGTATCTGTTAGCTCCAAAGATCACGACGACATGTTAAAATGGATTGCTTATGGTCCAAAGAACGATGCTTTTTCCTACACAAGATACATCATTAATGGACAATGTTTTCACACAAAATATGTTGGGAGAGAAACCCAAAATAGTGGAGTGACTTATGATGCAACAACCATGTGTAGGGAAAGCGCAAAAGATGTTTCTCAAGTGGTCGATGTTGTCAGTTATTATGGGATACTTACCGATATAATTTTGTTGGACTATAACATTTTTTATGTTCCGATCTTTAAGTGTGATTGGGAAAACATAAGAAATGGTGTGAAGGTTGAAGATGGATTTACGCTTGTCAATTTACATCAAAGTCAAGCTTCATTTACAAAAGATCCATATATACTTGCATCAAGAGAAAATGATTCTTCTAATTGGTATGTGGTAATGAAAGCACCTTCGAGAGTTTTTGACGATTTAGAGATCCACGACTCCTTTGAGGAAGTAAGCCATGTTGGGGAAGATTGCCAAGAAATCAATATGGATGTTGATGAGTATGTTGAGGATGTTTCTTTTGTTAGAGAAGATTGTGAAGGCATACTTGAGTAGTCTTGAAATGTGTCCTTGTATTTTCCTTATAAATCTTCCTTTTTTTTGTTGAGGAAGATTGCCAAGAAATGTGTCCTTATATTTTCCTTATAAATCTTCCTTTTTTTGTTGTTTTTTCCAACACTTGTTTAAGAACTTGCTTGTTTAAAGCTTAACTCGCACATCACAAGAATGCATATTCTTGTATTTTGTTGCATGAATGTTTTACTGCCTAATTGAATGTTTAAAGCATGGTTTCATTTGTCATTGTTTGTCTTCTTACAACAACATCCAAGTTGTTTGTTTCCATTGTCCTAGTTACTATGTCATTTGCTTTTTCTTTAATGTCTTTACCCACATAGAACTATGAATTTTCTACATATAAAACGATTAGCCACTATTATGAAGCCGTGTCATGTAAATCTGAACATCAATTAATCATAAATCTAACAAACTAAGAAAGAAAGACTGGAGCATATTTTGATTTCTTTCCTCGGTTTCCTTTTAATTATCAATAATTATTATTGAAATATTTTATCGAGCTATTTCATGCAAAGGATGTCATAATTTGCAAAACTTACAATAGCTTTTCTTATCCATTGAGACAGACATCTTAAGACCATTAATTAAATTTTATTTGACAATGAGGATGCTAAAAAATATATACATTTAGATAGAATTTTTTTCTTCCAAATGAAGAAGCTAGAGAATTAGAACTGATTTCATGTGTGTCACTTTCATAAGAGGCAAAGCCACATCTTTAGCTCTAGATATAACCATTGAGTTAACAGTTATTCAATGACCAAACTCTTTGTAGCTGATAAAATAGTTATAACAATATATATATATATATATATATATATATGAAGTATATATGTTTACTAGGGGACATAATTCCAGCTTGACAATGTATACATTCCAGCTTGCAAAACAAACAAAGAAAAAAAAAAGAAACAAGCTGCCATTAAAACTCTGTAGGAACTAAAGGTTGCGAGTAGATCAAAAACAAAAAGAAAGGCAGGGTGTTTTCTTTTCAAAGCTGTGAGTAAAACTAATTTTCTTTCTTTACTTACTGGAAGCCTGATGCATCTATATACTTGCAGTTTTAAATAAAACCTCTGATTTGTCAAGTGTCCATATGCTAGTAGTGTTTATGCTCATATATGAATGTATAAACTGTAAAACCCCAAAAAAAAGCCTATACTTCATTTTTTGTTCTGCTCTGTTATTTGGGAAAACCGATATGCTCAACTTCAAAAACCTTTACCTCTCAATCTAGTTAGTTTTAGGTGATGTTTTCAAAAGAAATTGTTTTCGAACATTGTTTGTTTTAAAAAAAATTCATTAAACATTATCAAGTATTGAAGAAGAAAACGTATTTTATAGTAAGAAACCCAAAAACGGAATACTGTTGCAAACATGAATACTGCAGGTTGTGTGAATACTGTATCAAACAATAATTCATTAATATATATTGTGAATAAGTGAACTATGCATATTGTATGTATTAAATAGGAAAAGATAACATCATGTTGTTAACCAATGCAAATTCTTTTTCTTGCTTGATTTATAGTCAAAATTCAAAGAAAAATGATATCTTTGTACTAACTACAGGATATGGCAAAGAAGAGGAAGATTACTCGCAAGCAAAAACAAGCCGAGAAACCAAATGAAGCAAATATTGAATCTAACGAGCAACCGGAACCAAATTTAGAAACCAATGAGCAACATGAAGCAAATTTAGAAACTAATGAGCAACATGAAGTCAATTTAGAAACCAATGAGCAAGGAATTGAAGCATGTACAGACAATATGATGCAAGTTGAAGAAAATATTGAAAACGAATTTGAAATTGGAAATGATGCGATGGAAAATGAGATTGATATTCAACACACAGATGAAAGTACGATTCAAAAGAAAAAAGCTAGAGGCCAAACTAGAATGAAAAGACTTCCTTCGGATCGTGTGTCTCGAATTAATGTTGAATTTAATGAAAATGTTGTACCAATAGGAGAAGGTTCTATAAAACTATCTTCGTACTTAGGACCGCTCGTACGGGGGCATGTTCCATTTACAATTGATGATTGGCGAAATATTGGCGACGATTTAAAACATGTGTTGTGGAGATCCATTCAGGTATCACTATACTAAGTACTTCTTATTAAAACTGAACAGTTGCATGAATCATTTGATATTCATATACAAGTTATCTCCCATCATAAACCCACAGTCAAGAGATGGAAAATAATAAAATTTAAATAAAATATCCATTCTTAAATAGATAAGCAAGTTTGAGTACCGTTTATCTATACTGACACCAATGTTGATTAAAAGTTCTTTGATTTATAATTTTCCTCCTTGCTTTTTTTCCTTTTTGATGATTCTGATTTTTGTTCTGCATTCAGATAGATTTAAATTGTTTGAAATATAATAAATTATCTTAATCCGTCAATAGAGTTGGAATTTATAATATACAATACAAATTAAATTTGCACAGTTGCATTAGTTGGTCATCGCTGGTCACTGCAAAATGATAATCATTACGTGCTTTAGTTGGTTCATCTTGAATATTGTCATGGAGGAACTTGCAATGGTGCTGGGCTTCCCCCTTTCCTAGGCCTTTGCTGCCTTTTCCTCTCCATGTCATTTTGAGGCCCTATAAACTGATTTGAGTATTTATACATAGTGGGGGTAGTTATGTACTTCTTTTAGTTTGCATAAGTTCAAATAAGGTACCTGCCAAAGTTCGAAGTTTGCAAACAAATTTTTTGATAGTATAGAAAAATTATCTAGGCTCAAGTAGGTAAGTTACTTGTGAAATATCTTATCGGAATTTGATATGCAGGTGAAGTAGGGAAGTTGAAAAAAGTTAAAAAGTTAAAAAGTGTAAAGCTTATGGACCATATGACAGTTTTGTCATTACGAGCCTAATTGGGAACAATTTTTCTATAACTGCTTCAAAAATATTTCAGATTTATGTAAGTAGCTGTAAAGCTGTCGAGTTCCATCGTAACTTTGGATCTAATGATGATGCCAAATACATTTTAATCCTTGTTTTTTTAATCTGGGATGATGTAAATTAGCCAAATCAGATATGTATGGGCTCCTCGGATGGTTTCTTTGTAATTGTATTGTTTGCATAGTTCTGTACTGATTACCAATCATCGGTAATTTTTACTGAACACTTTGAACATTATAATATGAATCCTAGAGTTTATGTATACATTATAATCTGTACTGATTACCAATCATCTGGCTGACCAGCTTTTTTTTATATATACATTGAATGATTTTATGAATTCTGTTTGGTGGCCGTTACACATAATTTTATCTTCCGTTTAAAATCTTCTTCTCGGACCATTTGCAAAAGGAGAAATCATAGACTTGCTTGCTTACATACATTTTATCCTATCACTCCGTTTTTAATTATTAGATTCCTTTGAAGATTCATCTTCTACTCACTTATTGAGTTGTAAGTATTTTTCCACTAATTATTAGTTTGCTACCCCTTTATAATTGTAGGTTTTTTAAATTCACCGTATAGTAATGAGTCTATTATTTGTGGAAATTTGTGCTAGACTTGCATGATAGTTCAGTTGCAAATGAGATGTTTACTTGGGTTTCAAAGTCAAGTTCCAATAACTTTAGCGTTTAAGGTTAATATGATGGTAACTATTTGTTACAATATAACTGTATTTGATATGGTTGTTTTTCGAGATTGATAAAGTTAGTGCCTTATATCAGTTATTGCTAGAAATTATAGTGTAATTAACTGAGTTTACAAATATATTGATTGAACAATATATTTGGAATAAAAACTCATCAGTAAATTTTATATGAACTGGTAGAAAATTCGTAAAACCGAACCCCATTATGCTTAATATGCATCCAACTGTTTCAGTGCCATTATATTTTTTTAGTCCAACCTATATTTAACTCAGGTTTATAAATTGAAAAATCAAGTATATAATGTAAACCATGATGACTTGACAGACAAAATAATCCATGGATAGGGTGAACTGATTTGCAAGTTTTACTGTATACATTAAACATGTTGTAATATAATGATACAGATTATTGTTTGAATGTGTTTAATGATATTATTATTACTATCATTTAATGTATATAAAATGTACTGATTACCAATCGTTTTGCATTTTGCAGGCTAGATTTAAACTGGATGAGGAGTGGCAGAAAGCGCCTATTTTTCAGCAAATGGGATGCATATGGAGGGCTTCAAAAAGCAGGTTCGTTAGGCAAATACTGGAAGCGAAGAACATGGAGGAAAGAATTAAGCTCAAACCCGATAATGTCGAAAATATGAAGGACTGAAGGGATTTTCTAAGAAAGAAAACAGACTCAAAGTTTAAGGTAAATAAATACCAAATTCAATTGTATTACGTAATAATTATAATTATTCAATGTATTATATCTTTTCATCTTAGGCACAAAGTGATCAATTCAAAGCTATTAGAAGTTTTCAAGTGCTACATACAGTAAGTCGCAAAGGAATGGCTCGATTAGCGGAAGATATGGTGAGAAAGAACAACTAGTTTAATTTGTGTAACATATTATGATTATGTATTTAATACAACCACATTCACTTTATATATCATTCTTAACATAGAAACAGGAGAGTGGTGGCCACATCTCCATTCCTAGAAGTCAAATTTGGATTAAATCCCACACTCGAAAGAATGGCGAAGCAGTTAATACATATGTTCTAGAGACTATTGTAAGACACCGCAATATTGATAAAAATTGTATAGTATTGTCTTTCTATCCGTTATTGGCATTCTATCTATTACTTATATGTGAATAACGTTAACTTTTATAGGAAAAGGTTAAAAAAATTGAAAGTGAATCAAACTCAACCAACAGTTCTTTGAGAGAAGATGCTCTCTCCCAAGTGTTGGGTCAGGATAAACCTGGACGACTACGAGCAATGGGAAGAGGTGCAAACTATACCAAGTTCTTGCTCTCACAAGCTAAAGATGATAGAATTTCACAATTGGAACAGGAGGTTCGCATGCTAAAGAAAAATCTGGTATATAACATATCAATCTTTACTTGTTATTCTACTTGTATGGTAATATTAGAGATATTGTTCGATTTTTTTTATATGGTTTTTTAATCCATCGTCCACACTTGATTTTTTAGGTTACTGCATGTCAAAGAGAAGAATCAATACCACGGGTAAACATCGAATATTAGCATATGCATAATTTCACGTTTGCATATGTGTGCATATGATACTTTGCTATTAAACATCAAATACATTATCATTGTGATATTATCTAAAAATTAATTTTAATATAGTATTTAACTTAAGACGCTTCTAATTAATTGCAGAGCAATGGAAATACATTTGATAAATGTGATTTATTGGATTGGAGAGGAACCGATGAAATAGTTGCTAAAGGAAGAGTCGTGTCAAGTGATCCAAATGAGCTTGTACATAGAATTCCTCTAGGACCAAATGCAAAGATAGTTTTGATTGAGTTTCCAAGGAAATTGGATGCTTTTTTATGGAGAGCCGTGTTTCATACGATACATATTGGAGAGGCTGCCGGTATGTTAGTAGCATGGCCTGCCGATAAAGTTATTTTGCATAAGCTAGATCAAATCGACAACACGGTAAATTAAATATCACTTTATTTATAATTTTTATTTCAAAATACAACTATTAATTTCATAAATACATATTTTTCTGGAATACTAAAAGTAGCAGAACAGAGCCTTCATGCAAGCTATATGATTGGGTTGGAGGTGAAGAAGTAGTTGCTGAAGGACGCTTGTACTCTAGCGATCCAAACCAGCTTGTGAATGGCGTTCCTATTGGACCATCAGCTATGGTAGTTTCTATTGATAATCCAAACAACCCCAAGGCCTTTTTATGGAAACCAAGAAATAATATGATATATGTTGGAGATGTCGTTGGTAATAAAGTTGCTTGGCCAAAATCAAAAGTAGTTGTCGAGAAAGCTAAAGCACCATCATTTGTTTCTAATAGTGGCAACGTAACATCTCATACGGTAATATGTTTAAACATAATTATAGCAACTTGTTATCAAATTTATTAATATATATATATATATTTATTAAAACCATCACTTTTCTTTTTCTTGTTTGATAGAGTGGAAGGCCAGCCCCCAAAAGCAAATGCAGGCTGATTGATGTTGGTGGAACAGCAACAATAGTTGCCGAAGGGGTTGTGGCTTCAACCGATCCAAATGAAATGGTCCATTTTGTTCAACTTGGATGAGACGCCGTTAAAGTTTGGGTAGTGAATGCTACAGTTCCCGATGCAGTTCTGTGGAGACCATCTTCTGATCTTGTCTGCATTGAAGATGCTGTAGGCTCTACAGTGGCATGGCCAACCTCAAAAGTTGTGATAGAATCAAGTTCTAGTAAGCATAATTTTTTCATACATATATACAAAATTTCAAAATGTATTCATATTTTATTGTATGATTTAATTCTTGACATTATACGGTTTTCTTTTATATAGGTAACCATTGTTAAAGTTTGTTGACTGATCAGAAGAAAAGAAAGATTCACAACTGCACTCTAGGTAAATATACGAATAATACATCATGCATAAAAGTCATTTTATGTTTTTCGTTTGATATGCATATTTTGGTTCTTATCAAAGTGTAGCACTATGGTCAGATATACGAATATGTAAATATACGAATATGTTAGGTTTGATGGTTTGGGTGGTTTGCAGTGGGAAGTGGTCATAAGTGTAGCACTATTTGTGAATAATTTACTTTTAATCACATGCCAACCTTAGCTGCCCGTGCAGTAATCTAAGTTTGATGTGCATCATTTTATCATGTGTTATACGAGCATTCACATATTAATTAATCAATATAAACAAAATGGCACTACCACTTAAATAAGTACAATTACTTTAATTTCAGTATTAAGTCACAAATTGCATGTGTTTTCATACATACTTAATTTTCATATTTATAGATGTTTACATATTTTTGTTTATTAAAAAATATATATGAATTTAATGATATAAATATCTTTTCGAAAACTTATGGCATGAGTCATTATCTTTTACCTTCATAAAAAAACATGCATATGTTGATTATTTAAAAAAAAGCAAAGATGAAGCAAGGACCTCGATTGTATTAATTAATGAAACAGTGATGATTTCTTTTAATAATAAGTATTATTACTATTATTGTTGTTGTTCATTCCAACTTCTAGCCTCTAATCTTAAATCCAATGATTTACAACCAGTGTATGCCATCTAATCAATTATCAAACATATATTCAGTTTACATATCCAAATAACAATAATAAGGATGTTCAAGATTTCAGCTTAAAAAGCATATGCTGATGAAATAATAAATAAATTTGGGTTGTGGTTTTGTCGATTGCTGAGGCTTTATTGGAGATGGTCGGAGGGGCGGTGATGGAGGAAATGCAGAGGGTGATTTCTATTAGTTGCGCTTGGTGCATGGTTGATTTTGCGAGGTGGGGATGAAGCTGCAGTGTGGAAATTGAAGAAGGCAATGCAGTGGGATGTAGTTGCTATAGGTAGTCATGGATTTGGTTTTTTGAGGAGTTTGGGGAATTTCAGGCGATGAAGTATGCGCGTTTTGGTGGTGAGGAGGTTGTTCGGGTTGCTCGGATTGAAGAGTGTGAAGGGTTGATGATATATACCTGGTTGATGTGAGGAAGTTTTAGGTTTGTGTAGGAAATTTAAACCAGTTGTGATTGTGGTGAATTAGTGCCGCAGATTGGATTTGTGAGTGGAGTTTGATTGGTGGATGGGAGGTGACATTTGAGGGATGGTGATGTAGAGGTGAAAGTTGAGGTTTGTTCATGTGGCAGGGAGGAAGTTTGAATTTAGTTGAAGTGATGGTTGCTGTGTGGTCCGGAAGCAGTGAAGGGTGAAGTGGAGTGGCAGTGTGGGGTGGGTATTGCAGATTGTAGGCTATTGGTTGAATGTGAATGAGGCTATGGTAGCGTGTGGAAGCTTGAGTTGTAAGAGATGAAGCAGAGGGAAGATGGTTGAGTTCGTAGTCGTAGTATGTTTGATGGTTGCTTGTTAGGTGGTCATAAAGTGAAGCTGCAGTGGATGGTGGATGTGCAGTAATCACAGGAAGGAGTGATGTAGAGGGATGGTTGTTGCAATTGTTATTGTTGTAGCGGTGATACTGCAATGGTAGTTTTCTGGTTGGCAAGGGGATGTAGTTGATGGAGCAGTGTGAAGCAGCAGTTTGGATATGATAGGGAGAGTTTGTAAATGAAAAGTTGAGAGGAGGTGATAGTTGGATGTTGGTTGTGCTAGAGGAGATTGGTTGCAGTCGAGTGGTCAGTCTTTGGAGATGATGTTGTTGGTGGTTTTGAGAGGCAGATGGTGGTTAAGCTGCAGGCAAGAAGCAATGAAGTTTGTGAGTAGTAGGATAGTAGTTGTCGGCATGGATGGTTGAGATGACAGTATTGTGGTGGTTGTGTATGAAGTTATAGCAGCGGTAAATAATAATATTTGTTATCTATGGTTATAGCCTTTTGAGTTAATAATTTTGAGTTAATAAGATGCCGTTTCACCAAATCGTATTTAGTACTGGCTTTGGATGCTTGTGCAGTAAACATATATGTTCACATCCTCTCAACAGTACCCTAGTGTGGTTTGAACTGAATGTACAATAACAAATTCATTTAAGAGGGCAATCACAAATTCACCATATTATGCGATGATTTCAAATCATTAAAAGCTAATGGGCTGAAATACTAATGACTAGAAATGAACAACTGCGATAAAGTCGGTAGCTTCCTTATCATCTATAATGATAAAAGCACTATCTAATATACAAAACTATAAATACAGTCCAATATGATATATTTTTTATCTTCCTTTTATTATATTTTGCTTGATACATAATATACAATTACAGAAGTTTAGTGGCCAAAAGTAACTTTGTGTCAAATTTTGTGGTGAATTGTTACTCAATATTGTTAGCTAAAAACAACAAAGGTTTAGACTTACGCTTTCAGTCACTTCTCTGTATATTTTTAGTTGACAGCGGTTTTGAAAAGTATGGCAGTGGTTAGCAAAAATGCTAACAATCCTAACATGCATATTGTGTGTGTATTTAAAAAGAAAAGAGGTGATCTTGGTATTAATTCCAGGAATAGGTCCTGGCTGTCTAGTGATTTTACCTCCAAGCTCTTTGGTAACTAAATCAACAGCTTCAGCACTTTTATACTTTGTCTACTTTGTCATTTAATGTAGGAACTTGGTTAACACTGAAGCAACCTGGAGCAATGTTTAGATCCTTGCAAGAATCTTCTGTAGCAGCCATTTCCGTATCATCGTCTCCATAACTGAGTATTTGTGTCCATTTGTTAGACTATTTTGATCTATTATCATGTGACCATGTCTTGTAGTATTTGTGTTCATTTGTTAGACTATTTTGAACTATTATCATGCAACCATGTCTTGTAGTATTTGAAACTTTTCCACTGGTTTGATTGTGTGTTTCCAAATGAGAATTCACTGCAACGTTATCATTGTTACATATAGTTGTTGTCATCTTCTCGATTTGTTATTTTTGGGATCCACATTTTATAATATATATATATATATATCAGTGCGTGTAATGTGTATACATATATCTATCTGTGTGCATATATATATATATATATATGTGTGTGTGTGTGTGTGTGTGTGTGTGTGTAATATAATAAAATGAAAATTGAAACAAATGCTGAAAATTAATATTATATAGAATAGCGTTTGAAAAACGCTATTGATTCATCAAACGCTATCGCTACTCTATATGAGATGTAAGATTTTTCCACCAAAAACGCTATAATAGAATCAAAAACGCTATAGTAGAAAATAAAAACGCTATGCAAGCATGACAAGAAATGCTATCGGAAAACATTGTAACGCTATAACATGGTTTGATGGAACGCTATAAAATGTGCTCAAAAACGCTATAGAAGTTAAATGAAGGATTATAATTCCCTATAGTGTTTAAGTAAAATAACAGAGAAAAAACGCTATTGTAGGTTGCAAACGCTATGACCTTTTGTAAACGCTATTAGATATTATAGCGTTTTCCTTCCTGCTATGTAATGCTGCCGGCCTACCATAGCTTGTGGTTCCACGGCGTTCTCTAAAACGCTATGGTAGCCTGTTATAGCGTTTTTCAAACGCTATGAAACCCATAAACTGTTGTAGTGTAAAGCAATGATGCCGAAATTATATATATGCGGCATCATACCCTTTATTATCAATGTTAAAGTGCGGCATTACTACCTTATAGAATTGATGTTGGTATAAACATGAGGCATAGGGGCATGCGGCATAAAAACATGCGATATAGAAAACATGCGGCAAAGAAAACAGGTGGCATAGAAAACATGTGGCACTATTTAAAACCATAGTGAAAACTTGCGGGTTTTCTATAGTCGATATAAAATATGCAGCATTATTGCTATAACACCTTTATCTTTAAAACAATACTAGCGGCATACTATAGCCGATATAAACACAGGCGACATTACCACTGCTTATATAAAAACAGGCAGCATTACTACTGCCGATGTAAAATATGTGGCATTAATAGCTGCGACATAGATGTGCATCGACATTGATTAATAACGTCGTGGCAACCTTGTAATTAACATAAAAATTGTTATATTTCTTCACAAAGCAATTTCTTTTCACTAATTCCAATCCTTTGTCAAATTGGTATTGGATAATAAAATTCTTTATCAAATCCTTTGAAAAACACCGCTATAGATCAAAATTATCATTCCCAAAATAATTTGCAAACCATTAATTTTATATTAATATTTTAATATAATTATTAAGCTTTTCTAGCCTAGTAAATTCATAATAATTCATAAATACTTAGGAAAAATCCTCAGAAATCACAATAAATAAGAATTAACATATAAAAATTTCGGCACCAAAAACCTTATTTAATAATTAAAACCAAAAATAGATCATTTTCCTCAGTAAGGAAATTCATAAAATATTCGTAGTTGCTTGAAAAAATTATGAAAATAAAAAACCACTTCTAAAATAACATTTCTAACATCATTTTTAAATTTCAAGTCATTTGAGTGTCATATGATAGGTTTTCACACTTAAACTTACTAGTTATTATATAAATAAATCCAATAAATCATCAATAAGCATATAATCGTCAATCATTCACATAATGGCATAATAATACATATGACAATCAGGTTTAATCATAAAATAGAAAAATAACAAGCATACTTAAGATGGATAGTCATTATTCACCTTTATTTGATAATGAGACTTGAGATTTGAGTTTAGATTTGATTTCCCCTAAGCTTAATCTTGATTTCCTAGCTTTTTCTTCTCTCGAACTCCGTAATAATGGCCGACCTTAAGTGAGTTTATATATATGTGAATGAATGAAAATAAGGGAGATGAAAGTATAAGCGTTTATGTTTAGGAAATATGGCCTATTCCTATTTTGCCCCCCCCCCCCCACATAAATCCTCTTTTTTATTTAAGTTATAACTAATCCATTTAACTTATTAATTAGGGTCGATCCATATTATTTCTGAAATCTCATTCTTCTTATCTTTAAATATTATTTTATTTAATTTATCTAATTAAATAACCTAAATAATGTTAATCAAAACTTGAGTTGTTACACTACTACCATAGCCTTGGTTCTTTTCTTTCGGTTACTAGAGTTTCCAACATTAACACGTTACTAGAGCTTCCTCTAGCTTGTTTAACCATCGCATTGCTTTGCATAACTTCCTTTGGTCATTCGTTAACGGTCTTTCCCATGGCTAGACTTACCTATTCCAATTGTAGAAACTGACTGGCCTTTTGATAAAACTCCCTCATTATTGTAGATTGTTTCATTTTACGCTAATTATCGAAATCCACATCTGGGTGTATGCCTTAGACTAGAGCCACGAATACCAAATCTTCCTTTAGATTACTTACATTTGTAACGGCAACATTAAACCAATCAAGAACCCTTTTATTTGGCTCCTTACTTCCTTGGGACAGACTTGACAAGGGCATCACATCCTTAGGTCGTGCAGCATGGAGCCGAAACTACTCTAGAACTTCTACAAACTCATAAAAGTCAATATAGATCTTGGCTTGATCCTAGTGAACCAAACCGATGCAACTCGTTCCAAGAAAATAGGATAAAATCTCCAGCGAATAGCATATGTCTCCCTGGCACCACCCATGTGCCTTTCATAATAAGTAAATGTTGTCTAAGATCAGAAGTCCCATTCTATGATGGCATTATCGGTATCGTAAACTTCCTAGGATACTCCTCTCTCAGAATGTTGTCCATAAATGGAGTTCTGGTTGACGTGGAACCACAGTATTCGGTTTTTCTACCATTACTTTACTCTACCAATCGCTTAACCATGTCTACTACATATTCCTCATTGGCATGTATCCCAAAGATCGACTATAAGGAGCCACGCATTTGGCTCTACAAACGATCTCATTTTTTCCTCTGACGTTTAAGCTCTCTAGTAGAACCACTCCTCTGGTTTTCTATCGATGTTCGTTTGGTTCTGTAGCTGTTTGAACCCCAGCCTTATCATCTTCGATGTCCAGCTCGTAATCGTCAGTATCGAGCTGCAGATTTTCCTCCAAATCAGATGTCCAATACTTCAACACTTTGTTTCCTCGCTATCTAGAAAACCTCTCGGTATCGAGTTGTTTTCTTTCGGGAGAAGCAATCCGGCTTCCTCCAACAAGCTCATCTGTTGGTCCAGCAACTACTTCCTTCTATTTTTATCTTTAGTTTCGCCTATTTTGACCAAAGACGGATTAATTTTCTTCTTTAGATCTATGAGGACAAGTACTTCCCTAATATTCCTCCCGGCCCTCTACAGTTGCTGGGTCAGCAGTGCTTTGCTAGCATCAATCATTCGATATAGCGTTTTGACTATCCACCAACTTCTGGTTAAGCTCCTACATCATCTTGGTTAATTCAACCCTAGTTACCATCTCACGCCGAGCAGATGATCCTGGCACTGCTGGTTGATTACTAATTTCCAATTAGTGAGCATTTCCTTCATCACCACCAACTACTGTTGGTTTTGTATCAACAGCCATCTTAGTTGATTTTCCAGTTTTCCTACACCCCGTTGATTTCTATCAGCAAGTTTCTGATTTCTTCAAAGCCAATTTCCTTGATCTAACTACTAGATCTCTCTAAGCCCAAAACAGCAAGTTAGATTTGATCCCAAGTTTAATTCTCAGTGGAAGTGCAAAAATGGTGACGTCAAAAGTGCCGTAACCCCAAAAACCTGTTGAAAAAGTCGAGATCTAACCAATACTATAAGAACATTAAAGAACACACAAGAATTTTATAGTGATTAGGCAATCTCTAGCCTACGTCCACGGTATCTATATTGATTTTTTGTTAGGGAGAGAGTTTGAGAGGATTAGAAGGATTTTTTAGTCACAAGCACAAAGAATTGGTAGGTTCTTAAGCGTAGAACTGCCTAGAGTACTTCCTCGGTTACTATGGTGAAGGGAGATAGGAGATGAAGAAGACGAAGTGCCAAAAGTCCTATTTCAGTAGTTTGTATTTATAGAGGAATCGGTTAGTAGAGTCGTAGACCCACTAATCTTCATGGTCCATGTAAAAACCCGGGGTTTTGTTGCTAATTTATTATCGTTATTAAATGATTAATCTGCTAGCCAATTGCTAATTGGAGTTTTAATCGGTTGAAATCCTTTTGAAAAAAAAAAGTTAAAAATTATGTGGGCTTTACATAAATATTTTTTTATTTTAATTGGCCGTTCCCTTTTTATAAAAATATTCGAACCGTTCCACTTTTCAATTTTCATTCATTCAACCCTAAACCTAAAAAATAAACAAAACGAGAAAATGGCGGCTTCAGTTCTTCGTTCGTTCCCCTTCGCGAAATTAGGGTTTTCGAATTCAAACTGCGGCGATCTGAAGGGGGGAAAGAGGAGGACTTCGGCTACGATTGGATTGGGTTCTTCGACATAGGTGAGTGAACTTCAATTTCACTCACATCTAATTCAAACGTGCTATTTTTTTTATGATTCGAGACCTTGATTTTGTTTATATCAGTTCGATCTCCTTTATTTGAGTTCGTATATGTATGTTTGAATTTATCAACTGATTTTCTCAGCCGTTCGAAGTTGTTGGATATTGGGGATTTCCCTGGTTTTATCAATTTCATATAATTTGATGGTGATTTTGTTCGTTCTTGTTGTCTTCGGCATTGACTTGTTGAAATATGCAAACTTAGTTGGTGGAAATAATTTAGAGGAGAATTTACTTTGCTTTTGCAATTGCTTCAGTGTTGACTACGGTCTTTAATTTGGGTTTAAAACTGTTGAGATATGATTGCTGGAATTCATCTGCTTATTTTGTTTCAGCCACAGTATTGCCGTCTTCCACCTGTTTTACATGCTGCCTTAACTGGGTTCAATGTGTTGGCAGTGTTGCTCTTTGTTCTTGATTTAAACTAAATTGAGTTTTGACTTCACTGTGTTTGAATTGTATACATACTTGTTGATCTGCAGTTCCATTTTGTTGCACTTTTGAATTTTACTGCCTTGAGCTCAAGTACTTGTAGCCTTTGATGTTCTTAATGTAGCCTTGTTTTCATGTACATTGAGGCCACCACTGATGCCTCTGAACCAGGTTGCAACTGCTGGCACCATTGTTGTCTTCACTTGCAAACTTGTTCTTCACGTAGTATGCTTTGGGTTGTAGCCTCAACTCTGTCCACTGTTAGCTTGATTCTTGTTTGCTGCCTTGTTGTCATTGTGTACATGTAGGTGGGCATTTATACTTGCTTTTGACTAAAGTTGCATGTAGCCACCTCTGTTTTATTTGAACAGGTATTTGGCTGCAACCCATTGTATGTGTGATTTTCGGATTTGCTTGAGTTACTGTTGTATTAAGTTTCATTGTAGCATTCGCCTAGAAACCATTGTTGTTTCACTGTTTCTCTACCAGTGCACGTTCACTGATTGACCCAGATCATATTTGCCGTGCACAATTCTGGGTTGACATACCCCTGGTACACTCACTCATTTGAGTTGTACGTTGTCAGTTGATGGCTTTAAGCCTGAATTACTTCGTTCTTGGTTGGTATGCCACTGTTTTATGTATCTCGTCCATTTTATACTGTCCAGTTATGACCACTGATCATTTAGATTGAATGCGTGTCTATTGTTGCTTCAAGTTACGGCAGCTTCACTATAGCTGTCTGGATCATTTGAATCAATTTGGATATTTGTTTTGTGGATTTAATTATAGTCAGTGTATACCATTTGGCCTGGTGCTCCAAGTTGTCACCTCTGATCAGTTGCATTTTGCCAAACCCTAGCTTGACTGCTCCGGTCCATGTATTCAGTAAAATGTTTAAGTTATATACTGGTTACTGCTTTCTTTGCACCATTCATGTTGCAAGTATTCTTGGTCGAAAATTTTGGTATATGCATTGAATTACATCACTGGCCTTTGCATTGCTGAGTTGTCCTTGGTGTTTTGTTGTACATACGAAATTGATTCATATGTATGCTAAACAATGCTTCTCAGTGACATTTACTTGCATTCATATGCTTAAATGTTTTGGGTTGTTGCTGTGTTGACTTTGGCCTGCTGTTCAAATGGCAGTGGCATTGATATCTGAACCTTCATTGATTATGGTTCGTTGAGCTTTTGTGTACATCATCACTGTAGTGGCAAGGCAGTGCACGCAAGCGTGTACTGCAACCACACGGTATTGCTTTTAGTGATATTCTAATTGCTTTTGATTTATGGATCTTTTGCGTATTTCCATATGTCGTAGTGGCGAGGCAGTACAATCGTGCGTGTACTGCAGCCCTACCCGTGTTGATCTTTTAATTGATGTTTCAATTGTTTGAATTGATTCGTGTGTCCATTTCATAATTTGAATTTGCTGATTTGTTGTTTAACACTATTACGTGTTATATTTATCGTTATCCGATTTCTTTAATTAAGGATCGGATAGACGAGATTTATTGTGACTGTCATCTATTCATTATTTAATTATTATTGCTTCTGTGCACTAATAACTGAGTTTGAATTAGACTGACCCGTGTATTATTTTCTTTTGAATTTAATACTTGGGTCAGACCGAGTATTTACAGGATGTTGATATTTTACTTTGGGTTGCTGCTAGAGCTATGAAGCCTTTTCATACTTTTTGGAGTAGTCGTTGTCTTAGTATAGGATGTTGTATATTCATGTATATTATTCACGATAATGTACTTGTATATGTAACTTTCAAAGTCGACAGTTGTAGTTGTATCATATGTATTGTATCATATGTATATCAACTAACATCAGTTATTATATATATATATATATATGAGACTTTTGTTTTATCCGTGTTCCTTATTTATATTATCTATGTTATTATTATATATATTGTCCTAAACTATTATGAACCATCGTAGTTCGTTTTATACTAGAATTGGGTATGTCGATGGGAGTAAATAAATATGAGATGAAAAATAAAAAATATATACCACTCCTATCGAGATAACCAATACTAGTGTAAGGCCTAACTACGGATGGCCGCTTCTATCCAGCCTTATTCTTCGTGATAACAAACAGTATTCCTTTTAATACTCTTTGTTATTGCGAGCATAAAGGTGAGGCGTCATAGTTGGTATCAAAGCTTGGGGTTTATGGACATAATATAAAATATAACTTAGACGGAACATGTGTTACAACTATTAGTCGATGTTTTATTGTACTTTGAGTTAAAACTAAAGTTTTGAAATTATGATGAAATTTTTAAAATTTCCTTATTTAAAAATAAAAGTAAATTTGTGTTTTGATGATTGATTGAGTGTGTTCTGTTTATCAGAGTGCACAGCGGAAACAGTGACTGTCTTCGCTGAGTACAACTGATAACTTTTTGATTTAAAAATCAAAATATGAAATTGAAATAAATTTCATTTGTTTTTTACATAACTGTGTTTAATTTGTTTTCTTTGAAAATTTCGAATCCAATTTGAGAATTCGAAACGATTGCAGTTAGGTGAATTTGTTTAGATTTTTGCTGTTTTAAATTATCTTCATTGAAGATAATAGAGTAATTTCTTTGTGTATATTGTAGTGTGCGTGCAAATATGAATTGCACGTTACTGCATTAATTTTACGTTGAACCGATGCTTGGTTATGAAACGTATTTTGTTGCCGTTATTTTTATAACGGGATTTTTACACCTATGCTAAATTTTGAAGCACGGTGTTTTGTTGACATTTTAATGAATGAAAATTCACTGATATGAAATTTTGATGCAATTTATTTTGATGAGATTTTGACGTTTAAAAATTACTGTCACTTTGACTTCAGTAACCGTCAAATTTTTAAAGTGGATTTTGCAAGCGGTTATCCCGCAATGCTGATTTTGAGATCAGTTTCTATGGTGTTTCGAGAAGTACAATTTTCTTATTGAAATTGTCGCTAATATTGATGTTTTTATCACGGATTTGCAAATCGTTTTAAAAATAAAAATTGTTTTTTAAAATTTCTATAGTTTGCGCATTCAAAAGAATGAGAAAGCGATTTAAACGATTCAGCAAAATCGAGGACTATGAACCCTTTCTTTTACTGATTCGCTTAATTCCAGACTTGTTTGTTTGAGAATGTAGATTATTTACTTTTATAAAATAAATGAAATTGTTTTCAGAATTTTTACAGTTTGCGTTTTCAGAAGAATGAGTAAGTGACTTAAACGTTTCAGCAAAATCGAGGATTATGACCCCTTTCTTTTACTGATTCGTTTAATTCCGGACTTGTCCGTTTGAGAATGTAAAATGTATTTTTACAACATACACAATTTTGCACTTTCAAGGAAACGATGAAGAGAATCAAACGATTTAGTAAAACACGTGGTATGGACATGTGAGTTTGCTATTTCGGTTAATTCCGGACTCGTTGATTGAAATATTTGATGTTTTGATGATTCTGATGATTTGTGTGCTTTCGAGCCATTATGTTGGACCGTCGAGTCATCTGCTGGACCTTCGGGTCATTTGTTGGACCTTCGGGTCATTTGTTGGGCTTTCGGGCCACTCTGATGGACCTTTGGGTCATTTGTTGGACCTTCGGGTCATTTGTTGGGCTTTCGGGCCACTCTGATGGACCTTCGGGTCAAATACCAGTACTAGACCTTCGGGTCACTCTGCGGACATTCGGGCCAATCTGATGGGCGCCAAAATTATGTTAAGTACTTGGTAGGCTTCGGCCATTTGTTGATGCACGTGCGGCGAACTAAAAACTCGCCATATGATGGGATCGATCCAACCTTTTATGTTGATTTTCTAGTTATCTTAATTGATTCTAGATATTTGTTGTTTCCAATTATCTGCAGGTAATTGGATATTTGTTGATATGAGTTCTAATTATCGTTTTTGATAATTGGATATTTGTTGATTTGATTATCGTTTTTGATAATCGAATATTTGAGATTTGATTATCGTTTTTGATAATCGAATATTTGTTGATTTGATTATCGTTTTTGATAATCGAATATTTGAGATTGGATTATCGTTTTTGATAATCGAATATTTGTTGGTTTGAGATTTAATTATCGTTTTTGATAATCGAATATTTGAGATTTGATTATCGTTTTTGATAACCGAATATTTGTTGATTTGAGATTTGATTATCGTTTTGATAATCGAATATTTGTTGATTTGATTATCGTTTTTGATAATCAAATATTTGTTGATTTGATTATCGTTTTTGATAATTGGGTATTTGTTGATTTGATTATCGTTTTTGATAATCGAATATTTGAGATTTGATTATCGTTTTTGATAATCGAATATTTGTTGATTTGAGATTTGATTATCGTTTTTGATAATCGAATATTTGTTAATTTGATAATCGTTTTTGATAATCGAATATTTGAGATTGGATTATCGTTTTTGATAATCGAATATTTGTTGATTTGATTATCGTTTTTGATAATCGAATATTTGAGATTGGATTATCGTTTTTGATAATCGAATATTTGTTGATTTGAGATTTGATTATCGTTTTGATAATCAAATATTTGTTGATTTGATTATCGTTTTTGACAATCGAATATTTGTTGATTTGATTATCGTTTTTGATAATTGGGTATTTGTTGATATGAGTTCTAATTATCGTTTTTGATAATTGGATATTTGTTGATTTGATTATCGTTTTTGATAATCGAATATTTGAGATTTGATTATCGTTTTTGATAATCGAATATTTGTTGATTTGATTATCGTTTTTGATAATCGAATATTTGAGATTGGATTATCGTTTTTGATAATCGAATATTTGTTGATTTGAGATTTAATTATCGTTTTTGATAATCGAATATTTGAGATTAGATTATCGTTTTTGATAATCGAATATTTGTTGATTTGAGATTTGATTATCGTTTTGATAATCGAATATTTGTTGATTTGATTATCGTTTTTGATTATCGAATATTTGTTGATTTGATTATCATTTTTGATAATTGGGTATTTGTTGATTTGATTATCGTTTTTGATAATCGAATATTTGAGATTTGATTATCGTTTTTGATAATCGAATATTTGTTGATTTGAGATTTGATTATCGTTTTTGATAATCGAATATTTGTTGATTTGATTATCGTTTTTTATAATCGAATATTTGAGATTGGATTATCGTTTTTGATAATCGAATATTTGTTGATTTGATTATCGTTTTTGATAATCGAATATTTGAGATTGGATTATCGTTTTTGATAATCGAATATTTGTTGATTTGAGATTTGATTATCGTTTTGATAATCGAATATTTGTTGATTTGATTATCGTTTTTGATAATCGAATATTTGTTGATTTGATTATCATTTTTGATAATTGGGTATTTGTTGATTTGATTATCGTTTTTGATAATCGAATATTTGAGATTTGATTATCGTTTTTGATAATCGAATATTTGTTGATTTGAGATTTGATTATCGTTTTTGATAATCGAATATTTGTTGATTTGATTATCGTTTTTGATAATCGAATATTTGAGATTGGATTATTGTTTTTGATAATCGAATATTTAAGATTTGATTATCGTTTTTGATAATCGAATATTTGTTGATTTGAGATTTAATTATCGTTTTTGATAATCGAATATTTGAGATTTGATTATCGTTTTTGATAATCGAATATTTGTTGATTTGAGATTGGATTATCGTTTTTGATAATCGAATATTTGAGATTTGATTATCGTTTTTCATAATCGAATATTTGTTGATTTGAGATTTAATTATCGTTTTTGATAATCGAATATTTGTTGATTTGAGATTTAATTATCGTTTTTGATAATCGAATATTTGAGATTTGATTATCGTTTTTGATAATCGAATATTTGTTGATATGAGATTTAATTATCGTCTTGATAATTAGGTAATTGCTAATTTTGCTGATTATAAGATTTTCTAGTCTCTAATTGATTCTAAATTATGTTGATTATATTGAATTGCTGTTTTCTATCTATCTCTGTTGATAGTTAGAGTTTGCTGATTATGAAGTTCGTGTTTTCTATTTATCTGTTGGATAACTAGATATTTGCGGTTTTGCGATTTGCGAATTTTGTTTTCTAATTATCTTTGTTGATAATTAGATTTTGCTGTTTTCTAATTATCGTATCGATAATTAGATATTACTGTTTTGTGATATCTGTATTCTAATTATCTAATTGATAGTTGAATATTATTGATAATTGCATTTATTCAGTTTTGTAGTTTTCTGATTATCTACTTGATAGTTAGATTTTTGTTGAGAATTTGTGAATTTCTTTTATTGAAATTAAAAGATTTCTTTGACAATTGTGTTCTTGACCTTTATTTTTCTAGCTTAACCAGTTTATGTTAGAAAAATAATGGTTATTGACGACTTTAATTATGAAAATTGCGGGGACGCAATTTTTATAAGGAGGGGAGTCTGTAACAACCCGGGGTTTTGTTGCTAATTTATTATCGTTATTAAACGATTAATCTGCTAGCCAATTGCTAATTGGAGTTTTAATCGGTTGAAATCCTTTTGAAAAAAAAAGTTAAAAATTATGTGGGCTTTACATAAATATTTTTTTATTTTAATTGGCCGTTCCCTTTTTATAAAAATATTCGAACCGTTCCTCTTTTTAATTTTCATTCATTCAACCCTAAACCTAAAAAATAAACAAAACGAGAAAATGGCGGCTTCAGTTCTTCGTTCGTTCCCCTTCGCGAAATAAGGGTTTTCGAATTCAAACTGCGGCGATCTGAAGGGGGGAAGGAGGAGGACTTCGGCTACGATTGGATTGGGTTCTTCGACATAGGTGAGTGAACTTCGATTTCACTCACATCTAATTCAAACGTGCTGTTTTTTTTATGATTCGAGACCTTGATTTGTTTATATCAGTTCGATCTCCTTTATTTGAGTTCGTATATGTATGTTTGAATTTATCAACTAATTTGCTCGGCCGTTCGAAGTTGTTGGATATTGGCGATTTCCCTGGTTTTATCAATTTCATATAATTTGATGGTGATTTTGTTCGTTCTTGTTGTCTTCGGCATTGACTTGTTGAAATCTGCAAACTTAGTTGGTGGAAATAATTTAGAGGAGAATTTACTTTGCTTTTGCAATTGCTTCAGTGTTGACTACGGTCTTTAATTTGGGTTTAAAACTGTTGAGATATGATTGCTGGAATTCATCTTCTTATTTTGTTTCGGCCACAGTATTGCCGTCTTCCACCTGTTTTACATGCTGCCTTAACTGGGTTCAATGTGTTGGCAGTGTTGCTCTTTGTTCTTGATTTAAACTAAATTGAGTTTTGACTTCACTGTGTTTGAATTGTATACATACTTGTTGATCTGCAGTTCCATTTTGTTGCACTTTTGAATTTTACTGCCTTGAGCTCAAGTACTTGTAGCCTTTGATGTTCTTAATGTAGCCTTGTTTTCATGTACATTGAGGCCACCACTGATGCCTCTGAACCTGGTTGCAACTGCTGGCACCATTGTTGCCTTCACTTGCAAACTTGTTCTTCACGTAGTATGCTTTGGGTTGTAGCCTCAACTCTGTCCACTGTTAGCTTGATTCTTGTTTGCTGCCTTGTTGTCATTGTGTACATATAGGTGGGCATTTATACTTGCTTTTGACTAAAGTTGCATGTAGCCACCTCTGTTTTCTTTGAACAGGTATTTGGCTGCAACCCATTGTATGTGTGATTTTCGGATTTGCTTGAGTTACTGTTGTATTAAGTTTCATCGTAGCATTCGCCTAGAAACCATTGTTGTTTCACTGTTTCTCTACCAGTGCACGTTCACTGATTGACCCAGATCATATTTGCCGTGCACAATTCTAGGTTGACATACCCCTGGTACACTCACTCATTTGAGTTGTACGTTGTCAGTTGATGGCTTTAAGCCTGAATTACTTCGTTCTTGGTTGGTATGCCACTGTTTTATGTATCTCGTCCACGTTATACTGTCCAGTTCTGACCACTGATCATTTAGATTGAATGCGTGTCTATTGTTGCTTCAAGTTACGGCAGCTTCACTATAGCTGTCTGGATCATTTGAATCAATTTGGATATTTGTTTTGTGGATTTAATTATAGTCAGTGTATACCATTTGGCCTGGTGCCCCAAGTTGTCACCTCTGATCAGTTGCATTTTGACAAACCCTAGCTTGACTGCTCCGGTCCATGTATTCAGTGAAATGTTTAAGTTATATACTGCTTACTGCTTTCTTTGCACCATTCATGTTGCAAGTATTTCTAGTCGAAAATTTTGGTATATGCATTGAATTACATCACTGGCCTTTGCATTGCTGAGTTGTCCTTGGTGTTTTGTTGTACATACGAAATTGATTCATATGTATGCTAAACATTGCTTCTCAGTGACATTTACTTGCATTCATATGCTTAAATGTTTTGGGTTGTTGCTGTGTTGACTTTGGCCTGCTGTTCAAATGGCAGTGGCATTGATATTTAAACCTTCATTGATTTTGGTTCGTTGAGCTTTTGTGTACATCATCACTGTAGTGGCAAGGCAGTGCACGCAAGCGTGTACTGCAACCACACGGTATTGCTTTTAGTGATATTATAATTGCTTTTGATTTATGGATCTTTTGCGTATTTCCATATGTCGTAGTGGCGAGGCAGTACACGCATGCGTGTACTGCAGCCCTACCCGTTTTGATCTTTTAATTGATGTTTCAATTGTTTGAATTGATTCGTGTGTCCATTTCATAATTTGAATTTGCTGATTTGTTGTTTAACACTATTACGTGTTATATTTATCGTTATCCGATTTCTTTAATTAAGGATCGGATAGACGAGATTTATTATGACTGTCGTCTATTCATTATTTAATTATTATTGCTTCTGTGCACTAATAACTGAGTTTGAATTAGACTAACCCGTGTATTATTTTCTTTTGAATTTAATACTCGGGTCAGACCGAGTATTTACAGGTTGTTGATATTTTACTTTGGGTTGCTGCTAGGGCTATGAAGCCTTTTCATACTTTTTGGAGTAGTCGTTGTCTTAGTATAGGATGTTGTATATTCATGTATATTATTCACGATAATGTACTTGTATATGTAACTTCCAGAGTCGACAGTTGTAGTTGTATCATATGTATTGTATCACATGTATATCAACTAACATCAGTTATTATATATATATATATATATGAGACTTTTGTTTTATCTGTGTTCCTTATTTATATTATATGTGTTATTATTATATATATTGTCCTAAACTATTATGAACCATCGTAGTTCGTTTTATACTAGAATTGGGTATGTCGATGGGAGTAAATAAATATGAGATGAAAAATAAAAAATATATACCACTTCTATCGAGATAACCAATACTAGTGTAAGGCCTAACTACGGATGGCCGCTTCTATCCAGCCTTATTCTTCGTGATAACAGACAGTATTCCTTTTAATACTCTTTGTTATTGCGAGCATAGAGGTGGGGCGTCACAGTCCAAACCCATGTCAAATCTCCAATAGAGAGTGCCGAGGCCCAAATCCTCATGAAAACCTCTCGGTACCAAGAGGAATCTCTTAGTACCAACTAGGTGGTTTGGGAAAAAAATCCCTTCCTTCTTCTATTGCTCAGCCTTCTATCTTTGATTTGTTGTATTCAAAGCACATTTTGATTGTTGATTTACTTGAGATGGTTTTCTTAATATTTATTGTCTTTTCATGCTTTCTTCTTAAGAATTCTTGGAGTTGCTTGTATATTCTTTGAAAAAAGTACTCCATGACGATCAATTAAAGTAGTGCTTGAAGTCAAAGGGATGAAGGTCCAAAATGGAAGAGAAAACTTCTCGATACTGTAACACCCCTAATATTTAATAACATTGTTCAAGAGATTTATTTAGATAAATTAAATAGAATAATATAAACGCTAAGCGATAAAGGGATTGAGACTTGAATTAATTAATTAAGGTCATGCCTAATAAACTAACTAATGGGCTTAAGAATGGTTTTGGGTTAATCAAATTACATAAGGGCATATTAGGCATTGCCGACCATAGCTTCCACCCTTATATATTTTCGTTCCTACCCTTTTTCTTCTCATTCATGTCATTTTGAAAATTAAAACACAAGAGAGAACGGAAGGCCATTAAGAGATCAAGAGCAATACAGATTTAAAGCTAGAGAATCAAGCTTAGGAGAAATCAATCTCAATCAAATCTCCTTATCTAGATCAAGGTGAATAATAATTCCGTCTCCATTTGGTTTTAAATCATATATTTTTGGATTTAAGGGTAAATTAATTTTTATGATATATTGGATGATGATATGCTTGATTTATTATTTATATGATTTAAACAAAATTGTTTAAAAGGGTTTTTGCATGGTTTTAAGGTAGAACCGAGATCTAATGACGTTTAAAGGCCATGGGAAAAATTTATGACACGAGAAACATGATTTTGGAGTTGGGTTTCAATTTTGAGAATTATCCAACCTATGGAAAGATTATTATGAGTTTTCAAAGGAAAATATAGTTATTTGGGTTTATAAATTTATTTTGGAAAATATATTGAGAATTTGGGTCTCGAATTTTGATATGTTAGATAACATGATTAAAGTGAATTTTTGGAATTTTTAGGGATTTTTCCAAAGTGATTTTCTATGAAAATAAATTATTTTAGAAGAGGGACTCCGGTGCAAAATTGGTTTTGTTTAATGGAAGGGCTTAATTGATTAACTTAACCTTAGTTTAGATCTGATTCGCGACAGCTTATTTTATCAAAGAATTTGAAAAGGTTAAGGCAACCAATCTGGTGTTGATGTGGCATGTTAGTCGGAGAAAGGTATACTTTACAAAGAACTAAACCAGGTTTACATCAGAAAATTAGTTCTACATACTTAGGAAAGCACCTTTCGACATAGAAGCTTCCGCCTCCATCTTTGTTGAAACCTACTATGCCGAAATCAATACACGAGGTATCACCAAGATGGTACGCAATGTATTGGAGATAGGCGAAAGGTTAAGTGTCGAAAGCATAGCTTTCGAAGGAGTCGAAACCATGGTTTTTTTAAAAATAAAAGTGCCTACCTTTGTTTTGTTTTAGCCTTCGACAGAGTCGAAACAGAAGGTTTCGAAAGAAGTTTTATAAAGGTTTCGAAAGGGTTGATATGGAGTTGAATATGGAGTTGAAATATCAAGACTGTTGAAAAGGTACTTTGTTTTATAAGTTAAAACCACTTCCTATAGCTTTCGATAGGGGTTAGGGGTTTTGAAGGTGATGGTTTCAAAAGGGATTTTAACGCCAACCTTCCATTGTTTTACCCAGATCTTTTATGCTTTCGAAAGAGATAGTGCCAACGCCATCATGTTTCCCCAATATTTTTATGATAAAGGATGGTTTCAAAACATATGCTTTCGCCTATATTCACTTTGACCCGAATAAACCCAATGCTTTCAAAAGGGGCACTTTTAATGATTTCGGAAGGGCTACTTTCATTGGTATCAAAAGGGGTACTTTCAACTAATTTCGAAGCTAAGCTTCTAAAGTTAAATGCTAATGCTTTAATATAATCGAAAGGTTTCGAAATGTAGAATTTAAAATTATTAAAAGGCAGGAGCCTAATGTTTTTAAGAGCTTTCGAAGGAGGTCATCCTATGAAATCTTAAAAGGAAAAATCCATGGCTATATTAAATGAGTCTATATAATGGTTTTAAGAAGAATCTATCTTTGATATGTCATTGGTTAAAGAGATTAACCATGTTTTATATTAAACCCACAGGAGTGGTATTGCTATTTTGTTATGTTGCTTCTTCAAATAAAATATATTCACATTTTAATGGACCCATTACTGCATTTTGGGGATAAGGGTAGAAGAACCAGCTAGGTTAACCCAGTAATGAATATAAATTGTCTAAACTCCTGAATGAGTAGAATTGCATCCAGGAGTTCAGGAAGACCAGAATAAAGGATGCTAAAAAATAAAAGAAAGATATTAGCAGAGGCTAGTAGGTTCTCAGTAAGCCCATGAAAACTTTGTATTGGAAAAGATATTGGCAGGGCCCAATAGGTTCATAGTTAGCCTATGAAAACTATGTATAAAGGAAGATGTCAGACAGACAGGTTCATAGTTTGGCAATGAAAATTATGTATAGAGGAAGATGTCAGAAAGACAGGTTTATAGTAAGCCCATGAAAACTATGATTGGATATTGGCAAGGGCCAGTAGGTTTATAATTAGCCCATGAAAACTATATCCGAATGACATATTGAAAAATATCAATAGGTTCCTAGTCAACCCATGAAAACTAGGATAAGAATTAGATATTAGAGTTATCAGTAGGTTCATAGTGATCCTATGAAAACTAGGTAATTGGACAGGGAGCTCTTAAAATGTTTAATCGGTTATTAGTCAGCCCATGAAAACTAATAGGTTAATGGTAAATCTAGAAACTATAATTGAGGCCAATGGTCTAAAATGAATGGGGATGGGTAATCCAGAGTCGATTCATTTGTTTGCTTATCATTATGTTATGCTGTTTTGAATTGAATTAACCATTGTGGATGCAGGAGCACAGTATATGGTTTTACAAAGGTTTTGGGATACTAGTGAGGGGAAAATTCATTCTGCTAAGCGATGTGGTCTCACTAGATATCTAAATGATTTGAGATGGTAGATTATTATTCATTTATTCATACCAGGTTTTACGTTTAACTTGAAGTTTATGTTTTGTCCTTAAACTCTTGGGTACTCAATTGATTTTGAGCAGTTTGAGAATTGAGGTTTTCAGGTACCTCTTAAGACAAATAAGCTTCCGGAGACATGCAGAAGGTATGATAGCTATTTAGAGTTCTCTTTTCTTTTGATTTCGCTGTGTTGTTTGTAATGGAAAAGTTGTTATATTGTCTATATATACTCTGATCATCCAAGGGGTTACTTCGTATGTTGCTTTTGGACGTATGTTGTAATAAATATATTTTCTCTAAACGTGGTTTGCGAATTTGGTATTATGTAATGAATTGGAAATATTTTGGAATTAAATTATATTTTGTTTGAAGTTTAAATTTTTTATACATTCATTTGTTTCTACATATCAATAAATCTAACATCCCCGTATTTGGTCGTTGAGGATTAATAACTATGGATGACTACAACATCTATAACCGTTAGTTTTAGGCCTCCAAGTAAGGGTGTTATAAGTTGGTTTCAGAGCATAGGTTTATGAAACTTTAAAAGAAAGTTAAACCTAAAAGATTTTCAAACATAATCCAATGAATTTGAAAATATGATTGGGGTTTGGGTTAACGCTATAGTAACGTACTTGCATTTGATTTATATAGATACATATATATATGCACATACATACATACATATATATATGAGTATGTGTTTCCCTCTCTCTTAGATCGTTCTTTTGAATCTTACTAAGGCTCGTATGCAGATTTTCGAGAAAGAAGATATGGAAGCAGGAAACGGAAGAGGAAATCTAGGTGGAGGAAGCACCACAACAAATGAAAATCCTTGACCTAATACCAGAAGGAACCAAGGTCGATAGGCTAATGCTAATCCAAATGCCGAGGCCAATGTAGGTGTTGGAAATCCGCCAGTAGATGCGGGGATGGCGTATCGGTTGTTATCCAATCTTTTATACAACAATGTTGGAGGAGCTAATCCTGTGGCTCCAATTGGGAATAACTAAGCTAAGCAAAGACTACACCAGTTTGGGTGGAAAGCCATTTGTTGGAACGGAGGATGTTGTTGAAGTTAAGAATTGGCCACTGAGTTGTGATAGGATCTATACTGATCTAGGCTTGGATGTTGGGCAAAAAAAAAGGCTAGCCTCTAGGCAGTTGCAAGGGGAAGCGTTTTATTGGTGTAATAATGTGGCCACCAGAGTTCCGGACGAAGAGCTGACATGGGCCGATTTCAAGAGAAGGTTTGAGTAAAGATTTTTATCCAAGGTTGTTAAGTCGGCATTGATAAGGAATTTCATGGATCTTGTACAGGGAGATATGTCAGTAATCGAGTATGCTGTTAAGTTAGATGAGCTGTCTCGATATGGATATGCTATGGTTGACACTGGTATCAGAAGGAATGAAAGGTTCATTCGAGGATTGAGACCTGAGCTTGCTAGAATAACCATGATCCATATCCGAGAACCTTGTAATGTGGTAGTGGAAATGACCATTTTCCATGAAGAAATGCTTTCTATTTTAGCTAGAGAGAAGCCAGTTGAATCCCAGCGTCCTTAGGGAAAGAAGAGGAAATTGTTAAAGAAGAAGGGAGCCCAGAAAATGGATGCTACCAAAAAGGAAAAGGTTGATTTAGTTTGCCACAAATGTTATAAGAAGGTTCATTATGCAAATGAGTGTCGGTCAGACCAGGGAAAGAAGGCTGCAGATAAAAAGAATGTGAAATGTTTTAACTGTGATCAACTTGGGCATTACAAGAACCAGTGTGCAGAGCTAGCCAAGGAGGACAAGGGGAAAGTTTTTGTTGTTGGATCATCAGCTAAGCCCATTGCAGCCGATAAAGGAAAGACTATGGTGGAAGGTACGTTTTCGATTCAGAGTATACCAGTTAGGATACTTTTTGATACCGGTGCATCACATTCATTTATATCCCAGTGTTTTGTTGATAGGTTATGCTTAGGACCCACATACCTTGTTACTTTCTTAAGGGTTGTGAATCCAATAGGAGGGTATGCAACTCTTGGGATGAGATGTGACCAGTTAGAACTTGATTTTTTAGGTCATAAGTTTGTATGCAATTTGTATGTGTATGATTTCGTATATTTTGGAATCATTTTGGGTATGGATTGGTTAAGAAGGTATGAGGCCAGGATAACTTTCCAAGATGGGAAGATATCTTTGAGACACCCTGAAAGTCATAACTGAATTATATTCTCAATAGAGAATGCAGATCGGAGTATTTGTTCTTCGTTAAGTGCAATGGAAGTGGGAGAAGAGCCAAGTTATGTTCGAATTCTAAGAGAGTTTGCATATGTCTTTGAGCCAGTCACAGGATTACCACCGAAATAAGCTACTGAGTTTCGAATAGATCTTATGCCAGGAGATGAACCTATAAGTAGACCACCTAACAGAATGATACCGACAGAGATGAAGGAACTGAAGGTCCGACTAGGGGATCTAGAAAGAGGGAATTTTATTAGACCAAGCAGTTCGCCTAGGGGAGCACCCGCAATATTCGTAAAGAAACCAGATGGATCATTGAGGATGTGTATCGACTATCGTAAGCTGAACGAAAGGACGATAAAGAATTAGTATCCTTTGCCAAGAATTGATGATCTATTTGACTAGTTGAGTGGAGCCAGAGTGTTTTCCCAGTTGGATTTGGCGACAGGGTTCCATCAGTTGAGAGTGGAAGAGGACAACATTCCTTTGACAACATTTCGGACTAGATATGGTTCGTATGAATGGTTAGTGATGCAATTTGGGTTGATGAATGCACCTGCTTTCTTTGTGGATTTAATGAACCGAGTCTTCCAAGAGCATTTGGATAGATTCATGTTGGTGTTTATAGATGACTTTTTGGCATACCCTAGGGATGAGAGAGTGCATGGAGATCATCTTGGAGTTTTGCTAGAGATAATGAGGCAGAATCAGCTAAAGGTGAAGTTTTGCAAGTGTCATTTTTGAAAGAAAGAGATTAAGTTTCTTGGTCATGTGTTTTCAAAGAAGGGATTGTCGGTCGATTCAGATAAGATCGAAGCTGTGAACAGTTGGAAGAGACTAGAGATGGTGACCGAGATTAGAATTTTTCTTGGACTTACTTGCTACTACCGGAGATTCATCAAGGATTTCTAGTGGATAGCAGCGCCTTTGACTAAGCTTACCAGAAAAAAGTGAAGTTTTTGGTCTGGCAAATGTGTGGAAGCATTCCTTAAATTAAAGCATTTGTTGACCAATGCTCCAGTGTTAGTAGTTCCAGATGGAGACCAAGGTTTGGTAGTATACACTGATGTGCGTGGAACTTGATTAGGAGTAGTGTTGATGCAGAATGGAAAAGTCATTTCTTAGGCATCTGGGCAGCTTAGACTGCATGAAGTAAGATATCCTACTCATGACTTAGAGTTGGATGCGGTGATTTTTTCCTTATAGATTTGGAGGCATTATCTCTTGGACGAGTGATTTGAGTTGTATACCGATCATAAGTCTTTGAGATACTTATTCTCTCAGAAAGAGTCGAATATGAGATAGCAGAGGTGGCCGGAGTTTTTGGCTGCTTATGATTTTGGAATAGATTATACTCCTAGGTAAGGAAATAAAGTAGCGGATGCTTTTAGCAGGAGAAATCAGAATGTGGTGTTGGCAATGTAGGCAGAATAGAAAGACCTAGAAGCTTTAGCCAATTGCGGTGTGCAGTTGAGATCGATTGCTAGTTCTAGTCAGACTACTGCCATGTTATCATGTTTAGAAGTTTGGCCAGTGTTGATCGAGAGAATTGCTTCTAAACAGAAGGAGGATCCATTATTAGCCACGTGGACCAGAAGGCTTGAGGTTGGAACTAAGGTCGATGATTTGAAAAAAAATTATCTTGACCAGAGGGGATGGTTGAGAAAGAAGGGACGGTTATGTGTTCTAGATGTGAAGAACTTAAGGAGAGAAGTTCTTGAGGAATGTCATAGATCCAAGTTTATGATTCATCCTGGAGGGCCCAAATATATCAGGATACGAAGAGGACCTTCTATTGGGAAGGTATGAGGAGGGATGCTGGCTTGTGGGTTAGGCAGTGTGTAAAAAGTCAACAAGTGAAAGCCGAACATTAGAAGCCGAGTGGGTTACTTCAGCCTCTAAATATTCCAGTTTGAAAATGAGATTCAATATCTATGGATTTTATAGATGGATTGGCAAGGTCAAGTAGAGAAAATGAAAATATATGGGTTATTATGGATAGGTTAACCAAGAGTGCCCATTTCATTCCAGTGAAGTCGACTAGGACAACACCGGTTTTGACAAAGTTGTTCATCAAGAACATAATTAGACTTCATAGAGTTTCTAGTAGCATAGTCAGTGACAGAGATGCTTTATTCACTAGCGAATATTGAAAGAGTCCACAGGATGTGTTAGGCACTAAGCTCAAGATGAGTACCGCGTATCACCCACAGACGAATGGGCAAATAGAGAGAGTCAATAAGGTACTCGGGGATTTGTCAAGAGCGAGTGTGTTGGATTTTGGTGGATCTTGGGAGGATCACCTGCATTTGGTTCAGTTTACCTATAACAATAGTTACCAGACTAGTATAGGAATGACGCCTTTTGAAGCTTTGTATGGAAGGCCATGAAAATCCCCTACATGTTGGTTGGAGACTGGAGACAGATTGGTCTTAGGTACAGATTTGGTAAGGGAGACATCAAAGAAGATTGAGTTGATCCGAGAACAGATGAAGGAAGCTCAATCTAGATAGAAGAGTTACGTAGATAAGAGGCGTAAAGACCTAGAATTCTTAGTGGAAGATATGGTTTCCATTAAGGTATCACTGATGAAGAGTGTGGTACGGTTCGGGAAGTCAGGGAAACTAGAACCTAGATATGTTGGTCCATTCCAGATTTTAGAAAGGATTGGAAAGCTCGCAAACAGAGTAAAGTTGTCGAACAATATGGCAGGTGTCCATAATGTATTTCGTGTGTCTTACCTTCGCAAGTATGTGCATGATCCAGAGGCTACTATTCTTCAGATAGAGTTAGAGGATTTGGCAGTAGAGTCTGATTTGACTTTTGTTAGACAACTAGTTCGGGTTGTAGCGAGAGATGAGAAAAGATTGAGAAACAACACAGTCAAGTTTATGAAAGTTCAATGGAGCGACAACAAGAAGGACTGTACTTGGGAGACAGAGGAAAAGATTCGAGATACTTATCCTGATCTGTTTTGAGGGTATTTCTATATTAGATTTATATAGATGATTCCTAGTTATGTAGACTAGTATGGTTGTTAGGAGTCGCTACAGATGATTGCTATGTTAGAATTTAGTCCTTATTGAATTTCGAGGACGAAATTCTTTAAGGAGGGGAGCTTGTAACACCACTAATTTTTAATAACATTATTCAAGAGATTTAATTAGATAAATTAAATAGAATAGTGTAAATGTTAAGTGATAAGGGGATTGAGACTTGAATTAATTAATTAAGGTCGTGCCTAATAAACTAGCTAATGGGCTTAAGAATGGTTTTGGGTTAATCAAATTACACAAGGGCATATTAGGCATTGCCGACCATAGCTTTCACCCTTATATATTTTCGTTCCTGCCCTTTTTTCTTCTCATTTACGTTATTTTGAAAATTAAAACACAAGAAAGAACGGAAGGCCATTAAGAGATCAAGAGAAATACAAATTTAAACCTAGAGAATCAAGCTTAGGGGAAATAAATCTCAATCCAATTTCCTTGTCTAGATCAAGGTGAATAATAATTCCGTCTCTATTTGGTTTTAAATCATATATTTTCGGATTTAAGGATAAATTTTTTTTATGATATATTGGATGATGGTATGCTTGATTTATGATTTATATGATTTAAACAAGATTGTTTAAAAGGTTTTTGCACGGTTTTAAGGCGAAATGGAGATCTAATGATGTTTAAAGGCTATAGGAAAATTTTATGTTTTGAGAAAATGATTTTGGAGTTGGTTTTCAATTTTGATAATTTTTCCAGCTATGGAAAGATTATTATGAATTTTCAAATGAAAATATGGTTGTTTGGGATTATAAATTTATTTTGAAAAATTTATTGAGAATTTGAGTATGAAATTTTGATATGTTAGATAACATGATTGAAATGAATTTCTGGAATTTTGAAGGATTTTTCCAAAGTGATTTGCTATGCAAAATAAAATATTTTAGAAGAGGGACTTCTTTGCAAAATTGGTTTTGTCTAATGGAAGGGCTTAATTGATTAACTTAACCACGTTTTAGATCTGATTAGCGGCAGTTAATTTTAGAAAATAATTTGAAAAAGTTAAGGTAACCAATCTAGTGTCGACACGTGGCAGGTTAGTTAGAGAAAAGTTTACTTTATAAAGAACAAAACTAGGTTTACATTAGAAAATTGGTTCCGCCTACTTATGAAATCACCTTTCGACACAAAAGCTTCCGCCTCAATCTTTGTCGAAACCAACTATGCCAAAACCAATACACAAGGTATCACCACGACGGTATGTAGTGGATTGGAATAGGCAAAAGGTTAAGTGTTGAAAGCATAGCTTCTGAAGGAATCGAAACCTTGGTTTCTTTTAAAAGAAAAGCGTCTGCCTTTGTTTTGTTTTAGCCTTCGACAGAGTTGAAGCAGAAGGTTTCGAAAAAAGTTTTATAAAGGTTTCGAAAGGGTTGCCATTAACTTAAGATTGCTTTCGACTGGGTTCCTTACTTATGAAAGAAGGTTTTGAAAGAAGGGGTTCCGACCTAGTCGAAACTCTGATGCCGTTCTTTAACCTTTCCATGGAGTTGAAGATATCAATACTATCGAAAGGGGACTTTGTTTTATAAGTTAAAGCCACTTCCTATAGCTTTCAAAAGGGGCTAGGGGTTTCGACGCCAACCTTCCATTGTTTTACCCAGATGTTTTATGATTTCGAAAGAGATATTGGAGTTACCAATAGGTTCATAGTGATCCCATGAAAACTATGTAATTGGACAGGGAGTCCTTAAAATGTTTAACCGGTTATTAGTCAGCCTATGAAAACTAACAGGTTAACAATAAACATAGAAACTATAATTGGGACAGATAGTCTAAAATGAATGGGGATGTGTAATCCAGAATTGATCCATTTGTTTGCATATCATCATGTTATATTTTTTTGAATTGAATTAACCATTGTGGATGTAGGAGCACGGTATATGGTTTTATAAAGATTTAGGGATACCAGTGAGGGGAAAACCCATTCCGCTAAGCGGCGTGGTCTCACTAGATATCTAAATGATTTGAGATAGCAGATTGTTATTCATACTAGGCTTTATACCTGACTTGAAGTTTATGTTTTCCCTTTAAACTCTCAGGTACTCAGTTGATTTTGAGTAGTTTGAGAGTTTAGGTTTTCAGGTACCTCTTAAGACGAATAAGCTTCCGTAGACGTGCAAGAGGCATGATAGCTATTTATAATTCTCTTTTCTTTTGATTATGTTGTGTTGTTTGTAATGGCAAAGTTGTTATATTGCATGTATATACTCTGATCATCCAAGGGGCATATTCATATGTCGCTCTTGGTTGTATGTCATAATAAATATATTTTCTATGAACGTGGTTTGCGAATTTGGGATTATGTAATGGATTGGAAATATTTTGGAATGAAATGTGATTTTATTTGAAGTTTAATTTTTTTTCATATTCATGTGTTTCTGTGTATCAGTGAATCTAACACCGTCGTATTTGATCGTCGAGGACTAATAACTGTGGATGACTACAACAACCGTAGCGGTTAGTTTTGGGCCTTCAAGTAGGAGGATGTTACAGATACCGAGTAGTCAGCTTTGCTTTGTTCCCCTTGAAATTTTTTGAGTGCCATCTCTTGACCCTTCTAAACATGTATCTAAGTTTGTGAAGCATTTCAGGTTCGTTCTTGTATTCTAACTTCCCTAGAAACGTGTTTGGTCAAAAGTCGGTTAACACTAAGGCTGTAAATTTATTTTCTTCCAAATTCCAAAGGTCCTTTCGATTATCATATGTAAACTTGAATGGTATTATGTGAAAACTAAATTTTGGTCTTTGGTAGGTTCCGTGTTTATTAAATCTTGAATATGATATTTAACATTGTGGTAAGGAGACAAGTATTCATCCAGTAGTGGATACCCTGAGTCCATTTGTTATTGAGGTGGATTAGGAGAATTCAAATTTCTACCATTTAAAACTGAATAAAAAACTTTAGCATTGTGTGAAGTTCTTTCCTATCCTGCCCTTACAAGTATAAATGTTAAATTAAATGCGTGCACATGCATAATATTCTGTGTAGCAAAGCCTTTATGCTTAACATATCGTTGCATTTCTAAAGTAGGCACATGTGCAAATATATTTGTACCACCATTATCCACGGTACAATTTTTAAATAATAGGTAATATCGAAGGGAAATAGAGTGGAGGAGGGTGGTTTATAGAGCCAGTCGTCGATTTTTGATGGTTCTCCCCAACAGATCATTTACATGGGCCTCATCCATGATAAGTCAGACGCGTCGGACGAAACACCAACTTAACTTAGAATAAAATCGACTACGAACACAATCATAGTTTTTATCTATCAGCTTGTTGATGGAAATAGATAAATGGCAGCTAAATTTTTTGGTACATAAGGCACAATAAAAAAATATTTAGAATAAATACATGCTTAGAACATACTTTTTTACGAGCAACCAAATGATCCAATTGAACTGCTCTATTAGAGAGACACCATTATTTACTATGGAGTTCAATCTGTAATAATTTGTGACATATTTATTGAAATATTAGAATATAACAAATAAAATTAACGAGAAGAAGATGGAGAGAGAAGAAGAAATGATAAACACAAAGAGTTAATTATTGATCTAAAATACATGATTGCTATTTATAGTTATACTACTTGGAACTCAAATAGTTATATAATGGGAAAATATTGCAACTTGGGAAAGTGGAAATGCTAAAATATTCTTCGTACATTTCTTAACATACATGATAATATTTTCTTAGCATCCTCTTAATTTCATGATGCGTAGAAATTGCAGTTTGCCAAAGCAGAAATGACTGTTAGAGAGTAACCACAGATATCTATTTCAATATGATTGGTGGGCAACTATCTAACAAAACGATAATAATGAATCAAAAATCCAAAGTCAAAATCCAGGAAAAGGGAACAGTAATAAAGAAATTCCTTAGGGTGTGGAAATAGGACTCCATTCTGTTGAATATGCACTTATATGATTTTTGTTTGATGATAATAAACATATATACATTCGTTTAAATGTATTTGTTAATATACTATTTTAATTTTCACAGTTTAAATAAATATTTGTTGAATAAAATAAATAACACAGATTTTGAATTCAAACGAATATTTTATTCAAACAAATATTTATTACAATTTTGAACAGTACAATTTCAAGCTCTCACTATAACTATAAAAATTCAATTTACATTTAGAACCTCACTACATATCACTCACACTCGTATTTCTATCTTCAACTGCATTCCAGTTTGAATCCAGTATCTGAGCAATCTGCAAAAATATTCACTAACGCGGTAAAATTGGAAATAAAATATTTTTGCAATATAAAATAAAAGATGAATTTTGAAAATAATATTTGCCTCAGTTATTTGGGTTGTTCGTCATCATTTAAATTTGAATTCATCATACACGAACAACTTGTGACATACACAGTGTATCACTGTATCACTACAAGGGGAGGGGGGATTTCCGACGGCTGAAAACCGTCGGCGGCCGTCGGAAGCCGTCGGCGGCCGTCGGAAAAAGCCGTCGGAAATGAAGGCGTCGGGGAGCAGTATTTCCGACGGCTACCGACGGGTGATGCCGTATACATTATCGACGGTTTCCGGCGGTTTCCGGCGGTTTCCGACGGCTTTCGACGGCCGTCGGAAACCGTCGGAAACCGTCGGAAATCAGGCCAATAAGCCGTCGGAACCCGTCGGAAACCGCCGGAAAATTTCGACCAATAAGCCGTCGAGAGCCGTCGGAAGCCGTCGGAAACCTGCTGTTTTTTTTTAAAATCTGCTGCAAATAGAGCCTTCCAACCACATTTCTCTTCCAAACACTACAATATCAATACTGCACAATCAAATAAACAATAATCCAACCAAACATGCAAACCAATACTCCAAAATATTCAATAGACACAGAAATAAACTAAATTAGAATAAAAATAAAATACAAAATATACATAACATTCCAACATTAACAATAATACTAACAATAACTGTTCTAATCATGCATATCCTGATACAGCTACAGAACCAAGTGTATTATACATAATTATACATATCAACAATTAATTGTTCCTTCTACCAAATCATTGTAAACTAAAACTAAACATACCTGCACGAACGAATTAGAAAGCAATGAATCAATCTGCCCCAGATCCAGAGCCAGCCGATGAAGGGAAGCGGCCACCAAACTGCTGCATGTACTCAAATAACTGTGCCGTCTGCATGGCCTGTTGGCGGTTCTGCTCCTCCAACTGCTGAACTCTAGTCTGTAATTCTTCTATACTTGCTAGCTCGCTCTGAGGTCTACTCCGCCGTCTCCTACTCTGACTACTGGACTGCAATAATTGAAAAATAAATAAAATCAAAGTTTATTGTTTTGAAAAGGTAAGAATATCATATTTTAAGTATTTTAAGAAAAATTAAATTATTTACCGCTAAATTGCCAAATCCGTATCGTCGACCATGCTCTGGTGGACTCATAACGGACTCAAAAATAATGTCCTCTTCATCGGTCGTCAGCTGCTCTCGACCCGTATCAGAAAGGAGTTTCTGTCGCTGCTCCATAAACATCTCCTGCATTGACAAATTAATAATATCATATCTTATTTCATAATAATTTGACAACTAAAACAATTACTAATACTGAATAAAATGAAATATGCTTACATGGCTTTTACTGGATTTATCGTCCTGCCATGTGTACGAAACAGTCCCGTCTGGATTAACATGCTCAACAGCATGCGTACGGGTGAACACGTCCATATAGCTGACAGGACCATGTGCCTCGGCTTCCTGAAGTTGATTGTTACATACAATTATTATACATTTAAAATCATATAGCATAAACTATTTACATTTATTATTCAGTAATTAAATTTACCAACTCCTGCCGATACTGCTGAAACGACTTCGATCCTCCGCGATGAGTAACGGGATTCTTATTTCTATTTGCAGAGTTTCTATCTGACTCTGCCTGTACATTCAAAATTTGATACATTATTTTTCAATCACGTTAAATTAATAATTGAAAAAAAATTAGTATACTTGCCTTCGCCTCGTCCGTCTCCCAGTAGCTCAACCAAGCTTGCCACACGCTCTCCCCCATCCACCGTGGTCTCTTCCCGGATTTCTTAACCTCAGATATCGTGTCTCTGTAGTTCTTTCGCATCTTCCTCATCCAGTATGCTCGTGCCAGCTGCATATCATCTGTCTGGATGTCTATCTCAGCCTGTGTTAAAAAAAGATTACACTTTAAACGATAAACGGTAGAAAAACGACAAAAACGAATTAAAAATGGAAAACATAAAAATTACACATACTAGGACATCCTGCCATATGCACTCTATGATGTGCGGAGGGATGGTATCCCACTTTGGCCAGCACGCACTCATCCTACTACGATATGCTGCTCTGGAGACGTCCAACACTACCTTAGTAACAAGCTTTAACTTGATTATTATCTAATTCGTAACAAGCTTTTGGTTTTTTACTGTCATTTGGTTTCATATGAAGCTCGGGACGTTTGCATAATTCTTCTATATCACGTCTTGATTTCAAATCATCCTTCGTCTTCCCTTTCACATTCAAAATTGTGTTAAACACATTATCAAATACATTTTTCTCATTGTGCATCACATCTATGTTATGGCGAAGCAGAAGATGTTTCCAATACGGCAACTCCCAAAAAATAGTTTGTTTGCACCAGTTATGAACAACTGATTTGCCTTCAATTTCTGTTTGCTCCCCCGTTTCATATATCTTTGGATAGTCCTTAACAAGTTCATATATGTCTTCGCTTGACCATATCGTCGGTGGTTGTCTATTTTCTACTCTATTAGCTAAAAAGTTTTTCTTGTCTCCTCTGAAGGGATGATTTACATGGAGAAAATATCGATGACAGTCAAACCATGAAATTTTCTTACCATGAGGTAAAGAAAACGCTCGTGTTTCATCCATGCAATATGGACATGCTAGACGACCGGCAGTACTCCATCCCGAAAGCATTGCATAGGCAGGAAAATCACTTATAGTCCACAACAAAGAAGCAAACATACGAAAATTTTTCTTCTTTGACACATCGTATGTTTCTACTCCTTCGTTCCACAGTATTTTTAACTCCTCAATCAACGGTTGTAAATATACATCGATTCCTTGTGTCGGATCGTCGGGGCCAGGAACGACAACAGTAAGAAACATATATTGCGTTTTCATGCACATCCATGGAGGTAAATTATACGGTGTGACGATAATGGGCCAGGATGAATATTTAGAACCAAATTGAGAAAATGGAGAAAAACCGTCCGTACATAATCCTAATCTAACATTTCGACTCTCCGCTGCAAAATTTGGATACGTTTTATCGAAATGCTTCCATGCTTCTCCATCGGCCGGATGTGTCAACGTACCCTCTTCCTCCGTTCTCACGCTATGCCACCTCATATTAGACGCAGTTACAGAAGATGCGTATAATCTTTGAAGTCTTGGAGTTATGGGTAAGTAGTGCATACGCTTGTACGGAACTTCCTTACCCTTCTTTTTTCTTGGTTTGTATCTCTCCTGGTTACAAACTTTACAATTTCTAAGGTTTGCGTCTTCTTTCCAAAACAACATGCATCCTTTTAAACATGTATCTATTTTCTGATACGGTAAACCAAAAGCCGACATAAGTTTTTTAACTTCGTAGTGATTTTCACACATTAGATTATCGGGCGGCATATGTCTTTTTGCAGCTTGTACAACAGCCGTAAACCCAGCTTCAGTGATGTTGTATTTTGACTTCATCGCAATGTATTCTGCGATTACTGACAGCTGCGTGCCGCTTTTACAACCATCCCAAATAGGTTTTTTAGCTGCATCTAGTAAATCATAAATTTTCTTAGCTTCAATATTTGGTTCTTCAACATTTACATCATCGTCGTCAACTTCAACCATAGGAAACATTGATCGTGCTGCATCTTCGACCATATTTTCTATACGGGTCGTTGAAACTATTTCGTTAACGACACTTTCAGACTCTACAGAAGTATTTGCTACAACTTCTCCATGCCGATCCCAAACATAATATTCGGGTGTGAAACCGTGTTGGCACAAATGAACTTTCACAATATCTGGTAACAAAAACTTCAAATGTCTACACCTACTACACGGACAACGAATTTCTGGATCGTTTCCGTTATTACTTAAGGCGAATTCAACAAACACGTTTATACCGTTATAAAAATCTTCTTTTATTGAGCCCCTCATTCCTTTTCTTTGGTACATCCATCTCCTTCGATCAACAAAATAATCAATCATTTTTCCTATTTGACAAAATGAGAAGTTCAAAATTTAATATTTATTTTGAAGAATACACATTCGAAAAAGATTATTTTCATGTTCGTATAATATTTTGAATTTAAAGAACAACTTCACAAATTTAAAAATATTTTCAAATAGGGCACATTTCATTTTTTAACGTACGTAACGATTAAAAATATATAATTTTTTTTCATTGGTCAGACATCCTACCTCCCATTACAAACACAGTAAGCATTTACATTTCGTATATTACTTCGTCCCAAACGATTCAATAAAATTTCGGCAGCATTTCCCTTTTGTTCCCTGCATTGTACACAAATGCGTGTACGCAGGAAACAAAAAAGAAAAGTTAGGGCGAAATTTTATGAACCGTTTGAGACGAAGTAGTATACAAAATGTAAATTCTTACTGTGTTCATAACTTGTCCAATACAGGGACAAATCCGACAAACATTGTACCAGATGAATATAAATGGTCGTTTTTCGAAAAAAACGACTATTTATACAACGATCATGTACAACACTCGTCAGACGGGGCCAAAAACTCTCTAAGGGACATTTGTCGGTTAACATGCGCGCATTTTACTCAAAAATACAGTTTTACTCACTGTTCACATTTATATATTAATTTCACACATTTATTCGACGTATTACGCATCAACTTAGGGCTGGTTTAACATTTTGTCATTTTTCAATACACACAATTATAATTTAGAGTAATGCATTTTTTTTGTGTCATAAGTAAAAACGTGCACAATATAATACTCCTAGTTCATTCAATCATTTTATCTTATTCCAAATAACGTATACAATCGTCGAATCAAGGCATACACAACAAAATACATATACATGAACATGCACAAATTATACGTGTTTATCACAATTTCACGATAAAAGATGAAATTGGTATACCATGTGATGCTATAAACCGTTATTACGCTAGTGGAAACAATTGCAATCATTAATTCGCCCTAATTTATCAATTTATGCAAATCTATAATTAGGGTAAAAACTGAATTTTTCATAAAAATAAGAGATTATACCTGAGATTAAGAGTACTGAAGCTTGATTAGAGTGCGTTGGAAGATCCGGAAGCTAAAAATTAGGGATTGGAAGCTTAGGGGTTGAATTTGGGGGGTTTTTTGGGTTTTTTTCGTATGAAATGGAGGAGGAAGAAAGGGCTCGGCTGGCTGGTATAATCGCAAATTTGCGACGGCTTCCGACGGCCGCCGACGGCCCGTCGAAAGCCGTCGGAAAATGGCCGTCGGAAGCCGTCGGTCTTGGCTGTCGGTATTCTGCCTTTTTCTTGTAGTGTATATGCCACAAGGCCGTGCACACCGATATATACACTTGATAATGCTACAGGGACAGGTGAGCACAGGTCAAACCCAAATGAAAAGCCGGGTTCAACTCACATGCAATACATCGAAAATCACGACACGAGCACAAGGTCAAACCCGAGTTTTTAAAACTGGATTCAACACAAGGCTACAAAAAGAAAGCAAAGCTTAGACAAATTCCAAATGCATCAGTGCATGAAGACTGAAACAACATGCAAATGCATCAAAACAATGTCAAAGTTATTCCAGCAAAATGACAGTACAAACAAGTGCACATTGGAAATACAAGATAATAGCAGCAATGTACATGCACCAGTGATGAAAGTTACAAGAACACAAGGCATAGCAACTACATAGGACTGCAACAACCAAAAGGATGGAAGAAAAGACCAGAAGAACAACAACTCAACAGAACATGGACTGCAACAATCAAGCAAATGTAGAGAACAAGCTACATGAAGCAATGTCGAGCTCAGTACAACACAGTGTACATAAATACTGCAACTACACAGACCAACAATGGAACAGCAGTTCATATGAACAAGTGTACAAAGGCAATATGAACAAGTGACTCAGGCAAACACACCAAATGAAACAATGAACAAAATACATGCAAATGCATCAAAGCAATGAGACATGAATGCAACATTTACAACATAGCAGCAGTATGCAAGTGCATACACAAAGAGGCAACAAAGACCAAAGTGCATGAACACAGTGAAGACCACAAAGGCAGTGCATCAGTGTGAAAAGAGCTCGAGCACAAGAATATGACAGCAAACAAAAGTGCACTGAACAACTTACAAATATACAACCAAGACAGTAGCGTGCAACTCGAGCCTCAGAAGAATTAAAGTGACACAACAGCAATAATGCAAACAACAAAAGTACAGTGTCAAGCTCATGTACGCAACAGATAATGATGCAGGGAAGACTCGAATGACCAAGTGCACCACAGACCATACAACAACTCAAATGTCAAGCACAAGTCTGAAATTCGAGACCAGTTCAGCAAAAGTCAACAATGCTCGAAGACTCGCCAAGTATAGGACACAGTAGTGACAGTAAGAAATGTAGCAACACGCAAAATAATTAACGCAGTATAAAAATGAAAAAGTGCGTATCTTTGAAATGGTCATCACGAAATGAATCAAAGCCAAGACCGAAGCCAGTAGTAAAAAATTCACGAAATCAGTATTGTCAAAGTCAATCAAGCATTCACCGTGACAGCCAAGCAAATTGGCCAAGTCACAAATCAAAACCGTGAGTGCCAAGCATCAAAAAATACGAAATTGAAAAAGTCAGATCAATCCCAAGCATCCAAGCATAATCAAGCGGCCAAAGCACAGAATTGACAAATTCAAACAATTTTATACGAACGCAAATATAGGAATTCAACCTATATAAAAACCCACAAATCATCATCGGCAAAGCATCGAGTTCAAGCATCAACCCAGTAAAGCAAAAGGATAAATTACATACCGAATAAAGGAGACGAACTCGATCCAAATTGAAGAGCCGTGTGCAAAACAGTGAGGGAAACGATCGACGAAAGCAACGAAAAAACATATATTCGATCGAACGAAAGTCTGCATCTTCAAAATTTACAAAACCCTAATTTTGAAAGCAAAGAGCAAAAGAGCAGAAGCCCTAATTTCTGAAGAAAGAGGATCGGCCACCATTTCACAAGCCAAAAAGGAACGGGTTAAAGAAAAGAGAATAGGGCCGGCCTATTTTAATTTTAAAGGCTTTAGTATATTTTTAAATAGGGTTTAAGTGTTTGTTAATTATTTGTCTTTTAATTATTGTTTTTATTTTTCAAATCAAAACTTGGTAAATCACCACCTAGGGAGTAAGTAGTGTCAGATTGTCTAGTTAGAATTAGTTCAGTAAGCAGGGTGTTCGAGTTTGCAAAACTCTATAGGCGGGAGCAGAGTTTGCGAGTAAGCGAAACTCTATAGGCGGGAGCAGGGTGTGCGAGTCTAGTAGAGTGTTTGTGAGCGGGAGCAAATGTTTGCGAGTCTAGTAGAGTGTTTGTAAGCGGGATACTGTTTAATTCTAATAGAAATCTGGGAATGCAGCAGTAGGCAGGGGTTGCCGAAGCTGGGTAAATTTTGTGTGTGATTTACTTTCAGCATATTTATTTCTGCAGTTTATTTCTGTGTTTAATTCGAGTAAATTTGCTATAACCCTATTCACCCCCCCCCTCTCTAGGGTTAATCTAGATCCTACACATTCAAAAATCTAGAGTGAGAATCCGGGTAAAGGAAACAAGAATAAGGAAATTTCTTAAGGATTGACAATGGAACTCCAATCAAAAATCTGGAGTTGGAATCCAGAAAAGAAAAATGGAAATAAGCAAATTCTTATGGGATTGAAAGCTAAAATCCAATCATGATTCATTATCACATCGTCAAGTGATTGATGTTGATCAGAAAAGGAATCTAGAATTTAAAAGTTGAAATTATGAAGCATAAATACTAAATCCATAATATTAACAACATTATATGGAAGCTAAAGTCAGAAAACAAAATCTAGAAAAGCTCTGATCGAGACAAGCTTGAATCGATCCAACGTTTTACACCCTTACTTGTAATACACATTATAAAAAAATTAATTCATAGGTAATTAAATAATAACGTGGGAAAAATATAATAGGTATGGATATTATTGGATGGTGCCTTAGAGCATTTTCATTGCAAATAGGATGTGATGTTAATTAAATCCTATGTGTCAAGGGATAAACCACAATATTAACTCAATGTAATTTCTAAAACTTAAACATCACATTAAAAACAAGCAAACTACTCCAATGCAAATGTATTTATTGAAAAAAATTGATTATGTGTTCCGATCAAAATTAAAATAAATAAAAATAATAGATAAAAAATTAGTCCTTTGTGGAATATTTATTACCTCACATTGTGAAGTGCAATGTCTAAAACTAGACCTTGCACTAGACAACGTCTAATAATTTTTTGCCAACTCATCATAACATTGTCATTAACATTGACGTTGGAGATGAAAATTTGAACTAAATTAAATTTGATGATGTGTAATTGACATTACATAAAAATAGTTCATGGGTTGGAGATGATCTTAGTGCCTTGTCAAAGATGTTGAATACTCTGTCAATGACCAAGTCATTAGTAGATTTTCCTTTCAATTCTGTTATTTCTTATTTTTAGTAGCACGCCATCCAGCAATTGTTTTAGTATTTCAGCACCGTGCAGAAATAAATGACTTGCTTGTAAAGTTTGTGAGCAACAAAAATAAAACTCATCTTTCTCAGCCTTTTTTGTAACTTCAAATTGGTATCTGTGCAACTTTTCCTAAGGGACCTATTAGTCATAGTGAACCCTATTCACCCTAAAAAATGGAAAAGGAAACAAACTTTTCCATGGCACCGCTCTTTTTTGATGGAGGAAACTATCAAGCTTGACCGATTAGGATGACCGTATACCTTGAAGCCTTTGACCTTTGGTAAGCTATAGAAGATGATTATGAGGTTTCCACATTGCCTGCAAATCCCACAGTGGCTTAGATGAAGAATCACAAGGAAAGAAGAAAAGGAAGTCCACAACCAAAGCTTGCCTATTTTCCATGGTTTTAAGTAACATATTTACAAGAATCATGAACTTGGAATCGACAAAAGTTATCTAGGACTACCTCAAGAAGGAATACAAGGGTAATAAACGAAACAAAAACATGCAGATACTAAACTTGATTTAGGAGTTCGAGATGCTGAAAATGAAACCATAAAATAGTGTTCCAACAAGTTCTTGAGCGTTGTTAACAAGTTGAGGCTGCTTGGTAAGAATTTCTCTGATGAATGAATTGTGGAGAAAATTCCGGTCTTATAGCCAGAGAGATATGAGCGAAAATCTCTTTATTGGAAGAAACTAAAGATTTTTCAAGCATTTCCTAGCAGAATTATGAACGCATTGTAGGCACAGGAGCAAAGACGGTTGAAGAGAGAAGAAGGGTTGATGGAAGGTGCCTTCAAGAAAGGGTATAAAATGTAGGAGGAGCTACAGAAAAACTACAAACCGGCTGGCAACAATAACAAAAAAAAGATGAAACCTATCTAATTTGTTCTCGTTGCAAAAAGACAAGTCATCCACAAAAGAAACGTTGGTGGAGACCTAATATTAAATGTAGAAAATGTGCCAAGCTTGGACACGTGGAGCGAGTTTGCAAGTCACAACAACATGAAGAAGCAAAGGCTATTATCGAAGAAAATGAAGATGAACATTTGTTTTTCGCGACATATTTTCCAACAAGCAAAACATCAAGCGATTCTTGGTTTATTGATAGCAGTTGCGCGAATCATATGACTAATGATCAAGAGCTCTTCAAGAAGCTTGATACAACAATTACTTCCAAAGTGAGAATTGGAAATGGTGAATTTTTTTCTTACGACGGAAAAGGAATAGTGGCTATAGAAAGTTTGTCAGATTTGTGGTACATTTATGATGTTCTGTTTATGCCTGACATCGACCAAAATCTGCTTACTGTTGGACAACTTATTAAAAAAGCTTCAAAGTCATTTTTTAAGACAAATGGTGCTAGATAAAAGATGCCAAAGGCTTTGATATGTCTGAGGTAAACATGAAGGCGGAAAGCTTTGCTCAAAATCTAATGGAAGAGGAGCAAATAGCTTACACGAGTACTATTAGGTGCACAGGCTTATGGCACAAAAGGCATGGCCATTTCCACCATGCTAGAGTTTTGTATATGCTTAAAAACAACGTTGTGAAGGGAGTTCCATTGTTGGAGAATGAGCTAGAAGATTGCGTGGCATTTCAATATGGAAAACAAACCAGAAAACTATTCCCTCAAACAACATAGAGAGCAAGAAACAAGCTGTAGCTAGTGCATACGGATGTCGGCGGACCACAAATAACACCATCCTTGAATAGCAGTAAGTACTACATTGTGTTTATTGATGACTATAGCAGATACTGCAGGATTTTCTTTCTTAAATACAAAACTTTGGTTGCTAACATATTCGGAGATACAAGGCTTGGGCAGAAATTCAAAGTGGTTGCAGGATCCAAACTCTAAGGTATGATAATGAGACAGAATACACAAATGAAACATTTGGAGGTTTTGTGATGAAGCTAGAATTGAACAACAACTTACAGCCCCTTACACCCCTCAACAAATGGTGTTAGTGAGAGAAAGATCGAAGCATTATGGAGATGGGAAGATGTATGTTGCATGAAAAAGAGCTACCAAGGAAATTATGGGCAGAGGCTGTCAACATTGTAGTATTCCTACTTAATAGGCCGCCAATAAGAGCACTAGACAAAAAAAGGCCATATGAAACCTGGTTCGGTTACAAGCCTAACTTTCAAAACTTAAAGACCTTTGGTTGTCTTTGCATCTCTTACTATTACAGGTGAAACGAGATAAGCTTGACAAAAAGCGAAACTAAGAATTTTCATTGGCTATAATGACTATTGCAAAGCATATAGAATTTTCCAACCTCAAAACCGTTATAGGTCAAGTATACCAAAAACAGAGAATAATCAATTATAAACTCGTCTCACAAGTTTATCAATCAGATTTCCACTACTCTGGAAGTCTGTAATTGCTAAATTAAGCAATATGTCGTAATTAAATTACAAACACAATCTAACAACTATAGTAATAATAACTATAACGATAATTCAAACGTTATACTATTTAAAAAAATAGTACAATATAGAAATGAAAATGATATATATATATATATATATATATATATATATATATATATATATATATCAATTATAAACCTAACCGGTTTGAAGAATGAAATTCCGTCTGAGGCTTGTCGTAACAATTTCCTTAAGACTTTATTCAAAGTCTCCCAATATACAACAGACGTAATCTGCATGAGATTGTAATGAGTATGTCAACTCTGTGATATATTGTGTAGAGCAGTAGAAAAGAATAAGCAGAAGAAATTAGAATTAGAATTTGATTAAGAATGTGATCAGGATTCTCTCATATTTATAATTTCGTCTGCATCCCTTCAAACAGTCGCGTCCGCTTGACGGGTCGCACCCTTTGCCTTTCGAACCGCTACCGTTCATTAACGGGTCGCACCCGTCTGCTCCTCGCATCCGTTCGCGTCGCACTGCTTCTGTTCGCCTGCGCTTCTTCAGTCGGGTCGCACCCGCTCGCGTCTAACGGTTCACACCCGCTTCCTTCTGTTCGCCAGAAACCCGCGTCCGCTTCAGAAGTTGCACCCCCTCAGTCAATCTGCGTCCGCTTTATGAACAGATTCGCACCTATTCGTATAGCATGCAACTGTCAGAAAGCCCGATCCAGTTTTTCAGTAAAAATAGGATCATATTAGACCCAAAACCGAGCCCGGTCCGGTTCGGTACGATCGGTCGGACGAACGGCGGCGCGCGCGTGTGGTGGTGATGCGTGATCTTCCTCCTCACAACGAAGCATATATTTGGGTGCCCCTAGGCCATAACCCCTTCATTGCAAAGCTATTAATATACTAGAATGGCTTTGCAATTTTGACGATGTGGGACTTATGTATATTTTCATTCAATAGGAATTCCAACAATCCCCTACATGAATGATAATATACACATCCCCCATACAAAGCGAAATATCACAGAGTACACATGAAATAATGCTTTATCGTGGATAAGTAGATATTTCACTTTGAACTTTCCCTAGTTAAAACTTATCGGATCTAATCGGCTAATCGGTGAATTATTTCATCTTGAACCGTCAGCCTTTATTGTATATCCATACAATAAGCTTTACGAAGCATTGATTTCCTTCTCATCCAATCTCTTGGTTGTGTTCTTTTTGGTCCTGAACAATTTTTGGTTCTGCGAGTGTTTATAGAAAATATAAGCCTTTAATATTCTCATAGAGCCGTCCCATCTCACACTAACATAGGTGATCGCAACCATTAAGAATATCCTACATATACCCCATTTTTTATTTCCAAGATACGTTCATCATTAAAAAACATAGTTTTAACCTTTAAATACTTCTGTAGACATGTATTTATATCGTGCACCATAGGAATGGAGTTGGACAAAGTCCATGCAAATGCGTTATGTCTTGAGTTATTCAGAATAGGTTTGCATATTGATACCACTCCGTGAGATCTCCAGTCGCTAGGATAGGTTTTCGTATAAGATAACTCTTGGTGGTTTAGGCTTTTAAACACATTCCCCTCGATGCGCTGTCAATTTTCTCTCTTGATAAAGCTTAAGTAAATGGATCTGCTAGGTTATCATTTGTTCTCACATAATCTATGGATATAGTTCCATTCGAGAGTAACTGCCTAACTGTGTTATGGCGTCGACGAATATGTCGTGACTTTCCATTATACACAAAGTTGTGCGCTCTACTTAGCGCAGCTTGGTTATCACAGTGTATGCATATGGACGGTACAGGTTTAGGCCAAAACGGAATATCTTCTGAAAAGTGACGAAGTCATTCTACTTCTTCGTCTGCTTTATCTAAAGCGATGAACTCCGATTCCATAGTGGATCGAGCTATGCATGTTTGTTTACTATATTTCCATGATACTGCTACCCCTGCTAAGGTAAAGACATAACCACTTGTTGATTTTGATTCCTCTGAATCAGCAATCTAATTTGCATCACTATATCCTTCTAAGACGGCAGGATATTTTCCATAATGTAAGGAATAATTTATGGTATTTTTTAAATATCCAAGCACTCTCATTAGTGCTTTCCAGTGTTCCTTTCCGGGATTGCTTGTATATCTGCTCAGTCGACTTACTGCATAAGCTATATCTGGTCTTGTGCAATTCATAAGATACATGAGACATCCTATTACACGAGAGTATTCCAGTTGTATTACACTCTCATTAGTGTTTTTATGCAGTACTTCTGATGGATTAAAAGGTGTTCTTACTCCTTTAATTCCAAAATTTTGAAAATTTTCAGTCACTTTGTCTACATAGTGTGACTGAGATAATTCAATTCCATTAGATGTTCTTATTATTTGATTCCCAAAATAACGTCTGCAACTCCTAAGTCTTTCATATCGAAATTGCTAATTAACATCTTCTTTATGATCTCTATTACCTGAGTATTTGGACCAAATATTAACATATCGTCAATATATAAACTCATCACATATGATTGTCCAATAAACACACTTATCGCATTCATTTATACGAAAACCATTTCTCATCATGACACTATCATATTTTGCGTGCCATTATTTTGGAGCTTGTTTTAATCCGTATAATGATTTTATAATCTACAGACTTTGTTTTCATTTCCTTTGGAAACAAAACCTTCAGGTTGCTCCATGTAGATCTCCTCATCGAGATCTCCATTTAAGAATGCTATTTTTACATCCATTTGATGAATTTCTAGATTATAGATCGATGCAATTGCTATTAGCATTCTTATAGAGGTTATTCGTGTTACCGACGAATATGTATCAAAGAAGTCTACTCCTTCTTTTTGACGATATTCTTTGGCTACTAATCTGGCTTTATACTTGTCGATAGAGCCATCTACTTTCGTTTTCTTCTTGAAAATCCATTTACAGCCAATAGGTTTTATTCCAGGTGGAATATCAATAATTTCTCAAGTTTTATTACTTAGAATTGAATCAATCTCACTTTGGATCCTTCTTTCCAATATGAAGATTCAGAAGATGATATTGCTTCCTTGTACGTTTGAGGTTCGTGTTCTAATACATATGTGAAAAAATCCGAACCAAATGTCTTGAAAGTCCTAGCCTTTATGCTTCTTGGTTCACCTTCCTCAATCTCTTGATGAGTTTCATCTTCATGTGAATTGCTTGATTCTTCTCTTGTCCTTTTAGGGACATTATTCCCTTCATTCCTTTTGTGTGGAAACACGTCTTCAAAGAATGAGGCATCTCTAGATTCCATGATTGTATTTACATGAATATCAGCTATACCGGACTTGAATACCAAAAATCTATAGGCACTACTATTTTAGGTTGGCCCTAAGTAGTAACAATCTACTGTTTTTGGTCCAAGTTTGACTTTCTTGGAAGGCGGAACTGGAACTTTTGCCAAGCACCCCCACACTTTGAGGTATTTAAAACTTGGTTTGTGTCCTTTCCATAACTCATATGAAATTATTCCTGTTTTATTGTAAGGGACTTTGTTTAACATGTGATTAGACATATTTAAGGCGTCCCCCCATAAGTTTGTCGGTAGACCAAAGGTTAAAAGCATGGCATCAATCATGTCTTTTAACGTTCTATTCTTCCTCTCGGCTACACCATTTTGTTGTGGTGAATACGGAGCTGTTGTTTGATGAATTATACCATTTTCGGCGCAGAACTGTTCAAATGGTGATTCATATTATCCACCTCGATCAGATCTCAATATCTTGATCTTTTTATTTAACTGATTTTCTACCTCATCTTTGTACTTTATAAACGATGTAATTGCTTCATCCTTACTATTTAAAAGATACACATAGCAATATCGTGTATAGTCATTAATAAAAGTGATAAAGTACTTTTTCCTACCTCTTGTGGGTAATGATTTAAAATCACATAAATCTGTATGAACCAAACCTAGTGGTTCGGTACTTCTATCAACAGATTGAAATGGTTATTTAACTATTTTTGCTTCTGCACATGTCTCACATTTGTAGTTCTTATATACTTGGAATTTCAGAATTAATCCCAAGTTTGATAATATTTTCATTTTTCGAAAATTTATGTGTCCCAATCTATCATGCCATAGTAAAATTTTGTGCTCAAGCAAGTAAGGAACTTCTATTTTATTAATAGCGCAATCAGAATACATAATTTTATTGCCGATAACAGCTACATTTGCCTTAAATAGGCCATCACATAAATATCCCCTTCCAATATACATTCCAGCCTTGGACAGAACCATCTTGTCTGACTTGAGCACCATTTTGAATCCTTTCTTTGATAGCATTGCACCAAAGATGAGATTCTTGTGTATGTCTGAAACGTGGAGCACGTCATTCAACTTGAAATTTTTTCTAGAAGTAAACTTGAGGATTACTGTGTCATTGCCTTCGATCATGGATACTGCAAAATTACCATATAGAGTTTTTCTTCGTGATCGAATTTCTGGTATGTAGAAAACATGGATTTGTCAGAGCAGACATGAAGAGTAGCGCCTGTGTCTACCCACCATTGGTTTGGATTCTGAACCAAATTGCATTCAAATACAATTACCGAGAAGTTGGACTCATTTACTTCCATGTTTTCTACTATATTTGCCTCTTTGTTGCGGTCCTTTTTGAGTCTGCAATCTCTAGCGGCATGTCTAACCTTTCCACAAAGCCAACACTCGCCATTAAACTTTTTGGTTCGTTTGTTGTCTTTTGGTTTGTTGTCTGAGCTTTCCTTTTATTTTGTAAATTATTCTTTTTGTTTTTGGTCTTTGAATCTTCAGCCACAAATGCCTCCTCGCTTTATTTTGTAACTCCATGGTTATCTGCCTCAATTGTCAGTTGGACTATGAGATCCTGTAAAGAGATTTTCTTCTTCTTATGATTTAGATAATTGCGGTAATCTCTCCATGACAGCGGCAATTTTCCCGTGATGGCTTCTATCAAAAACGATTCTCCAACCTTATGACCTTCCGCTTCGAGTTCATGAATGATGATTTTCAGTTCATACAGTTGAGCAGTCACCGGTTTGGAGTCAACCATCTTTTAGTCCATGAATTTGTCTACAAAGAATTTCTTAAGACTGATATTATGTGTCTTATACTTCATGGCAAGTGCATTCCAGAGTGTCTTAGCTGTCTTTAGAGGCTGATATACTTTGTATAGCACCTTGTCGGAACAATTCAGAATATAGTTTCTGCATATAAAATCGGAATGCTTCCACATATCAACATCTGGTTTCTTGCCTGGTGCAGGAATCAGTTCCTCCTCCTCGAGATGTCCTTGCTGACCAAGTGTGGTGAGATAAAATAATAGCTGATTCTGCCATGTTAGAAAATCGTCACCGTCTCCATTAAAAGGATCGGGCCAGTTATGTGTAGTAGTCTTTGTTGATAATTCAACTGTTGCCATCTCTGTTTTAGCAAAAAACAGGAATGTCTTAAGATGTTATACGTCTACTATACCAAAAACAGAGAATAATCAATTATAAACTCGTCTTACAAGTTTATCAATCAGATTTCCACTACTTCGGAAGTCTGTATTTGCTAAATTAAGTAATATGTCGTAATTAAATTACAACCATAATCTAACAGTATAGTAATAATAATTATAGCGATAAATCAAACGTTATAATATTTAAAAAAAATAGTACAACGTAGAAATGAAAATGATATATATATATATATATATCAATTATAAACCTAACAGGTTTGAAGAAGGAAATTCCGTCTGAGGCTTGTTGTAACAATTTCCTTAAGACTTTATTTAAAGTCTCCCAAGATACAACAGACGTAATCTGCATGAAATTGTAATGAGTATGTCAACTCTGTGATATATTGTATAGAGCAGTAGAAAAGAAGAAGCAGAAGAAATTAGAACTGGGATCTGATTAAGAATGTTATCAGGATTCTCTTCTATTTATAATTTCATCCGCATCCCTTCAAACAGTCGCGTCCGCGTGACGGGTCGCACCCATTGTCTTTTGAACCGCTATTGTTCGTTAACGGGTCACACCCGCCTGCTCCTCGCATCCGTTCGCGTCGCACTGTTTCTATTCGCTTGCGCTTCTTCAGTCGGGTCGCACCCGCTCGCGTCTAATGGTTCGCATCCGCTTCCGTCTGTTCTCCAGAAACCCACGCCCGCTTTAGAAGTCGCACCCCCTCAGTCAATCCGCGTCCGCTTTATGAACAGATTCGCACCTGTTTGTATAGCCTACAACTGTCAAAAAGCCCGCCCCAGTTTTGCAGTAAAAATAGGACCATATTGGACCCAAACCCGAGCCGGAGCCCGAGCCCGGCCTGGTTTGGTCGGTCGGACGGACATCGACGGCGGTGGCGCACGCGTGTGTGTGGTGATGATGCATGATCTCCCTCCTCACAACGAAACATACATTTGGATGCCCCTAGGCCCCAACCCCTTCATTGCAAAGCTATTAATATACTAGAATAGCTTTGCAATTTTGACGATGTGTGACTTATGTATATTTTCATTCAATAGGAATTCCAACAAAAACGGGAAAATTTTGGGTGAATAGAGATATGGAGTTTATGGAAGATAAACAATGGAGCTAGTAGGAGTCGGCCAAAAAGCATGTACAGGAAATTCCACAAAATCTTGATAATGATATTAATGATATTCCACTTAGAGGTACGAGGTTATTGTTTGAGATTTATGAAAGAATCAATGTTGCTATTTTTGAACCAGCTGTATTTAAAGAAGTTGGATAACAAGAGGATTGTATCAATGAAAGAGGAGCTTAGAATGAAAGAGAAAAATGATACTTGAAAGTTGGTGGACGGACCTCCAAGATAAGGCAATAATTGGAGTGAAATGGGTCTATAGCAAGGTTCAATCTTTTGTTTTCCGTTTCCGTTTCGATCATCGAAGAAAATCAAATTTTCGGTTCCGTCTCGAAGATACCAAAAATTCCGCTTTAATTTCGGTTTGCGAATTCCGGTATATCTTTGTAAATGGGTCAATAAAATGTAATACTAATACTAAATTATAATATTTTTCAAATTATAGATCATAAAATGCAAAAAAATTAATATCAACAACCGTTTCTTTGAGCAACATACAAATTGTTCTCATTGTTGTCTTCGGCTTACCCATAACATAAAATTATTATTAGTTAAATTATAATTAAACTGTTATTCAAATTAATCCAGCCCACAATAAATATCACCCCATCCGAATAAATTTCAATTACCTAGCCCATTATTACCAAATCAAACAGCCCAACTAGCCTACGTATTCTTCTCCTCTTCTCCACAAATTAGTTCCAGGATGGAAAAAAACCCATAACCTATAAAACTGTTGTTCAATACCTCATCATTAAAGCACGAGATCCTATTCAATCTTCATCGCTGATGGATGATAGGTCGAGATCCCCTTCGGTCGTCGTCGTCAATGGATGCTTCTCGAAATCAGCAAGTACGAATCTTCAAATCAAGTAAAAAAAATGAGTTTGTTTTTGTTTTTCTGGTCGGAATTTGCTAAATTATACGATGAGTTTTTTATACAGAGGCTTTTACTTTTTTATTTTTGCCCTAACCCTAAATTGGAATTTGCTGCATTATCCGTTTCGGTCCATGCCGGAACCGGGACGGGACTTCGGAGATTCCGGCTTGTCGGCCAGAATGTTGAACCTTGGTCTATAGGACCAAATTTAATGCTGATGGTTATATAAACAAACATAATTGGGTGGGTTTCTTGGAAACTTTTCCTCCGGTAGCACGCTTGGACACAATAAGGATGTAGCTCGCCTTGCTGCCCAAAATAAGTGGAAGATATTTTAGTTGGATGTCAAATTAGCTTTTCTATATGGCCATCTTAAAGAGGAGATCTATGTAGAGTGGTCTGATAGCTTCAAGCAAAGGGACAGGAGGAGAAAGTCTACTTGTTGAAGAAGGCCTTATATTGTCTTAAATAAGCTACAAGTACATGATATAGTATAATTGATGAACATATTCAAAGGCTTTGTTAAAAGTCCAAGCGAAGCTACTTTATACTTTAAAAAAGCAAGTGGAAATTTACTCACAGTTTCTGTTTATGGTGGTGACCTCCTTATGATGGGAAATAATGAGATCTTAATGGAGGATTTCAAGGCCAAAATTCTCAAAGCATTTGAGATGACATATCTTGGTTTGATGTCTTACTTTCTGGGCATGGAGGTGAAACAAGGCAGTGATGGAGTCTTCATAAACCAAGGGAAGTATGTAAAAGAAATCCTCAAGAAGTTTAGCATAAAAGAATGCAAGAGCGTCGAGACACATATGAATCAAAAGGAGAAATTCAGCAAAGAGGATAGGGTAGAAATGATAGTTGAAAGTCAATACAGGAGCTTGATTGGTTGTCTAATGTATCTTACATCAACTATACCTAACATAAGGTTTGTTGTAAGTTTTCTTTTGAGGTTCATGCATTATACAATGAGGTACACTTTCAAGAAACCAAAAGAATTATGAAATATATCAAAGGAACAACATTTTATGGCATAAAGTATACTTGCTATTAGAATTTTAAGCTTGTTGATCTTTCTAATAGTGATTGGGTAGGATCTCTTAATGATATGAGGAGTATAATGGGTTTTTGTTTCAGTTTTGGATCAGAAGTGTACTCTCGGTTTTCAACGAAGTAAGAATTCATAGCTTAAAGCAGTATTGAAGCAGAATTTGTAGCACTAATGCAATGGTGAATCAAGAAATCTGGATCAAAAAACTACTTGCTGATTTGTATAAGCAGCAAAATAAGCCAACGGAGATTTATGTTGATAATCAAGCTGCAAGGATTCTGTTTTCATGGAAAAACCAAACACTTCAATTTCATGCTATATCACTTGCGAGAAGAATAAAAGCGTGGCGAAATTAAGTTAGTTTATTACAAAACTAACGATCAAGTTGTTGAAGTGTTGACGGCGGCTTTACAAAAAACAAGATTTGAATTGTTAAGAGACAAACTAGATGCTTGCAGAAAATAAGCCAAGGAGGAGATTTGTTGAAATGCCTTAGTGCCATGTCAAAGAAGTTATTGCCCAAGTATTTGGTAGACTTTTATTAAATTATGTTATTCCTTATTTTTATCAGCATAGCATATTTCGAGCAATTTTTTGGTCATTCAACACTATATAAAAACAAATGAGTTGCTTGTAAAGTTTATAAGTAATAAAAATAAACTGCATCTTTCTCAGCCTTTTTTATAACTTCAGATATAGGTAAAAATTTATGGACCTTGAATTTTCCATAGTTAACAAGGAGGTAATGACATTTTACAGTAAGAAAGGAGTTAAAGGTTTATTTTATAAGTGAAGTCTAGTAAAGGAAAATTAAGGCCCAATCTACTTAATAATTCCCTAACCCCTCTCCCTTTCCCTCATATTTTATTCATTCCCCACAGCTGAAAAAAAGATAGAGAACAAGAAAAGAAAACCTCCATTAAAACTTTCGAACTAAAGAAGAAAGAATCTAAAGCTTGAATAAAATGGTTTAAGTTTAATTCCCTCTGATACTTAAATTAAAAAAAGTAAGTAATATTATCGTTCCTATATTTGCATGTTTTGATTCTCAAATTTGATTATATCCATGATATTTTGTGTTGATAAAACATGGGTTTGGTTAATAGGTTCACTTAAATGATTTTATGAATATTATATGTGAAGTTATGAAGCTAAAGAAGGGAATTTGATTTAAAACCAAAGTTAATGATCTCCAATTGGTATGCAATTTAATAAGTTGTTTATAACATTAATTCAGAGTTAGACTTTCAATTTCATAATTTTCTGAATTCAAATGAATTTTCTGAGTTGGAAAAATTGTAATTTTCGGTTTTAATTATTTAATTTACGAAAAATAATTATTTCCCCTTAAAATTTTTATATGAGGTAGAAAATGGAAATTTTGATTTTTGTGAATTTTCTTGCAAATTTTTGAATTTTTATGAATTAATTCAATTCGGGAAAATGAGGTAAAAATGAAATTCAAATGATTAATTAAGAAATTAATTAACATTTTATGAAAATGAAAAATATTCGCTGAAATCTTTCAAGAAAGAGATCTTAAAAGCAAGAAATTGGCAAACGAAAATTTAACACATGGAATGATTTGGTCAGAAGTAATTGCTTTAAGAGGAAATACATCATTTTTGAATTTAATCACAAGGCTGCTATTTTAGATGTGTGATAGCATCTTAGAATTGCAATAACATTATTAAGCTACAATATCGATAACATGTTACGCTAAAGACTCGATAGCACTTTGTACATGCGATTCCTATAGACTCGATAACATATTATACATGCAATGACTACAAGTTCTATAACATCTAATAAGTGAAATAGCTACAAGTTCAACAACCTGTTATAGATATAATAAAAACAAGTTCAATAGCGTAGAGTACATGCGATAGCTATAAGTTTGTAAAATCTTACAAGTTCGATAGCCTCTTATACATGCGATGACTACAAGTTCGACAACATATTATACATGCGATGGCTACAAGTTCGATGGAGTTTTGTACATGTGATAACTACAAGTTTGATAGCATGCTAAACCATATACTCAATAACATGTTGTGCTACAAACTCGATAACATGTTATGCTATAAACTCAACAGCCTATACAACCTGTGTTACATAAAGCATTTTTTTAACAAATGGGTTGGGTTTTGCCAACATTAAAGTCTGAGCTTTGATAACGTCAAAAATTCTTTCCTCTCCTAATGCCACCTGTCATCTCACTTCTTTAATTCATACTATTATTTTTATGGATTATTTGTTATCTATCTATGTGTATATAATACAATGTTCTTTTATGTTTTGATCTTTGCTTATTTCATTCCTTATTTTTTATCTTAATTTTTAAGAGTTTTTTCCTTACTTAGCGACACGTTATGTTTCCTTTCCTCATCACCTAATTGTAATTTCTCCATCCTTTTTAGTTTGTGCTCTTTAATTTCATATTTTTTCTCCACCTTTACATTTTTTCTTTTTTCAGCTAAACGCAATTCAATTTCGTTCACAAATACATGGCTTCTTATATGCCAAAAACATGCTTACACTTTTATCGTCAAGAACATTTCTAGGGACGTGCAAATCACAATAACTCCTCGAGATGTATGCTAAAACTGGACATCCTACAAATTTTGACATAGTTTAAGGGAGTTATAGAAATTGATACCTAAATTCGGGAAGAAGCCATTGAAGAAGCATCGACGAGGAAGGAGGAATCCCTAACCTTAGAAGCAAGCTCCAGGGAGAATTGTCGAACCACTATTTTGGTTTGGTGGAACTGGAGAGGTGTAGGATAGAGACCGAACGAACTACTTCGTTCGGTAGTTGGCTGATGGTTGGAGCGTCGGTGAAGTTCGTTTGGTGTTGATGCTATAAAGACTGAACAAGTAATATCGTTTAGTGGAGGAGCAGTTTCACTCGATGATGTTTCATTTGGTAGTAAGAGGACCAGATGAAATATCTCGATTGGTGGTAGTGTATCGATTGGCAGTGAAGGCAAGAAGGAAGTTATTTCGCTCGGCGGCAAGCCGAACAGATGGATGTCGAATGAAATATCTCGTTCAGTATTTGGGAATGCGGTCCAGACTTGAAGTGGAGATGCCGAACTAGATTGACATGGGCTTTGCCAAACCAAATGCCAAGCTTTATATGCTGTTTGCCGGCCCAGATGAATGCCAAACCAAGAGCTTTGCCGTACCAGATGCATGCCGAACCAGATTGATGTCGAATCAAATCCCAGGGCTGCTATATAGTTACTACCCCTCCTCATTTCTTCGCCCTATAAATAGTGGAGCTTCTGGACAACAACGGCAGCCATCCTAGAGAGCTGAAACTCTATAGAATTTTGTCTGCATTATTAATTCTTCTTATGTTCAGCCTTCAGAATTGAATCAATCCTATAACTCAAATCTTTCAGTAAATAATAAAATCTCCTCTCCCCAAGTGGACGTACACTGCCTCGCGGTAGTGGAACTACTATAAATACTAGTGTTATTTAATTTTCTGCATTGTGTAGAACTGTGACTGTCTGTTCTGGTGTTTAACTCCGTTTGTTTCGTCTCACTACAATCATGATCCAGTTGTTTTATGCTGCATTGGGTTTTTATTCTCTTAGACTAATCATCTGAAGGGATTGTCCCCAACAGTCTAGTATAGAGCTGCAAGATTGATTGAGGAGTGTTAGACGCTATAGCAGGAGATGAAGCGACTCCAGTTGTTCAAGACCCTATACTAGAGGGATGTATATTGCGTTAGGATCACAGTTGGCAAATGAGAAATGGAATGAGGATAAAGACTTCGAGAAGTGGAAACGGAAGATGAAGGCTATTATACTGAGGAATGAAGTCCATCTAGTAGTGTTTTCCCCTGAGGAGTTGATGGTTGACATCTCGGTCGCGGAAAGGAAGGTGATGGAGAAATGGGTGTTTACTACTTTACAACTAGCTATGGGAGAGAATGTTATCTCAGAGATTAGTAGTGAGACCACTGCTAGGGGAATTTGGACCAAGTTAGAAAATCTCTACTTGAAGAATTTCTGAGTAACCGTATATTATTGCTGAAGACATTTTTCACCATGCGGATGAGGGAGGGTACTTCGGTGAAGGAACATCTTAGATTCTTTGAACTTATAATGAAGATGAAGACTGTTGACTTGAAGATGGATAAGGAGAAAACGGCAATGATTCTTTTGTGTTCTCTTCCGGAGCGATACATAGGTTTCGCTAACAGCCTTATCTTCGCTAGAGACACATTGACAGTGGAAGATGTGAATTTAGGCCTTCTATTTGAGGGCTTGAGAGATCAGTGAAGGAGATAAGTGAAGGAAGCAGTAGTCACGGCCTATTTGTTAAAAGAGGTAGAGAAGATAAGAAGAATTGGAACACAAAGGAATTTCTTTTAGGCGAAGCAGTACCTCCCAGGTCAGTCGTAGGAGATGGAAGAAGTTCCCATGTTCTAGCCAAATAATAGAGTTGTTGTTGATGCTATCAAAGAAAACGCGGTTGATGGAACATCATAGGATAGTCCACATATACCTTCTCGTAGTGCTGGTGATGTTCATGAATCTAGAGGAAGTTTAGTTCAAGGTGGAGCTAAAAGGAGTTTAGGCGAAGCGGTACCTACGCAAGTCAGTTGTAGGACTTTTAGGCCAACCGAAAGGCATAATGATTGGCAGTTCACGAACCTTAGCCTTGGTGGTCAGTTTGACTATGCCCTACATGCGGTTCATGAGGAGTCACTTGACCTTGATGAAGCTTTGAAGTCATGTGAAAGTTCGAAGTGGATATGCACTATGGAAGAGGAGTAAGAGTCGTTGAAGAAGAACAAGACTTGGGATTTGCTACCACCTCCTTAAAGAAGCCGAGCCATAGGCTGTAAATGGGTGTTCAAGGTGAAGGATGTTGGGAGATACAAGGATAGAATAGTTGCTAAAGGGTTTTCACAAATAAAGGGATTGGACTATGATGAGATATTCTCTCCAGTAGCGAGGCATACATCCATCTGCATTTTTCTCGCTATCGTCGTAGCTCATGACTTGGAGCTGGAGCAACTGGACGTGAAAACCGCTTTCTTGCATGGAGACTTGGATGAGACCATCTATATGAAGCAACCATAAGGATTTTTTGTAGATGGAAAGGAAATTTGGGTTTCCAATTGAAGAAGTCATTGTATGGACTTAAGCGGTGGCATACACAATGGTACAAGAGGTTTGACTCTTTTATGCTTTCACTTGGTTTTGATCGTAGCATCAAAGATGCTTGTGTGTACTTCAAGAATTTAAAGAATGGTAAATAGGTGTACCTACTCTTGTATGTGGATGATATGTTGATTGCATCCAAGGATAAGGCTGAAATCGATAGTTTAAAGCGAAAGATAAAAGCGGAATTCGAAATGAAAGACCTTGAAGAAGTAAAAAAAATTGGGTATGAGAATCCAAAGGGATAGAAAGCTAGGGCTTCTGAGCCTCACTCAAAAGGAGTACATTCGAAAGGTGCTTGCTCGATTTAGCATGGAAGGAGCAAAGGCAATCAGCACACTCATGCCTTTGAACATACAGTTTTCTAGTAAAGGCTCTCCGATCTTGGAAAAGGACAAGCCTTATATGATGAAGGTCCCATATGCAAGTGCAGTTGGCAGCTTGATGTATGCCATGGTCTGCACTAGGCTTGAATTGCGTAGGCGGTTGGATTGGCGAGTAGGTTCATGGAAAATTCAAGAAAGACGCATTGGGAAGCAGTGAAGTGTATCTTCAGTTACCTTAGAGGAACTTCAAACCATGGACTTACTTTTGGCGGCAAAGATAGAGATTTCAGCTTGATTGGATTTTGCAATTCCGACTATGCCGGTGATAGAGATCGAAGAAAGTCAACCTCCGGATATGTGTTCACCATTGGTGTGATAGTGATCAGTTGGAGAGCGAGGTTGCAGAAGATTGTGGCTTTGTCTACTACAGAGGCAGAGCTCATGGATGCAGTTGAACTAGCTAAGGAGGCGCTTTATTTGAGGCGGCTGTTGTGTAATATGGGCTTCGTATATGAAGGCATGGATGTGTACTATGACAATCAGAGTGCAATCCACTTAGCTGAAAATCTTCAGCTCAAGGACGAAGCATATTGAGGTGAGAGAATCGTTTCTTGTTTCGATGAGTGAAGAGAAGCTAGTTTGTCTTCAGAAGGTTCATATAAAGGAGAATGCAACAGATATGTTTACCAAGTCGTTACCTATTTCTAAGTTCGAGCATTGTTCGGACTTGATTCGCTTAATAAAGTGATAGGTGCTACAGGGTGGCACGTGGGGGGGGATTTGAGATAGTTCATGGAGACGTTTGTTTTCATTGTGGAGATTGATAGGTTCTACACGGACTAGGTACTTCGAACACTTTGTTGACGGACGGTGGCCTTGTCGGAGTTCGTTGACAAGAGTGTAATGGGTGATGGCATTGTTGATGCTCATTAGGTAAGTATCAATTGCTTAGAGCATGAAGGTGCAGATGAAGTTGGAAGTCTTGTATGGAATTCGATATCAAGGTGGAGATTGTTAAAAATTGATACTGAATTTGGGAAGAAGCCATTGGAGAAGCATCGATGAGGAATGAGGAAGCCCTAACCCTAGAAGTAAGCTCCAGGGAGAATTGCCGAACCATTATTTTGGTTCTGTGGAACTGGAGTGGTGTAGGATAGAAACCGAACGAGCTACTTAGTTCGATAGTCGGCTGATGGTTGGAGCGCCGGTGAAGTTCATTCAGTGTTGATGCTGTGAAGGTCGTACAAGTAATCTTGTTTGGTGAAGGAGCAGTTTCATTCGGTGATGTGTCGTTCGGCAGTAAGGAGGACCGGACGAAATATCTTGACCGGTGGTAGTGCATCGATTGGCAGTGAAGGCAAGAAGGAAGTTATTTCATTCGGCGACATGCCGAACTAGATGGATGTCGAATGAAATATCTCGTTCGGTATTTGGAAATGTCGGTCCAGACTTGAAGTGAAGATGTTGAACCAGATTGATATGGGATTTGGATTTGCTGTACCAAATGCCAAGCTTTATGTGCTGTTTGCCGGGCCAGACGCACGCCGAACCAAGAGCTTTGCCGGCCTAGATTGATGCTCAACCAAATCTCTGGGCTGCTATATAGCAGCTATCCCTCCTCATTTCTGCACTCAATAAATAATGAGCTTCTAGACAACAATGGCAGCCATCCTAGAGAAATGAAACTCCGTAGAATTTTATCTGTATTTTTAATTCTTCTTATGTACAGCCTCCAAAAGTGAATCAATTTTGTAACTCAAATCTTTCAGTGATTAATAAAATCTCCTTTCTCCAAGTGGACGTTCGCTGCCTTATGGTAGTGGAACCACTATAAATACTGGTGTTATTTATTTTTCTGCATTACATAGAACTATGACTATCTGTTCTGGTGTTTATCTCTGTTTGTTTTGTCTCACTACAATCACGATCCAGTTGTTTTCCGTTACGTTGGGTTTTTTATTCCCTTAGACTAATCATTTGAATATATTTTCCCCAATAGGGAGTTCAATTGCAGTAGTGTTTCCTAGGATGAGTTTTCCTAAGCCTTTTATTGCATAGACTTATTCGAGCATATCATCCCCTCACTATTCTATCTCCATAATTTATAGCCCTCTACCATGGTTATTTTAAAGGAACTCAAGGGGTGAGGTAGGTAAACCCCATATCAGCATACTTATTCATTATCATGATGGTGTTTTTAAGTTATATACTAAATGAATAAGCAATCAACGGAAATCTTCAACTACGCCTTAGATGAAAACAATCACCAATCACTAAGCTCTCATTTAAGATGACTTAGTTTACTTTACTAAACCCACTATATCCAACATAGATTGTATCATGCAAACCCCAAAAGACATTCAGAAACTATATGACCTTAAAATTAACATGCGAAAATATCACATTCTCATAGCAGGGGCTTCCTCATCATCAAAAGGAAATGATCATACAACATTCTACTCTTCAAGAGATGCCTAATTACTCCTACTATCTTGGAATCCCTCTGATCAATGTTAGAATCATAACCGCCAAATGCTTACCTTTTTATGAGCATATTACCAAGAAGCTTAGCATCTATCCTAACCAAAAATTATCTGAAGCTGGTAAGCTTCTCATAGTTCAATTTATAACAACTACTATGACAACTTGGTTGAAAGAGCCTTAAACAACTTCTTATTGTATGGAGACCCTTTGTAAAGAAACTCATTCCCTTGCTTTCCATAAAACTCAAATTCATACGGAATTTGGTGGACTTTCCATAATGAATATTATGCTACGGAATGTGGCTTCTATTTTCAAATTCATCAGTCATGCACTATGATGGGGCCAACCTATAGGTCAAGTGGATTATAGCTTACTTAATCAAAGGTAGAGATTTATAGGCAACGCAAGATCCTTCAGACACTAGCTCGAACTGGAGGAATATTCTCAATCATAAAAGCACCTTTCTACCTCTACAATGCAACATTGGTTGCAACCCAAAGCTAAGATTCTGGACTAGTCCATGGGCTTCAACATGACCGATTCTAGTTGAATTCTCAGTCCAAACTCCAACATCTTATTAGTATTCCTCTTAATGCTCCAACCTCTGCTTATGTTCATGATGGGCTATCTCCCTTCCATACTCAAGTTCTTCTACTATCAAGGAAATTTGGTCACATATATCATCAAATTGGTTTCCACCTATAAAGCACCCAATTTTATGTACAATTAAGCAATGTAAGCATTCCATCTCTTTTTCTATAAGGCTCTCCTTAGCTAAAACGATGTTTCCGCATGAGCAACTCGGATATAGAATTATGGAGGAATAATGAAGAAATTTTTTCTCTTGTGGAACGTATTGGCGAATGTTATACAAACTAAAGACAAACTAGTGAACAAGGGATTCATTGATAATGGTCTTTGTACCCTCTACAACACCCAAATTGAAATTAATACCCGCCTCTTCTTTGAATTCTCACATGCCTACCTTGTTTGGAGAAGGCTTCTGACCAATGGTAACTACCACGGTCTAGCCAATAATAATAGAAATGAATAGTTTTATATCTACAAAGAAAATAGATGGAAAACTCCAAACTAAGAATAACGCTTAGAAGATTCATTGTATCCATATGGAATGAGCGAAACAACCGAATTTTTGAAACTCTAGTAACATAGTAATCTACTACAATATTCACAAAATTGTTTTGAGAGAAATACGTAGAATGAGAAAAGAAGATCATCTTATTGCTCGTACTGGAATTGGATAAAAGCTTTTCTCTATTTTGCATAGCCATTTTTGTGTATTTAGGCTTCTTTAGTTTTCCCTGTTCTTTCTTACGCATTGTAGTTTCTCTTGTTTTAATATATTGTTCGGGCACCCTGAAGCCTAAGCTTACATTTGAAAAAATGCTTGCACTGCCATAAGCCTTCAAACAATAAGGTAAATCTTCTCAGTTTAATTTTGATTTTTATTATCAATAAAAAAATTAGTCAATGCATGGAATATTTCATTATGTGCCACAACTATTATCTGGTTAACTTTATTCATTTGAATTATTTTTTGTTTCGTTTTTTGAATTTCAATTAAAATATATTGAACTAAATTAGTTTATGACATATATGAATTTGATAGGATTTTAAGAAGATAAATGTTTCATTTCAGCTTATGCATCATTTATTCAATATCCCTCTCTTTTTTTCATATGAGTTGGTGTTGGTGGTATGGGAAAACTAGAATTTTTGTAAATTTTGTTTCAACCGTTGTATGAAAGAAAATCATATATTAATCTTTAATTGCTTTTGATTTAAATAAGAAATTGAGTTTGTACTGTAAATTTTGAATAAGACTTTTTGAATTGATCTGCTACTATCAAAGAAACAATAACTAAATTTGCTAATATTTTCATGTGTTTCGCTCACTTTCTCTGATTGGTATAAAGGTTCGATGTTAAAATTTTTGATGTACAATCGTGTTACAAAATAAACAAGAGTTGAAGCCATTAGAGAGAATCCATTTTTATTCATTCAAATATATAAAATAATACAAATTAGCTCTCTATTTATAGACTCTATATGCAATGAAGATTATTATAATTTCCTTAAACATTTAACATATTCACCCTTGTTACTTGTATATATTATAATACTTCCCCTTGAATATGCGTCTGATAAGAATAATTGTCTCATTAAAAACCTATGTTATGAAAAACCCAGTGGGAAAAATCATAACTAAGAAAAAAGTGCAATGTTATTTCATCTTTAGGTAACATGTTTTACAATGTTACTATGAAGGTTGATACTTTTGGATCAAGATAATGCCTTATTAAAACCTTACTAACCCAGTGGAAAAAATATTAGTGAAGGAAAAAGATTATATTATAGCATACTTTTGAATGCTCCCCTCAATTTATAATGAATTATTCAATTACTCTATTGACGCAGCCAACACATACCAATTTTATACTCCATCTTCTGAAATGTTGATTTTGGAAGTGCCATTGTGAATAGATCTGCTGGATTTTCTTGGGAGTGGATTTTTTTCACCTCTATCTTATTATCCTTTTGTAGTTCATGTGTGAAGAAAAAAATAGGAGAAATGTGTTTTGTCCTATCATCTTTGATGTAACCTGCTAGAATTTAAGCGACACAAGCTGCATTGTCTAGATAAATAATAGTTGATCCTTCTTTAGCTGAGGGGAGATAGCACGTATTTTGATGCCCAATTAATGATGTTAACCAAATACATTCTCGACTTCGTTCATGTAGTGCTAGTATTTAAAAATGATTAAATAATGTTGCTACCAACATGTGCTTCGTAAATTGCCATGAAATAGCTGCATTGCTGTTACTAAACAGATATCCATTTTGTGATCTTGCTTTATCTGAATCATAAAGATAACCTACATCAGCATAGCCAACTAGATTTGGATTATTACATATGTCTGAATAAAACAAGCCAAAATTTATCATCCCACGAAGATATCTCATAATATGTTTAATACCATTCCAATGTCTTTTACATTAGTGTTGAACTGTGTCTTGCTAGGATATTTGCTAAGAATGCAATATTTGATCTTGTGCATTAGGATAAATATAATAATGCACCGATGGCACTGATATGGTACTTCTGGACCAACTTGACCAGGCATATTTTTATCATCTTCTTTTAGATAGAAAGGGTACTTTTTGACATCCAAAGATCTGACAACCATAGGAGCACTAAGTGGATATGCTTTATCCATTTGAAAACGCTTTAGAATTTTCTCAATGTAATTTGACTGATGGAGCAGTATGCCATTATTACTATGCTTGATTTATAGACCAAGACAATATTTAGTTTTACCAAGATCTTTCAATTTAAAGTCTTTCTTTAAATAATTTATTGTTTCATCAATCTCTTCTATGGTCCCAATCAAATTTATATCATCAATATAAACTGCTAAAATAGCAAATCCGTTTACCGATTTCTTTATAAAGACACATGGACAAATAAGATTGTTTTTATATTCGGCTTTTATCAAATATTCACTAAGATAATTATACTGCATTCTTCCAAATTGTTTTAAACCATATGGTGATCGTCTTAGTTTTAATGAGCACATCGACTTTAATTTTGCTTCAGGAAACTTATGTCCATTTAGGATTCTCATGTAAATATCGGTATTTAATTCACCGTAAAGATAAGCTGTCACAACATCGATTATTCTTATATCAAGTTTTTCAAAAACTACAAGGCTTATCAACTATCAAGATGTTATGACATCCATAACATGAGCGTATGTTTCTTTAAAGTCAAAACCTGGTCTCAGTAGGAAAACTTGTGCGACAAGTTATGCTTTGTATCTTATGATTTCATTTTATCATTTAGTTTTCTAACCAATTCCGATTTATAATCTACTGGTTTAACATTTTCTGGTATTTTCACTATCGGTCCAAATACACCAGGTTTTTCAAGTGTATTTAGCTCTATTGGGATAACATCTTTCCACTTTGGCTAATCATGTCTTTTTCAACATTTATTTATGCTAGCTGGTTTAGTATCATTATTCTCTTTATAGTCATGACTTTCAATTATTTCAGCAGCTGCTACAAAAGAGAATATATCTTTAATTATTATTTTACTTTGATCTCACATTTCTCCATAGTTCATATAACATATTGAGATCTCATTATTATTAGGCACCATTTTATTTTTGGAAGCTTCTATTATTTCTTCTGAGATAATAGTTACTTTGGCATTTTTAGGAGAACTGGGATTTTCATTTAAGTGATCATTTGAATCATTTATGACCTCTTTGGAAGGTTTATTAATTGATGAGTTTTCATTACATTTTCTTTCCTAGTCGCTAAGTCTTTTGAACCAATGGGTTTTCCACACTTTTGTCTTGCTATAGACTCATTTGCTAGTATATTAAACTTTGGTCCTTCTAAGACTTCAATTCTAGCCGGTGCATTTGCTGCTAGAATGTGAGATTTAGTTCTTTTTCCAGCATCACTAAATGCATCTGGTATTTGATTTGCAATATTATAAAGATGCAAAACTCTTTGTACCTCATATTGGCATTATTTGGTATACGGATCCAGATGAGACATAGATGGATTAGTTCAGGATATTTCACGCCATTCTACCAGGACGATCCCTTCTCCCCCAATGACGAAAGATTATCTCATCAAAATTTACAGTCTAAAAATCTTGCGGCGATGATACCACCTATAAGAGGTTCAAAACAACGAATTATCGAGGATGAATCAAATCCGACATAAATTCCAAACCTACGTTGAGGACTCATTTTAGTGTGAAATGGGGGACTAATGGGTACATGCACAACGCAACCAAATTTTCTTAAGTGTGAAATATTTGGTTGAGATCTGGGTAAAAGCTGTGGTGGTGAAAATTGATGATAAGTTGTCGGTCTAATTTTAACCGATTTTGATGCATGGAAAATTGCATGTTCCCAAGCCAAAATAGGAAACTTTGATTGCATAAGCAAAGTCTTGCAATAAGTAGTAGATGCTTAATTAATGATTCTGCTAGACCATTTTGAGTGTGAACATAAGCTATTGGATGTTCAACTTCAATTCCCAATGGTAAGCAATAGTCATCAAATACCTGAGAAGTAAATTCTCCTTCACTATCGGGCTGAATTGATTTAATCAGCTAATCAGGAAGTGAGCTCTCAGATTGATTATTTGAGCAAGTAATTTGGAAAATGCTATATTTCTTATGGAAAGCAAAAATACATGTGACCAACGAGTTGATACATCAATTAATACCATAAAGTATTTATATGGTCCACATTTAAGGAAAATTAGACCATATATCACCCCAAATTCTTTGAAGAAATGCTGGAGATTCGAAAGTAATTTCGTTATACGAAGGTCGAGTGATTAAATTTCCTTGTGCACATGAGGTGCGTATTTAATCACTTGGTAAATTCAATTGGTTTGATAAATCATGCCAATTTGAGCTTCTAGTGATTTTATGCATCATAGTTGATTCAAGATAATCCAAGCGATCATGCTAATTAGTGTCTTTGTATTTGTGAGATTTTGGCTCATATTTATAAAGTGGGATTTAACTATGCCAATTTTTGTGAAATATAATCCAGTTGAAGTTATACCAAATTTTTCAAAAATAAGCTTATGGCTTTCTATACTAGAAATAGCACAAAGATATCCTTTGTTATTTTCATTTATAGTTTCAATATGTTAACCATTCATTCTTATATCCTTAAAGCTTAGCATATTTCTTTTAGAACGGTTTGAGCATAATGCATTTTGAATGAAGATGTATGTAGCATTTGGTAATACTTATGGGCTTTTCCAGAACCTTTAATTATATTAGCAGATCCAGCTAAAGTGGAAACTTTAGCTGAAATATTTTAGATAATTCAAAGAAAAACTTCTGTTTTTTCAAAATCGTATGAGTAGCTATAACATCTAGTAGGCATTTATTATCACTCAAATATTGATAGTCCATACTTTAAGAATTAAAGATAATATAGTTAGTCAATTTATAAAATAATTTATGAATATAAATATACGCTAATACTTCATAAAAAGGATTTCAAAAACCAACTACTAATTAAAATCAACATCCATCAGTACATATTATTTCAACAGGTTCTAAAGAAACAAACATCAACTTCAAACTAACTTATTAATATAAAACAAAACAAAACAAACATCAACAAGTTTCAGGCTACTTCTAGTTGATTAGATCAGTCATATCATCAATTAATGCATTAAGATTTTCATCATTTATGAAATTTCCATCATCATCTTCTAAGAAATCATCTAACTTCAAGTTAATGTGATCAAACAATCCTTCCATATTATTTATACCAATATTCTTTGAACGTTAGTATTCTTTATTTTTTTTACTTTGATGATCTACATGTACGTGACCGGTGGTCAGAGCATCAGCATTAATAACAAACTTCCTCATAATGTTCTTTTATTTTCTGGAGCTAAATCGTTGTTCTTTTCACATACAACAAAAAGAGCCTTTTATAGCGGCACATAACCGTTATTAAACAAAACTATAGCGGTTCGATAAATGATGTATATCGACATGTTAAAAAAACACTCGCTTATTTATAACATAAAAAATAGCCACTATAAAAGAGTAAGCTTTCATAGCACATATTTTCCGCTATGATATTTGTAGATAGTAGCACACTACTACCGCAATAAAACATCTCTATATCAATCTGTTACGGAAAGAGCAGAATCATTACAGAAACATATTACCGCTATAATATTTTTCCTCTATAGCGCTTCTTTTCTGCTAGAATATTTTTCTTCAATAACGTAGATACAATAGCGGTTTTATGCTACTATCCTTCGATGACAAGCACCTCCATTACATTACCTTTTTGTAGCGCTTATATTATGTAATTATAATTCTTTTTGAGAGCTATGGTTTATTTTATCGTGTTTGATGCATCCTGCTAAATATTATAGTTTAGTAATAGCATATCAACATGAATCTTTTTTAAACATATAACAATATGAAAATTGTAAATGTGGAAGAATATAGTAATTAGCAAGTAACACATTATATCAAACATACCAAATATCAACATACATCGTATTAGACATGATCAAACATACACATAATATCCATTACATATGTTTTCAGCACATACCAAAAAGTAGCAGAAAAATTCTTAAGTACACCTCAAAAGGTTGTCTATGTTTAGCCAAAAAAAGTACATATCACACACCAAATAGCAATCCATATGTACCTCAAAAAGTAACCAATATTCAAATCCTTCTTCTTTCGCACTTGCACCAACAGTTGGGATGATTAATTGAATAATGCAGCAATTGGTGGTCAGTAATTGATTGACATAGAGAGGCTAGCAATCAAGTGGGTTGGTAAAATAACTTTGCTCAATATGACACATATTAATGGTTAGCAAAAATGTACTATAATTAAGCGATCATATGAAATGGCAGAGACCTTTTCTCTTCAGCAAGTAGACGATGCAAGTGATCCAATATGAGCTAATGCATTTGAATAGAACTATGATATGGATTTGTATAAAAAGGAAGAGACCTTTTCTTTTCAGCAGTAACAATATAAGTGATCCAATATGAGTCAATGAATTTCAATAACAACTGGATAAATTTGTAAGAAAACATTTTGCTTAATTCACTCCTACACACACACAACGTATTGTATCGCAGTTGGTTAAAACAATTACATTGACATTGTGCATCGAAAAGCTAACTCTTCCTAAACTTCACATATCTTAAATTGACCCTAGTTTTTTTCCAAATAGTCTTAATGGCGAGTTGTAAATCAGCCGGTAGGTTAGCTTCCTGATTTTAGGAAGCAATACAATGTTATAGCCATTCTGAACCCAAGAACAAAGTATGTCCCCTGTTCCCCACACCTTTATCTACCATCTATGATTGAGACATGGTTATTAAAAGAGGAAGGCCTGGTGATGTTTATAACGAAATGGATTTTCGACCCTCGAAAATCGACACTAATGTATCACATGCCAAACATTCAAGTGCCGGAAATAGTGATTTGTTAGGGTCGAAGAAGAAGGTAGAAGATAAAAAAAACTAAGCAACATAGAATCTCACAGCGCGGCAAATAATATATAATACAACAATGATCTTTCCAAAAAGGAAACATCTTTGTTCATATAATATCAGAGTACACTGGGCTTGTCCTAAATTTGGATAATTATAGAAACATGTCCTTACATTGACAAACATACAGACTCTATAATACAACGAAAGAAAAATGTACGTGAATACATCTTGACCATCCAGCTCCTCTTCAACTCTAAAGTATCCAGCAAAACCTGGGAAAACATTCTCGGTCTGACCCGAGCATTACATGGAATAACGTCTGGATCATTCTGGTAAACGGGCGTGAGTAAAACTCGATAACAAGTAATAACCAAACTCATTTCTACATTTGAAAACCTTTCAAACAAAGGGTATCTCATACGACCACACCGTACATAAAAACGGATGGGATTTTACTTTACGATAACCGAAACATTTTATATCAAAATCTAGTGACGTTATCATAGTGTCTAGATTTAAAGTAAATAGATAAAATAGCTAAAATGCTTGCATCTCTCATTCCAACATACTAGGCTCTACAGTCAAAAACATAAGGCATGTATTGGAGAATGGACTCCAACTAATGACTGGGATACCTCCCATCATAGTAAACCTCTAGAAAAATGTACCGAGGTCGTACCTAATGACCCCTGCCAACACAGAATCAGCCTACACCTTGCTGTATATTACCGACTATATCATCACCCCGGTTGCTTTGCAACCTTTAACCGAGTGCTCCCACGTACACTAATCCACTGATGATTGTGTATATATCTAGAAGGGTGATGATATAACCTAATGGGTGCGACCTACATAGCCCTGCTGCATATCCCCTGTAACGACCCGGAATTTTGGGCAATAACAATTTAATAATCTGTGTAAATAATTTAACTGGTTTGATAATTTTCTTTATAATTTTAATTTAAAACTGATAAATTTATTCTTTTTATGGTTAATAAATATTTAATCTGTTAATAGTAATCAATATCTTTCTGACAATTTAAATTTGATAAGAATTAATTAAGATTTTATTCTGTTTATAATATATACAATTGATATATATTGTAAATAGAAAAGCTTTTGTTTTAAATTAAAGATTGAAGTTTCAAATTGTAATATATATGTAAGTATATGTTATAATTTAGATTGTTTTGAAATTTAATTCAATCTATTGATAATTTTGAATAGTAATTTAAAGCTTTGTTTAATTTATATTTTCAACAGTTAATTTAAAGATTTATTCATTTGCTTTCAAAATGTAAGATAATTGTTTATTTTAATATGATAGTTTATAAAGAAATTTATCAATGTTTTATTTTTGTTTTCTTTAAAATGTTTGATTTAAATGGTTATAAATGCATATGTATAAATGTTTTAGATTTTTTAAATACATGTATAAGAATATATATTTGCATTATAATTTTAGAATATTTTCATTTAAAAGTGATACATATATGTGTAAATTTTATTTGTTAAGTAACTTAAAAAAAATGTAAGTGTATATTTACATTTAAATTAAATAAAAGTTTAAAAACACTTAAGTACAAATGTAAACATATTATCACCTTTCAAAAACACATGTAAGAAGGTTTAGGAATTTAAATGACAAATGTAATTATTATGGGACAAGTGGCAACATATTTTTAATAAATGTTTTTAGAAAAAGAAAAAAAATCAGTTTTCACAAATACATTCTCCTTGTTCTTTTCTTAACTCAAACCAAAAATTTACTTTCAAAATCCTGAAATTTGAAAACTAAAAATAATGGCAACCTGAAACTTGAATCACAAAAGCAATTCAAACCTGGAATTTGAAAACCCAAAAGCAAATTTAAAATCTGTACAAAAGACTTCAACCTGCAATTCAATTCCAATCTGCAATCAACCTTCAACTTGAAGTCTGCATTTCTAAATTCATCTTCAACCTGCAAAGTGAAAACCTGCATTCAAATAAGGCTCAAACCTGCAAATTCTTAAGGAGTTTTCAACATGCAAGTCCAACTGCAATTTCAACATCAACAATTGGAAGCATGCAATGAAAATCAACAGTTTACAAATTTAAAGTTCAAACCTGGGGGAAAAGAAAACCTGGTCTGCATTTTTGAAAAATCAAGTGAGTAAATGTTTTTAAAAACAGTTGAATCTTATTCTAATGCCATGCATGTGTTGTTATTTACCTGTATTAAAATCCTATAGCTTGAATTTATATGGATTAGTACCTATATGTTATGAGTGTTTGTTTGAATACATGCAAATGTGTTTTCTGTAAATGATCTGTTAAAAGAAAAATTCAAAATCTTTTAATCCAAACAATATTAGATCTTGATATGTGAAGAGAAGTTGTTTATAATCATATGAATTTTCATATAAAAATGTTTATAAGTTTTTAAAATGAAATAATAGTTCAGAAATTTCAAAATTTCAGTAAAAATCAATTTGGGCTAAAAATGTATGAACTTAATCTTTAACTTTGATTGTATGTTTGGAATAGCAATGGAAAATCATGATTTTTAATACTGGTATCATGATTTTTAGTTGTGTAATTAGGGAGAATTTGGGGTTTGCTCGTAATTGGGTTTTAGGGGATTACCGAAGTTTTACGTGAGGATTTAAGCTCAGATTTTGACCGAAGTTAGAATACAAGCTATTGATCATGGGAAAATACAGAATATTTTTTTTAATTAGTGGTTTGAAGGGAATTGGATCAATTAGGGTTTTAGCTTGTGATTTGCTCGGCTCTGTTGTCGTGATTTTTGCGACTTGGTTATTCGACCGAAGGCGATCGCATGTTGGGGGATGGTGGCGTGGTGTTGTAGTGATGCTCTGGAGGAGTTTCTGGAGATGATGGTGGTGAGTTCGTCAACGGCGAAGGGTTTTTGGGTGGTTCGAGTTACTACAGTTTCGAGTAGTATGTTCGAATTTCGACTCGGTTACTTTTTGTTGGATCTGGGTTTGAATTCGAACTCGTGCATGATAATGTGGTCTACGACGATGGTCGCGACGATCAGTAATGGCCGGAGGTGAAGGGAGATGTGCACGCGTGTATATGCTGTGCACTGGGTAACTTGATTTGGGGAAGAAGGGTTCGTACCGAAGAAACGCTCGCGATTTCATGGGTACGACTCGAAGTAGGAGGAGTTGGAGTAGGGCTCGGGATTTTGTTCGAGCAGTAGAAGGGTTTGTCTCGAGTAATTTAGGTATGGGTTTCAGGATACACTGAAATGTTATAAGTTATGAATGTTAACTTAAGTTTGAACAAATTTAGATCAAGCATTAAACTATAAGTAATTTTTATAAAAGAAACAAAAGTTAAAAAACTTGTTGTTTTAAAATAGATAAAATTCAAATTTATAGATGTTAATTGAATCTATTCTCAAATTTAAAAGGGAAAATTGAGTTTATATTCCAAATTTAAGAGTGTTTAAGATGATTGTTTTAAAAGTAATTATCTTAATTTAATTTTGGATTTCAATTTAAAAAAATGTTTTGAATTCAATTATTTAATCAAAGTAATGTTTTAATAACAAAGTTTTCAAATTTATTTTGAAAATGAATAAGTTTGAATTAGATAATTTATAATGTTTCAAATTTGAAATTGATTTCTAAATGCCTTATATTCAAATAAGGTTATTATCATGATTTTGAAAACCAATAGAATAATTAGTCTGTAAGTTTTTGAAATTTGATTAATTTCATAACAATTTATTTACATAGATAAATATGGTAATTTATCTTTGATTATGAACTTAAGAATATTTGATTATATGACTTGTTAATAAGTAAAGAGATTAATTAAGATTAATGTTTTCTTAATTAATTAAGGATTTTTAAATATAAGATGTTAATTATTTAAATAATTTTAAATAATTAGTTAATTCATTTTAAATGATCACTTAATTATGGATTAATTAAGTGTAATTATTGAATAAAGTAATTAATGGTTAATTGTGAATGTAATTAAGGAAGTTAATTACTTATAGAAGTAATTAATGGTAATTACTCATGGAGTAATTAGTTGAAGTGGTTATTGATTAATCACTTAATGATATCAATTAAATAATTAATTAATATAATTGTTTTAAAGATAATTAATTATGAAGTAATTAATTAAAGAATTTAGAATTATTTAATGATAAAGTTAATTGTTTGTTAAGTGATTAATTAAGGAGGTAATTAAGACTTATTAATGTAAGTAATTAAGAGTTAATTACTTAATTATTTTAGATAATTAATCAATGTAATTAATTAATTTATGAATGTGATTAATTTAAGATTAATTACTAAGGGTAATTAATTAAAAAGTAATTAATTAATTAAGTAATTAAATAAGGATTAATTGTTAATTTAAATTGGTTAATAATTACTTAATGAAGTAATTAGAGATTGATTAATTGAATTAATTAATCAAGCATTAATATAATTAAATTAGAAATTAATTAATTGAGAAGTTAATTAATTTAGTTAAGTAATTACAAATTGTTAATTACTAATTATGATTAATGAGTTGATTAATTATAAGTTAATTAGTTAATTAAAGTAATTATTAATTAATAAGGATCATTAATTAAGGTGATTAATGATATTAATCAAGGTTGATTAATAAAAGTAATTAATTTAAATGTGATTAATTAATTGTAATTAATTAAGAATTAATGTAATTAATTATAGTTAATTAATTAATGAATGATCATTAATCATTTTAATTAATGATAGTAATTAAGGTTAATTATTGAATATGATTAAGAACAATTACTTGAATGTAGTTAAAGATAATTAATCAAGGAAGATTAATTAGTGAAGATCATTAGAGATGATTAAATTATTTGGAATAATAATTAATGAAGAAGGATTATGAAAATCCAATTAATTAAGAAATAATCAATCCTGTTTTGAATGTTTGGTTAATATGGATTGATTGATTAATATTGGTTAATTGATTGATATTGGATGATCAGTATTTGGAGATTGATATTAGATGATTGATTGATATTGGATGTTTGATACTGGTTGATACTGGTTGATATTGGATATCTTTGTTATATGATATGCTGCTTTGTGAAGATGAATGTTAGTATGAATTATCTGTTATGATAATATAATTCATCTATCTATTTATATATCATCCTAAATATAAGTTTAAATTGTTTAAACCCTTAAGTACAACTTGGACATTAAAATGGCGTTTGGTTTCGGTGAGACCGGGATCGGGTTTCCATATTTGGAATCCGAAAACCACATCGATTCCAATTAAACGTTAGGTCGTTAATCCAAGTGGAGCAAGTGAAGACTCGAGGTGTAAGGGCTATACGTCAGTATAACTCTGTGGGTGATTCCGTAATGAGTTGACGGAATAGTGCTTATAGATTCGAGATGGAGAATTAGAGTGCAAGGGCTATGGTCGTTGACTCTGAGGGCGATTCCAATAATGAGTGCAACGAGATAGTGCCTTCGGTTTCGTTCGAACCCGGAACGAACTTGTATGGATTGAATGCTTTCAGCACATCGTCAGGTGGACGATGAGCATTCTAAGATAATGTGTCACATAAAGGTAATCGTAGCCTCAAGCCTCATCAACCGGGAATGGCTAAAATAGGGGAGGTGCAGCAAGGCTTCGTGGGTAGCTCCCACTGGAGAGCAAGATTTTCCCCTGTCTAGAAGTCCCTTTTTATTCGGCTGTGTGGGCAGTTGGGTCGCGGCCAACTGCGGGGTTGTCTTGTTCGGGACTGATGGTTCCGGCCTTGTGTTGCAGGGGAGTTAGGGTGGCTCCTCGGTACGTTGATCTAGGCCACGTACTGTGACGGGCGGTACCCCAGTAGCCCTGCCATTGATGGAAACCCATTCTTCCTACGAGACCCTACGGTTTTGATTGTATTACCCACTTTTGTGGCTAGTAGCTGGAATTTAATCATGTAACAATTTCGGCTATTTCTTATTTACTTGAAAACCCTAGACACTATAATAATATCACTGGATTCCCTATCAAATGTTTTGGTTAGCGTAAGGTAAAAACTTTTCCATGTTTATGGGTAGGAAGTCTTACATGATACCCTTTCTTTTCAAAGGTTTTCTAAAGTTAAGCAACTTTAACCCGTTTACTCACACCAGACCCCTGTCTGACCCGAGTGTTTATTTTCTGTTTTATTATACTCTTGGGTACTCATATTATGTATGAGTAGTCAAGTGATTCAGGTTAGCTTGACGAATTTTGGAGGAGTAATGGAGCAGGAGGCTTCGACGTGTAGTTATATATTGGTTCCGCTGTGTATGTTTAGTATCTATTTCTGTTGTATCTTGAATTGTATAGTTAGACAGAAGTTTATAACTGTCTATTATCTGTTGTTTAAGTTGTGTACTCTGATGTAATGAGATACTATGTAATATTTTATGTTATATATTATATTTTATTCGTTCCGCTGTGAGTTCTCTGATGTTGTTCTGTTCTTCTTTCTCTTTCTTTTCTTCTTCTATCCCTTTCTTTCTTCAAGATGATGTGATTTTCTGGGAGTAGAAAGTCGGGTTGTCTCATCCCCTGTTTTAGTCATTCCAAGTAATGAGGCTTGAATCTACGTTTTACCTTTTTGAATAGCAGTCCCTCTTGGAAGGCTAACACTGCCCTCCCGACGGTAATGCAGTACCAACATTCATCCATCCAAGTTATCCGATAAGGACAAACTGAAGGCACTACTTCTACTACATCCATTTTGGAATTACCCTTAGGATTAGTAGCAAGCATCCCTTGTGACGCCCCACCTCTATACCCACGCTAGCCAAAAACACTACGATGTAGTGCTGTCAACTAGCACGGAGAATAAGGCTGTCGAGGAGCGGCCATCAATAGTTGGCCTTACACTAGTATTGGTTATCTCGATAGGAGTGATATATATATATATATATATTCTTTCATTTTTCATCTCTGATTTATTTTCTCCCATCGAAATACCCCAATTCCAGTATAAAACGAACTACGATGGTTCATAATATTTTAGAACAGTAAATATAAATGCGGAACACAGATAAAACAGAAATTCTCATATATACAATAACTGATGTCAGTTACAATACATTTGACACGGTACATATGATACAACTACAACAGTCGACTCAGGAAGTTACATATACAAGTACATTAACGTATATAAGATACATGAATACATATCTTCCTATACAATCATACAGACTACTACAAATGACGACGACTACTCCAAAAGATATGAAAGAACTTCATAGCTCTAGCAGCAACCCAAAGCAGAATATCTACAACCTGAAATACTCGGTCTGACCCGAGTATTAAATTCAAAAGAAAATAATACTCGGGTCAGTCTAATTCAAACTCAGTTATTAGTGCACAGAAGAAATAATAATCAAATAATGAATAGACGACAGTAATTAAACCAAATCAGAATGCAATTCAGAATATTGAATTGAAATAAACAGAACAGTTCAAACCATTGAAATATCAATTAAAATATTAAGATGAGTAGGGCTGCAGTACACGCACGCGTGTACTGCCTCGCCACTACAGCACATGAACTACGCAAAAGATTAATAAATCAAAGCAAAATCGAATATCACAAAACCATACCGTGTGGCTGCAGTTCACGCTTGCGTGCACTGCCTTGCCACTACAGTGATGATGTACACAACGGCACAAGGTCAAACCCGCAATACAGGATTCAACACAGGTGAAATTCCAAAATCAATATGAAACTCAGGTGCATTCAAAACTGAATAGTGACATGCACAAACACAGGAACATGTCAGAGAAACAAGTCATAACAATAAAGCTAAGTCACTTACGAAATGCAGAGGTCAAGTCAGTGACTCAACACAACCGCAACAACAACAAAAATGAAACTGCGGCCACCACATGAACAAAACAGTCCATGTTCCAAACTACAAAGTGATCAAGGCATGAACCAGACAAGTACTCAAGGGATGCAGCTCACAATCAACTAAAACCATGTATACAAAAAAAACATGGTTCAGGGAAGCAACCAAAACAATATACACGAGGAAGCAGTGCATACAATATGCTGGGGAAACTCAAATATCATGCACCAGAATGTAAACAACATGTGCACGACCAGTTCCAGTTAAATTGGTAGTAATGAAACTGCAATTATCAAAATGAAGCAAGAAAACTTCAAAATGCAGAGAGTCAAAGAAGGTGATCAAAATCAAAAGTCATAGCTGTGGCAACCCTGTGGATACGTAGATACACAGCGTGCATATATATGTGTGCCGCAAGACTCGAGTGCAAAGCAACGACAATGATATGACTTAATAAGGACCAAACTTATATGCAATCCCAATTGTGCACAAATGAATGTACATTACAAACTACACATGAACAAAATGAATCAAAGGTGCAATATGGAACTGCATATGGACAAAAAGCATCAGAGGTGTAATATGGAACTGCATATGGCAGTGGTATAACTTCTAGATAATACCCCATGTTTAACTGAAAACAGTGACATGATGAATATGTATACGAACTGAATGGTCAGGCAATATACTTCAGGTTAAAACATATGAGCAGCTGCCTTAACAAGTAAAGACCACAAGCCAAAGTTAACAGCAACTAGTAGAACAAATGAAGATGCGAACACATGAAATGTAATAAGGTGCCTGGGCAAGCTCTTGTTCCAGTATGCATATATACTAACTCTTACCAAAGTATGTGACTAGGCCAAATTATAAATGAACTGTCAATAGCCCAAAACATTAAGGAGCAAATGATGAAGCTCCAGATCAGCATAAGTTCAAAGAATTGCATATGGTCTAGCAACAGTATAAGGGAACAAACTTGGCAATGCTAAAAGACCAATACACGTGACTACACAGTGCAAACAAAAGCACAAAGTGAAACTGGACAGTGGTCGAAGTAACAGGGCAAACAAATAAATCAATGCAAAACATCATTAAGGCATTCTTATATTTTATTTTTATTTTCAAAAACAAAGACAACTGCAATCACAAATTGTTAAATGCCCAAAGTCAGTGATATCAAATTTATGGCCGAAGATACTTCCAAGACAGGGGATCACATATATAAAATCAATTGACCGAAGTCACTAAAAGCAATTGCTTAGCATACATATGAACAGGGTTCATATGTATACAAACACAAAGTCAATGAAGACTACAGACCGAACCAAGGTAAGCAGAGTCAAGACACACACCACAAACACAAGACTACAGGTAAAATGAGCATGTGAATGCATAAGAGTTGTAACAAGCTTAACACATAAATACTTATATGCAGTAGTTATACAACTAATGCAACGAATTAGAATACTAACAGAAGGTGCCCAGTGATAAAATCACATATTTGAAGTAACCAACGTCACCAAAGAAATCACAGTAGCAAGTTCAACTTTGAAAGCCCAAAATCATCTCATAACCAACATCATGACCCGAAGTCAGGTGATAGTCAAGTCAAAGCAAGAACAAAATTCACTTTAATGCCGATGCCAACCAAAAATTTTCAAAGTCATTTACAGTTCAAATTACACCGTAACCCAGCTGCAAATATCAATTAACTATTCAAAGCCGAAAGTCAATCAAGCATTCAAACTCGAGTAAATGGAAAACATCAGAGAAATCAACAATATCAAACCACAATTTAACAGCTGAAAACTCAAGTGACCAAAGTAAAGTTACACAGCAACAAAATCATACGAAGAAAAGAAACCGAAGAACCAATGGAGCGTTCGAATTAGATGCGAGTGATAAGTATCACTCACCTTTGTAAAACGAGGCAGCCGAGGGGAGACGAAGCCATGGTCCTCACGAAGACGTTCGAAGCCATCAACGTCGGCATCTTCAATTTCGAAAATCCCTAATCTATGAGTGATGAAGAGGATGCCGCCATTATTTTCCTTTCGGTGGTTTTAGGTTTGCAAACGAACAAATAAGAAAAATGAATAAAAATTAAAAAAAGGGGGATGGGTTATTTGTTTTGAGAATTAACACGGCATCAAAATTGGTGGGCCGAGATTTAATGCTAAAGCCCAAAATTCCTTTTTAACAATTTATAAAAGAATTTTAATTCAAATTTTAAAACTTAAATCGGCAATAAGAGAAAATATTAATCGTTTAATGTCGATTATTAATCGACACGAAATACAGGGTTGTTACAGACTCCCCTCCTTCAAGAAATTGCGTCCTCGCAATCATAAGGAACAAACGGATAAAAGGTAACAACCATAAGAGCATATCATCACAAGATGAAGAAATTTGAAATAGGAAGTTCAACATATAGAGCATGAGAGAAAGAGAGCCTGAACGTGTTTGCTCGATGAACTCCCTGGATTCCGAAGTGAAATCCATAGGATTTGAGAACCACTGAACTTTCACGAGAAGAACATCTTCATTTCGAGGGTGCTGAACCTCCGAAGCAATGATGTGAATAGAAGGTGGCTCGAGAATAAGAATAAGGATCGGAAATCCCAAAGGCATTTCCACAATTGGAAGACGTGGAAAACGTCATAAATAGCAGAAAATTGAGCCGGTACACCGGCGTAGTACAATGTAAACATCAAAGAATCCTTTTAATTTCATAAAAGAAATTCATAAATTCTCAACAAAATTTAATTATCAAATAGATAATCAGAATACAGAAATCACGAAACAGCAATATCTAATTATCGATACGATAATTAGGAGACAGCAAAATCTAATTATCAACAAAGATAATTAGAAAACAAAAATATCTAACTATCAAAACGAAAATCAGGCATTACCACAACGGGAATCAAATTTCAAATTAGCAAATATTCAATTATCAAAACGATAATCAAATCTTAAATCACAAATATTTAATTATCACAAACGATAATTAAATCTCAAATATCTAATTATCACAAGCGATAATCAGAAACAATAAATATCTGATTATCAAAAACGATAATCAGAAATCACAAATCACAAATATTCGATTATCAAAAACGATAATCAAATCAACAAGTATTCGATTATCAAAATCGAAAAATCAATCTTAAATCACAAATATTTGATTATCACAATTGATAATCAAATCTCAAATCGCAAATGTTTAATTATCACAAACGATAATCAAACCACAAATATCTAATTATCACAAACGATAATCAAATCTTAAATCACAAATATTTGATTATCACAATTGATAATCAAATCTCAAATCGCAAATGTTTAATTATCACAAACGATAATCAAACCACAAATATCTAATTATCACAAACGATAATTAGAAACAATAAATATCTGATTATCAGAAACGATAAATCAGAAATCATAAACATCCAATTATCAAAACGATAATCAGAAATTACCACAACGGTAATCAAATTTCAAATCACAAATTTTCAATTAACGAGTCCGAAATTAACCGAAATAGCAAACGCACATGACCCATAACCACGAGTTTTACTAAATCGTTTAATTCACTTCATCGTTTCCTTGAAAGTGCAAAATTGTGTATTTTAATTAAATAACATTTTACGTTCTCAAACGGACAAGTCCGGAATTAAGCGAATCAGTAAAAGAAAGGAGTCACAGTCCTCGATTTTTCTGAAACGTTTAAATCGCTTCCTCATTCTTTTGAAAGTGTAAACTGTAAAACTTCTGAAAACAATTTTCATTTATTTTATAAAAATAATAATAATAATAATTTACATTCTCAAACGAACAAGTCCGGAATTAAGCGAATCAGCAAAAGAAAGGGGTCATAGTCCTCGATTTTACTGAAACGTTTAATTCGCTTCCTCATTCTTTTGAAAGCGCAAATCGTAAAAATCTTGAAAACAATTTTGATTTATATTTAAAACAATTTTTAAAACACGTGATTAAAGCAGCAACATCCGTAGCAACTTCGACATACGTCAAAATTTCATCGAAATAATTGGCATCAAAATATAATACCAATGAATTTTCATTTATCGAAAATGTCGCAGGAATCCTTTCAAAGATAGAAAAGGATATCATACCCCAAACTTGTATTCATAACAAGTCAATAACACACGAGTTCACCAATGCACAAGAATTGATAAAACTTATCAATAGAAATCACGAAAATTGGTGAAGCACAAATTCTAGAAATCATCACAAGAAATCCAGAAATCACAAGATGAAAGTATGAAAACTCGAACGGAGTATGAAAACTCGAACGGAGTATGAAAACTCGAACGGAGTATGAAATAGAATAAAAGATATGGCATAACATAAAATATCCATAATGACATACTACTATAAGTATGTAAATAATGATCAACAGGAGATCAACCGATAAGAGGTATGTCATAAATATGAAATATCCATACTGACATACAACTATAAGTATGCATATAATGATCAACAGGAGATCAACCGATAAGAGATAATCAATATCACAAGAATCTTCTCAAAGATCCAAAGAGGTATCATACCCCAAATTTGTACTCATGACAAATCAATAACATATGAATTCACCAATGCACAAAAATAGGTGAAGCGTAAAATTTCCAGAAATCAACATAAGGAATCTAGAAATCACAGAAAAAGGGAAAGAGGCCTATCACATGATGGTCCGAAGACCATGGGGAGCTACCCCACATGTGTGAATGGAATCACACAGATTGAGGTCAAGACTAACCAAAAAGCAGAAAGGTATGTGTGAATGGAATCACACAAGTGGTGTCTAGTCTGACCATCAGAACGATCATCATGATCAACGAGGAGTGTCAATTACACTAAGCATGTGTGAATGGAATCACACAGATTGAGGTCAAGACTAACCAAAAAAACAAAAAGGTATGCGTGAGTGGAATCACACAAGTGGTGTCTAGTCTAACCTTGCAATGAAAGAGACATCGCGCAATTGCTAGTCTAATTCATAAAGCGATCATCAAGATCAACGAGAAGTGTCAATTACACTAAGCTATAAATATAGAAGTTTAGCTTCATGTCCCATAACCACTTGCTTAACTTAAATATTTACGAACAAACTGTAAATCTTCACTAATAAAATTGTCACAAGAGGTTCAATCGAACAAGTCCAAGAATTAACCGACGAAGTGAACGCAAGCGTTTCATACCACTTGTTTTACTAAGTCGTTTAATTAGATTTCTCATACGAGTGAAATAAAGGTTTGTATATACTAATAGATTTGGAAAACGGTTTAGGAAGAGATTTTGATATTGAAAATAGAGTTGAAAACATTTTGATAAAAGAGTTTTGATATTTACTACTAGTATTGAAACATTTATATTTTTAAAGTGACAAATCACAAAAATGATTGTAGAAACAATCAATCACAAGAATTCACATACGAAGACGTGAATAAAATCCAAAGAAATCGATACTGTATCCATCCAAAAGTATGTTCACGAAAATCCCGAAGAAAATGTTATCAAAGTTGCTAATAAATGATAGCAATAAATCGGGGAATTAACAAGAATCGATTAAATTTGGAAACCAAATCAATTCACTAAAATTCACATTCGAAGACGTGAATAAAATCCAAAGAATTCGATTCTTAAATCCATCAAAGTAGGAATATCCAAAAATCCCAGAAATAGAAGTTGTTAAAGTCGACAAAGAAGATAACAACTACTCGGAAAAGAAGAATCGATTAACAATTGGAAAAACAAAGCAGAACGAGCATAAATGCATAAATGGCTTCAACAAAAATAAAATCAAGTCAAAGTCGAAGTCAACAATTAATGGCCATAATCGAGTACAAAACGATTCAACATCATCATCAAAGAATTCAACGGCAAACCAAGTCAGAGTCTTGGAAATCAAGAATTTAGAAATTTCTCAAAAACAAAGTGACCGAAGTCGAATGGAAATCAAGCCGAGGAAAACATAAAATATCAAGTTCAGAATCGCTGAGATTCGAACAAAACCAATCATCGGCTAAATCAAATCAAAGCCGAAAACACAAGAATTCAAAATCAAATGCATATGAATAAGCGTTAGGAATTCATACCTAACAATCAAAGACAATCATATACAAATATGGGAGATAAAACGTCAACAAATAGTTGTAACACATGTACTATCTAAGTTATGTTTTATATTTGTTCTAAACCCCAGGCTCTGATACCAAGCTGTGACGCCCCACCTCTATACCCACGCTAGCCAAGAACACTACGGTGTAGTGCTGTCAACTAGCACGGAGAATAAGGCTGTCGAGGAGCGGCCATCAATAGTTGGCCTTACACTAGTATTGGTTATCTCGATAGGAGTGATATATATATATATATATATATATATATATTCTTTCATTTTTCATCTCTGATTTATTTTCTCCCATCGAAATACCCCAATTCCAGTATAAAACGAACTACGATGGTTCATAATAGTTTAGAACAGTAAATATAAATGCGGAACACAGATAAAACAGAAATTCTCATATATACAATAACTGATGTCAGTTACAATACATTTGACATGGTACATATGATACAACTACAACAGTCGACTCAGGAAGTTACATATACAAGTACATTAACGTATATAAGATACATGAATACATATCTTCCTATACAATCATACAGACTACTACAAATGACGACGACTACTCCAAAAGATATGAAAGAACTTCATAGCTCTAGCAGCAACCCAAAGCAGAATATCTACAACCTGAAATACTCGGTCTGACCCGAGTATTAAATTCAAAAGAAAATAATACTCGGGTCAGTCTAATTCAAACTCAGTTATTAGTGCACAGAAGCAATAATAATCAAATAATGAATAGACGACAGTAATTAAACCAAATCAGAATGCAATTCAGAATATTGAATTGAAATAAACAGAACAGTTCAAACCATTGAAATATCAATTAAAATATTAAGATGAGTAGGGCTGCAGTACACGCACGCGTGCACTGCCTCGCCACTACAGCACATGAACTACGCAAAAGATTAATAAATCAAAGCAAAATCGAATATCACAAAACCATACCGTGTGGCTGCAGTTCACGCTTGCGTGCACTGCCTTGCCACTACAGTGATGATGTACACAACGGCACAAGGTCAAACCCGCAATACAGGATTCAACACAGGTGAAATTCCAAAATCAATATGAAACTCAGGTGCATTCAAAACTGAATAGTGACATGCACAAACACAGGAACATGTCAGAGAAACAAGTCATAACAATAAAGCTAAGTCACTTACGAAATGCAGAGGTCAAGTCAGTGACTCAACACAACCGCAACAACAACAAAAATGAAACTGCGGCCACCACATGAACAAAACAGTCCATGTTCCAAACTACAAAGTGATCAAGGCATGAACCAGACAAGTACTCAAGGGATGCAGCTCACAATCAACTAAAACCATGTATACAAAAAAAACATGGTTCAGGGAAGCAACCAAAACAATATACACGAGGAAGCAGTGCATACAATATGCTGGGGAAACTCAAATATCATGCACCAGAATGTAAACAACATGTGCACGACCAGTTCCAGTTAAATTGGTAGTAATGAAACTGCAATTATCAAAATGAAGCAAGAAAACTTCAAAATGCAGAGAGTCAAAGAAGGTGATCAAAATCAAAAGTCATAGCTGTGGCAACCCTGTGGATACGTAGATACACAGCGTGCATATATATGTGTGCCGCAAGACTCGAGTGCAAAGCAACGACAATGATATGACTTAATAAGGACCAAACTTATATGCAATCCCAATTGTGCACAAATGAATGTACATTACAAACTACACATGAACAAAATGAATCAAAGGTGCAATATGGAACTGCATATGGACAAAAAGCATCAGAGGTGTAATATGGAACTGCATATGGCAGTGGTATAACTTCTAGATAATACCCCATGTTTAACTGAAAACAGTGACATGATGAATATGTATACGAACTGAATGGTCAGGCAATATACTTCAGGTTAAAACATATGAGCAGCTGCCTTAACAAGTAAAGACCACAAGCCAAAGTTAACAGCAACTAGTAGAACAAATGAAGATGCGAACACATGAAATGTAATAAGGTGCCTGGGCAAGCTCTTGTTCCAGTATGCATATATACTAACTCTTACCAAAGTATGTGACTAGGCCAAATTATAAATGAACTGTCAATAGCCCAAAACATTAAGGAGCAAATGATGAAGCTCCAGATCAGCATAAGTTCAAAGAATTGCATATGGTCTAGCAACAGTATAAGGGAACAAACTTGGCAATGCTAAAAGACCAATACACGTGACTACACAGTGCAAACAAAAGCACAAAGTGAAACTGGACAGTGGTCGAAGTAACAGGGCAAACAAATAAATCAATGCAAAACATCATTAAGGCATTCTTATATTTTATTTTTATTTTCAAAAACAAAGACAACTGCAATCACAAATTGTTAAATGCCCAAAGTCAGTGATATCAAATTTATGGCCGAAGATACTTCCAAGACAGGGGATCACATATATAAAATCAATTGACCGAAGTCACTAAAAGCAATTGCTTAGCATACATATGAACAGGGTTCATATGTATACAAACACAAAGTCAATGAAGACTACAGACCGAACCAAGGTAAGCAGAGTCAAGACACACACCACAAACACAAGACTACAGGTAAAATGAGCATGTGAATGCATAAGAGTTGTAACAAGCTTAACACATAAATACTTATATGCAGTAGTTATACAACTAATGCAACGAATTAGAATACTAACAGAAGGTGCCCAGTGATAAAATCACATATTTGAAGTAACCAACGTCACCAAAGAAATCACAGTAGCAAGTTCAACTTTGAAAGCCCAAAATCATCTCATAACCAACATCATGACCCGAAGTCAGGTGATAGTCAAGTCAAAGCAAGAACAAAATTCACTTTAATGCCGATGCCAACCAAAAATTTTCAAAGTCATTTACAGTTCAAATTACACCGTAACCCAGCTGCAAATATCAATTAACTATTCAAAGCCGAAAGTCAATCAAGCATTCAAACTCGAGTAAATGGAAAACATCAGAGAAATCAACAATATCAAACCACAATTTAACAGCTGAAAACTCAAGTGACCAAAGTAAAGTTACACAGCAACAAAATCATACGAAGAAAAGAAACCGAAGAACCAATGGAGCGTTCGAATTAGATGCGAGTGATAAGTATCACTCACCTTTGTAAAACGAGGCAGCCGAGGGGAGACGAAGCCATGGTCCTCACGAAGACGTTCGAAGCCATCAACGTCGGCATCTTCAATTTCGAAAAGCCCTAATCTATGAATGACGAAGAGGATGCCGCCATTATTTTCCTTTCGGTGGTTTTAGGTTTGCAAACGAACAAATAAGAAAAATGAATAAAAATTAAAAAAAGGGGGATGGGTTATTTGTTTTGAGAATTAACACGGCATAAAAATTGGTGGGCCGAGATTTAATGCTAAAGCCCAAAATTCCTTTTTAACAATTTATAAAAGAATTTTAATTCAAATTTTAAAACTTAAATCGGCAATAAGAGAAAATATTAATCGTTTAATGTCGATTATTAATCGACACGAAATACAGGGTTGTTACATCCCTTGTACTTCAATGGCCCCATCTTTGATCCCATGCTTCAGGATGTCTTCATTACAAAACGCTTAGGTTGGATCGAAGTGGTTTTCGGATAACGTATCTGATCCCAGTCACTTCGAAATAACTTTCGATATTTTTCGATAAACTCAACCTCGGTTCTTTAGGAAATAAACAGACAAATGACAAGAGTGGATGTAAAATACTGATATTTTCAACCATTCGCATCCACACGTCAGACTTGGATTGCTTAAAATATCATATTTTTAATTTATATTTGGCAAAACTCAGCATATACGGTAAATAAATCAATCATAGAATCACAGACACAGAGTAATATAACAATAAGCAGCGGAAAAAAAATGAATAGTAGTTCATGAAGCTACTATCTATATAACAGAGTTAAACAAGATTCAACAGAAGTCTTGAATACATAGAAATCTCAATACAATAGTCAAATAAAAAAATCTAAATATATTACTGTAGTCAACTGAATAACTGAAAGACGAAGAGATAGATGGATCTCCAAGCGAAGCTCCAACTCTAAAGGTAAGTCTTGAATACTGTCACACTCAATCTGACCCGAGTGTAAAGCAAAAACACAAAACACTCGAGTCAGGATTAACATTCTTATATCAATAAATCCAACTCAAGTGAAATATCACTTGAAATACAAGTAACTTAAAGGATGTTTGGGATAACCATCCTCTAAAGATCCATGGAACTATCTACTATATTGTAATATATGCTATTGTAATATGTCTATAGTAAAGTAAACTATTAAAATAGCGTTAAGGCATTTCCCATATCCCCCTTAACACATTTTATAGTGTCATAGTCTATATAGTACCGTAATACCCTATAAACTGGAGCTATCAGAGGACACTCCATAGGTACGACACAAAACAAACTCGTAATGGTCTCGACATGGTAGGTGACACGACACAATTAGGCAATGCCAGGGTAGATATACCAATTACACTTCTAAACTGTTGGTAACGCAGAGCCACAGCGATCGCCCAACTCGATCCACACTCCCAAAAATCATACGGGTGCACCAAATCAATCATAAAGTAATAGAATGGTAAACGATGGAGTGTATCCGATCGAAGGAGCTACCTCACTTGGCCCATTATTTTCTCCTATTTTAGCCACCTTATGCTAACTCACGGGAGTTAGGTCCATGTATATACCTCATATAGGATTGTCGCCACCATCCAACTTCATTCTAGAATCTTCACCGCGTACACATTTGTTAAAATGGTTTTCGGTATTGGTAGAGAGTATGACAATAACCGATTCTGTTCTCTTTAATAACCAAACGTTATTATAACACTGTGGTCATTTCAAAATATCATACTTCAAAACCAAAATATTATATCCATTTCAAAACCATATCAAATCTGATATCATTATTCCCTTTAAATATATTTATTTAAAAATCATAGTACTTTCAAAGTTATAACACTTTCGAAACCATAACACTTGAAATTATAACACTTTGAAAATCATATCACTTTGAACTCATAACACTTTGGAAATCATAACTTTGGGAAAACCATAACACTTTCCTTTAAACATTTTAGATATTAATAATAGTATATATAATAAAATAGGTTATATAATAGAATAGTTTATATAATAAAATAATTAGTATATTAAAATAGTTATAAATTTAAAATAATATATATTAAAATAATTTGTATAACAAATAGTTAAAAATTAAAATAGTTTATAATAAAATAATTTATAAAGTAAAATGTTAAAATAGTTTCAAATATAATTTAAAAATACTTTATATAATAAAATAGTTTTCCTCAAATTTCGCAAATAAATTCAAATCAACTCGAATTCCAAAATTCAAATTTAAATCGAACTAAATTCATAAATTCCAACTCAATTTAGTTTCTCAATAAACCATTTCAAATTATATCAATTTCAAATACAGATTTGAACCGTGAAATAAACCACTTCAATTTCAATATATTTAAAAGCTTTAAATATTCCACATTTCAAAACTAAATTTGATAGTTCATATATTTTAATTTAACCTCATTATTATTGAGTTTTGAAATATTCACTTAATAAATCCACTATCATTTAAATGAAACCCCAAATTACAAATAAACTAAATATTTCTTCAATTTTTTTAAAGTTGAAATATTTATTTAATCACATTAACCAAAATCAAGTTATAAAATCATATCCTTTAAAAACTATCAAATTCAATAAGTTTAAGATCGATTTAATTAAATAAAATTTTTAATTAACTACAATTTCAAATAAATTCAAATTTATATTTCCAACCTTAACTTATAAAAATCATTATAAAAAAAATCTATTTTTAAATATAAATTTAAATAAATACTTAAACATATTATATTAATTAAATCAAACTCTATTAAATTAAAGCTTGTTATTAAATTTAGTATTATATTAAAACTTATTTATACATATTTTTGAATTGTAAAGTTATAAGTAAATTCTTAAAATTTATAATTTCAAAACTAACTTATAATTTTTCAATTTAAAAACGTATAATTTTAAAAATCTAAAATTTTAACCTTTATAGAAATACGTTAACAATATCTTGAAATCAATTTTATTAAAACCATATATATTTCTTTTCAAAACCTAGGAAATCATTTCTCAATATATATATACACACACCAACGGTGTCTGTATAGAATTTTCTATCCTATGGTCAAGTGATACAGATATTTATCATTTCAATCCGCAGTTTAATATATATGGGTATATATCTTTTCAACCACAATCCCAAATTCAATTCAATGAAAATTGCTTGGGTTTATCATTTCAACTCATAACGATTTTCTCTTATTCTACAAGATCGTTCTGGTATGTATCATTTCAACCCATAGAGAATTCTATACTGGCAGGGAACTTGCCGAGTGAGAACCATATATGGTAATAATAATAATCAGCAACAGGCATATATGATCAATAACAGATAAATATATAAATAACAGATCACGTTGTCAGATATCACTGGTGAACAGTTATAGATAATAGCATATATATAGCAATTAAATAACTAACAACAGCATATTTCAAATGTCGTTTCAATTGAAATCAAATTTAATAAATATAAGAACATTAATCATGTGTGATTGCTCACCTTTCGAGGCTAGAGAAATACGAGAACAAGATGGGAACGGACACTGATAAGCACGGAAAATTGACAGAGCTAGAAAAATGCCGTTGTAAATGTGGATTCGTACAACGGAAAGCTAGAAACTATTGCGATAATCTATACAAAAGGGAAAACAAATCAATACGGACAGAGATTCTAAATCAATATATATTATTGAAAAAAACTATTTAAAATGTTAACATAAGCTTAAATAAAATACTTTAAAAATATTGATATAAATTCAAACGAATTTCTTAAACCTTATATGTGTAATGGTTACAGGTACAAACGTTTCTGGAAATTAATACATCACTAATATATGTCGATCTAATAAGTATTCAACACATACATAGTATATTAAATTTTATACAACCTACATACTAGTATAATATATATATAAGCAAAACTTTGCAACACCTTATAGAGCAGCCGTTAGCAGATAAGTACAAACGCATATAATATATACTTTCATTATGTGTGTGTGTGTGTGTGTGTGTGTGTGTGTGTATATATATATATTAATCCCATATATGTATATGTGTATTGAATCAATATATCTATAGATTATATATATATATATAATAAAATCGATAACAAAGATCAGTTTATATATATATATATATATATATATATATCCTAGTATAACTACATACTGAAAACAACCTTATATAAACATATAAATATATATATCCTCCACTTATAACTACATATTGTATGTAAACAAGATGAAATTTATTTTTCACAAACCAACAGATCTAATATAATGTATACAAGATTATAATTTTAAAATTTACATATATATATATATACACACATATTTATTACTAAGTCTTTACATCAAACTATCAACATACGATATATATATATATATATATATGTATGTATGTATATATAAACATCTATATATATTGTTGTTTCATATATTTTAACTAATGTATATAAACTAACATATAATATAACTAATATATTATCAGACTAACACATATATAAAATTTTGGAAATATATATTTTGTCAACAGATTTGCCGACCAAAACCAAAATAAAATAAACTATATATATGCTTATATATATAAACTGTAACTCATAAATCCATACCTATATAAACTTACACTATATATTTCTTTCAAAATTTCCAGATCAATATAAAACATAGTATATATACAAACAAGTTAACTTACATCCACTTTATATTATATAAACTTATATATGAACTTAAACAGATAATATACAACTTGTATAAACGTATTAATATATTATAACAAACATAGTATATAAATCTAACTTTTATATATAAACTAACATATACCTTAACATACAATAACATATATACATTACTGTAAAAATTTACCAAGATCTAATATATATATATATACACACACACTTTTAAACACACATATATAAAACTCAACAGATATATATTAACTAATATATATAAACATACCAAAAGAAGCTGCAGTGAGGTGGAGGGAAGGAGATGGTGGCCGAATTCTCTGGTGGTGGTTGGGGATGAAGGGTTTGGTTAGGGGAGGAGCACGAGGTGGCTGCCGCTCGGGAGATACGGTGGAAGCTTGCTGCGAAGTGGAGTTGGAAGGCCGTGAAGAGGGCGGCTTCGGCGAGACTGGAAGCTTAGGGATTGTGGTGTACGGGTGACGTGGATGCATGGTAGGCGAGGCGAGGCCTGGGTGCTAGCCGAAGGTAAGGAAAACGGGTCTTGAGAAGGACAAGGCGAAGTGAGAGGGGCTGATGGGTTTATGAGGAAAGAAAAAAATGGTGAAGATCCAGATTTTTTTTCTTTTTCTCTTTGAATGAACAGAATAAAAATGGTAAAGAGGAAGAACAAATGAGAAAGATGGGAATCAACATATTACATTGAACGTTAGGAATAGAAAGGGTCAAAAGCTGAAATGATAATTGTTGATGGCTATTCGTTATCTCAGGGAGCAACGAAAAGGCACAGGTCCAAATACAGAACCGACACGACTGATCGATTCACTGACTCTATCGTGTCCCGAACTCCGAAACACACGAATGAATATACCGCAGAGATTAGCATGACGAGACGATCAAAACGGTATATAGATATCAATAATACGACCGTACTATCAAAAGTCGATATTCGGTACCGAAAAATGCTGCTAAAATGTCGGAAATAAGATAAACGGAGCAATAGCATTCCAAATTTAGAGAAATAAAATATGACGTCTCACTCAGAAGATAACTTACAAATTTATTATATAAAAATATTCAGGTTTGGAAAATATTTTATTAACATCAAATATTACTGATTTAAATTTAAATAAAATTACACAACAAAATTTACTTCCATATTTTCTGATGAAAATTTACCATTTGCTATGTTTAATTAGACTTATTACAAATATCAAACTTTTATTTCCAAATTTTATTATTTAAAATTTCTTAAAAAATCAGCTAAATTTATTATTAAAACGGTTAAAATTTACGGATCATTACAGTGAGTTCACCTCCTAACCGTTTGTGGATGGATTTCATTATCATTCGTCTTGCAAGATCGAAATGAGTTTATACGTACAATACAGTATCTTTGACGGTAACTATACTATATAATTCTCATGTTCCTCCTAGATATTTCCAAAGTTACATTTTGGGTCCATTTTTGATAATCGGTTATTTAACTATCAAATACACAAATATCCAATCATGGTTTAATTTCCATATGGGATCCACTAAGCCTTTATTAATTCTCTTTAATTAATAAAACCACTCTATAGTATCTAATCAAAAGATCTTTTCAAAACACTATTCCCAAACCCCTTACATTTCCTTTATACTTGGAAATCTTTATATACTTAGCTCAACGGTATAAGTATATTGCCAAAACATTTTATTTTTCATGCCTTGAAACAAAGTCATATGCTTATCTTATCAGTATAAGTATATTTACAAACTTTTAAAGTTTCCTTTCCCAAATCCAAAAATTTCTTCCAAACAAAACATTCTATTTATCCTTTATCAAAAATTTCCTTTTTAAAAGCCTGTCTCATATTTCAATTAATCTATAACTTTCAAAATAAAATTATAACCCACTTTTATATACCTTTAAGTTAATTTATAAACCTCTTTCCCAATCTATGAAACGATTTAGAAACCTTTTTCGTATTTTCAAAACTCTTTATATAACCTTTCTATACTCCTTTACAAAAATATCCTTTATAAATATCGTTTACAAAACATCATTCGTAAAACACCTTAATAACCCTTTTCGTTAGAAGAGCCCCTTTCTATAAAAAAGTTATCATTTATAAATACCTTTATAAGAATTATATAAATTTAAAAACCTTTTATAAACCCTTAGCCTCAAATTGATTATAAAATTAAAGTAAATTCAAACCATACTTTATAAATTCTAAATGAGGCTTAGCAGTCCCAATGATACTAATTTAAGTTACCATTTAATTTCAATTTGATTTTCAAATCACATAACAATTATTTACATAAGCTACCATATATGTAAATACTTTTCATATCCAATCAGGGAATAACACGTCAATATAACCAGTTGGCATATACAAGTCTAAATAACATATAAACAGGATGGTGATTTATCTTGCTAAATAGATGTCCAAATAATTCAATCAATTTATAGTAGAACGGGAATTTATTCTTCTTAACACATGTCCATGCAATTAAATCACTTGCATTATAGCAGAATGGTGCTTTGTTCTACTAGCGGATGTCATATAATTCTCATAATCATATGGGTTACTTAAGGGTCCGGACAAGAGATCCTTTGATATGGAATCGATTTACTTTGGAAAAAAATTGATTAAAACACATTTTGTTTAGTTTAAAATCACCTTTGAAAGGTCAAAAGTATATTTAATTAGCTTAAACCCTAACTAAATCTTAATTAATCCAATTTAAATCAAGATTAAATCATAATTAAACTCTAATTAGGTTTAATGAACTGGATTATGTACTAATTAACTTCCTAATGCAACCTGGTTAAGGTTAAACCAAATTGTTTAAGAGTTAAATCCAAATTAATTAAATAACCCGTTAATTAATTAAATAAATAAATAAATAACCATTAATCTTAATTGAATAATTATTAATCACTTAATTACTTCTTAACCCCATTAATCACAAATGAAAACTTTATAAATCAATTAATAGTCATTAACTTAACTTAAGTGATGATTAAACTCTAATCACCTTCTTAATTACCAATTAGGTGTTAATTACCTTTTAGTTAACTAACTTATTAATTAATTATATTACAACTTAATTACTTTTAATATTACTAATTAAGTTTGAAAAACTTAGTAAACTAATTTCAAAATAAAGCAAATTTGAAATAGAAATTCAAACCTTTGCCGAACTGCATCATAGCAACTATCGCTATGAGTGCAGTTTGCTCTAACCCACCTTTAAGAAAAGCCATTTATTAAAACCATACTATTTCATGATTGAAACATACCTTAGTAAAATTTCACACTTTAAATCCAATTACGGAAATTTTAAACACAATCTAAAATTTAAACACTTGAAACGAATTTGATTTCAAATCTGACCTCAAATCCATCGCGACTACATACAAAGTTTCAACTTTGTTTTCAACCCATCATGACTATGGTCAAGTTCATCATTAATCCTTTATATTTACACATCACGTTCATACAACAAATTGTATACATATACCAATATATATACAATTACTAACTTTGCAATAACACATCCATTCGAGTGTTAACACTAACCCATAAATTTGCACTTATCATCACATTCAAACATGCCAAGATCCAACATATATATATATATATATAACATGCGTGTAGCTAAGGATCAATACAATATATAAAGGAAAGTTCTTTCCAAAAGATTAGGAATTCACTCACCTAAAGCTATCTAAACTCTCACTAAATTAGAGTATGATATAGAAATTCCATTCCTAAGCAACAAGATGGAGTCTTGAACCCTAATTGCGCTAGGTAGGCTCAGCCTTGAAGGAAAGAGGAAGCGAGACTTGTTTTTGTAAGGTGGAGCAACTTCAGATAAACATCGAATTCTCAATAATAAATCCAAAAATAAATCATTTTGTAACTGATTTTTGGGCTACTATTCAAGGAAATTCAAAACGCACTCAAAGAGAAAGTTATTTGAATTTATTTTTTGTATCATTTCAATAAAAGAATCACTCATTTTCGATTGGTTTTGAAGAAGTCATGATCAAAAAAAGAAGGGTAATTTTCGGACTTGAAATTCTGGGTGAAAAATTTCTTTGCAAAGGTTAGGTATTTTGACGTAGTTATACTAGAAATTTGCAAATGTGGTCAACTAGAATGTCATAGCCATTAAAATTTCACACGGTTTCAAAAGAAAAAAAAACTCCATTTGAGTTTGAATGAGGAAGAAAAGGCTGGTTGGAAGAGGAGGAAAAATGGAGAAACATATGGGATATTTATAGGCAAGGTTTCACATCTAATCACTTTGTCAAGTCACATCACAAATCTTTTATGATATATATATAATTATGTTTAATCACATCACTCTTTTATATATATAATTATGTTTAGTCACGTCACTCTTTTATATATATATATATAATGATGTTGTTTAGTCACATCACTTTCATATATGTTTATATATATAATTACGTTGTTTAGTCACATCACTTTCTTTATATATATGTATATAAATATATAATTGTTATGTTTAGTCACATAAATTATATATATATATATAATTTTAATTACTAATTAACTAAAATGTGACAATACTTAATATATATGTAAAAAAATTATTATTTTTGAAACTATGTCATGTCGCATCGCTTAATAATCCAAATTAACATAATATAATTTATTTCTAAGCATAGCATTATCTAGTTAATTAAATCTTATATATATGTACATATAGTGCATAAAAATGGACAACGTTCCTGACAATATTTCGTGTCAAAAGATCAAAATTTTGAAAAATGTTTTTCAGTTACATTTTCTGTTTTTCTACGAACTATTAAATTTGGTAAACAAATTTTGAAAATGATTTTACCATCATTATTAATTAATTAAAATGGGTCTATTTTACATTATAAAAACTATATATTGAATATCTAAAATTAATTAAATATTCACTAATCAAAGCAGTGAAATTTTGGATCGTTACAATGTTCATTTTGAAACTATGGGTAGAATAAGCATGCTCAGTGACTGCTTATGAACTAAATGGCTCAAAGGGCTGAAATATGTATTATTTTTGGTATTTGCCCCTATATTCTTTAAATTTGATGGGAAAACTAAATGGCTCAAATGTTGATAACTACCTCAATTTAACTTACGTAATTGCCTCGGTTAAATTGATGCATTACCTCAATTAAAGTAAGGTAATTGCCTCATTACTAAATGAGATCAATTTCAGTGAGGCATTGCTTTGGTATTCACTGAGGAAATGCCTCATTTCAACCGAGGATCGGTATTAACTAAATATGCACATCATAACATAAGGATGCGTTTATAGATGTTGTTGAAACATTATTAAATATAAGCTTGTATATTTTGTATACAAGTATTTAAGTACATATTTAGTATGATAAGTGTAAATTTCGATCAAGGAAAATACATATATAAGTATTCGTTTTCATTTAGGTAGCTAAACCAATTCCTCAAGTAGCCACGCATATATAGTTTTTCCCAACTTCCTATAGGTTTTTCAACTTCCCGTTTTCTTTACATCCACCCAAAGCACTTGCAATGCCTATGTGATCAACATAACATATAATATTAGTTGCATTTTATTGATATATTTAGAAGAAAGTGGTATAATATATATAATGTACAAGTGATTTTACAATAGAATGACAAAATCTTTTAATACTTTCAAGTTACAAATCAAAATTCTAGTGGCAATTATATTATCTGCCTTCGTAGAACAAACATTTAGCTCGGTATTAACTGAGGCTGCCTTAATGTTAAATAAGGCCAACTTCCTCAGTTAAAACTGAGGGTGATTTCCTCATTTAAACCGAGGCAACATTTATACATGCTAAATGACTTTCGATTACCCTTGAAGATGAAGGTAATTCAATTATAAGTGGATATGCATCACTTTGAGCTTGTTCTTTGAATTCGGAAGCAGATTCAAATTTGATATAACAATAGGAATAATACCTATCATTGCTGAATTAATGTGCTTGCATTTTAACCTCATCTAGTGTACCATCTTCTTGTGCAAATTCACGTGAAACCGCCTCCGTTTATAAGATGTTAATCCTCGAGTAGATGATATAGCAGAACCACATCTGTAGCTCATTGTATCGTTCTTTGAAATAAAAATAAGAACTGTGCGTGTGGTACATTTCTCTGTTTTCAAAAAAATGTAAGAAGATGGAAGATAAGGTGGCCTTTAGTACCAAGGTGAAGGCATACTGGTCGCTTCCTCATTTGCATGCAATATAAGGTAAATAACAGACCAAATTTATGTTCCCGACTTGTCGAGCAAACATCAACTATGGTGTTGAAACTACATTAGCTAGATGAATGAAACTTTGATACACTTTTAGAGTCATCAATTCTTCAATTGAAGGTGCATGATCATTTTGGATTAAGTTTTGACATTTTTTGATAAAGAATTGTTGCTTCTTTAAAGAGGAGTTGCCCATGAGGAAGTAGTGACAATTTTTTGACAAGTGCATAGCTTTCACTGGCCGTTTAACCAAGTGAAGACTAATCACCCGATGCGAAGGTAACAGCTTCACAACAATTGAAACCTTGAAATACCATAAAATAAAACAAGCTCAGTAAATATAGGTAAAAATATATGTTAACAATTACATCGAACATGTACCTTTAAACGACAAGGTGAAAACACCTTACCACGATTAAAACCTACATGATATGGATGAGGAAAAGTGATGACGGACTCTCTAGATTTTTGTATAGCTTTACATGGGGACATCATAGTTATTATTAACTTTTTTATTATAAACTTAGTTAATTTTATAAACTTTATAAATTTTTATAAACTTAATCGATTTAGTATTATTATTATATAATTTAGTTAAATTTCACTAAATTTAGTTAAATTTCTTAATGCGTTATCATTATTATTGTTATTGTTGTTATTCTAAACTAAGTATTTTTATGAAACTTAGTTAATTTTATAATTTATTAGTATTGATATTATTATTGTTATCATCATCATCATTACTATTATAAACTTAGTTAATTATTATGAAATTAATTTATTTTTTATAAACTTAGTTTGTAAGTTGTTAATATTGTTATTATGGTTTTTGTTGTTATTATTGTCATTAGCACTATTATTATCATAGTTGATTTTCAAAAACATTAGTGAAATTATTAGTATTATCAGCTTAGTGATTTATAATAAACATTAGTTAAATTATTACTACTGCTATTATTATTGTAAAATTACTTAATTTTTATAAACTTTTTTAATTTTCACAAAACATAATTGATGAAGTTAATTATTATTATAAATATTAGATAATTTTTAAAAATTTATTTATCATAAGTAATAGTTGAATTATTATTACAAAACATTAGTTAAACAATAATTTTTATGAAAAATAAAAAATTTAGTTAGTTTTTATAAAAAAAACTTAGTTAACTTGGTTGATTTTTGTAATGTGTTATTATTATTCAAAATTTAGTTAATTGTTATCAAACTTAGTTATTTTTTTTATAAATTTAGTTAAATTTTAAAACTTAGTTACCTTGGTTACTAATTTATTAGTTTATATAAACGAAGTTAAATTTTATAAAATTATTTAATTTATTATTATTGCTGTTGTTTTATATATTTATATATCTATGTATAGTTAATTTTTTTATACAATTTAGCTAACTTGATTATTATTTTATGATTTATTATTAATAATAATAGTATTATATAAGTTTGGTTAATTTTTATAAAACTTAGTTAATTTGGTTAAATATTATATAGTTCATTATTTTTATTATCAACTTAGTTAATTTCTATAAAACTGAAAGTTTATATATTATTATTGTTGTAAGCTTAGTTAATAAGTTAACGTGGTTAATACTTTATAATTTATCATTATTATTATTCTAAACTTAGTGAACTATTATTAAACTTAGTTAAATTTTATAAACTTAGTTTGTTTATTGTTATTATTATGATTTTAACCAATCGTCGTTGTTGTTAGTGTTATTTTTATAAACTTCGTTTGTTTGCACAGAAATGAAGATTGATAGGGTTTAAATATGGTCAAATATAAACATTTTAGATTTGGAAATTTGGACTTCACAAGATATTTCACAAATTGCTAGCTTTATTGGAATCCCAAGCAGATTAGATGATGCAACCGAATAAAAAGGAAAGTCATAAAATTTGCAAAAGTTTCTATACAAGTAATAGCCCAATCCAAGTGATAAGAAAGAGACTTAACAATCCCATTTTATCAAATTAGAGCATTTAATAATTACTTGTATTCTAGTTTAACAGAAAATAAAGCTTTGGGTTTCAATTACACAAGCAGGAGAAGAGGAATAGCTAACAGTATTGACAAAATACCACTAAATGATGTTTGCCTACGCAATTTTATGCAATTTCTCCTGTCAATGGGTACCTAAGAAAATATGAAATTCGCCAATAGCTGTCTCTTAGGCAAGGATAAATATCTGATATCTACAAAAAAATACTGATGGCGGATATGAAGACACCCGCATCATAAAAATTATGTCTGGTTTTGATCAAAAAAATTATAATTTGTATTATATGTATTTTAGTATAATGAATTATGTATGTTTGCTATTTTATTCAGTTTGTTATTTTTATTATATGCATTGAAATACATATTAACTACTCAAAACTATTTATTATCATCGTATTTGTGTATTTTTTGTACTCTTATAATCAATAGACTAAATACTTTCATATTAAACCAATATTTTCTGTTTATCTTTGTAGATTTATTAATCGTCTTGATAGGATAAATAACTGATATTCGTCTATATCCTCACATGCAGATATTCAATGTAAGAAATGATTTCAAATGCATATACGGATATAACACTCTGCATCCGAAAGTATCCATTGACGGCGAAAAACTGTCATCCGTTATGGTCCCTATGACTGATTTCAATTTATAGAACAGGATTGAAATATTTAAATATAATGTCTTGGCATACAAATAATGGTATATGTGTGTTTATCCTAGTTTCATTTGTCCAAAACCTTTATTATATCCATTGATCGATATAACAAAACGTTAACTCCACATATATCATATTGGTTGTCAAGAGCGTCAAACATCTATAAAAATACAATTTATTTCTCATTTACTATAAATTAATTTTACAAAAATATAGAAATGATGCTATAGAATATGTATTCGGAAAACATATTTATAACATTCAAGTGTGTGCTTAAACACTAAAAGCTCCTTTCTAAAATCAACATATTCTTAAGAGAGAAAATGGTAGCTCAACAATTGTAACGATCCGCCTTTTTGACCATCGAAAGTCGACACCGAACACTACCACTATGTTCCAATGTCGTGCATCCAATCGACAAAATGGCAGATAGTTAGGGCAAATAAAAGGAAAAGAACAGAGAACAGAGAAAACGGAATCTCACAACGGAACCGACAACACATAATATAACAAGGACAGTAGGAATTATCACTCCAAACATACAGAGTATATCAGAGTTAAAAAAAACCTTATCCGTTGGACAGTTCTAAAATTCTGACCTTACGAATGCCAATAGGTATACTATATAATATAGTGGAAAATTAAAATACTATGGTAGGTGACTCTTCAGCTCCCCTTCAAGACCTCCATAACACTATGGACAACCTAGTAAAAATACTCATTCTGACCCAATAATTATAAATAAATAACACCCGAATCAATATGGAAATACTAGCATGAGATAACTCGAATAATGGGAAACACGTATAAAAGTTCCATGAAACCACGCCGCTGACAAGGAACGGGTTTTTACCTCACGATAACAACATCCATACAGTCAAGTGCAGAAATAATTATCAGGAAAATAAATGCGAATAGGGATAGGAATAATTAAAATTAACACCGGACTTGAAAGAATGGAAATAATCCGAGCAAAATCCAAACTAAACAGAATGGATAAACAAGATAACTTTCCAAACTTGATAGAACGGAAAAAATAAGATAACTGTCCAAACTTGATTGAATGGAAAAAAAACTATAATCAAACATCATGGAGAGTGGTTGACTCTTCCCCTTGCAATTATAGAAAAACTGTTTCAATGGTTTGAATCAAATAAATAAAATGAATTTATCGAACGTAACTAGTAGCGTGCTCCCTCCTTCCACGAAAGTGTACCTCTAGATAAAATATACTTAAGAGCACATGCGTCACTCTCAGAAACTTCCAAGTTGTGCCCCACTTCACACGAGCATCAGAATATTTCACATCAATGCTGCATGTCGAAACCTCTCTAGATGATGTGAACATACCTTGATTAATGCGACCCATATGGCTTGGCTCTCACTCAAGCCTTGGTTTTAGTTTTTCCGGTGTTGGATATCAATGTTCAAAATGAGCTATAAATCATCTTAGAATGGTGAAGCACCGCAATGACTTGGAGGATGCGTCCCCTTTTTTTGTGCCTTAGTCTTAGTCATTTTCGATAAAGGATAACAAAGCTCAACATAGCAATAAATTGTCTTAGAATGACAATAACAAAGAAGCTGAAGTAACCGATAGCTGAGATACCAACTATCAAGGATATAAAACGATCGTATATGGAAATTAAGTCTTGTATACTTATCACCACTCATTGAATTCAAACTTGTAATTTTTCTTGGTTTACAATAATACCAGACAATTCAAGGAAGTGATACCTCAAAGTCATGTCAAATGATTATTTTTAACTTTTGAAATAGCCAAAAGTTTACTTCTTCGATGTTTAGTGCTAATTATACAAATAAATCGTTTCCATCTAAGTGATTCGCTTTACGGAAATAATTTATTTCGATAAATGAATCAAACTTTTTCTTTTCAAAAACAAACTGAACTTGTGCTTCATTTCCATACTGGTAAAACGCTTTTAGAATTAGTTCCTGATTGTTAAAACGTTAAGAGAATAATTTTTCCAAGTGCGTGACCCCAAAGGCCTAAACCAACATTAGACAGAACACCCAGAAGATTATCCAACTTAACATCCCTATAATCAAGTTCCAATTCTTTTCTATAATTTTAAAAAAATATTAATTATCCCAAAAGATAATTAATCATATTTAAAATATTCTTTTAAATAAACAAATCCATTATCTTTAATAAAATAGATAATTATTTCCAAACACTTTTATAACATTGGTAAATTAACTTTAAAATCTTTACTAAATCAGTTTAATAACTTTAAATCAGTTTATTAAAGCAATTTTATTATATTAGATAATTTACTTAAATCACTTTTATTAAATCAATTAATTAACTTTATATATCATTACTTACAAATATTAATTAAATACAAATTATAATTAGTTAAAACGAATAGCCATCTCAAACGTCATTTATAAAAATGATAGTAATTTTAAATTCCATCAATTAAAACAATTAATTAATTTAAAAAAATCATAAATTAATTGGATTGATTAAATTCAAACTCCATTAGCTAAAAGATTAATTAAAACATCATTGGTCAAAATGATTTATTTAATAATAAAACATCATTAATTCAAATGATTTAACTAAATTCCAAATATCATTAGTTAAAAAATTAATTAAATTTAAAATATCATTAATTAAAATGATTAATTAAATTCAAATATCATTATTTAAAATGAATAATTACTTTTAAATATCATTAATTAAAATGATTATTGATTTCAATTATCGTCAATTAAAATAATTAAACTCAAATAATCATAGTTAAAACGATTAATTAAGTACAAAATATCATTAGCAAAAATGATTAATTAAATCTGAAGGTAAACCAATTTTTAAATCATCATTTTTTAAATTGGTTAATAAATCTCAAAATCATTAGTTAAAATGATTAATTATTTTAAATTATCGTTAATCAGAATGATTAATGAATTTTAATATCCCGTTTAGCGGAAACACAAGCTCAAGTTCATACGATAAGGTTTTGGGGATGAAATTTAATAATTAACGATATAACAAAATCGCTATAACGACATTTAAAATATTAAATGGAATACCGGTAATTAATTTCAATTAACCATCAATAATAGCATACGGATGTAAATAAATAATTTATGGGAGAGACACCGCCTTTGGGTCTCTCTACAAATTTTTCCTACAGAACAATGTTTATGGACAATATATGCATAATCATATGGGTTTATAATGATCATATTAATATGTGATCCATTTTCCAATCGAAAATTCATCCAAACAAGCAATCAAACAACCATAAAATAGAGGAAAGATAGTAAGAAAATATTACATTAACATTTTGAGAAATGCAACAACCATAAAAATTAGCGCTTTCGGTACTTTTGAATTTGGAAACTTACATCTTCTTGGCATAAAAATGCAAATAATACGTAAAATTGATGTAGTTAATGATATTTATTACCAAGGAATGTTTTCAATTCTATTTCTCAAAAAAAATACGTCTAATGGTCGCATGCAAAGACAAAAGTGAGATTGCTTTTTTTTATTGCGTCGAGGTATAAACAAAGAGTGTTTGGCGGATAAAAAATAATTTAGCAGTTAAAATCAGCAAACATAGTGCGATAAGTCATGTAGATTTCAAGCGTTATTGGAGATAAAGTTACATTTTTTTGTTGTATACATGTTAATGACAGCAATAATCAATTGCTTGCTACAATTTAAGCTTATTGCTTAAACAATAACGATCATTATAACATGTCTTCCATTTTTGGAGCCTGTCTAAAAATAAGGAAAAAAAAAGAGCGTCCAAATAAAATTTGCATTTATGTGTGTAGCAAAACCATGATCCCGGGAAAGAACTTGACGCAGCGTGGGAAGCGAATTCGACGATTTAAATCGAATCCGTCCAGGATCTCACACGATTAGCGGAAATAATCGGTGAATCAATGAAGAATCGATGGAGTTATGAATACCGTAAGGCCCAAATCCGTTGATCACGAAGATACCGGATTTTAGCAATCTTCGACACGTTGATCGCGCACGATTCCGTGAAGAAAGATCTACAATTCTTTGAGTGTTGTTCAAGCGCACTTGATTCCGCGAATTGGCTTCAACGTTCGTTGATTCGAGCGCACTCGAATGCCGAAGTGGAGATAGGAGTTAACACTCGACTACCAATTTAAAAATGGAGGCACAAAGCACAAACCAAATTTTATTCAAATTTTTTAACCCCCCTTACAATGACATTACATTCCTATTTATAGGGTTTACAACACAACACAAATGACTTGAGAAAATTACAACACAAAATAGTACATGACTTGACAAACAGCACACGACATAAGAAATATGACCTATACAATACAGTACGCGACTTAAACTTGTCACGCGACTTAAAATAAGGTCGTTCGCGACCTAAAGAAATAGCTCGCGATTTTAAATGGAGCACGGCAATAGGAAAGCGACCTAAAGAAGAACGCTTCGCGACCTAGAGCTTCACGAGATAGCATTCGCGACTTACTGGGCTTGAACGACTCAAAAAGCATGGCAGCGACCTAGGGCCGCTCGCGACTTAGCTTCGTGACTTAGGGCTTTTGACGGCAGCGAACCAGTTATGTCGTTTGTGACATCAGGAGGCGGAGTTAGGTCGTGGCTACGGTGAAGGTCGCGAAGAGGGCAGAGAGGCTTAGGTCGTGGGTCGCGGCAATAGTGGAGGCTAGGTCGTAGGTCGCGAAGAGGGCAGAGAGGCTTAGGTCGTGGGTCGCGGCAATAGTGGAGGCTAGGTCGTAGGTCGCGGCGGTGGTTGCGATGGGCTGAGGTAAGCGCTTCATCATCCTCCTCTTGTTGGAAAGAATTCGACCCCGAATTCACACTCTCGTCATCTTTGACAAGCTCCTCTCCATAATACAGAATTAAGTGTTTGACATTGAAAACATCAGAAGTATGAAACTCTTCCGGCAATCTTAACCGATACGCATTATCATTGATCTTCTTCAAGATTTCTAGTGGTCCAACTTTTCATGCTTTCAACTTGTTGTAAGTTCCAACTGGAAAACGATCCTTCGTCAAAACGGCATATACAAAATCTCCTTCTTTGAAGGCAACACTTCTTCGTTTCTTATCCGCCATTTGTTTATACTTCTCATTCGTCTTAAGTAATCGTTCCTGTACAACTTTGTGACACTCCTGTAACTCATTTACCAAATCACTAGCCCGCTTAACAACTCCCTTCTGATATGGTATTGTCGTTAAATCCAATGGTCCCTTTGGTATGGCTGAATATACAACTTGAAACGGACTGAATCCAGTACTTCGATTGACTGCGTGATTATGCGCGAACTCAGCTTGACACATCTTCAAATCCCAACTCTTCAAATTGTCTTTCACAAGACATCGTAACAAATTTCCCAACGATCTATTCACCACCTCTGTTTTCCCATCTGTCTGCGGATGATAAGCGCTACTAAAATTCAGCTTCGTTCCGACCATCTTCCACAAACTCAACCAAAAATGGCTTAGAAATCTAGTATCCCGATCAGAAACAATAGATTCAGGTAGACCATGCAATTGATACACCTCTTTAAAGAATAATTGAGCTACTCGAACTGCATCTGCTGTCTTCTTAGAGGCTATAAAATGCGCCATCTTCGAAAATCTGTCCACCACAACAAATATAGAATCATTCCCCCTTTGAGTTCTAGGCAAACCCAAAACGAAATCCATGCTGATATCAACCCATGGTCTAGTAGGCACAGGTAACGACATATATAATCCCGCATTCGTCGCTGTTCCTTTCGAAACCTGACAGATATGGCATCTCTCCACAAATCTCTCTACCTCTTTCCTCATTGACGGCCAAAAATAAGACTGAGAAATCAACTGCAGTGTACGATCTCTGCCTACACGGCCTTCTTCATGTAATTCTTTAACAATTTTCATTCTCAAACTACAGTCTGGTATGCATAATCGATTTCCTTTAAACAAGAATCCATCAACCAACACAAATTCATCAGTATTCCCATCCTTAACTTTCTCAACAGACTTTGCAAAGTAAGGATCCCCCTCAAACAACTCTGGCAATAATTCGAATCCTGTCACTTTAACCTTCAACGTTGTCAACAAGTGACTTCTCCTGCTCAAAGCATCCGCTACACGATTTGTTACCCTTGATTTGTGTTTTACCACGAAAGTAAATTGTTGTAGATATGCTATCCACGAAGCATGTCTCGCTGAAATCTTGTCCTGCCCCTGTAGATGTTTCAATGCTTCATGATCAGTGTAAAGAACAAACTCCTTCTGATGTCGCCAGTGCTTCACGGCTTGAACAATCGCGTAAAACTCTACATCATAAGTGTTATATCTCAACTTGGCTCCAGACAATTTCTCACTGAAATAAGCAACTGGTCTTCCATTCTGACTCAACACTCCACCAATTCCCACTTTCGAAGCATCAGTATGCAACTCAAACAACAACTGAAAATTCGGCAGTACCAGTATTGGTGCTGTTGTCAAAAGTGCCTTAACCTTCTCAAAAGCAACCCCTGCTTCCTCTGACCATACAAACTTCTTTCCTTTCATGCAATCGGTTACTGGTGCCATCACACTGCTAAAGTGCGGAATGAATCTTCGATAAAAAGACACCAAGCCATGAAAACTTCGCACTTCAGTAATTGTTTTCGGTTGTGGCTAACTCTTGACAGCTTCCACTTTATTTTCATCCACTTGAATACCTTCCTTTGAAAGAACATACCCTAGAAATAAAACTCTGTCCGTCATAAACACGCACTTCTTTGTTGCTGCATAAAACTGCCCTTGTCGTAGAATCAACAATACTTCTCGCAAATGATGGATGTGTTCTTCCGTGCTCCCACTATAAATCAGAATATCATCAAAGTAAACAACCACGAACTTTCCAACAAATGGTCTAAAAATCTGGTTCATCACTCTCATGAAAGTACTAGGAGCATTTGACAAACCAAATGGCATAACCAACCATTCGTATAAACCCTCCCTGGTTTTAAAAGCAGTCTTCCACTCATCACCCGGTGTAATACGAATTTATGGTATCCGCTCTTCAGGTCAATCTTGGAAAACACAACAGCCCCACTCAATTGATCAATCAAATCATCAAATCTCGGCATAGGAAATCTGTATCTCACCGTGATCTTGTTTAGAGCCCGACTGTCCGTACACATCCTCCACGTTCCATCCTTCTTTGGTACCAATAAGGTTGGCACGGCACATGGACTCAAACTCTCCTGGACACGCCCTTGTTCTAGCAACTCCTCCACTTGCCTTCTCAGTTCTTCATGCTCCTTCGGACTCATCCGGTAATGTGGCCTGTGAGGTAACACTGACCCTGGCACAAGATCAATTTGATGTTGAATATCCCTCAACGGCGGTAACTCCTTTGGTAGTTCTTCTGGAAATACATCATTGAATTCTTTTAATATTGGTTTTACTTCCTTTGGAATCTCAACGGATTCAGTAGCTTCATGTCCAATCAACAAAAACACTTCAGGACTCTCCTCTACTTCTTCAACAAATTCTTTTAAAGTCAATAGAGTTTTCAGCTCCTCAATCTCCTCAGATTTGCCCTCACCTTGCTGTCTCTTCTTTGGGACTAAAATAATTTTAACGCCTTCAAACATAAAACTATAGCTATTGGTCCGACCGTCATGTTGCACTGCTCGATCATACTGCCACGATCTTCCCAAAAGCAAATGACAAACATCCATCTCAACTTCATCACACCAGATTTCGTCTTTATATTTCTTCCCAATAGAAAATGGAACCCGAACTCGCTTATCCACCTTCACTTCTCCTCCTTTTCTCAGCCACGCTAACTTATAAGGATTTGGATGTTTTTCCGTTTTCAACTTCAATTTTCTCACCGCTTCTGTAGAAATAATATTGTCACAACTTCCTGCGTCAATCACAAATTTACAAACTTTCCCCAATATAGTGCATGTCGACTGAAAAATATTACTCCTTAACCAACTAGCTTCATCCTCTTGCTTCGGTGTTAAACAAGATCTCCTCATCATTAGACTACACCCTTCGTCTCCCGATGCGATATCCTATTCATCTTCCTCCGTTGGACTAGAATCACCTTCACCAACATCCTCAACTTCAACCTCAGCTATCATAGCTCGTTTCTTCGGTTTTGGACACTCATTGCTTTTATGACCTATCTCCTGGCAATTGTAGCATTTGAAACCATTGTTAACCTTCGCCTTCTCATCCTCCTTTATCACGGGTTTACTGACAGGTTTAGAAACATTAGAACTTCCACTAATACCCTTCACTTGATTGTTGGAATTAGTAAACACACCACCTCCACGTCTTCCCTGCTTCTCCCAAGCCAACGCCTTTTGGTGTGCTTCCGCCACAGATCTTGGATCGAACATATTAACCATATCCTGAATCTGCATTCGCAAACCTCCAACAAACCTCGCAGTCAATTGTTCCTCGGTCTCCATAATGTCATTTCGAGCAATCAGTTGATAAAACTCATCAGCATAGTCATTAACAGTCTTCGTTCCTTGCCTCAAGTTTTGCAACCTCTGATACATGAGTGATTGATAGTTGTAAGGTAAAAATGTAGCCTTCATCAATTTCTTCATTTTCTCCCATTCAACAATCTTCGACTTTCCCGTCCGTTCTCGTGTAAGTTTGGTTTGCTGCCACCACGCCATAGCTCTCCCTCTCAACCTAGTAGCAACTAACTTCACTCGACGGTCTTTCGGAACCTCCTTGAATTCAAAGATCTCCTCAACATTAGACAACCAGTCTAAGAATTCTTCTGCAATCATTCCACCTTTAAATTCAGGAATCTCCATCTTCATTCCCGATTCCCATCGGCGATCATCATCTACATCCCGATACTGTCGTCGTGTTTGTTCTCTATCTCGGCAATGAACACTTCCCCTATCACCATCAAACTCCTCATCAAAATCTGAAGTATATCGATGTCGATCACGACCACCAACATCTCTTCCACCACCACTTCTTCGATCTTCATTCCCATCACGATTGTCAGCACTTCTACGATCATGATCTTCCCTTCTCTCCCGATCTGAATGTGGTGAAACTCTACTTCTCCCATGGCTCGATTCAGGTGAAGCTCTTCTTAGATTTTGATTCATTTCAAGCATCATTCTCTCTAATCGACCAATTCCTTCATTCAACTTTTCAGTGAAACTCTCGTGATTCGTTGTTCCATTTCATCGGCCTCTTCTCTTCCATACAAAGCATTAATATTGCGATGACGTTGAGCTCGTCTCGGAGGCATGATTGAACTTCAAACAAACTCAAGAATAAATTTCAAACACTTTCCGAACTTTGATCCAAAGTGAGATGGATCGAAACTCCCAACTTGTTGCAACTTCACGATGAACACGATGAACACTAAACTTCTCAACAATTGCAAATACGATCTCCAAACTTCAAATTCTCGAAACCCAAGTCTCCAAATGATGCAACTTCTTGCAATCTAGCTCCGATACCAAACTGACGCAGCGTGGGAAGCGAATTCGACGATTTAAATCGAATCCGTCCAGGATCTCACACGATTAGTGGAAATAATCGGTGAATCAATGAAGAATCGATGGAGTTATGAATACCGTAAGGCCCAAATCCGTTGATCATGAAGATACCGGATTTTAGCAATCTTCGACACGTTGATCGCGCACGATTCCGTGAAGAAAGATCTACAATTCTTTGAGCGTTGATCAAGCGCACTTGATTCCACGAATTGGCTTCAACGTTCGTTGATTCGAGCGCACTCGAATGCCGAAGAGGAGATAGGAGTTAACACTCGACTACCAATTTAAAAATGGAGGCACAAAGCACAAACCAAATTTTATTCAAATTTTTTAACCCCCCTTACAATGACATTACATTCCTATTTATAGGGTTTACAACACAACACAAATGACTTGAGAAAATTACAACACAAAATAGTACATGACTTGACAAATAGCACACGACATAAGAAATACGACCTATACAATACAGTACGCGACTTAAACTTGTCACGCGACTTAAAATAAGGTCGTTCGCGACCTAAAGAAACAGCTCGCGATTTTAAATGGAGCACGGCAATAGGAACGCGACCTAAAGAAGATCGCTTCGCGACCTAGAGCTTCACGAGATAGCATTCGCGACTTACTGGGCTTGAACGACTCAAAAAGCATGGCAGCAACCTAGGGCCGCTCGCGACTTAGCTTCGCGACTTAGGGCTTTTGACGGCAGCGACCCAGTTATGTCGTTTGCGACATCAGGAGGCGGAGTTAGGTCGTGGCTACAGTGAAGGTCGCGAAGAGGGCAGAGAGGCTTAGGTCGTGGGTCGCGGCAATAGTGGAGACTAGGTCGTAGGTCGCGAAGAGGGCAGAGAGGCTTAAGTCGTGGGTCGCGGCAATAGTGGAGGCTAGGTCGTAGGTCGCGGCGGTGGTTGCGATGGGCTGAGGTAAGCGCTTCATCAGAACTCGACCATTTTCTTTCATCTAATACGAAAAGAAGTATAATCATCATCATAAAATTATAGTACAATTTATTGGTATTTAAGAATACACTTTAATTTATAAAAAATACAATCTAACAATAAAATGCTTATTCCATAGCAAAACTCTCATTCGACAACTAATACATCAAGTTTAACAATGTTTTTTGAAAGAATGAATGAATGATATGTTTACATTATAATATAATAAACATGGTCCATCAATATCATCTAAAACAGCATTAATTTTCAATTGCAAACATTTTTCATGCAATATCACCCGACATGCAGCACATTCTATTTGTATTGGTTGTGCAACCCAATTGTACATCACTTAAGCCATCAACACATTTGCTCCTTTACATTAATATCACCCAATAGTCATTTTTGTCAATTCAAAGTATTGTAAATACGTATTTCTGATGGTTTTTCTTCCTTTTTGGTCATTCTTATTTTGTTGATCATGAAAATGTTGATCTATATTTGTAATAACTAATTCCTATTGTATGGACTTTGATTAAAAATGAGTACTTTCCTAATAAAAGAGCCACCGTTACACACACGCGCGCGCGCACATGCGATGCACATGCGTAGGAGGAATTGGTTATAAAATAGTATTTGTAAGACTTTTTTAAGATTGCGAAAAAAGTTGATTTGTATGAAATATTGTATTTTCTATATGCATACATGCACAATCAACCATTTATAAAAACATGATTGAGACTAAGTTATTTTTGGAAATAGTTAATCTGATAAAGAGAGTAATCAACCATTACACCAATACGTTAAGAAATTGAATAAATTTTAAAATTAACATTTTCAGTAGTATGAAAGTTAAAAAAATTTGCATATGATTAATAAAAATTAAATCTTGTTAACCGCATGATTATTGGTCTTTTTATTTTTTGTTCAAGTGTAATTCTATTAAAATAAAGATCTATCTTGGTTCAGTATAAGACATACATGAAAGGCTAAAAAGAGTAATGGAAATCTCTAATTAATCTTCTCATCAGCACAAAACCTTAAGAGAAAGAATTGCATATCTTGTGCTATAAAAATCGTAATCGTATACCATAAGGCAACTAAACAGCCAAAACATAACTTAGTTTATACAGTAATCAAAAGCCATAACAATATTTGAAAATGTGTCTCCTCACACTTACATTCACATTCCCACTTGCCTGCACATGTAGCCTTTATGCTCTGTTTTTAAATCCTCAACCGGACATCCTTTAACTGTTACCTAGGCGCATCGTTTGTTCACGTATAAAAATCCATGATAAAATGGAATCACTTTCATACTCTGTTACAAAATCCATAATCATATTAAATAAATGAGTGAATTAATGACTATGCTGGTAGTGCAAGAAGCTAAGATACATCCAATCATTAGAAGATAATATTAGTTGTCCCAATCCAGTTATCTCACTTATTAAAGTCTACGATGTGGAAATGATATGATGATTTGTAGATTTTGAAGAATGAACATACCAAAACTAAAAGTAATTCCAATTAGGATCTGACATTATATGTTATATGCATCTTTCATTTGTGAAGTTACTTTAATTACTATATTTAACCCTAATGATATGATAATCTTATTAGTTTTTAATTAAACAAATAAAAGGATAGGGCAACACTTACAGAACCATCTAGACAATACTTAAACTCAGCCTTGTAAACAAACATAAATCCAAGCTTTTTACATCAACATACCATAAGAAAAAAATAAGAAAATATAAATGAATAACATCATGAACTTGTATGTGTTTTGAGCAGTACACTATGAGTTTAAATAGCAGTAAAATAAATCAAGATAACTTATATTGTGAATACATGATGGAAAAATAGAAATAAAAACCAACTGGGTAATTTAAAAAGTTAAGATATGGTATTTTTTTTTACAGATAATATGAAACGTCATTGATCACCCAATCCAGTTATACTTATTAAAGTCTACGACATGGAAATAATTTGAATGATATGATGAGATGAAATTTTTGAAGAGTAAACACACAAAAATTAAAAGCAATGGCAATCTAAATCTGATATTTTGTGTTTTGTGCATCTTTCATTTTTTTGGAAGTTACTTTAAAAGATAATTATCTCACAATCTAATTACTGGATTTAACACATATAATTATGTGTTGATACCATAACCCGATTAATTTCCTCTAGCAGTCAAACGGACATGTAATCAAATTAAAAACGACATGGTAGATATGTACAACTTGCATGTATAGTGGACAAAATTAAGTAACAAACTTCTTAAATCTCAACACAAAATCGTAGAAATGTAAGAGAATGTAGGGTAATGAAATCATGAAGTCAAACCAAAAACACGCATTTGAACAAAAAAGACATGAATTTCTAATTAAAAAATGGATAGAATAACACTTACAAAACCCTATAATGCCTTATTACTTAAAGAAATAATGAAAATTTATGCGTTTCTGCATTGGAGCAATGGCTTCAAGATCTGACTAACTCTTAACTGTTTCAGAACCTATTTTTAGGATAGTAGAGTTCAACAATCTTGAAGAAAATGATAAGCCCATTGTATAAAATATGAAACTGAAAATTGTAACTGATGTCAAACGCCTTTTGTACAGATCCCAAACTACTTTATCTATGGAGTGCTTCGGCTACTTCTCTTGATGATTAACCAAGTCTAAAGATGTCATTATAGACCCGGAAAGCATGTGGATACACACCTAAGAACAAAATGATAACATGTTACTGAATCGGCATTAGGATAATGCAACTCATATAATTATTTGTAGTGTTTATTGCTAAAAGTGTCAAGTAGTAAATTAATGTAGTATTATCCTTTAACTTCACATACCAAAGGATAAAATCAAAATTGATCTTCTTCAAAATAATATGCCAAGAAGTACTGGATTTGAGTATGTTTTCATATCAAGGAGTGATTCTCATCCTTTGATCGGCAAAAATTTAAAGAAATTGAGATGTGAAACAACGACGCTGATACTGAAAACAAAAGGTATCAAATATCAGTCAACATATATCTACAGGAAATTATTGTCAAGGACAAAATTTCACAGCTTTTTAGCCTTAAGGACAAACCTTCAATATTTTATCCTGAAGGACAACTTTTTGTAGGTATCAGTTTTTAGTTATTGATAGCAGTTTTTAGGTATCAGTTTGTAGTTAACGGTAGCAGTTTTTAGGTATCAGTTTTTAGCTCGGTATCAGTTTTGTTGTCCTTGTGAATAATTTTAGAAAGTGTTTGTCCTTATAAATAATTTTTAGAAGAATCTTTGTCCTTGTGGTAAAAATATTGAGGTTGTGTCCTTGAGGCAAAAAACATATAAATTTTTGTCCTTTAAATTAATTGCCCCCATATATCTATGCTTTCTGCATCAATATATCATAACAATAACAAAAGATAAGTAATAACTCATGAACTTTCAGATCAAAAATCTATTTTAGATAAAATCCACCCATTTAGTTATCAAAGGAAGAAGACAATCTACTTCTAAAAGTAAAAGGAAAATAGAAAAGACGCCATACCCAAAACCTTCACTATCATGCTTCAACTTAGTCTGTCGTAGAATTCCATATGAAAGTTATCAAAAGGAAAATAGAAAAGAAGCCAACTTTCGACATCGAACCTAACTTTTAATATATTTTCCAATCTATCAAATTGGAAAAAGGAGGCGAGGAATAATTGGGGTTGAGAAGTTGAGATCTGGAGACAAACGTGGATAGAAGATTGAAAACGTGATGAAGATAACAGAAGGAACAAATTCCTTAACCAACGCCTCAGAAGCCACTGGAGAAGCAAATAAGAAGATCGTGAAAAAAAGGGGAAACCGGTTCAAACGTGGGAAGACCAAGGGTTTTGCTATATAGTGTATATGTGTGTGTGTGTGTATTCAAAAAAAATCAATATTCTATTTTAAACACATATTAAAATTAAAATGTCCATATATTATATTTTTAACAATATTTATTAAAAGCACATATAAAATTTTCAAAAAATTTCTTATATATATAAGAGGAGGTCGGCTTTGGAACAGCCTGTGTTTGGTGTGGGCTGGCTACAAGGGGTTGACCTGGATCATGGAAAAAGGAAGAAGAGGGGAGGAGGCGTTTGAGGGAGGAGATGCGGGTGGCGATGAATGGACAGTGGGTGCTATAGATGGTGGTATGGGTTGGGAAGCAATAGGGTTTGGAAATGGGTTGTGATAGGGAGGGTGGACGAGCAAAAGAATATAGACGAGCTGGAGACATGGCTGCTTGCGTGGGCTGACGTGGTCGGTGAAGGTCGGGGCTTAGGCAATGGGCTGTGGGAAGGTGCGGAGGCTATTGCTGGCTGGGAAGATGGCAGATGAAGGGGATAGTTGTGTCGTTCGAGTTTGGGTTGGTGGGTTTGGCGTGGAGGACTAAGTGTGACAGATTTGTGTGTTCGGCTACTGGCCATGGCTATTGGTGAAGGTCAGCTCAGAGGGGTTGAACCAGAGTCTGTTGCATCGTGATGGGGTTGCAAAACTGGGCGATGGCAAAAGAAGAAAAGGGATGGGTGGATTCGTGGTTGGAGGTTGGAAAACGAGGAAGAAGACAAGCATAGCACGAAAAGGTTATATATATATATATAACCTTTAATATATATTTTCTATTAACAGAATGAAAGAGAATAAGGAGACTCAAAAAAAAAATAAACGGACAAAAATTGAATATAATAGGAATATTGACAGTCAAACATTAAATGTTTAGGCGTATTAAAAGTTAGTGGCCATTATCTTCAGCCGATGACAAATGAATAGACACAGATAACCAAAAGTCTCCAAAATGGTTAGCGATATGGCTAATCCTTTTCGCCGTAAACCCGACGCCGAAATGCACAAATGAAGATACTGTGGAGGTCAACGCGATGAGACGAAAAAGATGGTATATAGATATGAGTGATACGATCATCCTATCAAAAATCGATATTTGCTGCCAAAATGCTGCTAAACCGTTGAAAATAATATAAACGGAGGAAAAGCAGTCCGAATATGCTGAAACGAAATATGACGTCTCGCTAAGAAAATGGTTTACATTTTTATTATACAAAAAAATCAGATTTCAAAATTATTTTAATTCCATCAAATTTTAACTGATTTTAAATTTAAAATTGAAATTCCACAACCGAACAAACTTTCATATTTTCCAATGAAAATCTGACACTTGCTACGTTTAAATAGACGTATTCCAAATATCAAATTTTCATTTCTAAAATTTAATTGTTTATTTTCATGAAAATCTTAGTTAATTTACATTATAAAATCGTCAAAATTACGGGTTGTTACATTCTTCCCTGCTCAAAACTTTTCGTCCCCGAAAAGGAACGAGATAGGAGAGTAGAAGCAACGGAAAGGAAAGATAGATTCGAAATACAGAGTACCAGATACAACAATTAATTCAAAACCATATAAATTTCATTTGGACATCTTATTACTGACATTAACATTGTATATTATTCAATTACATGTTTTTATTACAATTAAACTTTTTTGGAATTCTTTGGAAACAATTTCCATTTGAAAATACTTTCAAACAATATATTTTCAAAACTTTGAAAACCAATTTTTTTGAAAAGCACCGGAAATTAAATTCTTAAATCCTTAATTTAAATTCATTTCGTTTGCAAATCAGATGTATAAACCATGTTTAAAATTTTAATCTTCTTATAATATACAACAATAGTTGACGATTTAGGAATGTTGAGAAAACAACAAATGATAATCTAGCACTATCATTTTTAACAACCAATTCATTTAACTATCTAATTTCGGAAAATTATATTTATATATAAATATAATCATACATAAAATTATTACATTTACTAATTTTGAAAATAATATTGTGTATGTTTGCTCTGTTCAAGTGTTTTGGAATTCCTATCGATAGCGTTGGCCAGTCGAATCGATTGAAACCCAAAATTCAAACCTAACAACTCAAACAACACAATATAAAACATTTTATATCAATTACAAGTATGTTCTCTCATAGGATGATTCAAGAATGGTTTAGAACAAGGATAGATATTTAAATTTAGAGGAACCCTAATCAAAGAGAATTCTAACTAAGAAGATAGGCTCGAAAGGAAGATAAGGTAATTAAATTACAAAAGAAGAAAAAGGATAGATTTACATTAATTACGGTGACCTTAACCATGTCAACCGAGAATCATTTTTAGAAATAGCATTTAGAAAATTTGGCTTTCAACTCATGACTTCTAAGAGTTTCCGGAACATAGCCCAAAATAAGATCCATGTTCCTTCTTAGACTTAGAAAAGACGAGAGCAGCATTAAAGAAAACCGAAATAAACTTGTTGAGAACATCGCGAAAAATGCGATTCATGAGATCGACGAGAAAGGCAGGAGCATTGGTAAATCCAAAGGGCAGGACTAACCATTCATAGGAACTATACTCCATTCGGAAAGCTGTCTTGGGAATGTTTTCCTTGGCTACACGAAGCTGGTGAAAACCGGTAGCAAGATCGAGCTCCAAGAATAAGATCAATGCAGAATTTAATTTCCCACTTGGGAGGTAGCGAAGTGACTGCACCAAAACATCAGGATAATACCTGACTATAGGGGTGGATTCAAGATCACTAGGCTGAGAATCAAACGAAAAGATAAACTGTCTACAAAATCCCAAGGCAATCGACATTCGATCACAAAAGAATTACCCTGGTCGTCTACTAGAGAAACAGTTCGGTCTTTGCAAGAGATACAGCATCAAAACCGAGGACTTAGAAATCTTCGGTGAATCGACGCCAGTTATAAAGGAGTTTCACCCCTTTACAAATCATACTAAGGTTGGCGGGACCGCCGATGAGATTAGTCACACACAAGGATGAAGTTGCCAATTGAGGTTACAAGATGTGCTCAAATTTATTATAGAGATAAATAGAAATAGAGCAATGAGATGCTCCAGTATCAAAAAGAACATGAACGAGAAAAGACAAGATTGTATTTCATAACAAAGGGAAAAGTTCCAAAATTCAAAAGAAATCCTAATCCAAGGGAATCCTAATGAAGAATTACAAGCTCGAACAAATATGATTCTATAATTGATTCTACTTATTTTAGGGTATTACTACCCTATCTCTAATGTTTTTTACTCCATATGCTAAGTTTTGCCTAAACCAGAGCTTTGATACCACATGTAACGACCTACTATTTCGAACCATTCAAATCGATAATCATCCATACATGTCGGACTTGAATTGCTCAAAACAAAAGATCGCTAATTTATATTTGGCAAAATTTAGCATATACGGTAAATAAATCAATCATAAAATCACAGACATAGAGGAACATAACAATAAGCAGCGGAAATAGATAAATAGTTGTTTATGAAGCTACTACAGTACATCAGAGTTTAAAGCAATATACAACTGAAATCCAATACATAGAGGTCACTAATACAAAAGCAGCTAATAAGTCTGAAGATAAACAACTGAAATAAACTGGAATAAGTGAATAGCAGAACAGATACAGATATATCTCCAAGCAAAACTTCAAGCTCCAAAGACGAGTCCCAAATGCTGTGATTCTCGGTCTAACCCGAGCATAAACCAAAACACAAAACACTCGAGTCAGGATTAATGTGACGACCCACCCTTCTCGACCCTCGAAAATCGACACAAAATACGCCACATTATAATATGCGGACGATCGAGTGCCGGAAAAGACAGATAGTTGAGGAAAAGAAAGAAGATAGAAGAAAGAAGGAACTAAACAATAACAGAATCTCACAATCGCAGCGGAACAAAATATAATAGTCAATAACAGATCTTTACACAAAAAGAAAACTATATCTGTTTTATACAATATACCATCAGAGTATCACAAACAAACAATAACTACCAACCTGACAATTTCAAACAATCACAGCAGCGGATATAAACAAGTACGAGTAATACGCCTCGGACTCCAGCTCCACAGCATCCTTTCCTATAATCTATAATACTCGGTCTGACCCAAGCATTAAAATAAAATAACACCCGAGTCAGTCTGGAATACCAGCGTGAGAGAATACACCCAAATTGATTATGAAAGTTTCAAAATCCTTTGAAAAACAAAAGCATCTCGTAAGACCACGCCACAAATAAACATATTGGGGTTTTACCTTACGATAGCTAAAACATTTCTTATTAAAATCCTCTGATATTATAGTATGGTCTATGTACAAATACTTATTCAAAATAGCCGAAATTGTTACATTCATCAAATTCCAGCTATTAGCCACAATCGTGGGTAATACAAACAAAACCGTAAAGGCGCATAGTGAAAATGGATTTCCAACAAATGACTAGGCACTGGGGTACCACCTGTCACAGTACCTGGTCTAGATCAGCGTACCGAGGATTACTCCTAATCCCCTGCAACACAAGACCGAGACTACCCCTTACAGGATAATCCCAAGTAAGATCACCACACAGTTGGGATCAGCAACCGCACCACTAAGCCGAATAAAAAGGGACATCTAGACAAGGATGACCTCACCCTAATGGGTGCTACCCACTTAGTCTTGCTGCATAACCCCAGATTTTCAGTCATTCCGGGTTGATGAGGCTTGAGGCTAAGCGTTACCTTTTTAGAACGTTTAACTTAGAATTCCCATCGTCCACCTGACGATGTTCCGAAAGCATTCATCCATACAAGTGTCTCCCGGGTTTGAACAAAACCGAAGGCACTACTCCTACTACATCCATTTTGGAATCATCCTCAGGATTACTAGCGACTAGCCCTTGCACTTCACTGCTCCATCTTCAACTCCGAACACGTTTTTTGTCAGGACCCGATTCTTCGTCTTCCGAAAATTCAACATCGACACTCACTTTATCGACTGCCGAGTAATCGAACGACGGAAAACCGAACACTGAGGGTTTAAGAAAAAGAAAAGACAGAAAAAGAGAGAAGAAGAAGAGAAGGGATAAGAAGATAGAAAATAGAGAGGAAAGAGGATAGAAAAATTTTAAAATAGAAGAAAAAGAGAACAGAAAAACAACAGAACAACATCAGGATCTCATAATTCGCAGCGGAACAACATATAATAATAAATGAATAATCTTTAAAACAAAGAACTATATCAGTTATTACATTTCATTACATCATATCATCAAAGTGTACAACAACAACAACAAACAGTGCAGCGGAAAAAGAAATACTATATAAACTAGTAATACGCCATGCCATCCAGCTTGCCTCCAGCAATTCCAGAAATATCCTGATAAACCTGTCTCTTGACTGCCCGTGTGGAAATTGGTGGGCACCCAGAGTTTAGGAAGGAAAACAATAAACTCCAAGTCAGTCATGTGACTGGTGTGGGAACTCAAAACAGTTTATTTATCTTTAGAATCAAAATAGAAAAATATTTTAAAGTCAATTCGCAATGCTTTTAAAAATGAGACTACCATAAGACCTCCTGCCACACACACAATGCAAACGCAGACTTGGAGGAGATTTCTCCTTATGATAGTCAAACATGCTTGATACGCATTTAAAAAGAACATTTGATATTATTACTAGTGCATAGTGTAGAAAAATTCATTTCGAAAGTAGAATATAAATCTTAGCCAGCATAGGTACCATTATAGTATGCTTACTATAGCTACCATATTAGATGGCAGGTTCTACAACTAAAACCGTACAAGTCTCGTATTGTTTCTTTGGATTTCCAACGAATGATCAGACCAAGGAACTTCCCATTGCCACATGAGAATGCCTCTGGATGGACATCCCCGAGAACCAAACCGGATCTCTACCAACACAAGGCCGGGTTACCCCTAACTGAGTAACAACCGACCGAATATGCCATCCCCCGGTCCTTTGGGACCTTTTCACCGAGCGCTCGTAATCAATTCACACAATCATAACAAAGTGTTTTCAACATAAGTAAGTATCTGGGCTTCATACCATGATACCACCCTTTTCCAGAAGGAAATGCACATATCCTAAAGGGCGCTACCCCTCATAACCTTGCTGCTTCTTTCCTGTTTTGACCATTCACGGGGTGTGAGGCTCGACGAAGTCACGTGCACAAAAACATACATTATACAAAAGCCACGCTTTGGGTCAACAAATGATCATAGAAATGATCACCAAGATAGACGATCAAACAAATGATCCTATCACAAATAATCAACACAATGATCATTTCACAGCAACACTCAGCATGTCACATTAACAAATTGGGAATATATCGCTGATAACCTTCAACTACATAACCTCTAAGCTCGTACGTCTCATAGAAGGGTGTTAAGCTAAAAGAATAAATTCTCCGCCACCAACAGAAATATATTTGAAAGAAATCTGCTTTATATCTCAATTTGTAACGTCAGACACACAATCCATACAAGTCTGTTCCGGGCTCGAACAAAACCGAAGGCACTTACAAAGAAGTCCTTGCAATCCGGATATTCACAATCCTGATCGGATTCACCATCACATATGGAGAACTCAATACCGTAGCTACTCGGTGCAGAGTCAATCGACAGGTCATCCTATCGTTCTCGCAAATACCGGGTCTTCAACACCGATCTTCAATGCTATTCATAACGACGTATCACATATTCGGAATGGGTTATACGACCCCATGGTCCTTTCCCGGTTAACCCGAATAGTGAGCGCTTATTCAAAAATAAGTGTGGCATTCAATTTCAAACAAATCACATCAAATACCCTTTCAAAGGGAAATATTGATAGTCGGTTATTGAACTATCAATGGATATGCACACACCACCAGTTTCCAAATAATTTTCCAAATTATTTATTTTCCAAAATATCTTTACAAGATATATAATTCAATATCTCAAAAATAAATCAATATTTATTTTTAGACAAATTCCACTTTCTTTTATAAATTCCATAGTGAATTTATATTCCAAAATTATCTATGAATATTCGATTTCAATTATTCATTTCAATTTATCTTCAAAAAGATAAATTCTCTAATATTCACTTTATATTGGAAAACATTTCCCATACTTATTTATTTATAAGTAATTCACAAATTTTATTTATTTTCAACCTTTGGAAATATTCAATATACTTAAATCGAAATTAAGTATATATTTCATTCTTTAAGGAAATCATTCTCTTAAACATATTTATTTGGGCCAAAACGAATGTTACGTAAAACATCGTTACGACAACCCGAAATCACTAGTATAGGGATTCGAAATTAAAATAGATATATAAATCCCAATACTATACAAAACATTTCCTTTCGGAAATCATTTACTATAACAACAGTGTTATAGTCCACTATTTCCTTTTATTTCTCGAAAACGTCTGTTTCAACAATAAATGTTGAAATCTATGGTTTCGAATCTCAATGCATTTAAAACATCGTTAGATCGTTTTAATTCTATTTCAAATATCACATTCAAAACAATTTCTTTAACATATTATTCACTATTTAAAAACGTGAATATCCTACGTTAACACATTTCATCCTTTTATACATTTCATTTTAAAGGATTATTCACAGTCAAAGATGTGAATATAACTCCATTAATAGGTTTCAATAATTTACTTATCAAAATAAGTCGTTCGTGAATTTATAAAACAACGTTTATAAACTCCATTTCTATTTATTTTATAACAACTTCCTTTTATAAATTCCTTTATTAACCTATTCGATTTATATTTCAATTATAAACTAAAGGTTCATATTTTAAGTTAAATACTTATAATTTATTCGTTCACAAAAATCGTTCCTTTGAACTTCATAATTATAAATCCTATAACTTATAGGATTCAATGATTTATCCAAAACCATTCTTTAATAATTTCACAAAATTTATAAATCTTACTATTTATAAATTTCATTTATAACTTCACCATTTATAATTTTATAAATTCCATTCATTTACAAAAATTCATTTTTACTTCATTCAAACACTTATAAAAACTCGTTTTATAATGTCAATATTTCAATCTATAAACATCCATTTATAAATCTCTTAATATAAATCAATTTATATCATTCTTTAAAACGTCTTTAGTCTCCTTTATTATTTCACCATTTTGATTCATAAAATAATTAAATTTTATAAATACTATATTTTAACCTTTTATAATAATTTCAAAAATCCTGATTAAACTCTTTTATAAAATCATTAATCCCTTATTTCTCAAAAATCAGCTTTTAACTATATCTCCTCAAAAATCATAATTTTTATAACTTTAAAAATTATAACGTTTAATTATTTAAAATGGATCAATTCCAAAAATATAGTATATTTTCAAAAATCACTTTAAAAATCATTTTAAAGTTCCAAATTTGGTCTAGTGATGCTACACACCAAATAGTCAAACACGACAACAACGATATCATATATCGATATGATAATCCATCAAATATCAAAATATTTGAAATCAAATAAATACTGTTGAGGAATCCAGTTGGATCCCTCCAACCTGTTTTCCTGCATCCACAAACATTAGCACAATACCAATTCCGCTCCAGTACGAAATTATCGCGGTATATGTGATTTAAAATATTATCCGCTTAATAACGGCGCAATAGGGTCTCATCCGCTAAACAAAATGCGGGAAATCAATAACTCCAATATATACATATGCCAATATATATATATTGCTATTATATATAATACCAATTTCACTGTTTATGAAATATTCGCGGTATATGTTTTTATTAAATAACATCCGCTTACTAACGGCGTATAATGTCTATTTTAACAATCAATAGATATCAATCATCATTCAAACATGCATTCAAATATTTTAAATCTAACTATTTAAAATAAAATCGAAACTGATTCGATTGAGTGAGAAGTTCTCACCTTGGTTTTATTTCCGTTTTAGCGATTTATTTCGAATAAAATTAAACGGACGTTTAATTTTACCCAAAATTCTCACTAACTCCAAACGACTCCAATCCAATTTCATCGCGTAGTGCTCGTCCATACGATTCCAACGCAACTGGTTTCGCGCGTTTTCGACCTCGTATGAAAAAATTATGAATTTTATAAGATACACGATTTTATATACATAAATTTATAACATAATTTTAAATTTTAAACCTATCACTAATCTTGGCCTTAGGATCTCACTGGCCCTCATCAAGACCGTCCACTCCATCTCCCTCTACCCTCACGTTACTTTCTACAGGTCACTAACGAAGCCGCCGAACCCATTGCCTAAACTAGGGTTCAAGATCTCGGCCACCACGTCCATCGATACTACGATCAGGGAGCGCCAAACGAAGCCCCCTTCCCTCCTCCACCTTCGGCCTGAAGGCCATGAAACTCGACTGCACCCTTACTCTCGTGTTGCGTGCGCAACTGACCACGAACGGCCCCCCCTAGACGCCACCACGTCGCTCCATATTTGATCATGACCGTTGATCTCGTAGCTCTCGATGTGCTCTACCTCTTTGTAGTTGAGGGTTTTGTCTAAAAGTTGATGGATTTCGAGAAATCGAGGGAAGAACGTTGAGCATTTCTGGCCGTGGGTTTGGTATATGGCGGCTAGGGTTTTGCAGATTAGGGTTTTCTTTTTTTTTATTTCTAAAGGGTTAAGGGCTATTTATAAGAAAATATCGAACACTATTCATCCCGGAAATTTCAAACTTCGATTTACGCGCCGTAACCAGCGTTTCTAGGGTTTACCCCGCGTTCCGGATACAATGGAACAGGTTTCGAAAGCTAATTCGGAAATCTGTGCGAGTTATGGCTATAAACGTTCAATTTGAATTAAACCGATTTCTAGGCGTTTTAATTTGTACCGGACAAACGGTAAATCCAATTGACACGAAATTTGAAACCTTACAATAATATCACATTACGGATCCGATGAAACTGGTTTCGTCGAAATCCGAGACTTTTTGAAAAATGGCTATTTTAACTCGCCAAATTAATATTAAAAACAATTCGATGCGTTTCGAGCTGCCACGATCAAACGATAGCTCCGATTGATACGAAAATTGAAATCCGGTAATAACTAACTATTACGGATCCAATGGAACTGGTTTCATTCAATTCTGAGACTTTTCAAAAATTGACTATTTTCACTAGTCGATTTTAAATATTAAAATATTCAATTTTCACAAATTAACTTTTAATTCGATTTTAAAAGTTCTAAAATATCATTCTAACTTCAACATGATAAAATAAAATTTTACAAATCATTTTCAATCATATTTAACTCAATTTTCAATTATTTCCATAATTTAACATATTAAATTATCGATTTAATTATCCAATTAAATCCAATAATTCAAATTAAATTCATTTGACTTATAATTTCACTTATTAATATTTAAAATTAATTAAATATTCAAATTTTAATTAATTAAAATTCTGGGTCGTTACAATCTTCCCCCCTTAAAAGAATTTCGTCCTCGAAATTATTAAGTAAGAAAAGTTACATAATTTATTAATTTTCCATAAATCCATACTTAAACCTCTTACAATAACTTTACTAAGTTTTCAAATCATACTTAGTTATCTTTTCAAAAACAACTACTATTGTTTAACTTTCAATTCCAAATCAAAGTTAAAGTTTTCAAAATTTTCCAATTTTCTCAAATTTTTTTCCAACGCCTTAAATTTTCGGAAAAATTCGCCATAGTTTCCTTTGCACGGCTCGATCCGAAAAAAAATGACAGTATATATATCACAAATATACATCTCATCAAGTAATAAGGCATCCCGAAGGGAAAAATTTGTAAAAGTACGGTATGTAATCCGAGATATGTACCTTATATTTTATTAGCGAGCATATACGGCTAATATAGCGCGAAAGCGAGCTCCAAATGCGAAGCAAACGCGATCCGCACCTACTAATCACTCAACAAACAACATGAGAATCATGCATATAGACAATAGTATAGATATACAACATATAGCAACATAATAACTATATATGCCAACATAGCAAATGCAATAAAAGCTTATATTCAACCATCAACCAACTATCATCCAACAAATTCATAACCAATATATATTCATTCATATTCTCATTAATATTCAATGAAATAGGTTTTCAATTTAAATCACATTTGATTTATTAACAGTGGATGTTTTTACTAGCATTCATTTTCAATTAGTTTATGTTTACTAATTCATATTCAAGTTGGTTCACTTCCAAATGAAATTCAATTCCATTTAAGTTTCACTTAACTTCCAATTGGAATTCCAATTACTTTAGCTTTCAATTTCGCTAATTCACTTCCATTAACACTTAATGAACTTATATTCAATCAATTAACAATCAAATAACAACCAATATTCATTAATTAAAACAAAATTCCTTTGCTTATATTCATTTCATTCAATTATTCAACTTCCAATAACATTAGATTTTAATGAATTAACACTTACATTCATTATTTCATATTCACTTAATTCACATTTAATTGATTAACATTCAATTCATTCATTTACAATAGTTGAATTTCATTTCATAACTCAAGTTTATATTTATCACTTCACTTTATTATTTTATTTTGATACCAATATCAACTTCATTCAACATCACTTAAGTTATATTCATATAGTTTCACTTCTCATATGTATAAGTTTATTTCACAATTGTAAATTGCTTTAATTATAATCCCACTCTTATAATTCTTTTGCTTATACAATTATTCTTTTATTTAGATTATTCAAACAACTAAACAATCAACTTATTTTCACTTTAATAATTCTGAAAAATTATTCTTTTATATATAAAAATATAATCAAGGCAAAAATTATTTTATTTACCCAATTTAAAACAATATTGTGTCGAATTGTTCTATTCAAGTGTTTAGAAACCCCTTCGGCATAGTTTGACAGACCGTGCTGACGAAGGTTCATATGCCACTCAATAAACCAATCATCACAATATAAAACAATTTTATATATTCACTAACAAATACGCTCTCATAGCTATTATTACACTCAAACTCAATCTAGAGTACTACTGACTCTATCTCTAATGAGTAATACCCAACAGAACCATGGTTGTCGCTTAACCATATGCTCTGATACCACATTGTCAGGACCCGATTCTTCGTCTTCCGAAAATTCAACATCGACACTCACTTTATCGACTGCCGAGTAATCGAACGACGGAAAACCGAACACTGAGGGTTTAAGAAAAAGAAAAGACAGAAAAAGAGAGAAGAAGAAGAGAAGGGATAAGAAGATAGAAAATAGAGAGGAAAGAGGATAGAAAAATTTTAAAATAGAAGAAAAAGAGAACAGAAAAACAACAGAACAACATCAGGATCTCACAATTCGCAGCGGAACAACATATAATAATAAATGAATAATCTTTAAAACAAAGAACTATATCAGTTATTACATTTCATTATATCATATCATCAGAGTGTACAACAACAACAACAAACAGTGCAGCGGAAAAAGAAATACTATATAAACTAGTAATACGCCATGCCATCCAACTTGCCTCCAGCAATTCCAGAAATATCCTGATAAACCTGTCTCTTGACTGCCCGTGTGGAAATTGGTGGGCACCCAGAGTTTAGGAAGGAAAACAATAAACTCCAAGTCAGTCATGTGACTGGTGTGGGAACTCAAAACAGTTTATTTATCTTTAAAATCAAAATAGAAAAATATTTTTAAAGTCAATTCGCAATGCTTTTAAAAATGAGACTACCATAAGACCTCCTGCCACACACACAATGCAAACGCAGACTTGGAGGAGATTTCTCCTTATGATAGTCAAACATGCTTGATACGCATTTAAAAAGAACATTTGATATTATTACTAGTGCATAGTGTAGAAAAATTCATTTCGAAAGTAGAATATAAATCTTAGCCAGCATAGGTACCATTATAGTATGCTTACTATAGCTACCATATTAGATGGCAGGTTCTACAACTAAAACCGTACAAGTCTCGTATTGTTTCTTTGGATTTCCAACGAATGATCAGGCCAAGGAACTTCCCATTGCCACATGAGAATGCCTCTGGATGGACATCCCCGAGAACCAAACCGGATCTCTACCAACACAAGGCCGGGTAACCCCTAACTGAGTAACAACTGACCGAATATGCCATCACCCGGTCCTTTGGGACCTTTTCACCGAGCGCTCGTAATCAATTCACACAATCATAACAAAGTGTTTTCAACATGAGTAAGTATCTGGGCTCCATACCATGGTACCACCCTTTTCCAGAAGGAAATGCACATATCCTAAAGGGCGCTACCCCTCATAACCTTGCTGCTTCTTTCCTGTTTTGACCATTCACGGGATGTGAGGCTCGACGAAGTCACGTCCACAAAAACATACTTTATACAAAAGCCATGCTTTGGGTCAACAAATGATCATAGAAATGATCACCAAGATAGACGATCAAACAAATGATCCTATCACAAATAATCAACACAATGATCATTTCACAGCAACACTCAGCATGTCACATTACCAAATTGGGAATATATCGCTGATAACCTTCAACTACATAACCTCTAAGCTCGTACGTCTCAGAGAAGGGTGTTAAGCTAAAAGAATAAATTCTCCGCCACCAACAGAAATATATTTGAAAGAAATCTGCTTTATATCTCAATTTGTAACGTCAGACACACAATCCATACAAGTCTGTTCCGGGCTCGAACAAAACCGAAGGCACTTACAAAGAAGTCCTTGCAATCCGGATATTCACAATCCTGATCGGATTCACCATCACATATGGAGAACTCAATACCGTAGCTACTCGGTGCAGAGTCAATCGACAGGTCATCCTATCGTTCTCGCAAATACCGGGTCTTCAACACCGATCTTCAATGCTATTCATAACGACGTATCACATATTCGGAATGGGTTATACGACCCCATGGTCCTTTCCCGGTTAACCCGAATAGTGAGCGCTTATTCAAAAATAAGTGTGGCATTCAATTTCAAACAAATCACATCAAATACCCTTTCAAAGGGAAATATTGATAGTCGGTTATTGAACTATCAATGGATATGCACACACCACCAGTTTCCAAATAATTTTCCAAATTATTTATTTTCCAAAATATCTTTACAAGATATATAATTCAATATCTCAAAAATAAATCAATATTTATTTTTAGACAAATTCCACTTTCTTTTATAAATTCCATAGTGAATTTATATTCCAAAATTATCTATGAATATTCGATTTCAATTATTCATTTCAATTTATCTTCAAAAAGATGAATTCTCTAATATTCACTTTATATTGGAAAACATTTCCCATACTTATTTATTTATAAGTAATTCACAAATTTTATTTATTTTCAACCTTTGGAAAATATTCAATATACTTAAATCGAAATTAAGTATATATTTCATTCTTTAAGGAAATCATTCTCTTAAACATATTTATTTGGGCCAAAACGAATGTTACGTAAAACATCGTTACGACAACCCGAAATCACTAGTATAGGGATTCGAAATTAAAATAGATATATAAATCCCAATACTATACAAAACATTTCCTTTCGGAAATCATTTACTATAACAACAGTGTTATAGTCCACTATTTCCTTTTATTTCTCGAAAACGTCTATTTCAACAATAAATGTTGAAATCTATAGTTTCGAATCTCAATGCATTTAAAACATCGTTAGATCGTTTTAATTCTATTTCAAATATCACATTCAAAACAATTTCTTTAACATATTATTCACTATTTAAAAACGTGAATATCCTACGTTAACACATTTCATCCTTTTATACATTTCATTTTAAAGGATTATTCACAGTCAAAGATGTGAATATAACTCCATTAATAGGTTTCAATAATTTACTTATCAAAATAAGTCGTTCGTGAATTTATAAAACAACGTTTATAAACTCCATTTCTATTTATTTTATAACAACTTCCTTTTATAAATTCCTTTATTAACCTATTCGATTTATATTTCAATTATAAACTAAAGGTTCATATTATAAGTTAAATACTTATAATTTATTCGTTCACAAAAATCGTTCCTTTGAACTTCATAATTATAAATCCTATAACTTATAGGATTCAATGATTTATCCAAAACCATTCTTTAATAATTTCATAAAATTTATAAATCTTACTATTTATAAATTTCATTTATAACTTCACCATTTATAATTTTATAAATTCCATTCATTTACAAAAATTCATTTTTACTTCATTTAAACACTTATAAAAACTCGTTTTATAATGTCAATATTTCAATTTATAAACATCCATTTATAAATCTCTTAATATAAATCAATTTATATCATTCTTTAAAACGTCTTTAATCTCCTTTATTATTTCACCATTTTGATTCATAAAATAATTAAATTTTATAAATACTATATTTTAACCTTTTATAATAATTTCAAAAATCCCGATTAAACTCTTTTATAAAATCATTAATCCCTTATTTCTCAAAAATCAGCTTTTAACTATATCTCCTCAAAAATCATAATTTTTATAACTTTAAAAATTATAACGTTTAATTATTTAAAATGGATCAATTCCAAAAATATAGTATATTTTCAAAAATCATTTTAAAAATCATTTTAAAGTTCCAAATTTGGTCTAGTGATGCTACACACCAAATAGTCAAACACGACAACAACGATATCATATATCGATATGATAATCCATCAAATATCAAAATATCTGAAATCAAATAAATACTGTTGAGGAATCCAGTTGGATCCCTCCAACCTGTTTTCCTGCATCCACAAACATTAGCACAATACCAATTGCGCTCCAGTACGAAATTATCGCGGTATATGTGATTTAAAATATTATCCGCTTAATAACGGCGCAATAGGGTCTCATCCGCTAAACAAAATGCGGGAAATCAATAACTCCAATATATACATATGCCAATATATATATATTGCTATTATATATAATACCAATTTCACTGTTTATGAAATATTCGCGGTATATGTTTTTATTAAATAACATCCGCTTACTAACGGCGTATAATGTCTATTTTAACAATCAATAGATATCAATCATCATTCAAACATGCATTCAAATATTTTAAATCTAACTATTTAAAATAAAATCGAAACTGATTCGATTGAGTGAGAAGTTCTCACCTTGGTTTTATTTCCGTTTTAGCGATTTATTTCGAATAAAATTAAACGGACGTTTAATTTTACCCAAAATTCTCACTAACTCCAAACGACTCCAATCCAATTTTATCGCGTAATGCTCGTCCATACGATTCCAACGCAACTGGTTTCGCGCGTTTTCGACCTCGTATGAAAGAGTTATGAATTTTATAAGATACACGATTTTATATACATAAATTTATAACATAATTTTAAATTTTAAACCTATCACTAATCTTGGCCTTAGGATCTCACTGGCCCTCATCAAGACCGTCCACTCCATCTCCCTCTCCCCTCACGTTACTTTCTACAGGTCACTAACGAAGCCGCCGAACCCATTGCCTAAACTAGGGTTCAAGATCTCGGCCACCACGTCCATCGATACTACGATGAGGGAGCGCCAAACGAAGCCCCCTTCCCTCCTCCACCTTCGGCCTGAAGGCCATGAAACTCGGCTGCACCCTTACTCTCATGTTGCGTGCGCAACTGACCATGAACGGCCCCCCTAGACGCCACCACGTCGCTCCATATTTGATCATGACCGTTGATCTCGTAGCTCTCGATGTGCTCTACCTCTTTGTAGTTGAGGGTTTTGTCTAAAAGTTGATGGATTTCGAGAAATCGAGGGGAGAACGTTGAGCATTTCTGGCCGTGGGTTTGGTATATGGCGGCTAGGGTTTTGTAGATTAGGGTTTTCTTTTTTTTTTTTATTTCTAAAGGGTTAAGGACTATTTATAAGAAAATATCGAACACTATTCATCCCGGAAATTCCGAACTCCGATTTACGCGCCGTAACCAGCGTTTCTAGGGTTTACCCCGCGTTCCGGATACAATGGAACAGGTTTCGAAAGCTAATTCGGACATCTGTGCGAGTTATGGCTATAAACGTTCAATTTGAATTAAACCAATTTAAATCGATTTCTAGGCGTTTTAATTTGTACCGGACAAACGGTAAATCCAATTGACACGAAATTTGAAACCTTACAATAATATCACATTACGGATCCGATGAAACTGGTTTCGTCGAAATCCGAGAATTTTTGAAAAATGGCTATTTTAACTCGCCAAATTAATATTAAAAACAATTCGATGCGTTTCGAGCTGCCACGATCAAACAATAGCTCCGATTGATACGAAAATTGAAATCCGGTAATAACTAACTATTACGGATCCAATGGAACTGGTTTCATTCAATTCTGAGACTGTTCAAAAATTGACTATTTTCACTAGTCGATTTTAAATATTAAAATATTCAATTTTCACAAATTAACTTTTAATTCGATTTTAAAAGTTCTAAAATATCATTCTAACTTCAACATGATAAAATAAAATTTTACAAATCATTTTCAATCATATTTAACTCAATTTTCAATTATTTCCATAATTTAACATATTAAATTATCGATTTAATTATCCAATTAAATCCAATAATTCAAATTAAATTTATTTGACTTATAATTTCACTTATTAATATTTAAAATTAATTAAATATTCAAATTTTAATTAATTAAAATTCTGGGTCGTTACAATCTTCCCCCCTTAAAAGAATTTCGTCCTCGAAATTATTAAGTAAGAAAAGTTACAGAATTTATTAATTTTCCATAAATCCATAGTTAAACCTCTTACAATAACTTTACTAAGTTTTCAAATCATACTTAGTTATCTTTTCAAAAACAACTACTATTGTTTAACTTTCAATTCCAAATCAAAGTTAAAGTTTTCAAAATTTTCCAATTTTCTCAAATTTTTTTCCAACGCCTTAAATTTTCGGAAAAATTCGCCATAGTTTCCTTTGCGCGGCTCGATCCGAAAAAAAATGACAATATATATATCACAAATATACATCTCATCAAGTAATGAGGCATCCCGAAGGGGAAAATTTGTAAAAGTACGGTATGTAATCCGAGATATGTACCTTATATTTTATTAGCGAGCATATACGGCTAATATAGCGCGAAAGCGAGCTCCAAATGCGAAGCAAACGCGATCCGCACCTACTAATCACTCAACAAACAACATGAGAATCATGCATATAGACAATAGTATCGATATACAACATATAGCAACATAATAACTATATATGCCAACATAGCAAATGCAATAAAAGCTTATATTCAACCATCAACCAACTATCATCCAAAAAATTCATAACCAATATATATTCATTCATATTCTCATTAATATTCAATGAAATAGGTTTTCAATTTAAATCACATTTGATTTATTAACAGTGGATGTTTTTACTAGCATTCATTTTCAATTAGTTTATGTTTACTAATTCATATTCAAGTTGGTTCACTTCCAAATGAAATTCAATTCCATTTAAGTTTCACTTAACTTCCAATTGGAATTCCAATTACTTTAGCTTTCAATTTCGCTAATTCACTTCCATTAACACTTAATGAACTTATATTCAATCAATTAACAATCAAATAACAACCAATATTCATTAATTAAAACAAAATTCCTTTGCTTATATTCATTTCATTCAATTATTCAACTTCCAATAACATTAGATTTTAATGAATTAACACTTACATTCATTATTTCATATTGACTTAATTCACATTTAATTGATTAACATTCAATTCATTCATTTACAACAGTTGAATTTCATTTCATAACTCAAGTTCATATTTATCACTTCACTTTATTATTTTATTTTGATACCAATATCAACTTCATTCAACATCACTTAAGTTATATTCATATAGTTTCACTTCTCATATGTATAAGTTTATTTCACAATTGTAAATTGCTTTAATTATAATTCCATTCTTATAATTATTTTGCTTATACAATTATTCTTTTATTTAGATTATTCAAACAACTAAACAATCAACTTATTTTCACTTTAATAATTCTGAAAAATTATTCTTTTATATATAAAAATATAATCAAGGCAAAAATTATTTTATTTACCCAATTTAAAACAATATTGTGTCGAATTGTTCTATTCAAGTGTTTAGAAACCCCTTCGGCATAGTTTGACAGACCGTGCTGACGAAGGTTCATATGCCACTCAATAAACCAATCATCACAATATAAAACAATTTTATATATTCACTAACAAATACGCTCTCATAGCTATTATTACACTCAAACTCAATCTAGAGTACTACTGACTCTATCTCTAATGAGTAATACCCAACAGAACCATGGTTGTCGCTTAACCATATGCTCTGATACCACATTGTCAGGACCCGATTCTTCGTCTTCCGAAAATTCAACATCGACACTCACTTTATCGACTGCCGAGTAATCGAACGACGGAAAACCGAACACTGAGGGTTTAAGAAAAAGAAAAGACAGAAAAAGAGAGAAGAAGAAGAGAAGGGATAAGAAGATAGAAAATAGAGAGGAAAGAGGATAGAAAAATTTTAAAATAGAAGAAAAAGAGAACAGAAAAACAACAGAACAACATCAGGATCTCACAATTCGCAGCGGAACAACATATAATAATAAATGAATAATCTTTAAAACAAAGAACTATATCAGTTATTACATTTCATTACATCATATCATCAGAGTGTACAACAACAACAAACAGTGCAGCGGAAAAAGAAATACTATATAAACTAGTAATACGCCATGCCATCCAGCTTGCCTCCAGCAATTCCAAAAATATCCTGATAAACCTGTCTCTTGACTGCCCGTGTGGAAATTGGTGGGCACGCAGAGTTTAGGAAGGAAAACAATAAACTCCAAGTCAGTCATGTGACTGGTGTGGGAACTCAAAACAGTTTATTTATCTTTAAAATCAAAATAGAAAAATATTTTTAAAGTCAATTCGCAATGCTTTTAAAAATGAGACTACCATAAGACCTCCTGCCACACACACAATGCAAACGCAGATTTGGAGGAGATTTCTCCTTATGATAGTCAAACATGCTTGATACGCATTTAAAAAGAACATTTGATATTATTACTAGTGCATAGTGTAGAAAAATTCATTTCGAAAGTAGAATATAAATCTTAGCCAGCATAGGTACCATTATAGTATGCTTACTATAGCTACCATATTAGATGGCAGGTTCTACAACTAAAACCGTACAAGTCTCGTATTGTTTCTTTGGATTTCCAACGAATGATCAGGCCAAGGAACTTCCCATTGCCACATGAGAATGCCTCTGGATGGACATCCCCGAGAACCAAACCGGATCTCTACCAACACAAGGCCGGGTTACCCCTAACTGAGTAACAACTGACCGAATATGCCATCCCCCGGTCCTTTGGGACCTTTTCACCGAGCGCTCGTAATCAATTCACACAATCATAACAAAGTGTTTTCAACATGAGTAAGTATCTGGGCTCCATACCATGATACCACCCTTTTCCAGAAGGAAATGCACATATCCTAAAGGGCGCTACCCCTCATAACCTTGCTGCTTCTTTCCTGTTTTGACCATTCACGGGATGTGAGGCTCGACGAAGTCACGTCCACAAAAACATACTTTATACAAAAGCCATGCTTTGGGTCAACAAATGATCATAGAAATGATCACCAAGATAGACGATCAAACAAATGATCCTATCACAAATAATCAACACAATGATCATTTCACAGCAACACTCAGCATGTCACATTACCAAATTGGGAATATATCGCTGATAACCTTCAACTACATAACCTCTAAGCTCGTACGTCTCAGAGAAGGGTGTTAAGCTAAAAGAATAAATTCTCCGCCACCAACAGAAATATATTTGAAAGAAATCTGCTTTATATCTCAATTTGTAACGTCAGACACACAATCCATACAAGTCTGTTCCGGGCTCGAACAAAACCGAAGGCACTTACAAAGAAGTCCTTGCAATCCGGATATTCACAATCCTGATCGGATTCACCATCACATATGGAGAACTCAATACCGTAGCTACTCGGTGCAGAGTCAATCGACAGGTCATCCTATCGTTCTCGCAAATACCGGGTCTTCAACACCGATCTTCAATGCTATTCATAACGACGTATCACATATTCGGAATGGGTTATACGACCCCATGGTCCTTTCCCGGTTAACCCGAATAGTGAGCGCTTATTCAAAAATAAGTGTGGCATTCAATTTCAAACAAATCACATCAAATACCCTTTCAAAGGGAAATATTGATAGTCGGTTATTGAACTATCAATGGATATGCACACACCACCAGTTTCCAAATAATTTTCCAAATTATTTATTTTCCAAAATATCTTTACAAGATATATAATTCAATATCTCAAAAATAAATCAATATTTATTTTTAGACAAATTCCACTTTCTTTTATAAATTCCATAGTGAATTTATATTCCAAAATTATCTATGAATATTCGATTTCAATTATTCATTTCAATTTATCTTCAAAAAGATAAATTCTCTAATATTCACTTTATATTGGAAAACATTTCCCATACTTATTTATTTATAAGTAATTCACAAATTTTATTTATTTTCAACCTTTGGAAAATATTCAATATACTTAAATCGAAATTAAGTATATATTTCATTCTTTAAGGAAATCATTCTCTTAAACATATTTATTTGGGCTAAAACGAATGTTACGTAAAACATCGTTACGAAACCCGAAATCACTAGTATAGGGATTCGAAATTAAAATAGATATATAAATCCCAATACTATACAAAACATTTCCTTTCGGAAATCATTTACTATAACAACAGTGTTATAGTCCACTATTTCCTTTTATTTCTCGAAAACGTCTATTTCAACAATAAATGTTGAAATCTATGGTTTCGAATCTCAATGAATTTAAAACATCGTTAGATCGTTTTAATTCTATTTCAAATATCACATTCAAAACAATTTCTTTAACATATTATTCACTATTTAAAAACGTGAATATCCTACGTTAACACATTTCATCCTTTTATACATTTCATTTTAAAGGATTATTCACAGTCAAAGATGTGAATATAACTCCATTAATAGGTTTCAATAATTTACTTATCAAAATAAGTCGTTCGTGAATTTATAAAACAACGTTTATAAACTTCATTTCTATTTATTTTATAACAACTTCCTTTTATAAATTCCTTTATTAACCTATTCGATTTATATTTCAATTATAAACTAAAGGTTCATATTATAAGTTAAATACTTATAATTTATTCGTTCACAAAAATCGTTCCTTTGAACTTCATAATTATAAATCCTATAACTTATAGGATTCAATGATTTATCCAAAACCATTCTTTAATAATTTCACAAAATTTATAAATCTTACTATTTATAAATTTCATTTATAACTTCACCATTTATAATTTTATAAATTCCATTCATTTACAAAAATTCATTTTCACTTCATTCAAACACTTATAAAAACTCGTTTTATAATGTCAATATTTCAATTTATAAACATCCATTTATAAATCTCTTAATATAAATCAATTTATATCATTCTTTAAAAGTCTTTAATCTCCTTTATTATTTCACCATTTTGATTCATAAAATAATTAAATTTTATAAATACTATATTTTAACTTTTTATAATAATTTCAAAAATCCCGATTAAACTCTTTTATAAAATCATTAATCCCTTATTTCTCAAAAATCAGCTTTTAACTATATCTCCTCAAAAATCATAATTTTTATAACTTTAAAAATTATAACGTTTAATTATTTAAAATGGATCAATTCCAAAAATATAGTATATTTTCAAAAATCACTTTAAAAATCATTTTAAAGTTCCAAATTTGGTCTAGTGATGCTACACACCAAATAGTCAAACACGACAACAACGATATCATATATCGATATGATAATCCATCAAATATCAAAATATCTGAAATCAAATAAATACTGTTGAGGAATCCAGTTGGATCCCTCCAACCTGTTTTCCTGCATCCACAAACATTAGCACAATACCAATTCCGCTCCAGTACGAAATTATCGCGGTATATGTGATTTAAAATATTATCCGCTTAATAACGGCGCAATAGGGTCTCATCCGCTAAACAAAATGCGGGAAATCAATAACTCCAATATATACATATGCCAATATATATATATATATTGCTATTATATATAATACCAATTTCACTGTTTATGAAATATTCGCGGTATATGTTTTTATTAAATAACATCCGCTTACTAACGGCGTATAATGTCTATTTTAACAATCAATAGATATCAATCATCATTCAAACATGCATTCAAATATTTTAAATCTAACTATTTAAAATAAAATCGAAACTGATTCGATTGAGTGAGAAGTTCTCACCTTGGTTTTATTTCCGTTTTAGCGATTTATTTCGAATAAAATTAAACGGACGTTTAATTTTACCCAAAATTCTCACTAACTCCAAACGACTCCAATCCAATTTCATCGCGTAGTGCTCGTCCATACGATTCCAACGCAACTGGTTTCGCGCGTTTTCGACCTCGTATGAAAAAGTTATGAATTTTATAAGATACACGATTTTATATACATAAATTTATAACATAATTTTAAATTTTAAACCTATCACTAATCTTGGCCTTAGGATCTCACTGGCCCTCATCAAGACCGTCCACTCCATCTCCCTCTCCCCTCACGTTACTTTCTACAGGTCACTAACGAAGCCGCCGAACCCATTGCCTAAACTAGGGTTCAAGATCTCGGCCACCACGTCCATCGATACTACGATCAGGGAGCGCCAAACGAAGCCCCCTTCCCTCCTCCACCTTCGGCCTGAAGGCCATGAAACTCGACTGCACCCTTACTCTCGTGTTGCGTGCGCAACTGACCACGAACGGCCCCCCCTAGACGCCACCACGTCGCTCCATATTTGATCATGACCGTTGATCTCGTAGCTCTCGATGTGCTCTACCTCTTTGTAGTTGAGGGTTTTGTCTAAAAGTTGATGGATTTCGAGAAATCGAGGGAAGAACGTTGAGCATTTCTGGCCGTGGGTTTGGTATATGGCGGCTAGGGTTTTGCAGATTAGGGTTTTCTTTTTTTTTATTTCTAAAGGGTTAAGGGCTATTTATAAGAAAATATCGAACACTATTCATCCCGGAAATTTCAAACTTCGATTTACGCGCCGTAACCAGCGTTTCTAGGGTTTACCCCGCGTTCCGGATACAATGGAACAGGTTTCGAAAGCTAATTCGGACATCTGTGCGAGTTATGGCTATAAACGTTCAATTTGAATTAAACCGATTTCTAGGCGTTTTAATTTGTACCGGACAAACGGTAAATCCAATTGACACGAAATTTGAAACCTTACAATAATATCACATTACGGATCCGATGAAACTGGTTTCGTCGAAATCCGAGACTTTTTGAAAAATGGCTATTTTAACTCGCCAAATTAATATTAAAAACAATTCGATGCGTTTCGAGCTGCCACGATCAAACGATAGCTCCGATTGATACGAAAATTGAAATCCGGTAATAACTAACTATTACGGATCCAATGGAACTGGTTTCATTCAATTCTGAGACTTTTCAAAAATTGACTATTTTCACTAGTCGATTTTAAATATTAAAATATTCAATTTTCACAAATTAACTTTTAATTCGATTTTAAAAGTTCTAAAATATCATTCTAACTTCAACATGATAAAATAAAATTTTACAAATCATTTTCAATCATATTTAACTCAATTTTCAATTATTTCCATAATTTAACATATTAAATTATCGATTTAATTATCCAATTAAATCCAATAATTCAAATTAAATTTATTTGACTTATAATTTCACTTATTAATATTTAAAATTAATTAAATATTCAAATTTTAATTAATTAAAATTCTGGGTCGTTACATTTTTCCCACGAAAACGTACAAACCGGATCGAAGTGGTTTTTGAGAAATAAATCCCAATCCCGGTCTCTTCAAAACGATCAGCGCATTGGCCAATATAGATAGTCGATTATTTAACTATCAATTAACATTCACAAACATCCATCAAACAATAAATAATTGCCCAAATTATTTATTATCCTTAAAATATCTTTGCAAGATATATTTTCAGTTTCAATCCCTTGAAAACTGTTTCAAATCACACACTCCTTATGGAATAAATTTCCAAATATTAATTTCCACTGAAAACATCCAAGCCAAATACTTAGATTTATAATGATTTAAATTAAAGATATTTACATACTTTATTTGAAATATATACATACTTTCTAAATGTTTCAAATAAAACTGCTTTATAAAATATAATCCACTTTTCTTCAAAATAAAAGTTAAGTCATACTAAATTTTAAAATAAAGTTATGAAATCCTATAGAAGTTTTCATATAAAACTTTAACCAAACTATCTTTATTATAAAACTAGTTTATAAAACATAACTATTAATGATATTCTTTTAAAGCATATACCAATTAACCCCTTTAAAATAATTACTACTATAACTAACTTATTAAATATTTACTCTTAAAAATTCTACAACTTAAAATATAATTTCTTAAAACATTCTTTTAAAAACAAATTTAAAACTTTGATTTTTACTTAAAAAAATCTGTTTGAAACGTACTTGGCTTTCCAAGGAACTGCACTTCCATTTTCAGAATAAGCCAAAGAATCTCTTTATAAATCCTACACGATTTACCTCAATTCAAATTTACGTTTAAATCCCGTAAATTGCTTTCCACACTTTAAAAATAAACTCCTTTTTATTTTTAAACACATTCCCATCTTCTGGAAAACCACCTTCAAAATATATGCTTGAAATATTTAAAATAAAGCTACTAGAAATTACTTAATTAAAAATAATACTTAAGGAAATATGTAGAGGTTTTCTAAGTAATTTAAGCCAAAAATAACTTTTAAAATAAAGTTATTAAATCAAATATTTATATTAAAATTTCCTTTTTGAAAACTTAATACCACTTTACCTTTAAAATAATTGAATACCATAATTACTTAATAAATATTTACTTTCACTTAAACGTAATAAAAAGCAGTATTTTTTTCTCTAAAGTATACTAAACACCCCTTTTTTTTAAACTTCCTTGTTTATACTTCGAAAACTTTTCTTTGAAACATGCTTAGTTTCCAAGAAAAATACACTTCCACCTTTTTTTTAAAAATAATCTCGTTGTTATTTTTAAAACAATTCACACCTCTTATAGAAATTCTCTCCGAAAATCTATCTTTCAAAATTGATCCACCTATAAATATTCTATTTCATTTATAAACCCAGTTTATAAATTCTCATTCCTCATTTTCTTTTAAATCACAGTTTCAAAAACACTTTAAATTTTCCAAACCAATTTTCTAAATTTAATTTTCTCAAATTCATTACTTAAAATCCCTTTTCAATTCCCTTTTTAATCCCAATTTATTTTATTTATATTTAAAATCCCAGATTATATTCATCCAACCATATCACAACATAACTGAATTTCCAAATTAAACCACCATGGAATCATAAATAAAATATATCACAGATAATGAGAAAATTTCTACATTGTGAGGAATCCAGTTAGATCCCTCCAACATGTTTTCCTGCATTCACGGATGTTAGCACGACAAACAAATATCAATCAAATTTGATAATAATTATCATATTCAACCAATCAATCATTTAATTAATAACTATTTAAATTAACTAGCATTCCTGATGTGAGTGAGATTAACTCACCTTGAATTTTCGACGAGCGTTCAAATTTTAAATTAAATCGAACGGCGTCCGATGTAACCTAAATTTTTACTTGCTCTGAATGATCCCAGATCTGAGCTGCAGCATAGAGCTCCTCGCTGTGGTTTCAGTGATGCTAATTTCGTCGAAATCCGACTATGCAAGCAAAAGATATTCAGTTATAAAGGTGGTAAATATAATTTGTAAAAACAATTTCTTCTTTTAATTACAAAATGAACTTAGCCGTTGATTCCCACCTTCAGATTGAAGCCGCATAGTGTTCTTCTTCCCTCACATCAACAGGCAAAAATCGAACCCAAAATCACCGTACTTTGACCAAAAGTCGCGGCCACGTCGCTCGCCGATAAATCGATCAGAGGCCACCACGCCGTAGCCCCTTACGCCCTCCACTCACGGCACAGATATGGCGAAACTCGGCTCTCAACTCCACTCGAAAAATACGCATGAACATACGGCGAGCGAAACCAAAATACACCTCCAAACGACAATATCAAGCAAACATAGATTTGGGTAGATTTCGTTGGATGTGCTTGCCTTGAAGGGCTCTCCAATTTTCATTTAGAAATATTTCGAAAATATTGCCTAGATTTCGAGAAAAATTGTGGAGAAGGAAATTGAATATCGGTCATTTTTTATGTTGGGTAGCGGGCGAAGAAAATAGGTTAGGGTTTCGGCCAAACATATATATATTTGTATATGTATGTATGTATGTATATGTATATAAGCGTTGATAAATATTATTTTAATAATATTCTCAAATTTTAACAAGCTATACAAACAAACTCCAAATCACACGTGCCGCCTGGCGTTATAAGGTTTTACCCATATTCCGAACACAATGAAACGTGTTTCGGAGCCCAATTCAATCATATGTGGAAGATAGCTTTTTGAATCGATTTATAATATTAAATTATCGATTTAAATTTCAATGCGTTTCTCACCCGTACGAACAAACGGTAACTCCAAACGCTATGAAAATTGAAATCTGATAATAACTAACTATTAAGAATCCAATGAAACTAATTTCGTCGAATTCCAAGGTTGTGCCCCGGAAAGCTATTTTAACTCGTCGATTAATTCGAGCGATTTCCAAAATCGTCGAAATCACTTAAAATTTTACTAACTTATTTATAAATTGTATAGAATTTACATTCGTATTAGAAATCATTCTTTTCACTTGGAACCAAAATATGATTATTTTCATTATTATATTATTAGATTCCATTATTAAATTAATATAAAAATTCCAAATTTGACTTATCGACTTTTGATTCCATCCAAAAGTCCAATATTAAAATCCAAATCAAACTAGATTTAAAATAATATTAGAAACTATTTTCATATCTATTTACATCCAGATTCACAAATAATCCCAATTCCAAATATTTCATTTTTTACTATTGAAATCCAATTGAATAGCCATATTTGAAATTTAACTAATTTCATTAATCTAATCAAAATCTTTTTGTTTCATAACCAAATTATAATTCACATTCAACATTTAAAATGAACTAAATGTTCAAATCTAACGACCAAAATTCCGGGACGTTACATTCCTCCCCGCTTATAAAAATTTCGTCCCCGAAATTTGCTAAGGTACGAACAATGCTACTAAACTCGTTTACTTATCCATACTTACTTAGTTAAAAACTTATATTCACCTCACCCAAAACTTTTAGCTCAATTCCAAAAACATTTGCTTCATTTTTAAATCAAAGCTTTGTTTACAACATTATTTCAAAATGCAACTTTTCTAGTTAACCCAAAATTTTCAAAACTTTCAAAAAAAATTCTAACTCCCAAAATTTCTGAATTTTTTTGACATGGTCTCCTTTGTACGGAGAGCGTTTCACAATACCACAATAGATATAAATATATATACATCGAGTCACACGGTCGGAAAACAAAATATACCACAATATATATCATTTTCAAATTTTATTACGTAGGCGTACCTTTGATTAGCATTTTAAAAGCAAGAGGCTAAATAATATTGCATTTATGCGCTCTAACTCTATCGATTGCCTTCCGTACCTGTACTTACTCAAAAAAGCCATAAGTTTTCAATAATATAAGATTTATAACATCCTTCCATATATTAATCTTAGCCAAACACCTCAATTACATAGTTCAAACAAACAAATTTCATTTAAGCAAATCCCAAGATTTCAATCACCATTTTAATTTCGTAACAAATCCAACTTCATTTTATTTCACTTGAATGATTTACATTTAAGTTTACTATTCTCAATTCATATTTATACCAATTAATCTCATATCTACAACAAATTGGTTTATAAGCCTTACATAAATTTCACCCTTTCCAATCCCAAATTGATCACAATCAATTTTATCTCCAATTTGATTTATTTGCATCATGTTCCTAATTCACTTTCATTTATATACAAATCCACTAAATTAAATTCCGACCCATTCCAATTTATTCAAAAACCAACTTTATTTGCTTTTTTTTAAATCAATTAAATTTCGTTTACAACAACAACCAAATTCCATGCAAATTTTAAAGTTATCCATGCAAGTAACCATCACTTAAGCTTATAATCATTTAAAATTAATTCCATCTCAATCTATATCAATTTCATTTCGCTCGGAATTATCCATAACCCAACATTTTTTACTTCATCACAATTATTAAATCAAATCCATATTCTCATTTCAAGTTCATTATCCAACTTATGTTTATATTAAATCATTCCTATTTACAACTCATACATTTTTATTTCATCATGATAAGAAATTAAAATTCTTTCACTTGCATTAAAATTTTATTATCTAAACAAATTTCATTCAAGACCCCTATAAAGTTCGACCACAATCATTTTCCAATCCGCTTAAATTATTTAAATAACAAAATAACTCCATTTCTTCTCACCTTAATCTTATTTACATTTTAATTTGATTCTTATTCCGTCAAATTCCAATCCATTACAAATTTTGATTCAATTTGTTTACCGACTTAATCCATATTAAATTTTAATACACCTCCTTAATTCACTTCTGAACTTATTTTATTAATAACATGATCATCCCAATTATTCTAAACCATAACTATGTTTTATTTTGCTTTTTAAATTTTTAACAAGCCACCAAAATTTTATTCATTCCAATACAATTTCCATTTAATCTAGCTTACACTAAATTCACCCTCAAACAATTCCTTTGGATTTAGTTGAATGAGCATTTACTTTATTCAATATCATTCTTACTTAATTTAAATTCCATTTAATTCAATTCTTTTCCAAATTTAATTCAAGTCCAACTAAATTTTATTTAGCCAACTTAATACCATTTCCTTTACTATTTTAAATAAGAATTTAATTCCAATCAAGATTATTTATAACACAATTGAATTTTTGATTTTTTTTACTTCAATCCAAATTTATCTCAATTCCTTTCATTTAAGTTAAATCCAATTCGATCCAATTTTTATTTCTCCATTCATTTCAAATTTTTACTTTCTAATATATAAGTTTTAAAACTTATTTAGTAACCTAAGTCCATTAATCCTTTTATATTTCACTTTGCCTTACCTCACTTCACATTTCATCTAGGATTTAAATTTTGAATTTCCCATAAAATACCAACCATTTTATTTAGCTTTACAATTTCATTTCCTATCCATAAGTTCACCAACTTATTTATTTAAAAGCTTATATTGCTCATTTGAGTCATTTTCACCTTATAATCACAATTCCAAATTTTTTATATATATATATTACTTAATAGCTTAAGGGTATAAATTTTCATTACACAATTATAATCATTTTACATTTCAATTTTATATTCAATTTAATTCAATTTCAATTTTATTTTATATTTAACTTATCTCGAGTTAAATGCAAATATATTTTATTCACTTCTATTTACTCAAGTTAAATTTTAATTCCAGGATTAAAATTTTTATTTCTCCCTTTCCTATTCAAATCACTTCACTTAACAAGTTCAATAGTTGCTTTACTTAACTTTTCACATTATTTAAATAGAGTTCTCGGAATTCAATTACCCGGTTTTATTTTAAAACCTATTTGAAATTATAAATAACTCATACACACCTGGTATATCAAATCAAACTTTCAGATTTCCAAAACAACTTGTTTTTGCCAAAACAAATTCCCTTTTGAAATTTCTAAAACACCTTTTATATCAAACAAGTCTAAACAGATATCATAACCAATCACCACGGAGGCAATCCATCACTTTAGAAACTCGAAAATGAATTCTGATGATGTGGCCATCATCATCAGGATTATTTCCCAGCGACTGAAGTGAGTTCAGTGCTTCCTTACTTCCACAAATTCCTTTCAAAACAATCTCCATTCAAAAATATTTCCCAAAATAATACTCCACTATCGCCTTCAAACACTTTGGAAAACATTTCAAACATTCCCAGGATTCTAAATTCCCAAACCTTTTGTTTAAATTCATTTAAAATCCTTTTCAAAATTTTCGGGATTTAAATTCTTGTTTAAATCAAACCTTAGTTATACTTATAAAATTCTATTTAGTTATAACCATTTCAAATTTTAGATTCTCATATTTGATTGTAATATTAACAACCAAACATCCAAATATATAATAATTACAGAAAATTATTCCTTTTATATCAAAATATAATTTTCGGTAAAATTATTTAATTTACCCGCTTTAAAAACAATACCATGTCGGTTTATCTTATTTAAGAGTTTAGAAACCCCTATCGATACGATTGTACTTCCCGTACCGACCAGAATTCATAAATACTCAACCGATAAGTCAACACAGTATAAAAACAATTTTATATTCACTAACAAATACGCTCTCATATCTATTAATACACTCAACTTATTATAGAATACTATTGACTCCGTTTAACGAGTAATTTCCCCACCAGAGCCAAGGTTATCGCTAACCTAAGCTCTGATACCAAGTGTGACGACCCGCCCTTCTCGACCCTCGAAAATCGACACAAAATACGCCACGGTATAATATGCCGACGATCGAGTGCCATAAATACAGTTAGTTGAGGGAAAAGAAAGAAGATAGAAGAAAGAAGGAACTAAACAATAACAGAATCTTACAGTCGCAGCGGAACAAAATATAATAGCCAATAACAGATCTTTACACAAAATGAAAACTTTATCTGTTTTATACAATATACCTTCAGGATATCACAAACAAACAACAATTACCAGCCTGACGATTTCAAACAAACACAGTAGCGGATATAAACAAGTACGGGTAACACGTCTCAGACTCCAGCTCCTCTCCTAAGCTCCACAGCTTCATTTCCTGTAATCTATAATACTCGGTCTGACCCGAGCATTATAATAAAATAACACCCGAGTCAGTCTGGAATACCAGCGTGAGAGAATACACCCAAATTGATTATTAAAGTTTCAAAATCCTTTGAAAAACAAAAGCATCTCGTAAGACCACGCCACAAATAAACATGTCGGGTTTTTACCTTACGATAGCTAAAACAGTTCTTATCAAAATCCTTTGATATTATAATAGGGTCTATGTACAAATACTTATTCAAAATAGCCGAAATTGTTACGTTCATTAAATCCCATCTACTAGCCACAATCGTGGGTAATACAAACAAAACCGTAAAGGCACGTAGGGAAAATGGATTTTCAACAAATGACTAGGCACTCGGGTACCACCTATCACTGTACCTGGTCTAGATCAGCGTACTGAGGATTACTCCCAATCCCCTGCAACACAAGACCGGGACTACCCCTTATAGGATAATCCCGAGTAAGATCACCACACAGTTGGGATCAGCAACCGCACCACTAAGCCGAATAAAAAGGGACATCTAGATAGGGATGACCTCACCCTAATGGGTGCTACCCACTTAGTCTTGCTGCATAACCCCAGATTTTCATTCATTCCCGGTTGATGAGGCTTGAGGCTAAGCGTTACCTTTTTAGAACGTTTAACTTAGAATGCCCATCCTCCACCTGACGATATTCCGAAAGCATTCATCCACACAAGTCTGTCCCGGGTTCGAACAGAACCGAAGGCACTACTCCTACTACATCCATTTTGGAATCATCCTCAGGATTAGTAGCGACTAGTCCTTGCACTTCACTGCTCCATCTTCAACTCCGAACACGTTTTTCCCACGAAAACGTACAAACCGGATCGAAGTGGTTTTTGAGAAATAAATCCCGATCTCGGTCTCTTCGAAATGATTAGCGCATTGGCCAATATAGATAGTCAATTATTTAACTTTCAATTAACATTCACAAACATCCATCAAATAATAAATAATTGCCCAAATTATTTATTATCCTTAAAATATCTTTGCAAGATATATTTTCAGTTTCAATCCCTTGAAAACAGTTTCAAATCACACACTCCTTATGGAATAAATTTCCAAATATTAATTTCCACTGAAAACATCCAAGCCAAATACTTTAGATTTATAATGATTTAAATTAAAGCTATTTACATACTTTATTTGAAATATATACATACTTTCTAAATGTTTCAAATAAAACTGCTTTATAAAATATAATCCATTTTTCTTCCAAATAAAAGTTAAGTCATACTAAATTTTAAAATAAAGTTATGAAATCCTATACAAGTTTTCATATAAAACTTTATCCAAACTATCTTTACAATAAAACTAGTTTATAAAACATAACTATTAATGATATTCTTTTAAAGCATATACCAATTAACCCCTTTAAAATAATTACTACTATAACTAACTTATTAAATATTTACTCTTAAAAATTCTACAACTTAAAAAATAATTTCTTAAAACATTCTTTTAAAAACAAATTTAAAACTTTGATTTTTACTTAAAAAAAATCTGTTTGAAACATACTTGGCTTTCCAAGGAACTGCACTTCCATTTTCAGAATAAGCCAAAGAATCTTTTTATAAATCCTACACGATTTACCTCAATTCAAATTTACGTTTAAATCCCGTAAATTGCTTTCCACACTTTAAAAATAAACTCCTTTTTATTTTTAAACACATTCCCATCTTCTGGAAAACCCCCTTCAAAATATATGCTTAAAATATTTAAAATAAAGCTACTAGAAATTACTTAATTAAAAATAATACTTAAGGAAATATGTAGAGGTTTTCTAAGTAATTTAAGCCAAAAATAACTTTTAAAATAAAGTTATTAAATCAAATATTTATATTAAAATTTCCTTTTTGAAAACTTAATACCACTTTACCTTTAAAATAATTGAATACCATAATTACTTAAATAAATATTTACTTTCACTTAAACATAATTAAAAGCAGTATTTTTTCTCTAAAATATACTAAACACCCCTTTTTTTTAAACTTCCTTGTTTATACTTCGAAAACTTTTCTTTGAAACATGCTTAGTTTCCAGGAAAAATACACTTCCACCTTTTTTTTAAAAATACCAACTTAGCCTTGCTGCATAACCCCTGATTTTCAGTCATTCCCGGTTGATGAGGCTTGAGGGTAAGCGTTACCTTTTTAGAACGTTTCACTTAGAATACACATTATCCACCTGACGATGTTCCAAAAGCATTCATCCATACAAGTTCGTCCTGGGTTCGAACGGAACCGAAGGCGCTACTCCTACTATATCCATTTTGGAATCATTCTTAGGATTAGTAGCGAGTAGCCCTTGCACTTCACTGCTCCATCTTCGACTCCTAACTCGTTTTTCCCACGAAAACATACAAACCGGATTGAAATGGTTTTCGAGAAATAAATCCCGATCCTGGTCTCTTCGGAACGATCAGCGCATTGACAAATATTGATAGTCGGTTATTCAACTATCAATTAACATTCACAAACATCCATCAAACAATAAATAATTGCCCAAATTATTTATTATCCTTAAAATATCTTTACAAGATATATTTTCACTTTCAATCCCTTGAAAACAGTTTCAAATCACACACTCCTTATGGAATAAATTTCCAAATATTGATTTCCACTAGAAACATCCAAGCCAAATACTTTAGATTTAAAATGATTTAAATTAAAGTTATTTACACACTTTATTTGAAATATATACATACTTTTTAAATGTTTCAAATAAAACTGCTTTCTAAATATAAACCATTTTTCTTCAAAATAAAAGTTAAGTCATACTAAATTTTAAAATAAAGTTATGAAATCCTATATAGGTTTTCATATAAAACTTTAACCAAACTATCTTTACAATAAAACTAGTTTATAAAACATAAATATTAATGATATTCTTTTAAAGCATATACCAATTAACCCCTTTAAAATAATTACTACTATAACTAATTTATTAAATATTTACTCTTAAAAATTCTACAACTTAAACAATAATTTCATAAAACATTCTTTTAAAAACAAATTTAAAACTTTGATTTTTACTTGAAAAAATCTGTTTGAAACGTACTTGGCTTTTCATGGAACTACACTTCCATTTTCAGAATAAACCAAAGAATCTTTTTATAAATCCTACACGATCTACCTCAATTCAAATTTACGTTTAAATCCCGTAAATTCCTTTCCACACTTTAAAAACAAACTCCTTTTTATTTTTAAACACATTCCCATCTCCTGGAAAACCACCTTCAAAATATATGCTTCAAATATTTAAAATAAAGCTACTAGAAATTACTTAATTAAAAATAATACTTAAGGAAATATGTAGAGGTTTTCTATGTAATTTAAGCCAAAATTAACTTTTAAAATAAAGTTATTAAATCAAACATTTATATTAAAATTTCCTTTTTGAAAACTTAATACCACTTTACCTTTAAAATAATTGAATACCATAATTATTTAAATAAATATTTACTTTCACTTAAACATAATTAAAAGTAGTATTTTTTCTCTAAAATATTCTAAACACCCCTTTTTTTTAAAACTTCCTTGTTTATACTTCGAAAACTTTTCTTTGAAACATGCTTAGTTTCCAGGAAAAATACACTTCCACCTTTTTTTTAAAAATAATCTCGCTGTTATTTTTAAAACAATTCGCACCTCTTATAGAAATTCTCACCGGAAATCTATCTCTCAAAATTGATCCGCCTATAAATATTCTATTTCATTTATGAATGCAGTTTATAAATTCTCATTCCTCGTTTCCTTTTAAATCACAGTTTCAAAAACACCTCAAATTTTCCAAACCAATTTTCTGAATTTAATTTTCTCAAATTCATTACCCAAAATCCCTTTTCGATTCCCTTATTAATCCCAATTTATTTTATTTATATTTAAAATCCCAGATTATATTCATCCAACCATATCACAACATAACTGAATTTTCCAATTAAACTACCACGGAATCATAAATAAAATACATCACAGATAATGAAGATAATTTCTACATTGTGAGGAATCCAGTTGGATCCCTCCAACCTGTTTCCCTGCATTCACATATGTTAGCACGACAAACAAATATCGATCAAATTTGATAATAATTTTCATATTCAACCGATCAATCATTTAATTAATAAGTATTTAAATTAACTAGCATTCCAGATGTGAGTGAGATTGACTCACCTTGAATTTTCGATGAGCATTCAAATTTTAAATTTAATCGAACGGCGTTCGATTTAACCTAAATTTTTATTTGCTCGGAATGATCCCAGATCTGAACTGCAGCGTAGAGCTCCTCGTTGCGATTCCAACGCTGCCAAGTTCATCGAAATCCGATTATGCAAGCAAAAGAAATTCAGTTTTAACGGTTGTAAATATAATTTGTAAAAACAATATCTTCTTTTAATTACAAAATGAATCTAGCCGTTGATTCCCACCTTCAGATTGAAGCCGCACAGTGTTCTTCTTCCCTCACATCAACAGGCAAAAGTCGCGGCCACGTCGCTCGTCGATAAATCAATCAAAGGCCATCACGCTGTAGCCCCCTACGCCCTCCACTCTCGGGCCAGATATGGCGAAACTCGGCTCTCAACTCCACTCGAAAAATACGCACGAACACACGACGAACGAAACCAAAATACTCCTCCAAACACAATATCAAGCAAGATCCACCGTTGGATGTGCTCGCCTTGAAGGGCTCTCCAACTTTCATTTAGAAAGATTTCGAAAATATTGCCAAGATTTCAAGAAAAAATGGGGAGAAGGAAATTGAATATCGACCTTTGTTTATGTCGGGTAGCGGCCGAAGAAAATAGGTTAGGGTTCCGGCCAAACATAATATATATCATTTTCAAATTTTCAAATATAGATATAAATATATATACATCGAGCCACACGGTCGGAAAACAAAATATACCACAATATATATCATTTTCAAATTTTATTACGTAGGCGTACCTTTGATTAGCATTTTAAAAGCAAGCGGCTAAATAATATTGCATTTATGCGCTCTAACTCCATCGACTTCCTTCCGTACCTGTACTTACTCAAAAAAGCCATAAGTTTTCAATAATATAAGATTTATAACATCCTTCCATATATTAATCTTAGCCAAACACCTCAATTACATAGTTCAAACAAACAAAATTCATTTAAGTAAATCCTAAGATTTCAATCACCATTTTAATTTCGTAACAAATCCAACTTCATTTTATTTCACTTGAATGATTTACATTTAAGTTTACTATTCTCAATTCATATTTATACCAATTAATCTCATATCTACAACAAATTGGTTTATAAGCCTTACATAAATTTCACCCTTTCCAATCCCAAATTGATCACAATCAATTTTATCTCCAATTTGATTTATTTGCATCATATTCCTAATTCACTTTCATTTATATACAAATCCACTAAATTAAATTCCGACCCATTCCAATTTATTCAAAAACCAACTTTATTTGCTTTTTTTTAAATCAATTAAATTTCGTTTACAACAACAACCAAATTCCATGCAAAATTTAAAGTTATCCATGCAATTAACCATCACTTAAGCTTATAATCATTTAAAATTAATTCCATCTCAATCTATATCAATTTTATTTCGTTCAGAATTATTCATAACCCAACATTTTTTACTTCATCACAATTATTAAATCAAATCCCTATTCTCATTTCAAGTTCATTATCCAACTTATGTTTATATTAAATCATTCCTATTTACAACTCATACATTTTTATTTCATCACGATAAGAAATTAAAATTCTTTCACTTGCATTAAAATTTTATTATCTAAACAAATTTCATTCAAGACCCCCTATAAAGTTCGACCACAATCATTTTCCAATCCGCTTAAATTATTTAAATAACAAAATAACTCCATTTCTTCTCACCTTAATCTTATTTCCATTTTAATTTGATTCTTATTCCGTCAAATTCCAATCCATTACAAATTTTGATTCAATTTGTTTACCGACTTAATCCATGTTAAATTTTAATACACTTCCTTAATTCACTTCTGAACTTATTTTATTAATAACATGATCATCCCAATTATTCTAAACCAGAACTATGTTTTATTTTGCTTTTTAAATTTTTAACAAGCCACCAAAATTTTATTCGTTCGAATACAATTTCCATTTAATCTAGCTTACACTAAATTCACCCTCAAACAATTCCTTTGGATTTAGTTGAATTAGCATTTACTTCATTCACTATCATTCTTACTTAATTTAAATTCCATTTAACTCGATTCTTTTCCAAATTTAATTCAAGTCCAACTAAATTTTATTTAGCCAACTTAAATTCATACCATTTCCTTTACTATTTTAAATAAGAATTTAATTCCATTCAAGATTATTTATAACACAATTGAATTTTTGATTTTTTTTTACTTCAATCCAAATATATCTCAATTCCTTTCATTTAAGTTAAATCCAATTCGATCCAATTTTTATTTCTCCATTCATTTTAAATTTTTACTTTCTAATATATAAGTTTTAAAACTTATTTAGTAACCTAAGTCCATTAATCCTTTTATATTTCACTTTGCCTTACCTCACTTCACATTTCATCTAGGATTTAAATTTTGAATTTCCCATAAAATACCAACCATTTTATTTAGGTTTACAATTTCATTTCCTATCCATAAGTTCACCAACTTATTTATTTAAAAGCTTATACTGCTCATTTGAGTAATTTTCACCTTATAATCACAATTCCAATTTTTTTTTATATATATATTACTTAATAGCTTAAGGGTATAAATTTTCATTACACAATTATAATCATTTTACATTTCAATTTTATATTCAATTTCAATTTTATTTTATATTTAACTTATCCCGAGTTAAATACAAATATATTTATTCACTTCTATTTACTCAAGTTAAATTTTAATTCCAGGATTAAAATTTTTATTTCTCCCTTTCTTATTCAAATCACTTCACTTAACAAGTTCAATATTTGCTTTATCTTAACTTTTCACATTATTTAAATAGAGTTCTCGGAATTCAAATACCCGGTTTTATTTCAAAACCTATTTGAAATTACAAATAACTCATACACGCCTGGTATATCAAATCAAACTTTCAGATTTCCAAAACAACTTGTTTTTGCCAAAACAAATTCCCTTTTGAAATTTCTAAAACACCTTGTATATCAAACAAGTCTAAACAGATATCATAACCAATCACCACGGAGGCAATCCATCACTTTTGAAACTCGAAAATGAATTCTGATGATGTGGCCATCATCATCAGGATTATTTCCCAGCGACTGAAGTGAGTTCAGTGCTTCCTTACTTCCACAAATTCCTTTCAAAACAATCTCCATTCAAAAATATTTCCCAAAATAATACTCCACTATCGCCTTCAAACACTTTGGAAAACATTTCAAACATTCCCAAGATTCTAAATTCCCAAACCTTTTGTTTAAATTCATTTAAAATCCTTTTCAAAATTTTCGGGATTTAAATTCTTGTTTAAATCAAACCTTAGTTATACTTATAAAATTCTATTTGGTTATAACCATTTCAAATTTTAGATTATTATATTTGATTGTAATATTAACAACCAAACATCCAAATATATAATAATTACAGAAAATTATTCCTTTTATATCAAAATATAATTTTGGGTAAAATTATTTCATTTACCCGCTTTAAAAACAATACTATGTCGGTTTATCTTATTTAAGAGTTTAGAAACCCCTATCGATACGATTGTACTTCCCGTACCGACCAGAATTCATAAACACTCAACCGATAAGTCAACACAGTATAAAAACAATTTTATATTCACTAACAAATACGCTCTCATATCTATTAATACACTCAACTCATTATAGAATACTATTGACTCCGTTTAATGAGTAATTTCCCCACCAGAGCCAAGGTTATCGCTAACCTAAGCTCTGATACCAAGTGTGACGACCCGCCCTTCTCGACCCTCGAAAATCGACACAAAATACGCCACGGTATAATATGCCCACGATCGAGTGCCGGAAAAGACAGTTAGTTGAGGGAAAAGAAAGAATATAGAAGAAAGAAGATAGAAGAAAGAAGGAACTAAACAATAACAGAATCTTACAGTCACGGCGGAACAAAATATAATAGCCAATAACAGATCTTTACACAAAATGAAAAGTATATCTATTTTATACAATATACCATCAGAGTATCACAAACAAACAACAATTACCAGCCTGACAATTTCAAACAAACACAGCAGCGGATATAAACAAGTACGGGTAAGACGTCTCGGACTCCAGCTCCTCTCCTAAGCTCCACAACTTCATTTCCTGTAATCTATAATACTCGGTCTGACCCGAGCATTATAATAAAATAACACCCGAGTCAGTCTGGAATACCAGCGTGAGAGAATACACCCAAATTGATTATTAAAGTTTCAAAATCCTTTGAGAAACAAAAGCATCTCGTAAGACCACGCCACAAATAAACATGGCGGGTTTTTACCTTACGATAGCTAAAACAGTTCTTATCAAAATCCTTTGATATTATAATAGGGTCTATATACAAATACTTATTCAAAATAGCCGAAATTGTTACATTCATTAAATTCCAGCTACTAGCCACAATCGTGGGTAATACAAACAAAACCGTAAAGGCACATAGGGAAAATGGATTTTCAATAAATGACTAGGCACTCGGGTACCACCTGTCACAGTACCTGGTCTAGATCAGCGTACCGAGGATTACTCATAATCCCTTGCAACACGAGACTGGGACTACCCATTACTGGATAATCCCGAGTAAGAACACCCCACGGTTGGGATCAGCAACCGCACCACTAAGCCGAATAAAAAGGGACATCTGGACAGGGATGACCTCACCCTAATGGGTGCTACCCATTTAGCCTTGCTGCATAACCCCTGATTTTCAGTCATTCCCGGTTGATGAGGCTTGAGGGTAAGCGTTACCTTTTTAGAAAGTTTCACTTAGAATACCCATCGTCCACCTGACGATGTTCCGAAAGCATTCATCCACACAAGTCTGTCCCGGGTTCGAACAAAACCGAAGGCACTACTCCTACTACATCCATTTTGGAATCATCCTCAGGATTACTAGCAACTAGCCCTTGCACTTCACTGCTCCATCTTCAACTCCGAACACGTTTTTCCCACGAAAACGTACAAACCGGATCGAAGTGGTTTTTGAGAAATAAATCCTGATCCCGGTCTCTTCGAAACGATCAGCGCATTGGCCAATATAGATAGTCGATTATTTAACTATCAATTAACATTCACAAACATCCATCAAACAATAAATAATTGCCCAAATTATTTATTATCCTTAAAATATCTTTGCAAGATATATTTTCACTTTCAATCCCTTGAAGACAGTTTCAAATCACACACTCCTTATGGAATAAATTTCCAAATATTGATTTCCACTAGAAACATCCAAGCCAAATACTTTAGATTTATAATGATTTAAATTAAAGTTATTTACACACCTTATTTGAAATATATACATACTTTTTAAATGTTTCAAATAAAACTGCTTTCTAAAATATAAACCATTTTTCTTCAAAATAAAAGTTAAGTCATACTAAATTTTAAAATAAAGTTAAGAAATCCTATATAAGTTTTCATATAAAACTTTAACCAAACTATCTTTACAATAAAACTAGTTTATAAAATATAAATATTAATGATATTCTTTTAAAGCATATACCAATTAACCCCTTTAAAATAATTACTACTATAACTAATTTATTAAATATTTTCTCTTAAAAATTCTACAACTTAAACAATAATTTCTTAAAACATTCTTTTAAAAACAAATTTAAAACTTTGATTTTTACTTGAAAAAATCTGTTTGAAACGTACTTAGCTTTTCATGGAACTACACTTCCATTTTCAGAAATAACCAAAGAATCTTTTTATAAATCCTACACGATTTACCTCAATTCAAATTTACGTTTAAATCCCGTAAATTCCTTTCCACACTTTAAAAATAAACTCCTTTTTATTTTTAAACACATTCCCATCTCCTGGAAAACCACCTTCAAAATATATGCTTAAAATATTTAAAACAAAGCTACTAGAAATTAAATAATTAAAAATAATACTTAAGGAAATATATAGAGGTTTTCTAAGTAATTTAAGCCAAAATTAACTTTTAAAATAAAGTTATTAAATCAAAAATTTATATTAAAATTTCCTTTTTGAAAACTTAATACCACTTTACCTTTAAAATAATTGAATACCATAATTACTTAAATAAATATTTACTTTCACTTAAACATAATTAAAAGTAGTAATTTTTCTCTAAAATATTCTAAACACCACCTTTTTTTAAAACTTCCTTGTTTATACTTCGAAAACTTTTCTTTGAAACATGCTTAGTTTCCAGGAAAAATAAACTTCCACCTTTTTTTTAAAAATAATCTCGCTGTTATTTTTAAAACAATTCGCACCTCTTATAGAAATTCTCACCGGAAATCTTTCTCTCAAAATTGATCCACCTATAAATATTCTATTTCATTTATAAACGCAGTTTATAAATTCTCATTCCTCGTTTCCTTTCAAATCACAGTTTCAAAAACACTTCAAATTTTCCAAACCAATTTTCTGAATTTAATTTTCTCAAATTCATTACCCAAAATCCCTTTTCGATTCCCTTTTTAATCCTAATTTATTTTATTTATATTAAAATCCCAGATTATATTCATCCAACCATATCACAACATAACTGAATTTTCAAATTAAACTACCACGGAATCATAAATAAAATACATCACAGATAATGAAGATAATTTCTACATTGTGAGGAATCCAGTTGGATCCCTCCAACCTGTTTCTCTGCATTCACATATGTTTGCACGACAAACTAATATCGATCAAATTTGATAATAATTTTCATATTCAACCAATCAATCATTTAATTAATAAGTATTTAAATTAACTAGCATTCCTGATGTGAGTGAGATTAACTTACCTTGAATTTTCGATGAGCATTCAAATTTTAAATTTAATCGAACGGCGTTCGATTTAACCTAAATTTTTATTTGCTCGGAATGATCCCAGATCTGAACTGCAGCGTAGAGCTCCTCGCTGCGATTCCAGCGCTGCCAATTTCGTCGAAATCCGACTATGCAAGCAAAAGAAATTCAGTTTTAACGGTTGTAAATATAATTTGTAAAAACAATATCTTCTTTTAATTACAAAATGAATCTAGCTGTTGATTCCCACCTTCAGATTGAAGCCGCACAGTGTTCTTCTTCGCTCACATCAACAGGCAAAAGTCGCGGCCACGTCGCTCGTCGATAAATCGATCAAAGGCCATCACGCTGTAGCCCCCTACGCCCTCCACTCTCGGGCCAGATATGGCGAAACACGGCTCTCAACTCCACTCAAAAAATACGCACGAACACACGGCGAACGAAACCAAAATACTCCTCCAAACGACAATATCAAGCAAGATCCACCATTGGATGTGCTCGCCTTGAAAGGCTCTCCAACTTTCATTTAGAAAGATTTCGAAAATATTGCCTAGATTTCAAGAAAAATTGGGGAGAAGGAAATTGAATATCGGCCTTTGTTTATGTCGGGTAGCGGCCGAAGAAAATAGGTTAGGGTTTCGGCCAAACATATATATATATATATATATATATATATAAACGTTCATAATTATTATTTTAACAATATTCTCAAATTTTAACAAGCTATACAAACTAACTCCAAATCACACGTGCCGCCTGGCGTTTATAAGGTTTTACCCGTATTCCGAACACAACGTAACGTGTTTCGGAGCCCAATTCAATCATATGTGGAAGATAGCTTTTTGAACCCGATTTATAATATTAAGTTATCGATTTAAATTTCAACGCGTTTCTCACCCGTATGAACAAACGATAACTTCAAACGCTACGAAAATTGAAATCCGATAATAACTAACTATTACGAATTCAATGGAACTAGTTTCGTCAAATTTCGAGGCTATGTCCCGGAAGGCTATTTTAACTCGTCGATTAATTCGAGCGATTTCCAAAATCATCAAAATCACTTAAAATTTTACTTTAAAATTTTACTAACTTATTTATAAATCATATAGAATTTACATTCACATTAGAAATCAGTATGTTTCAATTCGAACCAAAATCTGATTATTTGCATTATTATATTGTTAGATTCCATTATCAAATTAATATAAAAATTCCAATTTTGACTTACAGACTTTTGATTCCATCCAAAAGTCCAATATTAAAATACAAATCAAATTAGATTTAAAATAATCTTAGAAACCATTTTCATATCTATTTACATCCAGATTCACAAATAATCCCAATTCCAAATATTTCATTTTTTTATTATTCAAATCCAATTGAATGGCCATATTTGAAATTTAACTAATTTCATTAATTTAATCAAAATCTTTTTGTTTCAAAATCAAATTATAATTCACATTCAACATTTAAAATGAATTAAATGTTCAAATCTAATGACCAAAATTCTAGGTCGTTACAATTAACATTCTTATTCAAGTAAATCAACTCAAGTGAAATGTCCAAGTGAAATGCAATATAACTCAAAGGATGTTGGGATTCCATCCCTCAATGATCCGTGAAACTATCTACATATATAGCACAATACACTATCTAGAAAATGTCTAAAGTAAAGCAAACTATAAAAATAGCATTAGGACGTTGCCCATATTCCCCTTAACACATTTTATATATATTCTTGTAGTCTATATAGATACTGTAAGTTCCGCTAAACCGGTGTGATACTCAAGGAGCACTCCATAGGTATGGTACAAACCAAATTCGTAGAGGGCACGATAAGGCATGTGACAAGGCATGCGACGCAATGCCCAGGGCGGGATACTACCATTTTGCACTCCAAGACTGGTGGTAATGCAGAACAGCTACTACCGCCCACCTCGAGACACACTGTCAAATCAAAGGTGCACCCAATAAAATCACAAAGTAATAGATATGGTATCAAAGAAATGTGCTCGATAGGGGGAGCGACCCCACTTGGCCCGGTATAACTCCTGTTTTAGCCACATCAAGCTAACTCGAGGGAGTCAGGGATGCGTTCATACCTCATACAGACGTTCGCCAAACCATCCCACTTCGTTCTGGAATCTCCACCACGTGCACAGTTGTTAAAGTGGTTTTTGGTATTGGCAGAGAGTATGACAATATCTGATCCCGGTCTCTTTAACAACCAAATGTTTATTTCACACAGTGGTCATTTTTATTTCAAACAGTTCATACTTCATATTAAAATATCATATTTATTTCAAAGCTACATCACTTTCGAAATCATATTCACTTCCAAAAATCATAACCACAAAATAGTTTAAATCATCGTATCAAAATATTCGCATTTAAATCCATAAAATCTAAATCATAACAGTTCCAACTTAAATAGTTTGAATTTTGAAAGTAGTTTATATATTTTGAAATAGTTATACATTAAAAATAGTTTAGATTTGAAAATAGGTTATGGGTTAAAATAGTTTATATATAAAAAAGTAATCATATATTAAAATTTATATATTTTTTAAATTATTTATAAAATTGAAAATAATAATATATATTAAAGTAGTTTATATTTAAAAATAGGTTATATCAAAAATATTTCAAATTAGAATTTATTCTTCCAATTTCACAAATCAATTCAAATCAACTTTAGTTCCACAACTTAATTTAAAACAATTTCAGTTCAACAATTTAATTAGAAAGGTTAGAGTTTCAATCCAAATTCTCATTAAAATCATTCTCAATTTATATCGATTTCAAATCCAGATTTAAACCACTTTCAATTCAATAGGTTTTAAAGTTTAGATATTCAAACAATTTACAATAACCCGATTTGATAAATTTCATTTATATTTCAAAATTCAACTTTGATTTTATTTAAATTTGAAAATATTCACTTAATCATTTTTTAATAACATTTAAATAAAATTTCAAATTAAAAATTTAAATCAATATTAAATATTTAATTTCAATTTTACTTTAAATTTGAAAATACCCATTTAATCGCCTTTATCAAAATCCAGTTATCAAGTTATAAAATCATATCTTAAAAATCTCAAAATTAATAAGTTCCAAATCAATTTTATTTAAATACAATTCTTAAACAAATTAAATTATAAATCAATTTTAATTTATCTTTCCAATCTTTATTTACTTAAGTTATTACCAAATCTATTTTAAAAATATAAAGATAAATTGTAAATAAATATTTAAAACATATTATGTATATTAGTTAAATTAAATTAAATTTTATTATATTAATCATTATAAATTAAATCTTATTTTACTAAATACATTGTACAAAATCTTATTTTTATATATTTAAAAATAATAAAATTATAAGTAAAAATCTAAAAAATATATGTTATATTTTAAAATTCAATATTTAATAAAACCCATGTATTTGGCGTTGGCATTGTCATTCGAGTTTGGGTCAGTGCTATGGCTTTGGCATGGAGGGCTAGGCACGGCAGATCTGTATGTTCGGCTACTGGCCATGGCTATTGGTAAGGTCAGGTCAGAGGGGTTGAAGCGGAGGGACATGGTCTGTTGCTTCGTGATGGGGTTTCAAAACTGGGCGATGGAAAAAGAAGAAAAGGGACAGGTGGATTCGTGGTTGGAGGTTGGCAAGCGAGGAAGGGGATGAGCGCAACACGAAAAGGTGGGGTGGGTTTCTCTGATGTAAAACTTTATACATATTAACTTTAATTTTTTTATTAAAAGAATGAAAGAAGAGAAGAAAGAGAGTGAGAAAAAATTTGAACGAACATAAAATGAATATAGAGGGAATACTAACAGTCAAACATTAAACCTTTATGGATATTAAAAGTTAGTGGCATTACCTTCAACCGATGGCAAATGAATAGACACGGGTAACCAAAAGATTCCAAAATGGGTACTGATACGGCTAACCCTTTCGTAGATTTCGCCATGCACCGGATGTTGAAATGCACAAATGAATATACTATGGAATCATCACGATGAGACGAACAAGATGGTACATAGATATGAGCGATCCTATCAAAAGTCGATATTCGCTGCCAAAATGCTGCTAAACCGTCGAAAATAATATAAACGGAGCTAGAGAAGTCCAAATTCGACGAAACGAAATATGACGTCTCACTCAGAAAATGGTTTACATTTTTATTATACAAAAAAATTTAGATTTCAAAATTATTTTATTTCCATCAAATTTTAACTGATTTTAAATTTGAAATCGAAATTCCACAACTAAACAAACTTTCATAACTTTCAATGAAAATCTGACACTTGCTACGTTTAAATAGACGTACTTCAAATATCAAATTTTCATTTCTAAAATTTAATTGTTTATTTTCATGGAAATCTTAGTTAATTTACGTTATATAAACCGTACTTTATGGCTCATTACACATCATTGATATGGTTTTACAAAAATTAATGTGAGTTAAACTCGCATTGATTTTCATTTTCGCCGAAACATCCTGATTTTGGTCTAAAACCGAACGGTCATCCAATTTAGCCCAAATTTTCACTTGATCCAAATCCAACAAAACCAACTCCATCGTGAAGATCTCGACGAAACGAATCTAAATAAAAATAGTGTTTGTGCCTGACCTCGTATGAGTGAGATACAAAATTTATAAGTTATCGATAATTTTAAATTAATACATGACAATTTATATATATACAACTATACCCTTAAAACTCCTTCTTCCCCAAATGACAATGCACAGCCGACATCGCTCATTCACACGTGCACGCATGGCCATACGCCACCATGCCTTGATGAAAACACCAAAAAACATACCCGAAAACGATCTTTAATCGCCGAATCGAAGTCCGAAATTGCCACAAAACCCAACCCAAGCCCCTCAACTTCGGCCATGGCCAAGTCAAGCTCCCATAATCAATGTCGCACCTTCTAATTCGAGCATAGGTAAGTAGTTCAGGTTGAAATGAGAATTTTAAAGCTAGTTTTCTGATTTTTAGTTTGGAAATGAATTTTGATTTTAATTTTTCAAATTTTGGTTTCAAAGAGGAAACCCATTTCTTGTTATAGACGAATGTCAAACAGAGGAGATGAGGGATGAGCCAACATATAAAGGTTGGGCATGGATATGGTTTGAAATGTGGGGGGTATAGCCAAAATTATGGAAGGAATATAGAGCATATGTTATTTAAATTTTAAAATATTCAACAAAACATACCCAAAAATCTCGAACTCCAAACGAGACGTGTCACCTGACAATTTATATATTATACCCTTATTCCAAACACAATGGGACAAGTCTCGAGTCCTAATTCCATCGTATGCAGAAGATAGCTTTTTAGATCCAGTTATTATATTAATTTTTCGATATTAATTTCAATGCGTTTCGATTTCGCATGACCAAACGATACATCCAATCGTTACGTAACTTAACAATGTGTTCTAATTCATTATTACAGTTCCAATGCAATTGATTTCATTAAAATCCGAGACTGTGCCACGAAATGAAATTTCACAGATTTAAATATTTTTATCGAATTTATCCTTTATATTTGTAAACAAATTTTACAAATCGATTCTCCAATATTATTTATTGGATAAAAGGAGTTAAATAAAATTATTAAATCCATTTAATAACTTTTAGTTCATAATTCAGATATTTAATTATTTCCCATATTTGAATTATAAGTTATTAAATTCTAAAATTCAATTATTTAAATATTTAAAATTAATTAAACATTTAAAATCAAGTAACCAGAATTTTGGGTTGTTGCATTCTCCCACCTTGAATGAATTTTGTCCTCAAAATTCCTAAGGAAGAAAATGCTTGCAAACACTTAAGTTTAAAACTATAAATTAAGTTGACTCCTTAAACTTATTTTCAAAATATATTAGCTAGAATAGATTTTAAAATTTCCAAGTCTTTCAACCCATTCACCTATACAAACTAGTCGCTCACATTCATTCATACATCCCAAGCTATAAATCGAAAGATTAGCTTTTTAGTTATCAAATTTTTTCCAAGATTCCCAAAAAAATTCTAATTCTTAATTTTACAGGAAAGTTCGCCAGGTCTTCTTTGCGCGGCTCGATTGGTACGATTACGAACCGCCTCAGTGGGCTCTAATCCAATCAAAGAAAACAAACGCCAAATGGCCTCCCATATCTATGGCATAAAATCACCACAAATTTAAATTTTCTAAATTTATTACGTACCTTTTCGCGTTTGATTTATAATTTGGCAGGTAATTTATTATCTCTTTGCAAATGGAGGTGCACAAGAATTAAATAGCAATTTCTTGCATAGTGTACTTACAAAATTTAAAGAAAATCAGGTGATGAAAGCACATGATGTAACCCTACATTGAAAAAAAAAATTAGTCTGGTACAAATCTACATGCAGCCAACCATATCTCAATCATATGCAACAAAATATAGAGAATGTTCTGTAATAGATGATGTGCATCCAATTATTTCAAATGATAATTTAGATCTAAATATACGAATTTTTCGACTCAAAATTTATTTTCAAATTTCTCAAACGAGAAAAATCAAAGATCAAAATAAAAATAACAAGGAGGGAACTCCTCCTAGTAAAGTATAATGAAACTCTAGAACCAAAATAATATGGAGCGTACAGTGGTATTCTGATTCCTCCAAAAACATCAGCTATGGTGAACAAATATCGTTCCTTTCCCAAAATTTTCAAAAAATAATATTTTTTCAAAATCACCGGGATTTAGGTCCCAACAACAATTCAAACTCATTTGTTTATATTGTTAAACTTTATAAACAATGGTCTATTAAATCACACAACCGATCAATTCAATTCAATCAAATCCAAAAATGAATTTATCCAACGTTAATAGGAGGGTGCTCCCCCCTTCCACGAAATATATGTCTAGATAAAATATACTTGAGAGCACACATGTCACTCTCGGGAACTTAAACGTTGGACCTCGCTTCTCATGAGCATCCGAATATTTCACCTCAATGCATGCATGCCGAAACCTCTCTAGATGATGTGAACATACCCTGATGGGTGCAACCCACATGGCTTGGCACCCACTCGCACCTTGGTTTTAGTTTATCCGGTGTTAGATATCAATGCTCAAAAAAAGCGAAAAATCATCTTAGAATGACGAAGCACAATAATGACTTAGAGGGTGCGCCTCCCTTTTTCGCGGCTTGGTTTTAGTCATTGATAAAGGATAACAAAGCTCAACGGAATAATAAATCGTCTTTGAATGACAGTAACAAAGAAGCTGAAGTAACGGATAGCTGAGATACCACTATCGAGGATATAAAACGATCATATATGGAAATTAAGTCTTGTATACTTATCACCACTCATTGAATTCAAACTCGTACTTTTTCTTAGTTAACAATAATACCGGACAAGTCAAGATAGTGTTACCTCAAAGTCATGTCCAATAATTATCCTTTACTTTTGAAATAGCGAAAAGTTTACTTCGTCGATGTTTAGTGCTAATCATATAAATAAATCGTTTATATAAAAGTGATTCGCTTTACGAAAATAATTTATTTCCACAAATGAATCAAACTTTTTCTTTCTAAAAACGAACTGAGCTTGTGTTTGATTTCCATATTGGTAAAACACTTTTAGAATTAGTTCCTAATTGTTAAAACGTTAAGAGAATAATTTTTCGAAGTCCACGACCCTGAAGGCCTAAACCAACATCAGACCGAGCACCCAGAAGATTATCTAACTCAACATCCAAATCATCAAGTTCCAATTCCTTTCCATAATTTTGAAACAATATTAATTATCCAGAAAGATAATTAATCATATTTAAAAAAATATCTTTTAAACAAACAAATCCTTTATTTTTCATAAAATAGATAATTATTTCCAAACACTTTTGTAACATTAGTAAATTGACTATAAAATCTTTATTAATTCGGTTTATTAACTTTAAATCAGTTTATTAAAGCAATTTTATCATATTAGATAATTTACTTAAATCACTTTTATTAAATCAATTAATTAACTTTAAATATCATTAATTACAAAGATTAATTAAATAAAAATAATCATTAGTTAAAACGAATAAGTCTTCTCAAACATCATTTATTAAAATGATAGTAAATTTAAGTTCCATTAATTAAAACAATTAATTAAGTTCAAAAAATATCATAAATTAATTGGATTAATTAAATTCAAACTCCACCAGCTAAAACGATTAATTAGAACATCATTTGTTAAAATGATTTATTTAATTGTAAAACATCATTAATTCGAATGATTTAACTAAATTCCAAATATCATTAGTTAAAACAATTAATTAAACTTAAAATATCATTAATTAAAATGATTAATTAAATTCAAATATCATTATTTAAAATGAGTAATCACTTTTATCAGCATTAGCATGGTTAACAAGCTTTTTTTTTTTCCTTTTTAATGGCCTCTTTTTCCTCTTCTCCTCCCCTCACCACTTCAAATCTCCCGCTTCTCCAAAATCACCTATCTCCCATTGTACCACCTTCAGTTGACCCCCTCGATCTAGATCCTCCCTTTCCTTCCTTCTACTCTGCTCCGGCTATAACTTTGAAATCCACTCCGACTGTCTTGAACCCTTCTTCTCTACCATCTTCCTCTCGACCTTGGAATGCCCTCTTCAAGTCTAAACCCCGAAATGTTGGTCACTATTATCCTACTGAAATGCCACTTGAATTTGATGCTGATGTCATGGTCCCTCTGGTCAATGTTATCAATGCTGGTAATGAAGTGTGGGTGAGTACTTAGTTGGATTTTTTCTAGACAAACCCATTTCATACATGATAGTCATTCACCATCTAAAGAGGGCATGGAAATTAAAAGGAGCTATATCGGTTAAATTTGATGGATTCTTGTTCCTTTTCCATCTAATTTATTAAGAGGATAGAAGGAAAATTATTGAATCTGGCCCACTAATCATGAGGGACAAATTATTCATAGTAAAACCATGGGATCCAACTGTAGAAAATAGTTGTAGTACAATTAAATCGGTTCTAGTTTGGTTAAAGATATCCAACATACCATTATACTCATAGTCACACCTAGGCACAAACTAGCTAGCTTCAAGACTGGGAAGATTACTCTGTATGGATGACTCGACAGAAAAAATGGAGCGAATAGGATATGCGAAATGTTTGGTTGAAATAACTTTGCAATTGGATTTGATAGACGAACTCCAGTAAAGTTATTGGATGGGATTGATCAAATGGCGCAAGTAAAATACCTATGGAAGCCTGAAATATGCAACTGCTATAAAGAGTTTGGTCACACAACTGACAATTGTATGGAAGCAAGTAAGAAATACGAAGCAAATGGAAATTGGTTGAGGAAAAGTTGATGAGAAAATTGATAAGAAAATAGAAAATGAGGGCGTATTAAAGGTTGTTAAAAAGAAGCAATTATGGAAAAAAGTTCAGCATAAAGGTACATAATCAAAATAAGCTTTGGGGACTAAAATGCAAAATGAGCAATGTTGTAATGAAGAAATGGGTAAGTGTCAAACATATGAAGCCAATAAGGGTGATGCAGCAGTAGAATTTGTAGAAATTGAGAAAATAGCCAATACTGTTGTTGCTTTTATGGAAGATGAGTTTCTCTGCACCAAGAACAAGTTTCAATTATTGCAAAATGATAATGAAACTTGTTATGATATCAGTGATAATGAAGACCAAGAAGAGGAAGGTGAAATCATGAACAAAACTCAGAAAATAATGCCAAACCTAAAGGATGCAATGACATCTCCACCTCCAAATAATGCTAACTTTGAAACAACATGTAATGCTCATGTGGACAGGGAAAGTGATGTGCATGTGACTGAATTAATGCAAGCAATAACACCAATAACTCCAAGCAAAACCCATGCAGACTTGTAATCACCACGTGGTTTAACCGTGAGCAAAACCCATGCAAAGTGTTTTGATACAGCTTACTATGAAGATTTAGAAAAGCAAATTATGCAACTGATTATGTCTTTCCACGAATCTCTCCCCCACCTAATCAATTCCACCCACTACCTTGCCTCAACCATCAAATCCCCAATATTATACTTTTAATGGTAACATTCCTGGCTGGTCCTCTCCTCCATTGTCACCAAAATTAACTCCTGATGTTCCAATTTGTTCCAAGAAAATACAAAAAGCTCCAAAACATAAAATGGTTGAAATACCACTGCAAGTATCGGGTAAATTGGGCTCTCCTACAACAAGGAGCATGAAAAATTTGTACATCAGTCATTGAAGTATACTAAATGACGCACCACTTTGCAATTTGGAATATAAGGGGTGCTCACTGCCCATCGAAGGTAGATCATGGAAAATATTTGATCCACCATCATAGCCTATCCCTCTTTGAAATTCTAGAAACAGACTAAATGTGCTACTCACAATTAAGGCAGCCAATCATATCAATCCATCTTGGACCCTTAACCATAATCTAAATGATGCTTCTTATGGTAGAATCATGGTTCTTCGTAACCATCAATTCTGTCTTTGAATCCAGTTCTTTCAACATCTCGAGTAAAGCGCTTTCATGCCACACTGTCTCAAAACAGCTGCTCCTTTTTCATGTCCATTGTTCATGCTCATAACTCTCTGGCATCAAGACAATCCCTGCTCAATCTTCTACCTGCCTTCAGACAGAATTCCCATCCTTTGTTAGTCTTTAGGGACTTCAACTGTTGCCTTAACTACCATGACAAACAGGGTAGTACTCCTCTTCTCCATAAGGACATTCTCCCCTTAAATAATTCTATTTCTGATTCATTACTCTTACCCATCATATGCTCTGGTGCGAAGTACTTATGGAATAATAGTAGCAAAGCGGGCACCAGAACTTTCACAACTATCGATCACTCTTTTGCAAATTTTCAAGCTCTTTCACCATGGCCAGCCTTATCATCTTTCATGCCCCGTCCATTTTTGTCTGACCACTCCCTCGTAATTTTTTCCACTGGGCAGAAACCATTGAAGGAAAAAAAGATTTAAATTTTGTAATGCTTGGGTCCTTGAACCCGAGTATACTAATATAATTCAAAACGTTTGGTCTAATAGTTATTATGGAAACCCAATGAATATTTTTTGCAGGAAGCTTAAGGCAACAAAATCAGCTCTAAGGGAATGAGCAAAAAAGTAGTATGGGGATGGTTACTTAATATCAACTAATTAAGCTTAGGATCCAACTTAAGGAGGTGTAGGAATTTATGATGGCTAACCCTACTGACCCTGCAACTGCAAGTAATGAGAAAAGGCTATTTGATGAGCTTAATGAAGCCCTGATCATTGAAGGGAAAATGTGACGCCCCACCTCTATACCCACACTAGACAAGAACACTACGGTGTAATGCTGTCAACTAGCACGGAGAATAAGGCTGTTGAGGAACGACCATCTGTGTAATTGCTTTGCGCGAGCACCGATATGTCAGATAGTATAACATGCATTTTATTTCAAGAGGAAATCCGACATACTGATACAAACTCAAAGCTACTACACAGTGGCTATAATAATCTTCGGAAACAAATATAGAAATAAACATAACACAAATCAGTCACAGATAATTCATATCACAAGGGCGGAAAAAGATATGAATATATAACTAACACATGAAAGTGTACATCAGAGTAGTGGTCAAAAAGATCCACAATAATACAAAAGAATAGCAACACGTGCTATACAAAAGAATACAACTATGAGTCTATATCTCAAGTGTATACAACAAAAACTGCTGATCTATGTGGTTTGCCAAAAGTCAGAGTAATGAATCACAGGGGAGAAGTCAAGCAGAAGCACCTGTAACATCTCGGTCTGACCCGAGTATTATTTATAAGAAAATAATAAACGGATCAGTCTAGCTATAAATATCAGATGACATGATATAAAGTAAAAGATATGTCATAAACATAAAATGTCCATACTGACATACAACTATAAGTATGCAAATGATGATCAACAGAAAATCAATCAATAAGAGATAAATCAATATCACAAGAATCTTCTCAAAGATCCAAAGAGAGCATCATACCCTAAACTTGTACTCATAACAAGTCAATGACATAAATTCCAGAAATCAACACAAGAAATCCATAAATCACAGAAAAAGGGAAAGAGGCCTATCACATGACGGTCCGAAGACCATGGGGAGCTACCCCATATGGGTGAGTCGAAATCACCCAGATGAGGTCTAGGCTAACCAAAAAGCAAAAAGGTATGTGTGAGTGGAATCACACAAATGGTGTCTAGCCTATCCTCGCAACAAAAAGGTATGTGTGAGTCGAAATCACACAGATGAGGTCTAGGATAACCAAAAAGCAAAAAAGGTATGTGTGAGTGGAATCACACAAATGATGTCTAGCCTAACCTCGCAACAAAAAGGTATGTGTGAGTGGAATCACACAAATGGTGTCTAAACTAACCTTGCGGACAAAGAGATATGTGTGAGTCGGAATCACACCCATGAGGTCTAGTCTAACCTTGCAAACAAAGAGACATCGCACAATTGCTAGTCTAAATCATAAAATGATCATCATGATCAACGAGAAGTGTCAATTACAATAAGCTGGTAAATATATGAGCTTAGCTTCATGTCCCATAACCACTAGCTCAACTTAAATATTTACGAACAAATTGTAGATCTCCACTAGAAAATTGTCACAAGAGATTCAATCGAACAAGTCCAAGAATTAACCGACAAAGTAAACACAAGCGTTTCATACCACTTGTTTTACTAAGTCGTTTAATTAGATTTCTCATACGAGTGAGGTAAAGGTTTGTATATACCGGTAGACTGAAAAGGGTTTAAGAAAAGAGCTTTGTTATTGAAAATAGGGTTGAAGTCATTTTGTTGAAAGAGTTTTGATATTTACTACTAGTATAGAAAACCTTTATATTTTAAAGTGACAAATCATAGAAATGATTGTAGAAACAATCAATTATAAAAATTCACATTCGAAGACGTGAATAAAATCCAAAGAAACCGATAAATAATCCATCGAAATAGATATTCAAAAATCCATAAAATCGACCGGGAAGCCCAAAATAGTTTGTCTCGAAGAATGGTCAACTCAGCATCTCAACAAAGCAAGTTCTGTTGAATGTTTTTCAGATAAGATCCCCTACGGAAGGGGGGTCCAGGGGGGTGGCAACCCCCCAAGGTGGGGGTGCGGGGGCAATGCCCCTGCTATGGGGTTCGACCTGCCCGGTCAGGTCGCGGGGGTCCAGGGGGCAGCGCCCCATCCAAAACAGTACGACCTAGTGAAGACCTAAGAGAGAATAGGATCGAGCGACCTAATGGTTGCGAAAGGCGTGCGACCTAAAGTTAAAGAGGTCGAACGACCTAAGGGTGTAAAGGTCATGCGACCTAAAGGTTTTAAGGTCTAACGACCTAACACAAGACAAGTCCAAGCGACTCAAGAGGTCAAAAGAGAGTGCGTCCTATCAAGTCATCAGAACGAGCGACCTAACATAAGTGGCCAAGCGACCTAACTGGAGCGACCTAGAGGTCATACGACCTAAGGTCAAAAATAAGGTCACGCGACCTAAGGCCATGCGACCTAAAGGAATAAGGGTCATGCGACCTAAAGGGGGCAGACTATCTAGGTGAGTGAGGTCGAGCGACCTACGACCTAACGAGGTAAAGGCCTAACGACCTAGTGAAACACGCGACTTAAAGCCATCGTGTTACGGCCTAAAACCCACGAGTTACGACCTAACTCCTGGCCGAGCTAAGCAGTTAATAGGGGCGAGCGACCTATGGGGCCAAGCGACCTAACTTAAGCGAGCCAAGTGAATTAAGGCCTAGAATGACCTAAACGCGAGCGACCTAGGGTCAAACGACTTACGACCCAAAGTCCAACGACCTAATTCCGAGACGAACGACCTAAGGTCACGCGATCTAACGAAGTAGGCAAGGCCGAGCGACCTAAAGAGGCACGACCTAAAGGCGAGCGACCTACGACTTACGACCTTGCGACCTAACTCCGAGGCGAATTTTCCACCAGAACGACCTAACTCCGAGGCAGTGCGACCAAACTGCAGTTTTTCGCCAAAAACACTAAAAATTGGAGTTTTTCGTCAATCCAATCCAAATCAAATGCAAATGTACATGCTAAAGTGATGGGGAATCATTCCCAACAGTCCAATATAGTTATAGACTAGAATTGTGAGATAAAAATGTCACCTTTTCACCAAATTTATGAAGAAAAGCTTGAAAGCAATGGAGAAGTAATCATAAGCTTGAATCCAATGTCTTCTTCTTGAATTTGGAATTGAATGTTGGATTTGCAAGAGAATTTGAGCTTGGAATTTTAATTTGTCATTCCTCTCACCATTAATGCTAAAGCTTGGTTGTTAGGAAATTTATGAAGAGTGAGGAGAAAGAGAGAAGTGGGTTTGAGTTATAATGGCTAATCTAACCCAAAGTCCAAAGCGGAAAAAGTAAGTGAAATTCCACTAACTCCAAACCTATCAATGTTTATACTTAAAAAGGTTGTAAACGGCATTTCGAACTCAATGGAAGTGGTCTCGAGTCCTAATTTGAACGTTTGCAAAAAGTAGCTTTTCGGACCAATATCCGATTAACGACAAAATATTTAAATAAAATATTTAAATATAAATCGTTAAATATGCGGGTTGTTACAGAAAATGAGGAAACAGCGGCCTTGTCAAAAATGGATAACTGAAGGAGACAGCAACACAGCTTTTTTTCATGCATCAATTAAGATTAGACAAACTAAGGAGAAAGTAAGCACTATATATGATGAACTTGGGGTGTTGCACGCTAACCCTTGTGATATGGATGCTGCTTCTCTCAACTACTACAAAGATTTGCTTGGTAATTCATTTAAGTTTCAACCTAACCTTGTTGAACTTACTCACATCAAACTACTAAAAATCCTTCCCAATGAGGCTTCCCTTCTAGTAAGTAAACTAACTAATAAAGAAATTAAAGACACTCTTTTCTCCATGAACAAGAAATCAAGTGGGGGTCTGATGGATTCAATGTCCAGTTTTTCATTCATGGTTGGGACATAATTAAGACTGCTTTCTTCAAAGCAGTTCATACTTTCTTTGAAAAATTCAAATTGCTTGGGGAAGTTAATGCAACCAACCTTGTTCTCATCCCAAAAAAAAACCAGCAATTTATGTTACATCCTTTAGACCCATCTCCTAGTGTAATGTGATGTATAAGTGTATACCAAAGATTTTGGCTTCCAGGCTAGTTAAGGTTTTGAGCAGAATAATTTCAAATAACCAAGCTGCTTTTCTTCCCAAAAGAAGTATTCTTGATAATATCATGTTGGCTCATGAATTTATAAAGGGGTATGGCCGTTCCCATGCTACCCTAGCGTTATGCTAAAGCTGGATTTGAGGAAAGCATATGATAGTATTCACTGGACAACTATTGTTATAATTATGTCATTAATGAGATTTCCTAAGGTTTTTGTTACCTGGATTTATAGTTGCATCTCTACTCCCTCCTTTTCAATAATATACAGTGGTTATACCTCTGGATATTTCAAAAGTAAGCAAGGAATTAGGCAAGGTGATCCCATTTCATCATATATTTTTATTCTTATGATGGAAGTCTTAACATCCATGATTACTAGGAATTTCAGTAATAAGGAAATTCTTTATCATCCTAAATGCAAATCTCCTCACATTTCCTCACTTCTTTTTGTTGATGATATCATGATTTTTCTAAGCCTGATAACGGTTCAATATCTTGCATCATAAGAACTCTATACAAATTCCACAAAATTACTGGGTTGAAGCTGAATTCTGCCAAGTCTCAAATTATCACCTCTGGAATTTCTAATGAAGCAGCTGGTCTCTAATATCTTTATCTAGACCGCAAAGTATGCACAATGACATGACATACCTTGGTCTCCCTCTCTGTACCTCTAGAGTTACAACTGCGGACTACCTTCCTTTGTATGAGATTACTTCCATGATGAACAGCTGGGCAAACAAATTTCTAACACAAGCTAGAAGACTTGTGTTAATCAAATCAGTAATCTTTTCGATGATGGTGTATTGGGCCAGGGCTTTCATTCTTCCCACTAAGCTACTGAAGATGGTAAGAAGTGCAATGTTGAGATTTTTTTGGATTGGTACAATTCACTCTAGGAAAACATTCCCATGCTCTTTTGCTAAATTTGAGATACCCAGAAATAAGAGAGGACTTAGTATTTATAATATGGGCAAAAGTAACAAAGTAGCTTTCAGTTTTCACTTTAATGCCCTACTCTGTGATCATGATAGTATTTAGGTTAAATGGATAAAAAGACATAATATTGGCTCAAAGGAATCCTGGACAATGGTTATTCCTCAAAACTATAGCTAGGTTTGGAGAAAGATCCTGGACTTAAGAAGCATTTTTATCCCATTTCTAAGATATTCTCTCTCCCACTTCAGTGTAAAGAGATTCTGAAACGATCCTTGGATGGACAATGGTCTTATTTTATGTAAAAAAAAATTCTCCTCATCATGTAATCCAATCTGGTGTTGGTAGGTGTTCTTTAGCCATGGTTCATATTACTAATGGAATTTTTCTTCTGCCTTATATAATAACCAGGAAATAAGGGCTTTATGGAATAGTTTGCATGGCAAAGCATACCCTCCTGCAACAACTAACACCCTCCTATGGAATGGTAGGTCTCATACAATTTCTTTGGTTTATGACCTCCTCACAAACAACGGTAGCTTACCAAAATTTGTGCAGCACAAAGTGATATGGAGTAGTAACTCTCCTGGCAAGGACAATCTTATGACGTGGAAGGTCATTATGAATGCCCTAAGACTAAGGACAAGATGATTAGTTATGGCATGAATGTTGATCCTCTATGTGCTATTTGTAATTCGCAAGTTGAAAGTATCCAGCATCTTTATTATGAATGTTCTGAACTGCTGATACTGTGGAGCAGATTACTGGCCAAGGTTGGCAGGTATCATGCATCCGGAGTGTCTATGATTGAGTGGGATATGATTAGCAAGGCAACGAAGTGGAAAAATGAAGACAGTGTCGTCTTGTTTTTCATCATCAAGAAATACTTGAAGCTTGTGTGGGAGGGAAGGAATATAAGATGTTTTGAAAATAAGAGAAGGAGTCATGTTGTATTATGGTCAAGTCTTAAGCATGCCATTGAGCAGGGGATGAGGACTAGCAAACATGCTTTCACAACTCTGCATATGGATAACTGGTTGTAGTCCTGTTCTGTGTTGCTTGTTTGTGTCTCTTCCTTTTTTTGTTATGTAGCTTTATTTTGTCTCTTTGTTATAGTCCCAGTGATCTTTTTATTCTTGGTTATGAGCTTGTTCATAACCAGATTTTTTTTCCTTTTTGTTTTCTATGAATAAATCTAGTAGGGGTCTAATCAACCTCGCTTGCTTTGCAAAAAAATTACTTTTAAATATCATTAATTAAAATGATTGTTAATTTTATTTATCATTAATTAAAATAATTAATTAAACTAAAATAATCATTAGTTAAAACGATTAATTAAGTACAAAACATCATTAGCTAAAATGATTAATTAATCTAAAGATAAACCAATTTTTAAATCATCATTTATTAACTTGGTTAATAAATCTCAAAATCATTAGTTAAAATGATTAATTATTTTAAATTATCGTTAATCAAAATGATTAACGAATTTTAAATTTTCGTTTAGAGGAAACATAAGCTCAAGTTCATACGACAAGGTTTTTAGGGATGAAATTTAATAATTGACGATATAGCGAAATCGTTATAACGACATTTAAAGTATTAAATGGAATATCAGTAATTAATTTCAATTAACCAACGATAACAGCATACGGATGTAAATAAATAATTTATGGACGAGAGACCCCTTTGGGTCTCTCTGAAGATTTTTTCTGCAAAACAATGGTTATGAATAATATATATATATATATATATATATATATAATCATGTAGGTTTATAACGATCAAATTAATTTGTCATCCATTTTCCAATCGGAAATTCAACCAAACAAGAAATCAAACAATTTAACTAACAACCAAACAATCAATAAACATTTATAGCATTATTAATATGATATAATAAACATTAATGTGAGTTTAACTCACACTGATTTTAATTTTCGCCAAAACGTCCCCATCTAGGGCTAAAACCGAATGGTCGTCCGATTTCAGCCTAAATTTTCACTTGCTCTAAATCCAACCAAACCAACTCCATTGCCAAGACCTCGACAACACGAATCCAACACAAAAAACGGAATTCAAATCTGACTTCTTATGAGAGAGATTCAAAATTTATAATTTATCAACAATTTTAAATTAATAAATAACAACTTATATATGTTTGCAATTGTACCCTCAAAACTCCTTCCCCGAATGATAGTGCACAGCCTACACTGCCCATTCATGCATGCATGCACGGCCATACGCCACCATGCCTTGACCAAAACACCAACGAACTTCATCAATCACTCCCCCTTTGAATTCTCTACGCGCCCATACCAAAATCCATGCCCGAAAGCCTCTTGCCCAAATCGCGACCTGACGCATGAACAATCGCAACCTGGCAACTGCCTTGCCATCTCCCAATGAACCACGCCTCCCCCAATTTGACGTCGGAATGCCATTTTCTTCGATGAACCTGAAAACGATCTCCAGTCATCGAATCGAAGTCCAAAATCGCCACAAAACCCAATCCTAGCTCCTCAACATTGGCCATGGCAAAGTCAAGTTCCTAGAATCAATGCTGCACCTTCTAATTTGAGCATGATAAGAAGCTCAGGTTGAAATGAGAATTTTAAAGCTATTTTTTTATTTTTAGTTTAGAAATGAATTTAATGTTAAATTTTGAAATTTTGGTTTCCAATAGGAAACACATTTCTTGTTACAGACGAATGCTAAATAGAGGATATGAAGGACGGGATAGCACAAAAAGGAATGGGCATGGGTATGGTTTGAAATGTGGGGATATGGCAAAAATTGTGGAGGGAATATAAATATATAGGTTATTTATATTTTGAAATATTAAACAAAACATATCCTAAAATCTCGAACTCCAAACGAGACATGTCGCCTGGTGTTTTATATGTTATGCCCCTATTTCGAACACAATAGAACAAGTCTCGAGTCCTAATTCGACCGTATGCAGAAGATAGCTTTTTAGATCCAGTTATTATATTAAATTTTCGATATTGATTTCAATGAGGTTCGATTTTGCATGACCGAAGGATACGTCCAATCGTTACGAAACTTGACAATGTATTTTAATTCATTATTACGGTTCCAAGGCAACTGGTTTCGTCGAAATCCAAGATTGTGCCCCGAAACGACAATTTCACAGATTTAAATATTTAATTATCGATATTTATCTGGACTATTTACATATGTAAACAAATTTTACAAATCTAATTCTCCAGTATTATTTATTGGTTAAAAGAAGTTAAATAAATTTATTTAATCCATTTAATTAACATTTACTTCACTATTCAAATATTTAATAATTTTCCATATTTGAATTATAAGTTATTAAATTTTAAAATTCAATTATTTAAATATTTGAAATCAATTAAATGTCTAATCAAATAACCAGAATTTTGGGTTGTTACAACTATGTTATTACCAATTGACCACAACCTACTAATGATCTACCTAATTCAAGCATATACATAGAAGCGGATGCCATCTAGATAATATATAACTCATCGAATCAAGAGGAAGAATGTTATAACTGCATTCAAAAAGGACCGTTAGCATATACATAAGGTGATTATAGTCATTTATTTCTGGTGCTACTACCACGGTGTAAAAAAAATACATGAAGCAGTGGAAGAAAACAAGGGTTAAGGAAGACATTTATCATAATAAAGTAAAGTATAATTCTCTCATGGAAGCAGTGGAATAGAATAAGGGTTGAACCATTTTGCTTATTTATTCTATAAAAATTTCTTAATTGATAAGAGCAGGCTCTCTGGTTCATCCTGAGACTGTAATGATATTCACAACTGATAAAGTTTAAGGCCATTATAGAAGTTGAAAATAGAAGCGAATGTGTATACCATTGGTCTGAGTGGATCTTCAAGAATCTCAGAAGCTTGCATTAAGTGGGCATCTATGATGTCAATAGAGAGCTCTGCCTCAACCAAAATATGAAGTGGCTCGTTCAAGTGCTCGTATACTGGTGTCCCTCCCATCACATTGTCCTGCAAATTAATGAAAACAAGACTTCAGAGTTAGTACTATGCCAGTGCATAGAGAAACAAATTGTAATTCAGATATGTGTCTTGTTTCATCATGTAAAGAAGTCAAGTTTGAACTTATAATTGTAGCATGGAAGTTACTAAATGGATCAAAGGGCTGAACTATGTATTATTTTTGGTAGTTAAAAAGGAATTTATAAAACATTAAGGAAATAATAATTGATGATGGTTTCATTATCCATATTTTTACTTATGGGGAAATTTTCTCTAATTGTCTCTCTAACTTGAATTCGCATACTAACAATGGAGATTGAAATACCTCAACAGCATCTCCTAAAAGCATGATGAAATCTAGTGGCCTGATCCGTGATTCCTAACTCTCTAAATGAAAAATGAAATATATGTGTGATCCTGCACCAAGAGCCATTATGCCATCAAATAATTGATTTCAACATTTAACATAGTGCCAACTGAAATGCAATGCATAATAATATTTACTTCACATAATAAATTTATTATAAAACTAAAATGAAAATAACATGCCCAAGAAATGTCCAAATTGGATATCGTATAAGAACCCCTGAATAAATTGTAGGCAATGTTTACACTTTGATTTTTCGATGTAGTATAAATGGTTGGGAATACTATAGCATTAAAATGTATGTTACTACCATTAGTACTTTTCATCGGATTACGTGAACGACTAAAGCGAATATTCTAAAATGGATGATCAAAACTAAAAGCTTCTTGCAAAGGACTACCAAAATGTGCAAATTAAAAACATGCCATGTAACAAGGTGGTTGCACAACAATGTGCAAACTTAAACGACAAGGTTAACTAACACAAACATGTAGTAGAGCTACACGGCAACCCAAAAAAAAACTTGCAGTGAAAAATTTGCATCTATGGAGCAAATTGAATGCTTGTGATATAATAATGAATTGAGTCGTAGCAGAAAACTCTCAGAGAATTGCTTCACAACAATGCGAAAGAATTAATCATAAAAAATAAAGTGTGCACGAGTAGGTATATCACAGTATTTATCAAGATAATATAGTCTGTAGGGTCCAGAAAAATATGTAGGGTGAACTCAAGTAACAGCACTAGTGCTACTTAACAACATAATATGTAGGGTCCACGGAAAGGCAAAGTCACGAAACATTTATACTTTGACAAAAAAGATGAGAAAACGCAAATAATTATCATAGCAGATTTAATCTGAGCTACGAAAATATTTAACTGAAGCAAATGATAAGAATAAAATATCTTTTATAAAAATTATAAAAGAATAACTTTTTATAATTTCAAACTTCGTTTCTTTATTTGGAAACATTTTACATAAAACGAAAAGGATAAAAGATAAATTAAATACACAAGAAAAATACCATTGCTCATTTATTTTTAAAACACAAATAATTAAATTGAATGGAATGATAAAATACGTTTATGTTTTATTAAATTATAAAAGAATAAAATATAAATTTAATTTTTGTTGTTTATATGGAATCAAATTTTTATGAAATCGAATAAATTACAAAAGATAAAAAAATATATAATATAAAATATAAAAGAAGTAAAGAAAAAAAATCAAATGTCTGCAAGTCTTAAATTATGCCAAAACTTTGTTAATTTCTTTACCATATTTATGTAAGTTATGAAGCTAAGAAACAGACAACCAAAATTTACTATAGAGGATAAGTAGTCAATTTTTTTTATTAAATACCTCATTAATCATTACATTTAAGTTAATGAATTATCCTGGATCGTTCACTATTTGATTAGCATTGAAGTTTTATGAAGTCTATCATCGAACTTCATTTAAGCAACACTTATTAGTTTGACAAATATTCAAGGCAACACACTTATTGTTAATTGAAGAATTAAAAAGCAATAATGCTTTGAGTATAGTGTCTTCTACTATTACAAGAATGACTTTGCTGTGTAATATCCTACTCATGAAAAACAGTTAATAAACATATGAAATAAAACAAACGAATTATTTTCTAGTAAAACATAACTGGAAACAGTTAATAAACACAACCAAGCGATAAAATCATAGCCTAAAGATAAAAAAATTCTAAAATCATAACCAAACAATAAAATCAAAATAAAACAGTTAATAAACATAACCTATTAATTTCTAACTAGAAATCTGAGCAGATGATTTAGGATTCTGTACACGTCGACTTCGAAACTGTTAAAGAGTGATGAGCATAGATCAGAGATGGCAAGCCGGATCGGAGATCGGAGATGGTGAGCGATGAGCTATTAAGAGGGAAACATAACTATAAATCCAAGCAGATGATTTAAAGTAGGATGAGTATACTTCAGAACGGCTGAAGAGTGATGAGTGGATCGAGCTGGATTAGGGATCAGAGATTGGAGATGGTGAGGGATGAGCGATTAGGAGGGTTACGAACTGAATAAGTGTAATTTCGGTTGTGGGAGGAAGACAAACCGAATAATTGTTTTGAGAGGGAGACGAAAATTTTGGGAGGGATAATTTTTTGTTGGGCCAAAGCGTTATGTTTTAAGCGTGTACAGAAGAGAATAAATAAAGCAAAAAAATAGCCACGCTAAAAAATAACACTTTAGAATAATGCATTATCGAATGGCGTTATTAATAACAATTCTTGTTGTGTCAGGCTTATTCTTCTTTTGTTGCCTTTTAAAGTTGGTAATTTTGTTACCTCTAATCTAAAACCAACATAACCGCCTTTGTTGGAGTTATGTCCACGTCCACGTCGACGACCATATTCTTGACCTCGACCTCTTTCAAAATAGGCAAAATTAGCATTAAATTATGCTAATGTAGCTGAACCAGTTGGTCTTGAGGAGTGATTTTTAATAAGTAATTCATCATTTTGTTCAGCAATTAATAGACATTCTCTGAGTTTAGAATATATTTTTAAATGACGCTCTCGATATTGCTACTACAGTAGTATGTTCGAAGCATGAAATGTTGAATAGGTCTTTTCAAACATTTGTGCACTATCTACCTTTTCTCTATGCAATTTCAGTTTAAAAGTAATTCTTAACATATAGAATTTTGTATTCCCTTACATATTTGAAGTCTTGAAACCTCAGGTTCAACCAGTATTGTCTAGTATTTGGAAGCATGACCATCTTAAAAATTATGTTTTGATATCATCATGGATGTGAGGTCTTAAAAATATCAGAGCATTTGTTTGTCCTACTGGGACATATTATTACAATTCTTGATGGCATTTTCTAAGCATTGAGATTTCATGTTAATCTCCACATCCAATATACATGACAAATAGTTGTTTTCAGATATGTCCAAAGCTTTGAATTCAAGTTTAGCTATGTTTTCCATGTCATGAGCTGGTCTTTAACTAAAGATAAAAGATTTTTTTATAGATTGCGGTGTGTATATAATGATAAATAAAATTAGACGTGGTGGAAAGTATACTTTAAAGTGTACCATAATAATTACTTTAACCATTCATTAAAATGGAATTTATGGAAGTCAAAATAGGCACCTCTTGGAAAATGCGTAAGCACTTTCTTTTATAAATTTAGATATGTGAAATCAAATACAACAGGTACAGAGCCTAGGGACCTAGGAATAAAGAGCAACACCAATTTATGTTGACTAAGAGCATATTGCACATGATTGATGCCATACCAAATAAATAATGTCTGCGCTACTGAAAGCAACTCTAAGAAAAAAAACATTGATATATACGTTTCCAATACATAAGTTATATCCTAGAAAAAATTATTTAAAAAAAATGATAGCTACACTATTATAAAATTAACATACATCAGGGTCAACAACTGCAAAATGTAGAAGTAAAAATAAAAATAGAAGGCATATTAAAAAAAATCTATTTTCAACTGAATTGATTATGTAATCTCATTTACTGATAATTTCTATTATCAACGGTTAAACATTACTATTGTTGAAAATAGTTTACTGTTGCAGAATTGGTAAGAGCAAGTAACGTAGATATCATATGGTAAATATTTTACTAAACTATGTTTAAACGGCAATCAGGTAACTTATAATTAAATGAGATTAGCATCTACTGCCAAGTTACTATCAAATTAAAACTAAGGAACAACTAGTAAGAGTGCACTATGTAAATGGTACATATAATATATATGTGCGCGCCAAATAACCAACAAATATTAGAATGAAACAGATTAAAAAGGTAGCATTATATAGGCTTGACATCCATATGTAACTTGTAGAAAAAAGCTGAATGATGGAATCAAAATAATACACATAGCATTAAATGCATATTTTCATGAAAAATCTAATTAAGATGTCATAAAAGACACATTTTTTAATATATTTAATACTATTTAGACTTGCTTGCCAAAAATCATAGCCATGGAAAAAAATGACATGGAGAAAACTATATAAAGAGTTAATGACATTACATGGCAAGATTGAACACAAAAGATGAAAGTACATGGAATTTATGGTCAAATATGATACCTAACCGTAACTAGTTTATTGTATTCATAATATTATGCTTATGAACCATGTCCAGATGATAGATGCAATTAAATAATAAACATATCATCGTTCTTTGAATTATATAATATAGTAGGTATATATGTATATATGTACATATATATGTATATATTACAAATTCATTGAAGTTCTTTTAGATTTGAATAAAATATAAATATATATAGCAAGCTTTAGATAGATTCTACTTATAAATATATAAAGCGTGCTATTTTTACGATGAAGGATGAAGGATCCGTGAACAGTGGGAGACTTAGTATTGCCTATAAAATAGGTTGGCATATGAATAAGTAACAGAAAGATATTTATTAAATTTAAAAACAACTAGAAGTAGAGTGGTATGCCATCAAGCAAACAAAAAAAATAAAACTAACAATCTAATATTATATCTTTAATATAATAGTTGTAATACCTTTGGTGTCACACTTTTTTGGTATCAACGTGAACTACCAAAAATGTCCCTCTACAAATATTATTAAATATTACTATTGCTTAAAAAAAAAGATCTAACGGCTAATTTTTTTAACAATTCAAAACATACTTATCTTATTATCACTTAGAAATAGGATCTTACGAATAAACTTTTTTCAAAGTCATTTTTTACCAATTAAGAACGGAAATGAAAATTTAAACCAATATAAAATTAAATCCATTCTTTAGTAATTTACAAACGCCCCTAAAAGTAGGATCTAATAATTAAACATACTTTACAAATTCAAAACGCTTCTAAAAATAGGATATAAAATTAAATTTTCTTTAAAATTCAAAATACTTCTCTACAAATATACAAATCTTAGTATCACTTGGAATAAAAAATTATTTTTTTGACTGATTTAAATATATACAATTTATAACAAAAATAATTCAAGCGCGAAGCGCGTGCCATTACACTCGTTATTATAATACGTGTAATGGCACGCGCTTTGCGCGTGAATTGGTTTTTTTATATATTTTATATGTTTAAATCAGTCAAAAAATAATTTTTTATTTTCAAGTGATATTTAAAATATTTTGAATCTGTAAAAAGGTTTGATTTTAGATTCTATTTTTAGAAGCGTTTTGAATTTTAAAACATATTTAGTTAATAGATCCTACTTTTATGGACATTTGAATTTGTAAAATAAATTTAGTATTAGATTTCATTTATAAGTAATTAAGATTGAATAATATATAGATGGACATTTTTGGTAGTTCACGTTGATACCAAAAAAGTGTGACACCGAAGCTATTACAACTATTATTAACGAGCATCAGGGCACGCGCTTCACGCGTGATAATGACATGTGTCTCGCACATGAATTATTTTTCATTAACATGTTCAAAAAAATGGTTTGCACAGATATTTAGTCATGTTTTTACGTTGAAATAATATGTAGCTAATGTAAACTTTTATTTCTAAGTCGAAACATCTAATTTTTATTATTAGTTTGAATTTTATTTGCATTATTAATTATAAACAACGAATTTATGGTTAATTAAAGAAAAAATATTTATTTGTTAGATCCTAATCTTAAGTGTAGATGGATGTTTTGAATTTGTAAAAAAGTTTAACCGGTAGATCCTAATTTTAGGGGATATTAAGATTTGTTAATATCGAATAAGTTTAACTGGTAGATCCTATTTTTAAGGACTATTAAGATTTGTTGATACTATAGAGGGGCATTTTTGGTAGTTTACGGTGATACCAAAAAAGTGTGACGCCAAAGGTATTACAACTGTTATTAAAGAAAGAAGATAGTGCATCGTGTTAATAACGTGTTATAAAATAAACAAGAGCAGAAACCATTAGAGAGAAATCATTGTTATTCATTCAGATATACAATACAATACAAATGAGCTCTTTATTTATAGACTCTATAGCAATGAAGATTACTAAAATGTCCTTTGAAATTTAGCATATTCACCCTTAATATTTGTATATATCATAACAAATCGCTATGCTTGTCACGATTTCTATGGAAAGTTGATACCATAACGAGAGAACATGTACGGTCTATGTATGTATCGTATGTGATCCTCACATAATTTTATATCTCTTTGTGGCATCCACTTACAAAAATTTATCATATGTTGTATTTATCCATAATAATACTAGACCTTCTTTACTAACATAACACGATCAAAAAGTTGTTTTCCTTTAACCATTTAGTAATTCTAGAATCAGCTGTAAAAGAAAACTAGGACCAAATACTGTAATTCTACTATAGTAAATGTGTGGATACCAGTACGAGCTTAACATGTAGGCAAATTGCATTGGTTATGCACTAAAAAATCAACTGTAATATTCTATAATATTAATATCTTACAAGATGCATATAAATTCCTATTGATAGCGTTATTATGAATAAAAAAGTCTATGACATGATAATATATCTACCATTAGCTTAGTATAAAGTTTCAATCAATAAATTTTATGCTACTTTAGTCATGCATTTTGTGAATAAACATGTGTTATATTCATTGTAAGTCTACATAATTATCAACAAAAGAAAGGCTAAAACAAATTTCAGATCAATTATTTTCGAAGAATGTGCATGAGAAAACCCCTATCTAAAGGCCCAAAATGTTCGAACGTTGTGTGAATTTGGTAGTTGGAATCACAAGCCACTACACTAACGGTGCCAGATCGACATAATAAGTGAATATCAGAAAAGTTAGAAGGTAGCTTAAATAAAGAGTCTATGTTGCATACAATGTAATATAATCTAAGCATAACTAAAAAATGGGTATAATTAGTTGTAAAATCTAACTATGACACATGATTGTGTACTGAGGAACATAACATATTTCAACAAATTTAATTATTTGAAAAATTAATATATACTTAGTAATTGTATAATTTTTAATATCGGTACTATAGTTATAAATTTTTTGTGAATCCGAAGGAATACTTTTTATATGAACATTATAAATTTTTTATCAATCCCAAATAATGGATTTGCTCATCATACAATACCACAATGCTTAATTTTGAACAATATTGTAATATTATAACAACAAGCATATAAGAATGAAATTACACAAACGATACGACTACATTTTAATTACGGTGATAAACAAATAATTTAAATTTTTGTTTTTATTTTTTATTTATACTTACTCAAATACATATTATTTCTTTCAAGGACCACTAGCTTAAGTGGAAAATATTATGTTGCTCTACTTAGAGATTCTAAAGGTCATGGAAAATAACATATGAGACATCAAAATGAGTGCTCTGATTGAATTAAGTACCACATTTATTATTAAAAAAGTATCTCTGATGCAACATATATGCATAACATGGAAAACATCCATATGCTTGTGGGAAAAGGCCAAATGGACAACATTATGATAATGCCTTGTATATTATCCTTAAATGTTTTTCAACATATTATAGCCTATGATAATTTATCTTTCAATGTGCATAGAGATAGTCAAACATGATTAAGGTACATGATACATAATACGTTTGTTACTTTCTTGAGTTAATGCATAAACTTGGAATGTATGCTAAATATTTTCAAAAGCATGTACTCCCGAAGAAACATGATAGCGAAGATATCCATTTTAAAATGGTAATGTGTGTGTAATTTCCACTCATGATACTTCATAGTTCAACGCTGTAATTGAAATTTTGCTAGCTCCAAGTTTATTGTGAAAATGAGTTATAATATAAATATTATACTTTTTATCTATGATTGAATAAATTGATATTTATAAATATTGTTTCACCATCTTAAGCATTATTTCGTGACCAATAATTATATAAGTTTATAAGTTCCTTGAATAACCTTATTCACCATGTACTCATATCATGTCACTTACCAGGAAAGATTTCACAGATTTTCATTTATTACTTATTATTCCTACAAAGTTATAGATATCATATATTTTACCTAAATTTATTATAACAAATACTAGACTTACTAATAATAATTCAATACCACTTTACATTGCATAGTTTTTTCAGTTTTACAAATTAATTTGGCTATATTTTTTGTTTATAAATATGTTTACCTAAAATGGGGTTAATTCAAATCGTAAGGTCACCTACGTGTTACAATCCAAGAAGACAAGTAACAACCCATAAAGTTCGATAATTAAATTTATTGATTAAACAAGTTTTGGAGTTTAATGTTGTGAAAAAATTTAAGTTTAATAACGAGAATAATAACTAGAATGAAATGTAATAATGTTAGTGTAAGTTAGGATAACTATTTTAATGCAACTTCAATTAATTGAAATTTAATAATGTTAATTTAAGGCGATTGATAACTATTTTAATTAAGTCTTAGTTAATTGGAATGATTGTAAAGTTAAAATTTGGTATAAACTGTAAATAAGTAAATAAATCAAATGTTGTATTAAATGGTGAAATTGTATGTAATTAATTGGAATTGATTAAAATAGAATAATTAATCCGTACATGAATTTATTAGTTTGTTTGTTAATAATAAACATAAAATTGTGTTTGAAATTGTAAGTTGTAACAATGGTTTAATTATCATTGCATTATTTAATCTGTTGAAATTTAATTGTAAATCAATTGCAACAAATGTAAGTAAATATTGCGTTAATATGAATTAAGATGAAAATTGTGGAATATTGATGTAATAAATGGAAAATCAATGCTAACGATGTTCATAAAGTAATGATTGATTGAATAAAAAAATTGAAATCAAAATGAATTAATTTATTGGGTTTTAAATTATAATTAATGAATTTATTGCAATTAGATTTGGAACGCTATAATTAGTACAATATTAATAGTTGAATTTTGACATGGAAAATTTGTTTTAAAATATTATAATTACTAGTTAATCAAAAGTGATAAAATTTTGTTAGTTATAAAATTTGAATTTGAAAAGCAATAATTTTAATTTAATAATAATTTATTTAATTAACGTGAAAATAACCATTTTGGCCACTATTTCAGATTTTGATGAAACCAGTTTCATCGGATCCGTAACAGTGAATTATTATAGGTTTTCAAGTTTCGTAGCGATCGGACTTGTCGGTTGATCGGGCGGACTTGAAACGTGTAGAGTTCAGTTTAATAGAATTCAACTTAAATAAGCTGATTTTAAAAGATAACTTCTTCATACTATGGAATAGGACTTGAAACCTGTTCCATTGAGTTTAAAAATACCGAAAACCTCCATTTTGATATATGGGATGTCCTATTTTCGTTCTGGGGTCAGAACAAACTTTTTGGGTCGCGTAGTCATTTCGATCCAACCCTGTCTATATATAGGCTGTTGTAAACCATAGTTGTTTCTCATTTTATTTTCTCTGTACATATATCTTCTTCCTCCTTTTCAAATGTTAGAAAATCAAATCTAATTCCCAAATTCTAAAACCTAATTTCAAAAAAAAGAATTTGCTCCAGGTTTACTTCGAGTCGGGAAGAGGTTCACTTCGAGTTCCAGAGGCAAAAACCCTATAGTGACTTCAAGTCAAAGAGTTCCATGCCAAACAAGGCGGATCTGGGCGCGCTTCGAGTTCCAGAGGCGAAAAGCCTGCAACGACTTCGGGTCAGGTGCAAAATGACTCGTGTCTCGGATCATTTTGGCAAAAACTCATAGCAAGCACCAGGCATTTGAGGCGGCAACTCGAAGTAAGACTCAAAGTCAAAAAAATTCAATCTTCGAGCTCGGATTCATGCGCCTTTTTCTTCGTTGGGATTGTATCAAAATTTCGGACATTTTAGTACCGATTTAGCTGCATACTAAGACTGTTAAATTTTAGATTTTAAATGAGGATAAGTCAAAGAGTGTTTTGACCCACTCACAACTACTAGATTATATTATGTTAGTTAAATTAAATTTATAATGTGATTAGAAATTAATTGATTGATGTTTGGTATATTTAAATTTTTATTCTAGTTAAATATGACTTTTATTGCATTTAATCGTCATTTAATTTAATATTGAATTTAACCGTCAATTGAATACATGTAGATGATAATCGGTTAATTGATGTTATTTATTGATTGATTGAATGGAGATTATGATGTATGTTTGATTGTTGATGTTAGATGACTGGATGTTATATGTTTATATTGTTATAACACTGCAAGTTCCCTATGGGTTGAAATGATACATACCTGAATAATCTGATAGATTAGAGAGAAATCGTTATGGGTTGAAATGATAGAATCGAGCGATTTCATGTATTTGAAATTAAATTTTGGGATTTCGGGTTGAAATGGTATATACCCATAAAATTTTAAATTGTGGATTGAAATGATAAATATCCGATCATTTGACCATAGGGTAGAGAATTACATACGGACACCGGATTGGTTAAATTTAACGATTTTAAATCCTTAAAATTTGAATTTACTTAAATGACATTTTGAAGAAAACTTGATTTATATAAACTGAATTATTTTCGAAAATACGAGTTTTAAATGTTGAAATTGGAATTGGTTTAAATTGAAATTTTGAAGTTGAATTGGAAGTATAAAAGACATTTATCGAAATTAAGTTATTGAAATGTTGGAAACTGTAACTTTGGAAATCTATTAAAACTAGAATAGTTAAATTTGATATTTCAAGATTTGAAATTGGGTTTTGATTTGAAATCTTGACATGGTCCAGATTTGTTGGAATGGAAGAAATGGTTAAATATGATGTTAATTTCAAAATTTACTATCTCAATATAAACCGTAAATGCTCTTTTAAATTTTAATTTTAAGATTTTCAACTACTAAAATAAGTTAATCTATTTTAAACCAACTTAATCAATTTAAACTAATTAATTTATTTTAATCTAATTTAACTTATTTTAAACTCACTAACCTATTTAATCTATCTTAATATATTTAATCTAATTTAATATATTATAATCGACTTTAAATCATTTAAAGTTTGTTAAACTATATTAAACTATTTTAAAAAATTTAAAACTATTTAATCTATTTTAATTCTAGTTAATCTATTTTAAATTTATTTAATCTATTTTAAATCTATTAAATCTAATTTAAATATGTTTAATCTATTTTAAATTTATTTAATCTATTTAAATCTATTTGAGATAATTTAAATCTATCTAATCTATATTAAATTTATTTAATATAATTTAAATCTGTTTAATCTATTTTAAATTTATTTAATCTATTTAAGATAATTTAAATCTATTTAATCTATTTTAAATCAATATCAATCATTTTAAAATCTAACTAAATAAAATTTAAATCTATTTTAAACTATTTAAACTATTTTAAACTATTAGAACTATATATGAGTATCTAAACTATTTTCTAAAATTTTAGATTGTGTCAAGTCGAAGTATTTATATTTAAATCCTTGATGATGGGACAACCTAAGTTGGAATTTGGAATTTATACGATTTTGTGAAATGACATATTTGAGCAAATATGATTTTTAAAGCGAATATGATTTTGGAAGTGAATGTGATTTTAAAAGTGAATATGATTCGAAAATAATATGGTTTTGAGAATATGATATTTTGATATCAATTATGAATTGGTTTTGGAAAATGTAAAAGAACCATCCAGTGTGTAATAAACATTTGGTTGTTAAAGAGACCAGGATCAAATATTGTCATACCCTCTTCCAATATCGAAAACCACTTTAACAACTGTGTACGTGGTGGAGATTCTAGAAATGAAGTTGGATGGTTTGGCAGACGATTCTGTATGAGGTATTTACGTGACCCTGACTCCCGTGAGTTTGCTTAGATGTGACTAAAACAGGAGCCATGCCGAGTGAGGTCGCACCTCCGATCAGACATATTTATTCGATACCATATTATGACTTGGTGATGATTTGGTGGCCACCCCTTGATTTTGATTACGGAAGTGTGTTCCGAGGTGGGCGGTGGTAGCTGTTATGCGTTACCACCAGTCCGGATCTACAATTGGTATATCTACCCTGACATTGCCTCGAGTGCTGTGTTCACATGCCCTATCGCACCTTCTACGAGTTTGGTTTGTACCATACATATGGAGTGCCCTCTGGTAGCCCTCCAGTTTACGGAGGAATTGCGGTACTGTATATACTATGAGAATATATAAAAATGTGTTAAGGGGGATATGGGTATTGCCTTAACGCTATTTTAATACTTTACTTTACTTTAGACGCTATTATAATAGCGTATTATACTACATAATAGATAGTTTAACCGATCCCTAGTAGATGGTAATCCCGAACATCTCTTAAGTTATTGCACTCACGTTAGACACTGGATAGGAGATGTCAAATCCCGTAAACATCTTCGATGCCGTTACACTCATATTGATTTACTGTTGATTTAACTTACATAAGACATTTTAGTTCTTAATCGAGCGTTTTGTCTTTTCAATTCGCTTGGGTCAGTCTGAGCTTTTCAAGTTATCGAAGACTGTTTTATCGAGGATGAAGACGAAGATTTTATTATTGTTTATTATATTTACTCCACTACATCATGTTGTTCCGCTGCATTTATTTATTATTTATTCTTGTTGCATGTAACTCTGATCTTTATTATAAAAGTTTAATCAATGTTATTTGTAAACAGCTTCATGAAATGTTTATTTTATTATTATATTTTGTCATTCCGCCATGAGATTCTGTATTTTTTTTCTTTTTTTCTTTGTTTTTTTTTCTTATTTACCCCATAACAATCTGCCATTTTGAATGGTTTGAGATTGGTGTGTGTGGTTTATCATCGATTTAAACCATCCAAAAAGGCAAGTCGTTACAAAACAAAAATGAAAATATTGTTTAAATATTGAATTAATACGATAACCGGTGCTTAATGGTCAAAAAAATTTGGGCATAACTATTAAATAAGTTTACTCTTCATTGCACCTGCTATTTTATTTTGTAACACAATCGAAAAGTGCACTTCATCACTACATAGTGGACTTTCTAGAAAGTAAGATATATATTCAATTTTTTTGACATTTACCTGCATCATGCTGACAAAGTAATTTTTTTTCCAGTAAATAGTAGGGTTTTCGTTGCATAAACCCAACAAAAAATAAATATGTTGTGGAAGTCTATCCTAAGATTATGTACCATTTAAATCATAAAGGGATAGTGTTTGATGAAAATAACTATTTTTGCACACAAATATTGACGACGATAGTTCCAAAACGCACAAACCAATCAAAAAGAACCAACGCACAAGATTCCACCCAACCACCGAATTATTGATTCTAAAACAAACTGTTTGCAATTTAATCTACTAAATAAAAGTAGATAAAACAAAAGGTAGAATCAATAACCCAACCGGAAGTTTTTATCTCAATGAAAATGACTTCCTAGTGTTTCAAGAAGAAGAACAAAGTTGGAAGAAGAGAGAAACCCCAAATATTTTTCACACACTTTGATAAAGAATGGATCTTATATATAACACTCAATTACTTGATTCCAAAGTCACCAAATATATGATGACAAATAAATTAATTATCCAACTAAAAAGAGAGAAATCTTTTTATTTTATTATAATATGTGTATCCATATATGCATCTTTATAATATTTATTTCCACTTTAACATCATATTTTGTATCATATAAATTTAATGGTATACCTTAATGAAAAATAACATCTTTAACATATATTCGATCTTTACCTTCAGCTAAACTACATCTATAAATTTAATATAAAAAAGTGACTCCATCATATAATAATGCACAAACCTACCATATTTAGATCAATCACACCAATCCCAAACTGCTACCACAGGCTTTGAGTGATGCATCTCTCATCATGAGATACACCACACCACTCGACATTAAATGCACTTATAATACCGCAAACACATTCATATAGTCTTCGTGAATTTTTCCAACTCGATGCTTATCTACTACTCGATCTGTGTTTTCTTGGTTTGAGCTCCTCTATAATGACCCGGAATTTCACCGCTTGGATTTGTGAATATTTAACTAATTTTAAATATTCAAATAATAGATTTTATAATAAAATAAATCTCTTTTAAATGATGACTTATGATGGTGAAATAATTTTTCAAATTTGCTTACAAAAATATTTAGTTCGAAGAAAAATCGAAAATGTAACCAGAATTAGTTTTCCGAATTTTCGACTTTTCGTCGGCTAAAAGTTGTCGGAAGTGCGTAAACTTTGTTAGTATAAATATATACATATAATTACATATTATTTAGGATATATTATGATTTATATACATGCTTAAGTATACAAGGTTTTTAATATATATATATATATATATATATATATATATATAAGATGCCTTAAGAGATATGAAATGACATTTTGGCCACTAAGTACATGCATGTTTAAACATGTTGGCTAACCAAAAGGAAGGAGGTTACAAGCTTGTGGGCTGAGGTACATGAAGGTGTGGTGGCAAGGTGACGTGGAAAGAGGAGGTGGAGGGTAAAGGACCAAGGGAATTAAGGTAATTTACTTAGTTTCTTGCTTATAAATATCCTTTTCATTTATTCAATTTTGTCTACTCTTCTTCTACCATATCTTTCTCATTTCTTATCCAAATGGAGATTATATTTTTTTTCAAACCATAGAATATTCCAATGGCTAAACTTTTATATGTACCACTTCTTTAAATTTTTAGCTTAGTCATGTCCAAATCTCTTTTTTCTAATACTCGTTTTCGAACCCAGATTTTCAAATCTGAAAATACCTCTACTTCTTTTGACCACATCTCCCTCAAATCGATCCAAACTGAGCGATTATTTTTTTGAAATTGTAGAGAAAATAATTTTCAAGAACATTACCTTATACAATTTTTCTAAGTTCCATGAATAACTTATCCAAAAATTAGTTGGAAGATAACCCATTTTCGGATTTGATTTTTGTGAATTCGATGATGATCCGAAGTCCCTCCACCTATCAAGGACGAGCTCCACTACACTTAAGCCATGTGAACCATATCTTGGGCCGAGCCATTTGGCAAGGAAAAGAAGAGAAGCGTCATAGTTTTTTTGTTAGTCAGTAGCATCTCTGGTCGCTTTGGATAAGTTGGAGGCTTAATGGTGAAAAAAAGCTCGCCTTTTTCTTAAAAGTTTTGAACTTTAAATTTGATGTTTACTTTGATAATAAATATTATTATTTGGTTGTTAATTATTTTATATGCTTGGTCTAGACAATGTTGTAGTTGTTTTGCTTATATATGCACTTGTATGTGCTTGGATGTTGTGTAGTAAACTTGAAAATGAAAGTTAGTTAATTAATAGCAAGTTAATTCCTTTATTGATGCATTTTGATTATGTCATGGATATATACTGGTACACTTGCTTATGATGTTGTATATATCAAGAAGAATTAAACAATTAAATTTGTAAGACGGCGACATAGAAATCCTTTGTTTTGAAAACTATTTTTACTTTAGAATTGTTTTGAAAAGTTACAAGTTATAAAACTTTGATTTAGTTCCCAAACCTTACTTCTATTTCAAATCTTATATTAAACTATACAGGCAGTTAGTATATGAAAGCTAAGTATTTTAAAGCCTTTTGATATATTAAACAAGTTTTGAAAATTTTGGGTCGTATAGCAATAGTCATTATAAATGCAGTTCGAGAAAAACGAACTCTTTTTGAATTTAAAATGTTCTAGCTTAAGTATATTTTAAAAAAAGTGTTTTAAACATATTTTCATATTTAAAAATAAATATTATTTATTTATTTACTTAATGATTATTTAATTAAGTAATCAAATAAGGTAACTAGTACTTAATAGTAATTAAGTTAGGGTACTTAACACTTAATTATTTTTAAGTAAATTGAAATGTGTTAGTTAATAAAATGTAAATTATTATTTATCTAATTAATTAAGAATTAATTATTGTTAGTTAATATTAATTAGATTATTTATTTAAGAAAGGGTTTGATTATTAGTTTATTTCTAATCAAGTTAAATTTAAGTAAAGATTTAATTAATTAAAACTTAATTATGATTTAATTATTTTAAATAAAGGTTTAACTAATTATTAAGTTTTAATTAAATATTATATAATTAATTGAGATTAATTAATATTTAATTATTATTTAAAAGTATAAACCATTATTTAATAATTAATTAAAGATCAGTTATGATTTAATTATGTATTTAAAGGTTAACTATTATTTACTTATATATTTAATAGTTAATTATTATTTAATTTTAAATTTAATATTTAATTATGATTTAATAAACATTTTAAATATTATTTAATTATTAAATAAATAAGGTTTGAAAGTTTAAATCACTTTAAGTCTGAAGATCGGTTCTGTTCTAAAGTAACTTTCTTTTAAAGGAAGATTTTAATCTAAGGATTTCTTTATCAACTATCCTCACATAAATCCAACTGAATATGAAACCCAATGACATCTTTTTAGCAGAATAAATCACCATTCTGCTAACTAACTTGTATTTGATATCTATTTGGTAGAATAAATCATTGTTCTACCATAATTCACTAAGTAGATTATGTTGACATCTATTAGGCAGGATAAAAACTCATTATGTCATTATATCAACTTAGCCATGTGTTTAGCAGAACAATTCCATATCTGCTATTTTGGTAACATGGACACTTACTTATATGATTGATTGTCATTGGCCGATTCCCTTATATATATCTGCTTATTATATAAATACTCATTTTATAACTTGAAAAGTAAACTTAGTTAAATGAGAACTATTGTGGTCACTAAGCTTCTTTCTGATTTTTAAGGTCATTCGTACTTTTAATAATGGTTTCAAGTTAAGTAATGATTTTAGTAAATGTGTTTTATAAAATCTTTTTGTATACAAAAGGACTTTATTAAAGGAGCTTTGTTTTAAATAAGACTTATTTATAAGAAATTTTTATAAATGATTATGGATATTTATAAAGGAAGTTTTATAAATAATTTTGGATATTTATAAAGAGATTTAAAAATGGTTTAAATATTATAAAAGAGTTTTGTAAATTTAAGTTGATGATTTATAAAGAGTTTTGTAAATGGGTTTGGAATTTAAGTAAAGGAGATTCATAAATAAAAGAGATTTATTAAGTGGATTTATAGAAGAAAAATCATAAATGAATTTGAGATTGGATTTCCTTAAACCGACCTTCTTAATTCTAGTGGTATAGACATTCGTTCCACGCTTAATACCAAAGGAATATTGTTTGAGGTTATCTTTATCTATAATTTAAATAACATTTTCTTTTGATCCTTATATATGATTTGAAAATGATAAATCTTTCGCAGATGTTTTGTGGATATACTTATGTCAGTGAGATAAGTATATGAATGTTTTCTATAACACTTTTGAAAAGAGTTTTAGTAAATGAAAGACTTAGTTTGATGCTTGGTGGTTATTATGGGTGATTAAATATTTGAATTGTTGCTTGTTTGTTTATTTGATAGTTAAATAACTGACTACCAAATATAGACCAAAATATAACTCTGGAAATACCTAGGAGAAACATGCGAGTTATATGGCACAGTCATCTTCGATGATGTTGTACTATGCATGTAAATTTCATTTGTTCTCCGAGTACAAATAGGGAGATCCGTTCACTTAAACGTTTAGGGGGTGATCCATTCTCCTATGTATTATTTGATTATTTCCAAATGAATCGGGATTGAGTTTACCAGAAATTATCGTCGTTGGTTCGAAGGGACTGGGGTCAGATATATTATTTGAAAACCATTTCGAACCAATATATGTGTTCGAACTGAAGACATCTTAAAGATGATTGAAGATGGAGCTTTTGAAGTGTAAGGGCTACTTTCTACTAATCTTGAGGGTGGTTCCAAAATGCACATAGTAGAGGTAGTGTCTTTGGTTTCATTCAGAACAAACTCGTATGGATGAATGCTGGCATGGCATCGCTGCTTGGAGGGCAGTGTTAGCATTTCAAGATGGATGCTATATAAAAAGGTAAGCGTAGCTTTAAGCCTTATCAACTGGGAAAATGACTAAAGTAGGGACATGCGACAGGGCTATGTAGATCGCTCCCATTAGGGTATGATCATATTCGATGCTATCCAGTAAATGGTAGGGCCAACCCTAAGTAGGAAAGGTGCAACGTGTTGTAGGCTCCCGTACATTTTATCTAGAGGTGTATGGATTCGATGGATAGACCTATAACCTTTAATCTTTGTAATCCATTCTCCAATAAGTGCCTTCCTACTTGATTGTATACCTATTATGCTAAATTTGATAATGAAACAATTTTGGTTATGACTAAAATATTTCTAGACATTATCATAATATCATTGGATTTTATATAAAAATGGTTAGGTTATCGTAAGGTAAAAACATGTTCGTGTTTATGTGCAGCATGTCTTACGAGATACCTTTGATTTTAAAACGGTTTTAAAAGTTAAATAAATGAAATTCCTTGTGATTTGTGTTTCTCATGCTGGTTTTATCAGACTAATCTAAGCGTTATTTTTTAATAATACTTGGGTCGGTCAGCCCGAGCATATTTTCTAAATTTAGCTGGACATTTTGGTGCCTTAAGGTGAATGAGTTGGATCCTTCAAGACATATTCACGTATCTTCTATCTTCTGTTGTGTTTGTTGTTTGTTTTGTTTGTCTATATATTAGTAATTGTAAGGACAGACAATTATAACTTTCTAGGTCGATAATAGGTTAATGTGCTCCGATATTTGTGTAATAAAGATTACTATTTCTTTTTTTAAAGACTTGTTCATATAATATATTACTCCTCACGTTTGTAAGATTTTGTTCTGTCTTTTCTTTCTTCACCCTAAATGACCTGTCTTTTGGACACTTAACTGATCGACGTACGAATATCGATGATGTACTAAGTGTCGTCCTTAGGTGTAAAAATGATGGGTCGTTACATCCCCAAACGATCACGATACCTCGAGCATCATGAATATCCTTGTCAAAAATATGATAACTAACATGATCGTAACATGTAGTGCAAACATTAACCTCTCCACCAAACTATAGACCGGGCTCTCCGACTATCACTCGCTTCCAATTATCGACCGCAAGGCCAACCCATCTATAAAAGTTTGCATCATTCAATTCTCCGTTCATCATAATATGACCGTCCTTCATCACTCTCAAAAATGCACCTCGAGTGTAATAAGTGCAGCCACAGTGATCCAACCGACCAAAGAAATGAGGTAATGCAAATTAGTAGGAATACGTCTCACGCCCGAGACCTCTCTAACCACACCATCATGCATATGAAACTAGATAGATCCAATGTCACACATTGGTAGCTCTACTCTACTTGTAGCTTTAATCATGTCGACGATTCCCATAAGAAGAAAAACACCTAACATCATTGTATATGTGAAAACTAACACTTAAATCCATTTCCCAAGGCTTAAATTCGATAATGAGGACATTACAAGAAGAATCATATTACACTCATTGTTCAATTAAATAATTAGCACAAGTTCAAGAAAACAGAATCAGTAGGTGAAGTGGTACAATAAAGAATGAGATGGGCCGAAAGATACATCAAATGTGAACTATACAAGTTCCAGATATACTATTCAAAACCAATAATCTCTAAAATAAATAGCACAACCAAAAGACTTCACATAACAACCAATGCATCCCCACTTTTAGGATGTGCCATCAGAAATAATTCCTCAGCACAAAACAATGTGCCTTAACCATATCAGTCAAAACCGTACAAGTAGCACAACATAACATTATGTTCTCAAATAATTATAACACCCTTAATTTTAATTAACATTATTCAGGAGATTAAATTAGATAAATTAAGTAGAATAATGTGATTATTAGAGTGATAAGGGAATTGATATTTGAAAATAAGAAAGGTCGTGCTTAACCAAATAAATCTATAAGCTTGTTTTATAACTTAAATACGTATTTGAATAGGGAAAGGGTAAAATAGGAATAGATAGACTTATAACCCCTGAACCCTTATTCCATTCTATTCATTTTTCATAAATCAAAACAATCAAAGAGCTCAAGCAAGGTCGGCCATGAATAACAACCTAAGTCACGAATTTAAGTAGAGATTCAAAGAGGAAAGCTAGGAAGATTAAGCAATATTCAAATCTCAATCCATTATCAAATCAGGGTAAATAATGGCCAAATCCATTTCATTTTTATTATGTTTTATGATTGATTTGATTTGGTTTACATTTAAAACTGAATGCATAGAGGTCTCGATGATATGCCATGATGAGTTTGCCATGTTTTGAACAAGTGATAATTTATAAGGATTTTATGAAGTTAAATGATTCGGTTTTAAGGTTAAAACCATAGTATTCGATCTCTAAATGCTACAAATTTTTGATATGATGTGTAAAAGATTAATCTGGAGATGGGTTTTTAATTTTATATTTTTCAAAGTTAAGATCAATATTTTATGAATTTCCTAAAGGAGAAAATGAATTTAATTTGGGTTTAATTTAATCAAGTAATTAAACTACGATTTTCGGTCGAAAATCTTATATGTTGAAGAAAATAGTATTTTAGAATTATTGGAAATTTTCCCACGTGATTTCATATTATTATGAATTAATTATGTTATAAAAACATGTAAATGGATAATTAGTTAAGAAATTTGTTAATCGGCTTAATACATATTTTTGACTTGAGAAATTTGATGCAACAGCAAAATCTGAAAAGAATTGTAAAGCTTTGTTGAAACCAATCATATTTTGACAAATAAAGGAGGTTTGGTAGAAAGTGTATATTTTATTAAGCAAAAATACAGTTTTTGGGTTAATTACGATAATATCACAATAACTTTATTATCACCGCGCCTAATCCTTAGCCTATAATCGCCGACGTCGACGAGATGAAAATACATGGCATTATTATGATAGTGCAGAGCGTTTTCAAACTCTTCAAGGTCAAAAGAAGCGCCAGCGTTCATATACCATACCGCAAGTTGTGAAACATAAGGGAGAGGAGTCGTAGAGCATTGGGTAGCGTTGACATGCTTCATGATGCCGCATCATCGAGTTGTCGCCTATCAAGTTGTCGCCTTATTGAGCTGTCGCATTGTCATGTCGCCTGAGTCGATGATGTCGATGCAAGCAAGAAGTAGGCAGATAGCTTATGTTCTTGGAGCTCGATGCCATCATTGTCGGCGAGGCGCACAATGTCATACGTTTTTGGTTTAAGGGATTCTAAGTAGAGGCACAGAGCTTAAGTAGCGACGTCGACATGAGATAATGTTGACATTGATCAAATTAAAATGTTTTAAAAGTGACAAACCTTATACATTTTCAATCGTATACATGGCAATATAAAAAGGGTTTTACAAATGGCATTAGACTTTGAAAATACAAAGAGGTGTTTTCCTTGTTCAAATTATGGATTAAGGGTATTAACCATACATTGTTGAGAAATAATTACAAGGACTTTAATTATGGATGTCGATGCTAATACACATCAAGCTTATAAACGACGAAGAGCCATTTGGTGCAAAGTTTTAACTTCGAACCTTAGGGACACTAAGGTATATCTTAATGAGCTGACATGAAATCTTTTGGGAATACCGGTGTATGCCTCCATGTAATTTAAATAAGTAATAGGAAATAACATAATTTGGGACATCAATAGAAATGAGTTACACGTGGATAGCATGGATTAATAATGAACATGAGGGTAGCATACTAGTAAAGTTGAACATGTGGGTAACATGGGATAAACAGAAACAGTGGATAACATAAATTAATGGACAAGTGATGGGTTCATAGTCATCCTAGGAGAACCATGAGATGTATGATGGATAGTCTACATCATGCCGAAGATGAACAATCTCTACTTGGTTAATTTAACGGTTCATAGTCATCCTAGGAAAATGATAAGATGTGAGATGGATAGTCCGCAACAGTTTAAATGATAAGATGTGAGATGGATAGTCCACTTAGTTTAAGTAAAATAAAATATGGGATGGGTAGTCCACACAAATATAAGATGGGTAGTCAATGAGAACTTAGATGGGTAGTCTAATAAATGGGGGACGTGTAATTCGGTATATATGAAAGGTTTATATATGATTATGTAATTTTTTTTTATAATCATTGTAGATGCAGGAGCACGATATATTGGTCAGATAAGTAACTGAGTATTAGTGAGGGGAAACCCGTTCCGCACAGCGGCGTGGTTTCACTAGATATCTGTTGGTTGAGATGGTAGCTTATTATTCATACCAGACTTTTGTCTGACCTTAAATTTTTTTCCCTTAGACTCTCGGGTACTCATTTGAGTAGGTTTAGAGGGCTTTTCGGGTTACCTTTAGATGAATAAGCTTTTTGAGACGTGTAGGAAACAAATTAGCTAGTAGGAGCGATTGATCTATTTTCCATTATGTTATGATTCCGCTTTTGTGATATGATGGCGAGTTATATTAAATGCCAAATAGTTTACTCTGATCACCTAAGGGGCATCTTCATATGTCGCTCTTAGAATATGTTGTAATAATTATTTTTCTCTAAACATGGCTTGCTAATTAGGATTATGTAATGAAATTGAAATTTTATTGTGAAATGAAACGAGAAATTTTATTTTAAATAATGTTTGAAATTTTCATATTCATGTGTTACTGCTATTATCAGAATGATTAACATAGCTGCATTTTATCATCGAAAACTAATAACTATAGATGACTACAATATCCGTAGCACTTTGTTTCGGGCCTCATAATGCAGATGTTAAAGTTTGGTATCAGAGCATAGGTTAATGTAAACATAAAAGGAATTTTAAAACTAAAAAGATTTTGAAACATAATCCGATGAATCAAAGAATAAGATTGGGGTTGGGATAATGCTATAATAACCTACTTGAAGTTTTGCTATACATGATTAGGTATTAGGTATTCCCCTCTCCCTTAGATAGTTCTTTTGTATCTTACTAAGGCTTGTATGCAGATTTACGAGAAAGAAAGGTACGAAAGTAGGAAATGGAAGAATGAATCTAGGTGGAGGAAGCATCACAACTAACGGAAATTCTTAACCCACTACTAGAAGAAACCAGTGTCGACGGGAAAATGCTAACCAAAACGAAATGCTAATATGAGTGTTGGAACCCCATCGTAGATATGGGGATGATGTATCAGTTCCTCATTAACTTGATGCAAGCTGGGCAGCTGCAGGAATAGTTGGAAGTAATGTTGTGAATGCGGAAGGAGCAAATCCCATGTTGCCAGTTGGCAAAATATATGCGAAGTTGCGTCGAGATTATACCAGTTTGGGTGATAAGCCTTTTCTGTGGACTGAAGATGTTGTAGAAGTGGAAAATTGTCTTTTGCATTACTTGAGAAGTTTTGTTGATCTTGGTTTGGATGATGAGTAGAAGAGAAGATTTTCTTCGAGGAACTTATAAGGAGCAGAATTGTTTTGGTGGAATGGAGTTACCGTAGGTATGCCAGAGACAGAGTTAAATTGGGCAGATTTCTGAAGGAGATTCAAGGAGAGATTTTTGTTCAAGATAGATAAGTCTGCTTTTTTCAAGGAGTTTATAGATTTGGAGCAAGGGGAGATTCAGTGTTGGAGCATTCTGCGAAGTTTGATGAGCTATCCAGATATAGATATGTTACCATTGACATCGTCATTAAGAGGAACGAGAATTTTATCCAGGGCTTAAGACCGAAAATCGCTAGGGCAACCTTGCCACATCTCCGAGATCCATCAAATGTAGTAATGGAGATGGCGATTAGAAACGAAGAAATGCTTTCTACCTTCGGGAAGGAGAAGTCACCGGAGACTCAAGAATCCCGAAATAAGAAAAGAATTTTTTTTAAGAAGAAGGGTTCTCAGAAAGGAGGAGTAGCTAAGAAGGGGAAGGCAGATATTGGCTGTTATAAGTGATATAAGAAGGGCCACTATGCTAATGAGTATCGCTCGAGTGATGGAAAGGTAGTTGTGGGAACGCAGAATGTGAAGTGCTTTAACTGCGACTAAGTGACGCATTACAAGAACAATTGTCCAGAAGCAGCTAAGGCTGAGAAGGGTAAAGTCTATGCTTTGGAACCAATCATCCTTTAGACCAACATTATCTGAGAAAGGAAAATCTATGAGGATGGTAAGCTTTTGATTGATAGCATACTAGTTAGGATACTATTTGATACTGGTGCATCGCATTTATTTATATCTCGGTGTTTGGTGGTTAAGTTATGCTTAGAACCATCATACCTTGTTACTTTTTTAGGGTTGCAAATCCGATAGGAGGGTATGCAACTTTGGAGATGAGATATGATCAGTTAGAACTTGATTTGCAAGGTTACAAGTTTGAATGCAGTTTGTATGTCTTTGATTTTGTAGACTTTGGGATCATATTGGGTATGGATTGGTTAGATAGATATGATGCTAGGATATTTTTTCAGGATAAGGAAATATCATTTAGGCATCCTAGTAGTAGTGACTGAAAAGTATACTCAATCGAGAATTTGAGTCTAGGAATTTGTGATTTTTTAATGCTATAGAAGTAGAAGAAGAGTTGAATCGGGTTTTAGTAGCAACAGAGTTTGCAGATGTTTTTGAACTAATCACAGGACTTCCACCGAAACGAGCTATCGAATTTCGAATAGAGCTTATGCAAGGATCAGAACCCATAAGTAGACAACCTGGTAGGATGAAACTTACCGAGATGAAGGAGTTAAAGGTGCAACTAATGAACTTGGAAGGAAAAACTTTATCAGACTAAGCAGTTTGCCTTGGGGAGCAATCATGGTGTTCGTGAGGAAACTGGACGGTTCGTTAAGGTTGTGTATCGACTATCGTTAGTTGAATGAGAAGACGATCAACAATAGGTATCCTTTGTCGATATTTAATGACTTATTCGATCAGTTGAGTGGAGCTAGAGTGTTTTACCAATTGGATTTGGCTACAGGGTCCCATCAGCTAAGGGTGGCAAAGGACAGTATTCCTTTGATGGCATTTTGCATGAGATATGGTCCATACATATGGTTAGTAATGCCATTCGGATTAGCTAATGCGCTAGCTTTCTTTGTAAATTTGATTGGATTTTCCAACGGCACTTGGATCGATTTGTATTCGTGTTCATAAATGACATTTTGATATATTCTAAGGATGAAAGAGAGCATGAGATCCATCTTAGAATAGTATTACAGACAATTAGACAACATCAGCTGAAAGAGAAGTTTTCGAACTGTCATTTTCGGAAGAAAGAAGTAAAGTTTATTGGCCATGTATCTCAGGAGAAACGTTATCAGTTGATCTGGCCAAGATTAAAGTAGTTGATAGTTGGATGAGACCCGAGGCAATGATCGAGATGAGAAGTTTTCTTGGATTGGCAGGATAATAACAGAGATTTGTCTGGGATTTTACGCGAATTGTATCACCCTAGACTAAGCTAACCAGAAAGGATGTCAAGTTTGTTTGGTCCGATAGATGCGAGGAATCGTTCCTTAAATTAAAGCATTTATTGACCATTTGTCCATGTTAGTTGTACCAGACGGTAATCAAGGGTTAGTATTGTATACGGATGCATGTGGAACTGGATTAGGAGTGGTGTAAATGCAAAAAGTTAAAGCTTCTCGACAGCTTGGACCGCATAAAATAAGATATCTGACCCATGATTTAGAGTTGGTAGCGGTGATCTTCGCATTGAAAGTGTGGAGATATTACCTCTCAGGAGAAAGATTTGAGTTACACATGGATCATAAGTCTTTAAGATATTTATTGTCTTAGAAGGAGTTGAATATGAGACAACAGAGGCGGCTGCAGTTTTTAGCAGCTTATGATTTCAATATAGAGTATATACCCAAAACGATTATAAAGTAGCGGATTCTCTTAGCATAAAACATCAGAATATGGTGTTAGTTATGTTGGCAGAATGAAAGGATCTTGAGGCATCGATTACGTGTATTGTGCAGTTAAGATTGACTACTAGTTTTAGTCAGAGTACTGCCATGTTATCTTGTTTGGAAGTTCGACCGGTTTTGATCGAAAGGATTTCTTCTAAACAGAAAGATGATCCATTGTTGGTTGAGAAGATTAGAAGGCTAGAGATTGGAACCGAGATTGATGGTCTAAAAGATTTTAGTCTTGACCAGAAGGGATGGTTGAGAAAAAAAGGATGGTTGCGTGTTCCGAACGTTGGAGACCTAAGGAAAGAAGTTCTTAGAGAATATCATCAATCGAGGTTTATGATTCATCTTGGAGGAACCAAGATATATCAGGATATGAAGAGAAGTTTCTTGTGTGAAGTTATGAAGATAGATGTGGATTTATGGGTAAGGTAATGTTCGAATTGCAAGCGAGTAAAAGTCGAACATCAGAAGTTGAATAGGTTGCTTCAGCATTTAAATATACCAGTTTGGAAATGGGATTAGATATCCATGGACTTTATTGACAGGTTGGCAAGGTCGAATCGAGGAAATGGGAGTATATGGGTCATAGTGAATAGATAAACTAAGAGCGCTCATTTCATTTCCTTTACGTCAACTAGGACGGCACCTATTTGGGCTAAGTTATTTATGAAGAACATAGTTAGACTACATGGAATTCCTAGTAGTATAGTCAGTGACTGAGATGCATTGTTTACTAATGAGTTGTGGAAGAGTCTATAGGAAGTGTTAGGTACCAAGCTTAATATGAGTAGCGCTTATCACCCTCAGACAGATGGATAGAGAAAGGGAGAGAGAGTCAATAATGTACTAGAGAATACGTTGAGAGCTTATATACTAGATTTTGGTGGATCACGGGAAGACCACTTACACTTGGTTGAGTTTGCCTATAATAATAATTATCAGACTATTATAGAAATGGCGCCTGTCGAAGCTTTATATGGAAGGTCGTGCAAGTCCCAACATGTTGGTTGGAACTGGAGACAGGTTAGTCTTAGGTCCAGATCTGGTGAGAGAAGCAATAGAAAATTGAGTTAATCCGAGGCAGGATGAAAGAAGCTCAGTCTAGACAAAGGAGTTATGCAGATAAGAGGCATAATGATCTAGAGTTCTCAGTTGGAGACAGAGTCTTTATTAAAGTATAACCGATGAAAAGTGTACTAAGATTTGGTAAGACAGAAAAGTCAACACCGAGGTATGTTCCTAGTTATAGAGAGGATCGGCAAGCTTGCGTTTCGAGTAGAGTTATCGAGTAGTTTGGCAGGTGTCCATAACTTTTTTCATGTTTCTCATCTTTGGAAGTATGTGCATGATCTAGAGACTACTATCACTCTGACTGCATTAGAAGATTTAGTAGTAGAACCAGATCTGACTTTTTTTAGCAACCAGTTCGGATTATAGCGAGAGATGAGAAGAGATCAAAGAACAAGATAGTCAAGTTGATTAAAGTTCAGTGGAGCAACAGCGAGAAAGACTATACTTGAGAGACAAAGGATAGGATTAGGGATACTTATCCTGAGCTGTTGTGAGGATATGTTCTATATTTGTAGTATATGGATTTTTTGGCTGGTAGGATATACTAGATTTGGTTGCATGTTTGTTATGCTTATTTTGCAGTCCTTACTAAATTTAAGGACAAAATTCTTCAAGGAGGAGAGCCTGTAACACCTCTAATTGTAATTAACATTATTTAGGAGATTTAAATAAATTAAATAAAATAATGTGATGATTGGAGTGATAAGGGAATTGAGATTTGAAAATAATTAAGGTTGTACCTAAACGAAATAACTCTATAAGCTTATTTTATAACTTAAACACATATTTGAATAAGGAAAAAGTAAAATAGAGATAGATGGATCTTATAATCCCTAAACCCATATTTCATTCTATTCATGTTTTCATAAATCAAAACAATTAAAGAGCTCATGCAAGGCTGGCCATTAATTGCAACCTAAGTTACGAATTCAAGGAGGAAAGCTAGGAAGATTAAGCAATATTCGAATCTTAATCCATTATTAAACCAAGGTCAATAATGGTCAAATTCATATCATTTTTATTATGTTTTATGAATGATTTGATTCGGTTTAGATTTAAACCGAATGTATAGAGGTCTTGATGATATGTCATGATAAGTTTGTTATGTTTTGAATAATTGATAATTTATAAGGATTTTACGAAGTTAAATGATTTTGTTTTATGGCTAAAATCATAGTTTTCGATCTCCAAATGCTATGAATTTTTGACATAATGTGTAAAAGATTAATTTGGAGACGGGTTTTTAACTTCATAATTTTTAAAGTTAAGGTCAATATTTAATGAATTTCCTGAGTGGAAAAATGGATTTAATTCGGGTTTAATTTAATTAAGTAATTAAATTATGATTATCGACCTAAAAAGTTTAGAGGGTGAAGAAAATAATATTTTAGAATTTTTTAGAATTTTGTAAATTTTCCCATATGATTTCATATTATTATGAATTAATCATGTGGAAAAACATGTATATGGATAATTAATCAAGAAAATTTATTAGTTGGTGTAACACATGTTTTAGACTTGACAAATTTGGTACGGTAGTGAAATCTAAAAGGAAATTGTAAAGCTTTGTGGAAACCAATCATATTTTGACAAATAAAGGAGGTTTGGTAAAAAAGTGTATACTTTATTGAACAAAAATGCAGTTTTTAGGTTAATTATGATAATGCCATAATACCTTAATGTCGTCGCGCTTATTCCTTAGCCTATAATCTTTGACGTCGACGAGATGAAAATACGGGGCATTATTATGATAGTTCAGAGCGTTTTCAAACTCGTCGAGGTCAAAAGAAGCGGTAGTATTCATATACCATGCCGCAAGTTGTGTAACATAAGGGAGAGGAGTCATAGAGCATTGGATAGCATTAACATGCTTTATGATGTCGCATCATCGAGTTTTCGCCTTATCGAGTTATCGCCTTATCGATTTGCCGCCTTATCATGTCACCGAAGTCGATGATGCCAGTGCAAGCAAGAAAGTAGGCGGATAGCTTATTTTCTTGGAGATCGATGTCATCATTGTTGAAGAGGCGCATAATGCCATACGTTTTTGTTTTAAAGGCATTTAAACAAAGGCAGGGAGCCTTAAGTAGCAACGTTGACATGAGATGATGTTGACATTGATCAAATTAAAATGTTTTAAAAGTGACAAACCTTATATCATTTTCAATCATGTACACAACAATAAAAAGGGTTTTACAAATGGCATTATACTTTGAAAACACAAAGAGATGATTCCTTTTTCAAATTATGGGTTAAAGGTATTAACCATACATCATTAAGAAAATGACTATAAGGACTTTAATTATGGATGTCAATGCTAATACACATCAAGCTTATAAACGACGGAGAACCATTTGTTACGAAATTTTAACTTTGAACCTTGATGCTAAGATATATCTTAATGAGTGGACATGAATTTTTATGGGGTTACCAATGTATGTCACCATGAAATTTAAACAACTAAGGGGAAATAACTTAATTGGGGACATCAACAGAAATAAATTATACATGTGATGATGAACATATGGGTAGAATGGAGTAAAGTTAAACATGTGGATAACATGGGATAAATAAAAACATGTGGATAATGTGAATTAAATGGCCAAGTGTGGGTTCATAGTCATCCTAAAAAAACTATGGGATATATGATGGATAGTCTGCATCATGCCGGAGATGGATAGTCTCTACTTGGTTAATTTTAAGGTTCATAGTCATCCTAGGAAAACAATAAGATATGAGATGGATAGCCCGCATTAGTTTAAGTAAAATAAAATGTGGGGTGGGTAGTCCACATGAATAATAGACGGTAGTCAATGAGAACTTAGATGGGCGGTCTAATAAATGAGGGATGGGTAATACGGTACATTTGAAATTTTTATATATTATTATGTTATTTTGTTATAACCGCTGTGGATGCAGAAGCATGGTATATGGGTAAGATAAGTAATTGGGTACTGGTGAGGGGAAACACATTCCGCACAGTGGCATGGGCTCATTAGATATCCATTGGTTGAGTCGGTTGTTCACACCAGACTTTTTGTCTGACCCAAAGTTTTTGTTTTTCCCTTAAATCTTGGGTACTCATTTGAGCAAGATGAGAGTAAGGGCTTTTCAAATTTCCTTTAGAAGAATAAGCTTCCGGAGATGTGTAGGAGGCAATTTAGCTAGTAGGATCTATATACCAATTTTCTGTTGTGTTTTGATTTCGCTTTTGTGATGTAATGGCAAGCTGTATTAAATGCCCAATATCTGACTCCGATAATTCATGGGGCATCTTCATATGTCACTGTTGGAATATGTTGTAATAATTATATTTTCTTTGAAGGTGGTTCGTGAACTGGGATTATATAATGACGTTGAAATCTTGTTTTGAAATGAAATGAGAAATTTTATTTTAAATAATGTTCGAATTTTTCATATTCATGTGTTATTGGATGGATGACTCAAGCATCCATAACACTTAGTTTTGGGCCGCAAAAGGGGAGGTGTTAGAACTCATAAGTTTAAATTCGAATTTTCCTACCTCAATAAATCTTCTCACCTATATCATATCCTACCTAAAGGAAAGTAAGAAATCCATGCACATTAGACCAACTAGGGGGATAAAGAACATGAGGCAAGATCTAATGGCAGCTATCAAATCCACGAATACGATGTCAACAATCCATGTAATGTCTTTTCTTCTATAAAAGAAAAATACTATAACAGGAAAAGTGGAACAATTTTTTTACTACACGTAGTATTAAATAAGTAAAGTTGTTCTAAGATCTTCGTTGATTTCAGAGCTTGTACTTTGAAAAGAAACAAACATATAGATTGATTTGACCTGTGAACATAGGATTCCTTGATATCCAATCCACATAAATTTTCCATGTCTTTACTTTTATACATATTATTGTTGTTATTTGTGTTTGGATTTGTTTTTAATTTGAATTGAGCTATTAAGACATTTCACCAAATAGTTAAACAATAACCCTCATAATTATGTAAGCATACAATAATATAATTACTACATTTAAGGCAATTTAATATTCATTAAATTAACTAATTCATAATCATGTAAGTATTCAATGACGTGATTACTTTGATAATTCGGTGTTGTGAGTTTGAAAAGTCTTACTACCAGTTTCGCGCTAGAAGGTGGGTCGAGCCCCTAGTAATATATGTTTCACAAAACTTCTCGACACCCAGATAATTAGAGCTATCAATGGATGCAAACAGATGCAGATATGGCTGTATCCGCATCCGCTTCCGAAAATTTAAATCTGCATCCGAATCCGCATTTGATATCTGCGGACTGATAATTAACATCTGTATCCGCAACCGCGGATATTTTTCAGATATCCGAAAATATCCGCATTCGAAAATAAAAAGCGGATATTTTCGGATATTCGAAAATATCTGAAATATCTGCATCCGGAATTGAGTAAGATTTTTATCATACTAATATTTTTAAACTAAAACAATCACTTTCTCAAATGACAATACACACACTGCAATACTAATCAGTTTTTCAAAGTGGAACAATTCATTTCTAAGTATGTTTAAGTTCATCATTAAATAATAAATTAATAATAATAATATTTTTTATTATAATTAATTTTGGATTGGACGGATGTTTTTGAGATACGGATATGCCCATATCTGCATCCGCATCCACATCCGATTTTCTTTTCGGATATCGGACATCCGCATCCGCTTTTCGGATATCGGATAATATCTGTTTTTTCAAATACGGATCCGGAAGGATATCGAATTTTTCTAGTATCCATTGACAGACCTATAAACATCTCCACTAATAATGCATCTAGCAACCCCCGGTAGTCGGTACATCAATTATACCACTCTTTCAATAGTTAAAGCAGAACATCGTATTGCTAAGATGAAAGCTCGTAATGACCCCACTACCTCTAAATCGCCACTGGGCCCACCTTAAAGCCTTTCCTGGAAGTCTTAAACCTATTTAAGTTCCAGATAAATGAGATGATGTATGACAAGAAAGAATAGTAGCCCAATATCGACCTTCAAATCCAACCAGCTCACACAGCTCCACGACTTAATGCTAACATTTACCAGTTGAGAAAACCATGCAACTAAAAGCACGGGTACATAACTACAAAATATGATCTAAGAAAATCCCCAGATAAAATCCAAAAACTTAACATAGGGACTAGGATTAACTGTCTCCATTTTCATCTCCATTCTTCTGCCTTACCACCCATCGCGCTCTCTCCATTTCTTTCCAAATCATTTCTGCCCTACCCTTCCTATTCTATTTATCCTATTTCTTTACTTTGCTTTTATGCCATGTCGGCCACATAAATTTTGATTATTTTCTTTTGCCTCATGTCAGTTTCCCTCTTTGCTTCTCGGTTATCTTCCCACGTCTCTACTATCATCTACCGCTATGCGTTTCCTCCTGTTCTAGATTTCTTGCAGGTGTAGGAACACCTTTAGGAATCGTCGCTTATTTCTATCATGTGCTTCTATGGTTTCTTCCTGATCTTTGATGTTTTTAAGGTACGCGTTTCGTCATTACAGAATAGGAAGGTACTGTTTCAGGCTTTGGCTCTGTGGGTTTGCTTATCTGGGTTGTTATTTGTGGACTACTGCTACGTTTAATTTATGGGGAGTTTTATTTTTGGCTTTGAAATTTTGGCCATTAGTGACTGCTTGATGTGTCCTGTTTCTCTTAATTTTCCAACGCCTTGTCAACTTTTCCTCCCTTCAAACACTTCCATAGGGGTTACCTAAGCAACGAGTAGGAGTCGGTTTGACGATGAGTGTCGTGCTTTGATGGACTGGGTAGAGGATGTGGCATGTTGGGGGGTTTTAGGGCTCTGTCTTTCCTGTTGCTTTTGCAACTGTATTTTGATGTCATAGAATTTTTGTTTTCTGGTAGTATTTATTGAGGCTGGAGCTTTTTGCCTCCAGCTATTTGGTTTTTGGAAGATTGTTTGAAATGCTTATGGTGCTATTTGGATGTTTTAATGCATAGGCTGAAATGCTTATCGTATTGTTGGTGCGATCTTCTTGAGATTATAGGGAATTTTTGGGTCCTTGGGCTTGGTCATGATGTACTGTATTTTCATGATTAGTTATGTAACGGTTTGTCAAGTAGCTTAGTTACTTTTGCAAGAACCTTTCTGGCTATGGTCATAGTTCGTGTTGTAATATTTTGCAATTTGTATTGTTATCTAAGCTATTCGCTTGTAAGTGTGTGTGGTTATGTAAGTTGCTTGGCATTTCTGACAAACATGTAATAGTGGATGGTCCACTTGAAAAACCAACGTAATTGTTGAGGCGTCTTTGCCTCTCACCTCTCACCTGTAATAATTGATGTAAAGTGGTACGACTAGTATAATCGGACTTGCCTATGCAAAATAATAATATTTTGTTTTTCCTACAAAAAGCTAACAAAAACCCTCATCTGGTTGAAAATTGCAGTAAACCAACTATGTAGGAAAATGATGAAGTCGGCTTAGCTTGTAAGGGTGGCTCATCATGGAATGATACAAAAGATGAAGAAATCAAGGCATTGAAGGCCCAGGTAGAAAATTAGGTGAAGCTTTGCTGGCAAACCAACAAAATAGAGAGAGTGGAGGAGATCTCCCCTCTATTCTATGAGGACATACTCCGACTTCCCTACAACTTCAAGGCTCCAGCTATACAGGAGTATAATGGTACATCTAACCTAGATGACCATCTGTGCACTTTTGAATATCACATGGATATTCTTAGAGTAGGAAGACTTGCTAGATCCAGCTTATGATCTAGCTAGAGCAGCCTCAAGGTGATTTTGAAGGCAGTAGTCCATAGAGATTTATTCATGGGCTCAACTTTCATCATAGTTCTATTGGCAATTCAACGTTGGAAGGGATGTTTCACCAGATTGTAATAATATTATCTCATGTCAAGCAACCCTATAATGAAAGCTGGTGCAGTTTCATAAGCTGATTTAAGTCCAAAGCTACACAGATCGGTGTCACGAGTAAAGAATGGCTATTGATAGCGGTGCCATTGATGGAAGTGGTGAAGCTTTCGTCAGAGGTGTTGAAAGTTGAAACCTAGCCCATAGTCTATATATGGTTTCAACAACACAGCAATGGTTCTAATGGGCTTAGCCAGACTCCTGGTAACAGCTGAAACTACACCACTTAACATCTTCTATGCATTTTTTATCATAATTGATTAATCGTCTTCATACAATGCCTTCCTAGAAAGGGGCTGCATTGATAAAGCTTGAAGCAGCATTTCCATAAAAGGACCTACTTTTGAAATTTCATGCCTCTGGTGGTATAAGGAATATTAGTAGTGAACAACTTTTAGCTAGAGAAAACTTGAATCCTATTAATAAAGTTGTTTCAAATTATACTATTGTATCTTCTAATACATGTAAAAATGAGAAAACACAAAATGGTAAGCCAGTTTAGAGAATTGCATCAGTATCCGGTACCAAGGCTGACACCGAAACAAGTCAACCTATGACCATAGTGCCAACACAAAATAAGAAGAGAGACTATCTTTACATGATTGGCGCTGATGAATATTCTTCTATCTATGCATAATATTTCGGTGATGCGGTATGAACTACTAATAGCACAACTTCATCAAAGCCATATGAAATAGAGGATGAAGTAGATCCAAGGCTAAAGATGAATGTAAAAGAACTCAAACCAATAGATGAGCTAAAAGACCTATAGCTAGATCCTTCAGATCTATCAAAAGTTATGAAAATAGAAAAGAACTAAGTACATAAATACGTGCAGAATCGATCGGTTTCTTAAAGAAATTAGCTGATTTGTTTGCTTAAACTCACTCAGACATGATCGGGGTTGACCAGTCAATAATTTGCTATGCTCTCGGTATTAATCCAGATGTGCATCCTTTAAGACGAGATATTCTCTAGACTATTAAAGGTATAATGCTGTGCACAATGAAGTAAAAAAATTAATGGAAAACAATGCCATCAGGGAATTATTTCCTAATGGATATTCAACCAAATTCTAGTGAAAAAACCTAACGGAAAGTGGCGAACCTGTACCGACTTCACCAACCTCAATAAAGCTTGCCTTAAAAATAGGTTTCTTCTGCCTAGGATAGACCGACTTGTAGATGCAACTAGCGGTCACGAACTACTCACCTTAATGGATGCATACTCAGGTTACAATTAGATTGTCATGTTCGAGCTGGATCAGGAGCATACCAGTTTCACTATAAACAAGCGACTGCACTTCTATAAGGTCATGCCGTTTGGATTGAAGAATGCTAGAGCAACTTGTTGGCTTGATTTTTAGCCCACTTTAGAATTAAACTAACGTACAAAGGTTACTTGCTAATGCTAGGTTAAAAAATTGAATGTGCGGAAGAAGGTAAGTAATTAAGGTAAATGACACTATTGCCTACGTCCATTGTGATGTTCTCTTACGATATTTCTCTCTTACAATTATAAGAAATTACAAGAGAATAATAAGAAAAAGGAAGCACGTAAGACTAAAGAGATAGCTAATATTAAGAACTTGTTGTATGAAAAGCTCTGAGTTGTGTATAGTACATAGCCTTCTTATATTTTCCAATCCTTTGAAGTTGTAATGCATGAGGTATGTATAGTAGCAAAAAAGGATGATAGATAGTTGAGATTATGCTATAAAACTGGTAGGAAGAATGCATGGTCGTTGATCTAGTCGCATGGACAGATGGAAGACAGATGTAAAGGTACAAAGGGATACGTGGCTGAGAAATATACCAATTTTCTTTTGTACCATGCCCAGATTTTGCATTTAATGCACATTAAAGCCTAATGACTTGCCACAGGATTAGTCATTAGTTCAGCTGCCTAGGTACAGGGCTTGGTATAGATGAATGGACAACTCATATACTCTTATGTGCTTTTGTGGCAATCCTTGCTAAGATGGTTGATCGACTACCGAAGGTACGAAGGAGACTGAAAGTAGCCAAGGACCTTGCTTGAGAGATAGTGTTAGGCCGGATGTAAGGTGACTGAGGGGCTTCTTGGGAGCAGCCTAGTCAGCTGTACTAAAGCCGAGCCAAGGATGGATCACGCTTGAGCTGGTCTTGTTGAGTATGTTGGTTGTGTGAGGTAGTACGGAGTAGCACTGGCTGGTGATTGAAGCAATATTAAGATAGATAGGCTGACTTGAGGTTAGGCTGAGAGTGGTTGAGATGAGGGAGCTGATCGTCTTCAAGTCGGGCTAGAATTGACCGGACAAAGCTATGCTTTGCTTTGTTTTTATTTGAATAGCAAGCTGTGAAGATTGCCCAAGGATAAGACGGTCGGGCTCCACCTTGATGTCCCGTTGAGTGAATGGGTTAGTTTGGGACCAACTTGAGTCTTGGCTGGCTTGAAGAATAGCTGAGCGACATTTTATTGGGCTAGGCCATGCCTTAATCGGCTTGTTAATTACCTACGAGAAAGTTGAACAACATTTTTCCCTTCAAGCTCATACCTGTATATGGATGTTGGCTTGCTAATCATGGAGATCTTGCTGATAAGCCACTCTGCCATGCATTTAATGTTATCATCACGTGGCAGTACACCATTGGTTGCAATAGTTTCATTTTTAAGATGTGGTTGAGATGTGTCACATCTCCTATGTGTACGAGTATATATGCATGTCCATGTAGACTTGCATTGAGTCACTTTTATATTTGGACTTTATATGCCATAATATTTGTACAATTGTTGTCAAGTAGTACATCATTTTATTTCCTTTATTATAGCTTATTTTATGGTTATTATATTTACTACCAGTGGCCTAATGTTAATTATTTTTTCTTCCATGCCTTAGACTTCGTTGTTGCAATTAATCTTTACTCTTTCTTAGTTTTTTCTCTTCAGGGTGGATCTAAATCTTCATCATTCCTCTTTTTTCTTGGAACTTACATACCATAAAATCATTGTTATCATTCCCATTGAGCAAGAGGTAGCCTAATTGAATGCTTAGAAATTGCATCGAATGGACTTGTAGTAAAATGACACATTTCTCGTTATCCAATTCATTTTATCGCACGCAGCGTTGTTTCCTTCCCTTCATTACAACCTATTGATGATTATTATATTTGCCAGTATTGACCTGGAGGATTATTACTTTTCTATTTGGTTAAAAGTAATATCTGTCATGATGGAGCCCGCACTGATGGCACAAATTATTTTGTTTGATTAAGAGTTATAAGGTCACTCATTACACGAATGTGAAGATCGATCGGTATGAAAATTTATTGTACATAAAACCAAAGGAGAGAAAAATACTATTCCAAACTTAAATCTTTAGCGAGTAGCACTTATTTGTCTGTCTTTTATTGGCTACTTAACATATAACTTTGACAATCAACAAAAATACTTTACATATTTGTTTTATTATATAGATCAAGATAAGCCTTTGAATTGTCCTTAAAATAAGATATGTTATGAAATTAGTAATCAACTATAACAATCAATTTAGGAATTTCTATGATGGCAAGTGCAATAAACTACATATGTTCCAAGAAGTAAATATTTTGAGTGTTAAAAGAAGTTAGGGGCATAAGAGATCACTTATCAATTAATACAATGCACGCGGCTTCTTCAATTTTTGCAAACTACAGTTATCCTCAACGTTCATGAAATATCCAATGAACAGTAAGTATTTGACAGATTCTGTAGTTATGAACATAGTAGAATCAAATTAATATGACAAAGATACAACAATACTGGCATATGACATATTAAGTGAACAAATGACCTAAGTACAACTAATGAACCATTACCATCTACTCATCAAACATAGATAATTTCATATAGAAAACGCATGTAATCAGTTTTAGCATGGAGATGTAAATTACCTATTGGAAAAAATAAACATTAGCTTATAATGCAACTATGCAAATTCATTTTGTAAAGAAATATATCGACATAATTTACAATTGAATGAACAAACATTAATAATTAGTTTTAGTTCATAATTGATGAATGTTTCCATTGAAATGTCACAAATGGTTGTTTTAGCTTTGAAAAGTGGAACTATTTTCGTAAAATAGATTAAATTTGTATGTGCAAAAATAAACAAATATTATGCCTAATTGTTATGGTATGCTAAACGAGCAATATACAGAGCAGTAAGCTTTCATGCTAGCAGGTTTCATTTACAATATCTTCTTTTCTCTTACCTCATGCTTATCTTTCAAAATAAAGTATTATTTATGCTTGTTGAGTACCTCAAATTTGAGAAATGGGATGTATTCGATCTTAGGAATAATTTATTTACTTGTGTGTAGAAAAAATTATTATCAAGCTACATTATCCTTTCCCCAACCTAGTTATTTTAATGTAAAAATAGTAGGCACCTTTTTGATCATAGACAGAAACCACAGTATCCCACAATATTAAATCACCCATATTGGCATTCTAGAATACCCGTGTGACTTTGAATTGTTTGCATAATGTTTTACAAACTATAACCAAATTACCAAAGAAAATTAATGGAAAAACATACTAAATCAACATATTACTAATTGAAACATGGGATATGCTAAGTTCATCTCTATCTAAATGACTGCTTGAAGAAGTTTTGTTATTGTTAGCAATAATCATGTTTATATAGCCTTGTGTTAATATTACTATCGCGGTTTTGGTGCGGAGAAAACATATATTTAGAGTGCACAAACTATTAATTGCTTGTTGAAACCCACATCTGTCGTTAAATTACAACCATATAAAGATGCAAGTAACAAGGAGACTCGCTATGTTCCTTTCATGATGCTAAAAGGTTTCTAATAGTGCATGTCTAAAATTTCTAGAAAAGAGATATAGCTAGGGCTATTTGAGATTTCATACATATATACAATATGCTAATTTTACAAGTTACTAGTACAGGGGCACCTAGCTGTTCAAATAAATGAAAAATGTTAGCATCTCCACAATTACGATTTATATGCACCTCAAAAAAATGCTTTATTCATAATACGTTAGATGAATTTCATTTAAATTGTTAACGTGTAACGAATGTTTATCGACATAAAGTAAAAAATTTACAGGTCGATAATTGCTTTTTTGGATCCACTACTGAAAATATGGCGCTCATGATCCAGTAACAAACGAATAAGAACTGAGCAAGTTATGCAAGTTAAATTCATACACAGATAAACCAATCAAGTCAAATCTTACTTAACAAGTTAAGGACATTAAGCACACTTCCACTTATTCATCTCTTCATTCAACAATTCTATACAAATATATTTTCTATTGAATCAAATTTAAGATCACAAAAGTTAAATCAAATACGAAATCGCAACATAAGTCAAGATGCTCTCAGTGAAGTGGGAGATGGGATAGAATCCAACGAAGAAGGAAAAGTTGATTTAGTGGCACTAAACCGGAATACATAGGATGAGAAAGGATATTTCAAGCAAGTTATGATAGAATGGGCCTGAAAATAACGTGTAATGCATAAACGTGAAGGGTATTTTTGGGGTTTCAAAAAGACACGATAAGAATCCTGTTAATTTAACTTACTATATTAATAGTAAAGATAAAGTAATGCCATACTGATTGCATCTGAACGGTTGAGATCCCTTTTTCCATTATGAATATAACAGCTATGATTGAAGGAGTATATGTAGAAATATTCCTCTCCTCTTCCACTTTGAACTCGCTAAACTTCTGCAATGTAAATTCTTTCAAAAACCCCGAACTTTACACGCTTTTGTTTTGGTAAAAACGACTAACTTCGTTTTCCTCCTCCTCTCCAAATGCTCTTAAGCACTTTTTGCTTTATCAGACTAGTTTGGTGTTATTAAAAATGTTCATGAGTATCCTTCTTTTGACTGTTGATTTTTGTCATGGACTGCTGTTTGGAACATTGTTTAAAGATGGATCTCACGTCATTGCTTGGCTCGAGCTTGTTCTCTTTGATCATTTTTTCAACATCGATCGTTGCTATCATGTCAATGGCTCGTTAATGCTGGTGGATTTCCTTACCATCTTGCTCTTGCAGTATCAAACCTTGGTTGGTTTGCACAATTTAATACCATGTTGGAAAATGTAGTGGCTTTCGCCTCTACCTCCGATGTCACAACTAAAGTCTTTAGCAGGTCCTTTATGTCGTCGACTAGTAGCTTTTCGAGATCTTTTGTGAGATTCGATGTGGAAGGCTTCGAGGGTGGAAGCGCACCCCTACTTTCATAACAAAATGCCAGTCGGGCGATGCCAAGAGAGTTCATCTGCGGATTCTGCACACTTAAAGTTGGGTCTTCCTAGAGTGTTACAAGGCGTGCGCGTCTTCTTTTCCTTCCTTTCAACTAGTTAATAACTAAATATATTTGTATGCCTAGCAGGGAAGGAGAGCGGGGCAGGCATTGTGCCCCTGCACTCTTTGGACTAAATGAAGCATATTCTTTGGCATGAATCTTGTCTAAGAATTTGTTGTTGTAGCTTTGCTTGCTTGTCTATGTATAACTTGTTGGGTAGCATGTTTATAATTGTTGAAAGTTCCTGTATTGTTTATAGAAATGACTTTTCAAGATTGAGTAAATAACAATGAATGGTAATGTGACGGGTTGAGGCCAACCATTTATGTGAACCATGTGTCGGTCGAGTGTAGAATGGTGGTTGGCACCGACATGAGCTAAACTTCATGTTAGCACATGAGTTCTCCTAAGGAACAGGAAATTAGATGTAGCACGATGGGTGAGCCTAGCATGAATTGGAGCGTATGGGGCTGTGAGGTTCTCCTAGGTGAAACATTGCAAATCGTAAAGTGACCGTTGATCTCGATTCGAACCGAAGCGCAATGCTGGCTTGGGCAATCTTGTTATAAGTGAGTTGTATAGTGGTGTGATTGGCTAGTGTGTCATGCATTCATAGGGACTTTTAGATAAGAGAATTTTAGAAATGAGAACTTATCTGTAGTGGTAAGCCTGAGTCAAGGTGACGATGCCTCTGGCTCTCTTAGATTAGTCGACCGGCTTTTTGAGGGTGGGAGTTGTACCTGATGACCCCGCTTACCAGTAGGGAGCGACTTGCTTATTCCATGTTGTAATAAGCTCTCTATTTTTTCAAGAGTGGCCAAGGATATAGGGTTCTTGTTATCCAAGTCTTCATTGTGGCCGACTATCTCGACATGATCTTGAGCTTTGCTGGGCTCGAGGGTATTTATGGGCGATATGTCGCTGATCGTTGTAGCTGGTTCAGATAAGTTATTTATAGGAGTAGTTGTTGCTGATAATTCAGAGTTGGGAGTGAACTCGGTATTAATTAGAGCGCAGCCCAGCTCAATGGATCTTCTGAGAAAGTTATCGTTGATTGTTTAAAGCTCTTGTCGATGCATGAGGACACCCTTCTTTGCTAAGGAAAGTCCCATAAAATTTCCTTGCCGTCTATTGATTCCCTCTAATTTCGACGACCCTCCCCTGGATGGAGAACTTCATAACAAGGTCGTTGTAGGAGACGATGGCATCCTATTTGGCAAGTGTCAGTCGCCCTATTAACAGATTATAAGTGGGAAGTCAATCGACCACTACATATTTTACTTGGATCTTTATAGCAAATAACTCTTGCCAAACATCATCATAAGTGAAGTAGTGCCCATACGAACAATACCTACACCACCAAAGCTATAAATGGGTAAGATGCATGGGGTAAGGCTAGAGGTAGGAAGCTTGAGAGCCTCAAAGACGTCCTTGAACATGACATTAATTGAGCTGCCCCTACCCAAGAAGGCTTGATGCACATTGGAGTTAGCCATTGCCAGAATGATTACTATGGGATAATGATAGGGGTATGAGACTACTTTCTTGTCCTCAAGGGTAAAGATGGTTAGCTGTCTTGATTCCAATCAGGGTGCTTTAGACATTCTAGTGAATAGATATGATCGGCTATGCCCACTTCTCTTTGATACCAGGACCGAGCCCTCCGGCTGCTGTCGACGATATACTGGCCTCTACATATGGTCAGGACTTCGATGATAACTTGAACATTTGTGTTGTTGGGTGACTAGAGCAAAGGTGGTCAACTATCACGATTGACCCTTTGTTGTGCTTGATCACGAACAAACTATAAGAGTGTTCCTTCCTAGATGAGTCTCTCAATCTTATCTTTAAGCACTTAGGACTCTATTGTAGAGTGGTCGTTGATTGATGGAACTTGTAATGCGTGTTATTGTCGTGTGGTTCCTTCCGCTTTCCATTCCCGGTGATGCTAGGTCTACGAAAGGGTACCCGGTCCCTAGTGGCGAGATATATCACTGCGATATCCTTGTTCAAAATTTGAGTAACTATTATATTGGGCTTGTACTGAGGGTCGACCCTCTGGTCCCTTTTGTTGCCTACCTGGCAGCCACTATTTTGGCGATCATTCTTGTTGCAAGGACCGGCTTGGGTAGGACATTTTGCTTTATTGTCGCTATCCAAAAGATCTGCATCTTTCATTCTCATTATATTGTTTGTCTGTTGATAAAATTTGATCAGGGATGTAGCCAGCAGCTTTTGGATCTCTCTCTACATTTTAGACTCGTATCCGATCCTTGAACATTAGACCATGATTAATTTATTCACATCCACATCGCTAGCCCATATGGATTCTTTGTTGAAGCGATTAACGTACGATCACGAGCTTTTTGAAGAACCCTACCCGATGTTGCCAAGTTCACTAGCCATTATGACATGGATTCTGGAAATGAAAAAATGAGAGTTGAAATTTGTGCAAAATTGGGAATCTTCACACAATTGGGCTTAGGAACTGATGCTTCCTGGATGCAGATTTAGGAACTAGTGGAGGTCAGTCCTATAAGAGTAGACGGAAAGAGAAAACACGTTACTGTGCTAGAAAACTGGCTGACATGGCAATGGAATTGAAGGCAGTAATGTGGTCAGAGGGGTCAGCACTCTTGTCATATATGTCAATAGGTGGCAAGGCACAACGCCGATGGATATAAGTGCAGAATTTAATCGGAGAACGATTCTCCGTTCTTGCTATTAGAGAATGCTTCACCGCCTACATTTCGCGCTTGTATTCTATTGTGTTGCTAGCGAAGAGTATCCATTTCTTCTCTAAGGTCGGCATCAGTCTATTGAGGGATGTTCTGGGTAATAATTGGTTAAGGACTCATCATATGCCTAGGCGGAGTAGGAAATCAGCGATGAGATGGAGAGTGGTGACGATAGGTAGTGAGAGACCTTTCACTATGCATAAAGGGCGGCCTGGAATATGTGGCCTACCCTTCTTCTCTCGATCTTCTCTTAGCCACAGCCTATGAGGTCTGGAATGTGCTAAGAGAGTCAAATGTGCCCTGCTGGTGGCAGGAGATCCGCCATTGAGGCGGTCAAAAGCAGAAGTTCGTAGATGTTCAAAACCTGGTTGTCGTTTTGGTAAAGGGAACAATGATGCCTTAGCTCTATAGGCAAAACCACATTTTCGACGAAATTAATTTGGCAAGGCACACATGCAGCATACCTTCTAGGTTGAGCATTAACACCCACGAGTAGGGTTTCAAGCACTGTCCTTTCTCGGGCCTCAATAGTGTTCATAAGGTTATAGGCATCAGGAAACAAACATGGGCCTGTGAGTATGTAGGTTGACTAGGTCAGCCATGGAAGGAACTGGTGAGACAAAGTTCATAGTTGCTTGGGCATCCGTGTAACGATTCTGAAATTTACCGTTATTTGAACAATTAGCCGATTAAATTTAATTTGATTTAAGATTGAGGAATTTACAATATTTGGACTTTATTTTATATTACATATGATTTGTTGAATGGAAATGTAAATTTAACTTATTACACGGAATTTTTAAATGATTTGAAATTTAAAACGTAAATCAGTTGCTAAATAAAACAGTAAAAATTTTGGTTTTTGAAAATTAAATATTTTATATGGTAATATTATAGAAAAATTTATATTAAAGACGTCGACATTCGTTTCGTTATATTTCGATTTCTCTGGCTCCGTTTAAATCGATTTATACGATTGATTTACGGTAGCGATAGCCGATATTGCATAAGAATCGAAATTTCACCCGAGCGTTAAATATCCAGTTTTCTGTTTGCTAGCGTGTTCGCATCGACGCGTTGGGTACAACTGTGGTCTGCTCCACGTGTTCGGACGTTCGATGCAATATTTTGGTCGTGATACGTGGGTTACCATTTTATTTAAATTATAGTATTGCTGGATTTGACATAAAAAAATTTGATTAAATAATCATTTAGAAAAGAACACGTATTTGATATTAAATTGAACTGGTAAATATATACTTTGAGGTGAATAGTATTTTCACGTGTGGGTAGATTAGTAATACAGGTTAAAATTTTGAATTGGTATGATATTGCGTTAGAATCAAGCCGGAAGAAATGCTCAACAAGCACGCGGCCGCACGGCTTTCCTTCTTTTTTTTATTTTCTTCCACTATATAATCATACGAGAGAAAAATTCATATAGGACGATTACTATAACTAAAATAAATAAAAAATTTGAGCTCTATCAAAATATTTGCACAGCCTGATCCTCCATTTCTTTTTTTGACAAACTCCACCATGCTTTCAATCTCCCACCGCCACCACATTCCCTGACACACTAGCTTCCCTCTCCTCGTCCAGACCTCCGCCACCTAACCTTGTCCATCATCGCCGAGCCAATTTTCCCTACTTCGCATCAAGTTTTAATAGGCTGCCACCAATAAAAAAACAAACCAAGCCGAGCTCCTCCCCTCCACCTCCAGACCGCTGCCATCACCAGCTTTGCACCACCACTGTCGCTTCTCTTCCTACTCCTCCAGTAGTCACCGTCACCATCCCATATAAAAAAAAGAAAAAGAAAAGGAGAAAAGAGAAAAGCTTCATAAATTACTGCCATCTTCTCCTCACCCCTGCGCCACCAACTAATCACCACCAGTCGCCTTGAAGAGTTGCCGCATAGCCCTACTTCCTTGTCCTGGGTTCGGCCATCCTCCTTTTTTTTGTCTAGTCAGAGATATAAAAAAACAAAAATCACACACACACACACGCACACACACACACACACATATATATATTTAAAGAAGAAGGGAGTGCTGCTATTCTGGATTCCGATATCATGAGTTCAAGTTCGTGCATGAGTTGTTGATTAGGGTTTTAAATGGACTTTAGGATTTTAAGGGTTTAAAGGGAACTGAGTTAAAAAACATCAGAATGTTTAAAATGGAAATTGGAATGTAGTAATTGGATTTGGAAATCTTGAGAAAGAAAAATAAAATCCTGTTCTTATAAATATGAATTGTTAAACCATAATTGACCAAATGGTGTGTAAAACATATGTTGGGTTATCAAAGAGATCGGGGTCGGATGTTGACATACTCTCTGCCAATCTCGGAACCACTTTGATAACCGTGTACGCGGTGGATGATCTCCAGAATGTAGTGGTTGAACTGGCGACGTTTACTGGAATGAAGTAAGAGAACGATGATGGATAGCTTTGACACTTGTGTCATAATTAAAATGACTAAAACAGGAGCCTATGTCTGGTCAATGAGGTTAGCTACCTCTAGCGACGTTGATCTTTCGTATTTTACTGTCGTGATTTGAACTCAATGGGTGCACCCTTATGTTTGGATTGATAGTCGCGAACAGCCACGGATGGGTTACAACCAGTCAGAAAGGGTAAACTGGTAGAATCCTACCTTTAGTATTGCCTCACGTGCCTTGTCATATTTATCCCTGTACGAGCCCGTTACGATTTTGATGTAAACTATATAAATGTGTTAAGGTGAATCAATATAAATCCTTAACGCTATTTTGATATTTATTTTACTGATAGACATTATCTAATGTAGCGTACATTATTATATGTAAATAGTTTGACGGATCCTTAGGAGATGAGAAAAACCCGTAACATCTCCTAAGTTACTTTGCATTGATTTATTGACTTTCATGAGAATATTAGTTCTGACTTGAGTGTTATTTTTTTCATTATGCTCGGGTCAGCCTAGGTATTTCCAGTTTGGAGAGCTGGTTGTGAAGACGAAGGCATTCATTTCTAGTTATTTATTTTGTGAGAAAAATGTAACTTGTTCATGTACTTATTTATTTTCCGCCGTGAGACTCTGAGTTGTATTTATTTCTGTGTTCTATGATTGATTCTATTTTACCCTAAATATATATCTATCATTTAAGCAAATGTCTTTGTTTAAATGGTGGGTCGTTACAGTTGATATCAGAGCTAGGTTTGAGTGAACACCTAAGCTTGTAGGGTAAAAAAAACTCATTATAGATAGGGTAATTAATTACCCTAGAATGAGTAGAATCTTTCTTGAGGGAGCGTGTTTTAAAATTTAAGAAAGAAATTGGTTTAAAATATTAAATGACTTTGAAAATTTTAAGGTATCCCTTCTTCGTAAAATTCTTTTTACTAGGTTCTTTCAGTTGACTCAGCTTCTACTAAATTTTCTTGCCCATCCCTTCTTTTCAGGATGAGTAATCGTAGTACTCGAGGCAGAGGTAGGGAAATATCCCCAATGAAGTTGTTGTCCAAGAAGTGAGATTTACCACTCTTTGTAAAGAGTATACACTGCTTGGAGGAAAGAAGTTCACTAGTGCCGAGGACATTGTTGGGGCACAGCAGTGGCTTAAGAATGCTGAAAGGATCTTTGTTGGACTTGGCATCACTGATGCTCGGAAACGTCAATCAGCAGCTTGGCAGCTTTAGGAAGCCGCTCTTGATTGGTGGGATGCTTTTACGGCCCATAACCCAGAGGAATTTCTTAGGCCCAGTTTAGGTGAGATCTATCTAAAAGATAATTTTATGTTCTTAAGACTATCTCATGGAAGTTTAGCTTAGCCTTGTATTCTCCAAATTTACAAGGAAGCTTTTATTGCCCAGCGGATGCCAGAAGCTAGGAGGACGAATTTGTATCATCTGTTAATGGAGATTAAGCAAGGCGAGATGATGGTCGTAGAGTATGAAAGGAAATTCAATGAGCTACCGAAGTTTGGCCCTCATCTGATTGAGATCCCCCTTAAGAAGAATGATAAATTCATTGCTGGCATGCTTAAGGAGTATAGAGAGCAGCTGATTGGTCATATCCATAAGCCATTTTATGATATCATTAATTTGGCGATCTGTTTTGAGAATTTGAAGCTAAATAGGATTTCAGAAGTTTCAGCCATCCCAGCCCAATCTAGCTTTAGTAGCCTTAGCAAGAAAAGTCAAATTTTAGTAGTCAGAGGAAGAAGTGGCAAAGCCATCAAGGAGTTGGATTGCCTCAGAAGAAGACTAAGGACTAGTCGCACATCACTTGCTTCAAATGCAATAAAAATGAGCATTATGCCAGAGATTGTCCGCCAACATCCTTAGCAGCCATTCCTCCAGTCCAGATAACTAGGCGTGACTTATGCCATATCTACTTACAGCCGGTCTATTTCATGAAGGACTGCCCCACTCAGAAGAAGGGCCAACCATTTGGCATCTTTGTAGTCACTGCTTCCACCCCTCCAGTTGAGGAGACCAATCCTGTACTTCAAGGTACACTTTGTTTTCATATCACACATGTTCGTGTTTTATTCGATACTGGAGCATCTCATAGTTTTATATCTGTTAATATAAGTGAGAAGTTTGAGCACAATTTGAAACCCAAACCTGCTTCTAAATCTTTGTGTGTCTCTAATCCCATTGGTGGCCCCACAAACTCTGGAATGATTTGTAAGGGCGTTTATCTATTTAAAGATGAACACTGTTTCACCAGAGACTTTTGTGTTTTGGGCTTTAGTGGGTTCGATTTATTGCTAGGCATGGATTGGCTATCCAAGTTCGAGGCTGTTATTTTTAGTAATGACCGGATCATTTCCTTGGTTGACGATAAAGGTTCTCAGCTAGTTATCCAGTGTAAAATGCCTTGTGATCTTATCAGGAGTTTTGTTTTCTCCCTTGATTTGAATTCTAGTGATCTAGACACTATTCCAGTTGTTCGACTTTTTCCTGATGTCTTTGGTGAGGTTACTTGTTTACCACGTCATCGAGAAATCGAATTTCGAATTGATCTTATTCCGGAGCTAGACCTGTCATACTTCCACCTCGAAGGATGTCGCCTAAGGAAAGAGTGGAGTTGAGAACACAAGTTAGTGACCTTTTGGCTAAAGGCTTGATTGGGACAAGTTTTTCTGAATGGGGTACAACCGTAGATTTTGTCACTAAGTCTGACAATTCCTTGAGAATGTGTGTGGACTACAGAGATTTGAATAAGCTCACACATAAGAACCTATATCCTTTCCTCATATTATTGATATGTCCGATAAGCTTTATGGAGCACAGATGTTTTCTCAGCTTGACCTTGCTTCAGGTTTCCATCAGTTGAGGGTTTCCGAGGATAGAATTCATAAGACTGCTTTCCGTACTGAAGATGGATTTTATGAATGGCTCATTATGCCTTTCGGGTTAACGAATGCCCCAGCTTACTTTGTAGATCTCATTAACGGAGTACTCTGGGATGTTCTTAACAAATTCGTGCTTGTTTTTATCGATGATATTTTGGTTTTCTCTAAAACCAGAGAAAAGCATGAGCAGCATTTGAAGTTTGTGCTCGAAAGTTTGAGAAGCCATCAGTTGAAGGCAAAAAATTTCAAATGTCATTTTTGGCAGGAGGAAGTTCGATTTTCTTGGTTATGTGATTTCGAAAAATGTAGTTTCGGTGGATTCCGCTAAAATCGCCGTAGAAAATGTAAGTTCCTAATCCTTACTTTCGATTTGATTATCGAAATCCTCAATTTTTGATTAGCGCCTTATATCTAATTCCAGGATTGGGAAATTCCTAAGTTACCTACAGATTTTAGGAGTTTCTTAGGCCTTATTGGTTATCATAGGAGATTCATTAAGCATTTCTCTTGCATTGCTACTCCCTTTACAGCTTTAACCCGAAAGAACATTAAGTTCAATTGGAATGAAAAGTGTCAAAAACATTCGATGGACTGAAACAAAAGTTGACCTCCGCTCCTGTTCTTATGGTTCCGAATAGTAATGAAGGCCTTACAGTTTATACCAATGTTTGTAGAAGTGGACTTGGTGTTGTTTTGATGTAGCATGGCAAAGTTATTGCATATGCTAGTAGATAATTGCGACCTCATGAAGTTAAGTACGCAACACATGATTTAGAGTTGTTGGCTGTGGTTCTTGATTTGAAGTTGTGGCAGCGTCATCTCTTGGGTACCAAATTCAAGCTTTTTACCGATCACAAACCCTTGAAATATATTTTCTCTCAGAAGGATTTAAATATAAGGCAAGCGAGATGGCTAGAATTTTTGGCTGCATATGATCTTGACATCAATTATACCTCGGGTAAAGAAAATGTAGTGGTCGATGCCTTGATTAGGAAAAAGGCTATGCTTTGTCAGTTTGTTGCTTCATCCTCTCTTATGGATCGTATAATTGCTAAGCAAAGTGAAGACCCAAGTTTGAGAGCTATTCGAGAGGAAATTTTAAAGAGAGAGACAGACTCGAGGAGATGTTATGATGAGTAGTTGATGAGGATGGTATTCTGAGAATAAATGGTAGGGTTTGTGTTCCAAATGTAGATGGACTAAGGGAGAATCACAAATCCAAATTTTCTATTCGTCCTGGAGTGAAAAAGATGTTTCAGAATATGAAGAGACTTTATTGGTGGGAAGGAATGAAGAGGGACATTTCGATGTATGTGAGTAGATGCATTACTCGTCAGCAGATTAAAGCCGATCATCAGAAATTGGCAGGTTTGTTATAGCCACTTGAGATTCTAAAATGAAAGTGGGATCGGATTTATAAGGATTTTGTGGATGGTTTTCCAAGGATGAGAAAGGGTAATGAAAGAATTTGGCTGATTGTTGACCGTTTGACGAAGACTTCTCATTTTATTCCTGTGAAGTCAACTCAAACTGCCTCGAGTTTAGTTGAGATCTATTTTAAGGAGACTGCCAGACTCCACGGAATTCCTTCTAGTATCGTTTGTGATCATGATCCTATTTTCATGAGTAACTTTTGGAGAGCCCTTCAGGATTCGTTGGGTACACAGTTGAATCTACGTACGGCCTATCACCCATAAACAGATGGCTAAACCCAATGGATCAATCAAATTTTGAAAGACCTTCTTCGTGCTTGCATTTTGGATTTTGGTGGTTCTTGGGAAGACCATCTTCATCTTGTCAAATTCACTTATAATAATAGCTATCAGGTAGAACTTCGTTAATTAAATTTGAATTAAATATATATATATATATATGTGTGTGTGTGTGTGTGTGTGTGTGTGTGTGTGTGTGTGTGTGTGTGTAAATAAATCCTTCCATAATTCGAATCTTTAATTCAGGCTAGTATTGACATGGCACCGTTCGAAGCTCTTTACGGACGTCCATATAAGTCTCCGTCCTGTTGGATTGAAACTAGAAACAGACTTGTTCTTGGGCCTGAGATTATTTTGGAGGCTTCTGAGAAGGTTGAAAGGATTAAGCGAAGGATGAAAACTGCATAGGATAGGCAAAAGAAATATGCTGATAAAAGACAAATGGAATTCGCAATTGGAGATTTTTATCTCAAAATTTCACCATTGAGAAACATGCTTCGGTTTGGGAAGAAAGAGAAGTTGGCACCAAGGTTTATTGGTCCTTTACGGATATCTGAAAGGATTGGTACTTTAGCTTATAGAGTCGAGTTGCCTGAAAAACTGTCTGGTGTTCATGATGTATTTCACGTCTCCAACCTCCGTAAGTATATTCATGACCCATCAGCGATAGTTCAGTCCATGCAGCTTGAGGAATTGGAGATTCAACCCGATCTTACCGTTGAAAGGAAGCCTATTCGAATTTTGGATAAGAGCATGAGGAAGTTAAGGAGTAAATTGATCAATATCGTCAAAGTCAAGTAGAGTGATGATGATCGAGATTGCACATGGGAAACTGAAGATAGTATTCGTGCTTCCAATCCTAAATTATTTTGATTCGGGTATGCTTTTTAATCTTAACCTATCTCTTGATTCTTTTTTGGCCTTTGAATTTCACCCTTTTCGAGGACGAAAAGTTTTGAATGGGGACGGATGTAACGATTTTGAAATTTATCGTTATTTGAACAATTAATCGATTAAACTTAATTTGATTTAAGTTTGAGGAATTTAAATGATTTGGATTTTATTTTAAGTTATGTATGATTTGTTAAATGGAATAAAATGTAAACTTGACTTATTAAACGAAAGTTTTGAACGATTTGAAATATAAAACGTAAATCAGTTGCTGAATAAAACAGCGAAATTTTGGGTTTATGAAAATTAAATATTTTATATGAAAAAATTGTAGAAAAAATTGTAATAAATATGTCGACGTTCGTTTCGTCATATTTCAATTTCGCTGCCTCCGTTTAAATCGATCTATACGATTGATTTACGGTAGCGACAGCCGACATTGCATAAGAATCAAAATTTCACCTAAGCGTTAAATATCCAATTTTCTATTTGTTAGCGTGTTGATGAGTACAACTGTGGTCTGTTCCACATTTTCGAATGTTCAGTGCAATATTTTGGTCGTGATACATGGTTACCATTTTATTTAAGTTATAATGTTGCTAGATTTGAACATAAATTTTTTGGTTAAACGGCCGTTTGGGAAAGAACATGTATTTGATATTGAATTGAATGGGTAAATATATGCTTTAAGATGAATAGTATTTTTATATGTGGGTAGATTAGTAATACACGTTAAAATTTTGAATTGGTATGATATCGTGTTAGAATCAAGCCAGAAGAAATGCTCAACAAGAACGTGGCTGCATAGCTTTCCTTTTTTTTTCTTCCACTATATAATCGTACGAGAGAAAAATTTATATAGACTGATTACTGTAGCTAAAAAAATCGAGCTCTGTCAAAAAATTTGCACAACCTGATCCTCCATTTCTTTTTTTGACAAACTCCACCGTGCTTCCAATCTCCCACTGCCACCACATTCCCTAACACGCTAGATTCCCTCTCCTCGTTCAGACCGCTGCCGTCTGACCTTGTCCACCGCCGCCGAGCCAATTTTCCCCACTTTGCCTCACGTCTTAATAGGCTGTGCCACCAATAAAAAAACAAACAAACAAAGCTGAGCTCCTCCCCTCCACCTCCAAACCGCCGCCCTCGCCGGCTTTGCACCACCACCGCCGCTTCTCTCCCTACTTCTCCAGCACTCACCGTCACCATCCCATATAAAAATAAAGAGAAAAGAGAAAATCTTCTCAAACTGCTGCCGCCTTCTCCTCACCCCTGTGCCACCAACCAATCACCACCAGTCGCCTTGAAGAATTGACGCATAGCCCTGCTTCCCTGTCTTGGGTTCGGCCACCCTCCTTTCTTTTGTCCAGTCAGAGATATAAAAAAACAAAAATCACCTATATATATATATATATATTTAAAGAAGAAAAGAGTGCTTCTATTCCGGGTTTCGATATCGCGAGTTCAAGTTAGGGCGTGAGTTGTTGATTCGGGTCGTGTTGCGCGTATAGGCCTTTTGTGGATCATATCGAGTTATCACCATAGAGGTGAGTGTTCTAAATTCACACTTAACTAATATCATGATGCAAGTTAATAAATTTGAAATCATCACCATTATGTGTTCGTGGTTAAATTGGATTGATATATGGCTGTTGGATGAATTATTGGATGATATGTGCATATGTTGACACGTCATATGTTTTACACTAGTGTAGAAATTTAATTCGAACATTTCATCTGTTATTATTATTCACGATTCTATGATTAGTTGAAATTTTCCCGTCGATATTTGAATATGACATATGTTGAAATTATGGTATTGAAAATGGTTGAAATGATATACACCCATATTTTAAAATTTAATTATTCCACTTGGCCTAGGTAGAAAATTAATTTTAAAACACCGTTTGGTCGAATTAAATATTTTTATAAACAGAGATCGTTTGGAAATTTATATATAAATGATTTGAAATTTTATATTATGTTTTTAATTGGTATTTATTATTTGAATAAACTTAGGTGAAATAAGTGATTTTATTAGTAGGTGGTAAATTTAAAGATAAATGTTTGTAATGTTTTATTTAAAGAAATTTGACTTTTGGATTTTAATTCCCTAAAAGTTAGATTTAGATTAAAATTGCAAAATTCTGAAATTTAAGCTATTGAAGTTAAGAATTTTAGAAAATTTTGAGATGGATTTAAACTTAAATCGGTAACTTGTTTCCTGTATTGAAATTTGTGTAGATTAAATTTTAATTGGAGTTAAATTTGTATATTGACCACAAATGGAGATTTAAAATGTTTAATAAAATTTTGGGAATTTATTGGAAAATTGATTGGTTAAATTATAATGAAGATTTAAATTTTTTTAATAAATTTTGGGAATTTATTGGGAAATCGATTGGTTAAATTACAATGAAGATTTAATATGTTTTCTAAATTCTTGGGATTGATTGGAAAATTGGTTGGCTAGATTGAAATGGAAATTAATATTTAACTTAAAATAAGTTTAATTAAGTAATCTAATTTATTTGTTGTAAATGGACTTTAAAATTTTAAGGGTTTACAGGGAATTGAGTTTAAAAAAATCGGAATGTTTAAAATGGAAATTGGAATGTGGTAATTGGATTTGGGAAACTTGGGAAAGGCAAATAAAATCCCGTTCTTATAAATATGAATTGTTAAACCATAATTGACCAAATGGTGTGTAAAACATTCGTTGGGTTGTCAAAGAATCGGGGCCGGATATTGACATACTCTCTGTCAATCCCAAAACCACTTTAATAATCATGTACGCATTGGATGATATCCAGAATGTAGTGGTTGAAATGGCGACGTTTATTGGAATGAAGTAAGAGAACGGTGATGGATAGTTTTGGCACGTGTGTCATAGTTAAAATGACTAAGACATGAGCCTATGTCTGGTCAATAAGGTTAGCTACCTCTAGCGACGTTGATCTTTCGTATTTTAATGTCATAAGTTGAACTCGATGGATGCACTCTTAAGTTTGGATTGATAGTCATGGTCGGCCACGGATGGGTTACGACCAGCTAGAAAGGGTTGGTAGAATCCTACCTTGGGCATCGCCTCACATGCCTTGCTATATTTATCTCTATACGAGCCCATTACGATTTCGATTTAAACTATATAAATGCGTTAAGGTGAATCAATGTAAATCCTTAATGTTATTTTGATATATATTTTACTGATAGACATTACCTATTGTAGCGTACACTATTATATGTAAGTAATTTGACGGATCCTTAGGAGATGAGAAAAACCCGTAACATCTCCTAAGTTACTTTGCATTGATTTATTGAGTTTTATGAGAATATTAGTTCTGACCCGAATATTGTGTTTTTCCATTATGCTCGGGTCAGCCTGAGTATTTCCAGTTTGGAGAGTGGTTGTGAGGACGAAGGCATTTCTAGACATTATGTTTTATTTCAGTTATTTCATTAGTTTGATTCGTTATGTCAGTTATACTCAGTTCACTTCTAGTTATTTTTTTCCAGTTATTTAGCGTGAGAATATTGTAACTTATTTAGAGTTTTCTTGACTTATTCATGTACTTATTTATTTTCCGCCATGAGACTCTGAGTTGTATTTATTTCTATGTTCTGTGATTGATTCTATTTTACCCTAAATATCTATCTATCATTTAAGCAAATGTCCTTGTTTAAATGGTAGGTCATCATAATCCAACCGCGCCTTATACCCTTCACCTCGTAGGCAAGATTACCCACGTTTGATAGCTATAGCAACACATTACATCACATTCTTTCATTGACACCAAGGTTGAGTTGGACAGCATTGGCAATAGTGTTATTGCCAGGTTCATCCTCATTGGAGTTCCTTCGACTGGCGAAAGGTTGTCCATGCTAACATGTCATATTGAATTTTTGTAAAGGAGTAAAGTGAAGAAAGGTGAGAGGTTTAGAGGGAGTCCATCCTTATGGTAGAAAAATGTTGGCTAGATTTTAACCAACTTCGGAATTAGACTAATGCGCAAATGTTACTTGCTAACACTAGGTTCAAAAATGGAAAATGGGGAAGAACGTAAGAAATGAAGGTAAATGGTACCGAATATAAAGTGATTCGGCAATATCGCCTACATCCACTGTGAATTTCTCTTTTAATTACAGGAAATCACAAGTGAATAATAAGAAAAAGGAAGCACTTGAGACTAATGAGGTAGATAATCTTAAGAACTTGATGTATGAAAAGCTCTGGATTGTGTATAGTACCCAGAATTCTCATATTTTTCAACCCTTAGAAGTGAAAATGCATGAGGTATTTGTAGTAGTTAAAATTGATGATAAATTACCAAGATTATGTTATAAAATAGGCAGGAAGAGGGCCACACCGTTGATCTGGTCGCATGGGATGATGGAAGACAGCTGTAAAGGTACAATAGAATATGTGGCTGAGAAATATGCTAATTGTCCCTCTGTACCATGCACAGACTTTGCATTTATTGTGCAGCTGATGACTTGCTACATGAGTAGTCATCACTTAAACCACCTAGCTATAGGGGTTGCTACAGATGAATAAATAATTTGTGGTTTACACTTGTGTTCTTATATTGCAATCCTTGCTAACAAAGCTGGTCAGCTACTGAAGATAAGAAGGAGACTTAAAAAAGCTAAGGACCTTGCTGGAGAGATGGTACTGGGCCGAATTTAAGGTGATGAAGGGGCTGCTTGGGACTAGTTATAAGCATATGTAATGAATTCGGACCAAGAATGGGTCGCGCTTGAGCCGGTGTTGTCAATATGTTGGTTTCCTGAGGTAGTAGGGAGTGATATCAATCGATGATTGAAGCGATACTGAGATAGACGGGATGAATAAGGGTCAGGTTGAGAGTCGGTTGACATGAGAGATCTGATTGTCTTCGAGTCTGGTTGGCATTGACCGGGCATGGCTATACTTTGCTTTGTTTTTATCTGAGTAGCGGGTTGTGAAGGCTACCTTGGGACAAAATGACCATGCTTCACCTTAATGTCATGCTGAGTGGATGGCTAGTTTGGGACTAACTTGAGTGTAAACCAACTTAAAGGGGCAGGCTTGAAGAATAGTCGGGTCACTATTGATTGGGCCAAGCCATGCCTTAATCAGCTTACTAATTAATTATGTAAAATCGAGTAATAGAACCTATCAAATATGGGAATATGGTATTCTTTGAGTAGATTATAAAGACGTGAAGGTATATGTAAGTGACATGCTTGTGAATTCTAGAAAATCTCCTAGCCATGTGCATGACCTAGAAGGGACTTCAGTAACCCTTTGAAAATTCAACGTGAAGTAAAATTATCTTAAGTACACCTTTTCCATCCCATTAGAAAAGTTTCTCGAATGTATAGTAACTTCCAGTGGAATCAAAGCCGATCCAGAAAGGATGCCATCACCAAATGAAAGCCCGAGAAATACCAAAGGACGTGATGAGTCGAATGGCAAGGTAGCTATACTAAGCAGGTTCATCACTAAAGTTACTGACAACTGCATCCCGTTCCTTAAACAAATCGAGGAAGGTAGAAACTTCAAATGGACAGAGGAATGCAAGACTGCATTTCAAGTGCTCAAAGTCCATCTAACTAATCCCCATGTCCTCTCAAAACTAACCTCAAACGATGATTTTATTTGCATACTTAGATGTAACTGATCAAGCTATCGATACAGCTATAATAAGGAAGATAAAGATGTGCAATGACCAGTGTACTTCTCTAGCAAAAGTCTGTCTAGCATAGAGCTACACTTTGATAGCTAGCATTAGTCTCCTACTTAAAATTAGGAAACTTAGCCTCTACTTTCAAGCACGTACCACATGTTGACGTCAAAAATGGCTACCAACACCCAAACAGTAAGTGAAAGCATTAAAGATCCAATATTCATCATAAATAGAGTACAGTAGAGCAATATATATGAAGAAATCAAATTAAAATAGTGACAAAGTAAATGAACAAGAGGATTTATAGTGGTTCGGCCGACTCCGACCTACGTCCCCTCTAAAAATTTGCCTGTTATTGATTTATGCTGCTGTTTACAGCTACAATCCGTGAAAATCAAGAGTAAAAAAGGCGGAGTATAGCCTAGTAGAAGAAGAAGAGAACTAGAAAGAAGATCCCTTGTAATGAACCATGCCTGCTATATTTATAGGGGAAGCAGTCGAAATATCTCGCTCAAAATCCAGATCTAGAATTTTTCGGCCAAGGCAACCTGACCAAGAAAAGATTCAGGTCGATTGCTCACCCCTAAGAGGAGTCGGGTAGACCACTAAGTAGGGTCGGCGTCGACCCCACTTCCACGCATGATGGGGCCTAGCGATCCCTTGCATCGGCCCCCTACTCCTCTACTTCATGTTTTCAAAGTAGTTTCCTAAGTTGATGTGTTGTCATTGGGTTATCGAGCGTTCATCGTTGAGTTGTGCTACCAATCCAAGTGATCCATGGCCATATTAATCCAATCTGATCCCTTGAGGGGAAGTATCCCAATCCTATCCTTTGTCTAAGGGAAGTGCCAATCTATACTTAGCCAATTCCAAGGTGTCATCCGCTCGACCATCGTCCATAGCCTTGTTTATAACCAATCTCCGAGCTTGATAATCATCTCTCTGGGCTTCCTGCCATGATGATTAAAAAATACATTTGGCCAAATCCGTTGGTATACTGCCTGGCCAAAAGGCGGTATAACATCTTCCCCACAAAACATGCCTTGCGATAGGAATGCGTGTTTTGAATTGCCATAAGTCCAAAGTCCAAAATCCATCGATAGCCCAAGTATCCAATCCAGCATCAGGTCCATTGCCAAGCCAAATTATCACAAGCTGTCCCCTGTCCACTCGGGAATCCATTAATGAAATCTACGACTGTTCCGAGTCGATAACTAATTCTGAATCCATTCCAATCCTTAGCCAAATCCACATCCATCCAAACTGTTAACCAAATCCACAACCTCGTCAGTTCGTTATTCAAGTCCAAAGCCTTGATCTCTCCAGATCATCATCCCAAGTCCTCGATCTCTCCAGAACGTTAGCCAAACCCGTGGCCTCTCCGGGCCGATATCCAAGTCCGTGACCTCTCTGGGTCAAAATCCAAGTTTGCAACCTCTCTAGGTCATTATCCAAATCATACCCGTTTGAAATCCTGGAAGTCGGTAAGCTAGTCTGTGATCTCTCTGGATCGTTATCCGAGTACATGGTCCCTCCGGACCATTGCTAAGCTTAATCCAAACTTAACGACGATTAAGCCGATCCTATCACTCTTCGACGAAGTAACTCACCCCCGCACTCCAACCCTTTTGAGGCATATAGCGATGTCATGATCCTCCTAAACCGATCATAGCCTCTTCGATCTCTTATTGAACCTCATCCTGTCAATCTCCGGTGAAGGGGGAACAACGACAAGTAAGCCAATCCTGTTGCTCTTCGGTGAAGCGACGTTATTTACTGCACTCTGGTTTAGTGTCCCTAAACATCAAGTGATGTCCTGGCCTTCCTAGGCCGATCAAAGCCTCTTCGGGCTCTTGCCGGATCCTAAATAGTCTCTCTTTGACGAAAGGGGGAACAACGATAAGTGAGTCCATCACGTCGTTCTCCGGCGAAGCGACGCACTTCTTGCATTCCAATCCCCGACTCTCCGGCTAGGCACATGAAGTGATAAATTTTGTACCGACTTCCTTTCTCCAGCCTCGACTCTCCAATCGAGGGCTTAATCCATGTGCAAGTCTATCATGTCGCTCTCCAGCAAAGGGACTCGCACCTTGCGATTATTGCCCCCATCTCTCCGGTCAGGATGATAACCATGGCCTGTTTTGTTCATAGCATTAACGTGGATTTAAGTGTATTAAGATCCATTTATTATAGCGGTTCATTACCATCTCAAAGCATGACTAGGGACCGACCTCGATCCCATACATGTGTAAGTGACTTAACCGTTTTGTTATGGATTTTATTATTCTAGTTCATGCCTACTCGATCAAGAGACGACGACCTATGCCCTTAAGCCGAGCTTGCTCCAATTTATGGCGGATGATGGTTGTTCCTGTTCCATCACCATTTTCTGATTCCATCCAAAGCCAACCAAAGTCTTGCCTCTAGTTCCAAAGGGAATAATGCCGATCCCTGTGAAGGGATTAGTGCCGATCCATCTTCCTTGGCCAGGGTTTACCCTTGGTCGCTCCAATCCATGTCCAAGCCTTTAATTTATGCTTTAAGTCCCAGAATCTCCAGCCTACCCCCTAACTCCATGAGGGTATCCCAGATTATGCTCTTTCAGACGAGCATCCGAATTCTGATTCACACCAAACTCCTTAGGATTGATCGTAGGCCCACAACATCCTGATCGACTAGATCGAGAGCATGCCCCCGAGCCCTTAGGAATCGCTGCCGACCCCTCCCTGTTTAGCGGGGACAGCCCCCGGCTGTTCCATTTCGTTTTCCTACCCATTTTCTCCATTTCCATGATCCCAGTTCTGATTTCCCACAGCTCTTGCTGCTCCAACTCCTTGATTCGAATTGGCATTAGCTCCAGATCCTTGATTTTGCACTACAACAGCTCCTATTGCTCCAGCCTATCCAACCTGCCTGAGGAAATTGTGGGTCATCTCCTCTTGCCTCTTCATCATCCGTACATATATAGCATTCACCATTGTTACCATCTCCTCCCTAGTGACATAAGCGTAGGTCTGGTTAGCACCAGCTCCTATGGATGCCTCCTGACTTCCTCCATGGTTATTCCTTTCTACTAGTGCTCTCTTTGTAGATTTCCTAACCATTATTTCAAATCCAAGCTCTAAATCTTTTCCAAATCGGTAGGTGCAAGAATTCTTAGTGAACGCACCAAAATGTTGATGGTAAAAATGGCCACCAACGCCCAAACAGTAAGTGAAACACCAAAGATCTAATATCCAATCATAAACTGATTACAATAAAGAAATAAATATGAAGAAACTAAGTTTAAATAGTAAGAAAGTAAATGAACAAGATGATTTATGATGGTTCGGCTGAATCTGGCCTACGTCCGCTCTAAAAATTTACATTTTATTGATTTATACTGCTGTTACAGTTGCAATCCACGAAAATCAATAGTAAAAAAGGCAGAGTATAGCCTAGGTAGAATATGAAGAGAGCCAAAAGAAGATCCCTTACAATGAACCATGCCTGCTGTATTTATAGGTGAAGCCGCCGAAATATCTCGCTCAAAATTCGAATTTAGAATCTCCAGGCCAAGATGACCCGACCAAAAAAATGCAAGCCGTTCGCTCACCCCTAAGAGGGGTCAGCGTCAACCCCTCTTTCATGCATGGTGGGGACAATCGATCCCTTGTATGGATTCCCCTACTCCTTCACTTCATGCTTCCATAGTCCTTTCCCAAGTTGATCCGTCATTCGTTGAGTTATTGAGCGGTCATCATTGAGTTGCGCCACCAATCCAATCGATCCGTAGCCATATTAATATGATCCCTTGACTAGGGGAAGTATTCCAATCTAATCTCTTGTCTAGGGGAAGTGCCAATTTTATACTTAGCCAATTCCAAGAGTCGTCCATCCGAATCCACTCAACCATCATCCACGGTCTTATTATAACCAATCTCCGAGTCTAATAATCATCTCTCTATGCTTCCTGCCTTTATGATCATGAAATCTATTTGGCTAAATCTGTTGACATACTGCCTAGCCAAAAGGCGGTATAATACTATCAAAAGTGTTAAAAAAACACACCATTGAAGTGGATACTTCACAAATTGGAAACATCAGGTCATCTATTTAAGTGGGCGATTGAATTGAGCCAGTATGAGATCTCATACTGCCTAAGAAATGTTATCAAAGGACAAGCCCTAGCCAACTTCATCATGAATTTATGTAGTTAACTGAATAACATATTAAGAAAGTTAAGGGGAACCTTAACATTGGCAATTATACGTGAATGGTGCATCAAATGAGCATGGGGAAAGCATTAGATATGTGTTTCTCACATTAGATATTAAAAAGCTATATGGCATAGTATAACTTGGATTTATAGCAACCAACAATGTAGCTGAATATGAAGCGCTCATTGTTGTAAGGTAACACATTAAAATCCATAATGATTCCCAATTGGTTGTAAATCAAGTGTAGGGAAACTACCAAACAAAGGAACCGACCCTTGATAAATATGTTGGATTGTCCAACTAATTATTAAGCCGGTTTGAATAGTTCAATAGCAAGTGATAGGGTTAGGGGTATGCCTTAGGGATAATTATGTAATTTGTTATATATTTTAAAATTGATAACCAATCTTGTTCATAATAAAGGTATTTGATTTTTATAATATGCTTTATTACTTAACGATATAATTAATTAAATTAATAAATTAAAGTATATTAGATAGAAATCCTTAAATAATATGTTATGTGATAGTAATTACAATGTGTTGTAATTATGAGAAATTTACCACATGAATATAACTATTATTTTAAATATACTCAATCAAGATGTTTCGAGAAAAGATATTGATTTATTTATTAAGATTAGAGTATGTAACGCTCTCCAAATGCTTGTTAGTGTATTACTCATGGCTGTTGGAGGGCACCAAGGGGTTATGTACTGATAATTATTGGATACATATGGAATAACTAACTCGAAGGTTTTCTATTTGTTAACATGACAGAGGTTTAACAGACAATCTCGAAGTGATGATATTACATAATTCTCCCGACCTGAGAATACTATTGAACTTAATATGGATACTCCACTTGATTATAGTCAAATCATAGCATGACATCCATCGAAAGACTATAGTGGTGCCTGAGTTGAAATACTGGAAATGAAACACTATTCAATAGAGAATTCTTCTCCTCGGTTATATGAGGTCACCATCATGGTTAACTATAATCAACACATGCTAAAATCTCTAGCCAGAGTAGTATGGTTATTAACAATAGTTATTATTGAACCAAGGAATTTGTATTCGGACTAATCGAGTTGAATGTGGATGATGTTGTAATTTTGACTAAAACCAAATTCCATAAATCTCAGCAAGTTATAGTGTAACAATGGGTAATATTGTAAACAGTCATTATTAAAGGTACTGCGTAAAAAAAGTGAAATTAGATTTTACCAAAAATATACGTAAGCGATTAATGTTCGAATGTTAATATTCGAATTGTTCAATATTAATCATCGACTGAATTTACACCTTTGAGTTGCATAACCATAATGAAGAAACTCTAAAAAATCCATATGATGGAATTAATTTATAGTCATTGTAAATTAAGTAATATTTATGAAATATTGATCATTTTATTTTATTTGATGTTTAAATGCCGTTAATGTTTAATGAAATACGAATATATAAAAGTTATGTATACGCGTATCGATATACAGTATCGATAAAATAATTAAATTTATTTTAAATCGATCAATTACTAAATGGGTTTAGGAATTTTAAAAGTCTATCTTGACTCTATCTTGGTCGGCTATGCATGGATAAGGGGGAATTTGATTTACTTTGATTGAGTAGTAATGGAGAATTAAAGAGGGAAGGTTTTAAGCAAGAAATTAGAAAGGTTTCAAATGTTCCATAGAAATAATATCCTTTTAATTCATTCGTTAATTCTTTTCTCATAATCAAATTCTAACTCTCCTCCCCTCTCTTTTCCAGTCGAAAAATCCATGGCTTCTAGTCCATAAAAATTCCCAAAACAAATTTAAACAAAATCAAATTAATACAAGGTGGTGTTTGTTTCTAGAACGTTGTAAAACCGAAGGCTGATCCAATCAATTCAAGAAATTATTCTTCATTCAAGGTATGATTTTTGGCTACAGTATAAGGTAATTATTCAATCCCTTTTATATATGTTATATCATGTTAGAGTAGTTTAGATCCCCTATCTTTATATCTTATTATGCTTATGTGTTACATTATGTTATAATTGTTCAGATCCCATATCTTTACATCGTATTATTTTATATGTTACATTTTGTTAATATATTTTAGATCTCATATCTTATGCAGTGAATTTATATATGCCTATGTTGTTCGGTCTTTTGTTTGCTATTGTTTTAAAAATAAAAAAATCTTGATTTTAAACTGATTTTAGTTAGTCGAAATAATTTTATAATATATTTATATACAAATATACATGATATACATAAACAAACAACTTGAAATTCTTCTATAGAATTGATTGTATATTTCACACACATACACACACACATCCATGTGTGTGTTATTTTGAATATAAAATACTTCTGGTTGTTGTATACATATGTTCATATATATTGTTTTAATTCAAAATTTATAAAAGGACTTTTGTGTAAAATTATAGATTTACTATTGAGTTCCTTCCTATGTCAAAACCTATATTTCAAATTGTCAATTTTAAGTTGTAAAACATATAAAATTATGAGTTATATATATATATATATATATACATATATCTGTATATGTTTTATTTTCAATTTAAATATAGTTTATTGTTATTTATATATGTTTACATATATTAGCTAGTTCAAAGTTTACAAAACGGATTTTGTGTGAAATTATAGATTTTATATTGAACTTCTTCGGTCAAAACTAAATATCAGATTGTTGATTTTAGATTTTAAAACATGTAAAATAGTCAAAATCAATTTTAACATGTACACACACATGGATATATATATATATATATATATATATATATATTAGCACCAGAATTGGTTACTAACACTCTTGAGTAGAATTATATAGAGAGATTAATGAATAAATTAAATCAAAACAGAGGAATATCACAGTAAAATGTAATTTGAATAGTAGAAAACAAGAGCACCAGAATTATAGTGGTTCGGCGTAACTTCCTACGTCCACTTTGAATGAAATCTTTATTACTTATTCAATGAATTGAATACAAATAAAATCCGTACACAGACAACTCGAGTACAAATTTTGACAGCAAAGAAATGGGTATAAAAAACGGCAGAGTCTCCCTGGAGTTCCCGAAAAAAGGCCCCTTTCACTGCACCCCACTATTTATAGACAAAAATAGGCTGGTTCACTTGCGTAGGCCCATGACCAAGATGACTCCGCCCATATATGGTAATTTCAAGTTGGCCGGTCCAGGCGTACCGAACGACTCTTAGCCGACCGAGAAATGCCGAACAAGTATGGCTGGTCGGTGGTCATTTAGCAAATGACTCGAAGTAAGCTTTCAAAGGACTTAGAGTAACTTGTAGTGGATCTCGAAGTAAAACAATGTCGAACCTCACTTCGTTGTTGACTCCAAGAGTAGGCTAATTCCCTTAGCGTGCACCGAACCAGATACACCGAACAACCGTGCCGAACCACTCCTAATCGAACGACAATAGCTTCCCAACCATGACGGAACGATACCTACTAGCTCGTCTATGCTGAACGACATTTGCTGGACTATCCAGACCGAACCACTTTGAATGAAACTCTCCGAGACCGATCAAGAAAAGCTGAGCCACTCTTCACTGAGTATCTAGACCGAGCCGAATTTAGCCGAACGACTAAGGCCAAACCACACCAACTCATGATGTTCGAAATCATCTCGACCGAGCGACTTGCTCTTGCCAACCTTAGACGAACCGCCCTGGCTCCACTTCAACGCTAAGTTGCCTTGGCAGAGCCAATGTTACACATACCGAGCCACATACAAGCTGATCTGAACTCTAGCTACACTGGTCTCTTATACTTCCACCTCTTCCTTAACTTGAGTCTCGTCAAAATCCAACCATAGGCTCTACGACCATCACCAAGCAGTCGGGCCAAAGTGTCGTGTAACATTTGCCCCCCAAAGCTCGTCACGTGAATCAACACGACATGCTTTGAATTTGCAGCCAACCCTCACTTCTAGAAGTTAGCCCATCTAGAACGATAATCATCTGTCTTTAAGTTCTGTTTTTCATTTTTTGAAAGCTGAGTGTATACGACCTCACGAAGGCAGAATCATAGCGAAACATTACCTGTGCACAAACTCATATATATACATATATATATATATATATATATTCATATAAGTGTGTGTGTGTGTGTGTATTATTATTAAGGAAGGGTTCAGCATATGAGGGGCGATCCACTCGTTCGTCCTACCCGGACTGGATCGGTATATCGCCTTGCCGAACCACTGGAACATGACGACCGGTCTCTAAAGGCACAGCGTTTCGCCTTCCCCTCTCCATATAAATGCCCCGACCCTTACTTTATCTTCCCACTTTTACTTCATTGTTCCTTTTCTATCAGTTTTACTCAGAAAACCCAAACTCCATTTCTTTATTGAACTGCTATACCCCTCCGCTCAATCATCCTTTCCAACTCCCTCCCTAGCCATTCTCGACTCTAAGTTTCAAGAAGCACTCGTCTCGCCCTTAAATTATCGTATAGGTGAGGTTCCATAAGTTAGTATGAATTTCCAAACCCTATCCTTTAGAACTCGAATTAGAGGGCCGTGTCACAAAGGAATTCGGCTTAGCGTGGTAAGCACGAGAGGAGAGGAACGCAGTGAATAGGTGCCCGGGCATCAATGACGAAATGCTTTTCGTATGAGTAGACTTTGACTTGGGGAAACAACCATGGATGACTTTAGGAAGCGAGGATGGAGAAGTGTAGGCGTAGGCAGTTGATTGCTTTGCTTCAGTGAGGAGGTTATCGTTCCAAGCGAGGGAGAGACGGTAGGAGTTTGTAAGAGTAGTGGGCATAGGTCAAGTGAGGCATTCGGGAATTAGAGAGGGAAATAGTACGTAAGTGGGTCGGTCGGTAATTTAGGGGAGAGCAGTTCGATACCGAATGGTGTAAAGAGGCTCGATGACTAGGTTCGCATTATTGGCCGGTATTGGGCATTGGCTGTGGCTTGGGAGGAGTCTAGGGTAGTAGTTCGGTAAAGGTCCGGCGAGGTCGTTTGGTGACTTGAGATAGGTAGTGAGAGAGTGGGTCGGCATTGGTAATTAGAATTGTTTTAACCCGAACATAAGACACATTTGAGTAACTTACTTCCATAACCAATCTTAAGCAAATTGGACAAAGCATACAAGCCTAAGAATTTAACTTGAACTAACTCCCCAATAACTTGAACGATCTTAAACGCAAACTTAACTCAACAAATGCAAACGACAGCCTTCATACTCTATGATGCCAATGTTCAACTCCAAAACCACTCTGTCAACCATATAACAAACTGTAGGAGACGTTCAGCGATGACGGTCTTCGAGGACAATAACTTAAAGGTCTATCATGACATACTCGTGTTTGAAACTTTAATTTTTCTTGCACTCGCATTTAAGTCGTAGCACTAGTCCACACACAACATAAGGGGAGGTATTATAATCGTTATATCTGATATCGATTGTCTTTCAAGTATGGTTCAAACAGGTATCTACCCACATTCAACGCTCGTTTAAGATGTCCAAAAGATCGAGCTTTGCTACAGTTTCTGACAAGCCTGAGCCAAGTTCTCAGCAAGAGGTAGTAGGAACTTTGAATCCACTGATAACCTTTACGCAAGATATCCCAAATCCATCTGCTGCAGTCATTGGCCCGACCCTTGATGTTATAGATGGAGCAGTTATCGTGGATAATCCGAATGATTCACAAGCTTCAAAAATCGGTGAAATCGCTCTTCGTTGGTTACGTTCCATTCATGGAATTCCCTTTGACGACGTTTTAGTTCCGTCGGGGCAAGATCAGCCTCACTTGCCCCCAACCGGGTATGCAGCGTGCAACAAATTCATATGCTGGGTTGGAAGTGTGCCACCTTTCAACTCATTTCTCCGTGAGGTGTTGTGGTATATCAGGATTGCTCCGGCACAGCTTCACCCCAACAGTCATGCATTTATTCATGGCACTTGCATTCTATTTATGAGCACCTTATTCAGGCTCCCTACTCCTGAGGATATCTGCTACATTTGTCGCTTCAAAAGACAGTCCGACAGTCCATCCTTCATATTTCTTGAGCCATACTCTAAGTGTCAGATCCTGACGGGAGCCTGGAGTAAATTCTCCCAATATAAGCAAAAATGGTTTTATGTACGCTGCCACCTAGCTTTGTGAGAAGATGGCTGGAAGGAAGTAAGTTTCATTTCCGAACTCAATATTTGTCTAAGGCACGAAGTGCATTCTTTCTAAAGTTCTTTTGACTCTTACAGGTATCAACACATGTCCCGAAGGCACTAGGTATTCTGAGGCCGTCAAGGCTATTCGAGCTATTCCCGTGGAAGATCGGGAGATCAAATCTGTTATTTCCAAAGAATCACTTTTAAAGTTTGGATTGATGGCGGAAGGTCGTCAAACTAGCTCCCAACTAGCGCCATTACAACCAGATCCACGGTGGAGAAAAGCAAAGATCAGGCCAGGTCTTCGTTTCCCCTACCGGCGGGTCCCCCGACACACCCGAGGAAGGTGAAATTAAAGAGGCCGAGGTGTCAAGAGCGTCTGATGAGAATATAAGTCCCGATTCAGCACCGGTGACTAATGTACCCGACATCAATATACCGCCTCCTCCTTCAAAGCGGAAAAATAAATTAGCTTACAAACAGAGAAAGAAAATAGTGGGTGGAACCTCAAAAGTTACAATTACTCCAGTTGAGAAAGAGTCGTCTCCCCAACATCTAGAGGAACCACTTAAAGGTCTATCAGATCTGACCATCCCTGACGACTTGCTTAGTTAGGGTTTCAATGATCTAGTGGCCTTGGGACTTAACTCGCTCCCGAGAGGCGATGAAGGCGATCATGTTCATCACCCGGAAGAAAAAACTCCGATAAGTAAAGCAAAAGAAACTGGTCCGTCGGGGGAAAACACTAGAACACACATGAACACTCATACTTCACATTACACCTAAGTTTTAGCCATCATGAGATTCTCACTTACTCATCCTCTCTTGGTTTCTGTGTAGGTGATATGGGGCACACACACGGCTTCGACCGCCTTCGCAGGTCCTCTATCTTCCACTACTTCGATCGAGATTCGGGATTAGGTAGACGTCGTGACAGAGATGGTAGTGTCCATAGAGACTACCGTCCTAGAGACTCATTGTCTTCCCGAAGAAAAACTTATAGCCACTCTTTGTATCCCAATGATCCTCCCCTCATTCAGAGCACAATAGGGAGAAAAATCTACTCAGAGGGGATCTCAATCTGAAGCTCCTCGTGACCAACATTCCGGCTCGTTTAGCACTAAGCAATCTCGTGAGCCCCATAAGCAGTTGGTGACTCCGGCTAAGAAAACTCTTCTAATCTCTGCACATGATCCATGGATAGCCAAATGATTAGCCGAGTTTAAAGCCACATTTCCGAAGGTATGCTTCGACGGGCTAAAATTTCTTCTTGCGATCCACCCAATTCCAAGGCATGTCAGATAATGCGCCATTGCCTGTAATAACGATGTCTATGTCAGACATGATGCGTTTGTTCATTTGGCAGAAAAAGTTTCAATGGAACGTCAGCACGAGATTGATTGCCTGAAACTTGAAGCCATTCTTGATAAAGATATTATTAAAGCCCAGGATGAAGAGCTTTCCTTGTACAAATCTCAACTTGAAGCTGCTCAGCAAAGCGCTAAAGATACAGCCGAGGCAGTTAGTCATTTGGTAGCGACTCACAAAAAGGAAATCGATGAGGCAGTTCAACGCAGTAGTGCTCTAGCCTTAGAAAAAGACTCCATCCAAAAAGAAAAGGATATCCTCACTCGACGATTAAAGAACTGGAGGAGCTGCTGCTTAAAGTGAAAGAAGAAAAAATCGCTGCATAGGAAGAGTCACAGCGATATTGCGATGAAGTCGTCGCAACACGACTCTGAAAGACAAAGCTCGATAAGGAACTTTCCAAAGCTGAATCGTTAAAGGATGCAACACATGAGGAGGGAAAAAGAATGGCGCTGACAGAAATCGATTCTCGCCTTGAGGCAGCTGCTGAAGCCAGCAGGGAAAAAATTAAATGCTTATTCTATCTGCTTATTACTGAATATAATGCTCGAGTTCTCATACATCGAGATCTATCTTTTCTAGACGAGTGTTACCCCGAATCATTAGCTGAAGCATGGGATACTCTAGTAAAAATTAAACAAGTGGAGCTGGGCACTGAAGAGGTTGATGGGGATTCTCTTGTGAAGGAAGTGCTTTGAGGAAATGAGCCTTCCGACTTATCTGCAGCCAAAGTCCTTTACAGAAGAGATTCCTCCTCATCGAAAGGGAAGGACGAAGTTGTTGGCCCATCCAGAACTGAGTCGCCAGCTCCTTCTTCCGCTCATCCGGCTGGTTGCTCATCACTTGATCCTTTCGAGCAGCATGTTGGCTATGACCCAGAGAAACCCAACCTCGATGTTCCCGTTCTTTTCCCTATTCTAGCGGGTGAAACTCCTAAAATAGATGAGAGTCAACCGGAAGCCGGTATGTAATTTTTATTTTAGGGTTGAAAGGACCATCTCTTTTGACGGATAATAAATGTATTCTAACATTTGTCTTTTATGACTTCGTGTAGGTCATTCTGATCCTGAACCAACTCCAAGGAGCGAAGTCGCCACAGAGAAGGAAGAGAAGTTGGGAGAGTCATCTCACATTGGGAATACTCCCGGACCCGATGCTTAAATGATCGGGGTGCTCGATGAGGACAAAATCGAGAATCCCTCACCTGCAGAAGAACATGATGAGGTTGAAATCATGGGCGCCTTCGAACACACTTCAAAATTGAGCATGGAGGATCAAATCATGGAAGAGGAGAAAAAGAAAGCTGAAATTAAATCTGAGCCTCAGGTAGTGGAACTTGATGATCCTCTGAATAGGCCCTTGAAGGTCATTCTCCCCTGTGGGACCACGCCACCGGAAGTTCCTCCTCCTTCCCTGGGCACCACCTCACTAGGAAGCAAGGCTTCCAAGAGAAAACGCTCAAGTGAGGAACCTTCGGAGAAGCCGAAGAAGGAGAAAAATAGAAAAGGTAGCTATCCGACCGTGCCTCAGCCCGAATGAACTCGGATCATGTAGTTGTTTCTATTTATTTTATGGTCGTAGTGAATAGTCTTTTGCTCCAAACTCCAAAAAAGTTGTAATGTAACTTTATCTTAGATTAGTAAATAAAATTTTGTTTCTTCGTCTTCCACGATTCTCACTGTTTAGCTTATTGTCTAACTTGTAGTCGAAATTCAAAATCTTATGGGTTACATAAGCTCTGGCCCTCTTCCACATAACTTGAAATTTTTTTTGAATCGTAAATATTCTAGTCTGCACTCTGGGGACTTCGAGTACTCTAGTCCGCGCTCCGGAGACTTAGAGATTTTTTGAATCGTTTATACTCTGGTCCGCACTCTAGGAACTCAGAGTACTCTAGTCCGTTCTCCGAGGACTTGGAGGTTTTTTGAATCGTCTATGCTCCAGTCCGCACTCCGAGAACTTAGAGTACTCTAGTCCGCGCCCCGGGGACTTAGATATTTTTGAGTCGTTTATACTCTAGTCCGCACTCTGGGGACTTAGAGTACTCTAGTCCATGCTTTGGGGACTAAGAGATTTTTAAGTCGTTTATACTCTACTCCGCACTCCGAGGACTCAGAGTACTCTAACCCGTGCTCTGGGGACTTAGAGATTTTTAGGTTATTTATACTTTAGTCCACACTCCGGGGACTCATAGTACTCTAGTCCACGCTCTGGGGACTTAGAGATTTTTAAGTCGTTTATACTCTAGTATGCACTCTAGGGACTCGGAGTACTCTAGTCCGTGCTCCAGGGACTTAGAGATTTTTATTTTATCGATTGACTTTTAATTTGTGTGTGCATTCATACGCCGGACAGGATAATGTAATTTAATTTTTTCCATGGAATTATAACACACGGAACATCAACAGTTCATAGAAAAACGATTTCAAGCCTTTATTGATTATAACAAATAGAAACAAACTGAATTGTCTTATTACATGCTGAAAATGAAAAACAACAAAAGAAACATATACTGAAAACAATTGCTACTAAAATGCAAAAGAAATAGGCTAAGTGTAATAACGGCGCAAATGCTCCCTATTCCATGCTTAGGGGAGCATTTTGCCATCGACGGTCGCTAGGTTGAAAGTTCCTTCCCCAAGCTTCGGTTTGATGATGTATGGACATTCCCATGTGGGATTCATATATGATGGGATCGGAAAAACTCACTTCAAAACAAGATCACCCACATCAAAGATTCTCGGTCGAACTTTTTCATTATAATATCGAGTGACTCGATGCCTATATGCAGCCGCCCTTAAATTAGCTTCTTCACGTTTTTCGTCGACAAAGTCCAGCGAATCCAGTAAGAGATCCTGATGCATATTAGGATAATAATGAGTCACCCGACGAGAAGGAACTTTAAGTTCCACGAGTATCACAGCTTCAGTGTCGTATGCCAAAGTGAATGGAGTGTGGCCAGCCGCGGACTTATGGGTGGTTCTGTAAGCCCAGAGTACTGTCGGAAGCTCGTCCAGCCACTTGTCTCTAGCCTTCTCCAAACTTTTTTCAAAATTGATTTGATTATTTTATTTACAGCTTCAACTTGTCCATTGGCTTTCGGGTGAGTGACTGCCGCAAACCTTTTCTCAATGCAATACTTTTGCCAAAATTCTTTGAACTCCTACTTTCAAATTGAGTTCCATTATCCGTAATGATGGTTCTTGGAGGCCAAAACGGCATATGATGTTTCACACAATGAAATTAATGAATTTATTGGCTGTGATCGAAGCTAAGGGCTCTGCCTCCGCCCACTTGGTAAAGTAATCCACTGCAACAATTTCATATTTTGCACCACCTTTGGAGATTGACAAGGAGCCGATCATATCAATCCCCTATATTGCAAATGGCCAAGGACTAACCATTTGTGTGAGTTCCGTCAGTGGAGCTCTCGGGATTTTCGTATACTTTTGGCATTTTCGCATCTTCTTACATTATCCACGGCGTCTCAATTCACGGTTGGCCAATAGTATCCATAGCGGAGGATCTTTTTGGCTCGTGTCTACCCCCCAAGTATGGTCACTCCATTATCCTTCATGAATTTCTTTCAAGGCCTGCTTTATCTCATCTTGGGGCGATGCACCGAAATAAGGGAACCAAGAATCCATTTTGATGCATTATTCCGTCCAGCATTACATACCGCGAAGCTTTGCGAATGGCTTTTCATCTTTCATTTTTTCTCTCGGGAAAAGTCCCATGTAATAGGTATTGTTTGAACGGGGTTATCCATGACTCCCTTTCAATTTCCGTTTCTAACACAAAATCTATTTCCATCTCGTTTATACACGGAGCATGCAAGATTTCGACGGAAACCAAGCCCATATGCTGCCATCACCAGTACTTGTGAATTTCGCCGATGAATCGGCTTCCCTATTTTGTTAACGCGGGATGTGTGAAATATCGTAATATTCAAGGCCTGCCAACAGCTCTTAAACCCAAGAAAGGTATTGGGCAAGTCTGTACCCATTTGCTTAATAGTCTCCCCGCACTTGATACACCACCAATTATGAGTCACAAAAGATTTCAATTGATTTTACTCCAAGTTTCCTGGTAAGTTTTAAGCCAGCAATCAATGCTTCATACCCGGCTTCATTATTCGTAGCTGGGAAATTGAGCTTCAAAGCATAACAAATTGATCGGTTTTCAAGAGTTACAAGAATACACCAGCCCCAGAACAACGGTCGTTGGATGCCCCATGGTGTATAGTTTCCATCGAATGGGGGGAATAACATCATCACTTCTTTGCTCGTCTGATATGGTGAATTTTTCAATGAAGTCCGCTAGTGCCTGCCTTAGATAGCCCTCCGTGGCAGGTAGGCGAATCGAATTGACTCAACTCGATGTTCCACTTTAACAGCCTTCTAGAGATTTCTGGTCGTTAGAGCACCTGTCGCAGAAAATGATCAGTATAAACACTGATCGGGTGTGCCTGAAAATATGGACGAAGCTTGTGTGATGCAATCACTAAACAGTAGGATAGCTTCTCAATTTTAGGATAATTTCTCTCTGCCTTCGTTAAACGTTTACTGATATAGTACACTGGCTTTTGAATTCGGTCCTCCTTGCGAACCAAGGCCGTACTAATGGCATACTGTGGCACGGCCAAGTATACATATAACACTTCATGGTCTATAGGCTTTGACAGAACCAGGGGACTTTCCAAATGTCTTACTAGAGCTCGAAACGCATCCTCACAGTCGGGCGTCCATTCAAAATTTCTCTTCCCTTTCTTTATCACATCGAAGAAGGGAATACACTTATCAGTCGCTCTGGATATGAATTGACTTAACGCGGCGACTTTTCCATTCAGGCTTTATACTTGCTTTATAGTTCTGGGCGCTTGTATGTGTCGAATAGCCTGTATCTTTTCTGGGTTATCTTCAATTCCTCGTGCATTGACAATAAAACCCAAAAACTTTCCTGATGCAACACCAAAGGAACACTTCAGTGGATTGATTTTCATTCCGTTGTATCTAAGTGTATCAAACATCTACGTTAGGTCTTGAATGTGGTCGTTTAACTGTCGTGATTTCATAAGCATGTCACCTACATAGACTTCCATTGTTCTACCAATTTGGTCTTTAAACATTCAATTTACCAAATGTTGATAAGTCGCTCCTACGTTTTTCAACCCAAAGGGCATCACCACATAACAATATAGTCCAACATCCGTAACAAAACTAGTGGGTTCCTGATCTGGAATGTGCATCGAGATTTGATTGTATCTTGAATACGCATCCATGAATGACAATAACTCATGTCTTGTTGTTGAGTCGACCAGCTGGTCAATTCTAGGTGAACGAAAACTATCGTTAGGGAATGCCTTGTTCATGTTTGACTAATCAACATAGGTCCTCCATTTCCCATTCCCTTCTCTCCCTAGTACGAGATTAGAGACTCATTCTGGGTAGAGGGCGTTGTGGATGTACCCATTGACTTTGAGTTTTTCCCTTCCTCTCTGAGAGCAGCGGACCTCTCCGGGTCGATGCCTTTACTTTTTTGCTTCACCGGCACGTATTTTGGGTCTATGTTCAACATATGACTCGCTATGGCGGGAGAAATCCTGCACATATCAGAATGTGTCCAAGCGAAAACATCCAGATTCGTTCGGAGGAAATTTGTAAGATCCTCAGTCATTGAGGGGGTGAGTTGTGATCCAATCTTCAACACCCGTGATGGATCGTCATGGCTGAGTAGAATGTCAATAGTCAATCAGTCGGTGCTGCTCTAGACTCCTTAGGTTCTTCATCATCGTCTCTCGGATCTTCGTCCCTGTAGATCCAACTCTGTTGCCCGAGCCAAGGCTCGGACATTACTTGTCAATTTTGAGCAACATGGATGCGAACAGAGTCGTCCGCAAATTTCCATTCTCTCTTCGCTAGGCCATCCCGAGCTCAGCCATATAACATGCACAACCTATCGCTTGATCGCCATGCACTACACCAACTCCTCTATCCGTCAAAAACTTCAAAGTCAAAAACCACAGGTCCAAAGCCGCCCTAAACTCCGCTACGCCGGTTGGCCCAGAAAAACATTATACCAGGAATCAACATCCAAAACAATGAACGGTAGGATCCATACCCTCCTACGTTCACCTTCTCCTAACTGAACTGGTAATTCGACAAAACCCACTACATCGGTAGTCGCACCATTAAAGCCAGGAATACGTGCTTTAGATGGTTTTAGATCTTTCGCCTCCATCTTCATTTGGTCGTACGCCTTTTTGAAAATAATAATCACAGAAATCCCACAATCAATCAGTATCCTTCTCACAAGCGCTGGCCGAATCGTGGCCGAAATGACCACAGGGTCGATATTGGGTGCCTCCACCCGGTCGGCATCCCTGCTCCTGAATCCTATATCATCTGTCATCATTCGCTGCTATTTCGCTGGAGTCCCATCTTTTGAGTTCTAGCAGCATTAGAAATCCACATGTTTCAAGGAATTAGCATAACATTCCATTTCTTGCCAATTCTTGTCTACTGGATGAGGCCCACCGACTATCGTGTTTATGATCAGTTTACCTACGGTTCGAGAAGGTTCCTCAAGGTGACGTGGAGCCTGCCCGCGATCGGGGTCGGACGTTCCCTATTCGCCTTCATGTGGATTCTTAACAAACTGCCATAACTTCTTTTGTCGAATCAGTTTTTCAATAGCATCATGGTGGTGTCTACATTCCTCAGTGTTGTGCCCGTAGGTCTCGTGAAACCGACAGTACTTCCCAGTTTGTTTTTGTTCCTCGATGGATTCTTTTGAGCGTGGTTTTCGGTACCGGAAGCTTTTACAAGTTGACAAATAAATATTCCCCAGAGATGTGTTCAGAGGAGTTTTTTCATTGTAGGTCGGGATCCTTGGTTTCCACTTTCCTGCTTCCCTCTTCCTTTCAGAACTTCCTCCTCCGGATCCTTTAGACTGCTCGGGCTTATTTTGAACATTGACTTTGACTTTTCTAGAGTTACCGCCGGCCTGGTTTACCACAATGTTGCTTTGCATCGTCTCCTTGCCAGGCCCTGGCGCACAGCCTCGCCTCGTCCACCTGGCTTCCTCCCTTCTCACGAACTAGTGCGCCTTTGAGTAAAAACATTCCAGGGTAGCTGGAGGTTTTCTTGCCAGCCAATCACCAAACTTTGAGTCTGGATCTACTCCTCGCATCACAGCCATAAGTACAGCATGGTCATTCGGGTTGCTAACTTTGGTAGCAACAACATGAAATCTTTGTAAATATCCCTTTAAATACTCCCCTGGAGCCTTGATTACACTGGATAAAGACATCATGTCCTTTGGACGAGTGGTATGAATCCTGAACTGCTCCACAAATTTCATTGCTAACTCATCAAATTTGGAGATCGATCGCGGAGGAAGTCTGGTGAACCACATGGTAGCGATTCCAGTTAGGATTATTGGGAAACATCTACATTTAGTCGCAGCATTTGCCCTAGCCGTGTCCGTCAACCACTCATATCTCATTATATGTTGTCGAGGATCGGTCTTCCTTCATAGGTTGGAATAATCAGCATACTAAACTTCCAGGGGGTATTCAGCCTGTAGGATAGCATCCATGAATGAAGTATGACTCCTAGCTATGCCCCAATCATCATTAGATAAGCCCTGATTTTCCCTCATCAACCGCCTGACCATAGCTGACATATTCAGGGTCTGGATGGAAGGTAGCAAGTTGGACTTCGTCCTGCATGACCGTCTCGGCTGATGCCTCCTTGATTGGTGATCTCCCAAATGAGTGTCCTGGGGGCCTGCTTCATTGTGTCCCTGGTGAGCCGGTCGGTCAGATTCCGCTCGTGCTCTAGATCTTAAGTTTTCCATTCCAACTTGAGTGCGATTTTCTAGGTGCAAGTGAGGGGCTATCGCTTCAGGTGGGGAACCTAGACCATTCCTGCTGGATTGATCTACTACACCTATTTGGACTGTTTCAATTCTACGGCGTCTACGCCTGGGTTGTTCATCAAAGAAAGAGGAGCTGTCATATGATGAGTTGGTAGCGGGACTTCTTCCAGCATTCTGATGTCGTTGTTGAGTAAGCTAGATCATGAGATTGGCGTTAACTTGAATCTACTCGTTAAGCTGTCTCTTACTTTCCATGAGTTCTCTTATCGGCTCGTTGAACTCTGTTCTAGTGACAACTTCTGTTTGGTTTAGAACGGTGGCGGTCCCTACACTCAGATTAGCTTGTTGATTGCTGGGTCCTACTTGTTGGACGTTAGCGGTCTCATTGACATTCGCATTGTGGGAGGCTGATCTGGTATGTGGTCTTCCCGTTGTAGAGTTATCATTCGAAACTCTGAGTAGAATCTATGAACTTCTTCTGAATGAATTCGGATCTTCTTGGGGGATTTCTTCAATCCAGTAGCGACAAAGTAGATCCTAACAACCTGAGAATTCGGTTCTCAGCGAAAGCACCAAAATGTTAGCACCAGAATTGGTCACTAACACCCTTGAGTAGAATTATGTAGAGAGATTAATGAAGAAATTAAATTAAAACAAAGGAATATCGCAGTAAGATGTAATTTGAACAGTAAAAATGAGAACACCAGAATTATAGTGGTTCGGCGTAACTGTCTACGTCCACTTTGAATGAAATCTTTATTACTTCTTCAATGAGTTGAATACAGATACAATCCGTACGTAGATAACTCGAGTACGAATTTTGACATGGAAGAAATGGGTATAGAAAACGGCAGAGTCTCCCTGTAGTTCTCGAAAAAAGGTCCCTTTCACTACACCCCTGCCCCTCTATTTATAGACGAAAATAGGCCGATTCACTTACGTAGGCCCATGACAAAGATGACTCGGCCCATATATGATAATTTCAAGTTGGCCGGTCCTGGTGTATCGAACGACTCTTAGCCAAACGAGAAATGTTGAACCAGTGTGGCTGGTCGGTGGTCATTTAGCAAATGACTCGAAGCAAGCTTTCAAAGGACTCGGAGCAACTTGTAGTGGATCTCGAAGTAAAACAATGTCGAACTCCTCACTTTGCTGTTGACTCCACCAGATACACCAAACACTCGTGCCGAACCACTCCTGACCGAACGACAATAGCTTCCCAACCATGACCGAACGATGCCTGCTAGCTCGTCTAAGCCGAACAACATTTATTGGACTATCCAGACCGAACCACTTTGAATGAAACTCTCCAAGACCGATCGAGAAATGTCGAGCCACTCTTCACTGAGTATCTAGATCGAACAGAAGTCAGCCAAACGACTAAGGCCAAACCACACCGATCCATGACGTTCGAAATCATCTCAACCGAGCAACTTGCTCTTGCCAACCATGGACAAACCGCCCTAGCTCCACTTCAACGCTGAGTTGCCTTGGCCGAGCCAGTGTTACACATACCGAGCCACATACAAGCCGATCTGAACTCTAGCTACACTAGTCTCTTATACTTCCACCTCTTCCTTAACTTGAGTCTCGTCAAAATCCAACCATAGGCTCTACGGCGTTCGTCAAGTAGCCGGGCCAAAGTGCCGGGTAGTGTGTGTGTGTAGTTATTGTTTTATATATATGATTTAAAAAGAAAATTATGGCCAACAGACGCATATATAAAGGGACAAATTTGTCCGTAGTAGTGTAATCCAACACTTATAAACATACACATTAACCATATACACTTTATACGTTACATTTGCAAATAGACATATGAGTGTATTTTAAACAATCATTATAATATATTTAATTTTAATTAAATTTAAACTCCTTTTAAGTAATTTAAATAAAATGAGATTTTATTAAAAATATATTATATTAGTACTAATAAACCCTTTAAACGGCATATGCCTAATAGATCGAAAATAGGAATATCTTTCAAAATCTACTTATTTCACCCGCTTTCGACTGGCTCGGTTCCTTCAATACTATCATCATGTGGTTGGTTGTAGCCTTCACTTGGTACATTGGATGTTCTATGTCCAATCTCTAGAACTAGTTGATAGGGGTTCTCACATTGTGATCTATGATGAAGTATTGCCTCGTACCCTACATGTCCTATGATGATTGTGCTAGTCGAAAGGCTATATGTAAAACTCGCTCATGAGGTACCTAGCTGGGTCACCCCAAAATGAATTCGGGCTAGACCATAAATGGTATCATAGCCCAATGATCTATGCGTTCTTTGTTTGCAATATTAGGGCTGACTTATTAAAGCCTACCTATTTATTAGAGCATCTGGAAAAGTAGCGTCTACAATTAGGGTTAGGTAATAAAGTAATCCATCCTACTTAGCTACTAGCCTGACCCGAAGGATGAATTAAGCCTAAAGGTTACCTCTAATAAAAAGGCCTGAATTAGTTTTCGGCATTACACAAATTTTCAAATTCAGTTTAAAAATTAAACACATGTTTTAGATTTAAAAGTTAAGTATAGAATATAAATACAAATTTTATAAAGGTCATAAAGTTAAAGATTTAAACTTTTCAATTTTTTTTTTAAATCTAAAATTAAATTTTGAATTTTAATATGGTGTTTAACTAATTTTTATTAATTAAATAATTAAATAATTGTTAACTTATTATATATAACTATAATTATTATAGTTGAGAATCATCTTAAAATTGTTTAAGATACAAAATATTAATTTTTTTGAAATTATTTAAAATAATTTAATTAAAATTGTTTAGTTAAATAAAGAAATGTTATTAGGTAAATAAATTAAAAGCTAGTTAATAAGTTATATGATGTGTGCATAATTAGATATAAATGCTACAGTTGATGAATTTATCTTAAATTGTTTAAGATAAATAAAATAAAAAAATTGGAATTTTAAAATAATTTAATTAGTTTGTTAACTAAATTAACAAGACTTTAAATTAACAAAATATGATTTAATTAATGAAAATAAAAAATATGATTTTATTAATAATATACATAAGAATATTATATAAGTTAATTAAATTATAAATGGTTATAAATTAATTAAACTTATATCATATGAATGTATAATCTTAAGTGGAATAGAAAGAAACCTGACTTATATTTAAGGAACAAGTACATGCGTATAGTACGTACATCGTGATTTCAGATGTGTCGACACTTGAATCACCTGGGTATTTCATAAGAAATACATTGTTCCCTGAATCGATATCTCACAATCTGTGTGTGTATTAAAGATTATCAATCCTTAATATATAAGTTAACTTTACAATTTATACATTAATAGATTACTTGCATACTCTTCAGTTGTTGATCTATCTTAAGCTAGGAATGTTAAATGTAGTACTACTAATATATTAACTAGACGAGGTAAGATACATGCACGTATTTGTTGATCTTCCTCAAGTTACATGCATTATATTTAACCCACGGCGAAATGGTGTGTATGAGTGAATAACCTCTCTTGATTGTTGATCTTCATCAAGGTCGAGATGAGACTGAGACAATGACCATGGGTTAGGGGTTGTATATGGTATAGTTGATAAAGTGTTGTCCATCGCTTGCAAGTATATGATTTGTTGATCATCCTCAAGTTCGGAATCCCAAGGCAAGCAAGCCTTAACGCCTATTAGAGAAATCAAAATATTTTTATGTTTTCTTTTACGGTTTTTATAAACAAAATAATCTAGTGGATGCCTTATTATAAAAACAAAATGATAACATTTAACCATTCTAATTTTGTAAGAACATATGTTATATGAAGTTTAAATTAATCTATTACAATAAATTTGTGCGGTCGATATTATAAGAAGTCTATCGGTTAAAATATACGAATGAACTGAATTAAGATTGACACAGAAATATAAAATATATTTATCAGTGGATCGTTTGGCATGTTGTCACTTCATAGAAAGAATATTGATTCATCCTTTGAGACTAGAATGCGTAACGCACTTTGAATGTTCATGCGACGACCCGGAATTTTAGATATTTGAAATTGGAATATTTAATTGATTTTAAGTATTTGAAAGGTTAGTTTTAACTTGAATTTCAAATACCAACATTTATTTGATAATTTAATTTTTGAATTAAATAATTAGAAATTGGTTAAAATACCGAATCTTCGTTATCAAGCTGATTAAAAATATTTAAAAGGCTTGTAAAATTTATATTCATAGTACTGAAGATAATTGAAGTGTTAAAATTGAAATTTAAGGTGATTTGTTCAGTATTAAAAATATACAGTTTAAATTGACGTTTAAAAATAGCATTTTGGGGCACAGTCTCGGAATTTGACGAAACCGGTTCCATTGGATCCGTAATATTGTATTATTATCGGATTTCAAATTTCGTAGTGTTTGGAGTTGACGTGTGACTGTACGGTTTGTAAACATGCTGAAATCTATATCGAAAATACAATATAATAACTGAGTCCAAAAGGCTATCTTCTCCATACGACCGAATTAGGACTTGAAACCTTTTTCATTGCGCTCGGAATAGGGGTATAACATTATAAACGCCTAGCGGCATGCCTCTATAGAGGTCGAGATTGTGAGTGCGGAAATCGAGACGATTTAAATTTAAATATAATATATATGTTTTCCCTTCAATTCACTGTAGACCACATCCAACACGTGTTCTCCCTGAGGACACGTGTCTTCTTTAAAGAAGAAAAAATAAAATAAAAATAATAAATTGAACGAGGGCATCAGAATTCATTAAAACCTCTTTCTTTCCCCTTCTTCTGTTTCCACTCAAAATCGAAATCAAAACCGTTAATTTCCCTTCCCTCTTCCAATTTTAACCCAGATCGATTTGTAGTAGGCTGCGATCGAAGAATTAAAAAGGGATGGGCAGTCTCAAAGTCAGGCACGGCTATGCGATCAGGTGAAAGGGCCGACACGTGCGGTGATTGCTTAGAGTCGCGAGATGACAGGAGCAGTTGGTGATTTGTGATAGTTTGGGGATTGGCGACGAATGCGGGGTGAGCCGGGGAGGCTTGCGAATGGAGTGTTATCTGGTCGTGGTGGCTCACATGGAGGGCCGATGTGGTGTTTAATGGTGATGGAAGGCAACGGCGTGGGCATGGTTTCCTGGGCGAAGTGCGAAGGGGTTGACCAGTGGCGATTGTTGTGGAGGTCTGAACGGTGGTGGATGGGCGATTATGGATCAGGTCGTTCGTAGTTCGGCAGGAAGGTAGCTAGCTCCTTCCTTCTTCATTGTTTATTTTATTTTATTTGATAAGATATGTACAGTCATGTTCAGTTGAAAATATATGTATATATATAGATTAAGGAAAAAAAGAAAAAAATATACACATGCCTATTTCCATTTAAAAGTAGATAGATAAACGGTATATATATATATATATATATATATATATATATATATATACACACACACATGCATAAGATTTTGAAAAATAAGGTTTTTAAAATGTTCGTATAAAATTAGATTTTGGAAATCTATAATTTACTTTTATAAGTATATATATATGTGTGTGTGTGTCAATAAAATAAAATAAATATACGTCTACACATTTTAAACTTACTAGTTTATTTAAAAATATGTATTTAAGGGATTAGTTTGTTAAATTAACTTATTTAAGTATTTTAGTTATCAGGAAATTATTTATCTTAGGAAAATTTGTTAAAAATTAATTATTAAGTCAATCTAAAAGGAATTGATTGTTCGATTAATTCAAATATTAATAAACCATACGATGTTATACAAGGTCAAAACCGTGAAATCAAGTCGAGACTGAGGTGGACTGCAAACAAAAATCAAAGATGAGTTAATCTCACTCAACTTGGATTCCTGGTTAATTTAAATAGTTTAAATTTAAATTATTGGTTGATTGATTGAATGGACTGGATGTGATATTACATATAATAGTGTGTATATATATTGGAGTGATTGATTCACGCATTATATAGCGGATGAGATCCTATGCGCCCTGCATGATAGCGGATGACCCTATGTACCGCGATATCCCTCTCGAAGCGGGATTGGTATTTTTATATTGTGCTAACATCTATGGATGAAGGATAACAGGTTGGAAGAATCCAACTGGATTCCTCAAAACATTGGAATTTATTTTCATATTCGGTGACATGTTTTATTTAATAATTTATGATAGATCATATTGATTTTATTGGGAATTGAAAATATTGAATGCTATGGGTTTACTGAATATTATTTTGGGTATATTGAGATATCAAAAATATAAAGAATGGATTCTTGAAGGAATTAAAAAGAGAATTTTTAAGTAAAATAATTTAGCTAATTTGGATAAATTTAAGAATGAAATTGGGAAGGAATAAAAATTGATTTTTAAATTCTAATAAATAAATTCCAAGTATGGGAAATGAGATTTTTGAATAAATGAGAATAAATGAATTTTTAAACTTAAGTGATATTATTTAAAGGAATAAAGGATTATATTTTAAATTCAAGGTTTAAAATAGTTGGGAGAGATAAAGAAGAATTTTGGAAAAAGTATGAAATTGGTATTTACAGTTTAAATAAGATTTTAAATCATAATAAAGGAGTAAAATCTGAAATTAATGGGTTTTGAAATAAAATTGAGTAAGTAAAGAGATTTATTTTAAAATGGAGTAAATTTTGGAAATCGATTTGAAAACTGTTTAAGTGTTTGAAACTGTGATTTAAAAGGAGAATAAGACTATGGAATTTATAAACTGGGTTTACAAAGTGAAATAAGGTATCAATGGATATTTGAAAGTATAAATTCACGATGGAAATTTACAAAAGAATGGGTAATTTATTTTAAAAATAAATGGTGGTTAATTTTTAAAGGTGTGGAAAGGAAAATTTACGGGATTGGGACGTAAATTAAACCGGAATAAATCGAGCAGGATTTATAAATGATTAGATGACTATATTTAAATGGAAAGTGTATTTCCATGTATAAGTTAGAGGTTTTATAGCGGTTTTAAAAGAATGTTTTAGAAAGAAATTATTATTTAGCGGTTTTAAATTTTTTAAAAGTAAATATTTATTAAGTAAATTATATAAGTAACTTATTTTAAAGGTTTAACTAGTATTATGATTTAAAAGATAATTATTTAATATTTATACCTTATAGAATAACTTTTATTTTAAATTTAGTTTTGGCTTAAGTTATGCGTGAGAAATTATTATAAAATTTCATAACTAGTATTTTATATAAAGTGTTTTAAGCAGTTTTTATTTTAAGTGTTTTGAAGTATATATTTTTGGATAAAGTGATTTAAATTATTTAAAAATCTAAAATATTAAGATTTGGTGATTTTCAGTGGAAATAAAACAATTGGGTGGAAATTTATTCCGCGAGAGAAAAAGTGATTTGAAAACTATTTTCAAAGGGTTAAAGTGTAGAAATTATCTTGCGAAGATATTTTGAAATAAATAATTTGGGAAATTATTAAGGTCTGATGGTTGTTTTGGATGTTATATGATAGTTAAATAACCGACTATCAATATTGGCCAATGCGCTGATCATTTCGAAGAGACCGGGATCGGAATTAATTTCCCTAAAACCACTTCGATCCGGTTTGAACGTTTTCGTAAGGAAGACAAGAGCTTGGAGTCGAAGATGGAGCAATGAAGTGTAAGGGCTAATCGCTACTAATCCCGAGGGTGATTCCAAAATGAATATAGTAGGAGTAGTGCCTTCGGTTCCGTTCGGACCGGGAACAGGCTTGTATGGACGAATGCTATCAGAACATCGTCAAGGGGACGATGAGCATTCTAAGTTATGTGTGCTAAAAGGTAACACATAATCTCAAGCCTCGTCAACCGGGAATGGCTAAAACATGGGAGGTGCAACAAGGCTAAGTGGCTAGCAACCAATTAGTGTAAGGTCATCCCTGTCTAGATGTCCATTTTTATTCGGCTGTGTGGAAGGTTGCTGATCCCAACCACAGGGTGATCTTATTCGGACTCTCCAGTAAGGGGTAGCTCCGGTCTTGTATCGCAGGGTATCGGGGGGTCCTCGTTACGCGGATGTAGACCAGGTACTGTGACGGACGGTACCCCAGTAGCCCTGCTGTTGTATGGAATCCAATCTTCAATAAGCGCCTGTTTGGTTTTGATTGTGCCCAACTATTGCTGAAACGTGAGATGCAAGTATTTCAGTTAGATTCTATTTTACTTTCTACAGACCCTATTATAATATCAGACGGATTTGATAAAAATATTTTGGTTATCGTAGGGTAAAAACCCCGACATGTTTATTTATGGTGCGGTCTTATGAGATACTTTTGATTTTTTTAAAAGAAATTTTGGAAACTTTAATAATCCAATTGTGTGTGTTTTCTGACGCTGGTTTTCCAGAACGAATCGGGTGTTATTTTACTATAATACTCAGGTCAGACCGAGTATTACAAATTATAGATTCTAGATGGACAGCTTTGGAGCTCAAGGAGTGCGCTGGATGGCGAGACGTATCATACGTACTTGATGTATATTCCGATGTGCAGTATAAGCTGTATATTCATCTTTAGGAGGACAAGTTATTAGAATTGTCCTGAATAGTGTTGTTGGTTTGTGTTGTACTCTGATAATGAATGTATAAACAGTTAAAGATGCTTTTGTATAAAAATCTGTTGTTATCTATTACATATTGATTTCGCTGTGTTTGTGAGATTCTGATATTGTTTTGTTTTCTCTTCTTCTACCTCCTTCTTCTTTCCCTCAGGGACTGGTTTTCCAACCTTCGATTGCTCGGCATTTAATACAATGGACGTATTGATGTCGATTTTCGGACGTCGAAAAATCGGGTCGTGATAGTTGGATAGTGTGTTACTCATGGTTGCAGGAGGAACCAAGGGGTTGCGTACTAATAGATTGGATTATTGTGAAATGACCCACTCAAGAGTATTCAGATGGTTAATATAACTAAGGTCAAACAAAGAATCTCAATGTGATGATAGCACATAGTTCTCTCGACTTGAAAATACCGTTAAACTTCAATAAGATTATTCTACTTTGATTATAGCTAAATCATGGCATGATGTCCATCGAATGATTATAGTTGAGTCTGAGTTGAAGTATTGAAAGTGAAATACTGTTCAATAGAGACTTCATCTCATCGGTTATACGAGGTTAATATCATGGTTAATTGTAGTCAACTAAAAGTCAAAGTCTCTAGCTAGAGAACATGATTAATAATTATTATTATTGAACCAAGGAATTCATGTTTGAACTAACCGAGTTGAGTTTGAAAAATGTTGGAATTTTGACCAAAACCAAATTCCATAAGCCATAATGTGATATAGTGTTGACGAAGAGAATAGATGTAAACAATCGTTACTAAAGGTACCGCTTGAAAAAAGTGAAATTGGATTTTACTGAAAAGTTGTGTAAGCAATAAATTCGGTAAAAATATCACACCACTATGTAAGGTGACATTTGAACATTAATATTCGAGCTATTCAACATTAATCACTGACTGAATTTACACTTTTTAATCGCACAACTGTAATGATGAATACTCTGAAAAAACCACACAATTTTCTTAATTTATAATAATTATAAATTAATTAAATCGATATATTTTTACAAAATATTAATTATTATATTGTTTGATGTTTGATTCCATTAGTATTTAGTGAAATGTGCATATGTAATAGTTATGTATGCACGCATCGATATATGATATCGATAAAAGAACTTTAAAAAGCATATTCAGACTCTACCTTGGCCGACCATGTATGGATAGCCGGGAATTTGGTTTGATTTGATTGAGCATTGATGGAGAATTAAAGAAGGAAGGTTTTAAGGAAGGAATTGGAAAGGTTTCAACTGTTCTGTAAAACAAATTCCCTTTCATTCATTCATTAATTCATTTCTCACAATCAACTCTCAGAGTCTCCTCCTCTCTTCTTTTCTAGCTGAAAATCCATGGTTTCCAAGCCATAAAAAATTCCTAAATCAAATTAACATAAGGTGGTGTTTATCTCCAGATCGTTGCAAAATCCGGATGCTGATTCCATCAAATTCGGGAGTTATTTTTCATTCAAGGCGTGAATTTTTGCTATATCATAAGGTAATTATCCAATCACTTTTAATTTATGTTACATTGTGTTAGAATAGTTCATATCCCTATCTTTACATATTATTATGTTTTATGTTACGTCTTGTTACTATAGTTTAGATTTCATATTTTATAGCATGAATTTATATATGCTTATGTTATTTTGCACAAGCAAGCCGGATTATAGCGACCATAACACTTAACAACAATATATGCCTATGTTATTTTGCACAGGAAATCTGGATTATAGTGGTCGTCCCACTTTACAACAATGTATGCCTACGCTGTCCAATCTTTTGCTTAATATTATTTTAGAAATTATTGGTTTTTTGGATTTAAAATTGATTCTAATTAGTTGAAATAATTTTGTATATATTTTATGTACAAATATAAGTGAAATACATGCACAAGTAACTTGAAATTATTTTATTAAATTGATTATAAGTTTCATACACACATATTATTTTGTATATTAAATACTTATGGTTTTTTATAGGTCATACATATTGTTTTAATTTAAAATTTGTAAAAGGAACTTCATGTAGAATTATATATCTAACTTTCAATTTCTTCCTAAGTCCAAAACAGGAATTCAATGTTTGAAGCTCTCGTGCAGTCAACAAGGGTTCCTAGCTTCCCAATAGAGGAAGAGGGCTCGAGCCTTGGCAGCTGCACTTTAGCAGCTTGTCATTTACGTAGATATGTAATAATCCCTTAAACGAGTAGAAAATATTGGAATCGAAAAGTGCCTCTATGAGAGCCTGAGTTAAAAAGGGACGGGCCAATGGCAGACCTTCTTACATCCCTAGCCCAAAAAAACATGATCTCAAATTGTCAATTTTAAATGGTAAAACATATAAAATTATAAGTTTAACACATATATATGTATATGTTTATGTGTGTTGTATTTGTTATTTTGAATTTAAATATAGTTCGTTGTTATTTATATATGTATACGTATAAACTATACTATTTCAATTCAAGCTTTACAAAAGGACCTTTGTGTAAAATTATAGAACTAATGTTGATCTCCTTCTTAAGTCAAAACTAAATTTCAGATTGCAGATTTTAGATTTCAAAACATGTTAAATAGTCACAATCAATTTTAAATTATAGAACTAATGCTGATCTCCTTCTTAAGTCAAAGCTAAATTTCAGATTGCAGATTTTAGACTTCAAAACATGTTAGATAGTCACAAACAATTTTAATATGTACAGACACACACATATACATACAAAATTGTTGTTTTATTTATAACTATAAAAAACTATGGACAACAAAGACATATATAAAGGGGAAAATGTGTCCATTGCAGTGTAAATCGCGACACCTATAAATATACACATTAATTGTGTGCATTGTTTACATGTTGCACTTGTACTATACACATATGAGTATTTAAGCGCTCATTATAATATATTTAATTTAAATTAGATTTGAACTCCTTTAAATAATTCAAATAAAATGAGATTTGAACCCCTTTTAAACAATTCAAATAAAATAAGATTTTATTTTAAATAATATTAAATTGGATCTACTAAACCCTTTAGACTTCATAGGCCCGGTAGATCAAAAATATGATTTTTTTTTGAAAGCTACCTACTTCACCCACTTCCAACTGACTCGGTATCGTCAATGAGAAAATTTTAGAGAGAAAATTTATTTTGCAGACTCCTTAGCCAAGTTAGTTAGTGAAACGACCCGTAAATTTGACACATTAGTTATTATTTAATTATCAATAGATGCTTAAATTAATTGGCGGTAAAGAGAAATTTTGAGAGGTGTTGTCTTTTTGGGAATTTTGATATTTCCATTATGTTTGGAATATTGAAAACCTATATTTAAATATAACATGATATACTCCCTTTAGCGTTTCAACAATGGGTATTTTGGGCCTTTATCACTGTTTAGCCCAACATGCCTTTTTTCCAATAAACAGAGTTTTATATGGAAACCGTATGTAGCCTTCACTCCGTCTTTCTGTACTTTTCTAATCCGCTCTTCAGATTTAAACCTCCTGGGACTAATGGAGTTTATCTCTACCAATTACAAAATACGGTGATTTACAAATCAATATAAAGCTTGGCTTTATGAAACATTATTTCACATGCATAACAACATGAACACAATTGTAGTGCTTATTTGTTGTAATTCAATCACGTTTTATTCAAATATTCTTTGGAAGTAATAGACTCAACAAAGAGACCACATCCATTCATCTTAGGGCTTCACAATCAAGGGTGAAATGACGATAATGGGTGATCAGAGGATGTTGGGTCGTAGAAGAGGTCGTAGGCAGTTGATCTAAGTGGTTCGATCGATCTAAACATGACTATATTGGCCAAAAACATAGTCAATGGAGGGGAAGATGAGCTCGGCATTGGCAGGATGTCGGGGTGGGTTGGGGTAGGCTGGGGTGGTCGAAATAGGTGGTGGAGGGCTATGGGGTCGATGATGGCAAGTGGCAACAATCTGATACAGTATGGCAGCGGCGAGAGACATAATGGGAAGGTACGACAGGGCTGGTCATGCATTATCGGGAGAAGGTGACTTTATATTCTATACCCTATAATTATAATGTTTACACATTAAACCCTAAATGTGTAATCCTCACATATTTTGCATACAACTTTCATTTCATGTATGGCTTGTTCCGTCAAGTTCTTGGTGAAATTCTAAACAATTTAACATATGGTTTGCTGACTTTTAGAACCATTCATGAAAATGCATTGGTAGAATTAAATGTCCATAGGTATTTATATTTTAAAAATATTAAGTAAGCACTTACCGATAAAAATATACATCTATTGATATATACATATATATATGTTATGATCTTTTATGATTTTTTTTTATTATTGCGATGTTTTGATACATGTTTAAATTTGGTTGTTCATATGTTTAATTGCTGCATTCTTGTACGATGACATCATATAGTAATTAACTATAGATTTAGGGAAAAATAATTAATTAATAAAATATAAGTAAAATCGTGTAAATTTGGGTAATATATATTATTTACAAACTTTGAATGATATTTTTAAATAATTATGATTCAACTGCTTAATTGAAATTAATGTGAAAATTTAGTAATATTATTTTTAATGAATTTTGAGGGAAATTCATAAATGATAACAAAAGGTCTATTTTAAAAATGGATTTTAGAGAATTTATTGTTAATTATAAAGTAAAGTGTAATTTAATGAATAATAATAAAAGGTTGTATTATGTTGAGTACAATAATTATACGACCATTAGTATGGTGTTTATGGGAAATATATAATAATAATAATAATAATAATAATAATAATAATAATTTCAATAATAGAAATATGTGCCATTTTGAGAATAGTAATAATAATAAAGGTGTGTTTTTAGAAATATTCAGGTTAAGTTATTACTATTTTTGAGATAAGTAACAATAAAAGGATTTATGATATTTAAAGCGAAATATCATGTTATTTTTGAGTTAAATGGTAATGGATCGGTTGTAAAGATGGTAAAGAGATCTGAGCAAGTATTATTATTTTGATGAAAAGTAATAATATTATTGTTTTTGAAAATAATTTGACATAAACTATTATTTTTGATTAAATAACAATGTGTTGAGATTTTCAAAGTAATAAAGGATGGATTTTCGAAGTATATTATCGTTTTGAGAAATTATTATTGTTTTAAGATAAAATAAACGTGTTTTTACAAGAGACAATAATAAGGCAGTTCATACTTAAGTGAAAATAATAGAAATAAACACATTATTTTGAATTATTATGACATATATGATTAATTGTTGTTTGAAACTATCATATGTTTGTTGTGTAGAGATGGAATCGCATTAGGATGACTTATGTGATATTTTACCATTATTACTACGTGGACGTTGTATAATTAATTATGGTTTTATTGTGTTTGTGACATTGATGTTTGTCTTACAAAAATAGGGTGATTAGTACATATTTGATGGGATTGGTACCGTTTCACTAATACAGAGTAGTTACTAATAGAGTAAGGGATAACCCTTGTGACAATTCTGTAATTTATCGTAGCCAATTAACTTTGTAATCAAATCTCATTCATAATAAATGTCATTTTCTTTCCATTGTATACATTTTGTAATGTGTTATAATTAATCAATTGAAGTATATTTAACAGAAAATCTATAAATGACGTGTTTTGTGATAGCAATTACATATGTTGTAATCATGAGTATTTTATCACAGTTTAATAAAAACGTCATTTTGAATATTCCTAGTAATGATGTTTCGAGACAAGATGTCAATGCATCCATTGAGATTAAAGTATGCAATGCCCTTCAATACAGGATAATGTATTACTCATGAATGTTGAGGGCACCAAGAGATTGAGTACTTACAGTGATTGGATAACTGCGGAATGACACACTCGATGGTTTTCTGTTGCTTAATATAGTTAAGATCAAACAAAAAATATTGATGTGACAATATCAACCATTTCTCTTTACTTGAGAATATTGTTGATCTTCAATGTGAAAACTCCGCTTTAATTATAGTTGAATCGTGGCATGGCATCCATCAAAAGACTATGGTTATGTCGAGTGGAACATGAACCCTATTCACTGCGAGTAAACTCCATTCATCAACATTTGAAAATTTAACACCTTTAAGCTTAAGTGGACAAATGCATTATTTTAGTCCTTGTAATAACCGGAATTTCAGTGGGTCCAGATTTTTTGCAAATATGCTAAAATCCAAGCCCGTTGAAGCCAAGAGTTGGGTATCTGGTATTCTGCAAATAGGCAAAGATAAATATATCAGAGCTCAAATAAATATCTCACAGCGGAGCTGACTCAAATATAATAGTAAATAAATACTCACCAAGGTAATAACACTTTCTAAACAAGTGTCTCAAAGCTGGAAAATCTCTGCCATCTATCTAACCTGTGGGATGATATGAGGAGGGGATCAGAACTATAGTTCTGGTGAATAGACAAATTTTACACTTATAAGCATAGTTCTACATATACCGTTCTACTTCCATTTTCTATTATATTAGGTTTATTGGGTTTGTAATACTCCCGCCTCTATACGTGAATCGTACCCATCTACTCTCTAGTAGATTAAGACCTAGTAACCAATATATACGTAGCTACATTGCCAAAGACCGCATCGGTCCTAGGTACCACCCATAGTACCTTCTGTATCCTCCTCGAAAAGGACTCCATCGTCTTGATCCTAGAGCGTACTGTAACTACATGTGTAAAGGACAGCTTCGTGAGGCATACAATACAGATGTTCTGCTGTCTACAATGAAAATGTGAAACAGCATCCACACTAGCTTATACTAGTGCCCGGATATCCACAATGTACCACCCAGTGCGTACCTTGAGGACTACAAGTAATCGTTCTTTCTACTTCCTGAATTCCACCGATAAGGTCTACCTTGTACGGAACTCAGCCAGGGGTTTTCTATATTCGTAAAGGTCCGCTTCGTTAAGCCTATAATACAAATATTCTACATGGTTTGTCTCTTTTCTCATCATAGCTATGGTCACATATAGTCCCACCTCAACTAATCAAAAAGACCTTTTAAGAGCTAAGTGGTCGTGTCCTACTGAAAACGATCTAAACATCTAATTGGTTGTGACCCTCGTCCAATGTCTCGATAGTGAAAGAATCATTAGCCTGTTGGTTTAACTCTAGTCTTTTCCGAACTCACTCTTACCGATGATGGCTTGATCTCCGCATGCGACCATCCTTTTGGGTCTTGCCCACTATAACCTACTTGCAACTTGAGTATGGTGTCATATGAATATCCTACTCCATCATCAACCTTTTGTCTGCCTATAAAGATCCGCTTCGTTAGGCAAGCAATGCAAAAGCAGTCAAGGCATACTTTCTTGATGGAACACCTATAGACCGGCCTCTTGGGGGGCAGCTTCGTTAACCCTATTCTAGAGGGCCGTCTTGCAATATCCCGGAATTTATGGCAATATAAATTTAATAATCTGTGTTTAAATTTAAATTGAATTGATATTTTTTGTTAATAGATTTGATTTGATTTAATAATCTTCTTTATTTAAATATTTAATTTGTGAATTTATTTTAATAAACTAATAATTCTATTTTCTATTTAATAATGTATATGTATATTTATATATATTTTAAATAGATAAGTTGTTTTAATTAAATTAGTATAGCAAAATTTTAATGTTTTGAATTGGGAAATGTGATTTATTTTTGGATTTAATAAAATAACTAAATGGTTTTAAATACGAGATAAATGTTTTATTGGTTTAAAATTCATTTTAACTTAAGTTTGAATATTAAAATAAGTTATAAAATGTTTGTGTTATTCTTTTTAAATATTGATTTATAAAATGTGATTTGTTTATTTTAATATGAAGTTTAAAATACAATTTAAAATATGAAACATGTATTCAAATAAGTTATAATCTCTTTATAAATCTATTTCAAGTAATTTAAAATATTATTTTCAAATGATTTTTTGTATATTGTTTTATTTAAAATAATACTTTGTTTTATTCTTTTAAAAATTATTTATCTATATATAACTAAGTATTTATAAAACTAATTAACTAAGATAAACTTTCTTTAACACGTAATTAAAATACTAATTACTTAGATTTACAAGTGTAAATGTCTTAAAGCTTAAACTAACAAATGTAAACTAAATACCATTTTTAAATGACAAGTGTTAATAGCTTAAGCCATGTGTCAAAATTTGGTTTTAATTTTCCTTTAATTTTAATTTAAATCAAATATTGTTATTTAAACTTGCATATTCTCTTTTTCCTTTCTTTTCTCATTTTTCCCTTTCATAAACAAAGAGAATTTTCAGATAAAAATGAGAAACACCCCACTCTAAAAACAAATCTGCAAGTTCATCTCCTCAAAATACAAAATCAAATGCATAGCAATCTGTTCATCAAATACTTTGCAACCTGCATTTTATCTGGAAAAGCAAGTTTACCTACATGCATGTAAATTCTAATCTGCATCCTCCAAGACAAAGGCCTGCATTCAATTCATTTTTCAAAACTCTGGAAATAAAGCAACCTGCATTTTGTTTTCTTCAATCAACAACCTGGGTTGAAACTGCAAATCAAGTAAAGCTGCATGCAAGGATTTTTCAAAGATCAGGAAGCAAGTTTTAAAAAGCATTCAAGCTTTCTGCATGCATAATTAAAGGGGATGAGCTCTGCCTGCATTTTAATTCATGTGAGTAACTTTCTTTTTAAAATTTAAGGTTAAAAGTTGTTGCATGCTTAAACAAATAAATAAATGTTTCTGGTGTTCAAACTTACTGTCTGATGTGTGATTGCACTTATATGCATGTTGTTTAAATTGCTATGTTCTGTTTTGTTTCATGGTTCAAGTTTTTAATTAAATTCCTATATCTTTAACTTGTCTTTGTTAAATTATAGGATTTAAATAAGATGTGTAGATTAGTTTCAGAGTTTAGATTTTAGGATTTTATTAAAGTAAAATTTAAATAAATCCTACTGTAAAATAAGTAACAGAGGAATTGAATTTTTTTTAAGTGAAAATATAAACAATGCAAATCAATGTTTCAGGATTTTAACTAAAAACATCTTTCAAAATTTTGATTTTTAAAAGTAATATTACAATTTTTAATACCGTATCCTGAAAGCAGTTCATAATTTACTGTATTCAACATTTTGGTAATCACTGTTGATTCTTAAGTTTATTTGAGTTGAATCTGCTCCTGAAGATTGTGTAATGATCTGGGTTGATGAGAAAATTCTTAGATTAGGATTGCATTTAGTTTTGATGATGAGATTTGGGAATTTCAGTTATGAACCCTAGTTTTACTGGATTGGGTAAGATCGAACTTTTCGGTCATTACAGTTGATCGAGTTCAACTATTCTTTGGGCATTGGAAGATGATGGTTAGTCGAAGTCGTCGCCGAAGTTTGGGTGGAGATGGTGGCTGGAGGCTGTGTGGGATCGCCGTTGACAGGATTGGATGGGTTGTTGTCTGACTGTTTCCAGGTTTTGGTCTCAATATCGAATTCGAATTGGAATTGAATTCTAGGGGATCTGATGTTTGTGGTGAGATGGGGGTTTGCTGGCCGATGTGAGGTGGCCGTTGATGATGGCCAGTGATGGCCGGAGTTGGTGAGTGGGTGCACAGGGAGGAGATTGTGCATGTTGGTGATGTTGGGTTTCAGGTTTTGTTGCTCGGGATTGTCTCGGGGAATTTAGGTAGTAACTCGAAGCAATGATACTTGTGACTCGAAGTATAATATGGTAGCTCGGGTTTGTATAAGTGTCAGGTTTATTAAAACCAACTGAAACCTGTTTCCAGGTTTTTTTAAAAAAAAATTGAAGTGAAGTAGAAATGCAAACTAATTTTTTTAAATTAGCTTGGAACCTTAATTTAGTTATAAATTCAAATAATTTAAATCTTGGTATTTGGAATTATTCAGTTTTCAAATTTTAGTTTGATTTAAAATCTAAAATCAAAAAACTGTGTTCTGTTTTTAAAATTTAAAAAGTAAAATTTAAATTGTAAGAGGAAGTTCAAACTGAAATTTTTAAACCTGAAACTTAGTTATGAATTCAATAATTTAAATTTTGGTTTTTGAAACATGTTTGAATTCAAAATTTAAGATGTTAAACCAAAACAGGAAACTGTTTTCTGTATAAATTTTAAAAGTAAATTTTTAAGATGTAACTGAAAATTTAAACAAAATTTAAATCTGGAAAACTGAAATATGAAATACAAGTAGGTCTGAGTTTGAATTTAATTTAAATCTGGAATTTAAATTTAGATTTTAAACTTTTTAAAGTATAAAGGAACATTGGTTTTGAATTTAAAACTATGGGTTTTAACTTATGAATAAGGATTTAAAATGGGTTTAAATTCTGTTTTAAAACCTGAACTTTTTTTTAATTTCAGTTTTTTTAAAATTAAATAAGTTTTTAAATTTAAATTTGTTTTAACTATTTTAAGAAAGTTTAAATAATTTGAATTTAAAAATGAAGATGGAAGGGTAAGTAAAGTTTTAAAATTTTAAGTTTGGATCTGGAATGAAAATTTAAATTATGTTTCAGTTTGAAATTTAAAAAGAAATTTTTAAATTGAATTTATTTGGAACAAAGTGTTTAAAATACTTTATATAAGAAGAATGTTTCTTAATTTTGAACTTAAGAAATTGGATGCATTTAAATTATTAAATTAATTTAAATGGAATATTAAATTATTTAATTAATTAATAATGTGGATGTTTAATTAAGTAATTAATAATTTTAAGTTAATTAATTAAATTTGATATTAATTAATTAAGGTTAATTACTCTATAAATAAGGATGGTTAATTAAATTTTAATTGATAATTAAGATTTATTTAATCAAGTGATTAAAGATAATTAAGATTTTAATTAACACTTAATTAATTAATAATTAGAGATTAATTAAATTGTAATTAAATATTAATTAATTGATAATTAATAATAATTAATTATAAGTTAATCTCTTAATTAAGTAATTAAGAAATGTTAATGAAGGTCATTAACTTGAGATTATTTTAACAATTAATTAATGTGATTAATTTTTGATAATTAATTAGATTAATTAATTAATAATAATCAATTGTTTAAGTACTTAATGAAAGTAATTAATGAATTAATTACTTGGTGTAATTAATTTGATTAATGTGATTAGTTTAGATTAATTAAGTTTAATTAATTTAAACATTTGTGGATTGTTGATAATTACTTTATGTAATTTATGAATTTGTAATTACTTAAGGGAGTAATTTATTAATAATTACTGAATGTAATTAAAGATATTTATTATATAAGTAATTTGGATTTAAATTACTTGAAATTAATCAAGGATTAATTGAGATAGTTAATTAAGAATAATTAATTTATGGGATGAGTAATTAAGTAGTTAATTACTGGATGATTATTAATCATGGGTGATTAATATATATATATATATATATATATATATATATATGGTTTAAATTGAAGATTAATTACTTATGTAATTAATTTATATTGAGAGATTGATTAAATGTAATCAGAAATCATTAATTAATTAATTAATGATTTGGAATTGATTAATTAAGGTATAATTAATAATGAAGTAATTAATGAATAAATGATTAATGTAATTAATTTTAGTTAATTAATTAATTAAGCAATTACAAGTTAATTATGTGTAAAGAATTAAGTATAATTAACTTGTGTAATTAATATTAAAGGTTAATTACTTATTGTAATTAGAGATGGTTAATCAGTAATGATTAATTGGAATGAATATTGAGATAGTGATTACTTAATTGATTTGTAATCAATTGATGGATAAGGTAAGTAGGATTTTTAATGATGAAGTAATTAATTTAATTTATTTTAAATTAATTAGAAATTAAGTAATTAATTTAATTCATTTTAAATTAATTATAGAGGGTGTGATCATTAGATCATTGCTTATGTTTGATGATTGGTATTGGTTGTCTGGTAGGGTTTGTAATCTCAGCTTTGAGATGGAAAATGTATGGATGTATTGGTTGTTTTTGGATGATAATATGGATTATCTGATTATGATATGAATTATCTATTGGTATTGATAATGTTGATTATCTATTGTGTTGTGAATTATCTATCTGTATGTATATAGATAATGAATTGAATTGTTTTAAACTCTAAAACAACTTGGCCTTAAAAGAGACGCTTTGGATTTCGATGAGACCGGGATCGGGTTTGCATATTTGGATATCCGAAAACCACATCGATCCAAATTAACGTTAGGTCGTTAACCCAAGTGGAGCGAGTGAAGACTCGAGGTGTAAGGGCTATACGTCAGTATAACTTCGTGGGTGATTCCGTAATGAGTTGACGGAATAGTACTTATAGATTCGAGATGGTGATTCAGAGTGCAAGGGTTATTGTTGTTAACTCTAAGAGTGATTCCAATATGAGTGTAACGAGATAATGCCTTCGGTTTCGTTCGAACCCGGAACGAACTTGTATGGATTGAATGCTTTCAGCACATCGTCAGGTGGACGATAAGCATTCTGAGTGATATGTCCTATAAAGGTAAACGTAGCCTCAAGCCTCATCAACCGGGAATGGCTAAAACAGGGGAGGTGCAGCAAAGCTTCGTGGGTAGCCCCCACTTGAGAGCAAGATTTATCCCTGTCTAGAAGTCCCTTTATTTTTCGGCTTAGTGGTGCGGTTGCTGATCACAACTGCGGGGTTGTCTTGTTCGGAACTGTTCAGTAAGGAATGGTTCCGGCTTTGTGTTGCAGGGGAGCGGGCGTACTCCTCAGTACGGTGATCTAGGCCACGTACTGTGACGGGCGGTACCCTAGTAGCCCAGCCATTGTATGAAATCCAAAATCCAATAAGTGCCAACGGTTTTGATTGTATTACCCACTTTTGTGGCTAGTAGCTGGAATTTAATAGATGTAACAATTTCGGCTATTTCTTATTTACTTGAAAACCCTAGACACTATTATAATATCATCGGATTTCCTATCAAATGTTTTGGTTAGCGTAAGGTAAAAACTTTTCCATGTTTATGTGTGGGAAGTCTTACGTGATACCTTTTCTTTTCAAAGGTTTTTCAAAGTTAAGCAACTTTAACCTGTTACTCACACCAGACCCATGTCTGACCCGGAGTTATTTCTGTTTTTCTTTAACTCTTGGGTACTCAAATTTTTATGAGTAGTCAAGGGAATTCAGGTTAGGATTCAGGTTTGCTTGACGAATTGTGGAGGAGCATATGAAGCAGGAGGCTTCTGCGTATAGTTATATAGTTTTCCGCTGTGTTGGTATCTCTGAGTGTTTCTGTATTGTGTATTGAGTTGTAATAACTGGACAAGTGTTTATAACTATCTAGTATGTGTTGTATTGACTGTGTAACTCTGATATTTGTTGTATACTATGTAATACTTATGTTACTAATATAATTTAGTCGTTCCGCTGTTGAGATTCTTGTTTTGTTTCTTCTTTCTCTTCTTTCTTTTCTCTTTTCTATCTCTTTCTTTCTTAAGGATGATACGACTTTTTGTGGAGAAAAAGTCGGGTCGTCTCACCGTCCAAGAGTATCCTCACGTCCCGTTGAAGTCTCGTACTTCCTTCTAGCCCAAACTAACTAAGTTGGACGTGCTCTTTTTGTGCTAAAAATCTGTGATGAACTGCTTCGTTAGCTCTTTATCCAGATTCTCTTTGGACTACTCCAAACGCATCTTACCATTTTATTAGACCCCACGTATAATCTTTTACTATGCGTTTAGTTTACTTTTCATATTTTATAGGCTACTTATTTACCATAATCAGCATGCCCCACCCATGTATGAGACCATCAGTTTTAGACCCAAAAGGGAATGCTGCCGGTATGAGCCACTTCTATTATTTTTGCTTATTAACTTAATCCAATATCTAAATTTGATAAAATAAGGTTCTTCTATTCTTTTTTCTTTTTAATTATAGCCTACTTGTTACAATTATACATGCAATTGTTAATTTTATATTTGTGTCTTTCTTTTATAACCTACTTGTTATAAATGTAATTGCAAGTGTCTCTTTTATATTCTAATCTATCTTATTTTATTATGATACTAAATTTTCTTTAGTTCTTTTATATTATACGACAGTCTTAACTTGGGATTACGTTCAACTGTCACAAATTACTTATCATAATAACTGCTTTACTTTTATTCTACTGTCTGTGCAGTAAATGCAGATCTAGTCACATATTCTGTTTATTGCTTCTAGTCTTGTCAAATAATTAACTTGATTATTTCCTCTTCTTTAATATTTTTGACGCTTCATGTTATTTTCTTTTATTCTAGGAAGTGGTTTTATACTATTTGGTTGGTTACAAAAACTGTGCTAAAAATCCATTTTCATATTTTAATACTAAATAATGCTATAAACAATAACTCGTAACTGCAAGATATTTCTTTTATTGTTTCTTTAATGAATGCAAAATACAGTAATGTCACTATTTTGCACTAATTCCAGTTTTTTGTTTTTATTCTTGCAGTTACGTTTATCGTTATTCTTACAATATTAAACTATGGAAATGTATTCCATTTTCTAAACCAACCAACTAATCTATCACTAACTTACAAATAGTGTTATTAGATTTTCTCCTTTTTAATTCATTTCTTCCGTTTAAAGAAATATACTGTAAATTTCTCACTTTTAGACTTATGCATTTCTTTACAACTTTTAAGCCCAATATTACTTACATTTAATTGGATTCCTTTTTTTCCAGATAAATAACATTTAAATATAAGTACACTTCTCTTATAAAATGTACAATTTCAACATAGCTAATTAGTAGAACCAATTACTGAAATAAATGTTGAATTAAATATTTAAAGGGAATCTAACGATATTATATATCATAAACATAAAAGAGATATAATTTAAATCCACTCACCAGTCGTCGTTAGCTTTACTCCATGGCCTTCCTAGATCCTTTTCTAAGGCGTCTAATATTTTTATTAAAAAAATATTCTCTTTAAAAATATTTTCTATTTAGGGTTTAGCCTTAGGCAATGAGCCCAATTGGGAGAAAATCTGATTGTGAGAAAATAGCTAGGCCTAGGGTTCTATTTATAGCGGTGTTTGGAGATCTCAGACCATCAGATTTTTGGATTGAATCTGGTGCAACCGCGTCACAGGCTCGTTGCGAATCGTTGGATCCATAAAACAATGCTTCAGATCGCATAAAAAACAAAATTTATAACTTCGGCATGTCCCTGGATGATTTTCCATCTAGGGCAAAACGTGGGTCGACCCTCGCGTTTTGCAAGTCGACCCTTGTGCTTTGTTGTTTGACCTGTTGGTCGACCGGTAGGGTCTTGCTTTTTTTTGTTTAGTTATGATTTCCTATTCTCTCGTAACTTCTTCATATTAACTCAGATTTCAACAAGTTATATATGAAAATTGATCAGAAAATCGCCACGAACACAATGGTATAAATTTCGAGGCCATATTCTAAAAATTCCAAAAATGCTTATTTGTACTATTCATCGTTATTTGATTATTTAATTATCTAAAAATGCGGAGTGTTACAATCCCCACCCTTTAGGAAATTTCGTCTCCGAAATTTGATAAGGGTAAAACTATGTATTTCTCGCATCAATCACATCCATTTTGTGTACATCTAATTTTACGACCATCCATATCCTTGTGAAAGTGTCACTCAACATAAAATATATGCATGTATATGAATTTCTAAGCGGTACCTCCTATATGAATGCTTTTCTTCTTTAAAAATTTCTTTTTAAAATATGATGCACACATCCTAAATATACTTATAATTTTTACATGAATGCAATCTTTTAAAATTCAAAATATTTTTCATCCAATTTTTTCCGTACTCCTACTAAATATGAGCGTAGTTCAATGAATTTTACATCCAAATCCTACCACCCAACTTCTAATATTCGAATTTCAGAAAAAACTAATTTTTTCCAAATCGATTTCTTATGTCAGAAAGAATGTAGAAAACGAAAATCTCACATTTAGCGTTTTACTTTAGCATGTCTCTTTCTCCATACTTGTAACCTATGTCGCTATTATATAAAAATCTCTATTTGCTTTCCAAAGCACAGTTCACATAAGAAAAAATTTCTTTTCAAAATTTTCCATTGACGTTTTTGTCGCTTTCTTTAAATTTGTTGTTTTCTTTTTAGTTACTCTTTTTGGCTTTTACTTTTCTTTCATTACTTGCATCCTATGTTTTTATTCTCTTCATGTGAACATCACAGAAAAAGAGCATCATACTATTCATCACTGATTTACTACAATAGGAACTAATTGCGTACATAGGAGTACAATCTCATAACTAAAAGAGAAAACAAGTGCTACTACAAAGCGATACTAAATAGGTGAATATAGCAGCTAAACACAGCTATCATCTAGGGTTAGAAGGCCTAGGACCACGCCCGCTCTGACACTGAAGGGTCCTACTCTAGGAATCCAAGTAACTCATATGCTACTCCTGAAGCCTATTACTCGTTACTAACTTACACCATGTTACTCGTGATGAATAAGATCTATTCATCACTTACATTCCATACTCAAAATGGAATAACTAAGTCTCATTTACTGCAACGAATAAGGGTTTCAATTTATGTGGTGTCTATCTAAAAAGACAACTAAGTTTGAAGAAATTTTCTCTTTACCTTTCATTCTTCCCCCAACTAAGGTCTACCAATCCCAACCACGTGTATCTTACTATCTTACTAATATCACTTCATTATTCTTCTACAGGCTACACACATGAAGCAACATTTTTAGGTTCTCACTAATGTCCTATACATTTTACGAAAACTTTTATTATTACTACTAAAAGTAATCAGTGCTATAGCCTTACACTTTTTCCGTCACACCTAGGAAATGATTTCTATCTACTCCATATTTAAAAGTTTGGTTTGACATTTATCGTTAATTTTTAAAACATCAAATCTCAAAGTTCTTGTCTTTAAAAGTGCTACTTTGAAGTTTCTATTAAATTCAAAGGTACTTGGTTACTTAACGTTTTATCTTTCTATACTTGCATCTTTACATCTCTTTGAATTTAAATTATTCCCTAAACCTAGAGGGGAAAACTTACAAATTATAAGTTCAAAACTTATTCCTTTTCTACTTTTAAAGACCTTTACAGCTTTCCATAAAAAAAATTGGATTTTTAAATTTAACCGCTCACTAATTCTCATTCAAAAACTTATTTACTTTTTCACGAAATCATTTTTCTTTAAAACATGTCTTACTTGTCCTTAAAACATTTTTTTCTTGACTTCAAAAATATCCTTACATATTTTCAAAACATCTTCTTTTCATGGATTTTCAAATGTACGAAAACTAGAGTAGATAAAAACAATTATTTTATCAAAAATAAATCCCTTAACTTTCCTACTGTTTTGGTTACCAAACCTTGAATGAGTTTCTAACTTACTACAAATGGAGACTTTTCTACAAAGGCAAGCAATCAATGCACATAAGCAATGGAAAAACATAAAATTTCCATTGCTTAACTTTCCTACTAAGGCTCTTTATAATATCCCTTCTAACTAACACTGTCTCTAATTATTACACTTCTTATTACACCTAATGGTTTTATGTCTTAATGTATTGGAAGTGCTTTTTCTCATGAGAAACTATTAACGCTAAAACCTTATATGAATCCTTTAAAAGAGGATTTCATGTTTATGTGAAATTACAAAAAACTTATTTTATAATCTATTGAAATAGGCTATATAAAAATGGTGATTTCCATACCTCGTATATCTCTTTCACGTATTCCTTATAACTTGCACAAAACATCTTTATTTGTGATTTGATTTCATAGAAAATTATATCATTATTCATTTCATTCCAATAGATTAAAGTACGTTTAATCTATATTCACTTACAACAGACATTTCCTACGAAATTTATTGATTTTCTAATATTTGACTTACATCTTTTTTCCAGAAGAACTCATTTTCAAAACCGTTTTAACATTTTCATAACTAGAAAACATTTATATATACTTATTTAAATAATAAGTGTACTTACAAACCACTTTATTTCTATACCTAGAAATTAACTTCAAAACGTATTTTTTGGGTCAAAACAGATGTTGCATAAGCACCGTTACTAAACTCAAAAATACTAGTATATGAATTCAATTAAAATAAATATTAATGAATCCCATATGATATGTAAAAACATTTCCTTTGAGAGTCACCAACTATAATAATAGTGTCATAGTCTATACTTGCTTTATTTTTCACGTACAACAATAAATGTTGTAACTTATGTTTTCGATACTTAACACACTCTAGTTTTTTATATTAAAAATCTTTGTTTACCTACAAATAAACCAACGAGCTATACATGCTTTATAATTCTTCAAAAAGGATTTTACTTTTAACAAAATTTACGTCATATAAAAACCAATTTAAATTTCATACTACTTTTTTTTCAGAAACCCAATATCTACTTTCTCAAATATATTAACAATTATATTTTTCAACTTTTTAATTATAAAAGTTTCATTTTATTGGGCTAGACGTAAAGTGGATTTTCTTCCTACTACCTTAGGAATACCCTTTCTAAATCTTAGAAATCTCATTTCCATTCTAAATTCTCTTATTCCTTCCAATATAAAAATACTCTCCTTACTGTTCCTAAGGAACTTTCTCACTTCCTATAACATATGAATACCGATTTTCTCTCAAAACATAGCTTATTGTACACTATAAATCGACAATAACATAGGGCTCAATATCCTTGGGTCATCCCAAACCCAACTAGCAAACTATGCATAAATATACTTCTAAAAGCTTTCCATATGTTAAAATCTATAATTGGAGACTACTTGGATTTTAGTACATAATATATTTATATTTTATTCAAAAATAAAAATACGTTCACTCATATTTTCTAGTTTACGTAGGATCTACTAAACTAAGCTCTGATGCCAAATATAACAACCCAAATTCTAGTGGGTTCGGCTTTTTTTCAAAAATGCTAAAATCCAAGCACACTGAAGCCTGAGTTGGGTATCCAGTATCCTGCAAATAAGCAAAGATAAATATATCAGAGCTTAAATAAATATCTTATAGTGGAACCGACTGAAATATAATTGTAAGTAAATACTCACCAAGATAATTACACTTTCTAAACAAGCATCTCAAAGCTGGAAAATCTCTGCCATCTATCTAACCTGTGGGATGATATGAGGAGGGGATCAGAACTAAAGTTCTGGTGAATAGACAAATTTTACACTTATAAGCATAGTTCTACATATACCGTTCTACTTCCATTTTCTATTACATTAGGTTTATTGGGTCTATAATACTCTCGCCTCTATGCGTGAATCGTACCCATCTACTCTCTAGTAGATTAAGACCTAATAACCAATATATACGTAGCTACATTGCCAAAGACCACATCGGTCCTAGGTACCACCCATAGTACCTTCGGTATCCTGCTCGAAAATGACTCCATCGTCTTGCTCCTAGAGCATACTGTAACTACATCTGTAAAGGAAAGATTCGTGAGGCCTAAAATACAGATGTTCCGTCGTCTACTACGAAAACGTGAAACTGCATCCGCACTAGCTTATACTATTGTTCAGACATCTACAATGTACCACTCAGTGCGTACCTTGAGGACTACACATAATCGTTCTGTCTACTCCTTGAATTCCGCTAACAAGGTCTACCTTGTACGGAACTCGGTTGGGGATTTTCTATACCTGTAAAGGTCCGCTTCGTTAGGCCTATGGTATCTACTTGGTCTGTCTCTTTTCTCATCGTAGCTACGACCCCATGCATCCCCCCTCAACTAATTGAAAGACCTTTTAAGAGCTAAATGGTCGTGCTCTACTATAAACAATCTAAACATCCAATTGGTTACGCCCCTCATCCAATGTCTCGATAGCGAAAGAATCATTGGCATGTTGGTTTAACTCTAGTCTTTCTCAAACTCTATCCTAGAGTATCCTCATGTCCCGTTGAAGTCTCGTACTTCCTTCTAGCCCAAACTAACTAAGTTGGACATGCTCTTCTGTACTAAAAATCTGCGATGAACTACTTCGTTAGGCTCTTTATCCATATTTTCTTTGGGCTACTTCAAACGCACCTTACCATTTTATTAGACCCTACGTCTAATCTTTTACTATGTGTTGAGTTTACTTTTATTATTCTATTGGCTACTTATTTACCCTAATCAACATGCCCAGCCCACCCATGTGTGAGACCATCAGTCCTAGTCCCAAAAGGGAATGCTGCCAGTACGGGCCACTTTTATTATTTTTGCTTATTAACTTAATCCAAGATCTAAGTTTGATAAAATAAGCCTCTTATATTTCTTTCTTTTTAATTATAACCCACTTGTTACAATTATACTTGCAATTTATAATTTTATATTCTTTTCTTTTTTTTATAACCAACGTGTTATAAATGTAATTGCAAGTGTCTTTGTTCTATTCTAGTCTGTCTTCTTTTATTATGATACTAAATTTTTTTAGTTCTCTTATATTATATGACAGTCCTACCTTGGGACTATGTCCAACTGTCATAAATTACTTATCAAAATAACTGCTTTACTTTTTATTCTACTATCTGTGCAGTAAATGCAGATCTAGTCACATATTCTGTTTATTGTTCCTAGTCTTGTCAAATAATTAACTTGATTATTTCCTCTTCTTTAATTTCTTTAACGCTTCACATTATTCTCTTTTATTCTAGAAAGTAGTTCTATTCTATTTGATTGGTAACAAAAATTGTGCTAAAAATCCATTTTCGTATTTTAATACTAAATAATGCTATAAACAATAACTAGAAACTGCAAGATATTTTTTTTTATTGTTTCTTTAATGAATGCAAAATATATTAATGTCTCTATTTTGCACTAATTCCATTTTTTTAGTTTTTATTCTTGCAGTTACGTTTATCGTTATCCTTGCAATATTAAACTATGGAAATGTATTTTCTTTTCTAAACCAACCAACTAATCTATTACTAATTTACAGATCAAGTTATTAGATTTTTCTCCTTTTTAATTCATTTATTCTGTTTTAACATAATTTACTGTAAATTTCTCACTTTTAGGCCTATGCATTTCTTTACAACTTTTAAGCATAATATTACTTATATTTAATTGGATTCATTTCCTTTTCCAGATAAATAACATTTAAAAATATGTACATTTCTCTTATAAAATTTACATTTTCAACATAACTAATTAGTAGAACCAATTACTGAAATAAATGCTAAATTAAATATTTAACGGGAATCTAACGATATTATATATCATAAACATAAAAGAGACAGAATTTAAATCCACTCATCTATCATCCTTAGCTTTACTCCATGGCCTTCATGTATCCCCTTCTAAGGCGTCTCGTATTTTTATTAAAAAGATATTCTCCCTAAAAATATTTTCTATTTAGGGTTCAGCCTTAGGCAATGAATCCAACTGGCAAAAAATCTGATTGTGAGAATAGATAGGTCTAGGGTTCTATTTATTCTGGTGTTTGGGATCTCAGATCGTCGTATTTTTGGATTGAATCTAGGGCAACAACGTCACAGGCTCGTTGCGAATCATTAGATCCAGAAAATAACGTTTCAGATCGTATGAAAATCAAAATTTATAACTTCGGCATGATTTCTCGTCCAGGGCAAAACACGAGACGACCCCCGTGTTTTGCGGGTCGACCCTTGTGCTTTGCTGGTTGACCTGTTGGTCGACCGGTAGGGTCTTGCTATTTTTTTCCGTTTAATTTTGATTTCTTATTCTCTCGTAACTTCTTCATATTAACTCGGATTTCGATAAGTTATATATAAAAATTGATCAGAAAATCACCACGATCATAATGGTATAAGTTTCGAAGCCATATTCTGACAATTCCAAAAATGCGTATTTTTATTGTTCATCGTTATTTGGTTATTTAATTATCTAAAAATGCGGGGTTTTACAACCCCCGTAACTCTTGGTTTTGAAGTACTTTCCTTCGATTTGGCTACCTTAAACATACCACTACGTTCACATCCAAAGAAATTTCAGAATTTAGACCGAGATTCAATCACATCAAAACGTAATACAATGACCACAATACCAAGTCGTTTTCCAGTATTTCGCACCCATTCCATCACTTTTCCCTCCTCGAAAATATCTGCACATGACCATATTGTTAATTAACAACCAAATTAATATAAACCTATACAAAATACTAATAATGCAATCCTGCATACATCGTATGTTGTAAATTCATTACTGTAATTAATTACTAACTCTCTACGGCCAATATCATCTTTATTGTTATTGTTAGAATTAAGACGCCTAGAAAAATTATTAGTGATGTATACCCTTAGGGATCTATTCCATAGAAAAAAATAAGGACCTAGTAGGCGAAATGCGGGGAAAAATTATATCCATATCGGTTGGCCGTGCGAATCTTCAGCTCACCTCGCCCCATCGTCGTTTTTGTCGTCAATTTTAGTTCTCCATACCCCGCCAATGTACAAACGAAAAATAATTAACTTCATGTGCAAATTCTGCTCCAAAATTACAATTCGCCCATATTTCTACTCCAAAATTATAAGCTTCTGTTGATTCTAGCACTAGATCAGTCTCTTCTTCAACAATGTTCATTGTTAAAGATAAAGAATTTTGATTTTGTATTTTTAACCGAATTAAATAGTGTTTTAGGGTTTAAATCAGTATAAAATAAGATTATTTATTGGTATTATATATAATGGTATTTTTGTTCTTAATTTTTCATAATAAAAGTCCGGTGCAGGAAAAACAAATTCAGACGTACAAATAAAATTAGCCTACAAAATATATATGGACTCACTTAAACGTTTCATCATATTATTATAATGTTAGCAACAATAGAATTCTAAATTATTTGAAAACAAACCAATTAAACCTACCAAATGAGTTACGAAGCTGTGACGCCCCATCCCGAGACCCACATTAACAAAGAGTATTACTGGATAATACGGTTTGCTAATGCAGAGAATATGGCTGGTTAGGAGCGACCATATATAGTATTGTCTTAAATATCTATTGAATACGTCGATTGGTGCTCTATATTTGATTTTTGAAGCTTTGCTTCAATTAGAAATTGTGAGTTACCAAGCCGTGACGCCCCACCTCGAGACCCACATTAACAAAGAGTATTGTTGGGTGATACTGTCTGTTAATGCAGAGAATAAGACTGGTTAGGAGCGATCATCTATAGTCTTATCTTAAAGTGTTAAATATCTATTGAATACGTCGATTAGCGTTCTATATTTTTTGTTCTCACAAAATCAAGGAACACGAATATAGCTCATCGAGATATTTTTCATTGATTTTAATATCGTTTTAAATCCAATCTGACTAGCTCACCCTTTTAGAAAAGGGGATTTTCACCTCAAGGGCTTATTTGCTCAGAGTAATAAGTTTTAAGTACACTACTTTTGAAAAATTAGTTTTAAGGACATTTTATAGAAAAAAATAAAAGAATTTATCATTTTCAGTTATGCCTGTATAACTTAAAAAGATAAATGAATTTATTATTATGTTTATAAATTGTCCCTAAAACTAATTATTCAGAAGTATTGTCCTCGAAACTTGTCATTTGACATTTCCACTTTAGAAACTTCCTTCCACAACGATACCACAGACGCAAATTGGGTTGCGCTAAAACCTGTCCGCCTGCAAGCACGCATACTTTGTCCGAATTTGACAACTTTCTCCCCCTTCCTAAAATTAGAGTACCCAGACAGATACTTGACCACCCAAACCTTTGCGGCACCAAAATCAAACCCTTCATAACGCCGACCGTCTGATCACCAATTTGGCCAACGGGTTGATGTAAATTACTGCTCTTAGCTGAAAGTCATACCGTTTGTAGTATAGATCAGCATGTTTGAGTTGTAGATCTATCCCATCTATTGGATTAGCCAGTTCTTTTGCAACTGATTTGCCTCTTGCACTCGACGAAATAGTTTTTCCCCTTCTTTTCCTTTCAGATCTTTCAATTTAATCCTTTATAATGCTTCGATTGCGAGCATTTCGACCATCAAGTGAAAAAATTGTAAAAATCCAGCTACATCCAACTCAGCCATGGATGGTCACTGCTGACGATTATGATCATGTTTCAGTTTGGAACTGGGAGCATCGCCAGGTATATTTTAGATCTAGCACATTTTTGATTTTGTAAAACGTCAAGCTCGCACTAATGTGAGCAATGCACCCTTACTCATTGGTTAATTTTAAGATTTATGAATAAATATTTGAATTTGACTATACCCGCCTTTGAATACAAATGTATCATCTCTCACTCGACAGGTGATTTATGAGTTGAAAGCTGGTGGAGTTGATGAGAGAAGGTTGGTTGGGGCAAAGCTTGAGAAGCTTGCTGAAGGAGAATCAGGTGCAACTTATTTCAGTTTTACAATTTTGAATGATTTGAACAATGTGTTGTTCATGAAATATAATACTAACAACTTTTATGTTAGCATCATGCTGAATAGAGAAGTATGGATTTCAACTTTTCAAAATGAAGCAGCAATCAACTTTATTATTTTTGTGTTTTTTTTCTTTTGATTGTTTCTTATTATCATAAATTTCTGAAAAGAAGCCCTTCCAATCACCAGTTCACCTTACCACCCTACATCATATTTGGTGCCATCAACCCTCTTGTGATTTATTTGGATTTACCTTGCTATCACTTTTGTCATGAGTAAATGCATATAAGTTTTCTGTTTAAGAGCTTTTAATGTATGATGGATGCCTTATCATTGACTTGATACCACAATTGTAAAAATCCTTCTAGGCCTACGCCTAGGCCTCGCCTAGGCGCTATACTAGGCTTACAGTCAAGCGATTTGCCTAGGCCTGCCTATACAAGGTTTATCGTCTTATGTAAGACATGTATTTAAGCATTGGTTAGGCATTATTTAAGGTTCGATGCACAATATAAGCATCAATATGCTAGTCTTAGGCGATCTTGCCTCTTTGGCTACTTCTGAGCACATTCAAAATCACAAAATTCCAATTTACACAACCGACACGAGACAAAACACTAAAATTTTGCCCAAATACATGTATTTCCAAAAATTCCTACCTCCGATTAATCCTCGATTAATCCCCGCCTAAACGATTAATCCATAGTCCGTACTAACCGCCTATCATCCACCTATCGATTTTTACAACCTTGCTTGATACTAACAACAAAAATAGTTCAAAGGCAACCTTTATACATGTTGTTTCTATACAAAGCTGCACCTATAACATTGTTTCGTGTCAGTTAATTATTTACATAATTTAATGGGAGTCAACGCTCATTCATCCATGCCTATCAGTACCCACCATTTCACAGTCCCCTATTTTTTTAGATAAAAACAATCCTCTGTTTAACTACATTCACAAGAAAAATCTTATCCAAGCATACTAAAGTACGCAGTTGAGTTTATTAAATATGACGATTAAATATGCTAGCAATTGATACATAAAAAATACAATAGCTATCTAAATACTCATGTATTTTTTTATGCTATGACGATATAATTTTCTTCTTCTAATTATTGTACGATAACTAGCAATCATTTCAAGATAAAGGAAGTTCTAAAATATAAACGGGAAGAGGCATCTAGATTAATGAAATTTGAAGTGACCAAAAAAAGGCCTACAATTGACTTGCCGAACCATAATATATTCTTGATTGCAGATCTCAAAGGAAAACCGACAGAGGCCATTCGTGGTGGGAGGTAATACATTCTTTAGTCATTTCATGAGTTAAAATTAATCATGAATCAAGGCTAACTAGCTGCTTGTTCAGTGTGAAACAAGTTAATTTCTATGACGACGATGTTCGATATTGGCAACACTGGCGAAATCGCTCAGCAGCAGCTGAAGGTCCGTCACCAGTCTCTCAACAGTCTTCTGCATTTGGGTCTCCAGTTCCATCCACTCGAGGAAGACATTTTCTTGTCATCTGCTGTGAAAACAAAGCTATTTTTTTGGATTTGGTAACAATGCGAGGAAGAGATGTTCCAAAGCAGGAGCTCGACAATAGATCTCTTCTTTGGTAAGCACGCCATTTCTGTCTATTGTTTATGTATATTAACATCTATAAATTCCAGAACAAGTCCAAAATGTTTCTCTTTATAGTTTACGCTTTACAGTTAATATCCAAATACGTTTCAATTTCCCATCAACCATAGTTGGTTGAAAGAACCTGCAATTGCCTATTTTCATAGCATGAAACCTCCATTCTAACACATGAAATATTAAGTGCACAATCTATGGATTTATCTAAACATGGATGGTTTAGCAAGGGCAACAACTTAACTTTAACATATGTCAAAACACCATGGTTGCTGTGCAATATAGACTCACACTATCAGATACATGTTTGAATGACTTATCATGATGTTCATAAGATGACTGTTAAATCATGATGTTAACGATGTTCATAAGACGCTTACTTTTACCCATATATTGATTATTGTAGACTGTACGTTAAAAAGAAACGCAGTGTTAGCAATAGAAAATGGCACTTTAGTTGCTTAATTAGTAATTTTTTTATCCCATCAATTTTTTTGGATGAATCTCATTTTGTCTAAAAATTGAGATGTAGGCGCTGTTGCCATTTTTACGATCAAGATGGTTTCTAAGCCTATTTGTTGTGTATGATGTATCAAGCATCATTACATCCGGGCTCCCTTAGCCCACTTAGCTTAGGAAAAAAACATCAATCACATAATGCATAACTTTTACCCAAAAAAACCATGAATTAAGCAACCCTGCTTAAGATCACAAAGCAGCTACTTATTTATTTTCATTTAAACTAACACATACAAATAAACTATGTCTAACCTTCACTTTCAGTTGTGTTAGTCCTATGAGAAAAAAGGAAACTCTAAGGGCAGAAAAATTGGTAAAACATTGATTAGTGAAATAATATGATAAATGGCTCCTCTAATTTCTATCAAAATATTTTCTGAAGCTCCGTACGATCTTGTTGCTTTCTAGAAATTTCCCAACATTATGATGTGTATGTTATCAAAATATTTTCACTTGTAGTATGGAATTTCTTTCTCGGTCAGCTGCTGGTGATAGCCCTCTTGTTGCATTTGGAGGATCTGATGGTGTAATAAGAGTCCTTTCTATGATAACATGGAAGGTTCTGACGTTTAACAAATACAGTTTGAATATTTGGATTTGTTTGTGGATAGCTAAATGAAGTTATATACAGCTTGTTCGAAGATACACCGGTGGACATAAAGGGTCAATTTCTTGTTTAATGACATTCATGGCATCATCGGGTGAGGTACTAAATTAATAAAGTCTGCTTATAACTTGGATCTCATTTTATTTTGCTGAACATTTTCCTAACATAATATAAAATTCTATTAACTGCTACGGATGTTAGATATGTTGACTAAATGTGGTACTCTTCTGCATCGCTATGTAATTTGATATTTAAAATATCTTCCTGCTCTCTGTCCAACTTGTAATTTTGTAAGACCACAGCTTATCTCTTTGGTAAAAATGTTGTACAAAAGTAATTAAACTTTACAATCCCATGATAATAAATTAGATATAAAGCATGCAACGTTATCTTTAACAATAGTTTGAATAGCACCAACTGATTCCTTCATGTCATCTACCTTTCAGTGGACCCACCCAATGCTAAAGATGATGATAATAATAATAATGATTACCACACAGAAACACACACATGCAAGTACATACACCCTCATATACAGAAATATTTATATATAACAATCAATATTCTTTGTTATACTATTCTGCTTTTGTTTTGTATCTTCAGGCACTCTTGGTTTCTGGTGGTAGCGATGGTCTGCTTATTGTATGGAGTGCAGATCACATTCATGATTCACGTGAACTTGTCCCCAAACTTAGCCTAAAGGTACTCTTGTTTTGAGCGTCTATATTACTAAGATGCATTTTTGTTAGCGCAGTATGGTTTGGTTAACAAAAAATAAACAGTTGAGCTGGTACTCATCCTTAGTGAAAATTGTTTGCGTATTATCAAGTTACCTATAAACTCCATATCTGAAGGCACATGATGGAGGGGTAGTGGCTGTTGAACTTTCAAGGGTTATGGGAGGGGCACCACAACTTATTACTATTGGCGCCGATAAGACCTTAGCTATTTGGGACACCATCTCCTTCAAGGTACTATTCTGTTTTACTACACAACTAATAACTGATTTGAAGCTTTAGTATATTGTGAATATTTTCATGTTTATTTATTCTCAGGAACTGAGACGTATAAAACCTGTTCCGAAACTTTCTTGTCATAGTGTGGCATCTTGGTGCCACCCTCGTGCACCAAATCTTGACATTCTTACTTGTGTCAAAGACTCACATATCTGGTATGATTCTAAATTAATAATTTATGCTTTCATTTGAATTTTATACCATTGTGATCAATATGTACAATTTTGTAATAGGGCTATTGAACATCCCACTTATTCTGCACTGACAAGGCCATTATGTGAACTTTCATCACTTGTTCCTCCGCAGGCACTCGCATCTACCAAGAAACTTAGGGTATACATTTTCTATAAATGTACATTGGCAATTGTTAACATCTAAGACTATATTTTTTCCCCGTAATATGTTTTGTGCGCTGCTATAAAACTATTTGACAAAATGTAAATCTCGGCATATTGGTGAAATTGAACTAATGAAACTGAAGTGAAATTAGACTGGCTAATTTGGAAATTAACACGAAGACTAGGATTATTGGTACACCAAACAGTTGAGAAACAATTTATTATTTAGGAAAACGTTAAGATGTCAAATCTCTATATCGTTATTTATCAACCATTGAGCTGCCAGCATTCGGGGAAGATAGTATGGATAGTTTATTAAAGTAGGTTGCGCCTAGTGAAAAATCAAGCTTCATGTAGCAATGGTGCCAATAGTATTACCATTGCTCCTTTAATTTCAAACGATCATCTCCTTGATGGTCTTTTTATGTTTTGAGCTTTTAGACTATGATATTGATTTTCTTAGTTTCTAATTTTATTGTTGTCAAGAAGGTTAATTTTTTATTTTTATTTTTATTTTTATTTGTATTCGTTGCCGCTTTAAAATTTATGCTAGAATAAAAAGTTTGAGTATCACCATAGCTCATTTGGCCAAGTCATTGAGTTGGCACACAATAGGTCACTGGATTAATTCTTAGTACCATCAAATACTTGCAAATCTTAAACTTGTTTTAGCAATAGATATTTGCCTTAAAATTCTTGCTCATGCTATATGAGCATTTAAAACTTGTTATCTTTATTAACTATTCCTTGTATAAGAGCATAATAAAATATTCTAAAAAAGAGAATACAAAGGTATATATAGTCTTTGTTATAATATGTTTATGATTAACTGTATATACCGTGGTTTAACATTCTGGTGGAATTTTAGGCATCAAGGCAAGTAATTCCGTTCTAGTTCTGGCCATAACTGGGACGAAATCCGGTTCAAATTTCTGTTCAAATTCCAGATTTAACTTTTTAAATGTTGAAAAGTAGTGAACAATAGCAGAAAAAAAAAATCATGTAAAAGAATTAAAAAGTTAATAAATCAAACAAGATAATAAAAAAATGGACAAATAATCAAATGAGTTCATAAAAGATTGTGATACTTTTATCAATTCCGACCCAATCAACAGAATATCATGAGAAAACAGTACAATAATCGAAATGATTTTTCCATATATAATATATATATCTTTTGAATACAAATATGAACTATCTATTGATATGTTTCTATAGAAAATATATCAAAATCCAAAACTTAATCATAAGCGGAATTTCTAAAATTGATCCAAAAGTAAAAAAATTTAGATGAAACAAACGAAACTGGGAATTAAAAGCTTGAACCTTGGTGTAGACTAGTTAGCAAAGTTTTAAATCTCATTCATCTCATCCGAGATATCAGCCTGAGATTTTCTTCGAAATTCGAATTTCGACAGCTTGGGTAGTTATTAGAGTTTTAAATATCCTTCATCTCGGTCGAGATATCAGCCCGAGATTTGAAACGATGTTAGTTAGTATAAATAATTTGTATCAAGTGATCATATAAATGAACTTAGGTTAATAATTTGTACTGAGATTGCTACAAGTTTAATGCTTTTTCATCCAAATATGTATTTTATATGTAATCCAAATGATATAATAAAAATTTATGTTAATACTGAATACGTATCAACATATTTATATAAAAGACTATCGGAATTTGCAAATCAGAGTTAAAAGGGGAATTTTCGAAATGAAACCAAAATGTTGGAAACGGAACCGTAATTTTCAAATCCATAAATGGCCGGAATGGAAACAAAAAACATAATTTTGAACCATGGTATATGCACACGTACATGTGGAGGGTTTGCTACATCCCACTTATGCTACACCTCAATTTACACCTCGATAAATTTATAAAATTTTACAATTCAAAATGAAATCAAACTTTGAAGATAATATAATAATCTATATTACAGAAGCCATCCTTACAGAATATCATAGCGAGTTGCATATTCAAAATGATAAGTTGACATCAACCAATGAATATCATAGCGAGTTGCTAAATTTTTGTGAAGATGGACCTTTAATGATGTATAAAAATATATAAAGTTCAGTTTCATTTTTGAATTTGTAATTTGAAAAAGCGTCGAGGTGAATATGAAGTGTAACATATGTGCAGTGTAGTCAATGCCTCTTATATACATGTTGGACGAATCATTTACTCCTCTTACACAGCAAACCTATGCTACATGTCAATATCAACTGCTTAACCTTGAAAGGATGACGCGACGTCACATATCTTTTTATTACTAGCTCTCATTAACTCATTGTTTATACTACATACACATGAGGAAGAATTCATACGATATATGTATGGTATCATGCATGTGTATATGAGGAAAGATCTATAGCCCCTTATGTTTTTAATTATTTTGCAGCTCATTCATATTGACCATTGGATTTAATAATTAGTGGGTACATTTGATGTGAATATATAATTCTCTCTCGCACGTCATCATTTTTCTTCCTTTTGCACCATCATTAAGTCTAGCCACTAATTCATCAAATCTATAAACAATAGGTTGTCCATTTCTTTGTTATCGGCATAACCTACAATTTTCGTATATTTCTTTTTTAAATCTCTAAATAATTTACAGTTTAAGTGTATTATTCAAAACAAATAAATGAATGTTTTTCATATTGAAACTCAAACAATTAAACTAATTTTGAACTTTAGATTATTACCATCTTTTATGAAATGAAATTAGTTTCAAAAAGTTTATAAAAACTTAAAACATCAAATTTTGCCAAAATTGCTTTATGAGTGGATGCTGTTTTTTACATATATAAACTTACGGGTAACTTCGGCCAACAACGTTATTATGTTTCAAAAGCACAATAAAACCCCTCACAATCGAACCATAAAGCCATGTATAAGGTCTCGGCTGGAACCTCGGGATTCCAACCGGTTCGGATCGGTTTCGGGAGGAAGGCGAGTCGAAACTAGCCTAGAAACTCGTCTCCTCGAAGATAGTACTAAAAGATGAGAGAAGTTGAGAGAAAATAGAAGACAATTGAGAACAAAAACTCACCTCATGCTTATTTTGTCCAGATTCAACCGTCTACACGTCTTCTTCCTCAAATCGAGGCCAACCGAGCAACAGAATGATTTTATTTATTTATTTTCTACCCTGGTTTGGTTGGCGATAGTAACCAACGGAATAAGAAAAGAGAGTTGAAGATTTGGACCGAATTTGCATATTAGGGTTGTGGGGCTGCTGGAAATATTTATTTATGTTGATAAATGGGTTGATTTGGTTTGGGGAAAGCTTATTTTAGTTAACTCAAAAAGTGTTAATTTATTTAATAAGTGGATCTAATTTGGATTGGTTGAAAAGTGCCGACTGGTTCAGAAGTGCTAATTCATATTAACTAGGGTTTTGAATGTAATATTGTTTTATGTTATATTTCATTTTATTAAAAACTACATTTTTCATTATGTTTAAATTGTTTATCATTGTCTTTTCTTTAAAAGATACCAAAATTCAAAATAGAGACTGAAAACGAAACGAAAACGAAACAAAACGAAACTTCCAAAACTTTCGAAATCGACCGATACTGATAAAATTTCAAATGACCGAAACCGAAATCGAGTTCTCAAACCATGCTATAAAGTCATCTATGATTGGAAAAAGCCACACTTAAATTATAAGCAAAACCCTATATAACTTCCATGCGATGTCATTTTCTTTCATTTCCTTTTGATCTTCATGTAATTAACAACTAAATTCAACAAAAATAAAAAATAATAATCAAAGTAAGAACATCAAAGGAAAAGGAAGTATGAAGAGGAACTAGTTCAAAAATCAAAACGAGACAAAAAATGTAAATAGTTTAATTTTCTCATTCATTTTGCAAATATTTGCAAATTGCAAACGTAGTGCATGATTTTGCAAATATTTGCAAACATAATATATGATTTTGCAAATATTTTCAAAACATCGTCATAATTTTAGAAACAATTTGCAATTTGTAGAAATATTCGCAAATATATGCAAAATATTGCCGTTCATTTTTCATTAATTTTTGATACATGAAATTGAGAAATAAGGGCGTCGTTCTAATTTCTACTAAACTTAAATGTAGAATTCAACGTAAGTCCAATTAGATAAATCTGAAGGAAAAGATGAATTCCAAATTAACTAAACCGAATTATTATATTATTGCTTTGATACAATGTTATCAAGCACGCACTCCAGAAAGACGCAGGCACAGCTTCTGTGCCATTTTCGCCTTCAACGCGCCTCTTCTACCGGAGGTTCATGAAAATCGTCAAATCGGTTTCTTTTCCAAGCGTAGAGGCATAAGGAAGGCGCTTTTTTGGTTAATCGGGTTTTTCCACGCAAACCCCAAAATAGAATGAAACCCAACCCGATATAATTAGCTCAAATCAACTCGACACAGTCGATAATCACTAGGGTTTCTTCGAATAAAACTGTTGCCACATTGTCGTCAACATTGTCGCTTGTCTTCCTGCCAGTTCTACTGCCGCTAGCTTCAGCACCGCCAAGCCTATCCAGCCGCCGCTGATTAAATAGTACTTTTGTTGTAGCTTAATTTTGTTTAAAGCATGGTTCAAGATTCCGGTCAATATGTCGAAATTCCGACCATTCCGGTTTGGTTCTGGTAGTGGCCGAACTAGAATTTGTTTAGAATTCCGTTTTCGGACAATGGATTAAAATAAAAATAAATGATTTATGTGTAAAAAATTTCATGAGAAGAGAGAGGAGTTGAGAGAAGCAGCTGTTGAAGAGATAGAGGTAGCGTTGAAGAAGGGTAGAGAGAGACGCTGCAGCTATTGGGAGATGCGACATGGTTTCATTTTTTTGTTCAATACGGGTCAATTGAATGGTCCTTTTCAACCTCCGGTTAGGAGTAGGAATGAGAAGTGGAAATAGTTTGGTGTTGGAACGAGCCTTGATGTTCACAGAAATATGGGTCTAAAATATGACTTTTTTTTTCATAAATTTTGTTCGGCCGATTCTTATAGTTTTGGACTACTTTTTTTTTTGAGGAAAATAAGTTGTATCAGTATAAAATAGTTCATATTTGCAGTAGTGAATTACATAATTACGAAAGACACGCTACGACGCGTGCCATGGGGAAAGACACGACGTTTGAACTTTTCTTCTTCTGCATGGAGCGGAACACATGCAAAAACACAACTAATGGCGCTTACGACGCACCTTTTCTTTATTTTATTTTTTACTTTTTTTTTTCAATTGTCAGAATCCGAACTAGTCTCCAACAATGGTAGAATGTATTATATATTTTTATACGATGATACGATTACAGTTCGAACTAATTTCCAACAAACTTTGAACTATTGATATTATTGCCGTACCGAACTACATTGGGTAATTAAAATCGAGATTTGCAAATATGAACGAACTTGATGGGTCGTGGGTTGGGTCTAAGTGATGAAAAATAACATAAAGTGCCGATTTGATCAGGAAGATGGACAAAAAAGCGAGAAAATATTGGTACTTTTAGTGTTATTACCCAATCAGTCCGACTCGAACCACCTGATCCAAATCGAACCTTGGATCGGGTTAAGGTTTTAAAATATACAAGTTAGACTCGACAAAAGCTAACTCAACTAGAATCGAGATCCACCGGGTCGGGTTCAGGTCTGACTTGATGCATTTAATTAACATTTTACACCGGACAAATAATCTCAAAGGTCGCATTCTTCAAATTAATCCTTAACAAACTTCGAACTATTTGCATTGAACAAATAATCTCGAATGGATGCTTTTGTCAAATTAATCTCCAATCAACTCTGAACCATTTGTTCCTAACATGGTTGCATCGAATAAATTGTCAATCGATAAGAGACATACGATGAAAATACTGAAGTTTATGAATTTGATTATGCAGATATTGATTTAGAAAATATGATTGCCGAATCAGATTCATATTTTTAGTTTATTAGTAATATGTACTATTATTTTGGATTTTGGGTTTTCGAGACTGTTATGCTTGAAATTCTATGCTTATAATATTATAATTAATGATGTTTTTTGTATAATGTCGTAAAAAATCTTTATTATTTATATATGTTTTAGTAAAATAATGTAAATTATGTTGAATTTTTAAAATTAATTGTTGTACATTAAAATTTCTAAACATGCGCAACAAATTAGAAAGACACGACACATTTGCCGCACCGTGCGTCAAGGCTCCGGCGAGATTTTGCATCTTTTTACGCCGTGCACCATTAATAGCTATGGTGAATCGGTATAAAATAACTTGCATAAAATTAATATAACGTTTTTATATTTAAATTCGTATAAAGTGTAAATTGTTTATGTGAAAAAATTATGTTAATTTACATATCTATAGAAAAAACCACTAGAATTCATAAAATCGAATTTTTGAAATTTCCAAAACAGAACCAAAATTTCTCAGTAACCAGAATGGAAACGGAAAACGGAATTTTGAATCTTGGTTTAAAGTTTAAAGTATTTTAACTAATAATTATTTAAATTAGTTTAAAATTAATTTAAATTTTGATAAAATAGCAAAATTTGAATCTTAGTTAGTAAAATAATTGAATAGTTAAATAAATTATAAAATAAGGTTTAAATTTTAAATTTTATTTAATAGAATAGTTAAATAAATTATATAATATGGTTTAAAATTAAAATTTCATTTAATAGAGTAGTTAAATTTTAGTTAATACAATGGATAAGTTTAAATTTTAGTTAATAAAATAGATAAGTTCAAATTTTAGTCATAAAATAGTTAAATAAATTATAATATGGTTTAAAATTTAGTTAACTTTATATTTTATAAATTTAGTTAAAATTATAGTTAAATAAATTATAAAATATGGTTAAAAACTTAAATTTTAGTTAATAAAATAGCTAAATTTTAATTTAGCTAATAAAATAGTTTAACTATATATTACCTGTTTTCATTTCAAGTTGACAATACATGGATCCAAACACACTACCAAACACATACATAAAAAAAGCTCAAATTTGTATAAAAGACGCACAAAAAAGAGCAACCCTAAAAAAGCCCAAGGCGCAGGCCTTGCGTCTTTTTGCACCTTAGCGCCTTAAATATCTTGCTTTGATACGAAATTGAGGTGCCAACAAAGAAAAACATGCATTGATACACATTATAAGTTCATACTAGACCATAGTGCTAAAGATAAATTTGAATATCCAACACTGTAAATATGAGAAAAAATCAAGAAATTCATTAATCATAATAGAACAAAATGCATTTTCACATAATGCTAATGTGGCAACGACCTTGCACTTAGATCATTATCTTTAATTTTACTCTCAATTAATTTGTTATTAAAATAACTTAAAGTTCGTATAGTTTGATATTAAACCCTTAAATGATTATAAAATTAATTTTTTTATTCATGACCAATAAAAATAAAATAATAATAATCACATTTTAAAACTCTAACAAACAATTAATATTAAAAAACTGCAAAATCTTTATTTTCTCTGAAACATTTTAAATCACGAAGAAGTTAATAATATGGCGAAATTTTATATATTAATACCATTAAAAATAAATAAATTAAGCATTAAATAATTTGTTTTGGAGAGAATTATATAATAGCAATAGCTCAACCATAAGTGCTTAACACTCTAATAATGTTTAGATTAGAATGTTTCTGTTATTCACTAGTCAAAGCCTAACTTCGAGCCACATCAAATTCATCATTGTCTTCCTTGCTTTTTTTGTTTTCAAACGATTAAAATCTGCCAAGTGAATTCTCATTTTCCATAGTTTTATATCCAGTCATATCTTTAGTTGAATTTTTTTTAAAGATCTTTTTAATATTATCTTCTCATGACAATCTTAGTCTCATTTTTATTTGCCTTTTTTCCTTCACTGCAAATGTTACTCTCTCCCACAACTATATAACTTTATCTTATTTGTATGCATTGTTGTAGAAATCTTTCTAGGCGTACGCTTAGGTCATGTCTAGGCACTAGTGGAGGTTTATCGTTTAGACATCTGCTTAAGCACTATATGAAGCCTACCGTCTTTAGAATACATAGTTATGAGTGCATGGTTATGCTTCATAATAATGAATTAGATTAATACATGCTGAACAACATAAAATTTTCAGCTGAAAATAGAATAATGCATCCATCTTTGCCTTTAGAGTTAAAGATTGAATTTCAAGTTTGCAACTGCTAAATATGGATATATTTTATACTGTAATAATGAAGTTTTGCATAATATACCTGATTTTTTTTTCAAAAACACAGGAGTTTTTAAAAAAACATTTGGTTCTTAATTACCACATAGACGATTAATCTCTATTCCAATCCCACTGTTAGCGTCCGCCTAGCGATGTTTACAATCTTGTTTGAATGTGTTCATTCTATCCAAGTTTACTTTGTTTATTTTCCATTTTGAGGTATCACTTTTAATTTTTCTTTGATTCCATCATTAACTCTATCTTGTGATTCAAACACACAATCATTTAATGCTAACGTGTGCATAACATTGCTTTCCAATCATTTTCTTTTTCAATTTATCAAATTTTTTTCCACATATTTCGTTGTTAAGTCACCAACTAATTTTTTTAAATTATGAATTTTATTCATGAAGAATAAATAAATAAAAATTTTGCATTATAAAACTTCGGTAAATAGCTAATTCTAAAATAATAAAAGACATTTTTTTATATAACACATTTAATTTAAGATTATCATAAAAGCAGTGAAACAACAGATCCTATTGAAATTTAACTCTTGTAAGTTGATTTGCATTATTCATGGAGAAAAACTTTTCAAAAATAATTAATCGACAACATGATTAAAATTAAATAAACTAAAACGAAAATATGAATTCCAATTTAACTAAACAAAATTTAAAAATTAGTATTTGATATTAAATTAGAAATATGTAAACAAAAACACGTGTGTGTTGACACACAAATTATAAGCTCATATTTGATTAGAAAGACAGATAAATCCACATACCCGATAATGTAATTAAAGTAAACCAAAAATTGACTAATCATAATAGGTGTTTGCTGTAGAACATAACTAAAGAAACAAAGATCTGCAAATCACAAATAAGTTATTGTTCATTATTATACAAGTATAATTTTTACATTAGGATATTTTTAGCATCGTAGGAGTATAATGCACAAATTGCACATTAGGTCTTTAAAGTTGATCAAACTTTGTAAATATGTATTTATATAATTCACGTTCATCTTCGCTAAAGTTGAATTCATTTCAAAATTTTTAGTATGTTTGAATTGTTAATTCAATATCAACCATTGGATTTAACTATCAATTCAAAATATTATTTGAATATTTTTAGGATTATACAAACAAATAAACTTTTTGCGAATGTGATCTGGAATGATATAAAAAATTAGGAATACATCCACAAAGTTTGATTTATTTTGAATTATATGATGGTAAACAACATTAAGGATTACCGTAAGGGATGCAATTGATCCCTCAATATATAGCTAGGATCCGCAGCCCCTTTTATCTAGTATCATCACCTAGCCCCTTGATTTCAGCCACATGTTTATATATTTAAATAATATGCTCATGTGACAGGAGAGAGAAATACATATTATTTAAATATATAAACATGTGGTTGAAATCAAAAGACTACGTAATGATGCTAAATAAGAGGGGCTGCAGATCCTAGCTATATATATATCAAGGCTAGGATCGGCTACATTTCTATACTCCAATGATTTCAACCACACATTCCGATTTAAATAATTGTATAAGTAATAGGAGGGAGAAACTATAATTATTTAAGTTAAAATGTGGTTGAAATCATGTGGGAATAAAGATGGAGCAAAAAATGAGGTGTAACCAATTCTTGTCGCACGCGCACACACACACACACAAATACGTACATACACATAGATACATACGCACACACATAAAAACACGTGCACGCGCGCACATGCACGCACACACATGCACACACTCTTAACACATCATATTTGAAGTGTACAACTATTTTTAGTTCAAGCAACCCATGCCGTGATTACCGTAACACCATAAAAGTAATTTTGCATGAAAGCGGAGAGTGATACTTGCAAATTCTTCATGGATGATACATAGAAATGTTAAGGTGTTAAAAATATTTGGGGTGAATAAATATATCACAATAGGCAACTGGAGTAGAAGTGCTTTTAATAGTGTCTTTATGTTATATGTATACATACCCGGTTCGTGTAGCCGATCCTTGCCATATATGTATATACATATTTACATTCACACACACACACACACACATATGAGATAGAATCAATAGCCCCATTTATTTAGCACTCTATTGTAGTCCACTGATATCTGCTACAAGTTTCTATTTAAATATTTGTTCTTTCTATTTTCTATCACTTATGCCGATAGCAGGAGACTACAAACGGTGTTAAATAAAGTGGGCTATTGATCCTATCTACACAAACGCGCGCGCGCGCACACACACTTGAAGAGTACAACTATTTTTAGTTCAAGCAACCCATGCCGTGATTACCATAACACCATAAAAGTAATTTTGCATGAAAGTGGCGAGTAATACTTGCAAATTCTTCATGGATGAGACATAGAAATGTCAAGGCATTTAAAATATTTGGGGTGAATAATTTGATTTGCTTTTACAGCAGTGTTTATAAAAATACTACCATAATTTTTTTTAAATTACTTGATTTGCATAATCACACTCTTGTCATCAATAGCTCAAGTGAACATTCACAATACTTGAATTATTGGCACTGTCATCAAAATGAGATTTCCTCTTATTTTTGTTGTTTCGTTTCGTGAGGAGAATAAAAACCGTGATCTCGGCTGAGATCTGTGGGATTTGAAACAGTGAGTAGTGATCCACGTGCACTGGACATTCATTTCTTAACGATGCATACTTTTTATACAGATTAACCAATATTCCTATAACCTCAGCTGAGATAATTGTTGTCTTAAATTATTGGCACCACGATGCAAATATATGAAATGCATGGATAGCCTTTTCATATATGAATGTAGATGATTCTCTCTGAACCAATCAAAGAGCTGTACTATAGAATCTACTATTTTTCTTTTAAGAAGTTTCCCTAATGCACTGATAATATTTGATAGCTAAAAGCCAGAAGTTTCAATCATGCATCTTACTTTTGATATCCCTTTTAGCAGTTCATTTTGCCTTCAGTTGTTCATTCATGGAAAATACGAAGTAGGTGGTACCTTGAAATTTTTGGCCCAAATTACTTTAACATTCAACTTTACTTCATTATGTTATCTAGTTAGAGTATCTCAATGGTGTTCTTAAAATGGAATTTCTTTGATAAGTTCAACCTTTAATCAAACTAGAGCGCACACACTTGTAGGGACCGTTGCACTAAGTTTTAGCGTCAATGTGTTGGGCCCATTACAAATTGTTTTTGAGAAAAATCAACAGTTATTTTTATCACTAAATAAAATAGAACAGTCTGAAATAACTGGAAAAATAAATAAAAGAGGGTTTGACTTATAAGTGAAAGGATAACTTATAAGTTACTGTTTTTAGCAACTTTGACATACAATTGCTTATAAGTCATAAGTCAAAAATATTTGTTTATTTCCTTTTTGAACTTAGACAACTATGATCAGAATTCAAGTTGACTTTCCAGACACTTCAACTTTTTAACATACTTAAATCCACTTAAAAGTTACAACTCAAAATTAATTTTAAGTACTTGAATTTTTTTTATTTCCAAACAACTTCTAAAGAGGGAAAGTTTAAATATCTTCAATTCTTTTGTATATCACAATCTCTAATTTCACAAAAAATAGAAATTGTATGATGTATTCAACAACTATCTACTCTGCCAACAGTCACGAGCAGCTCTCCATTTGCCAACAATTACGCTTTTCCATTTAGCAACAATTTTTTTAAAAAATAGAAAATAAAAAATTGAAGAATGATTAAAGAACTACTTTAATGCTACCCGCTTGTGAAAACAATATTTTGTAACATAAAACAGTTGGAGATGCTCTTAGAAGGTAAAAATGCAAGTTGAATTTTTAGCAGTGCCACTAGCTCCTGATCATCAGTGATGAAAAGTGTGAAAGTGTTTGTTTACCCTACTCAACAATTAAAAAGAAGATGATAAAATTTGACCTTTATACGCTCAAACATCATATAAAATTGTTTCTCTTATGAACTGGACTAAGTGTAACATTAGCAGGACAAAAATCTGTTACATCATGGTTTTTTCTGTCATGTGCTTATGCTCGTAAAGACATGACTGTCAAATGTTCATGCACAATTTTTTGTTTTGCAGGTTTACTGTATGGTTGCACATCCTTTACAGCCCCACCTTGTGGCGACTGGAACCAATATTGGGGTCATCCTGAGCGAGTTTGATCCAAAATCTCTTCCAGCTGTTGCTCCTCTACCATCACCACAAGGAAGCAAGGAACATTCTGCTGTTTATATAGTTGAAAGAGAACTTAAATTACTAAATTTTCAGCTCTCTACAACAGCAAACCCATCGCTTGGAACTACCACCTCCTTATCTGACACTGGAAAATTAGAATCAGCTGAACCATTGATAGTCAAACAAACTAAGAAACATATCAGTACACCTGCTCCTCATGATTCCTATTCAGTTCTCTCTGTAAGCAGTTCTGGAAAGTGAGTATTTACTCTTATTGTTGGATACACGGAAGCTCCTAATAAATTGATTTCTAGATATTTATAACCTGTTGTAAACTACTTAAATAAAATGGTTACATGTGCTGAATAATTAATTGGTGTGTGCACTATAAGAACTTCAAGGAGTATAAATGCATTTAAATACAGGTCTTTGATATTGTTTTAAAGCATATGCTAAATAGCATAACGGAATGGTTCAAAACAATTAATATGCAAGGTGGAATTCTTGTTACTTATATTTTTATATACCTTTTGCTGTCTTCGCATACGTGCATAATTATGTTTCACCCTCCTCCTAATCCTTCCTTTATGCTTATGTGTATTGTACACAAATCTTAATGCTGATCTGTCAAATAAATCCTCATCAATATAGAACTAATTGATTCATACCACTTGCATGCCTCAATGTTTGATTTTGGTCTTGCAGTTTCGGTAAGGTAAATTCATATTTATTTTTCCTTTTTTTTGCCAGTGACTGTTGTCTCAAATTGCAAGACATCTAGAGGTCTTGAGTTCGCGCCCTTGGCGTACATAACCATGCTCAGAGAAAATAATAGTTTTTTTTAATTTTTTCCATGATCCAGGTACGTCGCTATTGTGTGGCCAGATATTCCCTCATTTGTAATCTATAGAGTCAGTGACTGGGCAGTTGTTGATTCGGGTACTGGAAGACATTTTGCTTGGGATACATGTCGTGATAGGTATGCTTTACTTGAAACAGCGCTGGCTCCAAGAATGCCAGTAATTCTTAAAGGTGGTTCATCTAAGAAAGCAAAAGAAGCAGCTGCTGCAGCTGCTCAAGCAGCTGCAGCAGCTGCTAGTGCAGCTTCTTCGGCAACTGTACAAGTCAGGATCTTGTTGGATGATGGAACTTCACATGTTTTAACAAGGTCTTTAGAGGGGCGCAATGAACCTGTAAGCACTTTAGTTACAAAGAAGTTTGCAGTGATTATATGTCCAACTTAAACAATTAGGCATTTACTTAAATTGAAGAACTTCAAGTACATCATGTATGTGCATGCACGCACGCATTATGCGTGTCCGTACACTGGTGGGTTTAAAATGGATCTTTGTGGAAAGACATATTGAATCAGAATGATCAAACTCTGATTGATTATGTTTACTTTATCAATAATATTACAGAAAAGATTTGGCATTTGCAGAATATAAGGCGGTGTTTGGTTTAAAAACGAATTTTAGGTTTTCTGTTTTCAATTATGTATGTCAAATATGAAAGAAGTGAAGTGACGACGGATGTGATGGAAGAAAAATGAAGGGACGAAGGAGGGGATGGAAGGACGACGGAATGATGGATTGTTTCTCGTGCTTCTATTATTTTTCAAAATACGGAAAATAAAAAAATTGTTTTCTATTTCGTATGTTAATTTCGTTTTCTAAATTAGTCGTTTTTGACAATATACATGTGTCTTGTGCATTTTTATATGACGAAAACTCAAAACTAAAAATGACAAACCAAACACAGCCCAAGGCTCTCGTTTTCAATAAATGAATAAAAATTTAATATAGACTAATTATAAAAATTACAAAAGGTATAGCGTTTTTTTTAAGCTGATTGTTTACATGTCCGTAATTTTTTTTGAAAAAATAAGTTTTTTTATTTGAATAATTAAACACTTATTTCTAATATTTAAAATTTAAAAATAATATGATCCTTTTTTCTATCAATTAAAAAATAGAAATCAAAATTTTGAGTGAAATGGATACGTAGAGTTTTGTAGTTATCATGGCATGGAGTTAATAAAACAGAAGAATAATTCTGGTATTGCTTGTGTTTCGCAAATATTTTAGTAAACAACACATTTTTTGTATTCATACGCTACACCAAGCTTTCTGTGAAAATAAACCTAGAGCATTCTTGAGTGTAGATTACAAGATAATTGCACAATTCCCTTAGATTAAGTTACATGGATACGGTCCATCTCAAGTCATTTTAGATTATTGACAGTTGTGCAAGGAATGCCAGCATAAGGTGCATTTTGGTTTGTTTCTTCAGTACTTTTTATTCTACTCTTTGAGGCACGCTTATTTGCTGCGAGGGCATGAGGTTTATATGACTTGAAAATCCGAGCATAAATTTTCTTGACATATGAGAATTGTTTTCAAATATTTATAACCACTGCTTATGCAACATAGTCATGGATGAACTAGATTATGAAAAATGCCGCTGAACTCTGTTATTCCTCTGAAATATGAATTACAAGATAATTTCCCCTTCTACTGTTTGGTAAATTTCATTAAGCGTGTTGGTTGTTACAAGATCTAATTTTCAAATTTCTGCTTCCAATGCCACATTCTTTAATATTTATTGATGCCTTCGCCAAATTCATTTATTCATATTTCTTTAGACCTGCAGTTTTTATGATTAGAGTTTATAACTTCAGGAAATCTAATGCAATAATTTTTTGCATTGTTATCTGAAGGAGGGATTGTAGCTAACACCGTCTTCTTGAATCAAGTCTTTTTAGAAAACTATTGCAGGAAAGGTTGTAAAATAGTTTTTGGAGCATTTGTGCTTATAATTTGAATAATAGTTTTTCACTGTATAACGTTTGGTAATTGGTATAGTGGTCGTTATCTTTCCATGTGTTTATATTCTGTTTTATTACTATTTTTATTTGTTAAATTACATTTTCCTGAAGGTTATTGGGTTGCACAGTGGTGCATTGCTTGGTGTTGCCTACCGTACTTCTAGGAGGATTAGCCCTTTGGCTGCATCTGCTATTTCAAGCATTCAATCAATGCCATTATCTGGCTTTGGCAATACTGGAATTTCATCTTTTAGTGATGAGAGACCATCCATTTCTGATGCAGTACCTCAAAATTTCCAACTATATAGGTATGTTGAATCATCTCACTATTTTATTTAATACAGACGATACTTGATTTTAATGTAGAAAGACCTGTATAATAATATATGTGCGTGCAATGCACATTAAATATGTTAAATACAGTCCAATTTTTATATGTTTTTCCTATAATCCCTAGCTTTTGTGGAGTATGTTGAAAATAAAAGTAGTCATAACATATTTATTAGGAAAACTGATAGATAATAATTTTTTGGCTATATCATCTTTAGGAAACAAAAAAAATACAGATATATGCACAAAATATTGATGTTAAGGGTTTAGGTAGAAACTAATAATAATTCTTTAAGGTATGTGCAAACCATAGACCATATTTTTATGTTAATAACTTGATACATCAAGATTGTGGATACAGACGGGTTATCAAAATCATAATATTTAAGATAATTAATAAGTTATAATGATTTAAATAATAATGACGTCCTTTACAATTTTATAGACAAATGTGTAAAACGATACTTATGTCCATACACACACATATGTATGTATAATACATGTATGTAATAAACACCATTCAAAGGCTCATTTTTGCTGTCTCTTTATTAAGGCAGTGTGTTTGGTATACAACCTACTGGAGGAGTAATCTATTGAGTTTACTGATTATCTCATTTTTCATCTATTTTCGATTTGCCTTGTGCGCATTAATGTAGAAAATAATTCCTTTGTTTGTGGATCCCTTGTGTGATATCTCTAAAACTTCAACGTTATCCTTTACTAGATAGACATATTAGTTTTATCTTGCTGGCAAATTTATTGTTACCTATACATAACTAGAAAATATGTGTTAATTATTCTACTGTATATTCTAGTGCTAGAATACATGGTAGCAACGTACCTTCTACCAACAAGGGGACATATTAAAATTAACAGAGAAGCAATTTTGTTCACATTACTCCTCTGTGTCATCTTATAAATTTCGTACTATCGCAGTTGGGAAACTTTTCAACCTGTAAGTGGTCTTCTTTCTCAACCCGAGTGGACTGCATGGGACCAAACTGTTGAGTACTGTGCGTTTGCATACAGTCAGTACATTGTTATATCTTCATTGAGACCGCAGTTTAGGTATCTTGGTGATGTGGCAATTCCATCGGCTACTGGTGGTGTTTGGCACCGAAGGCAGCTTTTTGTTGCTACACCAACTACCATTGAGTAAGTTAAAAACTACTTATAACTCATATCATCATTTTTGAATGGAATATAACATTGCTATAAGTTTCTGAATTTTGATGGGAACATATAAATATGTTTTAGCTGATACATCTTTTTCAACATAAACTTGTTTAAGGTTGAGACAAGGCTACGAGATTGATTTATTTTTCTAGTCAACTTCCTATTCAGCCTACAGTCATAATAATAGCAACACCATTCTTCTATTGCACCACATATGTTATGTCGGTTAATGTCGTCTTAATGCTGCCAAAGACTTTTACACACACTTAGTAATATTCACACAGTGAGTTTGATTTGATTGCACATCAAATTTCTAAGATATTTAGGTCTGAAATGAAAAATTACTTGGGTAGCTAAGGGGTCTTCGTAAATGTTTTAAGTTCAACTACATAAGGTCTTCTACTGCTGACTTATCGTACATATTGTCTTGGTCATCTTACCATCTTAATCTTATCATTACCACATTAATATGCCATATGTGCAGAGTTAACATTTAGACAGATTTGTATTGAACTGCCTTCTGTAAACAGTTTTAGATGGTCATTGTCATAATGCCATGATATTGTTTGGAAGGTACAATATGTGCTTTGTGAAATGTGGTAAATTGACCAGTTGACTTGTAAAATTATTGCTTTCACAAGGTGCGTATTTGTTGATGCTGGAGTTGCAACTATTGATATCGAAACAAAGAAAAGGAAAGAGGAAATGAAAGCCAAAGAAGCTCAAAGTAGAGCAGTTGCTGAACATGGTGAACTAGCACTTATTACTGTTGATACCCCACAGATTTCAACAACTGAGCGTATATCATTAAGGCCTCCAATGCTGCAGGTATTGCATCATGTTCTCGAAATTTGTCAAGTACTTGTGATCTAGAGATAACTTAGAATCTAGAACCTTCAAAGCTACAATTACACGATCCATTTGCTAGGTTCAGTTTTGCTAAATCTAACCGAGACCCTTTTAGAATTTTGTGTGAATGGGCAACCTTGTACATTCAGCAATGATGTCCATCCGCCACCTCGTAACTCATATTTATCTTATTTTATCCAAATTCATATTTAATTTATGTATATAGGTCATACTATTTTATTCAATCCTATATTTTGATTTGTAACCACACGTGGATGGAAATAATTCTTTGTTTAAAAAGTACTCAACGTGCAAAAAAAGAATTGAAATATGGAATTGAAAGATGGTTGATTTTGAAGTACATGCATAAATCTTTATTTAATGATGTTAGAACTTGTAGCTTAATGAGCAACTTTGTTGCTTATGTTTATTCATGAACTTGTACACGAAGCTAAAAAACAAAACCGATAATTTTGGTCATTTGTTTTATTATCACTTCTGTTCACCTCAAATGAGAAAAATTCAAAATTGCTAGCGTATTACTAAGGATTTTTGATACCCAGCCGGAACCCCAACAAAAGGATGTTTAAAAAAATCCTTTATGAAGAGAGCAGCACTACGTAAGTCCCACTGAGAAACACACACACACAAAAACTAACATGGTGCGGCAATGTTCAAAGCAGGCAAACCAATACATGAACCAGTAGCAAATAAGATATCTATAATTCATCAATAAAAAAGAAAAAACCAACTAACAATAAACTAGAGCGGAATACAGTTTTACCTTCATGACAATGACATCTTCAATGTTTGGAGCAAGGATTGAGGTACCTATTAGAACCATGAAAGTTTTGACGTCTGTGTTCGGCATGAACTTTTTTGATCTGGGATGGGTAGGAAAAACTTGGTTTCAAATAAATAAATAAATATAAAAATGAATAAAAACGATCTTCAACCTTCAATAAAGTATATTTAACATGTAAAATGATTTGTCAATGTTTGTGACTAAAATAATTTTGAAGAATTTTTTTTATCCAACATAGTAAGCAAATAATACAGAAATGAAGCTCTTTAACTAACTTTATTTTCTTATTTATCATACAGAAAAAATAAGAGGAAATATTATCTTATTTGTAATTTTATTGTTTGTGAGTTTGATGTCATTGTCAATCTGAGGCAATCAATTATGTATTATTTTTATTTGTTAAGCCATGTTCATTTTCAAATTTTTATTATTAGATTTACATCCATTTGTCTATTGGATGATGTCATAATTATTAGATTATGTTTATTTAAAAAAAATGCAACTATTGCACATCGATAAATAATACAGGAAAATAGTTTTAAGCACAATGATTATTTTATTTTAGCATATATATTATTCATTTACGCTTTTTTTAGCGACTAAAAACATAAATTTTAAACTAAAATTTTGACCAACGAGCAAAATTGATCAAAGCTATGAAAGTTAAAAGTTTAAAACTTCAAACCTCGATTTAGAGTAGAAAATACGATAAGACATAAGAGTAGTCCAAAAATAGGCTTACTTCCAGTCTGAATCATTGTTTTCAACAAACATATATGTTGACATAATTTTACTGTTGACTAAGCTAAAAAATTTTACGTTTTTATTTTGCAGTATTATTTCAAGCTATAATCCCCTAGATATTAGTATACAGCAAGAGGAAAAGTAGGCTTACTTTCAGTCTGGGTTGTCGTTTTTCAAACCAAACAAACACATATGTAGACATAATTTTAATGTTGACCAAGCTATTTTATAAACAAAAGCTGGATGTTATTCAATTTTCGAAGTTGTGTCAACTAGGCTCCTATATTGACATGATCTGCTATGTGTAACTATTCAATTCTAATACACGCACACGTCCGTGTGTGTGATATTTTCTTTATTCTTCTCCGATCTCAAAAACCTTAACACTTTTATCTTGATGCTAACATCATTTCAACTTATATTTGATTTTCATTTTTAACTAATCATCTTTTGATAAAGCACCAGTTACATAAAAATAACCATTTGGCTAATAAATATTGAACTAAGCTCCAAGATCTAAACAAGTATTCATTAAGCCTTCATATGAAGGTGTCATCCCATGAACAATTTAACTCTCTTTTTCTTCTTCTCAATTTTTCTATCTCATAAATCACCATTCACCATCTACTAGCATATCTTTTCATCATTGACACACTAGACCAGTTGACCTTAGTGTAAGTCCACAATAGCTCTCAAAAGTCTATTTTCTTTTACCATCATTGTACTTCTCACTACTCAATTAACATCGACTTTAGTAACATCAACATAATGATCCTTATAGGAAAATTAGTCCATTGTCACGGTCATTGTAAACAATGTACGCATTGACTTCTCCATCTAGTCATGGACAAAATGTTGCCACTTGATTTTTGTAGTACATTACTTGATCCATCAATTTATAGAATTTGTCATGCATTATTTCTTTCATCACCTTACAACCATCATCCTTTACTTTTTGAACTAACTTGAGTCCTACTAGTGCTACCACGTTAATTTTTTTTTTTTACTTAGATGACAGTACAAAATATCGCATGATCGTTTGAATTCACATGAATCAAAATTAAATATATAAATAAACTTCTTCTAAATGGTGATTGGCGATTGATCCATCAATTTACTGTGTTTCTCATGCATTCTTTTTTTTCATCATCTTACGACCATCATCCCTTACTTTTTGAGCCTAACTCGTATTTTACTCATGCTACCATGTTAATTCAGCTAATAAATGCAAGTGGATCAAGGATTTATTTCCGATGGAGAAATATTGTTACACATATGCACTTGTATGATCATGACTAGTATTTGCAATCACATAATGGATGAAGCAGTTTGCTATATTTTATGAAAAAAAAGGACAATCATAGCTACCTTAACATTATGTTGTTTGCAAAATATGATAGTGAAATGATAAAAATCCCGTAACAGGAAATAAAAGGCGTGCTAATGTAAAATATTCAACAGGCCGATGGAAATACAATCCACGAATATATCATTTCTATTCTATTTTTTTTTAATTTTTTTTTTACCATGAATGAAAAATAGATACATAAACGAACTTCTTATGAATGCAAAAGATATTTATCAACTAAAAGTGAAATAAATTCAGCAAATATAATAAAAATAAGGTTAACCCCGGTTATAAATCAAATTTGAGATGATAGAAATAAACCTTGTTATACAATCAGTTGAAAACAGATCAACCGCTGACCAAAAAATAACCCCTAGGAGAGTACAAAATTCATATCTTTGCTATTAAATGTTAAATTAAATTAAAATAAGAAAATTCATACAATCATTAAACAAGAAAAGAGAAAGAACAAAATAATATATCTTAATTCTTAATTCTTAAATTATATGAATGCAAACTAGAGGTTCAAATATCCACAAAATCCACATGTAAAAATAAATTTTCATCTGAATATTAAACATTGAAACTCAACTTCTCAGAAAACACAATTGCTTTTTTAACGAATGAGAAGTTAACGATACTAGTAAAGCTGAAAAAATTGTGCAAGAAGGTGAAGAAGCAAATTGTTTAAAATATTGATTGAGATTAATTTGGTTAAAAATTATTGAAAATAATAATATAAATTCAACATATTGGAATGTAGTATGGTTTTAATGGTCGATCCGTAAATAATTGGTATATTAAGATAAACTGCAATTTTGTTTACAGAAAATATGTGGAAAACGTTCACTTAATCCTTACATTTATCTATCTAGGAAAAAAAGTGTGAAAATTTAATGGTACATCTTCCACGCTCATGATTTCTTTATCCACATCGTTGTAGATGCAAAGCTATATAAATCCAATATCATGAATTTATCTCTACATCATTGATTGATCTGTCTAACATGTTTTTCATAGAATAAGAAACAACTAAGGACATGTTCGCAACAATGAACTGGTCATTTTAATTTTTTACCATTGATTGACTAGTCGAAAATACTAAACGGGGTAAAGCTCTATTTGCCCCGTTGCTGGAGCACAGGAAAAGTGGACCATTTTAACCGATGTGTTGGATCAGTTCGACGTCGTCTGATGCACGACAACAAATGGTCAAGTTTTTTTTAATGGCTATTTTTTTTCAACATTCTCTATAAGCTCACAAGTCCTTCAACCCTTCTTCCATACCGATCTTGCTTTCTTCATCTCTTAAAAAATGCCACAAAAACAATACAGAAGTCCAAAAATTTAGTCTGCTATTGCTACATCACACTTTCTACGATGCACTGTGGATGCATATGCTGCCACCGGAAGCAACAAAAAAAAAGAGTGCATAAAGAATTGCATTAGCGCTCAATAAAGCTTTAGAGTGTTCCAGAGAACCAAAGGCGGCCGACGAGCATGTTCAATACATATAAGAAGCACTAAAAAAATAGTGGATGGTATGAGAAAGTTTGTGCAATAAAACTAGATTAGGATGTGTTCCATAAAAGAAACTGTATCCGATACAGAGGAATAATGGGTTGATCGTATCAAAGAGTTTGACATTTCTATTTTGAAGTATAGAAGAGGGTCAATTAGAATGTTGAAATTTGAAAATAATATTTCACAGTTCACATGCTACTAAATTTGCTGCATTCTCGCCAACTGCTACACCAAATGAAGAAGCACACCAATCTCCCTCGCGGTTCCATATTATCCAATCATGTATCCATCAACCTGGGCATTTGATACAATACACAATAATTTAGAAGATGTTCAAGAACAACTTAAACCATTTTTCCTACCGTGTCTTCTGCACATGGGGTGATCTTGGATCTTCTTCTGGTACAAAAAGTTATATCGAAGGAGGCAGAAGACGTTGCTTCGATACCCAAGAAAATGTGAATAATATTATTGACGTGACATACCAACGACAAATGAAGAAATCTCGATCAGAACGAGAAACTCAAGTACTATTGCAAGCCAAATCCAACGTTCAACACATACAATGCATATTCTACCGGTTCGTCTTCATCAAATATCGCTCTTGCTAATTGTGTAAAGACGATTGGACTGATTGACGCCGGCAAAGCATTAACAATTCTGATGGAAAAAAGAAAAGAGAAATTTTCACTGTTTTAGATGTTGAAATTGCATGAAGCTGGGTGATAGTTGGGATAGAACAGATGAGACACAACATTCAAGCCATATTTGATCAACAAATCTGCCTTCAATCCGTATAATTTGTATTTTTTTTCGTGTATTCCTATTCTGTCTATTGTAATATATTTTTAAATTCCGGTGTGCCAATTTCTTCGTATTAATGTATAATTTACTATTAATTATTTATATTTATTCAAAATAATTGAAACAATTTAAAAACAACTAAAAATACAATATAAACAAACATTCATTCCTGTTTTGCTCCTCTGTTCACAGCAAAAAAAGGCGTTCACCTTTCATTGAAATTTCCTCATTTGTGCCCGTTTAAAATGCTCCTTTCCAGTTCTCCTTTCGTTTCGCAAAGAACGAACCCTAACATCGTTTAACATTTTTACAAAATAAATTTATTTTTTTTGTTTGCCGATTATCAAAATTAATACCATCAAAAAAATCCCTATGGGTATTGGTTTATCTGGATGGTTATCAAAACGTGATGCTTGGAAATATAAAGTGATTAGATATTACAGTTGGATCCTTGAAGGTTTTTTATTTTTTATTTTTATTTTTTTTGCTTTTTTGCCTTTTTGGACAAATTACTAAGAGCAGTTTGGTAAATTCAAAGCTTGAAATTGAGGTTTTGGCATTACAATATAGATAAAAGCAAAGAAACTTTGAATCAATATTGCAGATTTTTAATAAGGCCTTGATCGTTATACCCCTTGTTTCTTCTGTCTAGGAAAGATAATGCTTTCTGTTGAATCTTTAATGGTTTAAAATTAAATGTTTTCAGTATTTTTATTTCACATCTACATAGCAAACTCTAACTTCTAAAAAGAGAGTAAATATGAGCGGCTTCACACTGAAAGCTTATTTTCAACCCAACTTTTAATTTGGTCAACCAGTTATTGTGTGTGTATGAATGTATTGACATAACATTCAGGTTAGCCAAATTATTAAGTTGACAAACATATGCAACTTTGATTTAAATTTAGGAATACTAGGTTATGATACCAAATTCTTATGTTGGTATAATGTTCAATGTGCACTTAGTTTTCTTTTGGCTGAACATTTGTCTTTTCTATTTATTTTTCTTACTCTTTCAGAACACTTATCTGCATGATGTTGCTGTCGGTTCTCAACTGTATATAATATTGAAATTATGTGAGGAATGCATTTCTAATAGTCTTTGCATTCCATAGGTTCATCCACTATTCATCACAGTTATGAATTTTATTTATAGATGAGGTGGAAGCCTAAAAAAAAAAGTGAGGGGGAGTCTAGGGAATTTGATAGTAAATTTTCTTTCTTGATTTTACTTTTGGATCTTGGACATTTATCGTAGACTATGTAGTATTGATTCAGAAGTATAGCTCATTAAAGCAGCTGCTAATTTTTCTATAAAACCAGTTCCCTTGACATGCAACTTACTATTTGTATGCCTCTGCAGTTCTAATATCGAGTAATCCACATGATTAGACTTACGCATGTCTGCCTTCATTTCTCGTTTCAGGTAGTTAGGTTAGCCTCCTTTCAGCACACACCATCAATTCCCCCATTCATAGCTCTACCAAAGCAATCCAAGATTGATGGAGAGGATGCAGCTGGCAACAAGGAGACACATGAAAGAAAAGCAAGCGAAGTCGCTGTTGCAGGTGGAGGGGTTTCTGTTGCACTTACGCGGTTCCCTCTCGAGCAGAAACGTCCCGTGGGTCCCCTTGTAGTCGTAGGGGTCAGAGATGGAGTACTTTGGCTCATTGATAGGTAAGTCATGCCATTTAGCTGCATTAGTTTTATGCCAATATTACCCTCGTATGATGCTGCAGAAATTATTATGGGCATGCACTTAGACCTAGCCAGTCCATGACCAATTTTTTTTAACTTAGGTGGTAATTATGTGCCATATGACTGTGTATTTGCTTTTTGCACGGTTTTAAATATCAGTTCATTAAATAAAATTTGAGATTCTGCTTATTCTAATCCGAACATCAGCTCCCCAATATTCAATATTCAATATGATATTTGGTCGAAATTAGCTTTGAAGAAATAAATAACATTTTTCTGGAATTGTTTTAAATCAACTTGTCTTAAGGTAGTCCACAAGTTGTTCATTGATCACTAAAACAACATTATGCCTATATATATTGTATAACAATAGAATAATGAAAAGATATTCTAAAATTAGGCTTCACAGCCTTTTTCTAGCCTAAACACACATGAACCCATCATACATAGTCAACCTTTCATTGTGGACCTACTTATCTACAAGCTCTGCAGGTTTTTTGAAAATATTTTTGATGCATTTTATTTAAATGATGATGCAGGATTGGATACACACACACATACAGACACACACACACACACACTAATCCTGCGATTGTAGTTTTACAAACCTTTCTTGGTTTCACATGTTGACATTATAGAAATGGGAGAAAACTTACAAATAAACACGCATTCTATGTTAGCACTTAATTAGCATTAGCCATGTTACATATATGCTTATCTAGGAAGAAATGAGTTCCTCCATTGTGTTGAAATTTTTATACGCTTTATATCTTATTTAGCAACCTATCTGCTATTTAGCGTTTGCAGTGTTCTGCAAATGTAAGGATATCCATGTGGTTAAGGGCTGGATGTTACATAACTGGAACACCCTGCACTAACTGAAAAATATATTGTTTGATTTTCTTATGATTTAGACTAAAATGCAATCAATACACATTTCATTTATTGAAAAAACATGCAAACGTATCAAGGACAATTGTACGTTGAGAATGCATTATCAAGTTAAAATGTTAATAACAATTTTCACAACACTATATAATTTTTAGAATAATTAAATTATAACATCATGTTGAGAAAATAAATAATTTGAGGGAAATATCTTGCGCAACGCTAATTTTGTAACCAATTACAACTAGTAAGTATCAAAAATAAACTCACAACGATAATCAACAATGACATGTTGCGAAAGCATGTGGAAAGATTCTGTTTAGGTAAATAACACCTATATGTAGGTTTGTACCCCATAATTGCACCGGATAATCCACCGACGTGCAACAAAAATAACTATTTGCTTCAATGTACATGCTCAAATGGTGCATGTCTTTACAGTTGAATAATCTAATTCTAGAACTAAGACCACAAAATAAGGGTTAGCAAATGGTTGATTTGGTTTGAAATCAACAAAAATTATTGAAACCAAAATAACCAATCAATAAACAAAAATTAAAACAAACCGGAAATCTTCAGAACGGAAGCAAACAGAATTGAAAATAATTGGTTCAGTTTGGTTAGTTTATTTGGTTGGTCTTTCAATGAGTCAGATTTTCCAACTGGTAACATAATATGAGACTAAAGCAATTAATCGAGTCCATAGATTTTCTAAAGATATTATAATGATATAATAGCTAGAAACAAATTTCTTCTCTAAAAAAATTAACATGAATAAAAAAATTGTTGAGATAATAATATATATATGTATATATGATAATATTAGAATTCATAATTATATTCTTTAAACTAATTTTAGTTTTATACTATATTTAATTGGTTGGTCCGGCTTTAAGGTATTGAAAATCCGAAAAAATCGAATAAATACGAAAATAAAAACCATTTTCAAACAAATAATTGACAAAACCGAACGTCCCACGGACCAAACTTATTTGGTTTATATAGTTTATTTGGTTTGATCAATAAATGCTCACCCTTACTGCAAAACATATAGTTAAATATATTGCAGCAATTAAAAGCATCTATTTGAAATGACACAAGTCCGGTGCAGGTATATGTGCGCACATGCTTTGGCTCTTAGCCATCCTGGTATTCGTTGCCGCTGTTTAGCTGCTTATGGAGATGCCGTCAGTGCTGTGAAATGGTAGGAATTTTTCAGCCCAATTATTTTTAGCATGAAGTTGACTCATTTTACTAATTTGAACATGATCTTCTTCTTCCTCTTTTTTTTCCTAAAAGATTTTTATTTATTTATTTTTACAGGGCAAGCAGACTTGGTCGTGAGCACCATGATGACTTGGCTCAGTTCATGCTCGGGATGGGATATGCGACTGAAGCTCTTCATCTACCTGGAATATCTAAGAGGTCGACGATGAGAAATTATTTTAAAAAATATATTAAATTTAATCCTAGGTTGAACTACAAATGGTCAAGCTTAGACAAAACTTCTTAATGACCAGAATTGTCCATGATCTGTTGGTACTGAAATATAGTACCTCCAACTTTTGCATTGTTGCCTGGGCAATTTTATGGTTTTTTTTGGAGTTCTATTTTGCGTACGTTATTCACATATGCAAATGACATCAAAATTTATCCTGAAATTATACTATATATTTAACAAGTTCTAGGTCCTGATGATATGGTCCAGTTGTAAAAATTAAGTTGTCATTTTAGTTTCATAGTGATTCTAAACTACTTATTTATGCTCTATTAATGTATTATATGCTTTTAAGATCAACTATAGGGAGAGACCAGAGTACCAATAATAATTTTACCAAATTTTCACCTTTTTCCACTCAGATTGGAGTTCGATATGGCCATGCAAAGCAATGACCTGAAAAGAGCTCTTCAGTGCTTGTTGACTATGAGCAATAGTAGGGATGTTGTGCAGGAAAATGCAAGCACAGACATAAGTGAAATTTTAAGTTTAACGGCTGCCAAAAAGGAAAATTTAGTAGATGCAGTACAAGGAATCGTAAAGTTCGCAAAGGAGTTTATGGATCTTATTGATGCGGCTGATGCTACTGGACAATCTGATATTGCTCGTGAAGCTTTAAAAAGGTTAGCTGCTGCTGGTTCTGTGAAAGGCGCATTGCACGGTCATGTCTTGAAAGGGGTGGCACTTAGGCTTGCAAATCATGGTGAATTGACCCGCCTATCGGTATGCATTCATAATTCTTTTTATTGTTTAAGTACCGTAATTGCTTAACGTATAATGATACAAGGGATGTTTTGGCTTACACCTCTATTAAGAAAAATATATTAGATCCACAATAATAGAGGACACATCCATGTTTTTGTATTTGTAAAATTGTTGTTAATAATGATGTTCAAACTGGTGTTTCACTGTATTTTTCAATTATCTTCGAATCTAAAATATTTCCAGCTTTCTTATTTATGTCGAATGTTAAATCTATTGTACTCAAAACTGCTATTTATACTAATCAGAAAAATGTTGGCAATGTGAAATATTTGCATATTTGGATCCCGAATATTAACTTGTTTCTTGTTTAAAAATACAGACATTAGAACAAAATAACATAAAAAGGATTCAAACGTATTAGCTACAACGAATGTTAAACAGTGAACGTATAATCATATTTCTAGAGAGAATATTACTAGTGCAAATATTTGCAACAAAAAACAGACATGGAGAATAGAAGCAAAATGACAAGGATATGAAACATAGAGATTTGGATCAAATGTGCCTATGATACGAGCTTACTAAAATAGTCGACTTGTACAAGATTTTCAAAATGGGGTATAAATCGTAAATCGTAAAGTTCAAACTTTAGATCGAAACGGGATTCAATTCGTACATCGTAGATTCAAAAAAATCAAGATTTTAAGGTTTGCACACCTTTAAAATTGATTTTGATTTTTGAACTTCTAGAACCAAACTTAAAACTCAATTTTCTCTCTTATTCCAGTTTTATTTTGTTTTGGAAACTTTATAATTGGAATTGTGAATCTAAATAAGAATAGTAGATATGTTGGCCTAAGTTGAATGTTTTTTTAAATGTGGTTTTAACTAAGTTTGAACGAAATGTAAATCGAATCGTAAAGGAAGAGATCCCATCTGAATCGGGATGTAAATCATAGGATTTTAATTTTTTTTGGCAACAATGAACTTGTATATAACACACACTATACATACACACAATTTGTGTGCGTGTGCAGTGTGTGTGAGTGTATAGTGTGTGTGTATGTCAGGAATTGTTGGCAAGGTTCTAAAATTCTCATTGTCTGTATATATAATAATATACATATATAAGATTAATATGTAAATTTGTCTGTATGTATTCCCATAATAAGGACCCATATTTTAATGATATGTAGCTTTGCATCGAACGGTTCTCTGAATGTGAACAGGAGCAACTATTACAATTCTTATTAAATGATGTTGTACTGCTTTGCTTATTCGTTTCTTTCCTTATCTTTTGTACGAACATTTTAATTGTCCTATAATTCTAAAATGTTTTGATTTTGGTAGTCGTGATAATAAATATTATGTAGCAAATATTTCGTTATTGCAACTGTTTGACGTTTAGTAGTTACATCCTCAAGGAACTCGCTTTTTGTAGGGACTGGTAAATAATTTGATCACAGCTGGACATGGGCGTGAAGCAGCATTTGCAGCTGCAATTTTAGGTGATAACGCACTAATGGAAAAGGCGTGGCAAGATACTGGTATGCTTGCTGAAGCAGTTCTTCATGCGCATGTAAGCAACCAAATCCTTTCGTTCTCTTCTTTTAATTATTATAACTGATTCTTGTTGGTTGCATCCAGTGCAGATTTTCCTCAAGTTTCTTTGTATTTTAGTATGTTAAGCTAAGGCACGGGCACCACAGTTTCTTCTTCTTCTTCTTCTTCTTAACTAATGTTACAGGAACTTCAGTGTAGGACACTAGGACTACATAAACTTCATGCCATGTAAATGCTGGTAAGATAAGCTAAATAAATAGCAAGAGCTAGTTACCACAACTGGCTCTACAACCGAACGTCATGATTAAAATAGCTGCCTTTTGAAAGCCCTAATTTCTGGGGCTTTAGGTGCTACCTGCCTTTATTAACTAAAGTTGATATAGGACCGCACTTTCTAAGCTCTGCAGAACTCTTTTTACTAAGATTCTGTTATCATATTCGATTTGGTAAATGCGCTCCTAATTGCAACACGATATTGATCTGAAATGCGGTATACACATGCGTTATACACACAAATTGAAATGTTGATTCCAATGATCTGAAATCCATAACATTGATTTCGACGATTCAAAATTTTGATTTTTGATGATTCAAAACGTTGATTCCAACAATCCGAAACATTGATTTCAACAATTTGAAATGTGTGAAATAGGGACAAGAATGTTTCTAGCTAACACGTACCCTTTCCGGCACTTTTGGCCGACGTCGACATACCTGTACCCTCTCCCGGCGCCTATTAACATGTTCTATATGACAAAAATGAGAAACATATATTATAATAACCAAAGCATGTGAATTTTAATCGTGATCCTCCGAAATTACATTAATGTTTTTCTACCCTTTTAAAATTACATCACTATTATCACAAATTACATCCAATAATTAACTGAAAGGGACAAAACTTTATATGCACACATGCGCACATCGTGCGTGCCATACACTAGTATCCATAAATGAGTCATTGAATCATCTTTAATTATTATTCTTTTCTTGAGCAGTAAATTAGTAAAATCCCTTGGAGGTCAAATTTGCATGTTTAGGACAAGAGAAGTATATAATACTTTTCTAGTTAAGTTACTTAAACATCCGTGAAATTATGTATATGATTAATGTTAGGTAAAATGCCAAAATGTCTCTAGTTAATATAATTGCTTTATTCTAATATGCTATAGATAATCTAAAAGAGTTGATTGAATAAACGCACTACAATACTTTAGCTGATGATCATAATACTTACTGTACCCTTTCGCTGCATCTGTTAACATATTTTTTATGACAAGGATGAGAAAAAGTATAGTCCATAAACAAAATTTCAAATGATTTATGGTAATTCTTTTACTTTCACCAATGTTAAGACCATGTATTTTGGTGGATAGGTACACTTATGATTAGGCGGTCAGTGACCACTTAAAATTTGACTTCGGCAGTAGTGCAAGGACAACGTAATAAGTACATACCATTAGGACACTGTGGGCGAGCTTATCCTTTATAGTTGGATGTTTTTAATAACATCTGATGTCCGAAGATTTGGCTGATTCTAGTATGGACCTTACAATAAGAAAATGTGGCTGATTCTAGTATGGACCTTACAATAAGAAAATGTATAGAGACCTTAACTGTTGAATTTATTACAAGTACAATAATCAAGCTGTTCACTTTTCGCTAGTCTAGGTCTAATGGTTAAGATGTCCAACCTTACATTTGTTATTGTAGGTTAACTTAAACTAGCATTTGTTTTATTCGTTTTTTTAATAACAGGAGTGATACTTAATTTAAATAGAGCAAACATTTTTGTGTCTCCGGGATTGAACCCAAGACATCTAGAACACAATCTAAAGATCTTACAACTTGAGCTAGTGGTCCTTGACACTCTGTCTTATATGTTAAAAACAAATAAATGCTCCTTGAACCTTCTACCAACCCCAAAAATAGGAGAGGATTTTTTCTCCCTTTTAAAATAGTTTTCTCTTCTTTGTTGTAGTTATTAACATCGTCGCTCCTTGGTATTTTGTTGACTTGAGTATAAGCATGCACAATACGTGCAACTGTATAAATAATTTGTTGTCTTTTCCACTTCTCTGTTTGTTTGGTTTTCTACTTCCCCATTTTTTTTTTCAATTCTCAATTGAAATATGAGCGTCATTTGTGGGAATTATATCAAATTTGGTTTGCTCCATTACCTATCAATGGTTGGCAACTACTTTCAAATATGGGTGAGAAAGGATACTCTTGGAGAATTTTGCACGTCCTGGTTGAAATTAATGGGTTTTGTTATTAATAGTAGAGATAAAAGGACAAATTTTATTCTAGGCTTAAGAGAAAAAACTTATTTCAAGTATAGGTCTCATTCCAAACTTATTATAAAAATATGCCTATTTTTCACTATTCTACCATTTTGTATTTGCACATTCTGAAAATGCGCTAGTATTTTGATTTTGTACTTGCGCAATTTTAGAACGGGCAGGTGTATTTTTTTATTTTTTAAAAAAACTTGCACATGTGCATTTTCAGAATGCGCGCATGTATAGAAATCATGTATGGAAAAAATATGTCTATTTTCATAATATGTTTCGAACGATGCCTAAACTTGAAAAAAGTTTTTTTTCGCAGGCCTAGAATGAAAATTTGACCGAGATAAAATTAATATGATTTTGCATTTGCAATGTAGCAAAATATTATTAAATAGCATATAATATGGTTATCACTATAAATTAATTTGGGACAATATGGAATTCAAGTGACAGCTACCTCAGAAAATAATATTCTTTTTAAAACAAATAATAGGACACATATATTAAATTACTATTTTACCCCCTTGACTTTTAAATTAAACTCTAATTTTGTTGATATTGTTTAACTTGCTCATTCTTTTGTACGAATACAGTAAGATACGTGGTCATGACAACATTCTAACAATTACCGTTTATATTATATCTATTTACCACAAAAGTCACTTGATGCAAACTAGAAATTTTTAATTTTATTTGCTTGCAGCACAAGCTTGTTCTTCTTGTTTATATCTTAGCCTCTGCAATTGGTAATTGATACGTTATGTTATGGATAGCAACTTTATGTTCCTATCTTCTGCAAATATTTGTTCATTCGAAGTTTCTGGATTATAGGCGATTATCAACTTGCACACCTACCGTTATCCTACTGTATAGTTTGATGTCAATTTAGGTGTCTGTTTCTAGCAAGGCTAGGCCGAAGTACATGAATAGAATTAAAGTGAAAAACTGATATGAGACACTTTGGGATGAAGACAGGAGTATTAGTAAGGATAAGTATACCCTCAATATCGTCGCTGTACCATCCTTTATTTCTCTCTTCGTATTATTTTATCACATTGGTATGATTGTACACATTGATCAAATATCTAGTAATAAGAGGGGTTAATAGCTGATAAGCACACTCCCCTTTACCTGCAGATAATATTACAAGGTGAAAGGGGTCCAAGTGGCATAAGATGTTAGAAGGAAAATGTTTTTATCACCTCATAATAGTTACATGAGAGTACTTGAAAATTCTAAACCGAAGTGGGGAAAATTCTAATTAGATTACACTTTCACGAAAATTCGACTTTATGCAAATTTTTTGATTGACATTATACATTAGTGTGCATATATCCTTCATTTTTTTATTTTTGGATTGTTGCCCATGTTATAAACCTATATTTTCTAAGGGTGTTACGGTTGCGGTAACCGTCGTTATTACCACCAACCGTTACCGTTATTGACGGTTATAAATTCTTATAACCGTTACCGCAACCGTCCATGATGGTTAACCGTCGTATTTTCAGTTTTGAAGCATGTCGTACATATATTTTCAATTATATGCATTATTGATATAGCTCTAAATGTTTTTTGCAAATTTATTTATTTGTTTATAAAACGACCAATATGCATGCACATGTTATTAGTTCATTAAAATACATATTTTTAATGTACAAGCTATTCCTTTAACTTAAATTTACTAATTTTTATAATTTAATATTAAATATTACACAAAACAATCATGTACGGGTGGTATGGTTATCCGCGGTTTTCAAATTCTTCAACTGTTACCGTAACCGTTACCGTTATAGATGGAAACCGCATGAACGGTCGGTACGGTTGAGCAAATCAACCGTAACAGCCCTAATATTTTCTAAAAAAGGAACAAAATAAAATCTCATTGAGAATAAATTACAATATAAGTCAAATGTTTAATTGAATTGAAGTTAAAAAAATAGCATAAAAAAAAACTTATTTGAATCAAAATCAAAATGCTAATTCCTTTTTAATAGATTAAGGACAAGAAGTTGAATAACATTATTTATTTATATGTGGGAGATTTGATTTGATCCCACAAGCTGTAACTTCCAGTTTAACCATTCTCCGTTCTTGTTCATTTTGGGCTTTCTAACATATTACATTAAAAGAAATTTGAACCTCTCTTTGTTTGTTCACCAAGTCATTGCGTTCTGAATTACATTGCACTAGTCGTACTCTCACATGGTGCTTTAGGTTATATCTTTGTGGCATGGATGAGATGTTAACTTCAATTAGTAGATAAATCTGTATTTGTTACATACCGATTAAATATGAATTGCCTTGCGGTCACACTGAATCATAATATTCCGCTGAATCAAGATATAGACAGTGTAAAATTTAAGAGTACACAGAAAAAGGATGAAAAATAAGGTAAAAACTACTCATAAAAAGGGTGAACAACTTAGTATATTTACCAGTTCACGCTAGGTGATGGTGCATATATGCGGCTTACATGCTAATTTTCTCGTTAGGCTCATGGTCGTCCGACATTGAGGAATCTAGCTCAAGCGTGGAACAAAATGCTACAAAAGGAGCTTGAACCAATGTCCCACGTGAAAACAGACGCTGCCACCGCATTCCTGGCCTCACTGGAAGAACCGAAACTCACAGCTTTGGCAGATGCAGGGAAGAAACCACCCATAGAGATCCTACCTCCTGGCATGCCATCGCTTACAGCTCCTCCCATCGTGATCAAGAAATCCAATGTTGGTGCTACCCCAGCAGCCCCAACTTTAACTCCACCTGAGAAGCCATTGATGCTTGAAGCTGCGAAACCTGCTACTGACCAAAGCAGCTCAGCTGCTGACAAGGAAACAGCAAGTCCAAATACTGATGCTACAAGCAGTCAGAACGTTGATCTGGGAAATGGTACAAAAGCTGAGGTGGCAGATGGTACAAAAGATGAGGTGGCGGATGGTATAAAAGATGAGGTAGCAGTTGGGTCAAATGCTGAGGCGGCAGGCAGTCAGAATGTTGAGGTGGAGGGTGCTCCGGATGCGGAGGTCGAGGGTACTCCGAATGCTGAGCAACCAAACAGTAGCACAACTGCTGGGGATGAAGCTGATGTTCTTCCTAGTTCAACTGATGCTACTGATACGGTTAATAAGCCTGGAGAGGCTGTTTGAGCATTACTTTACATGTCCTGATTTTCTTTCTGAGTTTTGGTTATATTGATTGACCGCAACTTCCTTCTGTTTTGAGTTTATTCTCATTTTGTGTATGTAGACAACATACTGCTTTCTTACAGCAGCGAGCTATACGGTTGTCTCGTCCTACCCTACCATAGAAGTCAGTGTTACTTGCATTAATAACCTGAAGATTTCTACGTAGTTTTAGTACATAATATTGGTTGGCATGCTCATTGTTTATGCTCTGACTATTGGTTTTATAGTTACATGGGATGCTGATGGTACTTTTTTGATAAGAGTCCAAATAACATAGTACTGACTTAACGTGTTTTGATGTGGCAGAGTTAGTAAAATTTAGCAAGAAAAAAGAAGGGAAAAAATGAAAATAAAATAAAAAGATCATATGATATGGACATACAATGGTCTCTCTTTTGCAAAAGTTTGCAAGTTCCCATTGGATGGTTATACGAAAAGACAAAAATTGGGTTAAGAATTGGACCATCGAATATAGAGGTTGAAAATAGAATTCTGTTGATTATACGAGGATATTGATGGTATATGTCGTTTTGTTATTTATATACGATTACAATAAGAATCCTGTAGATGTAAACTCGCACGTCAGATATATGCGCAAAAGATGCTTATGGCATGCATAGGAGCGTCTAATGAATAACCAACTAATACCAATTGTTTGACTTAGGGGAAGCAGAAATGCTGCACAATTGACGACAGACTAAGAGACCAAGCATAGATATGGTTGGAATCTTGGGTGTAGTCAATAGAACGATTAAATGATGGAGATATGAATTACAGGGCAACTTTTAGGCATTTTACATGAATTAATTTATACATTTTTAAGTGTAGAAAAAAATTGCTTCTCGGTTCAATATCCATTAGTTAGTTAATAGGAATCAACTAATATGAATCAACTTGGTCTAGATCATACTTTGCTGACTGATTGAACTCATTAACATAATCCTTTACACTATGGTCTTCTTGCTCCAAATGAGTTAACTTCTCTAGCTTCACTCTTCATTCGGCTTTCGATGTAAACCTAACCTCAAAATGCTTTATAAGTCAGTTCAAGTAATCTTGGTCTCCTCTTGCGGACAATATCGCACCAGCTCAAGGTCTCTCCTTGCAAATGCCATGAACCCAACCGTCCCTTGATCGCATCCTCTACGCCTATCATAGCAAATATCTGATCACAATTCCTCAGCCATGCTGTAGTCAATAAATGATTCAGTCCTCAAATAATTCTTTCCATCCAGACTCTTAAAATTCCGACACATTTTGAAAAATCCAATGCAGATGGAGTAGCTAGAACTGCACTATGTGCTTGTGGGTCCTCCATCGAGGTTAAGTTTAGACCAACCTCTTGCCCGAATATACTAGCGAAACCATATTGGAACGTTTGTGCTTGGAACTTCAGTAGTTGCCTCACCGAAACCATTTTTAGTTTAGTTGCTCATTTTCTCTTATCTATAATCATGAAATTGTTAGTAATTTCCTTAAAAATAGCAAGCACTACTTGAATTTTATGAGTGTATCCATGTTTCAATATTATATATATATATATATATATATATATATATATATAATATCTTTTAAAATATACTAGCACGCTTCTATAATATGCGCATAATACCTAAGGAATACTAAACTTAGACTCTGATATCAAATATAATAACTCGCATATCCGGACACACCGATTCAAAGTCCAAAAAGGGTATTTGAACCGTGGCATACCAAGAAACACATGTTGTTAGGTTTTTAATGGTCACTAAGGTACAAAGATAAATATAACTTTAAGCATGTCTACAATTTCAGATTTCACAGCAGAAGAAATAAAATATAGATACTAAAATAACTAAAACACTACTGTCTTAAAACAATAGTGGTCCATAAAAAACATCTAAAAAGTCTTCAAATAGAGATAAAATATATGTCTAACTAATAAGTACAATAAGACACATAGGGAGTGACAATAAATAAATATAACTCTAAATTGCACGATCCCCTCCTCCACGCATCCTATCATCGTCATACCACCCACTGCCTTGTCATTCTGTAATAATAGGTATAAAGAGGTAAAAATAGAGAGGATCATACAGAGCTGGCGAGTGAGTAATATCACTAGTGGTATGGTCTTAATAGGCAGTTAAATTATCATTTGTAATCTACATCACCTAAGGTTGTTTTATTTGTACGTGTGTACTTTATTTAACAAATTAACCAACTGATATGATGTAGGGTACCAATCTATGATATGCCTAAAATCTAATAATAATCCACAAAAATTCCATCCAAAGGTTGGACATCCATAAACTAAGTAAACTTAATGATATATCGAGTATAGAGTCTCGATGGTAAATCATCTAATATACATTGAATGACAATCTCAATGGTAAACCACTTAACCATATATTGAGTAGACTCTCAGTGTTAAATCTTCTAAGTTGCGCACACTGCTTATATAATTATAATGCCAAGGAACACGTCGAGTATACAATTCTGATGGTAAACTACCTACCAAAATATCAGTCATACAACTTTAGTGCTAAGCGTGTCACATGCCTACATCGTTCAACTAATAGCATACAAGGGTCGAAAAACGATTCGACTTGTTGTGTAGGTACATTCTCAGAATGGTTGTAAGCCTACTAACATGGACGCCTCCATTCACCTCACGCACTCCGCAACTAGTGTCCATGACCGCTATAGTAATAATAGAAGAAATTAATTGCGATACAATCGCATGTCGTGTTGAGCATCACGTTATACAACATCATAAAGCTAAGTGAACTCCAAAAAGTCAAGTAAACAGGAAACGAATCCTCAAAGCTATCTTACTTGGCCTGCACCAGATCTAGGTTTAACCTAGGTTATCTACAGGCTATTAGTCGACTGAATATACATGTCAGTCAACTGGTTCCCTAATTATATTTTATTCTTCTAAATGGCACATAGTCGACTAGATGACATAATCAGCCGACTGTTATGGCGGTCAGTCGACTGTTCTCCTGCAGATATGTGTGTGTGTGTGTGTGTGTGTATATATATATATATATCAATCATTTGTCGACTATTAAGTCATCTAGTTGATTAGGTACAAATTCAATCGAGTGGTGCCTACAGTCAGTCGATTGTTTTACTCAGAAAATGAACCGTGACTTGTGTTTGTCTAGTGTTTTTCTCGAAGCATTCAGTTGATCGATCAACACCTCAGTCTACTGTTTTTCAAGAATTTTTTTTTTCAACTTTTTTTGAATTGTTGTTTTAATTCGGTTTCAATTGTTTATCTTTAGATTCTCTATATGGACTTAAGTATAACTTTTAAATTCATATAATCCAACTTTTAAACAATTACCTGTATACAATTTCAACTTCTATCATATCCAAACTTTTATGTATCTTATCCAATAGACTGTATATAAATTATTCTATGATCCATTACTTCTATTCAACTGTAATCAAAGTTTATTCTCATCTACTACATAGCAACATACCTATATGATTTTAAAGCTATATGCATACATATACATATACATATACATACACATACACATATACATACACATATACATATACATATATATATAATACGTACATACATATGTACATAAACACACGCACGCATATATAGATAGAGAGAGGAAGAGAGAGGGAGATTCACTTTTATTCATCTAAATTAATTCAAATCTATTACAAAAAATCTGATCAATACGATTTCAAATATATATGTATAGATTCACTTTTATTCATCTAAATTAATTCAAATTTATTACATAAAATCAAATCTATATGATTTAAAGGTGAACTTCATTCAATCTACGTCCCCCCAATTAAAAAGAATTACTATCGTCAAAATAGTACTCTAGGATTTTCCAAATTATCCAATTCATATAAATCTTCAATTGAAAATCATCAATTCAATTTAAATATTAAATTTAAATATAATTAGATATATTGATGATTCAAATGCTTATATACATTATATTCATTTTTTAGACAAAAAAACTCATCTTTATTCACTGCCATTAAAGAAATCCCCAAATCTACCTTCTTTAATTCGATTGGATTTGGTGTCTCTCCTGTTCTATTTAGGCTGCTAATGTTTGGATTTGAATCTTTCTTATTTTCTATTTGATTTTCTTATTTTGTTTGGAAGGATTTGATTTATATTTTTTTTTTTTGGAGATATTTGTTTTTAGATTTGAAGAAGAAGAGAAAAATAATGGAGTTCAGGTGAAATGGCGGCTACATGACGAAGAGAAGTGGAGAATGCGGTGAATTAGAGTCAGAAACATATCTTATTTTGGCACAGATTTGGACATCCCCCCTCATCACAGTCGGGCCTCGACCTGTTTTGCCTCGAAACGCGTGCTATGATAAAAGTTCCATATCTCCTTTGTTCGGTGTTCATTTTTGATATTTTATGTATGAATTTGAGCTATAAAAATATACTTAACGCAATTGAAAAGTCAAAATTTTCAAATTTCTTCATTTGTAAAAATTAAGTTTTTCAATTTTATGTAAAATTACCAAAACGCCTTTTTTATTAGTTATTAATTTTTATTAATTCAGGGTGTTACAATTTCCTCGGTTGCTAATAAGCCATTAAGAGTATTGAGTCTTCTATATGACACGATGCGCAAATCCTGAATGGATTTTAAGTACAATATCAAAATATGATTTTGATAGTTGTTTCTGAAAGATACGATCCATCATCTGCAAATGTTTCTTCAAGAAGAAGACCAATGCAGTTGAATATAGTAACCAACGTTGATAAGAATAAAATCATAAATTTCAATTGTTGAAATTAACATAATAGATTCGTCATTCAACGTACTTAAGTTAATTCAGATTTTACTTGCATAATTATTGTCAATATGATTTTTGAGTTAAGTTACAATTTAGATAAAGCAGAAATTCTAAATAATGATTTAGAATAGACCGTTTTACATCACAACCAAAGTGTCTCGAAGTCAGTGGAAGAGTTATCGTGTTTATGGATTTCAGATAGGATCTAAGAACTAATATAAAATTATTGTTCAACAGACAAGTATTTGAAAAATAAATCAAACTGATTGATTTTTAGTCAAAAAATGCAGAGGAACCATGTGTCTATAAAAAAGAATATTAAACGCTGCTAAGATATTTCTATACTATTAACAAACAACATATTTGTGATTGTTAACAATGTACCCTGCTAAGTTGTTTGTGAATTGTGCAACCAAGATCATAATTGAGTCGTAAATGACCAGAAATAGATCGTCAATCACGATCATGGTAAATATAAATAAATAAAGAAAATATAAATTAAAATATAATATTTTTAAATTATATAAAATAAAGATATGATAACTTAAGATTAATAGTATATTTAAATATAATATATATATAAAAAATTATATATGAAATTGCTATACATATAATATGATATGTGTTTATACATAATTGTTTACTAATGTTGTAAATATAACATAGGAAACTATCTTATTCGATTAGTTTTATTAATGAATTAAATATAATATAAGTATGATAAAATTATGAGGTAAAAATATTTATTCAGTTTAAAAGAGTATATATTTGCATGTGTGTAGGATATAAAATAAACTAATATATATATATATATATATATATATATATATATATATATATATTGAATCTACATATACTTTAATATCTATATGTTATATGTATTAAATATAAATGTAAATATCATTTTAAGTTTATAAATAAATAAAGTGAATTCACCAGTATTTAAATGGAAGGACATGTAGTATAATGTCGTTGATGTTCAATAAATGTTAAAGTATATTTATGAGATTTCAATATATACAATTCAAGTTTAGGAAAAGGTATTTATATAAATACTAATATATTAAATTGATTTTGGTATGTTAAAATTGTTGAAAAATAATATTTGATTGCAGAGAATTATGAAATGTTTGATATCTTATAGTTATCAAAGTATATTATATAGAATTTTAGCATATAACTCAAGTTTAAAGGTATTTAATTGAAAATGAATATATGTATGTATGTATGTATAAATGGATTTAGATGTTTTATAATTATTTAAAACAGACATTAATAAATGATAATTGTGGAATATATGCTTTGTGCAATATTTGTTTTTACGAACATTTTGTTGCTTCAAAAGTAGCGTATGTGTTCGCTAAGTATATTGATGATTGTACAAGAGTTGAGAAAGTGATATATATTATTATATACTAAAATTTTCATTTGACTATAATTATTTATATAAAGCATATAAAATATGGAAAATTATGAGAGATTCTATAGTGGATATCTTTTTTGTTTTAATAAAGGGGATTTTCTCTAATGATATACTTGTAAACTATCAAAGTGAGATATAAATATAATTATACCTGACTTTCTAAACTCATCTTCACTATATTAATTTTGATGTTATGAATGATTCATCGTTAATACTGAAATTTTATTATCATACGATGATGACGTCCTTCTATGTGGTTTTGATATTCCGTGTGACAAGAAATCTGAATAAACGGAGTTATAATACCGTTTGGGATGTGGCATTCCATAATATTTCTTCAGTTATTCTTTGGACTTGTTATATAGAATATGGTTGATGGAGTGTAATTTATAAACAATGCATAAATGTTTGAGTATCACATATTGGTATTGGACGCTATTGTGATATTTATTCGGTTATTCATTGTAAGTAGATGACACTCATGTGACGGGAATATAGTGGATAGTGTGAGATGATACGTAGTGGTATGACTCCGTGCCTATATTTAGTGACTATGGCTCTGTGTCTAGCGATAACCATGACTTCGTATCTGTTTGTATTGATTATACATGCCATTATTATGATGTACTCCTATTATGTTTGTTGGAGAAGACCAGATGGCTAGAATCCACCCTAACGGCCTGATCGTGGGATCCCGCCCTAGATCCGTGACACCATATATATAGCTTAGTGCTTCAGCTTTGTGCTACCCTTATGCGTGCATTAGCCCCTTGTGTTACCTAAGCCATCAATCTATTACCTATACCTTTGTGGTATTATAGGGGCAATTTGTAGTGTCATGACTTATTAGTGTTTGCATTGATGAACACACCAGTGGATATGTGTCACGATAACTGTGAGGTAACTAAAACTGTAGAGACTTAATGTCTCTGGAGCTTGCTTAGTGCTATTAGTCTCCTTTCTGGTTCTGATGGAGTAGTAGATTGACATATCGATTGATACACCTCACTGTAGTATTGATGTGAGCCGGGTGCCGCATTCTGTTATATAAATGACTCTACTTGGGACTTTGTGTCTGTCAACTGTCATTTCCCATCACAATATTTACTGATAGATATTATATGAGGAGATGAGATTATACTTGTGATATCTATCTAGTGTATAGTGGATTCTCATTATTTAATAGGCATCTTACCTTTCCTATTTTATATGCATTGATGATTCTATCGAGATTGAGAAATATTTCGGAAATGCTTCGTGCTAGCCCGACTATACTTGGTGATATATCCTCTATTGATATTTATGGATTTGACGATGATTTCTGTATATGTATGATTCACCCATTTGTGTTGTTTTTGTGATTTCTGATTTAATGTGTTTCTATATGGTTGATGACATCTTTTGATATTAGTATGACATAAATTATATGGGGTTGAGTTTCTTTAGAGACATGACGTCTCAGTGATGAATTATGATATCATAAATAGATGTTTTTGGCATACTACTCTATGCTTATAAAAATGTATTTATACATGCATTAAACTGTCATTTGATGATTGAGTATTTTGGAGTTAGTGTTACATTGTTATTTCTTATTTACATTGAGCTACCCTATTTTATACCATTGATTAAACATAATTTGACCCATATGTTATTTTATAGTACTTGGGTCAGTCCACGACATTCAGGTACAGGGACGACATGACCGACATTTATTTTATTGGACTTAGAGGAAATTTATGTTAGGTGTCGTATTACATTATCATGTTAGTGATTTATAGTATTTATACCCTATTGAGTTGTATATTGAGATAGATAACAAGTGAAACATTTTGTATCCATACAACATTATTATTATTGTATTATTTATTATGTGTTAATGCTACGATTAACTCTGTGCTCTCTGTTATATTTTATTGTATATTATGTATTGTTCTGTCATGAAGGCACACATGTCTATTGCTTATACTGATACCGTGTACATGTATATTTAAGGTATATATTTGATGTTTTAATACGTTCCAGTGTTAGTCTAAGGGAATATTCACGTGTGTAACGCATAGCCTCATTCTCCATATTATCTGACAGTATTACCCTATAATACTCGTAGATAGTATGGGTATAGAGGTAAGGTATTTACATATTTGCTTACCATATTTGATTGATTGCATGAATTAATTAATATCTTCTCCCTTTTAGTATTTGGAATATATTGGAATCGTCCAAATTTAACACTCCACCTTGATTCAAATATATCCATCAATCAACAAAACTGTTTATTAGGTCAGCGTCCCATAGAGCTAGAAAGCTTGTACCACACTAATTAAGTTTGAGAAATGCTCAAACTTGTCCTTTAGAACCTATTTTGTTAACATATCACTGGATTGTCCTTTGTATGTATCTTCAATAGCTTTATCTTATTTCTCTCTTCTTCAAGCCTGAGAAAGTAATTTCTAACATCAATGTGCTTTGCCTGGTAGCTGTAGGCTTGATTCTTAATAAAATGAATGACACTTTGGCTATCTAAAAAAAACTCCACCATCTTATGCATCATTGTTAAATCCTCCAATAGCTGTAATAAATACAATCCTTAGTCACTTCCACAGCAGAAATAAGCTCTGCCTCTGTAGTTGATAAAGCTACAATGGATGGTAGCTTGGATCTCCAATAAAGTAGGCCCATCTCTGTCTCCAACATAATTTGAATCAAAATACCCCCTTAGAGTTAGATCGCTACTGACATCCCTAAACAACAAGCTGTTCAACGACTAACTTTCCATCGGATTAGAAAATAGCTAAAAAAATTTAATTAAAAATAACAGCAAGCATATAGTGTACAATTCTAGTATGTGACGAGTACGGGTCGATCCGTAGGGAATTATATAATTTTAAAATTTTAGCTCAATCGAATTAAACCAAGATTTGAAGTTGTGATTAGCTAAAAGTTTCTAGAAACTAATAAAAACTAAAAGTGAATAAAAATATGGGAGTAGAAAGCAATTTAGAGGTAATTTCCTTCTCATGATCACATAAATCAACAAAACAAAATTATGATCTCTCTTTTGCTCATTAGTGAATTTAGTTGATATGTTTATCATAAGTATGGCCTATGTGTGCTATTGATTGCCCAATATAAATCATCAAACTTTAACATACCCACTAAACCACTTGTTAACTCTCATGAAAATTTACAATGAACTTGAAAATAAAATCTATTATAAGCATGATCTATTTACTATTGATTAGTAATATAGACCATCAATTTTTTTTCTAAAATCACTTCATTACCAACATCATATGTAGATGAAGAGGTAATTTGTGTTTATATTTGTTTAAGTATAGCCTATTTGGTGTCAACAACGTAGACTATCAAATTCGAAGTTAAAAAAACAAAAGTTTACCCATTCAAACGTTTCCATTAAGCACGAAAGAGACAAAAAATTAGCAAAATGTTGAATCTATATGATTAGAGAGCTTCATTACCCATAAATTGAAGAGGTTTAGCTTCTCATATTTGTTATTATTTCAACAAATGTAGACTTCAACATGAAACAAAAAACAAGAGTAAAATGCAAGCTAATTGAAATAAAAAGAGAGCTAAACTACCTGCAATAATTAATCTAAGCTACTAACATAATGGAAAATAACATGAAATAAAATAGCATGATTTAAAATTGCATATAAGAAAATTACATAAGAAGAAAATGGCTAAGTAGTCATGAAAAAGAAAAGAGAGTTTTTGTTTATTTTTGAGCCTAAAACTAAACTAACTAAAGAGGAGGCTAAGAGCTCATTATATGAAACATAAGGGCTATTTATACATGTTCTGAAACCCTAATCATATTTTTGGGGACTACCTAAAATACCCTCTTAGGAAATGCAATCTCAAAGTAATTATTAGCATGAGTATAATCCTCCATTTAAATGTGCATGTAGCTTTAATCACGTGCATTAGCCCTTAATAGAGGATCATGGTAAGTGGGTAGGTGGGGTCCTCCATGACACATAAGTTGATTTATTTCTTCATTCCTTTGTTTTCTTCTCTTGTACATGCATATTTTCACGAAGCCTCTTCATATTTGAATCCAAATTCCTATAAAATAACATAAAAATGTCCAAGTAAATTTTCTCAAATTAATATATGCACAAAAATGACTATTTCCCCCTATATGAAGATGAATATATGATGATTTGAAAATAATTGAATTTTGGGTTTAAACATGTTAAAATACCCTATATGCTCTTTTATTTAATTAAATTAGATCGAATATGGAAGTAAAAATATGCACGTTTAGGTGTACATTAAATACCCCCTCACATATCTTTTAATTCCTCATCGAATAAACTAAAACTAAGATAAATTTGTTTTTGTGGGAAACATAATTGCATTGAGCGTATGCAATAAGCCTTTAAACCTCTATATGTTCCTAGTAGGACGAGTGTTGTCTCATGAGAATTTTCAGTGGATGCTACCTACAAAATCCAAATGTAAAGTGAAAGTTTTCTAAATGCAAGATTTATTTGCAAAGATATGGATGCACGTTTTTGAAAATATTTCCAAGTGAAGAATTTACTTTTAAATTGACACAAGTAAGTTAAATATAAGTTCTGGTCATTATCAAGAAATTTAAGTCCATTTACTTGTTAAAATTTCCAACAAAAATTAAGTTATCATCATAATTACTCAAGTTTGGCTAGTTGTTTTGATTGATAACATAGTGCAACTATAAAATGGATCCTTAGTTGATTTTCAAAGTTTATCAAAGTGGTATTTTATTTTCTTTTGAATAACAAATCAAATTATATAAGTAAAAATAGTGCTTGGATTTCAATTTCTTACTCTCTCTATTTTTTGAAATTTTTATTGATATTAACAATATTTACACATGCCTAACTCAGAAAACCGAGACCAAATATATGACCCATGCACTACCATGTGGGCTTATGTGAGGGGGATACAAAGCGTGATGAGTGAAAACTTTGAAAACACAAGTGAATACACAAGTGTGTTCAGCTATTGACTGTAGGCATTATTAATAAATTTTTTTTTATATACATACAACTAACTTAGATAAGTTGAGGTCAGATATACCGATCATGCACTGTCTTTCGGACTTACGTTAGAAGGGTACAGAGCATGGCGAGTGTACACACTTGCGTGTGAGCACATGACTTTAGGTTTTTATAAAATATACACATATTAACAAAAAAATTCTTTTCTCTTTTCTTATATATATTGTTTAATTAAGAGAGAGTTTTACAATATCATCTTAGCACCATTTAACTTAGAAGATCAAAAATATTATATTCTTTACTTTAAATCCACCACTATTTTAAACAAAAATTTTCAATTAGGATATACTTCATAATTATCACCCATGAATCTTTCTATATACTAGTGAAACCATCGTTACTTGTAATCAGACTTTATATTTATTTTTGTTGAGACAAATAAATTTTCAAAAATTTCAATTCGATAACCAAAATCATATATTTATCCTATAGTGTTTTCTTCAAAGTAAATCAAAATGCTAAATAGAAAATTTGTTTTGGAATTTTTGTTTTTGTTTTTTTTAATTTTTTGAGTTTTAGAAAGAAAATGTAAAAATAAACCATGAAAAATAAAAAATAATGATGAGCTCCCCCCACACTTGATTTTGACTGTGTCCCTACAATCAACCCAAGTGAACGTAGAAAAATAAAATAAAAATAAAAATACGACATATATTTGCAAGAAAATGAAACGACTATTATTTACATGACAATAGAAAATATACTGTTAAAAAGTAAAGGAAACGGTCTTCTAAAGACCAATTCATTTGTCTCGTCAAGTATGTGAGACGTAGCCTCAGCGCAGAAAACCAAACCATAAGAGATTTCGTAGTTGAATGTTGATTTGGAAAAACGAATATCGTTTTTTTAAAAATCATACGAATTGTTTTATTTTTGATGATTTTTGGGTTTGATAAAACAATTGGTTGAAGTTCAAGTTTATTTTCACCAAATCGAAATTCTAATTTATCATTAAAAACTTCTTCAAAATTATTGATTTCAAAATCAAAATGAAAATGGTGATTTAAATCCATCCCTTCAGAATTCAACAACTCATCTTCGAAAAGTCCAAAAAATTTGTGTTCACTAAATTATTCTTTCATTGTTGGATTATCAACAACTTCATTTCATATATTATGTTCAAAATCCAAAGTTGTTGCATTCAATTTTTTAAAATCGAAAAAAGGAAGATCGAATTTTAAATTTGGTTTCACACTCTCAAAAGAATTGAAATCCAACTTAATTATCAAATTTTCAACAACTTCATTAAGAATGTCATTTTCAGTTTCGAAAGTTGTTATTTGAAAATCGTCGATTTTGGTAAAAGATGGATTATCAGTTGGCTCATCACACATCGAGATTTGATTTTGTTTCCCACGTTGTTTCATATATGTTTCAAACAATAAATCCGTGTGTTTTTTGTGAATTTCTTCCATTTTCTCAACAAAATCAAATTTATAATTATTAATTTGAGGATTTTAGTTTGAAATTGTTGAGAGCAAAAATTTTCACCATCATTGAAATAATACCCATTGCCAAAATCATTTAAACGGTTATTTCCATTTTCTTTTTTATTTTGAAATTCATTTTGGAGTTTGAAATTGAATTGGCATGGATTATAACCGAAATCATTTGAATTTTGAAGTGAATTCATATTTTGATTATTTTGAAAACTTTGAGTTGATTTATTGCACAAATATGAATTACACAAATCATTTATCCTTTGATTTTCTCGTGTAGAGAGTTCAAGTAAAGATGAAATCGTTTCAATGCGTTTTTCAAGATTTGACGGTTGGTCATCATTTTGAAAACTTTGTGGTTCAAAGGTCGAATTGTTTATACAATAGTTGTCATTGAAATATCCATAAGAATTTGGTGTGAATTGTATGGATTATATTGATTTTCACAACTATTGTAAAATTCATGTGAGTAGGGAAATTCAGACATTTTCAAAAGTTTATTTTTTTAATTTTATTTTTATTTTTACCTTTCGAATTTTTTATAAAGGAAAACTATTTACCAAAAGGAATTTATATTTCAAATGGGAATTTGATATCTTTTTTCCGTTTTTTGGATTTTTATATGTTTTTGTTTTTGAAAGATTATATTTTTTTGAATTTTTATTTTTTCAAAATAACAACTCAATTTTTTTTGGATTTTTGATTTTAATTGAAATATATTTCAAAGGAAAGGATTTAAAAAATAAATTAAGGAAAATTTACAATTTTTTCTAGTTTTGGGTTTTGATTTTTTTTTAAATATGCATGATCTAATGCAACTAAATGAATGCAAAGGAGATAGTTACAAATTTGCTGTCCTAAATAGCTCCTAACATAAAATTGTATAATCACAGTTTGTCTTCATCCAAAAAGATAGTTCTCAGTCAGGTAACCGACAAGATTTATCACTACATCACGAATCACTGTAGCAATACAACCGAAAGTCTAAGTACCTTTAGAGAAACAACCACTATAATATTTACGAATCACCATAATATTTATAAATGTTTAATGCTGTACCGTAGCCTAAACACCAAGAAATTAAATTGTCGAAAGATGACAACTTGTTAATATACAATTAAGCCCTAGGTAAGCTCGCGACTCCCTTAAGTCTGAAGTCTAACTGCTATTATTAGTCAATTTATAGGATGAAATGCAATTTGTGGGCCAAGGAAGGGGTAACGAAATCCTCACCTTATGTGGATTTGGGTGTTGCCCTTAGAAAATAAAAATAAATGAGATGAATGCAAAACAGAAATTAAATGTGATTTTAGCAATGCAACTACAATGAAATTTGTTTCTTTTTGAATTTTTGAATATATATATATATATATGCAAATGCAAGCAACCAACAATGCAACTAAAATAAAATTGGAGAATATAACACGACACCAGAGCGTGCAGATTATTAGCAATTTATTATTATTCTTTTTAAGCAGCGATTTTTTTTATATGAACAAGCAAAGCAAGACGGTTTTTAGCAAGCACTTCTTTTCCTTGTGATTGTCAGCTGTGGCAACCTGAAATTTCAAACAAGATAAATACAATTGCTCCTTATAATATGTAAGGATGAAACTTGAACCCAAAAAAATTAAAACAAAACAAATTTAATATTAAGATTTTTTTTTTAAAGGATTAAAAAAACTAGACTAAAAGAAAGCAAACTCCTTTTTTTTAAGGATGGACTAAAAATAGTAAAACAAAACAAAATAAAACAAAAGAAAGCAAATAATTTTTTTTTTGTACAGGCCTACAAACTTAATGCTACCCGGCCCACTAAAGCACTTGACCTGCACAACTTCTCAAAATTCTCAATCAACCAAAACGAAATGCCATAATCTTGCAAATTTCTTTAACCCAAATTAAATTAGATTTCGCAATTCGAAATCTTTCCCTCTTTTTTTTTATTGGAATCGATTCGCTGCTGTAGGAGGTGGTTCGGGGTGTTTGGCTTGTCGAATTGGGGAGGTTCATTTGTGGGTTGTGTTGTCGTGATTTTTTAAGATGAAGTGTGGCATGGAGTGGTGCAATGGTTGGAAGTCGGAGTTTGTTTTCGATTGCAGAGGTGAGGAAGTCTGACCAGATAAGTTGTACTGATGCAAGGCAGAGGGGTGGTTGTAGTGTGATAGTTTTAAGGTGGAGGACAGTGGTGTAGTGTTTTTGTATGATAGTGGCAGAGAGGTGTTGTTGAAGAGGTGAATTTTATAATGTCTGAAGTTGCGACTGAATGTAGATAGTGGCAGTTTTGGTAGCAGCAGAAGGTGGTTCTGGTGAGGAAGCGGTATTGATTTGAAACGGTTTCGGGCAGTAAGTTGGTGTGTGCTGATGGTTTATATGTATGTTCAGGTGAGAAGCCAGAAGTTTGTGAATATGTACGTATGACTGGTATGATATGCAAGGAGGGAAGGCAGGGGATGTAATGAAGTTCGATTGTGAGGAGAAGTCCGAAACTGTAACACAGTTAATTTGGGGCAGTGTGTAAGCTTGATTGCAGTTGAGATGGGGCATTGATGACAGTTGTGTGATATGGTTGGTCTGTGGTGTTGTTTGGGCAATGATGTTTGTTGAACTAGTTGATGGTGGATGAAAGGGTGGAAGTGCAGTGATTGAGTTGCACAGTGGTTAGTGAATGATAAGGATGATTTGTTGATGTTTGTAATGGTTTGGCGAAGATGTATGTTGAAGCAATGATATGTGCTACAAGCAGTTAACAGTAGTAGGGGATGGTGGAGTGGTAGAGTAGTGATCAGGTGATGTGATGGAGCTGCAGTTGACTGGTGGGTGGTTTGTATGGTGGAACATAGCAGTGAGACAGAATTCAAGGTGGGTGGTCTGTATGGTTTATGATGATGTTGATTTTTGCAAGGTAGAGGTGGGTTTTGATGGGGTTTTGTGAAGACACAAGGGGTCTGTGGTTTTTTATATGAAGGGTGGTATGTGTTGCTCTGGTGATTAGTTGTTGTTCAGTGGATTGTTTGTGGAGAACTTGTATATGGTAGAAGATTGTGGAGGGATTGACAGAGGATGGTGGTTTGTAGGAAGGTGATGTTTGCATAGTGCACATAAGGATGGGATGCACTGTGAACAGTGAGGTGATGTGATGGGGTTGATGATATGGTATAGGGATGTTTTATGTGCACTTTATGCAGAAGTGTCAGGAGCTGGAATTATTTAGGTGATGGCAAGTCAGTGATTAGTTGTGGTGGGTAGATAGTGATGGGCAGAGGAATTGACGACTGTGGCTGTGAGTTGATTGTTGAGGGGGGAGCAGTGAGTGGTTTGTGTGTGATATAGGTGAGTGATTGTATGCAGGGGTTGTGATGAGGTTCAGGCAATGAGCAGCAGAAGGTAAGTTGTATTTTGATGTTTGTTGCAACACTGTCGATGTATAGGCAGTGGATGGTGAAATGCAGGGAATTGGTGGTCAGTGTTGTCAGTGTGCAATGTATTGATGGTGAAGCAATATGAACAGTTTGATGGTTTGATGGCTAACGAAAGCTGATGGGTATATGTTGCAGCAGTGAAATGTTGAGGTTGGTTGTGGGAGCAGTTTGTGGCTGTGGTTGTGTGAGAGTGGTCGAAGGGTGTAGTTGCAGATGTTAGCAGTAGATGTTGAATAGAACAGAAGTGACTGGTTCAGGCAGAAATGAGGTGAAGACAGTGTGACAAAGGGGGTTTGCTGTGATGTAGAGGTGAGGAATAGTGAATGCACAGTTTTGAAAAAAGAGAAAAAAAAATGTAAATGTAAAATGTGAATTTAAAAGCAAAAGCAAATAATAATTTTTGTCTTGAAATTGTGTATTTTTTTAATAGAAATGCTAGTAGAAAAACAATAAGCACTCAATTCAAAATGCAAGCAAAAATCAAACAACAAACCCACAACACAGTATTTTTTTTTTAAAATACAACTCAACAAATAAAACAAATACATAATAAAATCAAACAAAAATAATTCAAAGAGTAAAAATTCATATCAAATTAATTCTCCGACAACGACACCAAAAACTTGTCCAACGACTAACTTTCCATCGGATTAGAAAATAGCCGAATTTTTTTAAATTAAAAATAACCGCAAGCGCATGGAGTACAATTCTAGTATGTGATGAGTATGGGTCGATCCGCAGGGAATTGTATTGGTTTTAAAATTTCTACTCAATCAAATTAAATCAAGATTTGAAGTTGTGATTAGTTAAAAATTTCTAGAAACTAACAAAAACTAAAAGTGGATAAGAATATTAGAGTAGAAGGTAATTTATAGGTAATCTACTTCTCATAATCACATAAATCAACAAAATGAAATTATGATATCTTTTTTGGTCATTAGTGAATTTAGTTGATATGTTTGTCATAAGTATGGATTTGTGCTATTAATTAGCCCAATATAAACCATCAAACTTTGACATACCCACTAAATCACTTGTTAACTCTCATGAAAATTGATAATGAACTTGAAAATAAAATCTATTATAAGCATGATTTATTTACTATTGATTATTAATATACACCATCAAATTTTGATTCTTAAATCACTTCAATACCAACATCATATGTAGACGAAGAGGTAATTTGTGTTTATGTTTGTTTAAGCATATTCTATTTTGTGTCAACAACATATGCTATCAAATTCAAAGTTAAAACAACAAAAGGTTACCTATTCAAACATTTCCATTGAGCGCAAAACGAGATCAAAAATTAGCAAAATGTTTAATCTACATGATTAAGAGAGATTCATTACCTCTAAATTGAAGGAATTTAGCTTTTCATATTTGTTATCATTTCAACAAATGTTGAGTTAAACATGAAACAAAAAACAAGAGGAAAATGCAAGCTAATTGAAATAAAAAGAGAGCTAAACTACTTGCAATAAATAATCCAAGCTACTAACATAAAAGAAAAGAATATGAAATAAAATAGCATGAATTAAAATTGCATACAAGAAAATTACGTAAGAAAAAAGGGCTAAATAGTCATGAAAAAAAAAAAGAGTTTTTATTTATTTTTGAGCCTAAAACTAAACCAACTAAAGAGGAGACTGAGAGCTCATTATATAAAATATAAGAGCTATTTATAGATGTTTTGAAACCTTAATCATATTTGTGGGGACTATCAAAAATACCCTCTTAGAAAAATGTAACATCCAAGTAATCATTAGCATGAGTATAATCCTCCATCTAAATGTGCATGTAGCTTTAATCATGAGCATTAGCTCTTAATAGGGGATCATGGTAAGTGGGTAGGTGAGCTCCTCCATGATGCATAAGTTGATTTATTTCTTCATTCCTTTGTTTCTTTCTCCTGTGCATGCATATTTTCACGAAGCCTCTTCATATTTGAATCCAAATTCCTATAAAATAACATATAAATATTCAAGTAAATTTTCTCAAATTAATATATGCACAAATATGTCCATTTTTCCATATATGAAGATGAATATATGATGATTTGAAAAAAAATTAAATTTTGGGTTTAAACATGTTAAAATACCCTATATGCTCATTTATTAAATTAAATTAAATTAAATATGGAAGCAAAAATATGCACATTTATGTGCACATCACAAGCCAATATCACGAGTGCCTCTCAATTATCGTAGAATCCACTTTACTGCTTGGCAACGAGTCTTGTCTGTGTTAGACATGTATCTACTTACAACATCAACTGTATGAGCTAAATCGGGTCTTGTTCATACCATCGCATACATAAGGCTTCCAACTGCACTAGAGCAAGGAATATTAGTCATATCCCTTTTATTTACATTCGACATAGGGCATAAATCTCTGGGTAGTTTAAATTAAGAGCCTAACGGAGTAGCCACTGGTTTAGCTTTCTCCATGTCAAATTGAGATAGGACTTTCTTGATATACTGAGTTTTGAGTGAGCCTCAAAACTCTTTTTTTCTATCCCTCTGAATCTCCGTCCCTAAAATTGCCCATGCCTTTCCTAAATCTTTTATATCGAACCCCTTGCCGAACTCTGTCTTCAACTCTGAAACTTTAGTCATGCTCTTAGAAGCTATCAACATATCATTACCATAAAACAACAAATATATGATATCTTCATCACACTTCATAAAATAGGTGCATTGGTCCTCAAAGCTTCTAGAGTAACCATGTTGGAATATAAACTTATCGAATTTCCTATAATAACATCTAAGAGACTGTTTTAAACCATTAAGGGATTTATTAAGCTTACAAACGTTACTTTCCCTGCTATTGTCAATGAACCCCTCTAGCTGCTGTAGGTAAATGTCCTCCTCAGTGTCACCATGCAAGAGTGTCGTTTGGACATCTAATTGTTCCAACTCCATGCCGAAGTGAACAACCAATACAAAAGAATGCAAATGAAAGTGTGTTTGACAATCGGAGAAAAAATATCATGGAACTCCACTTCGCCACTAATCTCACCTTATACCTCAAGTCCCAATTGACGCCATCTTTCACCTTATTTTCTGCTACACCCAATTGCTCTCATGCACGAAAATAGTGGCACTAAATTCGACATACATTTTTTGTGCAAAGATTCAATTTCCTTCTCTATAGCTACTAACCAACCGGAATTATCAACTGAACCAATGACATCTTTATAGTCTTTCGGCTCATCTCGAATTATGCTTAATACATAGACTGCCATGTCATCAAATTCAATGTCTTCAATACTCAATCCCACAAAATCATCAAGCCATCTAAGTCTTTTCTCTCTCTTTGATTGGTTGAGTTTGAATCTGTGCTCCACCTTTAGATTGATCCTTATCCTCTCCTTATCAATCGTAGTGTCATCGAAAACATCATTTTTACTTGTATGGAAGTTTAATGATATACGTAGTGTCACTACTCTGAATTTAACCTCTCAACATCATTATTAACTGAAGAAGAGACTCCACCTTCAACATAGCATTTTCATCAAAAGTAACATGCATGCTAGTACCAATCTTCTGGATAGTAGGACATCATAGCCTATAACCCTTTACTCCTCTCCTATAGCTAAGAAAAATATGCTTTTGTGATCTTAGATCCAACTTCTCTTTGCTCTCATGCACATAAGCTGGACAACCAAACACTCTGAGAAATAAATATGAAACAGGCTTTCCCTTGCATACTGCTTTAGGAATCTTCAAATCTATAATGGTGGAAGGTGTACGGTTGATGAGGAAAACCATTGTAGATAATGCTTCCCCCAAAATCTCTACTTTAATCTAGCAATCAGGTTTAAGCAACAAGTTCTTTCTAATAATGTCTGATTCATCCTCTCTGCAACCTCATTTGATGGAGGTTTTCTTGGTGTGGTATAGCGCCTTTTGATTTCCTCAAACTCATAAAATTTGATGAACTTTTGAAAAGTGAATTCACCACCATTATCTAAACGAAGAACCTTCACTTTCTATTCACACATCTTTTCAACAAAATGTGAAATTTATCAAACGTTTCGTCCTTGGACTTCATAAAGTAAACCCATACATTTTTAGAAAAATCATCAACAAATGAAACAAAATACCTAACTTCTCCAACATGGTGTGGAGCTCCGAACATCAGTATGAACATACTCCAAAACATCTTTGGGCTCGAGCTCTGCAATGTTGAAAGAAACCTTTGCCTGCTTTCCAAGCATGCATCCCTTACAAAATCCAAGTTTTTAAATGATGAATTCCATCAATCCGACCTCTCTTTCTTAATACCTCCAAACTTCACTCTCCAATGTGTCCTACACTGAAATGCCACAGTCTGGTAGTATCAGAATCAGCAATATCAACAACCAAAGAATATTCCACAGCAATATTGGTACCTTCAACAATATATATTTCCAACCTTTATCCCTTTATCACTACCAATGAGCCATTTGAAATTTTCAATGAATCTTTTTTTGTTACACGCTTCAAGTTAAGATTACGCAATGCCCTAATGAAGATCAAACTACGCTTTTAAATTAGGCACTTTCCTGACATTACATAAAGTACGAACAACACCATCAGACATCCTATCCTTCAGTGTTCCAATACAATCATGCAGCAAGTATCATTATTTCCCATGGAAACCTCTCTTCGATTGAACTGACGATAAGTGAAAAAAGAGTGCCTATCAGATGTCATATGTCAGGATGCTCCAATGTCAAAAATCCAAATAGTACTCTTTGTAGAAGAGGCAAAAGCTATAAAAGCGCCAAGATCACTCTCTGAATCTGACGTCTCCATTGTATAAGCTAAAGTCTTTTGGGAAACGGCTTTGTTTTTATTCTCCAACTTAAGGAAACTTGCGATATAATGTACAAGCTTTCTACAGTAATGATGAACTCACTTCGGAGCTTCTGTTGACTGAGATCTTAACTTGGCTCTATCTCCACCATTTTTGGGTATACTCTTACTTTTTCCCCTTTGCATAATAAGGCCTTTGGAATCATTCTCCATCCTCATGTTTGCTAATTTTCCGTTTTAACATATCGTTATGCAAATTTGTCTTCACACCCTCCAGCAAAATGAAAGAGCATCCATAAATTATAGAGTTACCAAAAGTGTTATACTCCGCAGACAAAGATCATAAAAGAATGACAACTTGCGCTTCATCCTCAATTTTTATTTCAATTGCTCGATGATTCATTACAATTGTGTTTAGGGAATCCACTTGAGCCAATACACCGGTTCTAGACTTCATTATGAATGAATAAAGTTGTTGTCATAGGATGACATGGTTAGTAAGAAACTTATCATAAAACTTTTCCCAAAAGCATTCCATAATTTTTTAGCAGTTTTTGCATGAGTAAACTCTCGAGGACTTCATCAGAAAGGTTAAGCCAGATGTGGTAAAAGCATCCTCCTCCAATTCCTCAATCTCTTCAGGTGTCTATTTCTTCGGTTTTCCAGGATTCGAGACAACCTTAAAAGTCCTCTCTTTGTTCAACGCCGCTTCTATCTTCATTTTCCATGAGCCAAATTTTCCCTTTTCAGTCAAATCTAATGACTCCATAATTTTCTAAGCTTCTTCCAATGCTACTCTTTGTAGAATTAGACATAGCTAAAATAGTCTTCAAACAGAACAACGAGCTTTGATACCAAACCGTAGCATAAAATCAAAGCTTTGGGTAGCGAAAGTAGGACACCTAATAAAGTAATATGTGGAAAATCTCAACAATTCCAATACAACAAAGAGAATATAAAGAAAATCAAAGAACATAAACTACAGACAAAGACAGAAAAGGAAAGAACATACCGATATAACAATATTCGGTGTAACGACCCGTATTTTGCGCATTGGAGGATCATGAAATATTATTATTTAATTAATATGTGGTCGTATAACTCTAAAACTTTGGAAAATGACTATTACAGACATTTTCCACCTTTAGAATTTTTTCGGACATTTATGACCCAAAAACTCTTATAAGGCTTATAACTTTTGATAAAGATCGAATTACGGTCAGAAACCACTTCCAATAGATCGGGCTTATAGTTTCGCTCTCTGTAGGGTAGTCATAATAGGAAAACAAACTTATCATTTAAGAAATATGGTATTTTAAATCCTATTTGCTGATGGACAAACTAGTGGGTAATTAACTAAGCTCATACTTAGACCCACTAATGAATTTCGTGAATTATGCCTACTTGGGGCTACAGGGACCAATCCCACTCATTTTTCTTTTTCCCAAAATAACTCCTAACCTACAGTAGCCTTAATTTCATTTAAAAGTTCACATTTTCCTCACTAATCTTATCCAAATCCATCATTAGAAAGGTAATTAGAGAAGGGGATCATAGGTTCATCATTTTATGCTTGGAAATTCATGCTCTTGGTTGTTCACATCAGATTTGGGGATCTAAAGTGGTAGATTAGATATTATGTGCCTAATTCTTAACTTCTCACTATACTACGCTTGTCCATATAGTTAAGTAGGTGTTTTAAACATGATTTTGATCTTAAAAATATTTTCTAACTCTACATCTTTAAAAATGTTTATGGTCTAAATTAAAAAGTGGATTTGATTTTAAATGGTTTTATAACCTCTTTTGGACCATGTTGTCATGGTAGTATAAAGTTAAATTTAGACTAAAATTTGTATGTTAATCTTATTTGAACTACTTGTATATATTTGGTGAACGCTTATGTATGATATGTATGCTTTGATGAACTGTTTTGATATGATTCTAGTATTTTAGTGAAGTTAGGAAAGAGACCATCGATTTGAGCAAAAATGAGGGAAAAAGTGATCGAAATTGGGTGAAACTTAAAGGAGAGGGTCTAAAGAAAGGGACGAGCCAAAGATTTCGGTCGTAGTCAATTTGAAGTTGATTTGACTGGTCAGTGACATGATGAATGCTGGGTGGAGTGGTTGTAGATCTATTCATAAATGGGGTGAAATTCGGGGACTTAGACTACAAAACTTCGGGGAAGACTTTGGGTTGAAGGTAGGAAGACATCTGGAAGTTCGAATTTGAAAAAATCGACTAGGTATAGTGGTCGGTGCTGATCACTGCAGATCGGTATCGAGTTTTTTTGGGACTTTGGGTGAAGCTTGGAGCTTGGAGGGTGAAGCTTGGAGCTTGGAAAATGAAGCATGGAGTTCTAAGCACGCCCAGAAGGAGTGGTCAGGGAGAGGAGTACTTAGCCAGAATTTGGTTAAGTATTGGGTTGAAGATCCAGGTCATTATCGACCTCTTTGGTCAATACCGACATGAATCTATTGCAACAGGGTCGATGAAATTTCCAAGGAGAGCTTAGGGCCTCTACAGGTCGTGTTAAGGTGTTTCTTTGTTTACTTGAGGCTTGATGGCAATGAAGTAGCACAATGATGGATAATAAATTCGGGACATCATTGATGGTAACTCAATGATGAATGGAGTTATACTTTAGAGACGACGACTCGATGTTGAATGGAGTCGTGATGATGATTGTCCATAAAGGGTGAGTTCTAGGAAGGGTGACCTGTGGATAGAAGGTTGAATTGTTCTATCCTGAAAAGAAGGAACGAGAATGATTCCTTGAGAATGAATGGAAACTAGATGGAGTAAGGGATGAGTTTGGATACACGTGCTAAGAGATCGTTGATACTCGGAGTGTTTTTAGATGTACTCAAAAGCAAGGGTATTATGAGGACAGTCTTGAGTACTTGGAATGGCTACCTCAGGTCAATGGAATGAATCTGTATACCCTGGACTGATGGAGTAGTTATAGTGTCAGCTTCATGCTATAAATGAGTACATTGAAAACTGGGATTTATCCATTTATCCTTAGAAGTGGAATGGTCATACGAGTTATCATATATCCGCGGTACATTGAATGATATTGAGGATTGTTTGATGAATGCTTTGTTTGCTTTTTTTTCTCCTATAGTCTATTACTTTAGCGATGTCACTTGAGATAGGTATCATGGATAGGGATACATAGACATCCGTCATTTCACTTAGTTATAACATACCTTTATGATGTTTGTGGAGTAGCATATTATGTTCATTATGTACTAACTCTTTGGTTGCAGGGACATGTCAGTTAAGGTTTGTATATCCTTGTCCCTTGCTATATTGACTTGTATAGTATCTTGAGTTTCATTTATCACTTACACTAGAATGTTGTTTGGCTCAAGGTTTTATGCTTTGCTTCTTATTATCATAGGTACTCTTAAATGAGTAAACTAGATAGCATGTCTAGGTGATATGCGGTGGCTGTGCCGGGGACGAGCTAAATGGAGCTTTCTCGTATTAAATATGGATATACTATTGCTTATTCCACTATACAACACTATGGAGCCTAGGCTGTATCTGCTTTATAATTGAGATGGTCTTATTTGAGTTTATTCTTATTTGTATATATGTTGTATAACTTTATGGATTTGTACTCTGATATTTGGTTCACTTAGTTATTATTATCTCTTATGTTTTATTTTTATAATGATTATTATATTTTATTCGATGTGCTGTGAGATATACGACATGTTCTATGATGTTTTTATTTCTTTTCAACCCTTGACGATTGTCTTACATTGGCCAGACCTCGCAACAACATATTATTTAGTATATTGGGTGCCGATGGTGTAGGGTGGTCGTCATATTTAGTATTATAACTTAGCTTACTTGATTAACCTAAATTGAAACATGGTCCAGTGGAAATAGGAAAGGAGTTTTCACCCTAGATTGTACTAAGAGCATACACACACAGACACACACATAGACACACACACACACACACGAGAGAGAGAGAATGTACTTGTTACATATTTTGCTATTTAAAGCTATATAGTAGTGCATATATTATATAAGAATCATGCATAAATAAGTACCATTGATGTAGTTTTCTTTATGAGAGAGACTAATCATTCTTGTTACAGATCAAGAATAAGCCAGCATATAAGAAACACCACGAAGGAACTTCGTCTTTGGAGTCGAAGGAGGAGCGAATTCGGGTGCTTCTAACCTTGACTTGCCAGGGATGTTTGACATGGTGATGGTGAAGATGCTGTAGAATGCCCAAACGGCTACTCCGAATGTTGCTGGTGGTGGTGATGCTCTAGTGCAGGCGTCCAAAGTTTATTTTGCTAAGTTGAATAAGGATTTTGCAGCCTTGGTGGCAAACGCTATGGAAGTGCAGGATTGGTTGGACACTACGACTGGATTTTTGATGACCTTGAATTGGATAATGCGATGAAGAGGAGGTTGGCTTCCTGATAGCTTCAATAGTAAGCCATGAACTGGTGGAGTGTTATTAGATTTGCTACTCCCTAGGATAGTTTACTTGGGGCCCGTTCAAAACCCGATTCGAGGAGAAGTTCATTCCAGTTACTCAGAAGTCGGTGCTATTTAGGAAGTTTGCTGACATGAAGCAAAGAGGTATGTCTTTCTCCGAGTATGTTGCTGAGTTCGACGCCTTTTCAAAATGCTGGATATCTTTTATCGACACTCTGTTGAGAAAGAATGAAAAGTTTCTTATGGGTTTTGACGACTACTTATGGAAGAAGTTGGTGAGTCACATTGATGAACCATCTGAGTGACCTGTCGAGAAAGGTCTTCGCCAGGAGTGTTTGTATCCTAAGCCTAAATCAACTGCTGTGGTAAAGGAAGAGCCAAAACTACAACAAAGCGGTGGCGAGAAGAAGAATTGGAATGGTAAAAGAAAGTAGTTTCAAGAAAAGAACGCTTAAAAGAAGGCGAAGTGGGATCCTATTTGTTATGGTTATGGAGACAATGGTCACTTGATTGGAGACTGCAAAGCTGGTGGAATGAAGAAGTGCTACAACTGCGGCAAGTTCAGACATATGCAGAATAATTGCCCAAAATCTATGTAGCATAAGTAGGTTGTCAAGGCGTATATTTTGGATGCCGTGCTGACTTCGTCAAGTGCTCTCTCGGCGAAGGAGAAGAGAATGAGTATCGTTATTCAAGGTATACTTTCCATTTGTGATGTTTCCATACATATTTCTTTCCATACTAGGGTTTTTATTCCTTCATATCCAGTGACCTAGTAGATGTAATGTGACTGAAACTCGAAATAGTTGATCGACCTTTAGTAGTAACGAACCCTGTTAGAGTCTCCACTAGTCTGTGTATGGTTTGTCATGATTTAGTCTTATCAAGTCATGGATGCTCTTTTGTTTGTGATTGTTTTGTTTTGAATTTCATTACTTTTAGGATTATCTTAGGGATGGACTAGTTGAGGAAGTATGTGATAGTGGTGGATTGTAAGAAGCTGTTAGTGACGATCAAGGCCGTGGAGCAGTGGACAGTAGTGATTGACTACCTGCAAGAGGATGTGATTATGTTTATCTTTTTGTATTCGCTTGAGGTTCCATAGGATGAGTTCTCATCTGTGCTTATCATTTGAGAGTATCCGGACATGTTTAAGGAGGTGACCGGATTGCTGCCACACAGGGAGATTGAGTTTCGCACAGACTTAGTGAAGAATGATAGACGGATAGTTATGCCTTTAAGGCGTATGACATCCAGAGAGCAGAGTGTGTTGGAGGTGCAAGTGAATGACTTGTTGAGATGAGGGTTTATTGGTAGAAGTATATCTGAGTGGGGTACACAAGTAGTATTCGTCGCAAAGGCGGATGACTCTTGTAGTTGTGTGTAAATTACTGTCAGGTGAATAAGGTAACATGGAAGAACAAGTATCCACTCCCATGTATTAGTGACTTGTTTGATTAGCTCCATACCACGAAGATGTTCTCACAGTTTGACTTTGCAATGGGGTTTCACCAGCTGAGAGTAGCGAAGGAAAGTGTTTCGATCATCGCGTTTCATACATCATCTGGTTTTTATGAGTGGTTGGTTATGCCATTCAAGCTAACCAATTCTTGGCATACTTTGTTGATCTTATAAACCATGTCTTTAGAGATTAGCTGAATAAGTTCATGCTTGTGTTCATTGATGATATTTTGAACTACTCTTGGACAGACAAGGAACATAAGACACATCTGAGGATTGTGCTTAAGATATTGAGGAAGCACAAGTTAAGAGCAAAGTTTCGAAGTGTCACTTCTGGAGGAGGGAAGTGAGATTCTTAGGTCATGTCATCTCTCAACAAAGCATCACCATAGATCATGCCGAGGTGGCAGTGGTTCAGGGTTGGAACCAACCCAAGAGCGCTACCGATGTGAGAAGCTTCCTAGGATTAGCGGGATATTATAGGAGTTTTATCAAGGAATTTTCAAAGGCAGCAGCGTCGTTGACTAATTTGACGAAGAAGAATCAAACTTTTGTTTGCGACATGAAATGTGAGCATATGTTTGTGAGTCTAAAGGAGAGGTTGACGAGTACACCAGTAGTGACCATTCCAAGTGAAAATGTGGATCTAATAGGATACATAGACGCCTATGGTACTAGATTAGGTGCAATGTTGATATAGAGCGAAAAAGTTTTCGCCTACACTAGTCAACAACTGAAACCGCATAAGCGGCAATATCCAATTCATGATTTGAAGTTGGCAGCAATGGTGTTTTCTTTGAAGAATTGGAGGCATTGTCTATTAGGAGAAAGATTCGAACTGTTCACAGATTACAAATCCTTGAAGTATCTTTTCTTCCAGAAGGACCTTAACCTTTGCCAGCAACGACCGTTGGAATTCTTGGCCTCCTATGACTTTGACATTTCATATACCCCTGGTAAGGGAAATACAATTGTCGATGTATTGAGTAGAAGACATGCCAGTTTGGGAGCCATGTTCCTAGAGTGGAAGCTTTTGGAATATATGTTTGGCTATGACTTTAGACGTCATTGCGAGTTAGATCTAGGGATGTTAGCGAGTTTGATTATCAGTCCTAATCTTGATTGAGTGGATCAATACTAGTCGGTGGCAAGATGCTAGACTAGCTGGAGATCATGGAAAAAATAGAAGAAGGGGCAGAGTCTAAGGAGGTAAAGCAATACGAACTCGACCGAGACGGATGGCTCCGTAAGGGTGGGAAATTGTTTATTCCCGATGTCGATGGATTGCAAGATGAGGTGCTATGAAAGCGCCGCCATTCTAGGTTGACTATACATCCTGGTAGTAATAAGATGTACCATGATATGAAGCATAACTATTATTAGAAAGAGATGAAGAAGGATGTCGAGACATTCATCTCTAAGTGTATGAGCTGCTAGTTGGTGAACGCAGAGCAAAAAAATCCAAGTGGATTGCTGAAACCATTTAAAGTTACCAAATGGAAATGGGAGCAGGTTTTGATGGACTTCATTGACGGATTACCAAGGATCTGAGGAGGGTAAAACATTATTTGGGTCATAACTGACATACTGACAAAGAGTGCCCAATCCATACCCATCAAATCTGGTAGAATAACATCCATATTGTTCTAGTTGCATATGGACTAGGTAGTGCGATTCAATGATGTACCAAAGAGCATTGTGAGTGAGTAGGACTCTTTACTCACTAGTGGGTTTAGGAAGAGCTTACAAAAGGCGATGGGGACAAAGCTTCACCTCAGTACAGCTTATCACCCACAAACCAATGGGCAGATCGAAAGGATGAATCGTATATTGTAGGATCTCTTGCGAGCTTGCATATTCGATTTCTAAGGCTTGTGGGATGATCACTGGCATTTGCTAGAGTTTGCATACAATAATAGCTATTAGTTGTATCAGTATTGCATAGTACGAAGCATTGTATAACCGATCGTGTGACGATCCTTCATTAAGATCATTCAGCAATGAAGAGTGTTGAGAGAAACCTTTGAGAAGATTGATTAGAGAAACCAGCTGTGATACTTGAGCCAGATATGATTAGAGAAACCTCTGAGAAGATCAAGATCATTCAGCAATGAATGAAAGCTTCTCAAGATAGCAGAAGAGCTACGTTGATAAGAGACATCGAGATTTATAGTTCCTTATTGACCATATGGTGTTCGTGAAGATTTCTCCATTGAAGAATGTTATTCGATTCAGCATGAATGGGAGGTTAGCATTGAGATTCCTAGGTCCTTTTCTGATAGTAGAGAGGAATGGGAACATAACATATAAGGTCAACTTACCAAAGAAGCCGAAGGGCATTCACCACGTATTACATGTTTATCATCCGTGGAATTTTGTGCATAATTTAGATGTGACAATTGCATCAGATCAACTTGATGACATAGAGATTGAACCAAAAGCTTCGAGATCTCGTATTGTCGGACGCGATACAAAACATTTTAGGAGGTAGACGGTGGAGTTAGTGAAGTTTCAATGGCCCAAAAGTGTAAGTGATTGCATGTGAGAAACCGAGGAGAGCTTGATGACTACATATTTGGAGCTCTTTACATGATAAGGCCTATTATTATTGCATTTGTTTTCACTTTTGACATTATATATAATAGTTTAGTATCTCTCATGCCAGGATAGGTTTACCTATATTATTGATTGCATGGTTGCTTGTTTGATATGTTTGATGGTTGTTAGGCATGTGGGGTAACTATGATCGACTATTCTTTAATTTGTTTTGGGGGCTTCGAGGGCGAAATTCTTAAAGCGGGGAGAGTGTAACAACCCGTATTTTACATATCGAAGGATCATAAAATATTTTTATTTAATCCATATGAGGATGCATGACTATAAAACTTTGGGAAATGATTATCAGGGACATTTTCCACCTCTCGAATTTGTATCAGACATTTCGGACCTAGAAATTATTGCAAGACCTATAACTTTCGATAGGGATCGAATTAGGGTTTGAAACCACTTCCATTAGATCGGGCCCGTGGTTTCTTTTTCTTTATATTGATCATAATAGGAAAATGGATAGACTGTTTACGAGATATGATCATTTTAAATTTTGTTTGCTGCTGGATGGATTATCGGGTAATTAACTAAGCCCGTACGTAGGCCCACTAATGAATTTTGGAAACTGTGCCTAACTGGGGCTGTAGGGACTGATCTCATTCATTTCCATGTTTCCTAAACAATTCCTAACCTCCATTAACCCTAATTTCACTAAAAGTTTACCTTTTCTTTACTAATCTTAGCCAAGGGTAGTTTGAGAAGGGGATCGTAGATTCATCATTTTTGTGCATGGAAATTCATGTTCTTGGCTATTTTACATCAGATCTGGGGATCTAAAGTGGTAATTTGGGTATTAGGTGAGTGGTTCTTGACCTCTCTCTATTCTAAGTTTTTCCATATAGTTAAAGTAAGTGTTTTTAACTTTATTTTGATCTTAAAATGTTTTCTAACTTTAATTACGTGTTTATAATCGAAATTCATTGGATTTGATTTTAAATGGTTTTACAATCTCTTTTGGACCACTTGTCATGTTAGTGTAATGTTAGATCTGGACAAAAATTTGCACTTAATCTTGTTTGAATTGCTTGTAAATGTTTGATGAATGCTTATGTATAATATTTGTGCTTGGATGAATTGTTTGGATACGGTTTGCTAGTGTTTTAGTGAAATTAGGAAAGGGATCGCTGATTTGGGCAAAAAGAGGCAAATTGGATTGGAATTTGGCAAAACCTGGAGGATGGGCTTTGGAGCAAGGGAGGAGCCCAAGATAGTGGTCCTAGTCAATTCAGAGCTGTTTTGACTACTATTTATTCTTAAAATAATTATCCATGCCCTTATAAATCCCCACCGCGAACTTATAATTTTTTTTCCAAATTATCGACTGATAATTTCTTCACTTTATATTATGAACCTCGTTTCTAATTTTCATAAATCTCATTTTCCGTTTCATCACTGTTTCACAACACTTAACCGATTTTTCATCGATGTTCAAAATTTAACTCCATTCCAAAGTCCATTAATTTCAAATATCACTTCTTCTTTTTATGTTTAAAAAACTTATTCAAATCTGAAACATCAATATCATCTTTTAGTTTCAATCTTCCTTTTTATTTTCCCAAGCTTTTTTAAATCTCGATTTATAAAATCTTTCACGCTTAGCAAATCACTTACATTTTATTGTTAAAAATCCTTCTGTTTAGATTATTACCAAAATCCCTATTTCTCATATTCTAAAATCTCTATTAACAATATTCCAAAATTACTAAATATAAATTTAGATTACACTATTTATTTTTCCCAAATCCTTTCCTTTTAATTTATCCAAATTTCAGTATAATTATTTTACCTTCAATTTTCCCTTTTTATTTCCTTTAAAAATTCAACATTCATATTTACGATATTTTAAAATACCAAAATCTACCCAGCAATACCATAACATCCAATAAATTCAAGTTCTAATACAACCCATCACAGAACAGTCAAATAATCATATCACTAAATATGAAAATAAATTTCAACATTTTTGAGGAATCCAGTTGGATTCCTCTAACCTGCTTCCCCTGTATCCATAGATGTTAGCACAATATAAAAATACCAATCCCACTTAGAGGGGGATATCGCAGTATATAGAGTCATCCGCTATTATGCAAGGCGCCTAGGGTCTCATCCGCTATATATATGCGGGAAATATCAATCACTCCAATATATATATACTACTATATATAATATCATATCCATTAGATAATTTATCGATTCAACTAATCAAATAATAATTAATTTCAATCATTTAAAATAAATTATTGTAATCCAAATTTGAGTGAGTTTTACTCACCTTGATTTTTAATTAGCTTATCGATCCCAAATAAAATCCTTTTTCACAGCTTCCGTGGCTCCGAACCCATGCCTGACCGATTCCGTTCGATCTAAAACTCTTATAAGTAATTTCCAAATTTATATAAATTGGTGATTTCATTTTTTAATTAAGATATACCAACTAATTACTTAGTTCAAATTAATTACCTATGAACGAACTTAATCAACCCATTTATTGACTTAATAAAAATAATTAGCAACCCAATTTCCTCAAATCCAATCGTTATTAAATTATAAGTTGTTAAAGTTTAAAATTTTATTTTAACAAATAATTAACAAGATTTTAATTGAATGCTAATAAATTTTTTCAAAACTCACATTTTAATCTGCAACAAGAACCAAGGATAAAAGTGCTCACCAAAAATCCAAATGGCCAATGGTCAAGGCTACGAACCCGCACTCGAACCCTTTATAGTCATCCATCCTTCCCAGCTCGCTGTCTCGACTGTGAAAAGTCAAACTCAGAAACCTAAAAATGTTCTACTTCCCTTCGAAAACCGCACCCATATGTACCCCTTCCCTCGAGTTTGGCAACCCCGGAGATCGCGACATGTCCTTCCCCCTGCCCCTCCGCTATTATCAATGTCGTGATCCCCTACCAAACGCCGCACCTCATCAACTTCAGCCTCCATTTGCGCCTCGACATGCTCGATCCAGAAATCACTCCCATAGCCGAATTGATGCTTGAATCTTGCGAGAAACATAACCCTGATAACTGCCGTACGTTTTGACCATCCCAGAACGAAGCCGCGACCTCCAATTTTCATATTAATTTGAAGGGGATAATGAAGTAGGATTTCTAGAATTATTCCCTGATTTTTAGTTTTAGTATTTTGTGAGAATTGTTTTTGAAAGTTGGCTTATTTTTTATTTTATTTTTGAAACTGGGAATTTGAAACGAAAATAGAAGAAAGGGAGAGGAATACGTTTATACTTGCAGGAATTGGAAACAGAACGTATACTTGTTTTTTTGAAAGCTAATGTGTGTGTATATATATATAGAGGTATGGATTTCTTTTTTCATTATTATTATATTCTTATTATCATTATCTTTTCTGCCTGTCATTGATTCAATAAGAGAATGGAGATAGGGTGGCTTGCATAAATATACAATAGGATGGCTGAGATGAATAAATGGTGGCTGATGGAAAGGAGTGTGACAGCCTAGTCTAGTCATATATATATATATATATATATATATATTACTTTGAATTCAAAAATATCTAATTAAAAATTCGAATCTCAAACGAGGCATGAAGCTAGGTGTTCATAATGTTATACTCCTATTTCGAATGCAACGGAAAAGATTTCGGGTCTTAATTCGATCATATGGAGAAGATAGCTTTTTGGACCCAATTATTATATTGAATTTTCGACATAAATATCAGCGCATTTATATGCCGTACGGCCAAACGATAATTCCAAATACTATGAAATTTGAAATTCGATAATAATACACTATTACGGATCCAATGGAACTGATTTCATTTAAATCCGAGATTGTTCCTCGGAAGGCTATTTCTAACGTTAATTTAAACGATATATTTTTAAAACTGAAAAAATCACTTTTAAATTAAATTTCAAAACTTCTATTATCTTCAGTATTATTAATATAAATTTTACAAGCCTTCAAATTATTTTTAACAAGCTTGAAACTTCATATTCAATATTTTATCCAATTTTCAATTATTAAATTCAATTATTAACTATCCCTAAATTAGTTATATTTGAAATTCAAGTTAAAATTTACTTTCAAATATTTAAAATTGATTAAATATTCCAATTTAAAATATTCAAAATCCCAGATCGTTACGTCCCTCCCCATTATAAGACTTTCATCCTCAAAATTGCCAGGTAAGAAGAATGGCCCAAAACCCGTTAACTATTTTCCCAAAACCAATCAGTTTCAATAATTTTTCAATCCAATCTATTTAAACCACATTATCACTATCACTAACCTCCAATTCAATCCACGGATCCCAAATAATATCGTTTATTCAACCATTTCAAACTAAAATCCCAATCAAAGTTTAATTATCCTAAATTTCTTCAAAATTTTTCTAACCACTTAAATTTTCGAAAAATTTCGCTAGCGTCTCCTTTGCATAGCTAGATCCGAAAAACCACAAAACTCACTCTACGGGCCCAAATCATCAAAAGAAAACAATTGCCTAGTGGATCAATTAGAAAATCATCAATTTCATACAATAATTTAAACATATACCTTTTTGTCAGGTAATAAAAAATTTCTTCTGAAATCGAAAACATCAATTTTTCATTCTGCTTTTAAATACCTGCACCTTATCTACCAATAGTATTCAATCGTACAATTCAAAATTATTTTACTTATCTCTTTTCAAAATTTTCAAAATTTGCTTTACTTAAGTCAGTACGATGTACATATATCATCCGTATGCAATATCAAATCCGATCACTCACTCGATCACACAATTTCACTTCCGAACTAGTATCGTTCACACGACTCTCTCGTGCAGAGTCATATCTGGTTTCTTGATTAGAAACCGTCATTCTCCTTGCATAGCCATGTACTATGATAGAGAATTCTAGAGTCAATCAAAAATCCATATCCAGGGTTCGCAGTCGGAAATCGAGTGAAAATTCCAACTCGGATCGATATAAATTATCTCGGTGCCGAATATAGATCAAATCGTCATGTGAATCAATAGTATACATACAACTTACGTTCCAATTGATTATTAGCTATTCCCAATTCTTTCTATTCACCTTTATTTTAGGTTCCATTAACTTATCCATAATTATCCCTTTCACACTTTATTTAGTCCTCATTTAAATATTAGCCTAATATATTCCTCGATACCAACTTCACTTTAGAATTCACCATTAACCTTTTCAAGTCCATTATAAATATTTTATACATCTTATCATATTTATTTCCACTTCACCACCTTGGTTTATATCCATTTTTGTTCAAATTAAATTTCAATTTCCATTCGAATTCAACTTACCTTCCATTTTCTAATTTATTTCCAACTTAACAATTTCCATTTCAATAATTACTTCCAGTTGGCCTACTTAGGCTTAATTTCTCAAATTCACTTTACTTAACTTAATTCAACTTGATTTTCGCTCAAATTAAAATTTCAAATCTTATAAGTCTTCAAACTTATTTATATTCCATAAACATTTTTAAATAAACTCCTAGAGTTTTAAACAATTACTTAAGTATTTTGTCACGACCCATAAATTTTGATTAATAAATTTGTTAGTTTAATTTAAATTTTACAATTAAATTTAGGAAGAAATAAAAATCTTAGAAGTTATGACGAAGCAAATGTTAGAAATTTAAATATAGCAATTAAAATTTAGATTTACAAATTCAAAATGTAAGTGCAATCAATTGAAATTATGAAATTTGTCATACTTGGTTATATGTTTAATAAAAGAAACAAACGGGAATATTGAATTAACTAATGAAATGTATAATCAGAAGTATAATTGAAATGCTACTAATTTAATATAATAAGAAGGTAAGTAATATATGATTGCAAACTTTAGTAAATGAATCAATGTGCAAAGAAATTGAATTAAACATGAATATTAATAAATGAAATTATGTAATAATTGATAAATGATGGCATTTATGAATGAAATAAGATTTGTAAGTAATAAAGGAATAATTAAAATAAACATCTAAACCAATGAATAAAAGAAAAAGGTTGTAAGAAGTAAAAAGTAAAGCAAAAGGATAGAATATAAGTGAATGCAATCAGTAAATTATGGAAATAAATGCCAACATTGAATTATAATAAATGTAATTAAATGTTACATTTGTGTGAAATGTTAAGACAATGGTTAGGAGTTGTTAAAAGGGATATATTAAAGTAATGAATGAGAAAAACCAATCAATTAATATATGTATTTATTTCTTTAGTATGTTGCATAAGATTTGGAAATCAAATTGCAATTAAAGGAAATTAGATAGTACGATATTTGGAAATAAAGTTAAGGGTACAACTATTATAAATTACCTAATTTATTTGTCAATGAATTTATTTGAAATAAAGTTCAAATAGTGTTAATTAATTAATACGTAGAGTATGTAAGGAAATTAATAGAATGAAAATTTTAATGTTGAAAATTTTATAGAATGTAAAGTATTTAAAAACCTTAATTAATGTGTTAAATGGATAGAAGTACACATTTAAAAACATAATATTCATTCAAATTAAATGTAAATAGGCGTATATTAACGTAATAAAATAAAATTAGCACTGAATATGGAATACCCATTACCTGGAAAAACTGTAAAGTTGTAATTGATTTGAAATCTGTAAAAGGGAATAAATTCAAAGTTACAATTAATTGATGGAATAATAAGGGATAAACTGTAATTTGATAATTCAATGTGAATTATATCCATAAAATGTCAATTTATTTGGTTTAATAATTAAAATGTGAATCAATTGGAATTAAATGAGCCTTAATGTTATATTAATAAGAATTAACGCAATAACTGAATTAGTGCACACCCTATTAATTGAAACAGATGGTAAAGTTAGGATTGATTGAAATTAGTAAATTGGGCAAGGAATTCAAAATTATGTTAACTGATGAAGAATACGTAATAAATAGTAAATTTATAAAATCAATGTCCATAAGTGCTTATAATATTTATAGTTGATAATAAACGTTACTTGGTGATTATTAATATAATAACGGAAGGCGTAAATGTAATAATGGGAATTGTAAATTTACGAATAGTGTATGTAATAAATAAATAGAAAACGTGAAATTTTTCATAAGTAATATATTGGGATAGGAAGGGAATTAAGCTAAATTTATATATTGGTTTAATACCTTAATTTATATGGGTAATTAAGAATATTTCACATTTTGAAAACATAGCCTTTAATACAAAGTAAGATAAATAGGGGTATATATTGTATTGGAATATAAGACAAAAAGTTAACTAAGTTATAGATTAATAATAGACTTAATAAAAGAGTTGAATTGAACCAATCAATTTATTTGGAAACTAATTAACGTGTAAGTGAATTTATTATAGATAAAATTAATTTATCACGCTAATTGAAATGAAAATGAAATTTGAATATATTAGTGGAATGAAATGTGAGACAAGTGTTAACTATGGCATAGAGTAATAATAGACTCAATTAAGGGAATCTAACCAATTTAATTGGAATTTATTGAAATTAATTTGGATTCAATTTATAATAAAGAGATTATTTTGAGTAAACGAAATAAAAACTATAATTGGAGAAACTAACGCTGCAATTGATAGAGTTATCAATTTTTAAATTACATCTAAACTTGTTTAAATTTTTGTAAATGATTAAGAAATATAAAAGTGATAAAATTTTCAATTATAAGATTGAAATTTAAAGATTGGATTTAATTAATTAATTAATTAATTAATTAATTAATTTAATTAATGGAAAAATAGCCATTTTGGAAACTGACTCGAATTTCGACGAAAAAAGTTTCATCGGATCCGTAACGATGAATTATTGTAGGGTTACAAGTTTCGTAGCGATCGGACTTGTAGTTTGATCGTACGGACTCGGAACGCCTTGAAATTTATGCATTTTAAATCAATTGAATTCAATTTGAAAATTTTGAATTTAGCATAACTTCTTCATACGATGGAATTTGTATGTGAAACTTTTTTCATCACGCTTAAATTATTTTTAAACATATATTTTGATATATGGGTTGACCCTTTTCCGTTTCGGAATCGAAACGGGCTTTTTGGGTCAATTATCGTTCAAAACCCAAATCCAACCTAGCCCATTCTTTCTATTTAGTTTGCCTATATATATGTCGTTATAAACTCTAGGCCATTGTTTATTCCTCATTCTGAACGTATGCTCTTCCTTATTCCACTGCAAACCCTAATCTTCCCAATTAAATTTCAATTTAAAAAAAAATTTACGGATCTGCAGCAACTTCTGGTCGCGCTTCGAGTTTCAGAGGAAAATACGCTGCATCTACTTCGGGTTAGGAAGAAAGTTACTCGGGTCGCTCCGTATCGTTTTGGCAAAAACTCCAAGCATGCACCGTGGAATTGAGGCGATGGACCGAAGTCGACTCAGGACCAGAATTTTCCAATCTTCTAATTTTCCTAACTTTTACATACGAGCTCGGATTCATGCGCGGTTTGTTTTGCTGGGATCGTATTAGAATTATGGATGTTTTGGCGCTGGTTTGGATAGATTCTGAGACCGGTCAAATTTTAGGTTTAAATTGGATTTAAATTCAATTTAAATTCAAAAGGTGAGTGTTTTAACCCACTCACAACTTCTAAGATTTCTTATGTTTGCTAAATTGATTTATGATGTGTTTAAAAATTTATTTATAGCTGTTTTCCATATATTTCATCATTATCTTGGTTAAATTGTATTCATTTAATTTACTTGTTATTTAATTCATTGTTGCATATAAACTGTCAGTTAAACTTCTAGTTAAATTTATTATTGCATATAAACTAATAGTTAAATTTTTAGTTAATTTATTGTGCATATAACTGTTAGTTAAATTATCAGTTAATCTATTTTGCATAATAAACTGCCAGTAAATGCCTGTTATTTATTACCTGTTATATATTGATGTATCGTTGAATTTGATGATGATGTTGATAAATGGTTGATGGATCATATTGGATGAATGAATGATGTATTTTATATTATTATAAAATGCAAGTTATTATGCATTTTCATTTCATTCGGGATTGCGGTTTGAAATGATATATAACCGTAAAATTTATTTTTAAATTACCTATTGAAATGATAAATATCCGTATCACTTGACCATAGGATAGAAAATTATATACAGGCACCGCGGTATATATATAAAATTATTTTTGAAATGATTTTCTATGGTTTTGTAAAGAATGTAGTTTAATAAATATTAAATTTTGATATATATAGTAAAAATTCTTGAATTTAGCTATGTATAAATTTGTTTCGAATTTTAAAATAAGCTAAATAATGAAGTTGATTTCGTTTATATAATATGGTTAAGAATATATTTGTAATTCTATTGTATATAGAGTTTATAATAGCTCAAATAAAAGTAAGGTTGAAAATAAATGTGAATATGATTTGAATTAATGTATCTAAGAATTTTCCTCGAAAAATTTGTTTGAAATGTAAATAAATTAAGATTTAAAGGGTATGATCTTATAACTTGATTTTTGAGTAGAGGATTTAAACGAATATCAAATTATTTTAAAGAATATTATCAAGTTAATTTAATTAAAAGAATATCCTGTTATTGAAGTTTTAGGGTTTTACCTGAATAATATTTGTTTAGTAAGTAAATATTTCAAATTTAAATAATAGGAATTGGATTTGATAAATATTAAATTTTCAAAGAATCCAATTTGAAATAGTGGAATATTTAAAGATTGAAATATATGAACTCTAAAGTTTTGAAATGTAGAATATTTAAGCTTTGAAATCTATGAGAATTAAAATGGTTTATTTGGTGGTTCAAATTGATATTGGGAATTTATTGTGAAATTTGAAGAAGCTGTTTATTTTATAAAGTAATATAGTATTTGAACCATTAAGTATTAAAATTTATGTTTCAAATCTATGGTTTCAAGGTATATATATTTGAAAATATTATGATTTTGGGAAAGGGATATTTATAAAATAAAATGATATCATATTGATTTGGGTTTTAAAAATATAAATGATATCGTATTTGTATGGTTTGAAAGAGATATTATATTCTAGTTTTAAAGTATAAATTATTTTGAAATAACCGCGGTGTTATAATAACGGTTGGTTGTTGAAGAGACCGGGATTGGAAGTTGTCATACTCTCTGTCAGCCCCGAAAACCACTTTAACAACCGTGTACGCGGTGGAGATTCCAAAATGAAGTAGGATGGCGGCGGCGTTTCATTTAAGGTAAATACGTAGACCCAACTCCCGTGAGTTGGAATAAGGTGGCTAAAACAGGAGCGATCGACGGGTTAATTGAGGTAGCACCTTTGATCGGACACATCCCTTCGATATTCTACTCTGACTTTGTTTTATTCGGTGGCCACTTTTGATTTCTTTGATTTGGGGGTGTGGCTCGAGGTGGGCGGTAGTTGCGGCTATGCGTTACCACCAACTAGGAAGTGTAATTGGTATATCTACCCTGACATTGCCTAGTTGTGCCGTGTCACCTGCCCTAGCGCGCCTTATACGATTTTGGCTTTGTACCATACCTATGGAGTGCCCTCTGACGACGCTCAGTACGGGGGAGATTACGGTACTGTATAGACTATGGGAATATATTTTATGTTAAGGGCTATATGGGTAACCCCTTAACGCTACTTAAAAGTAAGTTTATTTTACAATTAGACACTATTATAATAGCGAAATATACTACATAGTAAATAGTTTAACGGATCCTTAGGAGATGTAAATCCCAAGCATCTCTTAAGTTACTGCACTCATATTTATTCCTATTGATTTAACTTACGTAAGATCTTCTAGTTCTGACTCGAGTGTTTTGTCTTTTCAATTCACTCGGGTCAGTCCGAGTGTTTCAGGATCAAAGACTTTAGCTCTGGAGGACGAAGACGGAGATTTCTATTGTTATTATTTATTATATTCCACTACACTCATATTGTTCCGCTGCATTGGTATATGGTATGTGTAACTCTGATGTATGTTGTATAAGTATAATCGAATATTTTAAAACAACTTTAGAAACTGTATATTTGATTATTATATTTTATCCTTCCGCTGTGAGATTCTGTTTTGTTTTATTTTTTTCTTGTTTTTTTCTTATTTACCCCATAACAATCCGCCCTTCCGAACGGTTTGAATTGGCACGTGTGTCGATTTAAAGCGTGCAAAAAGGCGGGATGTTACATATTTCAAAATCATTTTTGAAATCAACTATATCCAAAATCCTTTGGTATATCAAATCATTCCTTTGAATTTCAAAACTAACCCAGTTTTGCAAACAAACTCCAATTCAAAACGTTCAGGTAGCAACTTCTCTCTTAGAAACTCGAAAATGAACATCGATGATGCTACAGTCATCACCGAAATTATTTTCCACCAACCGAAGTGAGTTTAGTGCTTTTATCCTTTTAAAACCCATTTTTAAATATTTTATCTAAGATATTTTCCAAATAACATCACCATTAATTTTCAATTTTGAAAAACATTTTCAAAACCAACAGGATTTAAATCCTCAAATTTTCACCCTTTTAAAATCCTTTTAAATCTGTATTTAAATATTCCTTTGGAATTTTATTCTATTTCAATTTATAAATGCCATTTATAACTCATATTTACAAATTCCACTATTGTCATATGGGTTAATTTCTTAACTTTTGGTTATAACAGTAATTTCTTATTCAATTTCCACACAACAATGATAATTGTTTAACATTATCATTTCCTAACAACCAAGCACACTATATATAAGTATAACAATTAACAAAAATTGTTCCTTTTATATATAAAAATAATTTAGGTTAAATTATTTCATTTACCCCATCTTAAAACAATACTTTATCGAGTTGCTCTATTTAAGTGTTTAGAGATCCCTATCAATAATGTTAATTACTCGTGTTGACCAGAATCCATAAGCCACTCAACAACCCAATCAACATAATATAAAACAATTTCATATTCACTAACAAATACGCACTCATATCTATCAATACACTCAGACTCATTGTAGGGTGCTACTGACCCTATCTCTAATGAGTAACGCCCACCAGAACCAAGGTTCTCGCTTAACCTTCTGCTCTGATACCAAATGTAACAGTCAGGATTTTCGATTCCCCAAAAATTGACATTAATACGTTCACTGTATTACATGCCGAACAATCGAATGCTAGAAATACCAGATCGCTAGGGAATTGTAACGACCCGACATTTTCAACCATCCGCATCCGCACATGTCAGACTTGAATTACTCAAAATACCGCATTGTAAATATTTTTTTGGCAATACTCGGAATATAAAGTAAATAAATAATTACAGATCACAGACACAGAGTAATATAATGCAGCGGAAGTAGAAGAGATAGTAGTTCATGAAGCTACTATATATATATATATATGTGTGTGTGTGTGTGTGTAAGATACATCAGAGTTAAACAAGATACAACAGAAGAGTAACAAGGTAAAAATCTGAATACATAACTGGAAGCAACTGGATAACTGAAATCAACTGAGTATCTGAAGAGAATAGATAGCTGGGTCTTCAAGCAAAGCTCCAACTCCAAAGGTTAGTGTCAAATGCAGTATCACTCAGTCTGACCCGAGCGTAAAGAAAAATGCAAAACACTCGAGTCATGACACACATACTTATGAACTGTAAATCGACTCAAGTGAACAGTAACAAATGCATCAGTAACTTAAAGGATGCTTGGGATCGCTCATCCTTTAAGGATCCGTTAAACTATTAACTATGTAGTAATATTTCGCTATTATAATAATGTCTATTAACAAAATAAACTTACTTTTTTCATAGCATTAAGGGGTTACCCATATAGCCCTTAACACGTAATAGTCCCAGTAGTCCATCCAATATCTTAGTCCCTCATGATCGGAAGCCACCAGAGGATACCACATGGGCTACGGGAGAAAACCAAACTCGTACAAGGCGCGATAAGGTTGGTGATACAGCACAACTAGGCAATGCCAGGGTAGATATACCAATTACGCTTCCGGGCCGGTAGTAACGCGTAGCGCGCAGCTACCGCCCACCTCGAGCCACACCCCCAAATAAAGAAAATCAAAAGTGGCCACCGAATCAATCCAAAAATCAAAGTATAATATCGAAGGGATGTGTCCGATCAAAGGTGCTACCTCATTAGCCCGTAAAACGCTCCTGTTTTAGCCACCTTATGCCAACTAACAGGAGTCGGGTCCACATAATTACCTCAAAGGAAACGCCGCCACCATCCTACTTCATTCTGGAATCTCCACCGCGTACACGGTTGTCAAAATGGTTTTCGGTATCGACAGATAGTATGCCCATATCCGATCCCGGTCTCTTAGCCAACCAATCGTTATTATAACACCGTGGTCATTTCGAAATAGTATATATTTTCAAAACCAAAGATCATTTCAAAACATATTCCTTTCAAAATAGTTTACACTTCGAAACCAAAACCATTTTTATTTCAAAACTATATTCATATCAAAACCATTTCAATCATTTCCTATCAAATCCCTTATCAATTCACTATCATTCTTAAATTCAAATATTCAATTAAGTATTATTTTTAAAAATCAATTATGTCATTCATTTATTATTTCAAATATCATTTCAAAACATATCTCAAAATTCCATTCAAAATTTCATTTGTCTCATTACATTTCATTCCATTTAACATATAACAAAGTAAACCTTATTTAAATTCAAATTCAATTTAGATTCCTTTGAAATTCACATTTAATTATTAAATTATATTCAAAACTCCTAAACTTCATAAATAATCAATTTCAAAAGTTAAATCATTTAACACTTTAAATATAACTCCAAAACAGTGTTAAAATCTATTCAAAACATTGTCAAATTTCAGCAATGACGACACTTACAAAGTGTTATCGTAGCTTATATTAATTATTTCAGCATATAGTTTACTTTAGCAACCATAGCACTTACCAAGTACTATAACAGAGATTTTTTGTTTATATATAGCAACAACGACACTTACAAAGTGCTACAGTAGCCATTCTTATTAATTCAAAGCATAGTTAACTTTAGCAACGGCAACACTTACAAAGTGCTACAGCAGCCTATTATTAAAATTTCCAGAGTTAAATAAACTTAAATTTTAGCTATTTTTAAACTTATAAATCATATTCAGGCTTCAAAATTTCACATTTGAATCATTTTTAACATATGATTTATCAAAAAAAAAATTTATAATTAAATATCCAATTTAAACACAATTCATTTGTTAAGTCAAAATTCCACTATTTTCTTAACTTATTAATTTAATAAAACTTAACATTTTACTTCAAATATCCATTTAAAATTTAAAATTTAATTTCCACTATTTACTTGCATTTTTGAGTATAAATTAAAGTCAAAATCACATTTACTTCAAATTTACATACTCAAATTCACATTTCAAAACTTAATATTTAAATTTCTTAAAACCATAAATATATATTTTTCAATCAAAATTTCAAACTTTTAAAAAATAATATCTTAAGAAAAATCATTTAAAAATATACCACGGGGTCTGTAAATAATTTTCTATCCTAGGTCAAGTGATACAGATATGTATCATTTCAATCCGCAATTTAAAAAGAAAATCCGGGTTCTATCATTTCAAACCCGCAATCCCAAGTCAAATAAAATACAATAAAAATCACTTGAGCCTATCATTTCAGCTCATATGATTTTTTCCTATTCTAATGTCCGTTCGGGTATGTATCATTGCAACCCATAGTGATTTTATTCTAACAGGGAGCTTGTAGTGTGAGTATATGCATAAACAATATAAACAAATATACTAACATGTCAATGCCATAATATACTGACATTTATCATAGGTCGCGTGATAATTAACAAAGTTAACATGGTAAATACATGGAATAATATATCATAATATCATCATTAACTTGCATAATATTTTAAGTACTAATCACTTGTCATCCATTTACCATTTCATAAGTAATAATGTCAGAGTGAGGAGGACTCAGCTTTATCAAAGCTAGAGACCCAAAACAATGCATAAGAATGATTCCCAAAAGCACGACAAGCACGATTAGATTTGAATGGATGGACAACCAGATTCAGATCTTGAAACAAAATAAATAAAAACTAAGTATGCTCACTCACATACGAATATCAAATTTGAATAGAGCAAACTGGAAAAATTGAATAAGATAATATGAACACAAGTGGCTCATCCCTTGTTGGAGCGGAACAATGGAAACAAAAGAAAAACGAGAAAGAAGAAAGAAAATAAAAGAAAAATGTATGCGGCCATTACCTGAAGGGAGAAGCTCACGCGAGAAGAAGATGAAACCAAAATGATGTGGTAAGGGAATTGTGTACGTGGGTTTAGTATTTAAGAGGGAGGTATTTGCGTTGATTACGTGAAAAAATGGCAAGAAAATACAATTTGGTTTTTGAAATGACTATGGGAATTTATTACTATCAATTACAAAGAAGAAAAAGGGAAAGAGGACATCCACGCACGTGAATGACAAGGCAAGTAATTTTTGTTTGAAACGGTAAGATGAAATAAGGCATTTATTCCTATTAAATATAAGGAAGCAACGAAAAGGAAATATTTTTACACGCGAATGGTAAGGCACAGTTTGAATTGATTTTTATTAGCTGCGGTAAGAAATTAATGAGCACGTATTATAGATGCAATAATTAATCGAAACATACGCCCAAATTTAAAACAAAAGTAACGTATTTTTAAATTGATACGTTTCTTATTTATTTTGTAATCATGTACGCTAAAGAATATATCATCAAATAACGTACCATTTGAAACATCAAATAAATTATACAAAACGAAAATAAATGTACAAATTAAAACGTGTAATTTAATAGCTTATTTATACACCACTTATAACCTAATTCAAATTTGATTTCTTTACATCCATTTGATTTATTTACCATTTAACTAAGAAACTGATGTATATACGTATAAAAGAAACGTAAAATTTATTTCTTTTTGCATAATATTTATTACTTAATTAAAACGGTATATAACCAATTTTAAAGGAAGCAGAAGTGGAACAAAATGTTGTACAAATATATACAGTTTAAATAAAAGTTTGGAAGAAGCAAAAAAAAGTAGAAAAAAAAGAGGAGGCTAGGTTTACAAAAAGATGTGAACGGGTAAAGTTTAGGAATAGTTAGAAAATAAAAAGGCAAAGAAATTTAAAAAAGCACAATTTAAGGAGGAAAAGATCTTCTATATATTTTTCTTAAATAAATGAAAAGAGGAGTTTGAGAACTTTGTACCTGATTGAAAAGGAGAAAATCACGGTTATGCATTTATGAATAGATATGGTAGAAGATCAAAAGGTGGGAAATATATAAAGGCAAGAAATAATTAAGAAACGTACGCCTATATTTAAAATGTATCTTAATTGATTTGTTACTCATCTAATAAATATAGATGTTTATACACAAAAGAGATCTTCACTAAATAAAGTTTATACACACCATAGAAGTAAATAAGAGGATGGATATAGAAATAAAAAAAATGAAATGCAGAATTTTTTTCAAAAATGTTGTATGTTACCCAAATTTACAAAGCAAAGATCAGAATTAATTGAAACAAAGCAAAATGGATGTTATAAATATCTACAGTTTTAAAAATAAAATATATACAAAAGAATCCTTTACTAAACAAAATAAATGCAAGAACATTAAACAAATAAATTTTAAAAGATATGCCTTTAAGGCAACGTAACATATATTTATTTAAAATTTCTTTCTTTGTTTACACGAAATGGAAAAGGCAACAAATACGCAAAGCAGATAACCTATATCTCTTGAAATTCCTAAGTTATTATTAAAAGTAAAAATCAATCAAAATAAAATAAATATATATTCAAAGTTTATACGAGCAAAAATAGAAAATAAAATTATAGAAACAAACATAGGGAAATAAAAAAGACAAAAGCAACCAAAAGATTCTTGATTTTCCAAACTCCATGTCATGTACAAGTTCAAATAATTAAAATGTATACACATGGCACGTCATGTTACCCATGCAAACAAAATTAGAACATGACATGACAAATAATCATATTATTTATATAAATTAAATAAACAATTTTGTTAAATAAAATAATTTACATACAATAGTTTTAAAAGCATAACTTTCACAACATTAATCAGATTCCAACGAAAAAAACAGTATACTTAAAATTTTATTTACTTTCATAAAATAAAGATAAATTTCAAAAGTTCAAAATTTTAAATTCTAAAATTAAAAGTCAAAGTTTGACCACATTGTTAAAAATTCACATTTCTGGAAAATATTCTATTTATTCATGTTTGGAATTTATCATTCACATCAAAATCAAAATTATATTTAAAATAACAAAATTTATTCATTTTAATAAAATAAAATAAAGTTTTTAAATCAGGAAATTCAAATTAAAAATAATTACAAAATACAGGGTTGTTACACTCTCCCCCACTCAAAACTATTCGTCCTCGAAAAGGAATGAGGTACGAAAAAATACAGAATAAGATGGAACGAAATAGGATTAAGACAAGATGACGAGAAGATTGAAATTATACCTGATAACTGTTGTTACAGGTAAGTTTAACCAGGTGGAGATGATCTTCCCAAGATCTTACAGAATCAAGAACATAAGCGCGAAAAAGATCCTTTAGAATCTGATTCACCCTTTCCGCTTGACCGACGGTCTGTGGATGACAAGAAGTGCTCGGATTCAAAAATGAGTACCAAAGATTATAGAAAGGTTTCCAAATAGACTGGTATAAGCAATAGCTTTTCCATTCTGTAGTAAGATAAGGAAAATAAGGACAACCAAAAGATGGTTTGGAAAACAGAATAAGATAATAAATTTGAAACCATGAAAATTTCAACTTAAATTGATAAATGAATTTTTCATAAGTTAAGTAAATCTTAACTATCTCAAATTTCATTATCTTATCATCCAATTATCTTCAACTAACAATTTCTAAAATCATTTATTATACTCATAATGTTCTCAATAAATTTAATTATTCTCTATTCCTAATTAAAATTAAATTTATTATTCTCAATATATTTTATCACCTATATTAAGTATATTTACACTTATTATAACTTCTTTAATTTACTCTTAGTTCCTTTAACATCATTTTATATTGTAAATTATTCCATTACCCTTTTTACTCTATTTACCTATGTTCATCTTTTTATAAATAAATTTAAGTATATAACATTTATTATAACCACTCAAATTTTGTTTATTCATACTGTATATTATCCAATTACATTGTGAACTTCAAAATTTAAGGTAAGTTATATTGGAATGCAGTTGCGTATTACACAAATGAAACTTTCTAATTCAATTATCTCAAGTTTGAACCATTTATTCAAAAAATTTGATTTTCCTTTTATAATTGAAATTATTCTTTAAGATAAAAATTAGGAATTAAATTTCCTATTCCCTTCAAACCATTTAGAGATAAATAAATATACGTACATAATATGTCAAATCAAATTTAAATCATATATCTATATATATTATAAATCAAGTCATATTTTAGAAATTCTAATCAATTAAATTCCTCGAAGCAACACTGTAGCAACACTATAGAACGGTCTCTTCACTTCGAAACTCAATGGATGTCAATGATGCTGCCATCATCACCGAGGTTATTTTCCAGCGATAAAGAGAAGAGCGCTAATTTTAATCTTTAAAATTTTTTGGAAACAAATTTCTGTTTGGAAATACTTTAAATAATATCCTTTAAAACTTTAAACACAAGGTTTGAAACCTTCGGAAATTAAATTATCAAATTCTTGTTTTAAATTTCATTTCTATTTCCAAATTAATTCATAACCATTGTTTATAGTTCAATTATTTATATGAGATAAAACCAATGGTTTACAAAAGAATAAATAAAATCAAATACTATTATATCTTAACAACTAGTTAAATTAACTATAAAATTCTGAAAATTATATTTATATATAATATTAGATTTTCAAATATAGGAATAAAATTTTCAAAATAAGGATAGAGATTCAAATTTGATGGACTCAAATCAAAGAGAATTTTGATTTGAAGATAAGTTGGAAACAGAAGGTATGATGATTAAGTAACAGAATAAGGAAATGGATAAGCTTATATAAATCGCGGGCAACCTTAACTAGGTCAAACATGACTAAAGAATAAGATCGATGTGGATTTCTGAGGTAAATCCACATTCGATCTCAAGAGATAGAGTTCGGAATAATCAAAGATACTAGCATCTAAATCGAGGATATAAAATCTCTGGTGAATTGATGCTGTTGTAAAGGAGTTTCACCCCTTTTACAAATCAATTTGAGATTGGCGAGATCGCCGACTCATTACAAAGGTCATTCGAAGTGGAGTTATGGGACACTCCAGAATCAAAAGAGGATGAATAGTGAGGGACACGAACAAATTTTGGAACCACAGAGAAACGTTCCAAAATTTAAAGGAAATTCGAATCGAAGAGGAAGAGATTCAAACTCGAATGAAAGCGATTCTGTAAATAAATTTACCATACATACTAAGTTTTGCCTAGAGCCAAAGCTCTGATACCAAATGTAATGACCCAACATATTCAACCATTCGCATCCGCACATGCCGGACTTGAATTGCTCAAAATACCGCGTTGTAAAAATTTTTTTTGGCAATACTCAGAATATACAGTAAATAAATAATCACAGATGCAGAGTAATATAATGCTGCGGAAGTAGAAGAGATAGTAGTTCATGAAGCTACTATATATATATATATGTATGATACATCAGAGTTAAACAAGATACAACAGAAGAGTAACAAGGTAAAAATATGAATACATAACTGGAAGCAACTAGATAACTGAAATCAACTGAGTATCTGAAGAGAATAGATAGATGGGTCTTCAATCAAAGCTCCAACTCCGAAGGTGAGTCTCAATGCTGTATCACTCAGTCTGACCCGAGCGTAAAGCAAAACACAAAACACTCGAGTCAGGACATACATACTTATGAACTGTAAATCGACTCAAGTGAACAGTAACAAATGCATTAGTAACTTAAAGGATGCTTGGGATCGCCCATCCTTTAAGGATCCATTAAACTATTTACTATGTAGTAATATTTTGCTATTATAATAATGTCTATTAATAAAATAAACTTACTTTTTTCATAGCATTAAGGGGTTACCCATATAGCCCTTAACACGTAATAGTCTCAGTAGTCCATCCAATATCTTAGTCCCTCATGATCGGGAAGCCACCAGAGGATACCACACGGGCTACGGGAGAAAACCAAACTCGTACAAGGCGCAATAGGGTTGGTGACACAGCACAACTAGGCAATGCCAGAGTAGATATACCAATTACGCTTCCGGGCCGTTAGTAACGCGTAGCGCGCAGCTACCGCCCACCTCGAGCCACACCCCCAAATAAAGAAAATCAAAAGTGGTCACCGAATCAATCCAAAAATCAAAGTATAATATCGAAGGGATGTGTCCGATCAAATGTGCTACCTCATTAGCCCGTCAAACGCTCCTGTTTTAGCCACCTTATGCCAACTAACAGGAGTCGAGTCCACATATTTACCTCAAAGGAAACGCCGCCACCATCCTACTTCATTCTGGAATCTCCACCGCGTACACGGTTGTCAAAATGGTTTTTGGTATCGACAGAGAGTATGCCCATATCCGATCCCGGTCTCTTTGCCAACCAATCGTTATTATAACACCGTGGTCATTTCGAAATAGTATATATTTTCAAAACCAAAGATCATTTCAAAACATATTCCTTTCAAAATAGTTTATACTTCGAAACCAAAACCATTTTTATTTCAAAACTATATTCATATCAAAACCATTTCAATCATTTCCTATCAAATCCCTTATCAATTCATTATCATTATTAAATTCAAATATTCAATTTAAATGTCATTTTCAAAAATCAATTATGTCATTCATTTATTATTTCAAATATTATTTCAAAACACATCTCAAAATTCCATTCAAAATTTCATTTATCTCATTAAATTTCATTCCATTTAACACATAACAAAGTAAACCTTATTTAAATTCAAATTCAACTTAGATTCCTTTAAAATTCACATTTAATTATTAAATTATATACAAAACTCCTTAAACTTCATAAATAATCAATTCCAAAAGTTAAATCATTTAACACTTTAAAATATAACTCCAAAATAGTGTTAAAATCTATAATATTTCTAAACATTGTCAAATTTCAGCAACGACGACACTTACAAAGTGTTATCATAGCTTATATTAAGTATTTCAGCATATAGTTTAGTTTAGCAACCATAGCACTTAACAAGTACTATAGCAGAGATGTTTTGTTTATTTACAGCAACAGCGGCACTTACAAAGTGCTACAGTAGCCATTCTTATTAATTCAAAGCTTAGTTAACTTTAGCAACGGCAGCACTTACAAAGTGCTACAACAGCCTATTATTAAAATTTCTAGAGTTAAATAAACTTAAATTTTAGCTATTTTTAAACTTATAAATAATATTCAGGCTTCAAAATTTCACATTTGAATCATTTTTAACATATGATTTATCACAACAATTTTTTTTTATAATTAAATATCCAAATTAAACACAATTCATTTATAAGTCAAAATTCCACTGTTTTCTTAACTTATTAATTTAATAAAACTTAACATTTTACTTCAAATATCCATTTAAAATTTAAAATTTAATTTTCATTATTTACTTGCATTTTTGAGTATAAATTAAAGTCAAAATCACATTTACTTCAAATTTACATACTCAAATTCACAATTCAAAACTTAATATTTAAATTTTTTAAAACCATAAAATATATATTTTTAAATCAAAATTTCAAACTTTAAAAAAATAATATCTTAAGAAAAATCATTTAAAAATATACCACGGGGTCTGTATATAATTTTCTATCCTAGGTCAAGTGATACAGATATGTATCATTTCAATCTGCAATTTAAAAAGAAAATCCGGGTTCTATCATTTCAAACCAGCAATCCCAAGTCAAATAAAATACAATAAAAATAACTTGAGCCTATCATTTCAGCTCATAATGATTTTTCCCTATTCTAATGTCCGTTCGGGTATGTCTCATTGCAACCTATAGTGATTTTATTCTAACAGGGAGCTTGCAGTGTGAGTATATGCATAAGCAATATAAACAAATATACTAACATGTCAATGCCACAATATGCTGTCATTTATCATAGGTCAGGTGATAATTAACAAAGTTAACATGGTAAATACATGGAATAATATATCATAATATCATCATTAACTTGCATATTATTTTAATTACTAGTCACTTGTCATCCATTTACCATTTCATAAGTAATAATGTCAGAGTGAGAAGGACTCAGCTTTATCAAAGCTAGAGAACCAAAACAACGCAAAAGTATGATTCCCAAAAGCACGACAAGCACGATTAGATTTGAATGGATGCGACAACCAGATTCAGATCTTGAAACAAAATAAATAAAAACTAAGTATGCTCACTCACATACGAATATCAAATTTGAATAAAGCAAACTGGAAAAATTGAATAAGATAATATGAACACAAGTGGCTCAGCCCTTGTTGGAGCGGAACAATGGAAACAAAAGAATAACAAGAAAGAAGAAAGAAAATAAAAGAAAAATGTATGCGGCCATTACCTGAAGGGAGAAGCACACGCGAGAAGAAGATGAAAGAAAAATGATGTGGTAAGGGAGTTGTGTACGTGAGTTTAGTATTTAAGAGGGAGGTATTTGCGTTGATTAGGTGAAAAAATGGCAAGAAAATACAATTTGGTTTTAGAAACGGCTATGAGAATTTATTACTATCAATTACAAAGAAGAAAAAGGGAAAGAGGATATCCACGCACGTGAATGACAAGGCAAGTAATTTTTGTTTGAAACGGCAAGATGAAATAAGGCATTTATTCCTATTAAATATAAGGAAGCAACGGAAATGGAATATTTTTACACGTGAATGGTAAGGCATGGTTTGAATTAATTTTTATTAGCTGCGGTAAGAAAATATTGAGCGCATATTATAGATGCAATAATTAATCGAAACATACGTCCAAATTTAAAACAAAAGTAACGTATTTTTAAATTTATGCGCTTCTTATTTATTTAGTAATTATATATGCTAAAGAATATATCATCAAATAACGTACCATTTAAAACATTAAATAAATTATACAAAACGAAAATAAACGTACAAATTAAAACGTACAATTTAATAGCTTATTTATACACTACTTATAGCCTAATTCAAAATTTGATTTGTTTACATCCATTTGATTTATTTATCATTTAACTAAGAAACTAATGTATATACGTATAAAAGAAACGTAAAATTTATTTCTTTTTGCACAATATTTATTACTTAATTTAAAAAGTATATAACCAATTTTAAAGGAAACAAAAGTGGAACAAAATGTTGTATAAATATTTACAGTTTAAATAAAAGTTTGGAGAAAGAAAAAAAAGCAGAAAAAAAAGAAGAGGCTAGGTTTACAAAAATGTGTGAACGGCTAAAGTTTAGGAATAGTTAGAAAATAAAAAGGCAAGAAAATTTAAAAAAGCACAATTTAAGGAGGAAAAGATCTTGTATATAATTTTCTTAAACAAATGAAAAGAGGAGTTTGAAAACTTTGTACGTGATTGAAAAGGAGAAAATCACGGTTATGCATTTATGAATAGATATGGTAGAAGATCAAAAGGTGGGAAATATATAAAGGCAAGAAATAAATTAAGAAACGTACGCCTATATTTAAAACGTATCTTAATTGATTTGTTACTTATCCAACAAATATAGATGTATATATCATTCACAACATTAATCAGATTCCAACGGAAAAATAGTATACTTAAAATTTTATTTACTTTCATAAAATAAAGATAAATTTCAAAAGTTCAAAATTTTAAATTCTAAAATTAAAAGTAAAAGTTTGACCACATTGTTAAAAATTCACATTTCTGGAAAATATTCTATTTATTCATGTTTGGAATTTATCATTCACGTCAAAATCAAAAATTTAAAATAACAAAATTTATTCATTTTAATAAAAGAAAATAAAGTTTTTAAATCAGGAAATTCGAATTAAAAATAATTACAAAGTACAGTGTTGTTACAGGAATGAAGAAAGAGGTAGAAGAAAATAGAAATGACAACATAAAATCACACAACCGCAGTGGAACAAAATATAATAGATATCAACTTATCTTTACACAAAAGAACTATAACTGTTTTTATATATTATATCATCAGAGCACTACACAAATCAATAGCACAAACTGGACAATTATAAAAACTTGTCCCCACAAAGCTGAATATATAGTGTATAACACACAGCGGAAAAAAAGCCAAGTACGTGTGATATGCCTTCGCCATCCGGCTCGTCTCCAAAGCCCCATAGCATCCTATCCTGAATCTGTAATACTCGGTCTGACCGGAGCATTATAATAAAGTAACACCCGAGTCAGTCTGGAAAATCAACGTGAGAAAACACACTCATTCTGAATTATTAAAGTTTCAAAAATCCTTTAAAAATCAAAGGTATCTCGTAAGACCATGCCATAAATAAATACGACAGTTTTTTACCTTACGATAACTAAAACTTTTAATATCAAAATCCTCTGATATTATAATAGTGTCTAAGTACAAATACTTACTCAAATAGTTGAAATTGTTACATTAATTAAATTCCAGCAATATTAGGCTCTACAATCAAAACCGTAAAGGTACGTATTGGAGAAGGGATTCCAACTGAAATGACTTGTCACTGGGGTACCACCTGTCACAATACACGTCTAGAATAGCGTACTGAGGACCACTTCGGGATCTTATGCTACACAAGATCGGACTACCCTAACCTGTATAGTCCGAATAAGATTACCCCACGGTTGGGATCAGTAACCGACACACAACCGAATAACATGGACTTTAGATAGGGGTAACCTTACCCTACTTGGGTGCGATCCACTTAGCCTTGCTACATCTCTCCTTATTTTCGGTCACTCCCGGTTAATGTGGCTAGAGGCTACGATTACCCTTTTAGAAATATTCACTTAGAATGCTGATTGTCCTCCAATGACAATGTATTGATAGCATTCATAAATACAAGTCCGCTCCCGATCCGAACGGAACCGATAACACAATTCCTACTACATCCATTTTTAGAACCATCCTCAAGATTAGTAGCAATTAGCCCTTGCCCTTCACAACTACATCTTCGACTCCGTACTCTTGTCTTCATTACGAAAACATACTCGTTGTATCGAAGTGGTTTTCGAATCACAAATCCGATCTCGGTCTCTTCGAAACAACATTCGATATTTCCCGGTAAACTCAACCTCGGTTCTTTAGGAAATAAACAGACGAAAATAAGATTGGAGATCACCTTCTAACCGTTAGTGGATGGATTTTCTTATAAACACCCTATAAGAACACAACGAGTTTATACGTACTGTATAGCACCTCGAACGGTAACTGTACCATATAAATCCCATATTTCTTCTAGATATTCCTAAAGTTATGTTTAGGTCCAGATTTGATATTCGGTAATTTGAATATCAAATAAATAATCAATTCAACCAAAATTTTCATTTTCACTGAGAAACATTAAATCTCTTTTAAATTTAATGATAATAATTTAATCTCCTTATCCAAGTTATATATACTTCTTACCGAACTTAGTAAATTTTGCAAACTGTCTTTCAATTTTTTTTGAAAAACACTTTAAAAATAATGTGGAAAATACCACTGCAGTATTAACCATGGATCATAGCTCAATGGTTACATTTCTATCCCAAAGAAATCCAAGCCTTAACTGTAGGCACTCACTGCCTCCGATTTCGCCATGCGAGTATACCAATACTTTCCGAAAACTCTATTTAATGATTTTCAAAATAATACTTATGAAATTTCTAAAATAATTTTCCAAGTTAACTTTAGATAAAAACTACTTTTAAATAAAAACTATTATATAAATTACTGATACTGAATAATTACCCTTTGAAGATAATAATACAGATTTAACCTTTTATAATAATTAACTACTATAACTAACTTAGTTAATATTTACTTAACAAATTTTAAAACAATTAAATAACACATTTTCCTAAAACATTCTTTTTAACACTTTTAAATTTTCAAATTAATACCTAAAATTCTTTCTTTTAAAATATCATTAACTTTTTTAGAAAATATATTTTCAACCCCAAGATAGCCAGTCCAATTATTTTATAAATCCCTTTCAATTTATTTCCAGCTTAATTCACGTTCCAATTCCGTAAATTTCCTTTTTCAAATTTTTAAAAATAAAAATATTACTTATTCTTAAAATTATTTTTCCATTCCCTTATAAATCACCACCATGAATTTATAAATTTTTTTTCCAAATTATCCACTGATAATTTCTTCACTTTATTTTACAAACTTCTTTTCTAATTTCCACAGATCTCATTTCCCGTTTCATCACTGTTTCACAATACTTAATCGATTTTTCATCGATTTTCAAAATTTAACTCCATTTTTAAATAAATTCCCCAATATATTCCAAAGTATTAATTTCAAATCTTACTTCTTTTTTATGTTTAAAAATCTTATTAAAATCTGAAACATCAATTTTATCTTTTAGTTCCAATTTTCCTTTTTATTTTCCTAAGCTATTTTTAATCTCGATTTATAAAACCTTTCACATTAAACAAATCATTTAAGTTTTATTATTAAAAATCCTTTTGTTTACATTATTACCAAAATCCCTATTTCCTATATTCCAAAATCTCTATTTACAATATTCCGAAATTACTAAATATAAATTTAAATCACACTGTTTATTTTCCCAAATCCTTTCCTTTTAATTTATCCAAACTTCACTATAACTATTTTACCTTCAATTTTCCCTTTTTATTTCCTTTAAAAATTCTATATTCATATTTACGGTATTTTAAAATACCAAATCTATCCAGCAATACCATAGCATCTAATAAATTCAAGTTCCAATAAAACCCATCACAGAACATTCTAATAATCATATCACTAAATATGAAAATAAATTTCAACATTTATGAGGAATCTTATGGATCCCTCCAACCTGTTTCTCCTGCCTCCACCGATGTTAGCACAATATTAAAATACCAATCCCCCTCGAGGGTGATATCATAGTATATAGGGTCATCCGATATTATGCAGGGTGCCTAGGGTCTCATCCGCTATATATATGAGGGAAATACCAATCACTCTAATATATTTATATATATATGTATATAATATCACATCTAACTGACAATTTATCGATTCAACTAATCAAATAATAATTAATTTTAATCATTTAAAATAAATTGTTGTAATCCAAATTTGAGTGAGTTTAACTCACCATGATTTTTAATTTGCTAATCGATCCCAAATAAAATCCTTTTTCACAGCTTCCGCAACTCCGAACCCACATCCGACTGATTCCGTTCGATCTAAACCTCGTATAAGTAATTTCCAAATTTTATAAATTAGTGATTTCACTTTTTAATCAAGATTTATTAACTAATTACTTAGTTCAAATTAATTACCTATGAATGAACTTAACTAACTCATTTATTGACTTAATAAAAATAATTAGCAACCCAATTTCCTCATATCCAATCGTTATTAAATTATAAGTTATTGAAGTTTAATTTTTTATTTTAACAATTAATTAACAAGATTTAAATTGAATGCTAATAAAAATTTTCAAAACTCACATTTTAATCTACAAGAAGAACCAAGGATAAAAGTGCTCACCAAAAATCCAAACGACCAAGGATCAAGGCTATCATCAACCCGCACCCGAACCCTTTACAGTTGTCCATCCTTCCCAGCTCGCTGTCTAGACTGTGAAAAATCGAACCCAGAAACCTAAAAATGTTCGACTTCCCTTCGAAAACGGCACCTATACGTATTCCTTCCCTCGAGTTCGGCAACCCGCCAATCGTGACCCGTCCCCACCCCTTCCTCCCTCCCGCCATTGTCGTTGTCGCGACCCTCTACCAAATGTCGCACCTCATCGACTTCAGCCTCCAGCTATGCCTCGACATGCTCGATTGAAAAATCATTCTTATTACCGAATTGATGCTTGAATCTCGCGAGAAATGTAACCCTAGATAACTGTCGTACGTTTCGACCATCCCAGAACGAAGCCGTGACCTACAATTTGCATATCAATTTGAGGAGGACAATGAAATAGGATTTCTAAAATTAGTCCCTGATTTTTAGTTTTGGTATTTTGTGAGAATTGTTTTTTGAAAGTTGGCTTCTTTTATTTTTTAAATTGAGCATTTGATACTGAAATAGGAGTGAAGGAGAGGAATACGTTTATTCTTGCAGGAATGGGAAACAGAACGTCTACTTGTTTTTTTGAAAACTAAGGTATATATATACAGAGGTATGGATTTCTTTTCTTTTCTTTTTTATTATATTCTTATTATCATTATCATTTATGTCTATCATTATTTCAATTAGAGAATGGAGATAGGGTGGCTTGCATATGTATAGGATATGATGGTTGAGATGAAAGAATGGTGGCTGATGAAAAGGAGTGTACAGCCTAGTCTAGTCAAATACATAAAAATATATACACATATACATACACATATACATATACACATATACATATACATATACACATATACACACACACATACATACATACATACATACATACATACATACATATATATACATATATATATATATATACATATATATATATATATATAAAATTTCAAATTCAAAAATATCTAACTAAAAATTTGAATCCCATACAAGGCATGTCGTTAGGGTTCGTAATGTTATACTTCTATTTCGAATGTAATGAAAAAGGTTTCGAGTCTTAATTCGATACACACATACATACATACATACATACATACATACATACATACATACATACATACATACATACATACATACATACATATATATATATATATATATATATATATATATATAAAATTTCAAATTCAAAAATATCTAACTAAAAATTTGAATCCCATACAAGGCATGTCGTTAGGGTTCGTAATGTTATACTTCTATTTCGAATGTAATGAAAAAGGTTTCGAGTCTTAATTCGATCGAATAGCGAAGATAGCTTTTTGGATCTAATTATAATATTGAATTTTCGATATAAATTTCAATGCTTTTATATCCCGTGCGGTCAAACAATAACTTCAAACGCTAGAAAATTTAACATTCTATAATAGTACACTATTACAAATCCAATGAAACCGGTTTCGTTGAAATCCGAGACTGTGCCTCGGAAAGCTATTTTTAAATGTCAATTTAAACGATATATTTTTAGAACTGAATAGATAATTTTTAAATTAAATTTTAAAACTTCTATTATCTTCAGTATTATTAATACAAATTTTACAAGCATTCAAATTATTTTAACAAGCTTGAAACTCTAGATTCAATATTTTATCCAATTTTCAATTATTAAATTCAATAATTAACTATCCAAAAATTAGTTATATTTGAAATGCAAGTTAAGAATTACTTTCAAATATTTAAAATTGATTAAATATTCCAATTTCAAATATCCAAAATCCCGGGTCGTCAAATGTTGCAACCGATGTATTAACTATAGAATTACTATTGGCGGTCATCTTCTTTGGCATGGAATGGATCGCTTGCATCAGACATCTCATTGGACACATCATGGTGAATTTTATGTCGATCAATATAATGATGGGGCCTTCTACTATTCATACGAATAATATGGGAACTAATATCAGTAGTAATGAATGTGATGGTGAAATGCTTGATTTTCTCAATGAAACATTTGTGCAATCCTTGACGGGGCAAAGTGTTGGTTCATCAAGCCCACCTCCTATTTTTGAAGGTCAAACTCCTAAAGTGAAACGATTTTACAAATCATTAAATGAATCTAACAAATAATTATATCATAGTAGTAAGTATAAGAAATTGGACGCAATTGTGAAGTTATACCATATAAAGTGTTTAGGAAATGCGAGTAATGCAACTTTTTCTATGTGTTTTTAAAGCATTTAAAGTATGTTGCATATGGTAATTATCTACCAAAGTCAGCCGCTCAAGCTAAAAAAGACATTGACGATTTGAGTCTCACAAATGAAAAAAATAGATGCTTGTCCGAATGATTGCATGCTATTTTGGAAATATACATCACACTTGACTACATGCTTTCGTTGTGGTACTTCAAGATACAAAGTTAATGAACTTGATGATGATGGTAGTAAGAAAGTTTCAGCTAAGGTACATCAATATTTTCCTCTGGTTCCTCGATTGAAGAGGTTATATATGTCAAAGTATACTACAGAACATATGATATGGCATTCAACATGTTCCAATGATGGAATCGTAAGGCATCCAGCTGATTTGCAAGCTTGGAAACACCTAGATTTTACATACTCTGATTTTGCAATGGAAAATCGCAATGTGCGTTTATGCATAACAAGTGATGGATTCAATCCCTTTTCAAATATGGACCGTAAACATAGTACTTGGCCTATTATAATTGTTGTTTTTAGTCATCCTCCATGGATGTGCATGAAGCAACCTTTTCTATTTATGTCTTTGTTAATTCTAGGACCCCACGAGCTAGAAAAGATATTGATATGCATATGTAACCATTAGTTGAGGAGTCAAAAGAGTTGTGGAAGTTGGTGTTAATACTTTGATGTTTTCAGTAATCAAACATTAAATATGACGCCGGTTGTTTTGTGGACTATAAATGACTTACCTTCATATGCAAACTTACAGGGATGGAGTACATCAAGAAAGCTTGCTTATCCACATTGTAATCATCAAACATATTCAATACACTTACCATATAGCAAGAAACAAATTTTATTGGGTAGTCACAGATTCTTACCTATTAAACATAGGTTTCGATATGATGCAGACACATTCAATAGAAAGCATGAGAATGAACTTCCATCTAAATCATTAACCAAATTGGAGTGTTTAAGACAATCATCAAATTTAAGATTTACATATGGTAAATTGCCAATTGTTGAACCAATATTGGGAAAAGAAAGTGTAAGAATTCAAATTTCATTAGAGAACCAAAAGTCATAGGACCGTGGAAAAAGAAAAGCATATTTTTTACTTTACCATATTGACAACATCTTTTATAGCGTCACAACATTGATGTGACGCATCTTGAAAAAATGTTAGTGCAAATATCCTGGGGATATTACTTGTCACTTCAAAAAAGGAAAAGATGGACTTGAAGCTCGAGCTGATCTTGAATGTTTGAGAATAAGAAAAGCACTTCAACCTATTCGTGAGGGAAATCGAACATATATGCGTCCATCAATTTTCTTCATAACCAATGAAGAAAAAATATTGCTCTTTAAAGTATTTACGTATTCCTGATGGATATTCAAATAATATTGCTCGATGTGTAGATGTAAAGGAAAAAAGGATATGTGGTCTAAAAAGCCACGATCAACATGTAATTATGCAATATTTACTTCCTCTTGTAATTTGTCAAGTTTTGCCTAGACCTATCACACTTGTAATGCTTGAACTATGTTCAATTTTTCAACAATTATGTAGTAAAAAGCAGCATATTGCATCACTCGAGAAATTGAAACATAGGATTGTATTGACCTTATGTACGATGGAGAAATTCAACCTTCATTCTTTACCATACTCATCCACGTAATCATCCATCTAGCCGATGAAGCAGCAATTGTAGGGCCAGTTCAATATCGTTGGATGTATCCAATTGAAAGGCAAATTATGTTTCTTCATTATTGATTTTAAATTATGCATTTATTACTTAAGTAAATATTTTTATAGTTATTTTTGTTTAAGATATTTTCAAATGTTAAAAAGATATGTTCGAAACAAGAGTTATCCAGAAGGATGTATTGCTGTAAGATACGTTGCAGAAGAATGTGTATCGTTTTGTTTAATGTACTTTGCAGATGTTGAGAACCGATATAATTGACATGGTCGTAATGCTAATACTTCTTTACTTCGTGATGTTGTTGGGGGCTTTTCAATATCCGCAAGCTCTGGTCATCATTTGAGTAAATGTATAGAGATTGATTTTCAAAAAAAATTGGGAATAATGTCACTCTTATGTCTTATTCAACTACAGTGAAGTAGCACCTTATTTAGAGTAAAACATTCTTTAAATATTAAAATACTTTCTAACCATATAAATTGATTTATGAATTTAACAATATTTTATTAGATAATTTAACTTGTTTTATGATAGTAAAAGGTTGGGAGAGCTATGAAAAATTTCTACGAAAAACAATTCTAAAAGTAGAGGGTTTGAGAAACAAAGAATTTTCTATTTAGAACTCATGTATGCACCATTTTTGCACATGTCAACTATTAAATTGCAGTCGACTCATATATTCTTTTTTAGTTTCATGTAAAAAAGATAATATATTTGTATTATATTTTGCTGGGTAAATAAACTTCATGATACTAGTTACTTATCATTATCCGAAGATTTAATTTGATTAGAAAACGGTCCAAACAGGATTGTGAAACATTATAAAAAATGTATTATCAATGGGTATAGGTTTAGAATTAAATTGGTCGATGAAAGAAACAAAAATCAAAATTGTGGTGTCTTTGTGAATGCCAAAACATCAGGTTATTCAAGTGTGAGTGATTGTAATCCTATTACAAGTAATGTCAACTATTATGGTGCTTTAAGGAATATTTATGAGCTTGATTATAGATTTCCATGGGAAAGTGATGATCAAGCTTGTAAAATAGTTTTGTTTGAGTGTGATTGGGTAAACAATTCTAGAAAGAAAGAAAAATATAATGGTTAATATGGTTTTGGTCTAGTGAATTTCAACCAAGTGGCACCAAATAATGATAAATTTATATTGGCTTCACAAGCAATTCAGGTTTTCTATGTTGCTGATCCAAAAGAGTCGAATTAGAGTGTTGTGGTTAAAAAAAAGCCGAGAGATTTTTACGATGTAATGGATGACAGTGATGAACTCGACATAGATGATTACTATACAACACCTAACCTTGATGATCCTAATTTAGACAATCAAGAACTATAGATAAGGGCCGACGTTCATGGCGTATAAGTTAACAAAAGTTTATCATTACGTGATTTAGATGATACCATACCTGAAAAGACGACATTAATGAAGATGATGATGACGCTGATGGCGGTGATGAAATTTAGCGCTAGAATTCTAAGTAAACTTATGTGAAATTTCCATAGTTCTTTTTTAATGTTGTGTTATATTTCCTAGAGTTTTATTTTAAATTATGATAAATTTTCCTTTTTTCTTCATTGGACTAAACTTAAATTTTATGTGATTGCTCCTTTGAATTTGTACATTTTCCATAGTCATTTGTGGTGTAGTAATCTACACGAGGTAGTTGAGTTCCCTATATTTTACCTGTCATATACCAGTTTAGATTTTGAAGAATTATGATGTTCAATATTTAGTGTAAGAAAATCAATAACATTCAGTGAACATATTTTGGAGTATCACTTTTACTTATTACATGTTTAAATCTAAACGTATAATGTTTAATTTATGTTAAATGATACTTGTCTGAAACTTAATTTACATTGATGGTTGAATCTTAGTTTACACAAAATGCTTAGAACTTAGTTTATAGCCACTTTTTTAACATAGTTTGCACTTGTTGTTTAAAATTAGTTTAGCTATGTTTAAACTTGAACATAGCTTGATTTATTTTGAGTGATATCCTTTATTTGAAGCATATGATCCATCGTTGAATTTTGAATTGATGAACATGATTAATGTTTTGTTTTAGATAAATAGCTCTAGACAATTAGATCCCAACCATGAGAATCATTCAAATGATGACTTGTTGGACAATAATGACTCTAGAAATAACGGTATAAGCTATTGAAACTAAATAGCATACTGATTATATCTGGTTAGCTTTCAATTTTTTTCTTGAATTCTTTCATGTATTTATGTTATAATAGCAACGTGTTTTCTTTTGAATAAATATATTTGTATAACTTTACCGTAATAAAATGCTAATTACCTCCCCATAAATAATTGTATAACGCAAATGTGGTATTGGTCAAAATTATGATCATACAAACATAAATACATCATGTAAATTTATTCACATGATTCAGAACATAAAATGGAAGGTAGGAAAAGTTTTGTTATAATTAAGCAAAATTTAATCATCTTTTTAGCTTTTGTTAAGAAGAGGTATCCAAGTTTTTCTAAAATGAATGGTAACATTTTTCAAATCTTCAATGTGATGTATTTTTGATGTATTGTCTATATTCTGTCTACACTATAAATAAGGTGGATTATTGGTTTATCTATATTTCCATTTTTTTTAAACTAACCATAAGAACTACGAAGAAAAAGATTGATTATTTTATACCATCTTCGAGAAGATAAATGAAAATATATGAAAATATTTCTAATGAGTCTTTATATCAATTACGATTGCTAAGAAGGAATGGATGTGGCTTTGGCAAACCCAAATGGGGTAAGTCAGGCAAAAAGAGCATAGATTTCACTAAAGACGGGTTATGCATTGTTCCAAAGGATGCTAAGTTATCAAGGTACCTAGGCAGCTTGGCAAGAAACTACCATCTTCTTCCTTTATCGGCTACGGACTGACGATCACACGATGAAACATAAATGGAGAAACTTTGGAAAATCTTATCGGTATGAAAATTTTATTAAATTAAAATATATATTAGAATAAAAATATACATTAGAATATTAACCTCAGCTTGGAAAGAAACTACCGTCTTATTCTTCAGTTCTTATGAATATGTTTCCTCGGTAATAGTTCATCACACAGATACATATCACTTGCATAGTCTTGAGTCTTGCAAATAATTTGATAGTGATCAATATGAATGCTTATATATATATATATATATATGTGTGTGTGTGTGTGTGTGTGTGTGTGTGCGTGTGTGTGCGTGTGTGTGTGTGTGCGCGCGCGTGTGTGTATTCGCTTGTGCTATTCCAGGGTACATAGTATAGGACTACAAATGCAGGCTAGTCTAGTAATATATCTAACCAGTATATCATCAAATACATATGAGTCTATCCATTTCGTTGAAGATTATTGATCATGATTGGTTAAATAATGCGCCAATATACTATATTGAATATTTGCCTTAAATGTGAACTAGGTAATATTTGGATAATGGTCAATGGGTGTAAAAATTAATATTGTTAAGTAGAACTTACGTTGTATTGTCATGGGATGATGATTGTTAGCTAGCTGTAAGTATTCCGTGGTACGATAGAAGTATGCTACAAAAATCCTTAATATGTGTTATTAAGACCATTTCACATATTTGACTGTCTAAAATCTAGAACTGAATAATGGTTACCTATAATGACCCATATTTTTAACTATTTTAGATTGTTAAATTTAGTGTAATTAATGAATAAAAATAGTTAAGAATAAAAATATTTAATGATTTATTAATATAGTTATTGGATATGGACTTGAAGAAAATTTTGAAATAAACTAATTTCGAAGATTTAAGTAATAACAAGTATTGAATGTGTTTACAATCAATAGTTGGATTAAATAATAAATGTTGAACTCATTAGATATAAATAAAGTAATCGATTGATAACTAGAATTCATTTAAAATATTGAAATTTGTTGAATATTGAACAATTAAATTGTTTAAATTTAATACTGTAATTTTTTTGAATAATTGAATTCTGAATTTAATATAATTGAATATGATATCGAAAGTTGATGGATTTTATTTAAACAACAATGAAGAATTTAACATTTATAATTGGATTTCAAAGTGAATAATTAGAAATTGGAAATTTTATATTATAATCGAGATGTTAAAATAGCCTTCCGAGGTAGAATCTCAGAATTCGACGAAAATAGTTCCATTGGATCTGTAATAGTGAATTATTATTGGAGTTAAAATTTCATAGTATTTGGAGTTATTGTTTGATCGTATGGGATAGAAACGCGCTGAAATTAATATCGAAAATTCAATATAATTATTGGGTCCAAAAAGCTATTTTCTCCATACGATCGAATTAGGACTCGAAACCTTTTCCATTACGTTCGGAATAGGGGTGTAACATTATGAATGTCTAGTGGCACGCCTCTATAGGAGTTCAAAATAAATATCTAGATATTTGAATCTAAAATAATAACAATATATAGTTTGATCTGACCCTACCCTCACATTAGCCTAAATTCCTTCATCTCAGCCAACATATACCCTGACCTACCTGTCCTTACCTTTTAAATCAAGCTACCCCTTTCTTCAATTTCAACAGATCATGCAACAGTGATGAATAAACATAGAAATGGAAGCATCAAAAATTCATAACTCCAATTCTACTCGTCTACAAATTATGAAAACAATTTTAAAAATCATAATTTTTCGCGAGCTTTCTGCTCATATGATTTGTGATGGGTGTGTCAATGGTTTGGGAAAGGTGACAGTTTTACAGTGAAGCCAAGATAGATAGGGTTTGATAATTCAAGCTGGTCAATAGGTGAAATGTTTGTATTTAAATCTTGGATTTAAATAAGAATTGAGTTAAAATGAAGTTATAACCTAAATTGATATTCGAAACGATTTTGGAAGCGAAATCAAGATATTAAGACGAACATGATCTTGAATTGAAATGGTATATTTTGAGTAAATATGATGATTTTGAAATGAATTTGATTTTGAAGCGAATATGATATTTTGCTATCAAACGCGAATTGTTTCAAAATGTAAAAGTACTAACTGGTGTGTAAAATGACATTTGGTTGTTAAAGAGACCAGGGTCGGATATGGACATACTCTTTGTCAATACTGGAACCACTTTAACAACTGTGTATGTGGACGAGACTCTAGAACGAAATGGTTGGATTTGGCGTCATTTGCTGAATTTGAAGAAAGAGAACGATGATGGATAGATCCCGGAAATTGTGCCAATTTGACATGACTAAAACATGACGGCTTGATAGGGCCAAGTGGGCTAATTACACCGAGCAGACATTCGTTTTTTGATTTTCTTGGACTCAGTCCATATCATTACTCTTGTTGTTTGGTCCGATTGGTGCACCTTGATTTGGAATAGCCTCTCTTTGACTCGATATGGGATGGATAGGCGTGATGGGCGGTCATGGCTATGACGCGTTACCACCAGCCTTGCGACTCGAACTGGTAGTATCTTACCTTGGACATTGCCTCACGTAACTTGTCATACTTTTATCCTTATACGAGACCCATACGATTTGGGTTTAGTGTTGTCGTATCATGATGCATCCTTATCCACCGACCGTTTACTGGATTTTTATATGCAAACTGTATGACAATGATTAAAAACACATTAAGAGGGATCAACGTAAAGCCTCAACGCTAAGAAAAATATTTATTTTATTAATTAGACATAATATATATATAGTTTCTACTACGTGTAAATATTTTGAGGGATCCTTAAAGATGGAAATCCCGTAACATCTCTTGAGTTATTGCAAGCACGTTATTTGCCATATTGATTTAACTTATATAAGGATATTTTAGTTCTGCCTTGAGTGTTTTGTCTTTTCATTACGCTCGGGTCAGTCTTGAGTTTTTCAGCTCATTGAAGATTTATTCTGGAGGACGAAGACGAATATTTAGTATACTATTACTATTATTATCCCTGCATCATGTTGTCTACTGTATTACTTTATTTATTCCTGATGGATTTATAACTTTGATAAATGTTATATAAATTATAATCAAATGTATTGTATAAACAGCTTCATGAACTGTTTATTTGATTATTATATTTTGTCATTCCGCTGCGAGATTCTGCGTTTGTTTTCTTATTCTCTTCTTAGTTTTCTTAATTAACCCCAATGATTATCTATGTTTCGGATTGTTTGAGTTGGACATGTGTGGATTATTGTCCTTCCGAAATATGGGTCATCACAGTTGGTATGAAAGCTTTGGTTTAGCGATAACCTTAGCTTTGTAGGGGCAACTCATTAGAGATAGGGTTAGTAGCACTCTAGAATGAGTTTGAGTGTATAGATTGAGAGCACATATTTGTTAGTGAATATAAAAATTATTTTATATTTTGTTGGTTGATTTATTGAGTGGCTTATGAATTTTGGTCAATATGAGTAATTAACGTTATTGATAGGGATCTCAAAGCACTTGAATATGACAATTCGACATAATATTGTTTTGAAATTGGGTAAATGAAATAATTTTATCCTGATTATATTTTATAGATAAAGGAATAATTTTCAGAAATTATTATGGTATATATAGTATATTTGGTTGTTAGGAATGATAATATTAGTTATTATCATTAAGTGGTTGTTGTGCCTTAATAAAAGATGTTTAAAATAAACAATGATAAAACATTTGTGAGATGTTTTAAAGAAATGAAATTTTGAAAATATAGTTTATAAATGGGACTTATACATTAAAATGGATTTAAAAATTGAGAAGTTTTGAATCTAAGTCCCGGAGATTTTGAAATGTATTTCAAAGTGTTTTGAAAAAATAATAATGGTAGTATTATCTTGTAACTATTATTGAATAAAAATATTTAAAAATGGTTTTTGAAAGAAATACAAGCATTGAACTCACTTCGGTCACTGGAAAATAATTTCGATGATGATCGCGACATCATTGGTGTTTATTTTCGAGTTTCTAACTGATGGATTGCTACTGTAATAATTTGCTAATGGAGTCTTGTTTTGATAAACAGGTTTTTGTTAAGAAATTTAAAATTTTATTTTGATATAAAGTGAGATATGTATATATGATTTCAAAATTGATTTGAAATACTTTAGAACGAGGTGTTTAAAATCTAGAGTTTTCTTTTAAGTGTTTTATCGGGAAAAAAAATGAGAAAATATGTTTGATAACTTATGAAATTAGAAAAGTAGAAAGCAAAATCAATGATTAAAATTATTGAATATGAATGCAAGAAAACAGAAAATCTGGAATTTGAGCTATGGAGTTAAACTTAACTCAAGTTAAGTACAAATGAATTATGGAAAGAAAATTAGCCCAAGTTAGGTTAAATAAAATAAATTTTGGAAATTAACGAATGAACTAATCATATTAATTTGTGAGTTGAATTTGATTTGGAAAATGGTTAAAATTTAAACAAATGAATTGAGTTAATGGTATTGAAATTGAACTTGAATAGAAGTGGTTATAAATTTAAGTGGTGGTGTGGTAATAAACACAAGAACTTTTGTATAAATTTTTTATAACTGACTTAAGAAAAATTGATGAGAAAATTCTTAAGAGATAATGGGTATTGAAAAAAATATACTAAGAGATTAAGCAAAGTGAATATGTATGTGAATTATAAATGTGAATGATAGTGTGAATAATTGAAGGAAACACAGTAAATTTGAACAAAGGAATTTGGTATAGCTAAGAATCAATAGAAATGAACATGTAAGTTGTATGTAAATTATTTTATTCGTATAACAACTTGATCCAGATTCGGGCACATAATTTCGAGAATTTATATTGATCCGAATTAGAATTTTTCACTCATTTCTCGATGGCGAATACTAGATATGGATTTTTGGTTGATTCTGGAGTTCTCTATCATAGTATATGACTATGCAACGAGAATAACGGTTTATGTTCAAGGAACCAAATCTGAGTCCGCACTAGAGAGTCGTGTGAACGATACTAGTTCGGAAGTGAAATTGTGTGATTCAGTGAGCGATCAGATTTATTATTGCGTGCGAATGATATATGTACATCGTACGGTTTTGGTGAAGCAAATATTGAAAATGAAAATATAAAATGATTCTAAATTAAATGATTGGATATCATTAGTAAATAAGATGCAGGTATTTAAAATCAAGAAAAATTTGGATTGCCCGACAAAAAGGTACATGTTTATTTTATCATTTGATTTGATGGTTTTATGTTGGACCCACTTGGCTTTTGTTTTCTTTTGCTTGTTTGAGCCTGCGGTGGTGGTTTTGTAGTTGTTCCAAGCGAGCGCACAAAGGAGACTCTGCAAAAATTTTCCGTAAATCCGGTTATTAGAAAATTTTTGAGGTTTTAAATTTTTTATAACTTGCTATCTTAAAAAATTGTAAATTTCGTAAGCCGATCGGAGTAGCGTAGTGGAAACGTACTAATGGTTTTATAAATGAGATTTAATGTTTTATAAGTTGATTGTTTCGAATAAAATATATCAAATGTAAAATTCTCTACTTAGTTTTTTTCGAGGACAAAAAGTTTTGAGTAGGAGAGATTATGAGGACATATGGGCTCACCATCACATTTTGTGTGTGGAGATGATCGTGTAGATAATGAACAATGGAGAAAAATGGTCAATTGTTAGGACAACAACCCTAAAAATAAAGTAAGTCTTCTTATGTTTCCAATTCTTTCTTTTTAATTTTCTATGTTGTTATTTCTTTGTCTTGTTTACTTTATCGAACAAAATTGAAATGTTTAACTAATAATAGATTAAAGTTGAAAGAAACATTGCAAATCACAAGAAGCTAAAGACGAGTCACACGGGTGGATTAATGAACTTTGTGTAAGGCACCTTGCTAATTTTTAAGTACTTATATTTTTAATTTATACATGAGCTCACTTGCTCTTAAAATATTATTTATTTCTTTTAGACTGTGCATTTGTTAATGGAGTAACTTATTCCTATTAATTATGAAGTCTAAACAGCTTTCTCGATCAAAAATGTTGTTTAACCTATAGTTTAATCCCCGATTCATAGTGGTTACACAACAAAGTAGCAAACTAAATTAGTTATTCGTGGGTTTTGGCTGTTAACTCTTAAGTAATTTCTTAGCAGCCGATTACTTATGCCTAACTATTCATACTAACATATGTCTATCATATTCTTCATTCTTATCTTATGACCTATTTATTTGCTTGCAAATCTAGCATGCTTAAAAGGCTGAGATAATAGGTTGAATGTCGCATTCTGTGGGAAAACTATGAATAAAATATCATTAAACAAAACATCAATGTTGCATATGTATCATGATTCATAGGGCATGAGAAAAACTACATGAGAAGCTTATTTGCCCATGATTATGGCTTGCAGCCTAAAGTGTGCAATTTTACTATAAACAAAGAAAGTATGTTTAAAATGTGCACTTTGTCTTACTTCATCTTGAGTATTAGTCAAACCAATTAAATCAAATTTTGATTATAATTCACCAAATTGGTGTTGCTTTCTCTACTATGATTAATTATTTCATGTATTTCTTTCCTTATTTGACTATAATAACTAACTTTTATATACTTCATTCTATTATTAATATGGTCATACAAATTGCATGGTTCTTAATGCGCAGATAACTCCAATATTAATAAGAAGATACCCACTCATGCTCATAGTAAGACGCAATGATGAAATGTGTATAATACATGGAATTAAAGACTATTTATATTTAACAATATATGTCACTGCAATTCCGTTTTGAAACACTTCCAAGCATGTTATAGAGTTCAAGGAATTATAAGTTTGATTGTATTATATTATAGGACAATTTTTCAATCAAGGCAGCTAAAAGAAAGGGATAATAGAACTAGGCCTCAGCAAAAACTAATACCAAACTAGGCCTCGTTTCGGTTTTAACTTGCGTAAATATGGAGTGCGCAAGTGTTAATTTATTTTTTAACAATAACTTGCGCATGCTATAAATGCGCAAGCTATATTTAATCGTTGCGCAATTATGAAGTGCGCAAGCTCATTTTTGAGCATCACATAGACAGAGGGCACAGATCTGAGTTCATTTATCTATATTTCTACTTTCTTCCCCAAACCCTCTCCATTTCCCAATCTAAATCCCTTTTTCTTCCATATCAAATCCACAATCAACTTATTAACCAAATAGTTTCTAAGCTATATATGGAATCATCTTCTTCATCGTTACAAAACAAAGGTAATATAATAACTAATATTTTTGAAAATTAAGATGTAATTTTGCTATTGTTGATGTTGTTGAAAATGAAGATTTATTGGTGGTAGTTGCGTTAATTACTAGACAACGGTGTTGTTATTGAATTAGTTGTTAGTGTTTAATGAACTAGGAAACCCTATTTAAGTAGTAGTAATTTTCACATTAATTGTTTATTTTGATGGTAGACATTGATGATTGGGAGATAGACGACGAAACATTGATGAAACATTTTGATGAGCTTAAAGGAAAAAATAGAAGTTGCAAGTTCAAGTCATATTTGTTGAATATGCGCTTATATGATTTTTGTTTGATGATAATAAACATATATATATATATATATATTCATTTAAATGTATTTGTTAATGTACTATTTTATTTTTCATAGATTAAATAAATATTTGTTGAATAAAAGAAATTACATAGAATTTGAATTCAAACAGAAATTTTATTCAAACAAATATTTATTACAATCTTGAATAGTACAAATTCAAGTTCTCACCATACAATTTTGATTCTAATTACATCACAATTCAATTTACATAAATTCCTCACTACATATCACCCACACTCGTAGTTTATCTTCAACTTCATTCTAGTTAGAATCCAGCATCTGAGCAATCTGCAAAAATATTCACTAACGCAATAAAATTGAAAAAGAAATATCTTTGTAATATAAAATAAAATATGGATTTTGAAAATATTATTTGCCTCGGTTATTTGGGTTGTTCGTCATCATTTACATTTGAATTCATCATACACGAACAATGTGACATGCACAGTGTATCACTGTACATGCCACAAGGCCGTGCACATAGATATATACACTTGATAACGTTACAGGGACAAGTGAGCACAAGGTCAAACCCGAGTTTTGAAACTGGATTCAACTCAAGTGAAATTTCAAAAATCAGCATGAAATGATCAAGAACCAAACAAAGACCAGAAGTACAAAATGACCACCAAGTATGCTAAAACAAAATCAGGCTCAAACCAGAACAATTGTCACTCCAACTGATCAAAGCCAAAGTAGATAACCAAATCTGAAGTCAGTAATGCAACAGTGACATGCACATCAACCAAACAACAAAGGGTCAAGATACAATCAAACAAGAACTCAAGTCTAGACCAAACGCCATCATATGTTCATGAGCAAACAAGTGCACAACTGTACACAATCCAGGCAAAGCAGAATGAACATAACCAACAATGTACTCCAGACCAATATCAAAGACTCAACAAGCTGCATATATGCACAATGAAATCCAATGCTCAACATCATGCAAATGAACTCAGTAGCAAATCAAACACATGAAGCAAAATACTGCCAGATTGAACATTGTACAACATCAACATCTACAACATGGTCAGACACACATACTTCAATGATCAGTTCAAGTCAGACCAAACAGAAATGAAACACTGCAACTCAAAGAGCATCAACAATGCAACACTTGAATGAGCTACATACAGTGATGTAACTATAATGCAACAATACCAAAATAACAACGAACCAGTGGAAATAAACAGAGTGCATGCTACAACAACAAAGACCAAGGCTATCAAATACACCTGGTCTGACCACACATCAAATATGCAGTAGCAAAGCAATCACCAAACAACACAATGCAAATGAATTCGACAAAGTATGTACACAAGTAACCGAACTACAACAAGCACAGACACACATGTATATGAAGTACACAAGTGCAACAAGCAACAGTGTGCAAGTGCAGACCACAAAGATAAATGCACATGTCAACAGCACATGAAGGCAACATGAAGCATGTCAAGCTCAATACAACCCAGTATCAACAATATTTGGAGTGAATGCAAGACAGTGGTCGAAGCAATACCAAATGCTACCATGGAATCACATGAACAAGTTCGAACAATATAAAGAACCAAAGTCACAGTGAACAAAGCAAGATCACAGTGAAATCAACATCATCAGAAAAGGTCAAAGCCGAAGACAGGGATGAACTCGAGATTATCTATATGCAATGTAGACTATACTTGAAGCCAGAAGAAATGTAAATGCAGACCAAAGAATCAACGTCGCCAAATGAAATCAAGTATGTATAAAAATGGAAAAAGTCAAAAATCAAATCCAAGTAAAATAGGAAAGTTTCTGCCGTATCGATCAAGGAAAAATCGAATGCCTCAAAGTAAAGATCGTGTGAATCAAGGAATTAAAAAATATCACAACCTGAGAAAGGAAAGTGATACGAACAAATTCTAGGGTCTCGGAAACCATATAAATATTCACCCAAGTTCATCATCGGCTGAGGGGAGCTAACAAGAACAATCAGATTAAATCCTGACAAAGCAAAAGATACGAACAACGTACCAAAGGAAATTCGCAATCTCGAGGCAAGGAGTCAATCATCAGAGAAGCAAAGAGCAACACACTCGAGCGAGCAAGGCAACACACAAACCAGAGAATTGATCAAGACAGGCGATTTGAGAAAGCCCTAATTTTGTTTTCAGAGCAACAAAGACAGAGCCGCATTTTTTTCCCTCAGAGAAATTGAAGAAGGAACAGGCGATAATAATAAAAGAAACAGGGGGGCCTTGTTAAAAAGGGGATTAGGGTTTTCAAGAGTTTAATCCTTATTTTAATATAAGGGTGCTTTATTTTCTTTTGGGTCAGGTTGTTTTGTTTAAGGGCAAAAATTTGTACTCAAGTTTTTATTTATTTTTTGCTCTTATTTTTTTTTCTTTACTTTTCGAATCAAATCTTGGTAAATCACCACCTTGGATTTAGGTTGTGTCAGATTGTCTAGTTAGGATTAGTTCAGTAAGCAGGGTTTGCAAGTTTGCAAAACTTTATAGGTGGTAGCAGGTTTTGCGAGTCTGTTAGAGTGTTTGTAAGCGGGAGACTGTTTAATTCTAATAGAAATCTGGGAATGCAGCAGTAGCCAAGGGTTACCAAAGCTGGGTAAATTTTGTGTGTGATTTACTTTTCAGCATATTTACTTCTCTGTAGTTTGTTCTTGTGTTTAATTCGAGAAAATTTGCTATAACCCTATTCACCCTCCTCTAGGGTTAATCTAGATCCTACAATATTGACTTTGATGTAGATCATGTTCTGGAAACACAGTTCGAACCAGTACGACGTAAATTCCATTCAGGATCATCAACCTTATACGCTCGTTTACGTGAAGCTTTTTCTATGGAAATGCCCGGTCATCAACACACAATTGACGGAAATTTGCCGACGCCTATACATCCTGTAGGTCCATCCGTGCCAAGGGGACAACGACCATATCCAAATTGTTATTGCGGAGATATGCGTGTAGTGGTTGTTTACAGAAAGGAAAAGAATGATGGATGAAGATTTTTCGGGTGTAGTTCATACAACGAACATAGACTGAATCCTCGTGAAGATGATTGTTGCAACTATTTTAAATCGAATGATCAACCCCTATGCGAAAGGGGACTTGAGTATGCTCACGAACTACAAGCCGAAATAAGGCGTTTGAAAATTATGAATGAAGAACTAAGGACAAACAGTGACATGCCTAGAATGTGGTGGATGTTTGGGACTTGGTTAAGTTGTTATATTTGGATTTTGTGTTGAACCATTGTATTTGTAAGATGTTGTTGCGAAAATGTTTCTATTTGTTGTAACCCGTAACGTGTGCAAGCTAGATAGTTTATTATGTTGTTGAAATTCATTTGATAGTGTTGACTTTATTGATGAAATATATTGGTTACGTTATTATATTTATTAGCTTATTTAGTTTTTTTAAAGATTGAGTTGACTGCTTTCGGTTGAAGATTGCCTACGGAAGCAAAATCTACTTAGAAAAATTGGTAATAATTCATCAAATTGATGTTTATATTTATGTCAGTGAATAAAAATTATGAATGTGGTATTGGAACTTATTTTGCAGATAATGTCAATTGTTTCGACTATATTTTACATCGACGGTGAATTGTTGGTTGATGATAAAGGTAAACTTAGATATGTGTATGGAAAGCGAAAAGGATCGACAATAAAAAATCTTTGTAGTTTCGAAGAGCTTAAAAAAGGACATTTGAAGTGACAAATGCAAATCCTGTGATATATGATTTAAAATTAGCGGTGAAATGGGTTCGGGATGATGGTGCATCCGCTATTGATTTTGAAGACGACGATGATTTGAACTCCACCTTTTCGGTTGGAATGAGAGTGATAGAAATATACGTTGTGAAAGTGGAACATGAAAAATGTGGTTGAAACAGAAGAGCCAGTAATCTCTACGGATGAGTACATCCACACAACACAGTTACAAGAAACACGATGGTCAGAGTATCCCTCATATCTTTGAAGCCATCAATGTGGAGAGTTTACAAACTTACTTCACCGGTACAGCGGAATGGCTGGAGTCTCTTCTAGTCAGGAACAAAATAAGATGCAGAACGCTATAAATCCAAATCAATCACAAGCATTTGAAAGTGAGTACTATTATACGTTGACACTTGTTTTTTGACTTACGTTAATGCAAAATATCTAACCTTAGTTTTTATAGTGTCGAAGATGCATTTACTGGTTGTGATGACGATGGTGCTGATGATTATGTTCAGACTCCACGTGACATTTTTGGGCAATTGGATAGCATGGAAGTAGCTTGTGCGGATGATGATGATAGAACTTGGATCGATTAAATGGCAGTTAACAATGATGCAGTCATACATGCAGACATTGAGGAGGCTGATGATGTAAATGTGAAACAAGAAAAAATCACATATGAAGATGCCCTTGCCAATGATTTATGCACGGCATCAATGATGGTGAAATCAATGATGGAAAACCGTCAACTAGATGTGGAAGTTTTTGAAAGAGAATGTGCGGAGAAAGTTCCACGAGTTGGGTTAATTTTTGAAAGTAAGCAGAAGCTTGTTGAATAGTTATGTGAATGGGCGATTAAATGCTCTGTTTCGTTTCAAGTTCTGAAATCGTGTGCAAATCAATACACGGTTTATTGTGATGTGGAAGAAATATGCCCTTGGCGAGTTCATGCAAGCCTTTTGGTAAGAAAAAATTCAAATTGGTGGAAGATAACTACATATGGCGACGATCACACTTGTTTAAATGCAACCATCAACTCAAACCATCGACGTGCAACTGCTAAGTTTATATGTAGCAAAATACGTTCGTTGATTAAAGCTAAATCAAACATGACTGCAAGAACTATTCAAGAGACAATGTCCTATATGTTTCATATTAAAGTGAGTTATTCTCAAGTCTGGCACGGACTACAAAAAGCTGTTGTAATGATTTATGGCTATTGGGAATCGTCGTACGGGAATTATCGAAATATCTTAGGGCCCTACGACGTATCAATCCCTTAACCGTATATGATGTTATTCATAGTCGTGTTGTTTTTGATGGTGCTTTTTGGGCTTTTGGACCTTCTATTCATGGCTTCAACCACTATCGACTCATATTGTCAATTGATGCTACTCATTTATATGGGAAGTATCTAGGTACATTACTAGTAGCTACTGGGATGAATGCAAATCAAGGGCTATTTCCTTTAGAATTTGCTATTGTACAAACAGAGTCATGGAAAACATGGAGTTAGTTTATTCGTTGCATATGGAATTATATTCCATCCGTACGTACTAGATGTATCACCTTTATCTCGGATCGTATGAAAGGAATTCTACATGCGCTCAGAGAAGCTTGGCCAATTGAACATCATCATCGCTTTTGTATCCGTCAAATTGAAGAAAATTTCAAGAAAGTGGGGCTTGAAATGGTGAGCTACAAAATTTATTACATGCATGTGCCACATCATAGGAGGTCGTAAAATATAATGATCTTCGAAAACAGTTGAAGGATGTAAATCGAGATGTCGATGCGTGGATTAAAAGAAGTTTGAAAGACTAGGAATCAAGCTGTCTCTTTGTCATGACAGCGGAGTAAGATTCAATATGATGACACCGACGTTTTTGAATGCTTTAACGGTGTGCTCAAAGGAACTAGGAATTTACCTGTTAGATCATTGGTTGTACGTACGTTTCATCGACTGAACCATTACTTCATCGAATGACAAACTCAAGGGGAAGAGTGGACATCAGGCTCGCACCTAGGTGGGAAGCATTAACGCAGAGAAGAATGGAAGATTGAAGCTCATATCCATAGAGAGATATAGCTTCGTTTAATGGTAGGTGAAAGATGTGCATATGTTTGATTATACGGTGAATATCGAAGATAATGTTGCCAAATGTTCGTGCAACATGCCAACATTAGATCATTTTTCAAGCTCTCATGTATTAACGGCTTGTTCACGTGGTTCGGGTGATGCTAATAGAGCATATTTTGACTTAATCTCCACGTATTACATGAAAGCTATGTATTCCGCAGCTTATGCTTCTTTATTCCACCCTATACCAGACAGTCGACATTGTGACGTCTACGATGGTCCAATTATACAACCACCGTCTGTGCGTAGAAATTCAAGCCCTCCTCGATCTACTCGAATAAAAGGTTTCATGGATCTGCCATCTCCAACTGACCATAATAGATGTAGAAAATGTGGTTCTATTGCCCACAAGAAGAAAACTTGTCGGCGTTGAATTGTAATAGAAGTAGAACGTCTATGTTATTGTATGACTTGTTGAAACTTTTTTGGACGTTGTGGCATGTTGTTGACTTTCGAATGGTGTTGGCATGTTATATAGAATGTTGTTCAAACTTTTTGTGTGAAATTGTGTGATTTATGGTGTTGAAACAACTCTCTGTCTAGAATGGGGCCAAAAATACTCCTACATAAATGGAATGCGCAAGCTATGTTGTCAATATAGCTTGCGCATTGTAGAAATGCGCAAGCTATATGTAAAATATAGCTTGCGCATTGTAGAAATGCGCAAGCTATGCGAGCGTAAACTTGGTTATTTGCAGCATTCCGCAATTGCTAAAAAAAGGCTAAATGTAACATTTGTGGATTGATGTAAATAGCCCAAAAATAGCTTGTGCATATGTGGAATGCGCAAGCTATTTTTTGGCTCTATTCCAAACAGAGAGCTGCTCTACCACAAAGCAAAACCCCAAATTCCAAAAGACATCTTGACCAACATTCTATAAGCATGCACACACCATTCCGTTAACAGTACCATCACAAAACAAAATAAATAATGCCACAACATCCAAATGATAATTGAAAATCTTCCAAAAAAGGTTGAACAAGTCGTACAATAATATAGAAACATATAAGTCAACAATCCCTTACCCAACCAAAGAAACAACAACAATAAGACCAACATGTCGACAATGAATCCGTCTAAGCTCAAGTGGGGCGTCTCTCTTCTTCTTCTTCCGTTTGTACATGACTGGAGGCGATCCTTAGCCTTCTTCGATTGTAGGAGCAGATGTCAGAAGTGGAATTTTTTGTCGTTGGGCCCAAAAATGAGTTCTTCTTGTTGAATTTCCCACTGCGGCGGCTCTTGCGCATGCTTGTATGTCGACTGTCCAACATATCCAAATTGTTATTCTCCTTCATGCCAAACGGGCCATTCAGCATGAGTTTCTCCACCGGTGTATTGCTGCTCTACCTAGGGCCAAGCTGGCCATCCAGTTATAGTTTCGCCACCAAGGTGTTGTGAAGCCTCCCCCTCCTCACGTGCCTCCTCCCATTGAGCTTGTCCACTCGCGACTGTAGTATGTGTCTCCTTTGTAGAATGTGATGACTCTTCTTCAATGCGCAGTGGATTGGCCGACCTTCTTAGTTTGTTCCGATCCAAAATCGTGTCAAGTGTTCATCGTAGGTCAATGCACTTGCTTTTGACCTTGTCCGGCTCCATATGACTTTCTTCTATTTCGCACGCCACATCCAGAGCGCTTTATATTCCGCTTACCTAAAGCATAAGTCATAACAATGCATCAATATGAGATAAAAATTGAACTACCAAAAATTTGAAATTACAATACTTACCACATCACGTTCTAGAGGAGCATGGGTAGTGTACGTAACCAACTTCCTAGCCGATTTTTAAGAATATAACGACAAGTCATTCGCCAATACCAATACTCGTACTTTCTCAAAGGTATTGGAGGCTTGCATGCTCGTTCAACACGATCAATTCTTGATTGCTAAATAGCAATACTTTCCTCCATAAATGCCATCTAGCTAGTGGGTTCTGGGTTAAGGGGGATTACAGGATCGTGAATGTGCTGATAATCAAAGTAAAACTATCTCATAACCCGATCGGGTACATGCAACTCAAAATCTAAAAATAGAATCAGTCGGCTCTTAGCAATCCGACCGACGAACTGACACTCAATGTCCGAATGCCCAAATTTATACACTAATGAATATGGTTCCCATGTAACCGCATCATCCGCCAACAAATCCAACTCATTATGGTAAAACTGTACATTTCATAGCGTCTCAATCCAAATCCTAGCACAACTCCACATAGCCCCGAATGGAAGATACAGATCTAAGTCTGGAGGAATTGTAATAGATGGCCGTCCAATAGCAATATGCGACCATGACCATAGTTGCAACAACATTGCAGAACCTCCTAAAACTTTTTGATGTTGCAAGGCAACGTGTGACAACTCAATACACAAATAGCAGAGAACAAGACTACCACAAGAATGATAACCACAGTCAGCCAAATCACCCAAAAAAGGTAAAAATTTCAGATTTAATCTCCCTTTCGAATGATCGAAAATAATCGGTAACTAATAAAATACAATATCACGGCACGAGTGCGGCGAAGAATATCTAAATCGGTCGCCACTTCGGGCAGTGGCCCGAAAATTTCACTTTTAAACCGAGTCATTGATAATTCTCTTTTACACTTAACCGCCTCTCTAGGCGAAAAAATACCAAGCAAGTCATGAGCCAAATCGATATCTAAATTTCGCGAACATACCAGGAGACATCTGCTTTAAGACCACAAAGAAAATGCACATCCACTAGAGTCATTGTCATCTCACCGACTCTCATATGAAACGTATCTGTTTCCAGCCTCTATCTATCGCATAAAGTGGTAATAAGGTGATGATCGAGCCGAATGCAGTCGATTTGCATAGCTTTCCAAAATCCGGAGATTTGTGGATTTGGCTCCAATCTTAGATCTTTATAATCGATCTCCTCGAGCTTGCTCGAATGATCGCATATCTTCACAATTTCAACATCCTGAAATGTATAAAAATTTAAAATTAGTGCTTCATATTTGCATTCCCTCGGTTTACAAATATCCAACGTTTACCTCCATTAATGTATCGTTTTGGCTCCTATGGTGTTCTTGAATATAGAGAACATTTCTATCTTGGGCCCGGGAGATAATTGTACGAACAACAACAACCATTTATCACTACAAAAACTATGTACAAAGTTAGGTTTTGGCTATACGAACAATCCAAATCCTTTTTGCAACAAACAAACCTACAATTATAGCATATTGACATCCAAAATCAACATGGCTACTCTTCTATTAACAATAACAATCATCTTTCAAGTAGTATTCATTTTGCAATAATTTTTTTTTACCTCTAATCAAAGAAGAAGATGAGCTTTCTTCCATTTTACGCTTAATCTAATGATTGATTGAAGAAATAGAGCTAGAGCAATGTTATCGAGGTGATAGATTTAGATTTGGAAGGGATTTGGAGTTGGGAATGAGGAGGGTTTTGTGAAAATTTGAGAGAGATGAAAAAATTAGAAATGAAACAACTCTTTGTCCATTTCGTGCTCAAATTTGTACTTGCGCATTTCATAAGTGTGCAAGTACTATCTATAGCTTGCGCACTTATAGAATGTGCAAGCTATAAGTATAGAAAATATATACTTACGCATTCCATAATTGCGCAAATGTTGTGTAAAACGAGGTCTAGTTTTGCAATTAGTTTTCTTTAAGGCCTGCTTGTGCAATATGTTTTCTCCCAGAGCACTGTTTAAAATATTGTCCTATATTGTATATGGATATGCTACAAAAATAAAGTGATCATGATCCTATATATTCCTACTTATAGTAGATTTTCCAATATGAAAAAACAAATGTATAGGATATCTACAGTTTTGTCCAATTATAATCAATTAGCATCCGAAGGTTATTATTATCTTCGAAATAGCATACATCAATCTATGTATATTTTGGATTCATTTCTGCAAGGAAGATCAATTTCAAAGCTTTTCTACAAAAAATATTGCAAGAATAGATCATCATTACGAAGCCAATATTAATATTAGAAAATCTTCTGGGGACAAAGAAAACATTAAGCACATGCTTTCTATTTGATTTAATATATTGAAGCATTAATCTTACCAGGTATTTTAAGTACGAGTCCATGCTACGCATGGATGTTACAAATCATGTTAACGTGCACGATGGTAAATCAATATGTACAGTTCGAATATGTAAACAATGTGAATACTGCAAAAAAGTGACTACATACATAATTCTTGATTTTCCTGAAACTCCCTAGTGTAAGAACTAAGAAGGCCTACTAAGAATAACTAATTTTCAGTATCAAATTCCTTTTAACAGGGCACTGCGACAAAAGACCCACTGAAACAACATTACATAGCAACATGAAAGCATAGGAAATTGTTGGAAAAAACTAAACATACCATCTAACTCCAACAAAATAGAGTTCAACATTAGTGGAATATAATACTGCAAGTTGAAGTAACAAATTTTCAGAATTACAACATAGCAATAGCATAGATTTTTGATCAATTGGTTTTCATTAGAACACGATAATTTAGCACAACAGATCTTTTAAGATGCTCGTCCTCCACAGTTGAATGTTTAGCAAGATAGAGATGAAGCTTAAATAAGAATTTTTGGAAAGTAATGCTTGTGCTGTCTTCTACTTCGCACTCTAAAAAATTTAAATAGCAGAACTCATTAGAATTTTATATGGTTAATTAATCGCCAAAATGAAGTCTCTGATTGCAAGTCCTATAACTTAAGTATTGTGAAGGCATTAATCACCAGAGTATTGAAACTTTAACATATATACAATCAATTTAATAGTTAAATAGTATAAATATAGCATTGATTTAGCATTTCTTTATTCAGTTAGTTCGCATGTACATCTATTCAGTACCTAGCTGATACACCCATAGCAACTACCGTGTACATCAATTCAGCAAATAAATAGCATAAATAAAGCACTAATTAGGCATTTTTCTTTTCAGTAGTTCAAGCGTAAATCTATGTTACATCTTAACAGAAAAAACACCAATTCAACATTTCCTTTTCAGTTAGTTCACGGGTACATTTATTTAGCCGCTAAGTGGCATAAGAAAAACAATTAACTTTAATTGAGAAAGTATTTAGTTTAGACCTACGCTTTTTTCAATTTAAGACCTTTGGCTAAGATTGTAATAAGTTATATTATAGCCTATTCCGATGGCTTATTCAAGATAACATATTCCGATGACTTATGCAAGAAAATAAGATTAAAAAGAATATATATTAGTCCATATTAAACCACGAATAAACAGTAAGTGCACTAAACTAGGAAGGTTCGAAAACTAATATAATTAAGCATATAGTGAAAGAGTGTTAATTATCTAATAGCCAAAAATTACAGTAACATTTTTAAATTAACAAAGTTAGTGGATAAAAAAAATCTTGGGATAAACATGAAGAAACAAATATACTATCAAAATTAAAATATATTGATGTCATCTTCGACAAAATGATAAATTGAACTGAATACATACAAATGATGAGAACTTAAATATAATTATTATGTAATACAAGACAACAATCAATATGTCGATTTAAAACTCTTCCAATGAGAGCATTACATATACAAGCTAATCCTCAGTTAGAAGCACAACTCAAAGGTAGGTTATAAAAAAACAAATACGAAGCTAGTATGTGCATGATCACGAATTTTGAGATTATAAAAACCTTCATTGATTGAACTACTCTCTACACCTAAAAAAAAAAAAACTCAAAACATAGTTCCCTAAAAAATCAAGTAAATAAGTATTTGTTAAAAGCATGAAATGAAAATATAATCAAACAGCTTAAATGTAAACAAAATCAGTACGAAAATGCAAAGAGCTTATAAATTCGTAAATTTAAAAGTTAGAAACACTTTAAAATTAATGTATAAACTTTTTAAGTTTCAAGCTTTTAAATTTTCCAATGTTGTGTTTTCAAACATAAACCAAATAATAACACATGTCAATTGCAAACTTGGAGCCTTAGAAAATTTTAAAATTAAGCAGTTATGTGCTTTGTTAATCAAAATGATATACACATATAAAAGATGATATCATAGCTTACATCACTGATTTCCAGGATCACAAAATTGCAGTGTTCTTTTAACCAATTAGTTTTAGTCGATTCAAGCACTAAACATACTATTTTATTTATTTATAATATTATCATAAAATTTCACCAGAATAATATGCAGTGATTTGTCATTATTGCAGCCTTATATCCTATTATTGCAATAGTGTGGCTACACATTCTTGTTCTTCGAATAATTTTTTATAAAGATTAGTTGTAGTAATCTTGATTTTCAAGATGATATGGACAAGTTTTGGAAGATTATGATACAAATAATTAAATCTTAATTGCGAAACATTTAAGTTTCAGAATATCATATATGATATGTGTATTCTTTTAGGTACAAAGTTCATAAAACATTAAAATTTTAAAGTGTAACATAAAATTTTAATGTGCAATTTTTGGAAATAAATATTTTCAATATTCGCTAAAGTTAACACAGTATAATGTACTGAAGTTATACATAGTTGATAACTCAAAATATAACAAAGCCATTCAGTGTAAATACTTGATATATTCTTATCATATTCATAGTTGTTAATTAAAGTAAACTATATTTTGTTTGAAAATATATACAGAAATTAGCACTAAATTGGCTTACCTATCATTTACTCTCTCTTTTGTTTGAAAATGCATATGATTCGAATATGCATGCAAATATAGTGCTACCAATAGTATTCACTAGGGAAGTGTGGATGGTTCCTGCTCCTATTTGTAGAAAAGATGTTATTATTGAAAATTGATGTTTTGCAATATGTTGAATAGATATATGGTTACCTAAAGTCAAAATTTCCAAACTTAAATTAAAAAGCCGAAACTGTTTGTAAATTTAAAAAAATAATCGTATATTTTGAAACATGTAGTTCATTGATGTGTAAATCAAGGTTCGAAATACCGGTTTCCGTTTCCGTTCCGGTCATCTGAAAAATTCAAAATTTCAGTCCCGTTTCGGGATTTCCGGAAATTCCGTTTTAAATCCGGTTTGTGAATTCCGGTACATTTTGTTATAAATACGCCAACAAATATGCAACACTGATAGTCAATTACACTAAATTATTAAGTGACATAGAAGTTATAAAACATACAACATAAAAATTTAATACCAAAAGCTATTTATCTGAGCATCATATAAATTTATTAAAAAAAAGGTCAGTGTCCACTAAGAGATTCGTATAAGTTTATGAAAAATGAACCTTGATGGCACATTCTAAAGATATGAATTAATATAATCAACGGAAGCAAAGAGCTATGCTTGAAGAAGTATTAGCTCCTCCAAAACTACAGAAGCAAAGACAAAAGCATAAAAAACGATAACCAACTATGACTCCTCTGATCATTACATTTAATGTAAGATGTGCAAACAACCACAGTTCATAAGACAACCATGATTAAGGTGACCTTGCATTTCCACCTAATTGAAATAACCAAGGTTTCAAATTACGGTTTCCGTTTCTATTTCGGTCATTAGAAGTTATTCAAATTTGGGTTCCGTTTCGGAAATTTAGGAGATTCCATTTTAATTCTGGTTCTGAATTTCATCACTATTCGAACAATGTTTTTATATAAATAGATAAATAAATGTTACAAATTTACATTTAGAATGAACAAAACAAATCATTAATTCAATGTATTTTATTTTATACTATATTTGCAAAACAATAAAATAGCAAGGGCTAAAGAAAAAGCCTAAACTGAAGTAATTAAGCATTGCTAAAGAAATAACTTATTAATGTTAATGTCCAAGTAGATTAAATTTTTATCCTTAAATCAAAGAATTTCTTTTGAAAAACACAAATTATTTCTTTGGAAAAACACAATTCAGTTGTTTGTTTATATTAAGCAACTAACAAAACGATAAATAATGAGACCAACACATCTTCAACATACTGGCCCATAAGCCCTTGGAGCTGCTACTTTTCTCCTAACCCTCCAACTCATCATTTTCCCTTAATCCTCCAAGTCATCTTCTTTGAACTCTTTTTACGCCTTCTTCTTCTTACTTGAATACAAAGGCTAAAAAAAAACTTTGGATCCTTAGATTGCTTGATCTTCAGTTCTTAATTTCCATGCTCAGGTAATAGTGTTTTCTTCTTCTTATATTCTTTTTCACTGAAAAATTATTCCTATTTCTAAATCAAATCCATCCTTTCTTTTGTTCCATTAAAATTTTCTGAATCAGTAGATCATCCATCTTACAACTTCGATTAGGTTTTTATTTTTTGCTTTCAGATCCGGAATCGGAACTTTAGGTGAATTTCGTTCCGGTCATCGCCGGAACTGGGACAAGATGGTCGGAATTCCGGCATGCCGGCCGGAACTTCGAACCATGGTGTAAATGTAAGTTTTTATTCATTAAATGTCTAAATATTGGCTATATTACAAATGAAGAACATGTTAAAATATATGATTGCAATAAAGTGTGAGTTAATATTTAGTGAAGAGGTGGAACAGTAAAAAGCATATAGCAATATCTTTATATTTGAGTATGATAAATAAAGAAAACAAACAAATCAATCCTAAAAAGTAAAGTTTGAAAAACTAAAACAAAAGTTTTGAAACTAATCTGGAAAGAAGAAATTTTCACAAATATAAATTATAAAAATGCAGATTAGTCCTAAAAGAACTAATCGTTAATATAAAAATACAACGTTTGAAAATATTTTATAGAAATGAAGTATGTAAAATTTAAAAGAACTTTTTGAGCTTTTAATTAGTATCTAAGTTGAATTTTTTGATTTAAAGTTGAATTCAAAGTTTTGGAAATTGTGGTTCATAAATAAATATAAACATATATTTTACAGAGCTTTGCTCCTTTAGATACTAAACACGAAATAATTTCACTTTCTTAGTTGCATGAAGAAATCATGTTTTATGTTTGATAGAAGAGAAGTTTAAAAATAAAGAAAAGCAAAAAATTAATCCAAGAATTTAATTTAAAAATAAAATTCCAAAACTAACTTAATATACATATACATATACATATATATTAAACGCTTTTAAATTTCAAAATATAAATACAACTCTGGTATAAATTGGAGGACAAAATGTACCGTGGTTTTAGATCTCCTATATATTGTAACGACCCGTAATTTTCTGATGTTTTATTTGGTTAATTTAATAAGATTTTAGTAATTAAATTTAGAAAGAAACAAAAACTTTATAATTTATAATGAAGTGAATGTTAAAAATGAAATGTAGCAATGTTAATTAGAACTAATTATTGACAATTGGAGTGAAGCCCAAATAATAACGAAACTGTGTAAATTGTTGCACTTGGTTATAAAATTGAAAATAAGTAAATAAAGGTAAGTGTTGTATAAATAAAGTAATTTGTATATAATTAATGGTAATTGAATGAATTCAGTATTATGTATGTAATTATAATAATTGGTTGAAAATAATAAACTTAAGTGTAACATTGGCTTGTAAACAATTATTACGACTTACCTGTTAATTAGTCAATTGAATTGAAATTGGAAATAAATTTTTAATAAATGTAAATAAATGTTGCAATAATGTGAAATGTAATACAATGTTTAGGAGTTGTAATATGGAGTATATTAAGGTAATGAAAGGTAAAACAAAGGTAACTAGGTTTATAGAGTAGTAATGAACTTAATAAAAAGATTGGAATGGAAACAAATCAGTTTACTGAAATTCAATTTATAATAAATGGATTTATTGTAGCAAATGAAATAAAGATGGAATGAGAAAATGTTAATGTATTTGGATATAAACCAATGTAAATGGTACATAAGATGGCAATATGATAATTGAATTAATCACAAAATTGAGAAATAAAAAAAATGAATTTGTTGGAGATTTAATTTATAAATTACTGAACTCATTGGACTTAAAACACTGGAAATTATGAAATATTCAATAATAAATTGATACAGAAATTTGTTATAAAGGATTATAAATTTTTAAGCAAGCCAAAATGATAGAGACCGTAAATAATTAAATATTGAATTGGAAAAGTGATTTAATAAATTAAATATTAATTTAATTTGATAAAGTGAAAGTAGCCATTGTGGCCATTGACTCAGATTTCGACGAAACTAGTTTCATTGGATCCATAACGGTGAATTATTGTATGATTTCAAGTTTCGTAGCGACCAGACTTGTCGTTTGATCGTAGGAGCTCGAAACGCCTAGAAATCAATTTAATAAAGAAATCAATTGAAATCAATTTGAAATAAGCTGATTTTAGTATGACTTTTTCATACGATGGAATTATGACTTGAAACCAGTTCCATTGTGTTTAAAATATTTAAAAACATCTATTTTGATATATGGGTTGACTCATTTTCGTTTCGGAGTCAGAACGGGCTTTTCGGGCCATTTGTCGTTCAACTTTCAATCCAAATCAATCCGGTCCATTCTAATTTCATCTTTGCCTATATATACCTCGTTATAAACCCTAGCCTATTTCTTATGTTCATTATTCTGTACGTACAATTCCAGTTGCTCCTCCTCATTCTAATGACAGACAAAACCAAAATTCCAATTGTAATTTTAAATAAAATTTCAAAGCCAAAATTCAAACTCCTCGAATAATATCGAATTATATATCGATCTGAAGCCCTCGACGAACGCAACCCAAATCTATGGTTCGTTTTTTGATTCAGATCATGATTTGAACAGAAATTGAATGTTTATTCACGACCGTTCATCAAGGCACGATCAACTATTGCTGATCATCAATTAAAGAGCACAGGGATGTAGAGAATGTCGGGCATAGTTCATCTGTGCCGAGCGTTTGGGTGATTGATGGTTGGATGTGGCGCATATTTCGCCTAGGGCTTAAATAGACGGTGCCGGCTACTAGATTTTTGGGTGAGCGGAGGCCACGCGATGCAGCCGCGTGGGTCGGGGGAAGCCTGAGAGGGACGACGGCGAGCCGATGGAGGCACGGCGCGCGCGTTCGTGCGAGAGGTGGTGATGCGTTCGTTAGTTGGAGGTGAGGTTCATTCTCGTTCGAATTGCCTGGGAAGAAACGTGGTTTGCCTGATGACGTGGCAGTTTGGTGAGGTGTGTTTGCTTTTATTCTTTTATTTAAATTTAAAAATTTCAATTGTTCTAACGTGAATAACTTTTATATACGAGGTTCAATTCACGCGCAGTTTTCTCCGCTAGATTCATATTGGAATTCATGACATTTTGACTTTAGTTTGGACAGATTCTGAGACTGTTTGAATTTTAGGTTTAAATTGGATTTAAAATTCAATTTAAATTCAAAAGGTAAGTATTTAACCCACTCACAACTTCTAAAATTTCTATGTTTGTTAAATTGGTTAATGATGTGATTAAAAACCTATTTATGACTATTTGACATATTTTGAATCATCACCTCAGTTAATTTGAATTTATTTGGATAAAATAGTCATTTAATTTATTATTGAGTATAAACTGCCAGTAAGTACCTGTTATTTATTATCTGTTCTATATTGATGTTATTGACTGAATTGGATAATGATTGTGATAAATGTTGATGGTTGATATTGGATGAATAGATGTTGTATTTTATGTTGTTATAAACTGCAAGTTGTTATAAATTTTTATTTCATTCGGGATTGCGGTTTGAAATGATATATAACCGTATTTATATTTTAAATTATGGATTGAAATGATAAATATCTGTGTCACTTGACCATAGGATAGAAAATTACATATAGACACCGTGGTCTATATATAAGAATATTTTGAAATGATTTCTATGGTTTTGTAAAGAAAATAGGTTTTAGATAAATATTGATTTTAGATATTATATAAATGTTATTTTATCCTTGATTTTAAGCTATGTATAAATTTGTTTTAATATAGAATAAGCTTAATAATAAGTTTGATTTTTATTGAAGATATATTTAAATTATATTTTAATATAGAGTTTATAATGATTTAAATAAGTTATGGTTGGAAGATAAATTTGAGATTTATTTGAAATTGAATTTATTTAAGAATTAATCTCAAATAAATTTGATGTGAAATTTATTAATTTTGAAATTTTAGAAGGTATGATTTTATAACTTGGTTTTGGTTTAAGGTGAATTAAATGAATATTTCTACTATAAATAAATTGAAGGAAATATTTAGTTACTTGTAATTGAGTTTTTTTAAAATGATAATGGATTTATTAACTAAAATATTTCAAAACTAAATAATAGAAAATCGAATTGTTGAATCGTAGTTACCAAACTTAGTTTTGAAATTGTCGAATACTTAAAGTTTGAAATAGACTGAATTTGAAATGGTTTATTCCGTGGATCAAATCTGTATTGAAATCGATATAATTTGGAAACTGAATTGAATTGAAATTTATGACTTGGGATTTGGTTAAATTTAAAATTTAGAAATTCGAGTTGTTTTGGAATTGATTTGTGAAATTGAAGAAGTTAGTTTATTATATAAAGTATTTTAAATATTTAAACCATTTAAGTGGTGCAAGTTATGTTTCAAAGCTATGAGTTTCAAGGTACTATAATTTGGAAGTGTTATATTTCAAGTGTTACGATTTCGAAATATTATAACGTTGAAAGTGTTATGATTTTAGAAAAGGAAATGTTCGAAATGAAAATGATATCGTATTGATTTGGTTTGAAAAGGCAATGATATTTGGTTTTAAAGTATAAACTATTTTGAAAATGACCGCGGTGTTATAATAACGTTTGGTTGTTAAAGAGACCAGGATCGGAAGTTGTCATACTCTCTGCCAACTCCGAAAACCACTTTAACAGCCGTGTACATGGTGGAGATTCTAGAATGAAGTAGGATGACGACGACGTTCCTTTGAGGTATATCATGGACCCAACTCTCATGAGTTGGCATAAGGTGGCTAAAACATAAGCGATTGACGGGCTAAGAAGGTAGCACCTTTTATCGGACACACTCCTTCGATACCATTCTATTGCTTTGTGATTGATTGTGGCACTTTGATTTTGGGGGTGTGGCACGAGGTGGGCGGTAGTAGCTGCTATGCGTTGCCACCGGTCCGGAAACATAATTGGTATATCTACCCTGGCATTGCCTAGTTGTGCCGTGTCACCTACCGTAGCGTGCCTTATACGAGTTTGATTTGTGTCGTACCTACGGAGTATCCTCTGGTAGCCTCCCGATTAGGAGGTATTATGGTACGGTATAGACTATTGACACTGTTACGTGTTAAGGGCTATATGATAACCCCTTAACGCTATTTGAAAGTAAGTTTATTTTAATTTTAGACATTATTATAATAGCGTATATTACTACATAGTAGATAGTTTAACGGATCCTTAGGAGATGTGAATCTCGAGCATCTCTTAAGTTACTGCACTCACGTTAGACACTGGATAAGAGATGTCAAATCCCGTATACATCTATGATACCATTCCACTCATATTATTTACCGTTGATTTAACTTACATAAGATCTTTTACTTCTTACTCGAGTGTTTTGTCTTTTCAATTCGCTCGGGCCAGTCTGAGCATTTCAGGGTTTGAAGACCATATTTCTGGAAGACGAAGAAGAAGATTGTATTATTATTATTATTTACTATATGGTTCCACTGCATTAATTATTTTTCTCTGGTATGTGTAACTCTGATATGTGTTGTATAAGTATGATCAAATATTTGCAAAACAGCTTCATGACTGTTATTCGATTACTATTGTAACGACCTGATATTTTTAACCATTCGCATCCAAACATGCCGAAATTGAATTGCTCAAAATACCAGATTGTAAGTTTATATTTGGCAAAACTCAACATATACGGCAATAAATAATCACAGATCGCAGACACAGAGTAATAAATGCAACGGAAACAAAAGATAGTAGTTCATGAAGCTACAATATACATATCAAAGTTAAATAAGGTACAATAGAAGTCTCGAATACAATAGTCAAATACAATATCAGAACACGTCACTAGAATCAACTGAATATCTGAAATCTGGATAGATAGCTGGATCTCCAGGCGAAGCTCCAACTCTAAAGGTGAGTCTCAAAAGCTGAACCACTCAGTCTGACCCGAGCGTAAAGCAAAACACAAAACGCTCGAGTCAGGATTAACATTCTTATACCAATAAATCCAACTCAAGTGAAATAACAACTAAAATACAAGTAACTCAAAAGATGTTTGGGATAACCATCCTTTAAGGATCCGTTAAACTATCTACAATGTAGTAATATACGCTAAATAGATAATGCCCATCAGTAATATTAAGTATCAAAATAGCATTAAGGCGTTACCATTATCCCCCTTAACACATTTTATATAAGTATTATAGTCTATACAGCACTGTAAACTCCACCGTAAACTAGTGGGCTATCAAGGAGTACTCCATAGGTATAACACAAAACAAATCGTAGTGGTCGCGCATAGGGATACAAGTATGACAAGGCACATGAGGCAATACCCAAGGTAGTAAAACTATCGTTTGCCTGATCCAGACCAGTGAGAACACATCGTCGCAATGATCACAATACCACGAAACAACACTCCCGATTCAAGGGTGCGCACCAATCAAAAACAAGTAATGAGTAGTTTACGAAGAAGTGTGTTCGTTTAGAGGTGGCTAACCTCATTGGCCCGACACGACTCCTGTTTTAGTCATTTCCAATTTGACACAAGTGTCAAGGTCATCCATTATAGTTCTCTTTCTTCAATCATCAACGTACATTATTCCAACCACTTCATTCTAGATCACACTCCACGTATAGTTATTAAAGTGGTATTCGGTTTAGACAGTGAGTATGTCCCTAACCGGTTCCGGTTTCTTCAATAACTTTCGTAATTATTACACCGATTGGTCGTTTAATAAATTTCAAAAACCAAATCAATTTCAATCTCACTTAGAATTTGAAAGCCAACATTTCATTCGTCTTTCTATGTCAATTTCTATAATTTACGTTTCAAATTTCCAAATTAACCATTTCAAAACTCTATAATTCAACTTCAATTTTTATTTAAAACAATTCAAATATTGATTTAATTTCATATATACGTTTCATCCCATAATCATTTAAATTAAGTTAATTTAACATCCAAAACAATTTAAATTGAATTTCCAATTCATTAAATAATCACTTAAGTTTACCTACGTTATATCAAAACTTATGAATTGAATTAAATTAAATTCGTTAAATTAGATTCTTTAAATTACAGGTCTCATATAAATTTCCATCAATCACATTTTATTTCTTATTAAAGAAATTCAATTTCACTTATTTACTTATTTAATTTAAATAAATTTCAAAAATTAATTATAAAAAAAACTCAATTTCACTTATTAAAGAATTCAATTTTATTTAATTATCAAATAATTTCAAAACTTAATTTACTAATTTACTTAAATTTAAACAACATTCTTTCATCACACACTTTGTTAATCATAATACTTTGGAAATCAAAATTTAGAAATCATAATGCTTGGAATCATAACACTTCCCACTTAACTGTTTAAATATAAATAATAGTATATATAATAAAACAACTTATAATTTAAAATATTTTATATAAAAATATTTTATATTAAAATAGTTTATATGAAATAAATTTGTAAAGTAACATATATAAATAGTTTTAATATAATTTTAAAAATACTTTATATAATAAAATAGCTTCCTCAAATTTCACAAATCGATTTAAATTCCAAATTTAAATTTAATCAAATCTCAAATCATCCATTTTAATTTATTTCAGTTTCTTAATAGACCATTTCACATTATATCGATTTCAACTACAGATTTTTAACCACAAAATAAACCATTTCAATTTCAATATTTTCAAAGCTTTAAATATTCAAACATTTCCAAACAAGATTTGAGAATTCCATATATATACCAAATTTACTTTACTATTATTTATTTTGAAATATTTACTTACTAAATCCATTATCATTTAAATAAATCCCCAAATTTCAATGACTAAATATTTCCTTCAATTCATTTAAACTTGAAATATTCGTTAAATCACCTCAAACCAAATCAAGTTATAAAAATCATATCCTTTCAAATCTCAAATTCCATAAGTTTCAAATCGATTTCTAATTAAATATATTTCTTAATTAAGTACAATTTCAAATCAATTTCTAATCTATCTTCTTAACTTAATTTATTAAATCATTATAAACTTCATATTTAATATAATTTAAATAAATACTTAACCATATTATATTTTAATAAAATCATACTTTATTATTAAGCTTATTTTACATTAAGACAAATTTATACATAGCTTAAAATCAAGAATTTAACTATATATAAAATAATATTTATATAATATCTAAAATCAGTATTCATATAAAACCATATATTTCTTTCCAAAACCATAAAAGTTATTTTCAAAATATTTATATATAGACCAACAGTGTCTATATATAATTTTCTATCCCATGGTCAACTGATAGGGATATTTATCATTTCAATCCATAATTAAATATATACGGGTGTATATATATATATATATATCATTTCAACCCGCAATCCCAAATTCAATTCAATAAAATTCGCTTGGGTTTATCATTTCAACCCATAATAATTTTCTCCTATTCTAAAGTTCGTTTGGGTATGTTTCATTTCAACCCATAGTGAATTCTATACTAATAGGGAACTTGCAGAGTGATTACAAATATGACAATAATATAACAGGCATATATCATCAATATAAATAACAGATAATGGTGTCAGATGTCACAGGTGAACTGATACAGGTAATAGCATATATATAACAGTGTAAATAACTAATAGCAGCATATTTCAATTGTCGTTTCGATTGAAATCAAATTTAAAAAATAAAAGAACGTTAATCTGAGTGATTACTCTCCTTTCGAGGCTAGAGAGGATTTGGCGATTAAATCGAGTTACGAATTGAAGCACGAATTCCAAATCAAAGCTAGATTGGCACGAATTCGGCGAACAAGGCTGATAAATAGGATTTGAAAAAATCGCATCAGAACTGAATCGATGAAAATAATTGATATAAATGAATTTGATATAGATATAACATATAGAATATATATATATATATATATATATATATAAGTCACATTCAAATTTTTAAACACATATTGAATTAAATATATACATGCGGTTCTAAAAATCATTGTTTTAATTTAAGACATGTATTTAAAATAAGAAATATATACTAAATCACAATTTAACTTTAACCCCGATACGACAAAACCTTTATACATAAATTTCAAACCAATATCAATCCAAACATACATAAATATATATTTTTAAAAATCACTTATACAAAACACCGACCCTATACAAAATCAAGTTATACAAACTTTATGCACTGATACAAATGGTTCGACAACATATTATAAAATTCCTATATAGGCTGAAATAAAATTACCAACAAAATTTGTACTCAACTTATAAACTAGTATATATATAAATACACACCATAGATTTTCTAACCTATGTATAGATATACTAATACACTATTATATATAACTCATGTGCTAATTATATTTTAAAATCAGTTTACAGAATACACATATATAATAGTAGAAAGTACTTAAACAGTATGTATATATATACGCTATTCCTTCTAGACAAATGTACATATATAGCTTGCATACATCTCAAATAAAAATTCATACCACTATATGAGATATGATGTAATACCAATATAAGTTTATATAAAAAGCATGCAGACATGTTTTAATTAAACCCCACCTATATCTATACAAAATATATGTAGACATGACTTCTGTACTTGGTATGCTTTATAAATCAAAACCTTTCGTACATGTATATATCAAAAGACTGCATTTTATAATAGAAGATATATATATATCCTAGTATAATAAAGTATAGTACTAGATGTAAGCATACATACCATCAAAAAGGAAAGCGGTTTTGGGCGAGAGGTTTGGGAGGTGATGCTCGGCCGTTGAAGGAATATCAGAGGCCGATTGGTGGTGATCTCACCACGAGGTGAAGCCGAGGTGAAGGAGTACGGAGGGGTGGTTGTCGACGTTGAGGTTGTTGTCATGGTGGAGACGACGGATTTTCATGGCGGGAATGAGCAAGGGTGGAGATGAAGGCGGACGCGAAGGAAGGCTCCGAGTTGCTTGAGCCGGCCGAGATGATGGTGAGAGCGGAGGCTGTTCATGCAGGGAAGGAATGGCGATGGGTTTGATTGGAGTGGGGAGGAATAATGGGGCGGTGGAGGCTGAGCGGCTGATGGAAGTGAACAATGGTGATGGAGGCGGTTTCAGCTAGGGTCGGGCCTTCGTGCGGCGCGTGCGTGGCCGAGATCTAACGACCCGATATTTTCAACCATTCGCATCCACACATGTCGGACTTGAATTGCTCAAAATACCGCGTTGTAAATAAAATTTGGCAAATCTCAGAACATACAGTAAATAATAATCACAGAATACAGACATAGAGTAAGAAATGCAGCAGAAGTAAAAGAGATAGCAGTTCATGAAGCTATTATGTAAATATATCAGAGTTAAATAAAATACAATAGAATAAACAAAGTACAACAGAAGTCTCAAGATGATAACCAAGTACAAGCTGCATAGAACAACAGAACTGAAATAGATAAAACTGGATAAGCAGATAATCTCCAGCGATTCCAATCTCCAGAAAGTGGAATCCAAATCTGTGAATAACTCAGGCTGACCCGAGCGTAAATAAAAATACAACACTCGAGTCAGGACGATATATACTTATATAATGTAAACCAACTCAAGTGAACTGTAATAAGGTACACTTAAAGGATGCCTAGGACCGCCCATCCTCTAAGGATCCGATAAACTATTTACCATATAGTAATATTGCGCTATTATAATAACGTCTACAGTAAAATAAACTTACTTTTAAATAGCGTTCCGGGCTATCCATATCACCCTTCATACGTAATAGTCCCAGTAGTCCATCCAGTATCAGCATATCTCCAGATCGAGAGACTACCCTAAATACTCCATGGGCTACGGGAGAAAAACAAACTCGTAGTAAAGTCTCGGTATGGCAGGTGACACGGCACACAAGGCAATGCCAGGGTAGATATACCAATTACGCACACGGGCTGGTGGTAACGCAGCAGCCACATACGCCCACCTCAGAACACACTCCCATATCAAAATCGGAGGATGGCCATCTAATCAATCACAAGTAAGAGTATAGTATCGAAGGAATGTGTCCGACCATAGGAGCTATCCCTTTTGGCCCGAGATCGCTCCTGTTTTAGCCACCTTTAGCCAACTCATGGGAGTCGGGTCCACGTAATATACCTTAAGAACGTTGCCACCATCCTACTTCATTCTGGAATCTCCACCGCGTACACAGTTGTTAAAGTGGTTTTCGGTATCAACAGAGAGTTTGTCCATATCCGAGCCCGGTCTCTTTAACAACCAATCGTTATTATAACCCGTAGTTATAATTTAAAAGTCATAGTTTATACTTCAAAATATAGTATCATTTCAAATTCAAATCATTATCAAAATAAAGATCTAATCATTTTCAAACCATTTCAATATATCAAAATATCATATCTTTCAAAATTCATTTCAAATCATTATTTGAATTCAAATCCAAATATATACATTTAAATATCCTTTTTAAGTCAAAGATATCATTCATTTATTATCCTTTTTAATTCAAAGTTATCATTCACTTATTATCATTTTAAATCACCTATTAAATAGTTTTATATTTAAATCAAAACAACTCATTTAAACCATTTAAAAGCGAAGTCATTATATTTAAAAACAAATATTTAGTTCCCAAAATTTTAGACAAATTCTGAGCTCATTTATTAAATCAAAACCTCAAACATTTATTTCAGCCTACCACAACACTTATCAAGTGCTACTGTTGCCCTTTATTTAGTTTTCGATTTTAGTTATCTTTCTGTTATCACAGCACTTACTAAGTTCCATAATACCACTTAGTTATAATTTATACATAGTTCAATTTTATATACCACGGCACTTACAAAGCGTTGTAATATCAATATATCAAAATAAAAATCTAATCATTTCCAAACCATTTTGATATATCAAAATATCATATCTTTCAAAATTCATTTCAAAACCATATTCATTTTATTCAATTTAAAATACCATTTCAATTCACATTTCAAAACAGTTTATATTTCAAATCAAATTACTTCATTTAAATCAAAAATGAAGTTATTACATTTAATAATTAAATTATTAAATTTCTAAAATTTTCAACTTTCAAAGTTCATTTATTCACTTACGTTTATCAAAATAGTGAAAATTCACTTTTCGCAGCATTTAAACAGTTCAATTTAACAAAAGACAGCATTTTAAAATGCTGTAATAGGGTTTACTTAAATTTCAAATAAACTTAGTTAAATTCAATAATTATAGTACTTACAAAAATGCTATAATAGCCTTTAATTCAATTTAGCTTTTTAGTTCATTATCATCAACTACAGCATTTACCAATGCTGTAATATCATTTACATTACAATTAATAGCATTTCAAAAATGCAGTTAATTAACTTCAAATATTCAATATAATTTCACAACCAATTATATTTTTTATTTAAAACATTTTTAACTTATAAAATCATACATTTTCACATTTATAAACATAATTTAACTTTCCTTAAGTTCATGATTTTATTATTATCCCACTTTTTGGTCAAAGGTTGAATATCAACAAATTAGCAAGGAATGATGGATATCGGGATTGGAGATCAATTGAAAATAAGGTTGTAATCGATGTCGTTAAAATTTGGCCGAGCTCCGATCAGGACAGAATCAATTGGAGATGATGATGAGGACTAGGAAAGGCTATGTTTCAAGTTTCAGATCAATCGAAGGTCATATGCATAAGATATGGATGGATTAAGGTGCGCAAGGCACGGTTCGTATCGATGCTTTTCGCATCGATCAGCATATGGTGGTTCGAATCGCTACATTTCGTATCGATCATCAAGTAAGTATTTCGAATTGGTACCGTTCGTATCGATGCATTTCGTATCGATCGAAAGATGGTGTTTCGAATCGATAGTGTTTGTATCGATCAAAGGCATAACATGGTGAAGGACTTCGAATCGATACTGCTCGTATCGATCAGCATGGACACGACTCAATGATTTCGTATCGATCAGATAGGAAGGCTAGATGGATTTTGACTCGATGGCAACACTCCTAGATTGGTAGGCAAGCATGCAGAGGTTTGTTCGAATCGATACATTTTGTATCGATCAGGATGGGGACAGGTGGTACATTTTGAGTCCATGATCTCGTATCGAACACCGGAGCTCAGTTCGGCTCCATCGGGTAAAATCTCACTCGTATCCATCAGGTAAGGCTTCGTTCATATCCATCATTGAGTTTAGTTTCGTACCCATCTATTGGACTTTCATTCGTATCGATCAAATTCATCATTTCATATCGATCGGATCATAGATCAATACGAAATACACTCCTGCAATCGATACGAGAGGACATGCGATGCAAACAGTTGAGTACAAACGTTCTGGAGAAGTGATGGACATGTGCAAGCGTGAAGCGTGGATATGTGCACGAATCCAGGGAAGACGCATTCAACTCGGCGCACAAAGTGGATCAACCCAGTCAACATGCCATAGAGATCGGATCGATCCAGGAGATTAGCGCCACGTCATTGCGCGGGATGGATTTGAACCAGTGGATACGAACGCAACAACATACGAAGATTGCAATTTCGTATCGATCATATCTCCCAAATTGCTGATCCAAATGGAACGAAATTTTCACAGCTACTTGCATACAAGGTAAAGAACAATCCTGCCAAGTTTTATCTCGATTGGATCATTTTTTGATGGATATGAAATAGATTCGTATCGATCATAGATCGAGTCGAAATTTGGTGGGGTCGGTCGCGTTGGCCCATTCACGTGCCAGAAGAAGTCTCCTAAAGTTTGAGCACGATCTTAGCATCCTACGCCTATAAATAGCCTCCTGAAGCCTACAGAAAAAGGACCTTTTGGCTATTGGACGTCCAGACTCTGTCGGATTCATTTCTACACTTCAATACAACCATCGTAATCGAAATTCATCATTGCTACTGCTATAGTCATCTGTAACCAGCAAGGATAATCAATAAAAGATAAAACTTTGGAGTGGAGGTAGGCCGAAGATAGCCGAACCACTATAAATCTTGTGTCTCTATTCATTATTTCTGGATTATTGTTTGCTGTTTGCTGTGATCTGTGATTTGTGTTTGGAATATTGCTGATTTATATTCATACTTTGGTGCTTTTACGATACTTGGGGTTTGTGACCATTTTTGGCGCAAACACTTTGGTGCTTTCACTGAGAAGGTCTAGCACCCGCTACATCGGACTGAAGTTTGGATTAGAAGAGCGTGAAGAGTTTAGATTTGAAAGACAATGACTCGTTAGACAAGTAGAAGACAGAGGGCTGAGAGAAGCCAATAAGAAGGAAGTCAAGAAGCATCCTCCGGAGCTGGGGAGGGACAAACTTCTATCTACATCACTAGGGATGAAATGGAAGTTATGGCGAATTCGTTGCAAGAGAGGTTGTTGAAGAGTCAACATGACATGATACAGACTTTCTTCGAACAGATGAGACTGTAGAGATGCAAAACTTAGGACTAGCTACCGCGGCTGCAAATGTGGAACAAGGAACTAGGGTTATGGAACCCAATGGAGGACAGGATACAGAACCAGAAGGCAATCAACGAGGGCTTGGGGGCATGGCCCGTATGATCCAATGCAGGAGGACCTTTGGAAGGAGTTCAACAGGTTAGAGCCAACGTTGCTGAGCCTCATGAAGAATATGTGCCGGAGTTCCCTCGGGGGCATAAGGGGCAAACCCAGACAGACAATACTGGATTAGTGGAGATCATTAGAAAAACCATGCGTAGAGGCTTGACCAATAGAAACTTGGAAGGAGTGAACAGGAGTCCGTTCGCTCAGGAAATAAGGATATCTCAGAATCCACCTAAGCTCAAGTTACCTAGCGTGGAAGTATATGATGGCAAGGCAGACCCAACTGATCACTTGATGAGATACACCAGACACATGGAAGTGCTGGGGGCATCGGAGGAAGTAGTGGCCAGATGCTTCTCTTTGTACTTGACGGACTTAGCTGCAATGTGGTTTAGGTAGCTAGAAGAAGGATCTATCAGGACTTGGAGGGAGTTGATGGACAGGTTTTTGGGGCAGTTTCGGGTGCATATCAAGAGACTAAAGAACATAATGACATTAACGTCGGTAAAGCAAAGGACGGATGAATCGTTTAGAGATTTTCTAACTCGATTCAATGCGGCAGTTGCTTCGGTGGATCGGCCGGATCCATCGATGGTTTTAATGGCGGCAGTGTCAGGAGTCAGGAAGGATTCGGACTTTAAAGTATCTTTAATACGAGACCCGCCACTGGATCTCAGAGAATTCTTTCACGAGGCAGAGAGGTTCCTCCGACAAGAGGATGCATGTGCAGATTTAAAATTGAAGGAAGTGAATGCAACTGAGGGTGGAGGACCATCCAGTATAAGTTCGGATAAGGATAAAGGAAAGAGGAAGCTGGATGACGATCCAAGAAAAGCTCGAAAGAGATGGAAGGATCCAAATTTTTTGAATACACAGGATTAAACGAGACATTGGAGCGGATATACATGGAAACACAGAATCGCCTTTCTTACCGGAAGCCGGCTAGGAGAGAACCATCAGAACGGAAGAGGGCATCAGGAAGGCACTGTCTCTTCCATGATTTGGATGGACATGATACCAACAGCTGCAGGCACTTAAAGGACATAATTGAGGAGCATGTAATGAATGGACAATTGAGGCAGTATGTTAGGACACAGAATGCAGCGGTGGAGCAGGAACAGCCACCGCCTACCTCACACCATGATGATGTGAGGTCCAGGAATAATGGTCGATTGGTTATCAATTGACCAGGATAATATGAAATAAGTAACAAGCTACTGACAAACGGCAAAGTCATTTACACATGTATGAGGACGGAGATAGCTCCCTAGGCATGCTCTGAGTGATGATAAACCGCGATGCTATGGTTTGTGAAATTTGTCTTTTGCTTTCGGATTGGACACTGATTTTTCTGGTTTGGTTTTGGAGTTTGGATTGAACTCCTGGTTTTGTTTGTTTTCTGATTTGGATTTTCCTTTGGATGATTGTTTTCGGTTTTAGATGCTGGTTTGGATTTCTGATTTTTAGGTTTGGTTTGGATTTTGACTGGGTTTTTTTTTCTGGTTTTCGACAAAGGGTCGTCGGGCATGGATTATGCCTGGCAAGGGGGGAGTCGCTTTGCCCAAACACGGTAAATTGATTCATTCAGGTCGTCGAGCATTGGCTATGCTCGATAAGGGTCCGGAGAGACCAGGATTTGGCCTAGGACTTTGGCCCTGTATTATCAATTGTTATTTTCAGATTGCTGAGTATGGACTATGCTCAGCAAGGGTCCGGAGTGACCAGGATTCGCCCTAGGACTTAGGCCCCATATTATCGATTATTGTTTCAGGTCGTTGAGTATGGACTATGCTCAACAAGGGTCCGGAGAGACCAGGATTCGGCTTAGAACTTAAGCCATGGCATTGTAGAACGTCCAGGGACACTGGACCACAGTCGTCAAGTGTGGATTACGCTTGGCAAGAACCCGATGAGGTTAGCTCAACGTCCAGGGACACTGGACCACGGTCGTCAAGTGTGGATTGCGCTTGGCAAGAACCCGGAGAGGTTAGCTCAACGTCCAGCGACACTGGACCACGGTCGTCAGGTGTGAAGTAAACTTGGCAAGAGCACGAAGAGGTTATGGATTTGGATATCGACCCGGAGAGGTCCTGGATTCGGTTATTGGCTATTGGATAAGGATGGATTAGGACTCGGTTGTCGAGTTCGGATGGATATGAAATTGGCTAAGGCTTTGGGTATTGGATTTGGATTGGGCATCGACTCGGAGCTGTCGAGGATGATATAACCTGGCGATATGGCTATGGACTTTGGATATCGGATTTGGAACTATTCAAAACACGCCTTCTTATCACGAGGCGTGTTTTGGGGGACAAAATGTTATCCCACTTTTTGGTTAAAGCTGGAATATCAACAAATTGGCAAGGAATGATGGATATCAGGATCGGAGATCGATTGAAAACAAGGTTGTAATCGATGTCGTTAAAATTTGGCCGAGCTTCGATCAGGACAGAATCGATTGGAGATGATGATGAGGACTAGGAAAGGCTATGTTTCAAGTTTCAGATCAATGGGAGTCATATGCATAAGATATGGATGGATTAAGGTGCGCGAGGCACGGTTCGTATCGATGCATTTCGCATCGATCAACATATGGTGGTTCGAATCGCTACATTTCGTATCGATCATCAAGTAAGTATTTCGAATCGGTACCGTTCGTATCAGTTGGCATAGGTTCGACTCGATCACGTTCACATCGATCAGCAGAGGATGTTTCGTATCGATGCATTTCGTATCGATCGAAAGATGGCGTTTCAAATCGATAATGTTCGTATTAATCAAAGGCAGAGCATGGTGAAGGACTTCGAATCAATACTGTTCGTATCGATCAGCATGGAAACGACTCAATGATTTCATATCGATCGGATAGGAAGGCTAGATGGATTTTGACTCGATGGCAACACACCCAGATGGTAGGCAAGCATGCGGAGGTTTGTTCGAATCGATACATTTCGTATCGATCAGGATAGGGATAGGTGGTACATTTCGAGTCCATGATCTCGTATCGGTCACCGGAGCTCAGTTCGACTCCATCAGGTAAAATCTCGCTCGTATCCATCAGGTAAGGCTTCGTTCGTATCCATCATTGAGTTTAGTTTCGTACCCATATGTTGGCCTTTCATTCGTATCGATCAAATTCACCATTTCGTATCGGTCGGATCATAGATCGATACGAAATACACTCCTGCAATCGATACGAGAGGACATGCGATGCAAACAGTTGAGTACAAACATTCTGGAGAAGTGATGGACATGTGCAAGCGTGAAGCGTGGATACGTGCGCGAATCCAGGGAAGAAGCGTTCAACTCGGCGCACAAAGTGGATTAACCCAGTCAACACGCCACAGAGATCGGATCGATCCAGGAGATTAGCGCCACGTCATTGCGCGCGCGTGCTTCAGATCGGGTCGAACAGGATGGATTCGAACCAGTGGATACGAACGCAACAACATACGAAGATTGTAATTTCGTATCGATCATATCTCCCAAACCGCTGATCCAAATGCAACGAAATGTTCACAGCAACTTGCATATAAGGTAAAGAACAATCCTGCCATGTTTCATCTCGATTGGATCATTTTTTGATGGATACGAAATAGATTCGTATCGATCACAGATCAAGTCGAAATTCGGTGGGGTCGGTCACATAGGCCCACTCACGTGCCAGAAGAAGTCTCCCGAAGTTTGAGCGCCATCTCAGTCTCCTACGCCTATAAATAGCCTCCTGAAGCCTACGGAAAAAAAACTTTTGGCTATTGGATGTCCAGACTCTATCGGATTCACTTCTACACTTCAATACAACCATTGTACTCGAAATTCTTCATTGATACTGCTGTAATCATCTGTAACCAGCAAGGATAATCAATAAAAGATAAAACTTTGGAGTGGACGTAGGCCGGAGATAGCCGAACCACCATAAATCTTGTGTCTCTATTCATTATTTCTAGATTATTGTTTGCTGTTTGCTGTGATCTGTGATTTGTGTTTGGAATATTGCTGATTTATATTCATACTTTGGTTCTTTCACGATACTTGGGGTTTGTGACCATTTTTGGCGCAAACATTTACAAAGTTAAATTTCCATTCAAAAATCAAGATTTAATTCACTTATTAAATTTCAACACTCAATTTTAAGTTCATTGAATTAAATTTCAACCTAACACTTAAGTTTAAATTTCAAAATATAACTTAGTTTCAATTTTATTTACTTAACTTAAAATTCACTTTTAAGCCAAATTCACAAATTCCCATTTTGGTTATATTTCAAAATTTCAATTTAAATAATCATTCATTTCACATTTTAACTTTATTCAATCATTAATATATTATATAATCATTTTAAATTCATTTAAATTCAAAATATCATAAATTTATCGTATTTTCATATTTAATTTGAATTCCATTTAAAATTAAATCAAAATTTTCAAAATGACTTATATTTCAAATTTTCAACTTTATCGTTACTTTATTTTACTTATAAATTCTTAGAAAATCAATAATACTCTACAAAAATCATTCTTAATTAAGTTTTAAATGAAAATATTATAATATTTACATTTCAAACATATTATAATTTTTTTTAGAAAAATATAATTTAATTACGGGTCTGTATACAATTTTCTAGCCTAGGTAAAGTGATACGGGTAATATATCATTTCAACCTGTAATTTACAAAGAAAACCCGGGTTTTATCATTTCAAACCCGTAGTCCCAAGTAAATGAAATAAATTAAAAATCGCCCAGGCCTATTATTTCAGCCCATAACAATTTTCCCTTATTCTAAAGTCCGTTCAGGTATGTATCATTTCAACCTATAGTGATTCTAATCTAAAGGGAACTTGCAGTGTGATAAACTGATATAAACAACATAACAGCATAATATAACAGTAACATATGATATAACAGGTGTTTAAGAATGGGTAAACATCATATAATCATAACATAGAAAATATAATATGGTGATGCATTTCACAGATTCATAGGTGATCGATTTACTAGTTATATAAGTACAAAACTGTCTGATGAGAATAACTCACTTGTATTAGCTGGAGATGACAAAAAACTACACACAACAAAGATCTTTGAAGGCACGAAAACATGAATATAATTTGAGAGTGGAGAGCTAAAGATTAATAGCCTTAGATACATTCAAACAAAACAAATTATATATAACATAAGTTTCAAACTCAAATATACAATTAAACAATGTTAGAGATGAATGCATAAATCATCTCCAAACCACTTGCACTTGCCTTCTACCACCTATGCTTCAGATATAGGTCAGAAACACATGGCTAAGGAGTGGGTTTGTATCTAGTTTGGGTTCAAATGGGTCGGCCATATGTAGGAAAAGATGATGCAAAGGTATGTGTGCATGGAACTAACACTACAAGGCAACTACCATGGATTCTATGCAACATATGGGTTCAGCCACAAGCTAGCATGGTGCAGTCATCACTGTAGTGGGCTAGAGGATGGTGTGGTAGAGGGTTCAGGTCAGGAATTTGCTGGTGGTGTAGGTGGCGGCCAAGGGGTGTGTGAGGTGATGGAACAATTGTAGCTAGGCTATGTTGGATATGAAGGGGTGGTGGTGCATTTTAAGATGAATCTATGTCATCAAGGGGTACGGCTATGGCATGGGGATGGTCTGAAGGAGGTGTTGTCCAGAGGTGGTGATGGTGGAGGAGGCAGCCATGGTGAAGGAGTGGAGAGGAGCCTAGCATAGAAGGTGAAAAAGCAAGTAAAAATCAACAAACAGAAGAAAAAAATGAAAAGAGAAAAAGAATTTTACCCAAAATTCTTGGAGATGATGGAGGCTGAACTTTTTTCAGAAATGAGAAGAAAATTAACGTGAAAAATGGTAGGGAGAAGTGGTCGGCTGAAGGGAATGAAGAGATATGGCCAATTGAATGAAAAGTCAGGTTGAAATGTGAAAAGGTGGGAATACAAATAGCCTTAGGAAATAAAAAGCCACAAACCTTTCACATTTCTCTATTTCTTTTTATAATTTTAAAAATAACTGAAATATATATAATTATTCAGTCAAAATTCGAAAATATCACAAATAAACAAAATATGAATAAATAAATATTAATTATATATTATTAAATTAAGAAAATAATAAAGAAAATGTAAACTAGTCTAGCAAATTTGAAAATAAATGGAACAAACTTTGGAAAATTATAATGTACTTGAAAAATATTTATAAATAAATACAATAACATAAAATAAAAATGTATTCACAAAAGTAAATAAATAAAATTTAATTAAATATAATTTAAATTAAGAAAATGGCTTGAAATTGCAAACTAGGCTTTACAAAATTTGGAATAAATTCAATAAGCTTTAGAAAAGTTTTATAATCACTTTAAAAATATTTAAAAGTCAAAATATACATAATATAAAATAAATATACGAATTAGAATAAGATATATCAAGTAAATATCATTTATATATATTAAAACAAAGAATATTGCTAAATAACCCTATATACACACACAATATTGTAAAGGGTATAACTTTCACAATTTAAATCCAATTTCAACGAAACAGAAAGTTGTATTCATGATATTAAATCTATATTCATAATAAAAGATAAAGTTCAAGAATTCAGATATTTAAATTTAAAATTTAAAAGTCAAAATTTGACCAGTTTTAGCCACAAATCCATTTTTCAGGAAAATATTCAATTTATACCAGTTTGAAATTATAATTCATATAATAATCAAAATTTATATTTAAAAATGAAATGTTTGAAATAAAACAAGTTTAAAATAATTTAAAAATAAAATAAAGTCAAATTTAAATTATATGCAAAAAATCTAGGGTTGTTACACGAGACTACTGCGGCGGGGAAGAAGATGGTGCGAAGGCGGAGCTTGGGTCGTGGAAGGTGCGGGCGGTAGATGAGCATGCGATGGATCTTAGTGATGGACGTGGGAGAATAGGTGGTCGAGGTGCTGCAGGTTCGGGCGATGGCGGAAAGGAAAAGTAAAAAAAAAAACTAAAAGGAAAATAAAATGGAGGAGCAGGCCTTATATGATGAACAAAAGAAAGATGGAGGAGAAAATAGATTGGTAATTGGAGCCGTTTGTTATAATAAATATAGTCTATTTTATTGAGTAAGGTGGCCGGAAAATGTGGAAGGACGAACTGATATTTTAAACTGTTGGGAATAGAAAGCGCGAGATTTCATGCAGTCATTAAAGCAATTTGCTGTATTTTTTTATTTTTCCGTTGGAAGAATTTGGATGGACCCAAAAATCAAAACATTGAAATTTTATAACCGATATGACTATCCGTATCGCGGTTTCACTGCGTACCGGACACTGAAACACAAATTCGAATTTACTATAGAGATCAGCACGATGAGACGATCAAAACGGTATAATGATATCAGTGGCGCGATTGAGTTATAAAAATTCGAATTTTCTACTAGCGGAAAAAGCAGCAAAAATGCAGAAAAATAAGATCGACGGAGCTAAAGAAGTTCGAATTTGGAAAAAAAATGACGTCTTAGTCAGAAGATGGTTTAGAATTTTTCTATGTAAAAATATTTAGGTTTGAAAAATATTTTATTATCAACAATTATTAACTGACTTGAATTTAATAGAATTTCACAATGAAATAAACTTTCATAAAATCAGATGAAAATTTACCATCTTTAATATTTAAATATACGTATTCCAAATATCGAATTTATATTTCAAAATTTTATTGTTTAAAATTTCAAAAAAATTTAATAAAATATATAAATAAAACAAATAAATTTATTAAAAATTTATGGGTCGTTACATTCTCCCCCACTCAAAACTTTTCGTCCCCGAAAAGGAAGGAGGTAGGAAAATAGGAACAACCAGAAAGAAAAATAGATTGAAAAACAAAATAAACAATTAACTTAAACCATATAAATTTCAGTTTAAATAAATTTACATTCAATAGTTGGTTTTTAAATTCATGGTTTCCATTAAATTGATTTAATTTCTCATTTATTAATGTTAGATACAAAAAGGTTTCTTTCAAAACAAAAATTCAATTTAAATTAATTAATATTCAATAATTGAATTTAAATTCAAGATATTTCATTAATTTGATTCAATTGTTAATTTACTAATTTCTTCAAAGCAAAATTTTATTTAATTTATCCCATTTATTCAATATCTTATTATCCAATTATCCTCTATTAATAATTTTCAAAAATTATAACTTGAATAGTCATTTATTACAATCATATTTTATTCAACAAATTTAATTCTTCTTTATTCCAAATTATTATTAAATTTATTCCACTTAATATAACTTACCACATATTTTAAGTATATTTACACTTATTATAACCACTCAATTTTTTTATTTGTAAAATCATTAATCATCATTCTACAGTGTAAATTATTCAATTACATTTTCAAGTTCTGAATGATTTAAGTATGTTATATTGGAATGTAATTGGGTATTATACAAGTAAAATTTTCTAATTCAATTTTTTTTCAACTTTAAATATTTATTATAAATTTTTGACTTCATTTTATAATTGGAAACATATTTAGCATAAATTTAAGAATTAAATTTTCGATTTCACTTCAAACCATTAGAGATAAATATACAAATATATATATATATATATATATATATATATATATAAGTCAAATCAAATATATAATTATATACCTATATATATAATATATATATATATATATATATATATTATAAATTAAGTCATTCTTAAGAAATTAAATTAAAATCCAAAAAATTTCAAAACAGTGTAGTAAAGCTATAGAATAGTCTTTCCTCTTTGAAACTCGAAAATCAACGTCGATGATTCGACCGTCATCACCGAAATTATTTTATAGCGACAAAAGAGAAGAGCTCTAATTTAATCATTTAAAATTCTTTGAAAACCATTTTTATTCGAAAATGTTTTAAATAATATACATTTCAAAACTTTAAAACCATAGTTCGAAATTATCGAAAAATTAAATTATCAAATTTTAATTTAAATTCATTTCGAATTCTAAATCAAATTATAACCAAGTTTTATAAATTCATTTATTTATATTACGCAATAATGAATGGTTTACAAAACAATAAGTAAAAATCAAATATTATCATTTTGTTAACCAATTCACTTAACAATTTTCTTTAGAAAATTTACTTATATATAATCCCATAAATTTTTATTTCACTTCAAAATTTGAAAATAATATTGTGTCAGTTTGCTCTGTTCAAGTATTTTGGAAATCCTATCGATAGTGTTGATCAGACGAATCAATCGAAAACCCAAATCAACATCAACAACTCAAACAACACTATATATATATATATATTTAATATTAATTTACAAATACACTTCCTCGCTCGACAATGCAAGAATGGATTTCAAAGCAAGGATAGAGATTCAAATTTGATGGACTCAAATCAAAGAGAATTTTGATTCGAAGATAGGTTCGAAACAAAGATAAGCTGATTAAATAACAAAATAGAAAGATGGATAAGTTTATATAAATCGCGGGCAACCCTAATCAGGTCGACCGTGACTTAAAGAATAAGATCAATGCAGAATTCCGAGGCAAATCGACATTTGATCACAAGAGATATAATTCAGGCATAGCATGAGATAGATAACATCGTAAACCAATGTTACAGAAATCTTCGGTAAATCAATGTTTGTTGTAAAGGAGTTTCACCCCTTTACAAATCATTCGAAGATTTGCGAGACCGCCGATTCATTATAAAGATCATTCGAAGCGGAGTTATGGGATACTCCAAAGTCAAAAGAATACGAATTAGAAGAGACAAGAACGGATTTATGAATTTTGAAACCGAGGGAAACGTTCCAAAATTCAAAGGAGGTCGAGTCAAAAGAAGAAATTCAAGCTCGAACGAGAGTGATTCCATAAATAAATCTACTATATATATTAAGTTTTGCCTAGAGCCAAAGCTCTGATACCACATGTAACGACATGATATTTTCAACTATTCGCATCCAAACATGCCAGAGTTGAATTGCTCAAATACCAAATTGTAAGTTTATATTTGGCAAAACTCAACATATACAGTAACAAAATAATCATAGATCACAAACACAGAGTAATAAATGCAGCGGAAACAAAAGATAGTAGTTCATGAAGCTACTTTATACATATCAGAGTTAAATAAGGTACAATAGAAGTCTGGAATATAATAATCAAATACAATATCATAATACATCACTAGAATCAACTGAATATCTGAAATCTGGATAGATAGCTGGATCTCCAAGCGAAGCTCCAAATCCAAAGGTGAATCTCAAAAGGTGAACCACTCAGTCTGACCCGAGCGTAAAGCAAAACACAAAACACTCGAGTCAGGATTAACATTCTTATATCAATAAATCCAACTTAAGTGAATAATAACTAAAATACAAGTAACTCAAAAGATGTTCGGGATAACCATCCTTTAAGGATCCGTTAAACTATCTACTATGTAGTATTATACGCTAAATAAATAATGCCGATCAGTAATATAAAGTATCAAATAGCGTTAAGGCGTTACCATTATCCCTCTTAACACATTTTATATAAGTGTCATAGTCTATACAACACTGTAAACTCCACCGTAAACTAGTGGGCTATCAGGGAGTACTCTATAGGTATAACACAAAACAAATCGTAGTGGTCGTGCATAGGGATACAAGTATGACAAGGCACATGAGGCAATACCCAAGGTAGTGAAACTACCATTTGCCTGATCCGGACCGGTGAGAACGCATCACCGCAACGATCGCAACACCGCGAAACAACACTCCCGATTCAAGGGTGCGCACCAATCAAAAAAATTAATAAGTAGTTTACAAAAAGTGTGTTTGCTTAGAGGAGGCTAACCTCATTGGCCCGACACAGCTCCTGTTTTAGTCATTTCCAATTTGACACAAGTGTTAAGATCATATATTGTCGTTTTCTTTCTTCAATCATCAACGTACATCATTCCAACCACTTCATTCTGGATCACACTCCGCGTATAGTTATTAAAGTGGTATTCGGTTTAGACAGTGAGTATGTCCCTAACCGATTCCAATTTCTTTAATAACTTTCGTATTCATGACACCGATTGGTCGTTTAATAAATTTCAAAAACCAAATCAATTTCAATCTCAGTTAGAATTTGAAAGCCAACATTTCATTCGTCTTTCTACATCAATTCTATAATTTACGTTTCAAACTTCCAAACTAACCATTTCAAAACTCTATAATTCAACTTCAATTTTTATTTAAAACAATTCAAATATTGATTTAAATTCATATATATGTTTCATCCCATAATCATTAAATTAAGTTAATTTAACATTCAAAACAATTCAAATTGAATTTCCAATTCATTAAATTAATCACTTAAGTTTACCTACATTGTATCAAAACTTATGAATTGAATTAAATTAAATTCGTCAAACTAAATACTTTAAATTACAGGTCTCATATAAATTTCCATCAATCACATTTTATTTCTTGTTAAAGAAATTCAATTTCACTTATTTACTTATTCAATTTAAACAAATTTCAAAACTTAATTATTAAAGAAACTCAATTTCACTTATTAAAGAATTCAATTCCACTTATTAAAGAATTCAATTTTATTTAATTATTCAATAATTTCAAAACTTAATTTGATAATTTACTTAAATTTAAACAACATTCTCTCATCAAACACTTTGTTAATCATAATACTTTGGAAATCGAAATTTAGAAATCATAATGCTTGGAATCATAACACTTCCCACTTAACTGTTTAAATATAAATAATAGTATATATAATAAAATAGTTTATGATTTAAAATAGTTTATATAAAAATAATTTATATTAAAAAAGTTTATATGAAATAAATTTGTAAAGTAACATATATAAATAGTTTTAATATAATTTTAAAAATACTTTATATAATAAAATAGCTTCCTCAAATTTCACAAATCGATTCAAATCGATTCAAATTCCAAATTTAAATTTAACCAAATCTCAAATCATCCATTTTAATTTATTTCAGTTTTTCAGTAAACCATTTCACATTATATCGATTTCAACTACGATTTTTAACCACAAAATAAACCATTTCAGTTTCAATATTTTCAAAGCTTTAAATATTCAAACATTTCAAAACAAGATTTGATAATTCCATATATATATATATATATATATATATCAAATTCACTTTACTATTATTTATTTTGAAATATTTACTTACTAAATCCATTATCATTTCAATAAATCCCCAAATTTCAATGACTAAATATTTCCTTCAATTCATTTAAACTTGAAATATTCGTTAAATCACCTTAGACCAAATCAAGTTATAAAAATCATATCCTTTCAAATCTCAAATTCCATAAGTTTCAAATCGATTTCTAATTAAATATATTTCTTAATTAAATACAATTTCAAATCAATTTCTAATCTATCTTCTTAACTTAATTTATTAAATCATTATAAACTCCATATTAAATATTATTTAAATAAATATTTAACCATATTATATTTTAATAAAATCAAACTTTATTATTAAGCTTATTTTATGTTAAAACAAATTTATACATAGCTTAAAATCAAGAATTTAACTATATGTAAAATAACATTTATATAATATCTAAAATCAATGTTCATATAAAACCATATATTTCTTTCCAAAGCCATAAAAGTTATTTTCAAAATATTTATATATAGACCAACGATGTCTGTATATAATTTTCTATCCTATGGTCAATTGATACGGATATTTATCATTTCAATCCATAATTAAATATGTACGGGTATATATATCATTTCAACTCGCAATCCCAAATTCACTTCAATGAAATTCGCTTGAGTTTATCATTTCAACCCATAACGATTTTCTCCTATTCTAAAGTCCATTCTGGTATGTATCATTTCAACCCATAGTGAATTCTATACTAATAGGGAACTTGCAGAGTGATTACAGATATGAAAATAATATAACAGACATATATCATCAATATAAATAACAGATAATGGTGTCAGATGTCACAGGTGAACTGATACAGGTAATAGCATATATATAACAGTGTAAATAACTAATAACAGCATATTTCAATTGTCGTTTCGATTGAAATCAAATTTAAAAAATAAAAGAACGTTAATATGAGTGATTACTCTCCTTTCGAGGCTAGAGAGGATTTGGCGATGAAATCAAGTTACGAATTGAAGCACGAATTCCAAATCAAACTAGATTGGCACGAATTCGGCGAACAAGGCTGATAAATAGGATTTGAAAAAATCGCATCAGAACTGAATCGATGAAAATAATTGATATAAATGAATTTGATATAGATATAACATATAGAATATATATATATATATGTATGTATGTATAAAAGTCACATTCAAATTTTTGAACACACATTAAATTAAATATATACATGCGGTTCCAAAAATCATTGTTTCAATTTAAGACATGTATTAAAATAAGAAATATATACTAAATCATAATTTAACTTTAACCCCAATACGACAAAACCTTTATACATAAATTTCAAACCAATTTCAATCCAAACATACATAAATATATATTTTTAAAAATCACTTAAACAAAGATCCTATATAAAATCAAGTTATACAAACTTTATGCACTGATACAAATGGTTCGACAACATATTATAAAATTCCTATATAAGCTGAAAATAAATTACCAACAAAATTTGTACTCAACTTATAAACTAGTATATACACACACACCACAGATTTTCTAACCTATGTGTAGGTATACTAATACACTAATATATATAACTCAGGTGCTAATTGTATTTTAAAATCAGTTTAAAACATTTCCACGAGAAACTGTCATAACGCAGAACACACATATATAATAGTAGTAAGTACTTAAACAGTATATATATATACACTATTCCTTCTAGACAAATGTACATATATAGCTTGCATACATCTCAAATAAAAATTCATACCACCATATGAGATATGATGTAATACTAATATAAGTTTATGTAAAAAGCATGCAGACATGTTTTAATTAAACCCCACCTATACCTATACAAAATATATGCAGACATGACTCCTATACTTGGTATGCTTTATAAATCAAAACCTTTCGTACATGTATATATCAACAGACTACATTTTATAATAGAAGATATATATATCCTAGTATAATAAAGTATAGTACTATATGTAAGCATACATACCATCAAAAAGGAAAGCGGTTTTGGGCGAGAGGTTTGGGAGGTGATGCTCGGTTGTTGAAGGAATATCAGAGGCCGACTGGTGGTGACCTCGCCGTGGGGTGAAGCCGAGGTGAAGAAGTACGGAGGGGTGGTTGTCGGCGTTGAGGTTGTTATCATGGTGGAGATGGCGGATTGTCATGGCGGGAAGGAGCAAGGGTGGAGATGAAGGCGGATGCGGAGGAAGGCTCCGAGTTGCTTGAGCCGGCCGAGATGAAGCTGAGAGCGGAGGATGTTCATGCGGGGAAGGAACGGTGATGGGTTTGATTGGAGTGGGGAGGAATAATGGGGCGGTGGATGCCAGCGGCTGATGGAAGCGAACAGTGTTGATGGAGACGGTTTCAGCTGGGGTCGGGCCTTCGTGCGGCGCGTGCGTGGTCGAGACTACTGCGGCGGGGAAGAAGATGGTGCGATGGCGGAGCTTGAGCCGTGGAAGGTGCGGGAAGTAGATGAGCGTGCGGTGGATCTTGGTGATGGACGTGGGAGAATAGGTGATCGGGGTGCTGCAGGCTCGGATGATGGCGGAAAGGAAAAGTAAAAAAAAAAAACTAGAAGGAAAATAAAATGGAGGAGCAGGCCTTATATGATGAACAAAAGAAAGATGGAGGAGAAAATAGATAGGTTACTGGAGCCGTTTGTTATAATAAATATAGTCTATTTTATTGAAGTAAGGTGGCCGGAAAATGTGGAAGGGTGAACCGGTATTTTGAACTATTGGGAATAGAAAGCGCGAGATTTCAGGCAGTCATTAAACCAATTTGCTGTATTTTTTTATTTTTCCGTTGGAAGAATTTGGATGGACCCAAAAATCAAAACGTTGAAATTTTATAACCGATATGACTATCCGTATCGTGGTTTCACCGCGTATCGGACACCGGAACACAAATTCGAATATACTATAGAGATCAGCACGACGAGATGATCAAAACGGTATAAAGATATCAATGGCGTGATTGAATTATAAAAATTCGAATTTTCTACTAGCCGAAAAAGCAGAAAAAACGCAAGAAAATAAGATCGACGGAGCTAAGAAGTCCGAATTTGAAAAAACGAAAAATGACGTCTTAGTCAGAAGATGATTTAGAATTTTTCTATGTAAAAATATTCAAGTTTGGAAAATATTTTATTATCAACAATTATTAACTGACTTGAATTTAATAGAATTTCACTATGAAATAAACTTTTATAAAATCAGATGAAAATTTATCATCTTCAATATTTAAATATACGTATTCCAAATATCAAATTTATATTTTAAAATTTTATTGTTTAAAATTTCAAAAAAATTTAATTAAATATATAAATAAAACAACAAAATTATTAAAATTTTATGGGTCGTTACAATTATATTTTGTCATTCCGCTGTGAGATTCTGTTTTTTTTTTCTTTCTCTGCTTTTCTTATTCAACCCAATAACAATTCGTCCTTTTGTATGGTTTGAGTGTGACGTGTGTGGTTTATCGTCGATTTAAAACGTACAAAAGGCGGGATGTTACATGTGATATCAGAGCTTTGGTTTAGTGATAAACCTTTGCTTTGTAGGGTCAGACTCTTTATTAATAGGGTAGTACTACTCTATAGTGAGTCGCTAAGTGTATATATATGAGAGAGCGTATTTGTTAGTATTATAAAAAGGTTTTGATATTGTGTTAATTTGTTCCATTTTGTATTTATAAATTCTGTTTGGTGCATAGAATGCTGTGACACCGATAGGGATTTCTAAACACTTAATATGACAGACCGACACAATATTTGTTTTGAAATATAGGTAAATGAAATAATTTTGCCTGTTATTTTTTCTATATATTAATTAATTAATTTAATAAAGGTTATATTTGGTTGTAATATATTGGTTGTTAGGTAGTCAAATTTATAAATATTGATTGGAAACAAGATTTGAAGAAAATAAAGTAAATGATAAATGGAAATTTTAGAACTTAAGTTCCGGGATTTTGGAAATTTCTTTCAAAGGATTTTGGAATATAATAATATTGTTTATAAGTATTTTCTGATATAAATATTTTCATATAATTTGAAAGAATTGTTTTAAGAAACTTTGGAAAGAAATAAGTTCTGTACTCCCCTCTATGTCGCTAGGAAATAATTTCGGTGATGAGTGCACGCATCATCGACATTCATTTTCGAGTTTCTAAGTGGGAAGGCCTTTGAGCAGTTTTACTACAGATTTATTTTGATAAACAAATACAAATTTCAAATTGTTTTAAATATAATTGGATATATAAATTGTAAGTGTATACATCCATCTATTATTTTAAAATGATTTGAAATTTAACAAGGTATTTAGTTCTTAAGTTTCCATTAATTAATAGTTTCAATTATTATAGTGAAATGGAATGTAACTAATTAATAATTGGAACCTCTTATTAAAATAAAAGAACTAAATGCTAGGTTATAAATGAAATTTCCACAAATTTGAAATATGTAACCTATAAAAGCAAAAGATATGATTATTGAACGTTTAATTTATTAAAAGAAATAAGATAAACTTGTATAATTTCCAATTGCATTCTTAAAAAGCATATATATATATAGCTTACCAAAAGATTTAAAAGTTGAAATGTCCGATAAGAAAATGTAATGGAAAATTTACAAGTAAGACTTATGTAATAGGAAGGTTCAACGAATTACTTTTATAAATAAGAATTTGATGTTATAGTGATTATAAACTTAAGTTATGATTGTAATGCTACTAATTTAATGTAATAGAAATGTAAGTATTATAAATAAATGATAATAAACTTAAGTAAACAGTTGAAGCTATTTATAAATGAAATAAGTAGAAAAGATGAATACTGTAAATATATGAATTATAAACTTAAGTTAATTTTTAAAGTTATTTATAACTAAATAAGTAGAAAGATGGATATAGTAAGTAAGATATCTTGAGTTTAAGTTAGTATTTGAAACTCTTGATAAATAAAAGAAATGAATGTAAATAAATGAAATTCAGTAATAATGAATGAATGGAAATTGAATTTTTGCAAGAAATAAATGTAAACTAAAGAAATGATCATTCTAGAAATGAGATTAAAAAGAATGAACTTGATTTATTGCTTGGAATTTGATGTTTGTTTAGCTTTTGGGTTGTTGGGATATGATACTTCTAATGGATAAGATGTATGAATAATCTATTGAGTTTTACCTAAGGCTGTCGAGTAAGTGGTACACTTAGTAGTTTTTTCGTCATTCTATGCGATTAAAGGTTTCTGGACCAAAACAAATCATTATGGATGAATGGTTGATTACTTTGATTCCTTGTGATGAATGTATGCTTGTTTGCAAATAATGGTTGTTGTTTGACATTGATTTGTTTGTTAGTGAAGGAAACAAAGTTAATGTTTCATTCTATATAATTAATAACTCCTTTTGGGATTATATAAGTGAAATACATGTTATGGAAGCAATTGCTACTGCTTTTGGTTTCATAAAATAAGCGTTAATTTCCTGACAAATAGGTACAGTTCGAATTACGGTTTTACAGTGTTACTATATTATTTTCCCATGTTGGGATATATATATTATTTTGGAAAATATATGTTATATATTGTTATATTTGATATTTTAATTTCTCCCCAGCCTCACCGCAAAAGGAGACTCCGTCGAAATTTTTCGTAAATTTTGGACTTAGAATTTTTTTGAAAAATGTGTTTCAAACTTCATTAATTTGAGTATAAAATGATTTAATGGTTATAAATTAGTATATTTTATTCATTTTAATTAATTTTGTAAATTTATTTGTTTATAAAGTTAATGTTTTTTAATAAGATGTATTATTTACTCAATTCTTTCTTTTTCCTTCTTTTTTCCTTTTTGGGGACGAAAAGTTTTGAGGGGGGAGAGTGTAACGACCCGGGATGTTTTAATTGGTTAATTTAATAAATTTTTTGTAATTAAATTTAGAAAGAAACAAAAACTTTATAATTTATAATGAAGTGAATGTTAAAAATGAAATGTAGCAATGATAATTAAAACTAATTATTGATAATTGGAGTGAAGCCCCAATAATGAAATAGTGTAAATTGTTGCACTTGGTTATAAAATTGAAAATAAGTAAATAAGGGTAAGTGTTGTATAAATGAAGGAATTTGAATATAATTACTGGTAATTGAATGAATTCAGTATTATGTATGTAATTATAATAATTGGTTGAAAATAATAAACTTAAGTGTAACATTGGCTTGTAAACAATTATTATGACTTATCTGTTAATTATTCAATTGAATTGAAATTGAAAATAAATTTTTAATAAATGTAAATAAATGTTTCAATAATATGAAATGTAATACAATGTTTAGGAGCTGTAAATTGGAGTATATTAAGGTAATGAAAGGTAAAACAAAGGTAACTAGGTTTATAGAGTAGTAATGAACTTAATAAAAAGATTGGAATATAAACAAATCAATTTATTGAAATTCAATTTATAATAAATGGATTTATTGTAGCAAATGAAATTAAATACTACTCAATTGAAATAAAGATCGAATGGGAAAATGTTAATGTATTTGGATATAAACCAATGTAAATGGCACCTAAGATGATAATATGACGATTGAACTAATAACAAGATTGAGAGATCAAAAAAATGAATTTGTTGGAGATTTAATTTGTAAATTACTGGACTCATTGGAATTAAAATTTAACACTGGAAATTATGAAATATTCAATAATAAATTGACACAGAAATTTGTTATAAAGGATTACAAATTTTTAAGTAAGCCAAAATGATAGAGATCATAAATAATTAAATATTGAATTGGAAAAGTGATTTAATAAATTAAATGTTAATTTAATTTGATAATGTGAAAATAGCCATTTTGGCCACTGATGCAGATTTCGACGAAACTAGTTTCATCGGATCTGTAACGGTGAATTATTGTAGGATTTCAAGTTTCATAGCGATCAGAATTGTCGTTTGATCATACGAGCTCGAAACGCCTAGAAATCAATTTAATAAAGCAATCAATTGAAATCAATTTGAAATAAGCTGATTTTAGCATAACTTCTTCATATTATGGAATTAGGACTCTAAACCAGTTTCATTGCGTTTAAAATATTTAAAAACATCTATTTTGATATATAGGTTGACTCATTTTCGTTCCGGAGTCAGAACGGGCTTTTCGGGCCATTTGTCGTTCAACTTTCAATCCAAATCAATCCGGTCCATTCTAATTTCATCTTTGCCTATATATACCTCGTTATAAACCCTAGCCTATTTCTTATGTTCATTATTCTGTACGTACAATTCCAATTGCTCCTCCTCATTCCAATGGCAGACAAAAGCAAAATTCCAATTGCAATTTCAAATAAAATTTCAATGTCAAAGTTCAAACTCCTCGAATAATATCGAACTATATATCGATCTGAAGCTCTCAATGAACGCAACCCAAATCTATATTTCGTTTTTCAATTTAGATCATGATTTGACCTGAAATTGACCGTTTATTCATGACCGTTCATCAAGGCATGATCAACTACTGCCGATCGTCGATTAGAGACTACGAGGATGTAGAGAATGCCTGGCGTAGTTCATCTGTGTCGGGCGTTTGGGTGATTGATGGTTGGATATGGCGCATAATTCGTCTAGGGTTTAAATAGGCGGTGGCAGATATTGATTTTTGGGCGACCGGAGGCCACGCGATGCTGCCGCGTGGGTCAGGGGAAGCTTGAGGAGGGACGAGGCGTGCCGGTGGAGGCACGAGGCGCGCGTTCGAGCGAGAGGTGGCGGTGCGTTCGTTAGCTGGAGGTAGGGTTCATTCTTGTTCGAATTGCCTTTGAAGAAACATGGTTTGCCTAATGACGTGGCAGTTTGGTGAGGTGTGTTTGCTTTTATTCTTTTATTTAAATTTAAAAATTTCAATGTTCTAACATGAATAACTTTTACATACAAGGTCCGATTCACGCGTGGTTTTCTCTGCTAGATTCGTATTCGAATTTAGGACATTTTGACTTTAGTTTGGACGGATTCTGAGACTGTTTGAATTTAAGGTTTAAATTGGATTTAAAATTCAATCTAAATTCAAAAGTCGAGTGTTTTAACCCACTCACAACTTCTAAAAATTTTTATGTTTGTTAAATTGGTTTATGATGTGATTAAAAATCTATTTATGAATGTTTGGCACATTTTGAATCATCATCTCAGTTAATTTGAATTTATTTGGATAAAATAGTCATTTAATTTACTATTGAGTATAAACTGCCAGTAAATACCAGTTATTTATTTCTGTTCTATATTGATGTTATTGATTGAAATGGATGATAATTATGATAAATGTTGATGATTTATATTGGATGAATAGATGTTGTATTTTATATTGTTATAAACTGTAAGTTGTTATGGATTTTTATTTCATTTGGGATTACAGTTTGAAATAATATATAACCGTATTTATATTTTAAATTACGGATTGAAATGATAAATATCCATATCACTTGATCACAGGATAGAAAATTATATACAGACACCGTGCTCTATATATAAGAATATTTTGAAATGATTTCTATGGTTTTGTAAAGAAAATATGGTTTTAGATAAATATTGATTTTAGATATTATATAAATGTTATTTTATCCTTGATTTTAAGCTATGTATAAATTTGTTTTAATATAGAATAAGCTTAATAATAAGTTTGATTTTTATTGAAGATAATATGGTAAGTATTTAAATTATATTTTAATATAGAGTTTATAATGATTTAAATAAATAAAGGTTGGAAGATAAATTTGAGATTTATTTGAAATTGAATTTATTTAAGAATTAAACTCAAACAAGTTTGATTTGAAATTTATTAAATTTGAAATTTTGGAAGGTATGATTTTATAACTTGATTTTGGTTTAAGGTAAATTAAATGAATATTTCAAGTATAAATAAATTGAAGGAAATATTTAGTTTGAGTTTTATTTAAATGATAATGGATTTATTAAGTAAAATATTTCAAAACTAAATAATAGAAAATCGAATTGTTGAATCGTAATTACCAAACTTAGTTTTGAAATTGTCGAATACTTAAAGTTTGAAATAGACTGAATTTGAAATGGTTTATTCTGTGGATCAAATCTGTATTGAAATCGATATAATTTGGAAACTGAATTGAATTGAAATTTATGATTTGGGATTTGGTTAAATTTAAAATTTAGAAATTCGAGTTGTTTTGGAATTGATTTGTGAAATTGAAGACGCTAGTTTATTATATAAAGTATTTTAAATATTTAAACCATTTAAGTGGTGGAAGTTATGTTTCAAAGTTATGAGTTTCAAGGTATTATAATTTGGAAGTGTTAATGATTTCGAAATGTTAGAACTTTGAAAGTGTTATGATTTTAGAAAAGGATATGTTTGAAATAAAAATGATTTCATATTGATTTAGTTTGAAAAGGAAATGGTATTTAGTTTTAAAGTATAAACTATTTTGAAAATGACCGCGGTGTTATAATAACATTTGGTTGTTAAAGACACCGGGATCAGAAGTTGTCATACTCTCTACCAACTCCGAAAACCACTTTAACAACCGTGCATGCGGTGGAGCTTCCAGAATGAAGTAGGATGACGGCGGCGTTCCTTTGAGGTATATATGTGGACCCGACTCCCATGAGTTGGCATAAGGTGGCTAAAGCAAGAGCGATTGACGGGCTAAGAAGGTAGCACCTTTTATCGGACACACTCCTTCGATGCCATTCTATTGCTTTGTGATTAAATGGGGCCCTTTGATTTTGGTGGTGTGGCTCGAGATGGGCGGTAGTAGCTGTTACGCGTTACCACTGGTCCGGAAGCGTAATTGGTATATCTACCCTGGCATTGCCTAGTTGTGCCGCATCACCTACCCTAGCGTGCCTTGTACGAGTTTGATTTGTGTCGCACCTATGGAGTATCCTTTGGTAGCCTCCCGATCAGGAGGTAGTACGGTACGATATAGACTATTGGCACTATTACGTGTTACGGGCTATATGGATAACCCTTTAATGCTATTCAAAGCAAGTTGTCATTATTACAATAGCGTATATTACTACATAGTAGATGGTTTAACGGATCCTTCGGAAATGTGAATCCCGAGCATCCCTTAAGTTGCTGTACTCACGTCAGACACTGGATAGGAGATGTCAAATCCTGTAAACATCTCTGATGTCGTTCCACTCATATTATTTACCGTTGATTTAACTTACATAAAATCATTTAGTTCTGACTCGAGTGTTTTGTCTTTTCAATTCGCTCGGGTCAGCCTGAGCATTTTTGGGCTTGAAGACCTTATTTCTGAAAAACGAAGACGAAGATTGTATTATTACTATTATTTACTATATGATTCCGCTGCATTATTTATTTTTCTCTCGTATGTGTAACTCTGATATGTGTTGTATAAGTATAATCAAATATTTTGTAAACCATCTCGATGAACTGTTATTTGATTATTATATTTTGTCATTCCTCTGTGAGATTCTGTTTGTTTTATTTCTTTATATGCTTTTCTTATTCACCCCAATAACAATTCGCCCTTTTGTATGGTTTGAGTCTGACGTGTATGGTTTATCGTCGATTTAAAATGTTCAAAAAGGCGGGCTGTTACATATATTGCCCAAGATCTCCTTTGAGATCTCCTTTTCACACTTAAACGAGATAAGACATCAAATCTCCCACATATCTCCCTCGACACCCATCTCGTTCGAGATATTCAAATCTCACCCGAAATATGGATCAAAATCTCAATCCGAGATCTCACCTAAAATTGTACATTTTTCTTATTTTGCATAATATTTTTTATTTTCATATTGATTCAAAAGAAACTAATCAATCCAATTATAATACACCAACTTCTATTCTTTACTTTTTATCTTAACGAGTCATAGCGAAAGGTTTTACTTCTTTATTATGTTCAAATAAAAGGGTATTGTTCAATCATTACCAAAATCAATTAAGCTAATCAAGCTACCACTCTTCTAAAAATATTCATTTTTCCGTGTAAGTCAAGTATGTTACTATTTTTTAATTTTACTAAGAAAGTTATAATCGTTAAATAAATTTTTGACACATAAGTACATCCAAGATATTTTCGAGAAGCATTATAAGACCTGAGATGTCAATTCGAGATGTACATCTGATATATACTCATCTCGCCCGAGATCTTCCCCGATACGAGATAACTTGTGTAAAAATTCCGAGATGAAACATGACCGAAATCCGATATTTAAAAGCTTGAAATGTACAATAATATATCTCCTTTGATAGTTTTATAAGAAAAGCACAAAGAGATACACACTTTTAGAGGATGAAATCAAAATGGTCACATTTTCAATGGCTCAATTGCAACAAAAGCAAATCACAGTTAATTTTTTATTAAAATTGCAATAATTAGGACTTTCACCATTAAATCAATTACAATTTATTGTTGATAAGTATTATTTTTCAAAAGACTAAAATTTTGAAACTATTTTGCAAGAAAAAGAAATTAAAATTAAAATTTCATTAAAATTAAATTCAAAATTTACAACTAAAAGCCTTTTTTATTATGTAAATCAATAGGTAAAATGAATTTTTGTAATTTGACATGTAAGATAAGTTCGAAAAATAAAGTTTGTAAAGAAAACACAAAAAACAAAATATTTTTAGTACTTGGAGAATATAAATTGAAAAGCAGCTAAGTTAAATCAACAATGAAATGCATTTTTATCAAAACAACAGTTTCCAAAAAATCAATATCGGCAATATCGGTACTTATAAAAACTTATCGTAAATATAAAATTAAAAAGAGATTATAGTTCATAACAAAATTTTAAAATTCAAAATACAATATTTTAAACTATTATGTAATAGATAAGTATGCAAGATACTAAGTCTTTTAAATTTCCTGAAAAAGCATTTTTCAGTACGTAAAATGTTGTTTGGAAAATATAAGTTTTTTAAAAAGATGAAAAGGTAAATATTGTAGTACTAAGAAAGTATATAGCAGAAAAAATGAGTTAAATCAGTAATAAGTACATTTTTATTAAAATTGCAAGAGCTAAAATGTATATATCATAAAATTTGTAAAAAATGAAAGGAAAAAAAGAAAGCATTCATAATTATAGTTCATGCCACACATAACCTTGTTAAACTACTTTTTTATTAGAACAACCATATTCCCATTAGGTGGATCAATGTAATGTTAGGTGTGCCTCGCATTGTATTAGAGTGGGTGCGTAGATTGGATTATGATAAGTCCTACATCACAAGATATTCTAAAAGAGATCCGCATATATATGAGATCGATAGCATGTAACAACAAGGGATTCCTTTTGTTACAGATAAATATTGTCATGAAATATATGTGCTCTATGTGGATGTAGGGATATCCAATCATGATACTGCAACCAAAAGATCTTCGTTCAGTGGTCTTGCCTCTTCTACACTAAATGAAGTGCACATATAACGGATGATGCAAGAGAGGGTGTAGAAAATTTACAACATGTGATAAACCAACTTTTTTGCAAAGAAAGAAAATTCATGAAAGTAGTAATTTGTCTTCTAAGAAATCAAATTAATGTGAAAATCAACATGTGAAATGTAGAATTTCAAGTTCAACTCTAAGTGATTCATATACTGAATGTTTTTCGAAGGGTGAAATTTTTGTATTAGTTGATAGTGTCATAATTATTTATTAGTTGATAGTGTCATTTTAAATCTAAAAATTCCAAGAAAGCATGAAGGAAATATAGATACATAATATTATATTAATTTTGTAAAAGATATTTCAGTATTTTATCAATAATTTTAATTTGGAATGAAAAATACATAAGAAAATTATAATTCACGTTGCTCCATTAGAAGACTTGAGTTTGCTTCAGCAAACCTTGCAGCATTATTTAAATAACGGTGTAGTTTTAAATGTAATACCGATATTATTACTCAACAGAGTTGGGCTTCACCATACGAGTGAGAATGTGGTAGTTATACCTACTATATATATTTTGGTAATTGAGTTTTCTGACATCCTGTGTACCGAAAAAATGTTGTACTCTCTGTTTCATGTAATCTTTAGCCAAAAGGTATAGTATTATTTTCCTGTCCCAATCATGGAGGAAAAAATATTTAGTAACCTTAAGTAAGCACATATTTCTTCCATTAAATATATAAAAAAATGAATAAGAATGGGGACAGAATCATTTCAATTTAGAAAAATGCACTATCATCATATGCATAATGGGCACAATATCAGAAAGAAGGAAACTGTGTCAGCTATACTCGTAAATCAACAAAAAAACAATACCTCCCTGTAAATCAAATAATTTTTATAAACTCTATATAATCATCAAGTCTTGAAAGATTCAATGAAATCATCCATCTTCATGTGATCTCTTTGGCTCTTTAGACATGCACCGCATAAAACAATCACTAATTAACATCATGCATTTATTTATGGAGGGCTGAAATTAGGATTAGGTTATAAATGAAATGTAAAAAATATTGCGAATAAAAAAACTAAATAAATTAGTGCCATAATTAGTCATTCAATACTCTAGAATGTATTATGTTATGCTGTGATCATACATATTACAAATTTTTAAAGCTTCATGCACATATTTCATTAAGCAAACTGTTGCCTTTTCATTTGATAATTGAAAGCCTCTTCAATTTCTTAGAACTTAGAAGTTAAAATAAAAGCTGATGTAATTTATTGTGCAGCAGCACATAATAATTGGTAACTGTAGGCAATCAATTAAGTTAAAAAAATTAGGTAGGAAAAAGTCAATCCAAATAGACAATTGTACATAAACAAATAGAGTGGTGCTAAAGGCGTTGGAGATGCATAAGTGTATTCAGTGAACGAACATAATATAACTTCTTAAAATGGAATTTTAAATGTTAAGAAAGCTAGACAAACATAAGAGAAATCAAACAAAGTATAATTTATTTTCCTAGATCAACATGTAAAAAATTGAACTAATTTGTAAAGGAAAAAACAAATAATTTCTAAGGCCATCATAGGGACTTAAAATAGCATGACATACAGGGATTATAGTCAAAAAAGAACCAAATACATTCTAGGTAATAGCGTAACTGTAATCGACTAAAATTAAGAAATGAGCAGAAAACATGACATGGATGAAATTGAAAGTAGATGTTGCAAAAGGTGAAGATTAAAAGAAATTCTAAAATGAATTGCAGAAGGGGGAACTGATGGGATTCGGAATTACCTGTTATGCAAACGGAACTCTTTATAAATCTATTCAATAAGGAAAATAAAGAGGAGAGATCCATAAATACATGGATTCGATTAGATTTGTAAAGGGAGTAGATGAGAGCGTTAAAGAAGAGCAAGGCGAGTGAAATTCTCCACCATTGTTACCAGGTCTGACGAGTGAGGTTTTAATGTAGAAGTAACATAAGGTGGATGTTGAAAAATAAACTTGTTGGATAGCCCAAGTGTAAATTTAACATGGAATTGCTGAGAAAATAGGATTGATTTGAAAGTTGATAAGAATAAAGATAAATGTGGTTATTATATTCTCTTTTATATATAATAGAATAGATTTGAACTAGATTTATGAATTAATTAGAACCATAGCAAAATAGCTTATATGATACAACTATATCGTATTTTTCTTTGAAAATATTTTAAAATTTTATGGTGCTATTATTCATTCTCATAACAAACTCACAAAGAAGTGAAGTATAACAATGACTCATCTTTGCTGTAAAATGATTATTCCTAGCAATACTTTATATAATTTACTTCATTCTATTTATTTACTACAAATTGTATTTGGAACAATGTAGGAACTTCGCCGTCGAAGCATTAAGTGGTCCTCTACACATTAATTAATCACAACTATATGTTAATCGATAGTAAACCCTAACTAGCAATGGATGAAATAATATATCTTTTAGTTATCTTATTTGATCTACTAACATATATTTAACAACTAAATTTTGGATGAGTGGATTCTGCATACTTGGTAAATCTCGAGGAAATCTTAGCATATTATAAGATATCATATGTTCCACCTATCAAATTCTTTGAAAGTGTGCAATATTGTATGGTCAACGCAAATCTATGGCTTAGGTGTTCTTAACAAGTACAATATATGAACAAAAGTTGTATTTAAACTACATGAACTGATACCTTCTACAGTTTAATTAGCGCACAAATAGGAAACTTGACCTTTTCACAGCCGAAGAGTGAAAACTGCTACATTATACTCAAATAAGTTTTAAGTAGTTGATTGCTTGATTTCACTAAAAGCATGTATATATAGTTACAATTTGTTTTGTTTAAAAAGAAATGGAATTCTAATTAGCAGTAAAGAATATGTATTTTCCTCTCTTCAGTTCTCCCATTATCCTATGCTTTCATAGCATGAGTATCCATATGCATGTTAGTTCATGCACAATGGAATCTTGTGCCTTTTCATTCAAGTTATATTATGTCTAGTCAACTTATCCTCAATTATTGGTTTCAAAAATTCTTCTAGTATACCTTCATTTATTTTCTTAACTGTAAATGTTCAAAGTAATTCTTATGTAGTCCACGATCTTGTTAGTTCAAACATACTCAATTTGGGTATTATTTTTTTGTTACAATAGAAGCAAAAGTATGACCACGAAGCCGATCCTATTGAAGCATATGAGTTGCTTCATAGAAGAAAGGATAAACACAGAAGTTGGGTGGATATTGCATCAAAGCAAGTGCTGGTATTTTTTCTATAACTAACACTGTACAGTCTTGTTCATTCACAAATTAAATATATGTGTATAAAAATTAAACATAATGATGGTCATATAAAAAGTTTAAAATTTACTTTATATTATTTGATTTAATGTTTTGGGACTTACTTTCTGATGAAACTTACTATATAGTGGATGATACTCATATAAAAGTCATACATAATGCTTATTTTTATAAAATGATATTAAAATAAAATTTATTTTATACTTCAAACGTAAGATAAAAAATTCTTAATGATATTCATATAAAAATTAAATATACGATTTAAACTTATATATTATATATTGTTTAACTTTTTGAAACTTAGTTGTATTGAATGATATTTGGATTAATTTTCAATAAATGCAATATAGGATAGCATTATACATGTGCTGAAGTAAAATAAATAAGCACAAAACTCTATATGCTTAATGATGCTTTCACTAGGTAAATATTTTGTAAATTTGGATGTTCTATATGCAACCTATTGGTTCTACATCTTTATTACTACAAATTGATTTTAAAGACTAAATTTGAATTTGGTTATCATAATACATAATGTTTGATACTCGGTTAACATTGAATATTTCAAACTTAATTTATTGTATTCTGCACCGAATGATATTCATATGAAAAAAAAAATTGCAAACTAAAATATCACGTGAGTTAACCTAAATAATAGCAACCCATGGTGAGGAGACAACTAAGTTGAGGCTGAAAGCATATGTAGCAATGATTGGGGTTAGAGAATCATAATAGAGTTCATTTTTATGGCGACCTTGTGAAATCGAGCATGGTGCCTTGGTACAGCAGGCTCGTCCTATAGCATCAATTTGAAAATCACTCAAAGGATGGGATTATGCATCTTTGGAGTCCAAATATTTAAATCTACAAGCCATATGTGAAAAGATAAGTAAAAAGATAGAAGATATATGATTTTACCTTTACAATGATAGTCATCGTCATTCAATTTCATTTCACAACCATCATCGTCCCAACATCGTTCATCTTTAGAGAATCAAGTATAAAAATCTCTACTCAACATCCACCAAACACTGATCAAATATCTACCATTCAACATTAACTACTCCCCCAACAACATCCAACTTCCCAACGTTGTATGTCACACCCGCAGGTAGGACCATATCTGTTTTCATCATCATCTAGCTAGTTTTACCGTCCTCAAGTATACCGTCCTCCTTTCTACCCACAAATGTCATATCTGCTCGGAGAGTTTACATCAATGCTCAATGGTGTTGATATTACACAGCATGCCATGCCTCCAAGAAATAATCAAAGTGGAGAGTTTACATCAATGGTCAATGGAATCGATTTTACGCAACAAATTATGCCACCTCCAAGAAATGACCAAAACGAGGAAGTTACATCAATGCTCAATGGAATTGATTTAACACAACAAGTTATGCAGCCGAGAAATAATCAAACTGATAAGAGAAGGTATGCATTATTCCTTGTTTTTACTTCAAACTTAAAGTACCAACATAAGTCTAATTTTTCCATTTTCTAAGCAAAAATTCATTATTCTTAGGATAACTATCAAGCGACTTTAGTTTGTTTTGAGCCAAACTTGCTTTTGTATGTAGATTTTATACTAAAGATGGTATACTTTATAAGCTTTTATTTTACCTAATACCATGCTGTATTGGCCGCATATTTTTATTTCAATGTTCGGGGTTCGTCGACCATGTAGCATTGAATTTCATACCTACACCAAAATAGTAGAAGTACGTAATATTAGTGATGCAAGTTGATAGAACTAAGTTTTATCATGTGTTTAAAAAAAATTATACATCATGTATCATCCAAACTTTATATAATGAGTTTCTTGTTATGATGACATACATTTAGCATAAATAAATTATACACGTTAAATGAATGGAAATAATAAAACCTAAACCAAACTGTACCTCAAAGAAATTGAATAGAAAATTTTACATTTGAAATATTCATGTAAGAGAATAAACATTGAGTAAACACATTTGCATGGTAGAAATATTGCCATTCATGACTTCATTTAGGATTAGACTGCGAACTTCTTTGTTTAATCGCCATGCCTTTATGTTGTGTCTTGTAGGTAACTTTCTCTGTTTTCCTATATGTATACACAAATCAATAAAAATTGCTATTGAAGGTTTAAGAATTTTAGAATTTTGACTTTTTAGATTCATTTGCTCTTTATTTTCCTGAATGTATGGGTAAATTAATTAATATTGATATTGAAGGCTTAATAAATTTAGAATTTTGACTTTATAAGCTCATTAATTCTTTGTAAATTAATAAATATTGCCATTGAAGGTCTAATAGTTTTAAAATTTTGACTTTATAGGCTCATTAATTCTTTGTTTTCCTATATATATATATGAGTAATTTAATAAATATTGCTATATTCTTTAGATGTAACGACCCGCAATTTCACACATTTCAAGTTGATAATAAACCACACATGTCAAACACGAACTAAACGAAAAGGCGAACGGTTAGGGGAAAGAAAGAAGAAAGAAGAGAAGAGAGAAGAGAGAAGAGAGAAAGAAAAACAAACAACATAGAATCTCACATTGCAGTGGAACAACATATAATATATATCAATGATATTTACAAAAGAGAAATTTTAATATACGTACATCAATCAGAGCACAATAATAAATCACTAATTATCGGTCTAGAAAGTTATAACAACACGTCCTCACAAATGCTGATAATTTTAAACAATCAATGTAGTGAAAAATAAACATATACGTAAATACGACTTGAAGACCTCCAGCTCATCTTCGGAACCTCCGAAGTCCAAAGTAAATTTGTAAATATATTCGGTCTGGCGAAAGCGTTGGAAGGGAAGAGCGCCTGAATCAGTCTGGTAATCAGCGTGAGAAAACATATCTCAATTCGATTTTAAAGTTGTAAAAACCTTTCAAAACAAAGGTATCTCGTAGGACCACGCCGCACATAAACATAGACATGTTTTTTACCTTACGATAACCAAAACACTTCATATCAAATCCTCTGATATTATAATAGTGTCTAGGATACAAATACATATCATTTATAGCCGAAATTATAACATTTATTAAATTCTAGCATAATAGGTTTACAACTAAAATGGTAAAGGTTCGTATTGGAGAATGGATTCCATACAATGGAAGGTATTGAACTTCCTTCCATATAGTACAATTCTAGAGGAATGTGCCGAGGATCAAAAACCTTGAAGCCTCTAGACCAAAATACCCGCGGACCCATCTAGTAGTGGATAGAACCAAACATGACATTACCCAATCATTCCTGACCTATTTGTGGTCACAACATGCATAACTTAACTCGAAATATAGTGGGTAATCTAGAAAGGTGATGATAATACCCTAAGGGAGTGATCCACTTAGCCTTATGACATGCCCTGTTTAATCCATTTCTGTGTGATGATGCCTGGCTGAGGATTACCTTTCACATAGAACATTCCATTTTAAATGCCACATTGCCAATTCCATCACACACCATTGATTTCCATAAATGTACAACATCTGAGCTCGTAAGTCTTAGAGAAGGGTGTTAAGTATAAGAGAGTTACTTCCTACACCACCAAACAGATGTATGCTCGTAAAAGTCAATGTACGTTGCTCGTAAAAGTCAATGTACGTGCATTTTAGAAATGCAATGTCAAACATTTGTCCATACAAGTTATCCAGGAATATGACAAACCGAAGGTACTTTCCTATTACATCATGTCGAGAATCATCCCTTGGATTTGTAGCGAGTAATCCTTGCATTGAAGATTTTCAACATAAAGCACTACCGCCACCATATATAGATAATATGGAATCGTGGGTTTAGTGGCAAAGTATCCCTACATCATGTAGATCTCCATCTTCAAAACTCACCACCTTCAAAAAATCCACACTTTCGAATGCATAAGTTAGTCCAAAGTAATTTTTGGATAAATCTGATCCTGGTCTCTTTGGACCAACAATCGATAAGAGGCCGTCAATTTCATAAGAAAACCAAGTCTCGTAGACTTATCACATTTCCAACTCTCAACGTGCTATCCTTTGGCCAAAAAGGAAGCTCGGTAGATTGGAGCACTATATTCACTCCACCCTACTCGAATCATCATTCTTAACACAAATGATAATCAAGTCTACTCAGTTGGCCTCATACCAAGTGCATTACTAATAAGTTTCCACATCAAGTCAAGGAACCAAAAATACAATCTAGAACACAAGCAGTCACTAGGCCTATTTAATTAATCATTTATTAATTAAATCACTTTTCAAATATTTATCTCAAAATATCTTTAAAAGGATATATTCTCAATTTTTTTTAATATTTCGATATTGGGAAAACATTTCCATATACTTATTTCAACGGTATAAGTATATTCACAAACTATCTCGTTTTCAACACTTAGAAAACATCTCTGTATACTTAAATTCGTAATAAGTACATTTACAAATATTTTGAGGAAAGGTTCATATTTTCCAAAACGTTTTATTGGTTTGAAATAAATGTTGCGTAAAACACCGTTACGATAACCCAAACATAGTATAAGGATTCAACTATTTATATGTATATAACTCTCGTATACTATATAAAACATTTCCTTTCAGAAATCATTTACTACAACAACAGTGTTATAGACTTACCTTCCTTGCTTTCTCGAAAACATTTATTAAACAATAAATGTTGAAATATATGTTTTCATTACTTAGTATATTTTAAATCACTTTTTAAAACCATTGAATTCCATCTAAAAATATCACTTTTAAAACATTCCTTTAAAAGATTATTTTAACTTTAAAACATCAATATATTATTCCTTTATAAAATCCATATTTTAATCCAACATAAACCATTTCCATATTTATAAAACTATGTTTATAAATCTTCAATCTATTTTATAAAACTTCCCTTTATAAAATCTCTTTATTTATAAAATTCTATTTATAAATCCATTCCTTTATAAATCTCATTTATTTATAAAATCCCATTTATAAATCTATTTACCAAATATCAATTGCAAATCCTTTTTAATATTTATAAAACTTCGTTAATAGAGCTATTTCTCTATTTATAAAATATAACTTTTATAAATCTTTTATATAAACCATTTCCGAAATATTTGTTTCCGCGCTCTAATCTTTCCGGTGTCGTCTCTTCCCACTTGCATCCCGCTAGATATGGCTAACCCCATGCCCTCCAACACCCAATCACAACCATCCCTTGAACTGTGACCTACCACATCTGATATGCCTCTAGGATTCCCTCTGTGGCAGACACCCGACTTTACTAATGATAGTTATGATGGTTTCACCATAGTTTGATCCAAAAAATGGAAGCGCTAACCTAAATTTCGACCACAGCCTTCCAAATCTAAATTCACACCCAATGTTTCTCAAAACAACAACCTTAGAACCTCCAATAATCCACCCGAGCAGCATAACAATGCCCATACCAATAAGAATGTAAGTCACCCCAATCAACTAGTTAATAAATCTATTACCAACAAATGGAATTTTTCCACTTCGTCTAGCCAGGCGTGGAATGAAGTCATCAAGGGTAATAATATACTAGTTTCTATTCCATCAGAGTTCTACCAACCTCGCGAATTTAATTCGATGCAATGTGCCAAAATGCCTCTAGAGATTGTTCAGGATGCTAGAAAATAGTAGGATTATGCTATTGTAGTCTATGTAGTTGGTCCTAAGCCATATTATCCATATTTCAGAGACTATATTACTAGAGTATGGAAGCCTGAGGAAGAATTCACGATATATTCTAAGAAGAATGGTTTTTATGTTATCAAAATTAACAATAAACAAGACCGTGACAGAGTCATTGAAGGTAGTCCATACTTTTATAATGAAAAGCTAATGATGATGAGGAGATGGTCCCTTGGGATGCAACCTAACAAAGAACTCCTTAAATCTATCCTGATTTGTGTATGATTCCCTAATCTACCGCTCGACTATTGGACGGAGGAAGGCATTAGTCGGATTGCTTCTGTCCTTGGGTTCCCCATGAAGATGGATAAGGTCACCGAATAATTAAATTTTCTTATGCGAGAGTTATAATTTAAATAAATAATTCATTTGAATTTCTGAATAAAATTCCTATCCTAACTGGGAAAGAAGAAATCATATGGCAAGAAGTTGTTTATGAATGGAAACATACTACTTGCTCTAATTGCTAGAGTTTTGGACACATTGAAGCCCATTATAAATTTAATAAAGTGTGGAAGCCTAAAGCTAATCAACAGCACCAGGTAAATGAGTGTAATGAAATGATCATAGAAGAGAGCGGTCAAAATGACAATAATTTGGGAAATTTGACAAACAACACAGATATTCAAGTAGAGACGAACAGTCTTGTGCAGGAAAATATAGTTACGAATAATATATCAGATGGTAAAAACTACAACTCGATCGGTCAAAAAAAGAAAGAATATTCTGAAGTACGGTCGCTGTAACAGCCCGCAAATCCGTACCCCTTGATTCAATACTATTCTACCTAAATCAACTCAAGTTGCACAAAAATACGAACCATTTAGGTTAAAGAAGAAGAGGTAGAAGAAGAAAAATAGAAAACAAAATCAGAATCTAACCATCGCAGCGGAATAAAATATAATAGAAAATAAACGATCTTTACTCAAAAATCAAGTATCCCTGTTTATATATTACATCATCAGAGTACATCAATCACAGCACACATCAATATCATACAAATGAATACACAACAACTCAATACAGCGGAATATATATATATATAAACAAATACGAGAGAGTACGTGTCGTCATCCAGCTCGTCTCCTGAGCTCCACAGCATCATATCCTGTATTCTATAATAGTCGGTCTGACCCGAGCATTACAGTTAAATAACACCCGAGTCGGTCTGGAATACCGGCGTGAGAAAATCACACCCAATTGATTATTAAAGTTTCAAAATTCTTTGAAAACAAAAGCATCTCGTAAGACTACGCCACAAATAAACATGTCGGGTTTTTACCTTACGATAGCTAAAACAATTTTTATAGAAATCCTCTGATATTATAATAGGGTCTATATACAAATACTTATAAAATAGCCGAAATTGTTACATGATTAAATTCCAGCTACTAGCCACAGTGTGGATAATACAAACAAAACTCGTACAAGGCTCGTAGGGAGAATGAATTTCCAACTAATGACTAGGCACTGGGGTACCACCTGTCACAGTACGGGGCCTAGATCACCGTACCGAGGAGTACGCCCGCTCCCCTTCAACACAAGGCCGGGACTATCCCTTATTGGATAATCCCGAGTGAGATCACCCCGCGGTTGGGATCAGCAACCGCCCACTAAGCCAAAATAAAAAGGGACATCTAGACTGGAATGACCTCACCCTGCTTGGGTGCTACCCACCTAGCCTTGCTGCATAACCCCTGATTTTCAGTCATTCCCATTTGATGAGGCTTGAGGCTAAGCGTTACCTTTTTAGAATATATCACTTAGAATGCCCATCGTCCACCTGACGACGTTTCGCAAGCATTCATCCATACAAGTCCGTCCCGGGTTCGAACGGAACCGAAGGCACTATTCCTACTACATCCATTTGGAAATATCCTCAGGATTAGTAGCGATTAGCCCTTGCACTTCACTGCTCCATCTTCGAATCCAAAATCGTTTACACGAAACGTACAAACCGGATCGAAGTGGTTTTCGAGAAATTAATCTCGATCCCGGTCTCTTTGAAACGATCAACGCATTTAACCAATATTGATAGTCGGTGATTTAATTATCGATTAATATCCACAAACAACCATCAACCAATAAATAATTTCCCAAATTATTTATTTATCTCAAAATATCTTTACAAGATATATTCCCACTTTCAATTCCTTTTGAAAACAGTTTTCAAACTATCTTCCTTTTCTCAGAATAAATTTTGAGTATTTCCATTTCCATTGGAATCACCAAGTATAAAATACTTTTAGATTTTAAAATAATTTAAAAGCACTTAGTTATAAAATATACTTCATAACCTTAAAAATTTAAATCCATTTTAATACTTATTAAAATATATACTTTAGGAATATTTAATGAATAAGGCTACTTTTATAAGATATAAAACTAGATTTTTCTTAAAAACAAATACCAAGTCATTTAATAATTACTACGATAATAGGTTTGAAAAATATTTATTTTAGAATTTAAACATTTAAAAATAATAAATTTTTTAAGGTATGCTTTTTAATACAACATTAAAACCTTTGGCTTATATTTACAATTTCTGGAAAATCGTACTTGGCTATCCAGGGAAACACTCTTCTCTTTCACAATCCTTTAAAATGAATCACTGTTTATTTTTAAACGAATTCTCATTCCTTTATAAATTTCCACTTTGAATTCATATATAAATATCCACCGATATTTTATTTTACTTGAGAATCAAGTTTAGAAATTTCAAAAATCTCACTTCCCTTTTAGATTTCAAATCCCAAACAATTTAATCAATTTACAATTTATTCCCAATTTACTTTGCTTAAAATAAATTTTCTTTCTTGATTTACTTATTTCAAATTTCATTAACATTTAGATTTTGTTTTCTCATTTTGAGTAAAAACCCTTTTAACTGAAGATACCAATTTCAGATTCCCAAAATTTCTCCTTTATGTCTTAATTAAATTTAATCCTTAAATAAGAAAAAGAAATTCTTTATTCATTCAAATAATATCACTTAAGCTTTACGATTTATTATTACCCCTAATAATTCAAATTCCTCTTACTCCAAATTTGTTAGAGTTATGCATTCACTTTTATTTTATTTTAATTTCAATTCATTATTAATTATTTCCAATTCTCTAGAATTATTTTACTAAAAGAAATTACTCTTTTATTTCTTTCGAAAGTATAATTCTAGAAATTTAATAATTTATTTTACTGAGATATTCAATCCAACTATACCATTCAATACTTCAATTATTCATAAAATCATCACAGAATATCAAATATTCAGACTATAGAATATTAAACAATTTAAATAATTTTCAAGGGATCCAGTTGGATCCCTCCAGCCTGTTCTCCCTACACCCAAAGATGTTAGCACAATAATACGCTAATTTTAGAATATAACATACTATAGCACATCCATCAATTTCAACCATTCAAACAGTTATTTAAATTTATTCATTTAAATTTAAATTTTAAATAACTGAGTGAGATTAACTCACCTTTGCTTTTATTTGCAATTTACTCCAACTGGCTTGATTCTTCATGATTTAAGACCCTTGAATAAATATTAGATGGTTTTATTAACACCGGAACAATCAATCATTATTAAATAATCTAAGTTAACTAATGATTTAAATTGAATGAATAATTAAATTTCGAGCTAATTTCCTTTGTGAAAAATCCTCAAGTAACTAAATTTTTTTTTAAATAAGTGAACTAAACAAATAAATCACTTTAAAGTTAAACTAATAAATACAAAGTGTGTAGATGTTTATTTATTTCTTCTGAGGCTATCTACTTATAAAAATTATTTACATAGTTTTATCAAAAATCCTTTGTTTTTATACACGAACTTCAATATACAAATCCCTATATATTTCCTTAAATCTTATATACATATCAAGTTTAAAACAGATTTTTCCTTCGAGCAGCTATACAGGTAAAAATAATTAAATTTTGGTTTAAACTTTTGCATATATATAATTTTCTCTATAAACATTAATTACTAATAGAATTGAATTCCCTTTAAACCAGTACATGTTATTAAATTAAAAATAGAACATAATTGTTTTGTGAATCCTGCTATGATCTATTGCTTCTGAAAGATATTTATATATATTAGTATAATTTAAATAAAAGAATAGGGAATATTTTACTATGAACTATATCATAAATTCATTGATGTTCTTTTTTTCAAAAAAAATATGAAACAGCACATATCAAATTGAAGTAAATAAAACTCATTACCAACTGCCCCCTCTACTGAGCCTCCGGTGGTCGATCTTCGTTGCCACGAACGAGCCGATCCAACTCATCGCTGCCACACCTTGCTCGCGATCGAAGAAGTCGCGACGTCCCAACTGTGCTCGGCCTCGCCGCCGCTCGAACGCCTCTGCGCCCCCTTAATCTCGAGCCACTACGCAACCCATTGAACTTCTCCCAGATCTAACACGGCCCCCACTGCGTACACACAACGCCCCCCCCCCCCACCACGCTGCTGCGCACCAGTTAATAACATACCCCCTTACTCGACGCGCCTCCACCACATACTCGCGAATACTCCTTGCACGAGCGACCCGATTTGTCAAAAATAGAGGAAACGGCCCCCCCTGATTTCGAACGGAAAGGATGAAACTCTCTTCTTTTAATTTGGGTTCGGCATGATTTAAATTAGAGGCTAGTTAGCTTCGATTTTTTCGAAAAAGAGAAGGGCTCGGTTGATTAAAATGAAGGAGCTGCCCTTTTTTTTTGATTTCAAACGAATTTCTCTTTTGAGAAGAAAAAGAATGGTTTGGGATGAAATACTTGAAAGGAGGCAGCGATATTATTATATATATTTTTTATAACGCGGCTTCCCTTAGAAGCTTCTTTTTTTTTTTATTAATATCATTCGTTTTATCTTATTATTTTATTTTATTTTAGTTCGAGCTTTTTGATTGTTGATCGAACGGCTTAGAATTCCAGATTAAATACTTTGTCCAACTTCAAATTATTTAATCCAATAATTAAATCATCAAATAAATTGTGATATTTGAATTCAAGTTAAAAGTAATCTATTGAATACTTAAAATCAATTAAATATTCCAATTTTAAATGCTCGAAAATTCCGGGTCGTCACAGTCGCTCAAGATGTCTACGACTTTAATACAATTTCAGGCCAGAATTCTTTACCCACAGATACTGATATGGAGATACAAACATTTGATAACAGAAAAAAGACGAGAACAATGTCTCTGTTGAATTGCATGAAGTGCCACCTGACACAATGCTTTGCTCTGAATCAGTGGAACACAGTACGAAAGCGTAACACGTCACCAGATCAAAGTCTGTTCGAAAAGTCAAATTCGATGAAGTGCCTTTGAATTTAAAGCTTCCACTTCATCGGATGTTATAAAAAATCCTATATGAACTATCTTGGTTAATCAACTAAAAGGGGAAAATAAAAGGACGAAAAAACACAGGACATCAGGGGCTACTACTTTCCCTATTGAAAGTAGCACTCTAGATAATAGTTAATTAAACGGGGTTCCTTTTTGGAACATCCGGGGTATGAGTGCCCCGTCTAATAAGATGGAAATTCTTCCGATATTAAATAGTAATAGATTCTCATTTCTTTGTATTAACGAAAATAATTTATCTTTGTATAGCATTGAGAGTTTTATGATGAAAATCAACAGTAATTGGAATCATTCTTATAATATCTATAATGGCCAAAAAAGTAGAATTCTTATTTTATGGGATTCTTCTCAATGCTCAAATATCATACTACATTCCAACGAATAATACATTTCTTGTATTCTACACAATGTTAATGGTGTTAGCACTTTGTGTACGACGGTTTATACTTTCAATGAGGAGGAGAAGAGAATAGATTTGTGGAATTATCTAGTGGAGCAATCTACATGTTTTAATCTGCCATGGATTGTGGTGGGTGATTTTAATTTTATTCTTTCGCCAAAAGATAGAATTAACAACGGTATCTACAATTTGATTGGTGACCAAGAGTTTATCGATTGCATCTCCTTATCTAAGCTTGTGGAACCTCATTTTACTAGTAATTATTTTACTTAGAGAGGATGATTAAAATTTTCAGTTCACAGTAAAATTGACCGAGTTATTGTTAACTCCCTGTGGATAGATAAATTTAATCAGTTTGGTATTAACTTTGAAAATCACTCTATTAGTGACCACTCCCCTATTATTATCAATTTTATGATACATAATAATAGAAAAAATAGAGTACCTTTTAGATATTGTAACTCCAGGCATACTCAAGCTAGATATCGTTCTTCGATTCATGAGGCTCTCACAAAAGATTTCTAGGGTAACCCTCTACATATCCTCCTCTATAGACTGAAGGAAGTAAAAATTGCACTGAAAATTTGGAAGAAAAATAAACATAACATTCATAAAGTGACACTCCAATAAAAGATGAGGCTAATCAACTTTTCAATTAGCTAGTTCAAAATCCATAGAATGAAACCTTGATAGAACAATATAGCTCAAAAACAACTCAGGTTCACTTTATGATGAGAAAAGTAGCTGTTGAAAATGAACAACAAATAAAATTCAATTGGCTAATCAAAGGGGACAGACCAACTAGTTTCTTTTAAAATAGGGTTAATGTGATTAATCTTAACATAGAAGTAAATATGTTTTAAATTCTAATGGATCATGGTATTCAGCATCAGACAAGTTTGCATATGGAGCTGTTAATTATTTCACTGGACGGTTCTCTTTATCTCAGGCCTCCCATCAATTTCCAAGCATTATTTGTAAGAAAATCTTATCTAAGAAAGCAAAGGAAAATTTATGCCAGCCTTTTCAACTAGAAGAAGTAAAAAATGTTGTTTTTCAAATTAATGATGACAGCTCTCCTGGGCCAGATGGCATTAATTCAAAATTCTACAAGATGCATTGGGAACAACTTAAAGATGATATCTACAATGCTATGAATGGCATAATCCAATCAGGTAAAATTATCAGAGAAATCAGTCATATTATTATTTGTCTTATCCCAAAAAAACATGATGCAATTGGCATGCCAGATTTTAGACCAATCTACCCATGCAATGTCTCATATAAGATTTTGTCCAATCTTCTAAGTAATAGACTAAAACGTTATATGAATTACTTGATTTCATATAATCAAAATGCTTTTACTCCTAGAAGATTAATCACTAAGAACTCTTTACTTGCTTATGAAATGGTTGAAGGATTTAATAGAAAGAATTCTAACAATTTTTCCTGAAAATTGATTTGCATAAGGCATATGATAAAATAAGTAGAGAGTTTATTCATCATATGCTGATTTCCATGGGATTCCCTATATTATTTGCTAACATCATTTATGAATGTATAACTATCCCTCGTTTTCAGTGTTAAATTCCATATGGTTTTTTGGGAACTCAAGGGGTTTAAGGCAAGGGGACCCTCTCTCGCCTTATTTATTTTCTATCGCAATGGAATTCCTTTCAATTAATCTAGATGTGGAGTATATCAAAGGTATTATCACCCCATATATAAAATAGAGCCAATGATTACCCACTTGCTAATAGCAGATGATATATTAATTATGGTTAAAGCTATCATTGAAAATGCTGAATGCATCAAACACATCTTCCAGTATTTGAAAATGTTTACTGGGTTTGATTTTAATGAAAACAAATCAACCCTGTTTTCCAGTAAAGGAGCTAATTTCAAACAACAAATAGTAGATAGTTTAAACATCTATATTAGAAATTTACCAGTGATCTATGCAGGCATTCTTTATCTAACAACATTCCTAAAGCAAGAGACTTTGGACTCTTAATTGAAAAAATCAATAAAAAAAATTAACCACTGGAACAATAATCTACTCAATATCAGTGGCATATTAAAATTACCCAAGACTGTGGTCCACCATATGGTTCAATTTTGGATGCAGTTCACTCGATTTCCTATGGCAGTTATACAGAGAATTAATTCCCTTTGTGCAAACTTTATATGGAAATCTAAAGCCCACAAGATGTGTTGGGATGATCTCTGCAAAACTATAAATGAGGGTGGCATTGGTATAAGAAAAATTGATGAAATTGGAAAAACAGCGGCTATTAAATTGATATGGAAATTTATTCAAGGTGAATCTCTTGGGCTAAATGGCTGTACAATAAATACTGCAAAAACTTAAACTTTTGGACTGTTGCTATGAATAATAATGCATCATATACATGGAAAATTCTATTAAAAGCAAGACAATGGTGCAAAGGTGTAATTGACAAAAAAATTATACATGGCGAACACACTGATATATGGTTAGACCCATGGATTAATGGATACTCTCTAGTGGATAATCATGGGTGGAACTCTATGGTTATTAGTGGTGGAAGCCACAGAAGGGTCTCTACTCTTTTAGCAGGAAATGAATGGAAGAAACACATGGAGTATGTACCTACCCAATTTAAAATATAATGCATAATATCAAAATCCATCATCGAATGCAAAAGGATTTATGGTATTGGATGCCTAGCAATAATGGTGAACTTAGTAGCAAATCAGCATGGGAACATATCAGAATCAAACATTCAGAATTCAACTGGACAAAGATTATTTGGGATAAAATTTGTGCACCTAAAATGTCTACATGTGCACTTTTGGCCAAATTAAGCAAACTAAACACAAAGGATAGAATCAGCAGATGGAATACCACTATTGATTAGTCTTGTGTGTTCTGCTCAACCCATAATGAAGATAGAGATCATCTATTTTTTAATTGCAGATATTCTAGACAAATCTTAGAAGAAATCATGAATAAGCTTCCGATTGATCTCGGAAACACTTATGAAATAGATCAAATTTTGAACATTATGTGTCAAAGCCGGAACAATAACATATTACTAGACCAATTCAAGAATACTGCTTTTTATTCTCTATTTTGGCATATCTCGTGCAAAAGAAACTCTAGGGTTTTCAAAGGCATAATTAAGCTTCAAATACAAGTAAGAACTACTATAATAATTCAAGATCGCAAGCTTCTAATTCAAAACAAGCTGAATGCAAAGAAATTAGGAAAGAATTTGAACTTATCCTATCAAATTTCGACATTCCAATTGAGCCCAATCGGGACTTCCAGCCTCCTTGGTTTTGTTTTGACCTTCTCCTCTAGATGTCAATAGGCTGTCTTAACTTCCATGTTTAATATTAAGGGGATTTCTACCATTATTAAACTGACTTGGAGATGCTATTTTCAGATCTGATTTTTAGGTTAGATGGCCGAAGTTTCTCTCTCCAATAAGCTTTTTGTTGAAGATATTTTTGCGACGGAGATTAGTTTTTTAGTTATACTAATGTAATGGTCCATGTGTCATGTTCTGTTGTGGTGTTTTTGTTTTTTAAGCCCCAAGTTGATCGTATGAGTGGTTTTGAGTGTGTCGATGATTAGTTTACTCCTCCTTCTATTTGACAACTTGGTCTCCGCTTCTTGTCAGATGTATTGTGTAACAACCCAGAATTTGGCCACTATAAAATATACTATTTAAAGTGATTTTAAATGTAAAATAAGTAAGGATATATGATTCAAACAAATTTAGATAGGATCTGGAAAGAGAAGTATAAACAAAAAAGCAACATTTGCCTATATCATCAAAAGAGACAAAATGCTGATTTCAGAAAAGTATGTTACAATGGTTAAATGAATTATTTTAATTTATTTACGAGTGTTTATATTTTTAAATAATATTATACAAATTTATTTTTAAATTTGATTTACATAAATAAATAGTTTAACTAAAATTTCAAAATGTGACCTTAAAACATTTTGTCGAAAATCAACGTTTTATTGATTAAAAGTTAACGCAACGTCGTCGCACCTTTATTTTCTTATATAGGAACATATATTCAAATAGTGTAAATATTAATTAATTCACTAATCAAATTTAGTTTTTGTAAACATACTTATAAAATTCTAGAAGTTATTAGTAAATGTAAGTAAGAATTAACAAAAGTAAGAAAAAGTAAACATCAAATCACAACAAATCAAAACCAACATAACTATGATATTCTTTACTTAATTTTTAAGTGACTAAGACATAAAGTAAGGACGTGAAAGATAATGTTAAGTACTAAAAAAGTGGAGACTTCTTTAGGTTTAAGTAAGGTTTGTTTGGTAATTTGTTAAGAGGTAATTTTGGTAAATTATCACTTCTTTCTTTTTCTATAAATACCCACCCCCTTCTCACTTTCATTCACATTTCATCTTCTTCTTTTCCCCAGCTTCTTCATTTTATTCCTCTTCTCTTTGACTTCCAAGCCATAGGAAAAAATTAGAAAGGAATAATGTAAAAATATTCATAAAATATTCAAAAGAAATCAATGTTCATGCTCTTTAAATGAAACTCTCATTTTCTCCACGTTTTACCTCTTCTTCTCTCGGCCATAACTTCTTCAAATTTGAACCAAAATACAAAATTAATTTTTTGAATCATGTATTTTTCTAGTGGTTACAACTTTTATTTTTACTACTTGTCTGATTTTAAAGTTAACCATATCAAAAATTTACTTATTTTCAGTGCATTCTCTGGCCCAGTCTTGAGCCAGAGAATATACTATTTTTTTGATCATAAATTGATCATTACTGATCCAAATTAAGAAATTATTTTTTTAAACCATATAAAATTCCAATGCTACAACTTTTATTTTGATCACTTTTTATAGTTTTGAGGTTTGCTATACCTGAAACTCAATTCTTTGAAGTATATTTTCGGGCTTTATATTTGTGAATCCGAGAATTACTCGTTTTCTTTTGACCATATCTTCCTCAAAAATAATCAAAATAAGTGATTCTTTATTTTAAATTCAATAAAAAGGAATTTTAAACATTTTTTTTGTTTACAAGTTTTTTAAATTTTTAGAGTAAGAGCGTCAAAAACAAGAGATAAGATGACCTATTTTTCGGATCTAATTTTGAAAATTCAAGGTCAAAGCTCTACCACTTCTTCTCTATACTTTCGGCAGAGCTCCATCTCAAGCTTGGCCGAGAACATCGAAGGAAGGGAATTTTGTTTACTAATGTTTAAGTGGAGTAGGAAGTAGTTAGTGAAGTGTGGGTTAGCTTGAATGTTGGTAGGAAGTTAATCGCTTTGGTTTATGGTGAGAAACTCTTTTTAGCATCTATATATATATATATATATATATATATATATATATAGATACACACACACACACACATGTTTGATAATGTGTTATGAATGATGTGGATGCTCATATATGCTTTGATCATTAAGTATTAATTGTTTGATATGGTTGTTACATTGTTTTACCAAGTCATGTTAATACACGTCGATAAGCACAAAGGAAATCACTTTCCTTTTAAAAATGAAATAGTGTATATGGAATGCTTAACCCTTTTGAAAATAGTTTTAAAATGAGTTAGAAATGTTTTATAAACATTTAAATATGTTTAAATAAATAAAAAATAAATTCAATACTTCATCATGTATATTTCCAAAACAATTTTCTAAAAACATCGCGGTTTTGAAGTTCGGAATCCAAAAAGGGATTTCTTTGTAAATGATATTTTTAAATGATCAAAAATATGAAATAAATCTGATAAATCCATTAAAATGGTTTAAAAAAGATTTAAGTTAGAAATATGGATTTCTTAATGATATAAAAGTCATTTTGAAGAATATAGCTTTTAAAACACTATTTGCAACACTTTTCGCAGCAGTTTTAAATAATTTTTGAAATGTAGTTTTAAACTTAATAATTCTTTCCTAAATCTTTTGTGAATGGTTTTAAAAGAATAATTAAGTAATTTAAAGATGATTTGAAATATTTAATAAGAGTTTGAATAAATCGTTAAGAGGAATTGTTTATACTAGTTAAACAAAAAGTGAAGAATATTGAATGTTATAACAAACTGAGTATGCGGAAACGACTAGTACATTTGTCCCGCCTATGAGATCTGGAAAGATAAAACAAGGTGTTTAACTAAGATTAGGGATGGAGCAACCAGTGCCTTGAACTTACTTGGCCTATATTTTCTCTCCTTAGACGAGGGGTAGAACAGATCAAAAGGAAAGCCCGGATGCTCTAAAAAAAATCATATTTAAGTTTTTCCAAAATAAAAGAAAATGATTTGGAATTATTACAAGATTTAAGAAAGGTTTAAATAACCAAATAATTTGATAAATGAGACTTAATGATTCCATATACTTTTGAAAAGAAAATGTAATAAACTAAAAAGAGTATATCTAAGAAATATATTTGATTTAAATAAAAAATGATGTAGTTGATGGATATCCACATATGAACTTAAACTCTTTTAAAGCGATGATTGGCTTCGAAGGAAGCGGTGTAAGATTTGGGTGATTTCTATTCGAAAACCACTTCGAACCAATTTACGTGTTCGAAAAGTGAAGATGTTTGAAGACGGAGAAATTGAGATGAATAATAACGAGGGACTACTTGTTGATTAATTGGATATAAACTCCCGATTCACTATATTGTAGCAGCAGTCTCTTTGTTATGAAGAAGCTCAAAACCACAAGGCCTCTCACCTAGTAATGGCCGAGGAAAGTTCTTTCGGTTTCGTTCAGTCCCAGTATGGACGAATGTATGACATTGCATTTCTAAGACACAATGTTTGACTTTTACAGATGTACATCTGCTTGGTTGGCGGAGAAGGCATCTTCTCTTAGCTTAACACCCTTCTCTACGACATACGAGCTCAGAGGTTGTATGCTTGTGGGAGTCATGTAGTAATCAAAGGAATAACAGTGTGGCATTCAAAGTGAAAGAAGATGTGTTATATGAAAAGGTAATCATAGCCTCGTGCCTCATCAACCGAAAATGACGGAAACAAAGTTAGATGCAGCAAGGCCAAGTGGGTCATTCCCAATTAGGATATGATCATCCTCTTCTAGATATATTTCTTCCTGCTATGACGTCTGGGATGTAAATTAATGTGGCTTGTATGCTAGAGTGCGCTCAGTTAAAGGTCAGTAACGACTGGGGATGACACATTCGGTACTATCTAGTTATAGAGGTAAGTCGGTCTTGTGTTAGTAGAGAAGCTTTGTGATGGTTCCTCGGGACATCCATCTAGAGGTGTGCCTATTGGAAGGTAGTCTCTTCACCTATTCATTTGTATGGAAAACCATTCTCCAATAAGAATCTACGGATTTGATTGTAAACCTATTATGCTAGAATTTAATCAATGTAACAATTTCGGCTAAGATTAATAAGTTTATTTGCAAATGTTTTCAAAGAGATGTCATTAAAAATGATATCAAAGATTTTGATATAAAAGTGTTTTAATTACCATAAGGTAAAAAACCGTCTGTGTTTATGTGTAGGTGTGGTCTTATGAGATACTCTTTCTTTTCAAGGATTTTATTTAAAGGTTGAAATATGACACTGTCATTTATTACCGATTTTTTCTCACGCTGGTTTATCAAGCTTGATAAGGGTATTTTCAATATTCGGGTCAGATCCAAGTAGTTTTAGGTTTAGTTGATGACGATTGGAGTTTCCAAAGGAGAGCTCGAGATATTCATTACGTATGGACATATTCTATTATCCGCTGTACTTAGTTTGTTTTAGTTTGATGTTTGTCAACAACTTGCAAGGAAAGATGTTTATAACTGTCCAGGTTGAATATAGGTTAGACTCTGATATATGTATTTAAAAGTTTTCGGCCATAAAGATATTTGTTTAATATTATATATTATTCCATTCGTGTGAGATTTGTTCTGTCTATTTTTCTTTATTACCCTTGATCATCCACAATTCCATGAAATTTGGGTCTGACATGTGTGGTTTACTATCGGCACAAAGGGTACAGAATTATGGGTCATCACATATTGTTAATATACAGATATGATATGTACTCTTTTTCTTTGCAAGGCACCCATCTAGGTTAGGAGGGTTGCAAGGTTTTAATGAGGCATATTATGAAAGTATATGTGTTTCTATTTATTAATAAAGAATCTTTTTTTAAAAAAATAATAATATTTGTTTCAAACTATTTCTATCTTCTTTAAAACTATATTTCCTTTATAATAAAAGATAGACTTATGTATTAAGTTTTTAAAACCCTTATCAAAACTCTCTATTTAACATATTTCACAAACTATTAGTTTATAATACCAAAATCTTACCTTTTATTTTATTTAAAATAAACTCCTCCTTTTAATAATTCAAGAATAATTATTGAAAACATATGTTATTCAAAATAACTTTAAAATCCTTTAAAATCAAAATCTTCACTTCATATTATTTTAAAATACCAAAAATAAGGCCAAGTGATACTATAGCACTAAATAAGCAAAATCATATCTATGTCATCAAATATGGCATCCACCAAATCATATATCACAATATATATGTAAAGTAATATCAACCATGGCGAGGAATATTGTTGGATCCCTCCCATCTATCCCCTACATCGCTATAGTATATAATCATATAATATGGGCCAACCTATTCGATGATCGGCCACTATAGACGAACTCGTCTAGCTACCCGTCCAACTTCTATGTTGACCACTTCGCCTGAAATGGCTCCAATTTCCATGGATGATGGCGTTCATTTGATGAAGGAGAAGTACAAATGGCGGCTGCATTATTTCGTTTAGGGTTTTGTAAAATGGAAAATGTTGGGGTCCTTTTATAGATATTTTCAAAGTACTATTCATGTTCTAAAATTTCGAACTCCAAATGAAGCATGCCGCCTGATGTTCTACATTAAATACTCCTATTCCAAACATAATGGAACTAGTATTGGGACCCAATTTCATCATTTACAGAAGTTAGCTTTCAGAATCAAATTATATAAATTTGACTTCCTTTAATTAATTTCTACCCATTTCGAGCTCGCACGACCAAATGGTACGTCCGATTGTAATTTAATTCTTTAACATATAATAATTCACTATTATGGATCCAATGGCAATGGTTTCGTCAAATCCGATACAGTGCTTTGGAATGATAATTTCACACGTTAATTAAAACAAATCGTTATTTAGCCATTTAAATCACTTTTAATTCAATTTTTAATATTTACTATCTTCATTCTTATTTAAATAGAATTTAAATCAGCTTTCGAAATCATTTTTATTCACATTAAATTTCTATATTTGAAATTTATGTTGTTTGACATGAAAAATTAATTTTTCAATATTTGAAAATAATTAAATATTTCAAATTCAAATGACCAAATCCATAGACCGTTATATTAGAACTTTGAATTTACATGCCTATTAGTGTCACGGATGTATTATGTATCTTCAACTATAATTTAGCTATAAAATACATAGTAATGGAGTTTCCAAATTATCGTAAGCTATTGATAACGATGTGTTGATAGTTTGATTATTAATTTCAGAATTATATTACCTCAATCGTGCAATTTCAGTTAGTAAACTTGGTCTGGATAAAGCTCTTTTCACAGTTCTAAGATTTGTAAATATTTCTTATCCTTTGTATAACCACTCCCAATAATAGCTTTTGATATCACATCAGCCAAATAGTTTTGTAAATCTTCATCAATCATTATATCTTCACTTCCTTTACCATTCTTGATTTTATCTTCCCACGCTCCATCAATGTCGATGTAGACTCCACCATTAGGTTTATCATTCCCTACATATAAAGCATCATACTTAATGATTAATAATGTTTTTAGTATTGACAAATTATGAATAAATTTTATAGTATTTTACCAATATGGTATATATTCGATCATTTTCTGCATAGTATGCATCGTATTAATTTTTATTTATTTTGTTGTTTACCTAAAAATGTCGGATCACATGCTTGTAGAAATAGAGGAAGCCAGATATTCAAAGGCAGAACTCAAATGAAAAAAGAGGTATTTCCACTTATATTCTATCAATTTAAATACATTTGTGCCATGGCTTGTAGATGTTTAGGTTTTAAATTTTGTAATCCACCATTGTAATTTTTGAGGCTTGGTTTCATAATTAATCACACATTAACTTTACTTTGTAGCTTTAGGATATCTAAACTATTCTTGTTAATAATAACTTATTCTATTTATTTGTGTAGGTCTCACTATAATTTTGTGCAATATAATGAATAGAAATGACTAAAAAGGCTTACTGAAGCAATATTACAAGCTTTGTTAGAATAAGTAGAAGAGGAAAGAAGACAAATTCCCAAAGGCAAACAAGTTTAAGGAACTTATATTATGTGATACAAGTATTGTAATGAAACATGTTTGGAATACTACATATGTTATTACATTATAGAGGAATAGATTTGTGATTTATAAATATATGTAAATCAATGATTAGTGAAAATTTATTATTATGATGCTACTAAGCACATTGTCGCGTTTATCGCTGTTATTATTACAATCACTGCTATGACTATAATTACTGGATATGTTTTTGTAATTTGTACAAAGTTTCCGTTATTATGTTTATTTTAGTTTGTAGAAAGAATGCCACATTATGTGGTTGTTGCTTTTCCAACATAGGAAATCTGTACCTATTTGTATATTATCAATAGTACTTTATCATTTTTTTCCAATATAGACATTTATATATGTCTATGCATGTATATTGAATGTTATTTTGAATTGAGTAAAAGTGTTAAATGCATCGGCCCCTACTGTTTTCCAATTATTAAAGGCGGTAACAAATTCTTCTATTATGTGTATATGCTTAGGTGGCAGCATCACTATTAAGGGCATATATAAAGTACAGTTTGCCTCTAATGATTATTAGGGACCACATTTTTAAGGGAAATTCTTAAACTGCCTCCATACCTTTAGGGGCAGTTTAACATAGTAATCCACCCTACTTGTGCTAGTAGTTGCCAACGCATATGCCTCTATTTCTTTCACATTAGTTGTGTTCTTTATTCTACTCCATCTCTCCCACTCCTTTGCCACCATAACCCCATAGACTCTAGCCCATAGCCGAGCTCTAATGCACCCAAAATCAAGTACAAAACTCTTTCAAGTGTGGCACTCTGAAGTTTGTATCTTTAGATGGGGATTTAAGATATCTAGGGGAGGACTTGAACCGACATGAGAATCAAATGCTACTTCTCTCAAGTATATTCTTTAAAGTTATATATTGTTCATTATATGTTGTTCATATCATTATAACGATTTTATATATGTGATAATGTCTCCCCATAAATATTAATATATATTATATAATTAATCTACATGAAACTGCTAATTTAAATTTAAAGTTTAAAAATTAAAAATATATGTAAATATTTTAAATTCGACCATGTTTGTATTCTAATATATATACATATTAATTTTATAGATATTACATTATTAATTTTCAGTTTTAAATAATTATTTACTAATTTCAAAACCTAAAACACCTTAAAATACACACACATACACTATATATGTATAACTTTCGGCTATTAAAATTGATTAAAATATTTCTCTAACCGAAAATGCAATTTATGTAATTATAATGTGTGTATATACACATATATTATTTAATATAGCGTTTAATGTTAATATTATATATATATATATATATTCTCTTAACAAAAAAGTAGTTATTAATAAGAAAATAGCACAGTGTTTATTATTTGTAAAGGCCCGCTTTTCCGTACCCTTTGAGTCAACAACATACCACACATGTTCAATCCAAATTGAATGAAACGACGGATCTTTACGGGGTGAAAAGCAAAGTAAAGATAGAACAGAATCTCACATGAATGAAATAACATATATTATTTCAATTATAATATTTATAGCAGAAAAATTTAAAATACAATATCAAAGTCTAACCTAAATTTAGCGTGGATAGTTATAAACCTCTGTCCTTACAAATGCTAAAAAACAAAACAAATGCAATTGATGCAGCGGATAATAGAATACGTTCATATAATGACGAAGACTGTAGCTCTCCTCTAGAACTCTAAGTGTCTTTAGCTAAACATGAAACTACTCGGACCTAACCCGAACATTAAAAATACGTGGATCAGGCTTGATAAACTAGCGTGAGATACTCGAAATAATAAATGATAGTGTCATATATCAGCCTTGGAAATAACATCATTTTGAAAAGAAAGAGTATCTCATGAGACCACGCCCACACATAAACACATACGAGTTTTTACCTTATGATAACTAAAACACTTTTATATCAAAACATTTGACATTATTTCTAATGATATTCTTTTAAAAGCATTTGCAAATGAACTTATTAATCTTAGCTGAAATTGTTACATCATTAAATTCCAACATACTAGGTTTACAATCAAATCCGGAGGCACTTATCGGAGAATGGATTCCATACAAATGACAAGGTAAGGGACTACCTTCCGATAGTACCACACTTAAGGGATGCACCTATGGTCGAGATACTCAGCGCCTAAACCAACACAGAACCGGCCTATCCCTTCCTAGATAGTACCCAATATGTCATCATCCTGGTCGTTACCAACTTTTAATGAGATCCTGAGTTATACATTCACTACATACTTAGACATGTATGGAGCAATCTAACCTAATGGGAGCGACCCACTTAGCCTACTACTTCTACCCTGTTTCTATCATTATCGAGTGATGAGGCCTAAGGTAAACGGTCACCTTTCACATAATACATCTTCTTTCTTCTTTGAATGCCACATTGCCATTCCATAATCATATGACCGATTTCTACAAATATATAACCTCTAAGCTCATATGTTCAAAGAAATGTGTTAAGCTAAGAGAAGTTGCATTCTCCACCATCTTATAGATATACGGTTTATAAAGATCACTCAATGCAATTTAGAATGCAATGTCAGACATTCGTCCATACAAGTTATCCATGAACAGGACAAACTGAAAATACTCTCCTACTCCATTAGTAGTGAGAAGTCCCTACATCATAGATTTTCATAACAAAGCACTTCTGCCACCATACGATATGGTAATTTTCACCTCAAGGGATTAGTGGCAAACAACCCTACATCATGAAGATCTCCATCATCAAAATCATTTGTCTTCAAACATGTTTTACTTCGAATGTAGATTAGTTTGAAGTGGTTTTCAGATAGGAATCACCGACCTCGGTTCTCTCGAAGTTAAACATAGCTTTAAAAGGTGTTAAGTTCATATGTGGATATCAATCATCAATCAATTGCTTCATCTTTTATTTAAATCAAATATCTTTTTTAGATATATTCTTTTCAGTTTATTCCATTTTCTTTTCAAGAGTATATGGAATGATTAAGCCTCATTTATTAAATTATTTGACTTATTAAACCTCTTTAGATCTTGAGATAATTCTAATCATTTTCTCTTTTAATTAGGAAAACCTTTCCAAATCATTTATTAATCTTAACCAAAGATTTCTTATATTCAAGTTATAACTTTTAACTTAGGAAAAATATTCTCAAATCATTCATTAAATCTTAATCAAAGATTTCTTTCTTAACTTCAAATCATATTCTTGCAAATCAAAGATTTTCATAACAGAGCACTACCGCCACCTTAGATATGGTAAATTTCAGCTTCAGGGACCAGTGGCAAACAGTCCTACTTCATGAAGATCTTTGTCTTCAATATGTTTTATTTCGAATACTACTTTGAAGGGGTTTTCGGATAGGAATCACCCAAATCCGATCCTGGTTCTTCATACTAATCATCAATAATAAGATGTTGAGTTCACATGGGATTTTGAAAATTAGTTTGAAGTGATTTTCGAATAGGAATCAACCAAAGCTGATCCTGGTTTTTTGGATAGGAATTACCTAAATCTGATTATGGTCTTTCGTACTAATCATCAATAAAAATATGTTAAGTGGTTCATTAATGTTCTAATTTTTTCATTTTATCTTGGAGAAACTTAAACATGATCTTTTAGAGCATCTAGGCTTTGCTTTTGATCTGTTCCACCCCTCGTCTAAAAGATAAAGAGAAGGCTAGGTAAGTTCAGACCACTAGTTGCTCCATACCCAACCTTAGTTACTCACCTTGTTTTATCGTTTTAGCTCTCACAGGAGGGACAAATATACTAGTTGTTTCCGCAAACTCAGTTTGTTTTTATATTTAATATTCCTAACTTTTTATTGTGTTACAAATAATTTCTTTTAACCATTTATTAAACTCTTATTTAAACCACCAAATCATCTGTAAAATATTTAATTATTCTTTTAAAATCATTCACAAAAATTTGAGAAAGAATTGTTAAGTTTAAAACTACACTTCAAAGGTTATTTAAAAATGCTATGAAAAGCGTGGCGAAAAGTGTTGTAAAAGCTATATTCTTCAAAACAACTTTTATTCATTTAGAAATCCATCTTTTCAACTTAAATCTCTTTTGAAACATTTTAAAATATTTTTAGTATTTATTTATATTTTTAATTATGTAAATATTTTTATAAAAAAATAATCCCTTTTTGGATTTCGAACCACAAAACCGCGACGTATTTATAAAATTATTTTGGACATATTTTAAAATCTACTTAATGAATTCTTGATTTTCTTACTTCGTTGGAAAATTGTGGATATAATAGTCAGGAAAAATCTACTTAATGAACTGCAAAACTGGTTTCTGTGTGTGGTTATCAAGATTCCATATCATATTGGAAAATCCAATTCAAATACGAGCTTTGCGGTTTTGATTGTTTACCCAAAATAGTTGTAATGCTTTGCAAACATTTTAGCTTCCCCTTTTGGTATCATATATTTTATCCGGTATATTTTGTTTGACCTAGACCGAATATATTCCCTTAGACTTAGTCCGAGTATTGGTACCTTATTTGAAAGATTTTTCCAAAAGAATGTCATTACAGATAATATCAAATTATTTTGGTTGTAAAAGTGATTTGGTTATCATAAGATCAAAACCCATCCGTATATATCTATGGGCATTGTCTTATAAGGCACCCTTCTTTTCAAAGGTTTTGATAACATCGTCTGAGCTATACATTTAAAATTTTGAGTATCTCATATTGGTTTATCAAGCCTAATCCAGGTATTTTTAATACTTGGGTCAGATCCGAGTAGTCTCAGGATTAGCTGAAGACGTTTGGAGTTTCTAGAGGAGAGCTAGAGATCTTCATCATCGTATGGACGTATTCTATTATCCGCTGCATTTGTTTTATTGTTTGTTAGCATTTGTAAAGGCATGTGTTATAACTGTCCAAGATGAATCTAGATTATACTTTGATATATGTTTTAAAAATTTTCGTTGTAAAGATTATTGTTGAAATAATACATGTTATTACATTTGTGTGAGATCTGTTTTTTCTGTTCCATTCTATCTTTATTTTTCTTACTACCCTTAACGATCCGCTTGTTTGGGCAATTTGAGTTGGATATGTTTGGTTATCGTCAATTCAAAGGACATGGAAAAACGGGTCATTACATTTGGTATCAGAGCTTGGGTTGAGCAAACACATAGGCTTTGTTGGGGTAAGACTCGTCAGAGATAGGGTGAGTAATACCCTAGGACGAGTGACTCATTAAAGATAGGGTAAGACCGTAGAATGAGTTTGAGAGTATTATGCATGAGCGCGTATTTTTAGTAACTAGTAAAATATTTTATGTTGATTTATCCATTGAGTGATTTATGGATACGTACGTACATACATACATATGTATAAGTACATGTTGCTCTCTCTCTTAGACCGTTCTTTTGTATCTTACTAAGGCTCGTATGTATATTTATGAGAAAGAAGATATGGAAGCAGGAAACGGAAGAGGAAATCTAGATGAAGGAAGGACCACATCCAATGGAAATGCTTGACTTAATACTAAGAGGAACCAAGGTCGACATGCTAATGCTAGCCCAAATGTTGAAGCCAACGTAGGTGTTGGAAATCCACCAATAGATGAAAGGATGGTGTATCATTTGTTAGCCAATCTTTTGCAAGCTGGGGTTGCTGGTAATGTTGGGGGAGAAAATCTTATGGCACCTATTCGGAATAACTATGCTAAGTTGAGTAGAGACTACACTAGTCTGGGTGGAAAGCCGTTCGTTGGAATGGAGGATGCTGTTGAAGTTGAGAATTGGCTATTGCACTGTGAGAGGATCTTCAATGATCTAGGATTGGATGATGGGCAAAAGAGGAGGTTGGCCTCTTTGCAGTTGCTAGGGGCAATGCTTCGTTGGTAGAATAGTGTGATTGCCGGAGTTCCGGAGGAAGAACTAACATGGGTTGATTTCAGAAGGAGGTTTGAGTAGAAGTTTTTATCTGAGGTTGCTAAGTCAGCTTTGGTAAGGAAATTCATGGATCTAATTCAAGGAGAGATGTCAATAATCGAGTACGCTCCAAAGTTTGATGAACCGTCTCGATATGGATATGCTATGGTTGACACTGACATCATAAGGAATGAGAGGTTCATTCGAGGACCGAGACCTGAGCTTGCTAGAATGACCATGACCTATATCCAATAACCTTGTAGTGTGGTGGTGGAGATGGCTATTCGCCAGAAAGAGATGCTGGCTGGTTGTTGCTAGAGAAAGCCAGTGGAATCCCATGGTCCTCAGGGAAAGAAGAGGAAATTCTTTAAGAAGAAAGAAGCCAGAAAGGGGATACTACCAAGAAGGTAAAAGCTGATTTAGTGTACTTCAAGTGTGATATGAAGGTCATTATGCTCATGAGTGCCGGTCTGGCAAGGGGAAGAAGTTGCAGATAATAAGAATGTGAAGTGCATTAACTGTAATCAAGTTGGACATTATACGAATCATTACCCAGAACCAGTCAAGGTAGACATGGGGAAGGTCTTCATTGTTGGATTATCACATAAGCCTATTGCAGTAGATAAAGGAAAGACTTTTATGGAAGGTACGTTTTGATTCAGAGTATACCAGTTAGGATACTATTTGATATTGGTGCATCACATTCATTTATATCATAGTATTTGGTTGATAGGTTATGCTTAAAACCCTACATATCTTGTTTCTTCCTTAAGGGTTGCGAATCCAATAGGAGCGTATGCAACTTTGGGGATGAGATGTGACTAGTTAAAACTTGACATGTTATGTCATGTGTTTGCATGCAGTCTGTATGTTTTTGATTTCGTAGATTTCAGAATCATTTTGGGTATGGATTAGTTGAGAAGGAATGAGGCCTAGGATATTTTTCAAAGATGGGGAGATATCACTATGATACCCTAATAGTTGTAACCAAATTATATTCTCAATAGAGAATTCTGACCAGAGTAGTTGTGCTTTGCTAAGTGCAATATAAGTGGGAGAAGATCTAACTCAGGTTTGAATAGCAAGAGAGTTTGCAGATGTCATTGAGCCAGTCATGGGACTACCACCCAAATGAGCTGTTGAGTTTCCGATAGATCTTGTGCCAGGAGCTGAACCTATATGTAGACCACCTAGCAGGATGACATCGACCGAGATGAAGGAACTGAAGGTGCAGCTAGTGGATCTAGAAGGAAGGAATTTTATTAGACCGAGCAGTTCGCCTTGGGGAGCGGCCGCGGTATTCGTGAAGAAGCCAGATGGGTCGTTAATAATGTGTATCAACTTTCGTAAGTTGAATGAAAAGACGATAAAGGTTAAGTACCCTCTACCGGGGAAAGATGATCTGTTTGACCAGTTGAGTGGAGCTAGAGTGTTTCCCAGTTGGATTTGGCAACGGGTTCCATCAGTTAAGAGTGGCAGAGGACAACATTTCAGACTAGGTATGGTACATATGAGTGGTTAGTAATGCCATTCGGGTTGATGAATGTACCTGCTTTCTTTATGGATTTGATGAGATGAGTCTTCCGAGGGTATTTGGATTAATTTGTATTGGTGTTTATAGATGACAATTTGGTATACTCTAAGGATGAAAGAGAGTATGAATATCATCTTAGAGTTGTGAGACATTGAGGCAGAATCAGCTAAAGGCGAGTTTTCAAAGTGTCATTTTTGGAAGAAAGAAGTTAAGTCTCTTGGTCACGAGGTTTCATAGAAAGGATTATCAGCTGATCCAGATAAGATTGAAGCTGTGAACAGTTGGAAGAGACAGAGACAGTGACAGAGGTCAGACATTTTCTTAGACTTACTGGCTAGTACTGACGATTTATTAAGGATTTCTCGTGGATAGTAGCACCTTTGGCTAAACTTACTAGGGAGAAGGTGAAGTTTGTTTGGTCTGACAAATGCGAGGAAGCATTCCTTAAGTTAAATCATTTGTTGACCAATTCACCCATGTTAGTAGTTCCAGATGGAAACCAAGGGCTGGTTGTATATACTGATGCATGCAGCACTGGATTGGAAGCTATATTGATGCAGAAGGGTAGAGTTATAGCCTATGCATCTTGGCAGTTTAGACCGCACGAAGTAAGATATCCTAGCCATGACTTAGATTTGGCTGCGGTGATTTTTGACTTGAAGATTTGGAGGCATTATCGCTTAGAGCAGAGATTTAAGTTGTATACCGATCATTAGCCTTTAAGATATTTATTCACTCAGAACGCGTTGAATATGAGACAACAAAGGTGGCTAGAGTTTTTGTCTGCTAATAATTTTGGTATAGAATATACACAGGGGAAAGGTAATAAAGTGGCTAATGCTCTTAGCAGAAGACATCAGAATGTGGTGCTGGCTATGTTGGCAGAATGGAAGGATCTATAAGCTTTGGCCAGTTGCACAGTGCAGTTAAGATTGAATGCTAGTTCTAGTCACAGTACTTCCATGTTGTCCTGTTTAGAAGTTCGACCAGTATTGATCAAGAGAATTGCTTCTAAGCAGAAGAAGGATCCATTATTAGCCAAGAGGATTAGAAGATTTGAGGTTGGAACTAAGGTTGATAATTTGAAACATTTTTGTCTTGACTAGAGAGAATGGTTGAGAAAGAAGGGACGATTACATGTTCGAGATGTTGAGAACTTGGGGAGAGAAGTTCTAGGGGAATGTCATCGATGCAAGTTTACGATTCAGTCTGGAGGGACCAAGATGTATCAGGATATGAAGAGGAGCTTTTATTGGAAAGGAATGAAGGGGGATATTGGCTTGTGGGTTAAGCGGTATGAAAACTGTCAACAAGTGAAAACCAAACATCAGAAGCCGAGTGGGTTACTTCAGCCTCTAGAGATTCCAGTTTGGAAATGGGATTCAATATCCATGGATTTTATAGATGGGTTGCCAAGGTCAAGAAGAGGAAATGAGAGTACATGGGTAATTCTAGACAGGTTGAACAAAAGTGCCCATTTCATTCCAATAAAGTCGACCAAGATGACACCTCTTTTGGAGAAATTTTTCATGAAGAACATAGTTAGACTTCATGGAGTTCAAAGTAGCATAGTCAACAAAAGAGATGTTTTATTCACTAGTGAATTCTAGAAGAGTCTACAGGATGTGTTAGGCACTAAGCTCAAGTTGAGTACAGCATATCACCCACAGACGGATGGACAGACAGGGAGAGTCAACAAGTTACTTGAGGATTTGTTGAGTGCTTGTGTGTTGGATTTTGGTGGATCTTAGGAAGATCACCTATATTTGGTTGCGTTTTCCTATAATAATAGTTACCAGACTAGTATAGGAATGACGCCTTTGGAAGCTTTGTATGGAAGGCCATGCAAATCACCAGTATGTTGGTTGGAGAATGGAGACAGATTGGTCTTAGGTCCATATTTGGTAAGGGAGACGTCAGAGAAGATTGAGTTGATCCGAGAAAGGATGAAGAAAGCTCAATCCAGGCAGAAGAGTTACAGAGATAAGAGGCCTAAAAACCTAGAGTTGTCAGGGGGAGAATGAGTTTTTATTATGGTATCACAGATGAAAGGTGTAATACAGTTTGGGACGTCAAGGAAACTGGCACCGAGATATGCTGGTCCGTTCCAGATTACAGAGAGGATTGGAAAGCTCGCATACAGAGCACATTTTCCGGGCAGTATGATAGGTGTCCATAATGTATTCTATGTGTCTCATCTCCATAAGTATGTGCAGGATCTAGAGGCCACTATTCCTCCGATAGGGTGGGAAGATTTAGTTGTAGAGCCTAATTTAACTTTTGTTAGACAACCAGTTTGGGTTGTTGCAAGAGATGAAAAAAGATTGAGGAACAAGACAGTCAAGTTGGTGAAAGTTCAGTGGAGCGACAACGGGAATGACTGTACTTGAGAGATAGAGGATAGGATTCAAGATACTTATCCTAATCTGCTTTGAGAGTATGTCTATATTAGATTTATATAGATAATTCCTAGTCGGGTAGGCTAGTATGGGCATTAGGAGTCGTTATAAATGACTGTTATGTTTAGTATTTAGTAGTATTTAGTCCTGAATTTCGAGGACGAAATTCTTTAAGGAGGAGAGTCCCTTAATTTTTGATAACATTATCTATTAGATAAATTAAATGGAATAATGTAAATGTCAAGTGATAAAGGGATTGAGATTTGAATTAATTTAATTAAGGCCGTGCCTAATAAAATAACTAATGAGCTTAAGAATGGTTTTTGGGATAGCCAAATTATATAAGGGAATATTAGAAATTTGCCACCTATAACCCTTACCCTTATATATATTTCGTTCCTACCATTGCATTCCCATTCACATCATTTTGAAACACAACCCAAAAGCTTAAGGAAGCTCCGACCATTAAGAGAAAAAGGAATTCAATTAAGAGCTAGAGAATCAAGCTTAAAGGAATCAATCTCAATCCAATATCCTTATCCTAATCAGGATGAACAATAATTCCATCTTTATTTTTGTTTTTAATCATATGTTTTCCAATTTAAGGGTAAATTCGTTTTTATGGTGAATTGGATGAGGATATGCTAGAATATTAATTTGTTGGATTTAAACAAGATTGTTTAAAGGGAACTATACATGGTTTTAGGGTAAAACTGATTTATGTTGATGTTTAAATGCCATGGAAAAAATTTATGTTGTATAAAATACGATTTTGGAGTTGGGTTTCAATTTTGATACTTTTCCAAGCTATGGAAAGATAGTTATGAATTTTCAAAGGAAAATGTAGTTATTTAGGTTTATAAATTTCTTTCGGAAAATATATTAAGAATTTTGGTTTGGAATTTTGATATGTTAGATAACGTGATTAAAGTAAATTTCTAGAATTTTTGAGGATTTTTCCAAAGTGATTTGCTATGCAAATTAAATTATTTTAGAACAGGGATTTCTTTGCAATATTGGTTTTATCTTAATGGATGTGCTTATTTGATCAACTTAACTATGGTTCAGATCTGAAATTAGCGACAATTATCTTAGTAAAGAATTTGAAAAGTTAAGGCAATCGAGCTGGTGCTTACACGTGGAAGGTTAGTTAGAAAAAAGTTTACTTTAATTAGTATAAAACCAGGTTTACTTAGAAAAGATAGTTTTGCCTACTTTAGAAGTATCTTTCAACACAAAGCTTCCACCTCCAACCTAGTCGAAACCTACTAAGCCGAAACCAATACACAAGGTATCACAAAGATGGTACGCGGTAGATTGGAGAAAGGCGGAAGGTAGGGTGTCGAAACATAGCTTTCGAAGGGGTCGAGATCTTTGGTTTATTTTCTAAAGAAAAGCGCTTGCTTGTTTACATGGATGTTTCGAAGGACTCGAAACCAATGCTTGTGAAAGGGTATTTTAAAACAAGTTTTTAAAGTAGAGCTGCCATCTTTATAAAGAAGTAGCTTCCGAAGGAGGTACTTCGTTTTTAAAATTGAAGCTTTCGAAAGGATAGTTTCAACCAAGTTGAAACCCTTCTGTAACTTTAAGATTTTCGATGGAATTGAAGATATCAATGCTGTCAAAAGGTGCCTTATGTTTTTATAAATATTAGCCACTTCTAATAGCTTTCGAAAAGGGTAAGGGATTTCGAAGGTATTGGTTTCGAAAGGGGTTTCGAAGCCAACTTCCTATATTTTACCCAAATGTTTTATGCTTTCGAAGGGATGGTGCCCAAGCCTTCATGTTTTCCCTAATATTTTTATATGATAAAGAATGGTTTTGAAAGAGATGCTTTCACCTATATTCACTTTGACCCAAACAACATTTTAAGTATAAACCCAATGTATTCGAAAGGGGGACTTTCAATGATTTCGGAAGGGTTACTTCCAATGGTTTCAAAAGGGGTACTATCAATTGATTCTGAAGCTATGCTTCAAGTTAATACTTTAATAAAATCAAAAGGTTTCAAAAGGAGGGTTTTAAAGTATTTGAAAGGCAGGAGCCTAATGTTTTGAAGATAAATTTTAATGCTTTCGAAGGAGGTCGTCCTATGAAGTCGAAATCAAGGTTACGAAGATTTCGAAAGGTTTTGTAACCCAAACTCAAATTTTTCAAGAAAAAACCATTGCTAAATTAAAGGATTTTTTTAATGGTTTTGAGAAGAAGCTTTCCTTGATAAAATAATAGGTTAAATGGTTTAACCATGCTTTATATTAAACCCACGAGAGTGGTATTGTTATGTTATTATGTATGCTTCTTTAGATATAAATATATTCACATTATAATGGACCCATAACTGCAATTTAGGATAAAGGATAGAAGAGTCAGCTATGTTAACCCAGTAATGAATATAAATTGATTAAACTCCTAGATGAGTGGAAATGCATCTAAGAGTCAAGGAGACCAGAATATAGGATGCCTAAATATGGAAGTTGTCAGGGAGACATGTTCATAGTGATCCCATGAAAACTATGATTAGGAAGTTATTAGAGTTACCAATAGGTTCATAGTGATCCCATGAAAACTATGTTATAAAGAGTGGTTGGCAGGGGCCAATTGGTTCATAATGATCCCATGAAAACTATGTACAGATTAAGTTATTAATAGATGTCAATATGTTTCTAGTCAACCCATGAAAACTAGGATAAGAAGAAAAAATATTGGCAGGGACCATATAGGTTTCTAGTCAACCCATTAAAACTAGGATAAAGGGATAAGTTATTGGAGTAACTAATAGGTTCAAGGGAACCCATGAATCAACTAAACCCACATGAGTGGTAGTGTTAAGTTAATTGGCAGGGGCCAATAGGTTCATAGTGCATCTATGAAAACTATGAAATGGGACAGGGAGTCTATATATTTCATAAAGGTTATAGTAAGCCTATGAAAACTAATAGGTTAATAGTGACCCTAGAAACTATAAAATATGACAGAGAGTCAATTAAACAGAGGACGTGAAATTCAGTATGTTTTCACATGTTTGCATATCATCATAATATTTTGAAATGACTATGTTTTAACCATTATGGATGCAGGAGCACTGTATATGGTTTTATAAAAGTTTTAAGATAATAGTGAGGGGAAACCCATTCCGTTAAGCGGCATGATCTCACTAGATATCTAAATGATTTGAGATGGTAGGTTATTATTCACATTAGTCTTTATGTCTGACTTGAAGTTTATGTTTTCCCCTCAAACTCTTGGACATTCAATTGATTTTGAGTAGTTGGAGAGTTGAGGTTTTTAGGTACCTCATTAGATGAATAAAGCTTCCTAAGACGTGCAGGAGACATGATAGCTATTTAGAGTTCTCTTTTACTTGATTCCAATGTGTTGTTTGTAATGGAAAAGTTGTTATATTGCCTGTATATACTTTGATCATCCAAAGGGGCATCTTCATACGTCGCTCTTGGCGCATGTTGTAATAGATATATTTTTTCTAAACCTGATTTGCAATTAGGGATTATGTAATGAAATGGAAATGTTTTGAAATGGAATTTGATTTTGTTTGATGTTTTGAATTTTTTTCATATTCATGTGTTTTGGTGTATCAATGAATCTAACACCGCCGTATTTGATCGTTGAGGATTAATAATTATGGATGACTGCAGCATCCGTAGCCATCAGTTTTGGGCCTCTAAATAGGGGGATATTACACATGGTGTGATGAATTTTTGCTATTCCCTATTGTTGGACACATACTATACGATCGTTTCTAAACTAGAGGGCGAGCATATATCTATGCTTTATCATATTTCTGGTGGTTCACTAACTTTATTTGTGGACGTAAAATATGAAGAATGTTATTGTGATATTATAAAATACCAAAAGGGGATATGTATTCGACAAGGAATCCATGGTGTATGATCCCAAAATTGCAACTGTTTCGTGAGCATGTTAATGTACTTGGGACTAATTCATTTGAGGATGAGTATGAATCCTCCTTTATGCACGAGAAGTAGTATGTGTATTTATTTATAGTTGAGACATCTTCGTCTTGCTCCAGTTCTTATTATGTCTACGTAGTTGCTCAGACGTCTATGCCTCACATTACATTCATATAAGTGGAAGACCACTATAAAACTGGCTTTGTAGTTGCTGAGGCGGTAATACCTCACATCTTTAATAATTTGTGAAGTTGTATAGCCACTATAAAACTCGTTTGCATGTGCAAAATAATAATACTTTATTTTTTCTGTCAAATTGATCTACATGGAACTGTTAATTTAAATTCAAGTTTAAAATTTAAAAATATATGTAAATATTTTAAATTTCGCCATGTTTGTATTTTAATACACACACAGTAGTTCTATAAATATTATAAACAATAATTTTTAAATTTAAATGATTATTTACTAAACTTTATGTGTATATATATATAATAAACTATTTAAATTATGCTCGACATTTAAAATTAAAATAATATATAATTCTTTGATCAAAAACATAATTTTATTTAATTATATATATGTGTATATTATTTAATACAGTGATTACTTTTAATATATATATATATATATATCTGTGTGTATTCTTTTTGCAAAAAATAGTATTAACAGAAAAATAGCATGTTTATTATTTAAATGTCGTTGTTACATTTATTTTCTAATGTTGTAGACAATTATTTTGTTTTGTTAACAAAAGAAACTCTTCGGTTTTTATTCACCACCAGTTTCATTACTTACTCTTTCCTAATTTTTTCATTTCCTTCTTCCATACCCGTATTCTCATCTTCTCCACCTCGAGCTCTACATTCACCTCTATCTCATCCTCTATCTTTGTCGCTTCCTCCATCTTCATCTCGGCCTCTACCTCCACCTCCATTCCTTTTCACCACAATAACTGTTAATACACTAATATATCCTATGAAATTTGGATATTACAAAGAGAGGCTACTTTAGATTGGTGTGAGGTTATGTACAAATTACAAAACAATGGCGTCTATGACCAAACTACTTTATCAAATTGGTTCAAGTGCGTTTGCTTTATTATTGAGATATTTTTATTTGAGTTTATTTTTATATGTATAAACTCGATTACTATGTTGTATAACTTTGTGGATCTATACTATGATATTTGGTTCACTTAATTATAACTGCCTCTTTTATTTTATATCTATAGTGATTATTATATTTTATTCGACGTGCTATGAGATATACGATAGGTTCTATGATGTTTTATTTCTTTTCAACAATTGACAATCGTCTTGCATCAGCAGGACATCGCAACATCACATTATTTAGTATATTGGGTGTCAGTGGTGTGGAGTGGTTGTCACATTTGGCTATGCTTATGTCCTTAGACCCAGCAACTTTTCTTATTTCTTCACTTCAAGAGGGAATACAACAATATGAGAAAAATATAAATCACTCAATAAATTTCAATCACTCTAGAATAGATATAGAAATATGTATCTTATTGAAGATATTTTGTGGATAACTCTCTTTACTTGTCTTATTTGAAAGGATGAACAAATGTTTATATATATATGTCTGTATATATATCTGTGTGTGTGTGTATAATACATGTGCGAGGATGAAGACTGCCTTGGAGATAAGGTTGAAATATTTTCGGATTTATGTGATTTGATTTCAACACAAATTATGCATAATGGTATTTGTTTCCACATTTGTTCTCTGGTTGATTGATTCTCTCTATATATTATTCTTTTTTGTTGATATAATAAAGTCAATTAATGACTTAAATCAAGTAATTGATTATCTTTATATTATGCTTTCCACATATATCCATATTTGATTTATTGGTTAATTCAATTAATATATCTTCTTAATTTAATTGATTAGTTTTTCTACTAGGTTTTCATATTTGATTAATTGGTGAACTTTCAAGGTAGTGTAGTTGTTGATACATGCGTCGCTTACCTTAAAAGTCGAGGGTTCAATCTCATCCAACTACATGCCCTTGGGATTTACCTGAAGTATATGTTGTGGGTTTGGTGCATAATTCCTTAGAGTTAAAAGCAAAGCTTGGTTCCCTATGTCTTAAAAAATATATTTGATTAGTTGGATGAATCAATTAATATCTTCTACCTTCTAATATTTTAATTATATTTCCAAATTTAACACCATCTTCAACTCTATCCCCATCTTCACCTCAACCTCAGTGTCTCGGTTCCTTTCTAACAAAATAATTATTAATATACTAATATATTCTAATAACTTTAGATATTGTGAAGAGGGGCCACTATTGATTGGGAATGTTAGGATGGGTGTGAGGCTATGTACATATTACGAAAAATGGCATCTAATGACCACATTGTTTCACCACTTTGAAATGAAATTTATGGATTAGGAAGCATACTCACATTTGAACTTTCTAAAAATTCACCTTCTTGGAGAAATTGGTTCCGCCTGATATCAATCATGTTAGGAGACAAACATGTAGCGAGCTCCAATATTCCTATACGAGTCGTCCACCACTGCTTATCTTTCTAGCTCGACAGGAAAAAGGGGTGTTGTCACTCTCACTCATTGATAAATTGAACTCTAATGGGCAACATGTAAGTCTTATATACTTTAGTTTTGACTCATGGAATGTTTATGTCCACTCTCTCTATTAGCAGGGCCGGCCCAAAGAGCAGCCCTCCAAGCCCACGGGCTGGGGTAACCTGCTGGGCCAGGGAAAAATTTATTAAAATTTAAATTATAAGCTAACCAAATAGGAATTATCAGTAACAAATTTTCCCCATTAGCAGTTTTGGTAAAGTGGTAGTCCATATGTTAGCATCCATGTGTGCTGGGTTCAAATCCCGTTAGGTCAATAATATTCTGCATGAAAATTTTATTCACTATATATATATATTGGGCTACGGCGGTGAATTGACTAGGCTGGGCCTGTCTGTTGGGGAACCGTGTCCAAATTATTTCGCCAAGAAGTTATTCAACATTTGTCTCGAGACCCTTAAGGTGGAGTTCATTACTTGGCCCATTGATAGAACATTGTAGTCTTCAAAATTCATCTTTTGTTGTGCAACTGCAAGTTATTTGAAATATAAATTAATTTACATGACATTGTAGGAACCTCATGCTGAAGTATCATCTCCAGCCTCTGCCATAGTCGTTCAAACATACCTTGTGAATAGTATGATAGCCTATGATTACCGTTCTTTTGATTCCAAGTACAAGCCATATACTATTCCATTTATCCGCGTTGATGATTTGGCTGCATTATTTCCTTATTAAAAGTATTGTTTGCAAAAATAAAAATTATGCAGATATAAGGGTATGATCAAACATTTCTTGTTACATTCAAAATTTGACAAAATTGAGAAAACTAATCTTCAAATTTGTACCTTATTCTTTTATAGTAATATAAGTTGTAATAGATTGGCATGCATTATTATTTAACATTTTGTTTGAAATAAGTTTCTTAGCCTTAAGTACGATATTAACATGGCATATAACAACTTTCATTTTTTTATTCCTCCATTGTTTACACTCTATCAAGGTCCTATAGGTTAAGCAATAAGTTAGTGGTTAGTTACTGTTAACATCCCTTGCATATTTACTAATGGAAAATGATGCTATGTATTTCAGAGAGGTAAGGATGGTGCTGTAGTTTGGTCGAAAAGGGACAATTTTTGTATTCCAAATGAGAAGACAATACAAGGAACTTGTACACCAGAGAATGTGAGTTGACCACATATTGGCTATGATTTCTTACCTTGATTTATTTATTTATTACCTCTGTAAATATGGATAAGAGGCAACAATAGATTAAGAATCAAATATACAAATAAAAACTTCATCTGTAAGTGCTATACAATAGTTTAATTGTTGAAAAACATGGGAATCCATATACTTAATTGTGCTGTAATGACCCTGAGTTTTCGAATCCGAAAATCCCAAATAATTAGAGAAAAGTAGAAAGACATAGAAGAAGAAACATGAAACGGTACTCAAAATCTCACATTCATAGCGGATCAAAATATAATATTAAATAAAATAATAGTTATACAAAGAAGAACTGTATCTGTTAATTTACATCAATACATCAGAGTTACAACCGTTACTCAAAATTTAATAAATAAAATTAACTTGTACCAGAAATATAAATAATAATATACAAACGGAATACTCCATACATCCTACCATCCAACTCGTCTCCTGAACTCCAGAACGTCCTAACTTGAAATCCTGTAATACTCGGTCTGACCCGAGCATTACATCAAAGTAACACCCGGGTCAGGCTGGAAACCAGCAGGAGTAAACCCATGAAATTTGAAATTCTAAGCTTTAAACATAATTGAAATCCCAGGTAACTCGTACCTTACTACGAGTTCATAACTAGTTATGGTCAACACTTACAAATCAATCCCTAAGTAACTTTATTTAGTTTTAAATGCTTCAATCATTTGAATTATTCCATTTCGGCCTATTGATTTCACATATCATTCTATAAAGAATCATTGTATGCTACAGATCGAAGTGGGTTACTGATACCCGACCTCGGTCTCTTTGAATTCAATACCATCTTAACCCAAGTTATTCAAGTGAAATACAATTCAACATTAAATACATGATGTCACTTTTTACACAACAATTCATCATCGATAGATAACCACATTATCACTGTCCACTTAAACATATCATGTCATAAAACACATCATATCAGAGATATCAACCAATTCAAGGCATTTAACATCATTCAATCACTCCTAAGCATGATTGATCACTCCCAAAATTAATTCAATTTAGCTTTAATTAAATTAATTACTAACTTTAATCATTTAGATTACCTTTACTTAACATTAATTAATTACAAACCAATTAATTAATCATCCTTTAATTATCCATCTTGATTAATCACCCTTGGCTAATTACGTTTAATTAAAATAAGTAATTAACTCTTAATTAATTACACAAATTAATTAACCTTCACCTATCACATTAAATAATCCCTTAATTACACTTATAAAGTAAGTAACAATGATTTATTTCATTTATCCTTAATTAATTACTCAAATTAATTATCCTATAATCATTTACATTGATTAATTATTCTTTAATTAATCACACTCATTAACTAACTAACCCTTGGTTAGTTTCCTTAATCAATCAACCCTTAATTAATTAATCTAAGTAATTAATCCTTAATTACTTCCATTAAGTAATTTCCCTTCAATTAATTACTTCATCAAGTAATTATCTCATTGGTTAGTTATTATTTAATTAACCTTTAATTATTAGTTAATTTAACCTTTAATTACTAATTAAATTAATTAATCCATAAAAAATTATCATTTAATTAAGTAATTTATCTCTAATTACTTAATCAAATTATCCTTAATTACGAATTAATTAATCTCTAATTAATTAACTCAATTACTTAATTAATTAATCTCTAATTATAAATTAATTAATCTTGATTAATTAACTAATTAATTATTAATTATAAATTAATTAATATCTAATTAATTAACTATAAATCTTAAATATTAATTAATTAGACATTAATCATTAATTAATTAAACTAATTAATTACTCTTAATTTCTTTATTAATTTAATTAATCATTAATTATCAAAACCTTAATTAACTTTAAGATAAATCTTTACCTTTTTAATTAACACTTAAATACATTTATAAATTAAGTTTTAAAATAACTTACAAATTTAACTCAACAAATTCAAGCTAAAAAATTATATCACTCCTTAAATCCATTATTTAAAAATTTTATTATGTAAAGAATTTGATTTAAGAAATCGATTTAAATTAGGTTTATTTTAACTTCGAAAACTTGCTTATTTTTAAATTAAAAACTTGTTTTGAAATCTTGCTTTGGATTCCACCCTATAACTCACACGAGTCCTACCCGAGTACTACCTCTTCTCTTTATATATATAATTTTAAAAATTTTAGATAAGTTTAAAAAACGGAAACACGTTGCACTTACATACAACTTCCCGAGTCCTTACTCGAGTAAAACTCGAAATTTCCCCAAGTTAAACCCTTCTTCCCATAACAAAGCTGAAACCTCAGATCCATGTGCACATGCACAGGTCGACGCTGGTGCTCCGGCCACCACCACCATCGCCGATGAGTCATCGGTGACCATCCCCCTTAATCTCGACAACAAGATTGAAAGTTCGAACTCGAAATCAATTTCGAGCTAAATGAACCCAACCTGGAACCACTTCTTTGACAAACTCGCCTTGCCGACGACCACTCCGACCACCATCATCGACGCCACCAAGACCCTAGTTACATCTGACCGTCCTCTGTCCTTTCCCCTACGACCGATCACGCTCGATTCAACGATGATGCCACATCTGCCACCACAATGCTCAAGAGATTCACCAGATATTTTTCCATCGACCACCCTATTATCAACTTCCTCCAGCCTCAACTATGGCAATCATCTCCTCCTATATCGCCAGCAATCGACAGTTATCCCAAAACTGATCAACTTGCAATAGCTCGCAATTTACAAGTTCATGATTATAGTTTTAAAAATCATCATTTTCCATAACAATTCAGATTATAAACTTGAATCCAGGAATCACTTAAGTCGAAATTTCAATATGATTTGAACCTTACTGTACTTCTTCCTATCTATTAATCTAGCTACTGATTTAGCCTAAAATTATTTTTAAAGTTGATAACATGATATAACAATCAAGTTTTGTTTATACACCATTTCCTAAAGAATATCAGGGAAAGAGAACATGAATTTTTTTCAAATCTTAAATCCTGAACAACAGGAACACAACAAATGTTCTGTAAATAGACATGCTCATCCATTCAATTCATATACACACACACACACACACACAGATATATAAATTCATATTAATCCATCACATGAACATTTATCATACTACACTTTAAATTTTCAGCATGCAACAAGATTTTTAAAATAGATTTGAGTTTGTTCACTCACCTTGTGTTTGAACAGAAGAGGGTTTTAAAAAATCTGGAACTTGGGTTTTTAAATTTTGAAAATGATTTTGATCAAAACTTTATTGGTTGCTTGATCTTCAGCTCATTTGAAATGATCTGGTCTTCTTTAGTTGCGTTGAACTTGAATCCTTATGTTTGCCTGCTTCTAGATTTGAGATTGTTTCAGTTTAAAATACTTTGAATTTTAATCTGCTCAAGTTTGGTGCATCAGGATGTTTTTTCTTTTTCTTTTTTTAAAACTGAAACTATTTTTATTTGTAATTTACTCCAATCTAATGTTCGAACAAAATGAAGGAAAAATAGGAAGAGAAAGGAAAGTTGATATGTATATATACTTGAATTTATTAAATTTGAAAACAAAAGAATTAGGTGACACTTTTTTTATGCATGGCATAAATTACTTACATTTGTTGAATGGTATTTTAAAATTTTACATTTGTATTTTTTTTACGGTTCATGGTTTCATTTGTTAACTTATTTGTATAAATGTTTTAATATGTTTTTTTATAAATTTCCTTTTTTTCCTTGTATAATCTTTTTAAAAGAAAATGAAACCAATTATATTCTTAATAAAATTATATAAAAATATATTTTTAAATCCAAATTTTTTAAGAGATCCACCCTTTGAATTTCAACTTCAAATTCAAATTTAATTTTAAAATCCAATTTAGAATCAGCTTATATATATATATTTAAATAAATACATATTTAATTTGAATTCTTTTTCTATTTAAAATCTTCTTATATATATACAAACAATCATTATTATTTGTTTTTAAAAGAAAAATTTATCAATTTTAAGTAATTATATTAGGAGATTATGAAATCAATATTTTCCCAGATATGAATATTAATTCTCATATTTATTTGTTTCAACTTTAACAATTTGTATTTTAATAGTTAAAATAAGCATTTCTATTAATTAACCTAGTTAATTATCAACTAACAGATATTCAAAATCCGAATTATCACATTCCTCCCCCCTTTGAATCTTTTCGTCCTCAAAAAGGAACAAAGCCAGAATCTATTCAATACTCAAAATCGGATAAATTATTCTTTGATTATTTTTAACACTTTTAAAATCCACATAACATTATAAAATAGTCTTATAAAAATACTTTTTATAACTCGATGTTTCCACAAGTCCATCCTCATTCTCATAGAAATTTGGTTATACGTTGATTAGGCGTAGGACTGAAAATCTATAAATACTTGGTAAACCCATTTCAACACCCGGTGAAAATACTTGAAAAATAGTTTTATTGAAAATGTTTTCTACATTTTCGAAAATAGGGGAAACATCTTTGGTGAGAATGCTCTGGAAATCATCACCCCCATCTGTGGTCGCAGTTAACATGATGGTTACGTTGCCATCCTGGAAAAATCCATAGTTAACTGTAGGCACTCCGTGCCCCTCGATTACACCATGGAAACCGCTACAGATCGCAACTACATTTGGGTTGCTATCACAGCAAAAACCCATACAACTGTAGGTATCAGCGCCCTCGAATTTCGCTGCCAAAAGATTGAAACTTCTCCACTCCACTCGACCATAGATCGCTGTCTACGATGTTATGTTGCCATCCCGACAAAATCAAACGTAGTCTGTTGACACTCACCTCCACACGATTTCCGCTATGGTCCACAGTAGATATCAGTGACATCGAATTACACTTTCATCACAACATAACCCAAATGCCTCTATAGGCATCAATGCCCTCGACTTTTGCTACCCAATAATCCTCAGGAACTTCATTCTGTCCGGACTTCCTCACAGGATCCACTTTAGAGCTTTCCCCCTTTGAGGCCCAAGGCAGTACCAACCTATGATACTCCTGAGAAGTTCATTTCAAGGGAGCGCCTTTTCTCCAGAGCCATTTTCAAAACACTTCATACTGTATACATATAGTATCTTCCAAATCATACACCTAGTATGAATCCCATATAAATCTACTTTCTCAAAGTCGATTATCCCAAAATCAATAATTCTCAAACTAGGCTTCCCAAATTTCCAAAATTGATTTTTTCCATAAATCAAAAGCCTTTCCAAATCCATAGGTTCCAAAAACCTTTCCTCAAAATTATTCTCATAAGAACCTTCATATATATATATATATATATATATATATATAACTTTGAAAATCTTTGGATCACTTCATACTTGTATAAATTCCTTTTTTTATACTTCAAATACTTTTCAAAAACACTTTTCTTCGGGCAATAGATTCAACATGGGAAGATTTATCTTATATAACAAAGATATATAAATTTGTTTTTTCCAAATCAAATATTCAAATTTGACTACTCTTTTATAAATTTATTAACCACATTACTTTTCTTCATAAAGTGAACCTTTAATCATAGAAATATCCAATTTCATTTTATTTCATCATATATTTCACAAAATATACTATTCATTTCAAAAACCATTTTACAGTTCTTATCCACACATTTTCAATATCAATTTCATTCAAATCCGTACGATGTACATATAACATTTGTATACAATTTCAAATTTGATCGCTCACTTGATCACACAATTTCACTTCCGTACTAGTATCATCCACCCGACTTCCTAATGCGAACTCAGATCTGGTTTCTTAGTTAGAAACCATCATTCTCCTTGCATAGTCATAACTATGATAGAGAATTTCCAAAACCAATCAAAAACCCATATCCAGGTTCACCGTCGAAAATCAAGTGAAAAATCCCAACTTGGATCAATACACTATCTCGAAATTCTGTGCTCTTTTTTGGATCAAATCACTATGTTAATAGAATAATATACGTACATTCTACGTATTTATCTTCATTGATTATTAGCTAAATCAATATTCTTTTCTATTCACCTCCCTTTCTGATTTCTATTCACTTATTCACAGTTGCCCCAATCCTTATTTGGATTATCACTTCAATTCTTATCTCAATTGGTAATTAAGCATAAACAGTTTGCACTCTGACCACCTTATATTTAGAAAATATCTTGAAAATATTAAAAATAGACAAGTAGTTGAAAAATAATTATTAGTTTGTAAAATATCTGTAAAATAGTTAAGTAATTGTAAGTTAGTTGGAAAATAGTTAAATATTTATAGAAATTTTAAATAATTGCAAAATAGTTGTAAAAAAGTAATTAGTTTATAAAACAGTTGTAAAATAGTTAAATAGTTCCAAAAGTAGTTATAAAATAAGTATAAGATAGTTTAGGGTTTAAAAAGAAAGTTTGTAGATATAGTAAATAGCTTGAAAAAATAGGTTTATATTAAATAATTTATTTTGAAAATAGTCTAGAGCCAAACTGTTCAATTCCCAATCTCCATTCCCATTAGTTCAATTTAAGTTTCCACTTCCATTTAAATTGACTCAATTCCAATTTAAATAACTTCAATTTCCATTGAACTTGATTTAACCCAATTCAAGTTGAATTAATCTTAATTTCTTCCCACATTCCAATCAAATTCCAGTTGAATTTTAAACCTATTCATCATTAATTACAATTCCAAATTATTCAAATCAATTTGGACTAATTTCAAATTTAACCCACTTCAGTTCCAAATCATTACAATCCCTATTTGAACTAATCCCAATTCCAATCTCCACTTTTTAAATCATCTCGAATTATATAAATACGAGTTAAATTTTCAAATGTTGATTTAATTCCCTTAAATCAAATTAACCTTTACTTTTAATTTAACAATCCAAGTCCTTACATAATTTAAATTTTGAGTCCAACATTTTAATATTTATTCAAATTACTTTTACTTACTTATCTCAAGTTTTTAAGTAAAAGTTCAGAACCCCTTAAACATTTAATTCTGAGTCCAATTTTCCAACTTCTATTTTAAATTATCTTTACTTCTTCATAAACTTATTTCTAGGTTCAAATAATAATTCAAATCCTTTTTAAACAATTTAATCTTTGAAATCCAATTTATTACCCAATTTCAATTTTGAAACCAATCCTTAATAATTTAAATTTCCAAGTTCCTTTTAAACATTTAAATCTTAAATTCAAAGTGATTTCATTTTCCATTTATATCAACAATGGGTATATGTATTATTATCCGTTTCTTTATTCATTTTAAACTACACAATTCACAATTTCAAAATTATTGATAATAACAAGATGATATTAGGATAAATAAACATCCAATTTATATAAAAACATCCATCTATAGCATTCACTACCCCTTCCCAAATCTCAAACCTGTTTGAGGTTATACACCCTTCCAAACAACCCATTTAACTTCCTTAAGTTAAATCTCAATTTCATCTTGAAATTTCCAAATCAGGTTGTTCATTTAAACTTATTTAACTCCCTCTAAGTTAAATTCAATTTAATCCCGTTAACCTTACTCAAATTTGAATCCTCCATTTCAAGTTTTAAATTTCATATTAATATCCAATCCCATTTATAAACTTATCACTTTGGGTTGTCACATCACATTCCAAGTAAAAATTTAAAACTTAGCACTTAGAGTTTATTTCAAATCATCTTTGATATATTATGTATATCTCTCATATATACATTTATTTTCCTTTGCACAACAAGTTATACTTAAATTTTAAACCACCTTTGGTTTTAATTCAAAACAAATTTCTTATTTTAATTCAAAACAAATTTCTTCAAAATTTTCAAACAACTCTTATTTAAAAATAAGATTGCATTCAAAAATTCTAAATAATATTATTTATTCTTTTAACACTTTGAAACAATTTCAAACATTTCCAGACTAGGAATTCTAAACTTCACAATCTAAAACCATTTTAATTTACAAGTCATACTTATCTAAATTGTTACTTTCTTAACACATTTCATTTTGCTTTATTAATGTTTTCTAGAAAACAAACATCCCATTATTAAACACAATAACCATTCTATTTTCTGGTTTGAAACCAATTCTAATTCATCTTACTCGTATAGTTCACTTTATCCAGTTCCTATTTGGATGGATATATATATACACACATATACATATACATATACATATATATATATATATATATTCATTACTTAATTATTATCCAATTTCACTATCCAACAACCAATTATTGCTTTATACATAAAATATAAACTTTTATAAAAATCATTCATTAAAACCATTTTTAAAACCTTTATATAAGAAAATAACAAGTACGCTCTCATACACACACACACACAGAGTACTCATCTTAGGGTACCATTGACTCTATCCTTAATGAGTAAACCCACCAGAGCCAAGGTTCTCGCTTAACCTTCAGCTCTGATACCAAATGTAATGACCCATAGTTTTTGAATCCGAAAATCTCAAATAATTAGGGAAAATTAGAAAGAGATAGAAGAAGAAACAGGAAACAAAACTCAGAATCTCACATTCGCAGCGGATCAAAATATAATATTAAATAAAATAACAGTTATACAAAGAAGAACTGTATCTATTAATTTACATCAATACATCAGAGTTACAACCATTACTCAAAATTTGATAGATAAAATTAACTTGTACCAGAAATACAAACAATAATATACACAGTGGAATACTCCATACGTCCTGCCATCCAGCTCGCCTCCTGAACTCTAGAACATCCTAACATGGAAATCAGTAATACTCGGTCTGACCCGAGCATTACATCAAAGTAACACCCAGGTCAGGCTGGAAACCAGCATGAGTAAACCCATGAAAGTTGAAATTCTAAGCTTCAAACATAATTGAAATCCCGAGTAACTCGTACCTTACTACGAGTTCATAACTGGTTATGGTCAACACTTACAAATCAATCCCTAAGTAACTTTACTTAGTTTTAAATGGTCCAATCATTTAAATTATTCCATTTTAGCCTACTGATTTCACATATCAATCTATAAAGAATCATTGTATGCTACAAATCGAAGTGGGTTTAGGTATTTACTGATACCCGACCCCGGTCTCTTCGAATTCAATGCCATCTTAACCCAAGCTATTCAAGTGAAATACAATTCAACTTTAAATACATCACATTAAATAATTACACAAATTAATTATCCTTCACCCATCACATTAAATAATCCCTTAATTACTCTTATAAAGTAATTAACAATGATTTATTTCATTTATCCTTAATTAATTACTCAAATTAATTATCCTATAATCACTTACATTGATTAATTATTCTTTAATTAATCACACTCATTAACTAACTAACCTTTGATTAGTTTCCTTAATCAATCAATCATTAATTAATTAGTCTAAGTAATTAATCCTTAATTACTTCCATTAAGCAATTTCCCTTCAATTAATTACTTCAAGTAATTATCTCATTGGTTAATTATCCTTAATTAATTAACCTTTAATTATTAATAATTTAACCTTTAATTACTAATTAAATTAATTAATCCTTAACAAATTATCCTTTAATTTTAAGTAATTAATCTCTAATTGCTTAATCAATTTATCTTTAATTACGAATTAATTAACCTCTAATTAATTAACTCAATTACTTAATTAATTAATCTCCAATTATAAATTAACTAATCTTGATTACTTAACTAATTAATTCTTAATTATCAATTAATTAATCTCTAATTAATTAACTATAAATTTTAAATATTAATTATACCTTAATCATTAATTAATTAACTAGTTAATTACTCTTAATTTCTTTATTAATTTAATTAATCATTAATTATCAAAACCTTAATTAACTTTAAGATGAATCTTTAACTTTTTAATTAACACTTAAATACATTTATAAATTAAGTTTTAAAATAACTTGCACATTTAACTTAACAAATTCAAGCTAACAAATTATATCGTTCCTTAAATCCATTATTTAAAACATTTATTATGTAAAGAATTTGATTTAAGAAATCGATTTAAATTAGTTTTATTTTAACTTTGAAAACTTGCTAATTTTTAAATTAAAAACTTGTTTTAAAATCTTGCTTCGGGCTCTACCCTATAACTCACCAGAGTCCTACCCGAGCACTTCCCCTTCTCTTTATATATATATATATATATATATATATATTTTAAAACTTTAGTTAAGTTTAAAAACAGAAACATGTTGCACTTACGTACAACTTCCCGAGTCCTTACTCGAGTAAAACTCGAAATTTCCCCGAGTTAAACCCTTCTGACCAAAACAAAGCTGAAGCCTCAGATCCATGTGCATTTGCATAGTTCGACGCTAGTGCTCCGGCCACCACCACCATCATCGATGAGTCACCGATGACCAGCACCTTTAATCCCGACCACAAGATTGAAAGTTCGAACTCGAAATCAATTTCGAGCTAAATGAACCTAACCTGGAACCACTTTTTTGACAAACTAGCCTTGCCGACGACCACTCCAACCACCATCATCCAAGCCACTAAGATCCTAGCTACATCTGACCATCCTTTGGCCTTTCCCCCATGACCGTTCTTGCTTGATTCAACGCCGCCGCCGCATTTGTCATGAGAACAACCCCGACTCAAACCTAGGTCTGAACCCTAGTTCACCTTCGTTCAGCCACCACAGTGCCCAAGAGATTCACCAGATATTTTTCCATCGACCACCCTACTATCAATTTCCTCCAGCCTCGGCTACGGTAATCATCTCCTCCTGGATCGCCAACAATCGACAGTTATCCCAAAACTGATCAACTTGCAATAGCTCGCAATTTACAAGTTTTAAAATCTTGACTATAGTTTTAAAAATCATCATTTTCCATAACAATTCAGATTATAAACTTGAATCCAAGAATCATTTAAGTCGAAATTTTGATATGATTTGAACCTTATTGTGCTTCGTCCTCTCTGTTAAATCTAGCTACCGATTTAGCTTAAAATTAGTTTTAAAGTTGATGACATGATATAATAATCAAGTTTTGTTTATACACCATGTCCAAAGGAAGATAAGGGAAAGAGAACATGATTTTTTTTCAAATCTTAAATCCTAAACAACAAGAACAGAACAAATGTTCTGTAAGCAGATATGCTCATCCATTCAATTCATATGTATATGTGTATATATATAGATGTATAATTCATATTAATCCATCGTATGAATATTTATCATATTACACTTCAAATTTTATGCATGCAACAAGTTTATAAAATAGATTTGAGTTTGTTCACTCACCTTGTGTTTGAACAGAAGTGGGTTTTAAAAAAAAATTGGAACTTGGGTTTTGAAATTCTGAAAATGAGTTTGATTAAAACTTTATTGGTTGCTTGATCTTAAGCTCATTTGAAATGATCTGGTCTTCTTCAATTGAGTTGAATTTGAATCCAAATGTTGGCCTGCTTCCAGATTTGAGATCATTCCTGTTTAAAATGCTTTGAATTTTAATCTGCTCAGGTTTGTTGCATCAGGATTTTTTTCTTTTTTTTTAAACTAAAACTGTTTTGATTTGTAATTTACTCCATTCTAATGTTTGAACAAAATGAAGGAAAAATAGGAAGAGAAAGGAAAGTAGATATGTATATATACTTGAATTTATTAAATTTGAAAACAAAAGAATTAGGTCACACTTGTTTTATGCATAGCATAAATTACTTACATTTGTTGAATGGTATTTTAAAATTTTACACTTGTATTTTTTTTAATGATTCATGGTTTACATTTGTTAACTTATGTGTATAAATATTTTAATATGTTTTTTTATAAATTTCCTTTTTTTCTTATAAAATCTTTTTAAAACAAAATGATATAAAACCAATTATATTCTTAATAAAATTATGTAAAAATATATTTTTAAATCTGAAATATTTTTAGAGATCTACCCTTTGAATTTCAATTTCAAATTTAATTTTAAAATCCTATTTAGAATCAACTCATATATATATATATATATATTTAAATACACACATATTTAATTTGAAAAAAAATAATTTTTTTCTATTTAAAATCTTCTTATATCTACATTTATAAATAGTCATTATTATTTGTTTCTAAAAGAAAATTTTGTCAATTTTAAGTAATTATATTAAGAGATTATCAAATCAATATTTTCCCATACATGAATATTTATTATCAGATTTATTTGTTTCAACTTCAACAATCAGTATTTTAATAGTTAAAATCAGTATTTCTATTAATTAACCAAGTTAATTATCAATTAACAAACATTCAAAATCTGGGTTATCACATGTGTTGAGCATACTTTTAAAAGTTATATCATGTATTCAGGCAATTATTTTAGAAAAGAATATAAGAGTAACGAATTTCAGTTTATATCATTATAAAAAGATGAGATTTAATTAAAAAATAATTATTAAGTTGACAAGGAGAAGAGTTTCATGTTAAATGAGAGAAAATAAATAATTATATTCATGCTAGCTTATATTTTCCACAAATTACCATTGATGATCGACTTAAAATTGATCGGTTTGATGGGCTTAATATTTTTTTGCCTACACATTATGTGGATAACCGTTTTGCATTATGTATTGTTTCTTTCAACTACGATGGGCAGCAAAGACAAAATGGTATATAGATAAGATAGATCAGATATTATGATTAGCCAACAAATGGATGGTACCGAATGTATAAATTATATTTAATGAAACTTTGTAGAAAAAATAATATGCACACCTCATATATCGTTAGCAAATATTTTGGATTATATTTTGTCTAATTTTATATAGTTTAAAATATATTCATTTCATTGGTTAGAAATTTGGCAGGAGGAGGGGTTAAGGGGCTAATTCAATTTTGTATGGTATAAATCTTATTAACATTGTGGATTATCCAGCAATCAGGCAAAATTTAAATGTCGTAGCATGTTTAAAACAATAAGCTAATAAACGCTATGGAAAATAACTAACACTTCAATATAAATGGTCAAATTGGTTTTTTAATAGCGTTTTCCATTTGTTGTTACAAATTTTGCTTCTAAGACAGCATGCCGTTAGATAATGTTTCTAATGTCCCTGTGATACCTGTTACATCCTTTTCTCAAACGTCGTGAAAAGCAATTTATGGTGTAGTGCGACCACCGAGCGACTATAGTTGAGTCTAAGTTGAAGTATTGGAAGTGAAACACTATCCAACAGTGAATTCTTCTCCTCAGTTGTATGAGGTTAGTATCAAGGTCAATCGTAGCAACTAAAAGTCAAAATCTCTGACCAGTGGTTAATAATAAATGTTATTTTTTTTGGCAAGGCCAGCCAGTTTTTATAGTGGGCCGTCCACTTTTTATTACGAACGTAATAAAAATTAAAGTACAGGAGTAAGGTAGAGGCACCTTAACTACTATAAAAGAAAGAAGAAAATACAGCACAGGAGTGTGACAGCTAGTCACAACTACTAAAAGTAACTAACAAGACTAGGTCATCTCCGAAGAGGGAGAGACACCAGCAACTTCATCCACCTGGGTAGAAACATTCCCAAGTAAACCAAAGTAAGGGCGAAACATGACTGCAAGAGAAGGATCATAAATCACAGCGTCAGAAGAGTAAACAAAAGATCGATCCCAGGAAGTATCAGCTAACACGACGGAATTAACCCCAGCATACGAACCGTCCATGTCAAGAACCAAGGAGTCACCAGAAGTACTATAATATAGGCATCGAAGGTCCAATAGATTGTCAGAAACAAATCTAAAATAAGAATTATCCATCGGGTTGAAACGCATGTCAGATCGGAGATCAACCCAACAACTCTCAGACTCGGCCCAAACAACATGAGGCAGAAAGGTTCCAGCACTTCAAGGGCATCAGTAGTAATATCACCAGGAACTATAGATGAAGGGCGAGCAAGAGAAGGCGGCGGATCAGGGTCAGATAAAGGTTCAGCAGGGGGACGAGCAACCTGAACTTTGGGAACCCATTTCCTGAGCGGAGGCCAAGGAAGAGGGATCTTAGGTGGTGCAGAGGAAACAGATGAATGCGAGCAGGAAGTATCCAAGTGGCCGAAGGAGTGACAGATGGTACAAATGTCAGGGACCCATCCGTAACGAACACGAACATCCACCACGTGACCCACAGCAAGCTGAACAGGAATGGAGGATGGGAGAGGCCTAAAGGGAGTAATCTCAATCAGAGCTTCAGTGTACACTATCTTATCACGCACTACGGTATTAGAATCAAAACATTTTAGTTTACCAACATTGCAAGCGAGCCAGTTCAAACCAAGCAGCGGTTGGAGAGCAGAAGGAATATGTGAAAAATAAACCCAAATAGAGATAGAGAGAACTTGCTCACGGGCACTTGCTACAGTTGGAGTCCAGGGAGTAATAATAAATGGTTTCCCATCGAAAAATGAAGGCTCAGCTTCAAGAACACGACTCCGATCCTCAGGGGAGGAGAACAACAAGAAGTACATGAAGTCAACCAACTTAACACGTAGGTTACCACGCAGTCGCCAGGCCTTACGATAAACAGCAGATGCGTCAAGAAGGCTATGCTTAGGGTCCAAAAAGAAACCAACCAAATATTCTGACCAAAAGTCGATACCAGCTTGCAAAACATTTAGAGGAGGGATCATCACTCCATTTTCCTCGACAATATCAAACTCAACTGGTTCATAAACACCAGCATTATGGGGTAACGATTTAAAAAGTGATGACCATGATTTTGAATTAATTGTGGCAGGTGCAGCTGGACAAACCTCTAAACCAACAGAGGTCGCAAGAATTGGACCAGGAGGTGGAGAGGCAGTAATCAAAGAATCACCAGAACTCAACACAGTGAGATTGGGAACATTTTCCTCAAGAGCATTCTGTCGAACAACTGATGTGCAACGAGCACAACAACAAGATATATCAACATAAGAATGATGCATTAACTCACATCCCAACACCACAGAGACACCACTATTAGCAACAGTAACAACTCCTAAGTCAACATCATTAGCACCAAACCAGCAACGACATTATTCACACCCGAAGGCACTGGAATGCATGAATCAAGATCATCAAAGGTCCTCAACTCAACAGGTCGCAAACCAGGGCTAACAATAGGAGCAATGATCGTTGACATCACTGTAGGCAGAGGAGGATACTCGTCATCAGTAAGCGAAGGAGGCATCGACACAAAATGCTTGAACACTCTTCCAGATCTAGTAGCAGAGAGCGAAGAGGGAGGAACATTGGGGAGGAAAGGATGACGAGGGGAAGGGCAATGCATAGGAAAGGAAGGAGCGGCAGGGGAAGAAGGCGATGGAAAAGACGAACGAAGATGAGGAAGGAACCTACCAAGAAGAGGAAGACGGAAACATGCATTTGTTCGTACAGAGGGAGGCCATTAAACTGGAATTAGTTTTCGATGCCTATATTATAGTACTTTGTTCGTACAGAGGGAAGAAATGTTATTATTGAACCAAACACTTTGTTTATGTATTAACCAAGTTGAATATGGATGTTATTGTAATTTTGACAAAAACCAAATTTCGTAAATTGTAAAGTGATACGGCGTTGACAAAGAGAATTGGTGTATATAACCTTTGCTAAAATGGTATCACTTAAACTTGTAAATTAGATTTTATCAATGAGATTTTTATGCAATGAGTTACATAAGATGACATGTGAACATTAGTGTTCTAATTGTTTAAATATTAATTCCTGATTGAATTCACACTAGTAAGTCGCACAACTGAATTCATTTCATTTTGCAAAACACTTCTCGATTTAATTAGTTTATAAAGTGTTTTACATTTATTGAATTAACAAATATTTAAAGAATCTTTTGTTGGGGTGTGTTTAGTAAATGAGGCAGCGTCTAGTAATGTTTCGAGCATTGTTAGTAATTAATTAGGTGCATATATGATAGTTATATATGCGCGTATCGAAATACGATATCGATCAGAATTTAAATTGGATTCAAATAGAATAAATATTGTTGCAGTTTAATATCCATTTCGTCCACAATAGACCAGGTATAGGCTGATCAAAATTAAGGGGGAGAGAAGGTCTTAGGGCATGATTTGGTAAGATGATATGGTGGAAGTTATTTAATCTAGATTCTTTATTTAAGTGTAATTAAACCTCCAGTTTTCTTTACTTTGCTCCATCTCTCCGATTCCCTGGTCGTCATAACCTTATATACTCTAGCAATAGTGAGCTATAACACACCCTAAATAAAATACAAAACACTTTCGAGTAGTGACATTTTGAAGTTAACAATTTTGGACAGGGATCTAAAAGATCTAGGAGACGATTTGAACTGACTTGCGAATCAAAGACTACTTCTCCTAGGTATATTCATTTATGTTATTTGGAAAGTTCACTATATGTTATTTATATCATTAAAATAAGTATATATATATTTGATATTGTCTTCCTATAAATATTAATATATTTTAAATTATATTAAATAATTAATCAGCGTGAAATTGTTAATTTAAGTTCAAATTTTAAAAATTAAAAATATATGTAAATATTTTAAACTCAGTCTTGTTTGTATTATATATATAGTAATTTTCTAAATATTATGTACATATATATTTAATTTTAAATGATTATTACTAATTTAAAAACCTAATATACCTTAAAACTATATATATATATATATAGTTAGATTATTCATATCATTACTAATTTAAAAATGGCCGGAAAAAAATGAGCTCGAAACGTGTCATTTTGCCGGGATGGGCAAAATGACCAATTTCGAGCTTAATTTTTTTTCGACCATCATTTTACGAATCCAATCGTATGGATTGGATTAACATATTACAAAGTATGAATGTTTTGGATTTGGTTTCGTTTGAAGGTCGTTTGGCATCTGATAAAGGGTTTTTAGTTCAAATATCGACGAAAGACTATAAATTTAAAATTCAAGATCGATTTCCTACAGTTATTTATTTTTTAATCATCTTTTGGAAATAGGTCCGAAATACTTAGATCGATATATGATCTAATAAATTTATTTTTCCGTCGAATATTTTATTTTATATCATTTTATCATACTAAATCCAGTTAAGAACTTATAACTAATTACCTAACTATTCAAAAAAAAAATTAATTCGTGAAAAAGTTGTACACAATCAATTTTATCGAAGTTTTTTAATGGACTTGGTAAAAGTCGCATAGAGGTCATGCTATTTAGATTTTCGGTAATGATAAATATTTGAATTACACAGCGATAGATCATCGAAAATACTAATTTAACCGATCACAAGCCATCAATAGGCTGAATCACTGTGCTAATATTTTTTTTATATTTTAGGAATTTAATTGGTATTTTTAAACATTTTTTAAAATGTAATGGGAATTAAATCAATTAAATATTTAATTGGGTAATTAATTTTATAACTAGCCATCGTTAGTTGTCATCCCTCCCTGCCGTTATTTACAGCTTGTCTTGTAGAGATACGATACAATATTTTTTTGACAAAATGACCAAATCATACACATTCCATAACAATTCAACATTTTTTCATAAGCACTGACAGACAAGTTTCACAACTAACAACTAAGAGGGAAAGTGTCCCTAATTTCCATATTTTATAATGTGTATGACTTTGATCATCCACAATTCTTTGCTGCAGCCTGTGTTTTAATAACTCACATGAAATTACATGCTGGTAAAATCAAACATTATTTTCAACGAGAAGGTTGTTATTGAAAGTGTGCTATGGATTGTGTAATATGGATATATGATAATGCAGAGTATAATGATGATAATAATACTGTAAATAGTGCGGACTAAAAAGCAGTATAGTAAAATGGCACCATAGATTTTTATACTGGTTCGAAGCACCGTCCTACATCCAGTCCCAGACACCTTTTGGAATTTCACTAAAACAACAACCCTCATTTAACCCGGAGGAACAGGTTTATGCACTCCTAGGCAGCCAAATGGGGACTTGAGCAGCAGAGTAGGATTTCGTCTCAACAGCCAAAGAGGACTTCACTCGCCTGAGCAGCAGAACATGACTTCAAAAAATACAAAAAATAGTTTTGACTTTTGTGTGTTCTGTTAACACAAATTTGTCACTTGTTGTACACCCTTCCTATTATCTTCTCCTTGAGTATAAATACATATATTTGACGTATATGAAGAATAGAAAGGTATAGTATTGCTTTAATGTAGAATAATTGAAAGTACGATAGCAAATAGATTTCAGAAAGTTAGATCATAGAATAAGAGAAATCGATTGTGATTAAGTTATTTGAAATCATTTTGGAGTTTGTATTTATAAAGGTTAGAAAACTGTTGGTGAAGAGTTTCGATCGAAGTGTTGCGTCCGAATCTTTTAGTTAAAGGTTCGTATCTCTTCACAAAAAGTTGCGTCCTTTCAAAAAAGTGGTTGTTATAGAAATTCAGTCGACTGAGCCTTGGGACAGTCAACTGAGTATTCAAAATAATTTTAAATTTTAAATTCGTATATTTATGTAACTGTGCATGCAGCATAAAAATCCCAGTGTCAGTCGACTGTCTTAGGTGGTCAGTCGACTGACCTAGTTATTTTTGTGCAGTTTGCACAATAACATCTATATTAATTTCTGTAACTTTAAAACACTTTTATAATTTAAATGTGTGCTTATATATGTATAATTTTTTTATTATAATGTTTAAATATATATGCTAGTGTAGAAGTAATCGAGGAGAGATTTTAACAAATATTGACCTAAGACTTAAAAACAAAATACCATAGTTGATACACCGGTTTTTAAAGTCTCATCTCCTTATCTCTTTTTTCGTAGCAGTCATCAAATCTGTATATCGTAATGATAGCTTCGTGTCATGAATCAAAACCAAGTCTCAACATTCTCCGCCTTTTTGATTGATGACCACCTGTAAATAGATATAGATTTCGACTGTATATATAAAACATAAATACTTACTCCCTCTAAATCTTTGACGCTCTATATCCTGCATTCTTATTAGTAACAATAATATTTCTACTCCTTTGTCATCGACAAAAAGGAATAAGTAAAGTAAAGGTATGAAGCATTGATAGATATTATAAAAGAAACAATCATTCATACATTAAAATATAGCAAACAAGAGTCTTAAAATATAAAGACTAATGTTTTTATAATATAAGAAAATTACCATCTTACTTCATTATATGCTTACTCCTTAATCTGTGCTTGCATTGTTTATTCCTGCAAATAATGTTAAAGCAATATCTTTTTTTCCCCTTTGTCATTGACAAAAAGGAGAGTTTATATGATGACAAAATAACTACTACTTATAATTTAAGGTATCAAAAAATGAACATTTAAAGCATGCGATACCCAAGTTCTTATAATTTCCTAATTTTTAGGAAACCATACCCATTTGGGTGTGGTTGAACCTTTACAAATATAATTTTCATTATTAACTACCATATCAAAATAATCATCAACGTATTTTTCTCTATTTTTCAAATTAACAGGAACCCATATACTTAGATAGTTTTTATTCATATTTCCCATCAATGATTTTGTACTTCTAAAGAAATTACAAACATTATTGGTCATAGCAGTATTTGAAAAAAAATGGATTTAGACTTTACTCGTAATCTAGTACTGGCACTATTATTTTTACTATACATGAAAGCATATCAAGCGCTATTTCTACGATCAGTTTTATTATATTCTAAACCACTTTTGTCATTGTGAGCTTTTGAATTCTTAACGTAACCTAATCCCTTCTTATTTGAAGCAGATGGAGAATTTCTAACAATCCTGGATAAATTTTCTCTCCCTTTATTAAAATTGGTAATATTTTTAGTAATTTCATCAAGCTTAGTTTTGAGACTAGTGTTATCTAACTCAATAATTTTAATTTTTGTTTTTAACCCATGATTCTCAGAAGCTAGAGTATTATTCTTTTCTTTTTGAGCTTCTATTTCTTGACTTAATAGAGCAAGTTGAGAATTGTCTAAATCTTGAATTTTCTCAAATTCTTCTTCTAATATTCCCTTCTCGTCTTTAAGCATATCTCTTTCGAATTCCGCTTTCTTCTGATTTTCCAAAGCTTCATTATATTTTCTTTTGAAACTTTTTAAAGTGTGTAGAAGTTTTGAATTTATTTCTGTCATATTATCAAAAGTAAGATCACTAACCTCATTGTCTTTTGCCATGAAGCATTTGTTTGTTTTCTGCTTTGATTTTTCTTTATTGCTATTCATTTTCTTATTGCCTTGACTAGATCCTTTTGTATCCATTTATTCTAGGATGTTGTTACGATCTCTGGAATACCAGGCTCTGATACCAAATGAAAGTGTGCTATGGATCGTGTAATACAGATATATGATATTGCAGAGTATAATGATGATAATAATACTGTAACGACATGTAAATTTTGATAAATAAATTGGTTAGTTTAATTTAATTTTTGCAATTTAATTTAAAAAAAAATTAAAATTAATAATGAAGCAAATGTTGAAAATGAAACGAAACCATGGAAATTAAAGCTAAGGATTAAAAGTTGAAATAAAATTACGAATACATTGAAGTGATGTAAATTGTTATACTAGGCTAAGAATTGGATATAAGAAAACAAAGGTAAATAGTGAATTTATTTAATGAATTAATAATATTAAATAGTAAATTGAATTAAATCAATGTCCTGTAGTAATTGAAATGTTGTTTGGAATGAAAACTTATAAAGGCAAGCATTTAATTTACAAATGAAATCAGAGTATTAATTTATTTGTAACTGAATGTAAATTAATGCAATTATGTTAATGTAATTTTACACAACCCCAATTAATTGAAATAACTGTAAGGTCATAATTTGTTGTATCTAGTAAATTTGGAAGTTTGATTCCAATAAATGCAATAAAGTAGTAGGAATGTATATTGTTTTCATAATATATTATAAAGGAATGTAAATTTGTGATTTATGTATGAAATAATAACCAAAATAAGGGAAACAGTGTTAATGTAAGTAATGTTGTAACAAATTGGTTATACAGAAATAAATGTAAGCATTTAATAAATTAATGAATTTTCATTACAATAAATGATAATCGAATAAAAGTCAATGTTCTATAAGTAATCATATTATTTGCTTGAAAGTAATAAACTTAAAGTTAATTAAATTTTAATGGCTACAAAAATTATAAGTTACCTATTTGTTTAGTTCATAAATTTTTTTATTCGAAAGTAATTGCAGTAATTGACTCCATTAGTGGTGATTAAATGAATTCAAAGTATATGAACCAATAAAGTTATACATAATAGATTGAATGTGATTACGAAATTGAAATTGTGTAAATGAGCTACTTGTGTCTGTAAACAATAGCTTATAAATGCAGTTAAAAGTAAACGATGGCGATAATATTGTGTTGCCCGTTTATTTAGTCTATTATTTGAAATGAGAAATCAAATTTTAATAAAATTGAAAATCAACTAGAGTTAAATGAACCTTAATGTTATATAAATAAGAATTAATGTAGTAACTAATTTAGTGCAAATAAATTTATGGAACAAATGTTAAGATCTTAATTGATGGGAATTAATAATTGGAGATAATGTAAATTCCATTTATAATATGACTATTGGTTAATGTAAAGATTGTAAATCAAGATTTGTTAATTTATTTGAATATAAAGAATTAAGGTAATTGAGTTTATTACAATTAAGTAAAATTAAACATTTATTATTACGTTAATTGGAATATATAAATTTAAATTAATTGAGTTTATTGTGAATGAAATTAATTACTACGTTATTTGAAATTTAAGATGGAATGTGAAAATATTTAATGGGATAGATTTTGAGTCCAATATAAATGCCATCTATTTGACAATAATGAATGAAATAATTACTGATTGATTTAATTAAATGGAATTCTAGGGAATTTTATTTATAAATTCTAAATTCAATAAAGTGAGTGTAAGATTGAAATTTGATAAGTTAATTAACTTTAAATGGACATCTAAGTTTGTTAGATTAGTGTGAATAATTTGGAAATATAAAAATGATAAAATTGGTCAATTTTAGAATTTAAATTAAAAATGGATTTTATTAATTAATTATTAATTTATTTAATTAATGTAAAAATAGCCATTTTGGCCACTGACTCGGAATTCGATGAAACCAGTTTCATCGGATCCGTAACGTTGAATTATTATAGGATTTCAAGTTTCGTAATGATCAGACTTTTCGTTTGATCATATAGACTCGAAACGCCTTGAAATAAATGAAATTGAAATCAATTGATTTTAGTATAACTTCTTCATACGATGGAATATGGACTTGAAACTTTTTCCAACGCGTTTAAAATATTTTAAAACATCTATTTTGATATATGAGTTGACCCAATTTCGTTCTGGAGTCATAACGGGCTTTTTGGGCCACTTTGTCGTTAGCGCGTACATCTATCTTATACGATCCATTCTATTTCAAATTTGTCTATAAATATGTCGTTATAAACCCTAGCCTCCCTAATTCTCATTTGTCTGTACGCAATTCAGCTATCTCTCATTCTCAATGGTAGACAACAAAATTCCATATCCAATTCCAATTAAAAATCAAAGTCAAAAATCCAAACTCCTAAGAAAAATTCAGAAAAAATATATTTCGAAGCTCTCGAAGAGCGCAACTCAGGTCTGCAATTTGTTTCTCGATTCGTGTTATCGTTTGTCCTGGAATCAGTGATTTTTCGACCATTCATTGTAAGGCTTCTTGTTCAACGGTGGATCGTTGTCGATGGTTCGATCGGGGTGTGCTGCTGTGTAGAGGGCGACTAGGGCTTTCAATCCATACGGCTACTCCGTGTCAGAAGTGCTTGGATTTGACGGAATTGGCGAAATAGGGAAAGATGGCGGCCGACCTTGAGAGGCATTTTGGGCTCGCGCGTGGGGCCGAGGTGGGCGGCTGCACTAAGGGAAGAGTTCGACGTTGGCAGATCGTAGCGTAGGCGAGGCTTGGAGGCGCGATGAGGGATGCTCATCGGTGGCAGGAGATGTTGTTCGAACGCGTGCAAATCTGCAGTAGGGTTTCGTTCGGCTCTTACGCGTTAATTCACGATGGTGACGTAGCGGTCAGGGATTGGTGAGCTTTTGTTTATTTAATTTATTCTAGTTTTAATCGTATAGCTTCTAACTCGAATAACTTTCGCATACGTGATCCAATTTACACGCAAGTTTTTTATTAGGATCGTATCTGAACTCTGGACATTTTGACACTGATTTGGATGGATTCTGAGACCGTACAAATTTTGGGTTTAAATTGGATTTGAATTCAATTTAAATTCAAAAGGTGAGTGTTTTAACCCACTCACAACTTCTAAAATCTCTTACGTTTGTTAAATTGATATATGATGTGATTTGAAATTTATTTATGGTTGTTTGGCATATTTTAATCATCATCCCAGTAAAATTAAATTATTTATTTTAATTGTTATTTAATTTTTCGTTGTATATGAACCGCCATTTAAATTTTTATTTATTTATTTATTGCATATTAACTGCTAGTTAAATTGTTATTTATTTTTATTGCATATAAAGTGCCAGTTAAATAGTATAATTTATTTTTGAATGTAAACTGATATTACATACCTGTTATTTATCACCTGTTATATATTGATGTATGGTTTGAATTTGGATGATGATTGTGATAAATGGATATATGATTTTATGATGGATAAACGGATGTTTATTTATATCATCATAAACCGCAAGTTGTTATGCATTTTATTGCATTCGGGATTGTGGCTTGAACTGATATATAACCGTAATTTTATTTTAAATTACAGATTGAAATGATAAATATCCGTATCACTTGACCATATGATAGAAAATTATATACAAGCACCGCGGTCTATATATAAAATATTTTGAAATGATTTCTATGGTTTTGGAAAGGAATATATGGTTTAATAAATATTAATTTTAATGTTACATAAATATTATATATATAGTTAAATTCTTGAATTTAAGCTATATATAAAATTGTTTAATAAAAATGAGTTTAAAAAATGGAGTTTGATGGTTTATATTATATGGGTAAGTACCTATTTAAAATATTACATATATAGAGTTTTAAATGACTTAAATGAAATTTAAGTTGGAAAATAAATACGAAATTGGTTTAAGTTGAATTATTAAGAATTGTACTAGAATAAATTATTGTAGATGATTTGAAATATAAATAAAAGTGGAGATTTTAAAGGGTATGATTCTATAACTTGATTTGGTTTAAGTGATTCAAATGAATATAAAGTTGAGGTTAATGAATATATCAAGGAAATAAATTGAAAGAATATCTAGTTGTTTGAAGTTAAAGGTTTTACTTAAATTTTATTGGATTTATTAAGTAAACATTTCAAATCTAAATAATAGTAATTGAATTTGATATATATGGGATTATCAAAGAATTAGTTTTTAAATGGTGAGATATATAAAGCTTTGAGATATATAGAATTAAATGGTTATTTGGGGGTTCGAATCTAAAATTGGAATTTGATTTGTGAAGGTGAAGAAGCTATTTTATTATATAAAGTAATTTAATATTTAAACCACTTAAGTATTAGAAGTATGTTTCAAAGTTATGGGTTTCAAGTTATATAGATTTGAAATGGGCTATGATTTTGGGAAAGAATATATTTTGAAATAAAAATGATATCATATTGATTTTGGGTTTTCAAACAGAAATGATATCCTATTTATAGTTTTTGAAATGGATATTATATTTCGGTTTTAAAGTATATAACTATTTTGAAAAGACTGTGGTGTTATAATAACGCTTGGTTGTTAAAGAGACCGGGATCGGAAGTTGTCATACACTCTACCAACTCCGAAGACCACTTTAACAACCATGTACGCGTTGGAGATTCCAGAATGAAGTAGGATGATGGCGGCGTTTCCTTTGAGGTAAATACGTGGACCCAACTCCCGTGAGTTGGCATAAGGTGGCTAAAACAGGAGTGATTGACGGGTTAATGAGGTAGCACCTTTGATCGGACACATCGCTTCGATATTATACTCTGACTTTTGGATTTATTCAGTGGCCACTTTCGATTTCTTTGATTTGGGGGTGTGGATCGAGGTGGGCGGTATCTGCGGCTATGCGTTACCACCGACCCGGAAGCGTAATTGGTATATCTAGCCTGGCATTGCCTAGTTGTGCCATGTCACCTACCCTAGCGCGCCTTATACGATTTTGGTTTTGTACCATACCTATGGAGTGCCCTCTGGTGACGTCCAGTACATGGGAGATTATGGTACTGTATAGACTATGGGAATATATAAATGTGTTAAGGTGGAAAATGTAAAGCCTTAACGCTATTTAATAGTAAGTTTATTTTACAATTAGACACTATTATAATAGCGAAATATACTACATAGTAAATAGTTTAACGGATTCTTAATAGATGTAAATCCCGAGCATCTCTTGAGTTACTGCACTCATATTTATTTCTGTTGATTTAACTTACATAAGACTTTTAGTTCTGACTTTAGTGTTTTGTCTTTTCAATTCGCTCAGGTCAGTCCGAGCATTTCAGGATCGAAGACTTTATTTCTGGAGGACGAAGATGAAGATTTCATTATTATTATATCATATTGTTCCACTACACTGCATTCCGCTGCATCGATTTTTATTCGTTGGTATGTGAAACTCTAATATATGTTGGATAAGTAAAATTAAATATTTTGTAAACAGCTTCATGAATCGTATATTTGATTATTATATTTCATCCTTCTGCTGTGAGATTCTGTTTTGTTTTATTTCTTTCTCGTTCTTCTTATTTACCTCAAAAAAAATCCGCCCTTCCGTATGGTTTGAATTGGCACGTGTGTCGATTTAAAGCGTGCGAAAAGGCGTGATGTTACAAATACTGTAAATCGTGTGGAATAAAAAGCAGTATAGTAAAATGACACCAGAGATTTTTATACTGGTTCGAAGCACCGTTCTACGTCTAGTCCCAGACTCCTGAAATTTCACTAAAACAACAACCCTCACTTAACCCGAAAAAATAGGTTTATATACCTCTGAGCAGCCGAACGGGGACCTGAGCAGCAGAACAAGATTTCGCCTCAACAGCCGAAGAGGACTTCACTCGCCTGAGCATTAGAACAGGACTTCGAAAAATACAAAAAATAGTTTTGACTTTTGTGTGTTCTGTTAACACGGATTTGTCACTTGCAGACTTGTAGTACACCCTTTTTATAATCTTCTTCTCGATTTGAAGTATAGAAAGATATAGTATTGCTTTAATGCTGAATGAAAGTATGATAGGAAATAGATTTCCGTAAGTTAGATCAGAAAATAAGAGAAATCGATTGTGATTAAATGATTTGAAATCAAGTTGGAGTATGTATTTATAAAGGTTAGAAAGCAGCGACTGTTGGTGAAGAGTTTCGATCGAAGTGTTGTGTCCGAATCTTTTCGTTAAAGGTTCTTATCTCTTCACAAAAAGTCGTGTCCTTTCAAAAAAGTGGCTGTTATAAAAATTCAGTCGATTGAGCCTCTGGGACAGTTGACTGAGTATTCAAAATAATTTTAAATTTTAAATTCGTATATTTATGTAACTGTGCATGCTGCACAAAAATCCCAGTGTCAGTCGACTATCTCAGGTGGTCAGTCGACTGACCTGGTTATTTTTGTGCAGTTTGCACAATTAACATATATATTAATTTCTGCAATTTTAAAACACTTTTATAATTTAAATGTGTGCTTATATATGTATAAAATATTTAGTAAATATAATGATTAAATATATAAGCTAGTGTAGAAGTAATCGAGGAGAGATTTTAACAAATATTGACCTAAGACTTAAAAAAATACCATAGTTGATGCACCGGTTTTTAAAGTCTCGTCTCCTTGTCTCTTTTTGACGTAGCAGTCGTCAAATCTATATGTCGTAGTGATAGCTTCGTGTCATGAATCAAAACCAAGTTTCAACATTCTCCCCCTTTTTGATTGATGACAACTTGTAAATAGATATAGATTTCGACTTTATATGTAAAACATAAATACTTACTCCCCCTGAATCTTTGATGCTCTATATCCTGCATTCTTATTGTAGCAATAATATTTCTCCCCCTTTGTCATCGACAAAAAGGAATAAGTAAAGTAAAGGTACGAAGCATTGATAGATATTATGAAAGAAACGATCGTTCATACATTAAAATATAACAAACCAGAGTCTTGAAATATAAAGACTAATGTTTTTATAATATAAGAAAAGTAACATCTTACTCCATTATATGTTTACCCCTTAATATGTGCTTGCATTGTTTATTCTTGCAAATAATGTTAGAGCAATATCTTTCTTCCCCTTTGTCATTGACAAAAAAGAGAGTTCGTACGTTGACAAAATAACTACTACTTATAATGTAAGGTATCAAAAAATGAACATTTAAAGCATGAGATACCTAAGGTTCTTATAATTTCCTAATTTTTAGGAAACCATACCCTTTTGGGTGTTGTTGAACCTTTATGAATATACTTTTCATTATTAACAACCATATCAAAATAATCATCAATGTATTTTTCTCTATTTTTCCAATTAACAGGAACCTGAATACTTAGTTTTTATTCATATTTCCCGTCAATGATTTTGTACTTCAAAAGAAATTACAAACATTATTGGTCATAGCAGTATTTGAATAAAAATTGGATTTAGACTTTACTCGTAATCTAGTACTAGCACTATTATTTTTACTATACATGAAAGCATATCTAGTGCTATTTGTACGATCAGTTTTATTATATCCTAAACCACTTTTATCATTGTGGGCTTTTGAATTCTTAACATAACCTAATCCCTTCTTATTTGAAGCATGTGGAGAATTTCTAACAATCCTGGATAAATTTTCTCTCCCTTTAATAAAATTGGAAATATTTAAGTAATGTCATCAAGCTTAGTTTTGAGACTAGTGTTATCTAACCAACAATTTTAATTTTAATTTTTAACTCATGATGCTCAAAAGCTAGAGTATTTTTTTCTTCTTTTTGAGCTTCTAGTTCCTGACTTAATAGAGCAAGTTGAGAATTGTCTGAATCTTGAATTTTGTCAAGTACTTCTTCTAATACTCTCTTCTCGTCTTTAAGTATATCTTTTTCGAATTCTGCTTTCTTTTGATTTTCCAAAGCTTCATTATATTTTCTTTTGAAACTTTTTAAAGTGTGTAGAAGTTCTAAATTTATTTCTGTCATATTATCAAAAGTAAGATCACTAACCTCATTATATTTTGCCATGAAGCATTTGTTTGTTTTCTCCTTTGATTTTTCTTTATTGCTATTCCTCTTCTTATTGCCTTGACTAGATCTTTTTGTATCCATTTATTCTAGGATGTTTTTACGATCTCTAGAATACCAGGCTCTGATACCAAATGAAAGTGTGCTATAGATCGTGTAATATGGAAATATGATAATGCAGAGTATAGTGATGATTATAATACTGTAAATAGTGTGGAATAAAAAGTACTATAGTAAACTGACACTAGAGATTTTTATACTGGTTCGGAGCACTGTCCTACGTCCAGTCCCAGACTCCTTTTGAAATTTCACCAAAACAAAAACCCTCACTTATCTCGGAGGAACATGTTTATACACCCCTGAGTAGCCAAACGTGGACCTGAGCAGCAGAACAGGATTTCACCACAACAGCCGAAGAGGACTTCACTCGCCTAAGCAGCAGAACAGGACTTCAAAAAATACAGAAAATAGTTTTGACTTTTGTATGTTCTTTAACATTGTCACTTGTAGTACACCCTTCCTATAATCTTCTCCTTGAGTATAAATAGATATATTTGAAGTATATGAAGAATAGAAAGGTATAGTATTGCTTTAATGCAGAATAATTGGAAGTATGATAGAAAATAGATTTCAGAAAGTTGGATCAGAGAATAAGAGAAATCGGTTATGATTAAGTGATTTGAAATCATGTTGGAGTTTATATTTATAAAGGTTAGAAAGCAATGACTGATGGTGAAGAGTTTCGATCGAAGTGTTGTGTCCGAATATTCTCGTTAAAGGTTCGTATCTATTCACAAAAAGTCGTGTTCTTTCAAAAGTGGCTGTTATAGAAATTCAGTCGACTGAGCCTCTAGGACAGTCGACTGAGTATTCAAAATAATTTTAAATTTTAAATTCGTATATTTATGTAACTGTGCATGCTGCATAAAAATCCCAGTGCCAGTCGACTGTCTTAGGTAGTTAGTCGACTGACCTAGTTATTTTTGTGCAGTTTGCACAATTAACATATATATTAATTTCTATAACTTTAAAACACTTTTATAATTTAAATGTCTGCTTATAGATGTATAAAATATTTAGTAAATATAATGATTAAATATATAAGCTAGTGTAGAAGTAATCGAGGAGAGATTTTAACAAATATTGACCTAAGACTTAAGAACAAAATACCATAGTTGATGCACGGGTTTTTAAAGTCTCGTCTCCTTGTCTCTTTTTGTCGTAGCAGTCGTCAAATCTGTATGTCATAATGATAGCTTCATGTCATGAATCAAAACCAAGTCTCAACAGTTATCATTAGCAAATGCTCCTGCTTTCCATTTATGAAGCAAGAAACAACATGCTCTTAATGCCTCTGCTACTATTAAATGTACCCATTCTTGTCCCAATTTTCCAAGTATTTTTGATCCGTGAAGTTTCTTCACCACTTTACTTCCTAGATTAGCTAGTACAAGCTGTTTTAGTTCACAATAAAATGTGATCATGATTTATTTCATAAATTGGGCAAGTTCACGGTTTATTTATTTATTTATTTGCTACCCAGAAGTCGTCTTCATGTTGTACTCTTCTTCAATTCCTCAAGCATGCAAATTCCACTTGCGTCAATGCTATCTACAGCTGCATAACAGAAGAAATCAAGGTTATAGTCCACATATTTGTTTCAATATAATTGATCACGCTACACTTAAACCGCCCATGTCAAGGATGCAATACTACAAACTAATAGCTTGCCTCATGCATTATAATTCTGTCTTCTTCTTCATCAATTAACCACGATATTCCGTACTTCAAGACAACGCAAATATTAATCATAAACATACACACAAGAATTATTAAGTATTAATAAGGTACCCTTTATTTAGATACCCAATCTGTTTAATTAAGCTACACACAAGTATTATTAAGCATACAACGTAGAAGCTAACAAGTAAGATTTATAGAACTTAAAAATTGAACACCACGGTTTTCAACTTGGGCGATATATGTTATGATGGAATTCTAACTCGAGACCACTTAAATCAAAACCCCAAAAGCATAGTGGAAGACGAGATCATGGTAAGAAGTGTAAAAAAAACAATCCAAATCCGATCAGAATACCGAACAAGCAATATAGAAATCAAAGCTATATTGAAAAATAAATCACATAACGATTTATAGTGGTTCCATTAATGTTATGCTAGTGTACATCCACTTTAAGAGGGAGTAATATAGAAATCAAAGCTATAATAAAAAAAAATCACACAGCGATTTATAGTGGTTCCACTAACATTGTGTTAGTGTACATCCACTTTAAAAGAGAGCTTTTATTAATATTGATGAGAAGAGTACAAGAGATTGACTACAACGATCAAAATTCTATTAGAAATTGATATGTGGAGAAGAGAATGAGAAATTATGTTTTGATAAACCCTAATTAGTGCAGGCTAAAAACCCTTGCAGTCGCTTTCTGTCACATAGAAATCAGGATCCAGGAAATAGCTTATATAGGAGAACAGAGAACCTAGGCAAAGTTTTGAAATTGCCCCTTCATATATCACAAATCTTTCTACAGAGCCCAGGCCTAAAAATAGGCGGAAGTTGCCATAGATGTCTGCCATAATAGGACAGACGTTCATCCAAGGTCTTAAGAAAATTTCCCCTGAGACATCAGACGTCTGTCCAAAGTGACAAATGTCTGTTCTTTCTCTCTAGAAAAATTATGTAACAGACTCAGAGGTCTGACCAAAACTTCATACGTATGTGCTGAGTCTCTGGAACAGATTTGCTAAAGCCTCAAATGTCTGACCATTCTCTCAGGCGTCTGTGCCGAGTCTCTCAACAACACTACGCCTTCTTTGCCATAACTTCCTCCTCCGAGCTTCGATTTGCGAACCTTTTTCTCCTTCACCAAGCTACTTCCAACCCCTTTAATTCTCTCCACATAGTGTTGCCAAAATTCAAAACTCCACCTCGACATTATATCCATCTCCAACTCCAATGGTAGCATACCGTCATAAATAACCGATAGCACCAACTATCATCACTTCTACCTTCAACCAAACATGAATGCTTCTCAATGAGCTCCGAGAATGCCACCGCCCATTGCACTCCATCAACAAGCTCAGGCAAAGCCCCCACCCGCTAACAAAGTGTTAAAAACATCTAAATTCTAAACCGTCTCTCCAAAGACTAAAGTGTTGAGGAGTGTAAACTAGCACTCATTAAGAAGATAGAATCACAATCTCTCACTGATACAATTTCTTATCCATAACCAAGCTCCTCCCTCAACATTGCCACCCCATGGCACGTAGCACTTCTCTAAGCGAATCAAGTTCGATCAATACTCGAACTTTCCAACCGGCAATGCCTTAATGAACATATCCGCTGCGTTATCCTTTGTGTGTACTTTCCAAAGATATACTTGTTTATCCTCATCCATGGGTACTAGAAACGACTCTCTCACTTCAATATGCTTGGTCCATGAGCTAAATGCCAAACTCTCTGCCAAGTTAATTGCACTCTGCCTATCACATTGAACATCTATGCTATCATGCTCAAACCTTAAGTAACACAACAATTGCTTCAAATAAAGTGCCTCCTTTGCTGCCGCAACCACGACAATCAACTCCTCCTCCGTCGTGGATAAAGAACTACGGCTGCACTCTCGATCTCCAACTTATGGTTGTACCCCTAAGTGTGAAGACATATCTGAAAGTTTATTTTCTTCGATTCCTATTACTGATGTAGTCTGTATCACAATAACCAACCAATTTGCAATTCATTCGATCACTCCGCAAAAAAGAAGACCATGAGATGATGTGCTTCTAAGGTATCTCAATATAAGATTCACCGCTTCCCAATGCGATTTCTTCAGTTTAGCCGTAAACCGACTAACCATCTCGACGACGCTTGCAATATCAGGCCTTGTACACACCATAGCATACATTAGACTTCCAACCGCACTAGCATATGGCACCTTTGCCATATAAGCCTTGTCTTTCTCCAAGATAGGTGATCCCTTACTCGAAAGTTTCATATGCAAAGGTAAAGGTGTATTTGATGCCTTTGCATTCTCCATGCTAAACCGGCAAAGTACTTTCTCTATGTACTTCTTTTGAGTTAGTTTCAACACAAAACGCTTTCTATCTCTTTCTATTTTCTTGCTTCTCCAAGATCCTTCATTTCGAACTTCAATTTCGAACTCAGTTTTAACTCGTTGATTTTATTCTATCCCTGAAAGCAAAGAGCATGTCATCCACATATAGAGTAAATACACCCAACAATTATTTCTCAACTTCTTGAAAAATACACGAGCATCCTTGATGCTTCTATCAAAAAAAATTTCAAGCATAAAATGATCAAATCTCTTGTACCATTGACTAGAAGATTGCTTTAAAACATATAGTGATTTCTTTAACTTGCAAACAAAATTTGACTTACCATCTACAACAAAACCTTTCGGTTGCTTCATGTAGATGTCTTCATCCAAGTCACCATGCAAGAAGGCGGTTTTTACATCAAGTTGCTCCAACTCCAAGTCGTGGATAACAACTGTAGCAAGTAATATCCAGATAGAAGTATGGCGCACAACCGGTGTGAATATCTCATTATACTCCGTCCCCTTCCTTTGTGAAAACCCCTTAGCCACTATCCAAGCTTTGTATCTCCATCGTCCTTCACCTTGTATATCCATTTGTACCCAATTGCGTGGTTTCCTTTAGGAAGTTGAACCAGATCCCAGGTTGATTTTTCATTAATAGCTATCATTGGACTCCATGACATCATCAAGTTTCATCGGCTCATCTTGGACTACATGAAGAGCATAGTCCAAATTATCACAAAAGCTAAGATAGTTTCAATCATCACATCTTTCGGGTGACCTTATAGTACGACTACTAACGAGACTTACAACACCATCACCCAAACTCCCTTCGTATCTACCTTAAACCGAATCTTCTCTAGAATCATGCACATCATCAACACTACTAGAGGTACCCTATGGACTATGCGATGTTACATCAACCGCTACCTCTTCGCAAGCATCTCCAACTACTCTACTCTCTCGACTCCTTGAACGAAATGTGGGAATAACTTCCTTCTTCTTTAATTCACCATGAACCAATTCCAGAACATTCGATGAGCTTTTATTCTCCTTGAACAATGCTGACCCATCAAAAGTAACATGACGAGAATTCACAACCTTCTTTGTTTTCGGATTTCAAATTCGATAGCCTTTTACTCCATCTGTACGACTAAGCAAAATCCCCTTAAAAGCTCTAGGTTCAAGCTTATCATTTTTTGGATCATGTACATAAACTGGACTACTAAACACACAAAGATAACTCAACTCAATGCGCTTTCCCTTCCATGCTTCCTCTAGAAATTTGTTACTAATAGCTGAGCATGGAATTCGATAAATAATATGCACTGTGGTTGATAAAGCTTCAGCCCAAAATCCCTTAGCCAAACCCAATGTTTATCTCAAGCATCAAGCTTTCTCTAGCAGAGTACGGTTCATCCTCTCTGCGACAACATTCGACTGCGAATCTTTCGGTGTAGTAAAGTGCCTTCGAATACCATGATGCTTGCAAAACTCCAAAAAATCTCCGGAAACATACTCTCTGCCATTGTCGGACCTTAGAACCTTCAAAGACTTGGCACTCTCATTCTCAACAAGAGCGTTCCATGCTTTGAACTTTGCAAATATCTTCGACTTGGCATTCATTACATACACCCATACTTTTCGAGAAAAATCATCTATGAAAGAAATATAATAGCGAACTCCACCCAAAGAAGCTACCAGTGCCGATCCCCAAACATCCGTGTGAACATACTTAAGAACCCTTCTCGAATCATGTTTTTCCTCACTGAATGGTACTTTAGTTTGCTTCCCCATGACACATTCCTTGCAAAACTCTTATTTGTTGAAAATCGCTCCATTGATCATCTCCCTCTTCTAAAGAGTATCCAAACTCCTCACTGAGACATGACCTAACTTTAAATGCCACAACCTAGTCGCATCCAAGCCATGAAAACTATCAACTCCTACACAAGTTTCACCTTTTATGGTCACTCCTCGAAGAAAATAAATACTATGAGTTCTAACACCCTTCATCACCACAAGTGCATTCTTCGAAACCTGCAAGCTATCACTCTCAATAGTGGTTGTACAACCTAAAGAATCCAGCTTCCCTAAAGAGATAAGAGACTTTCGAAATTTTGAAACATAGTGCACATTAGTGAGAGTATGAACCACTCCGTCAAACATCCGAATTTATACGAAACCAATGCCTTTCGACTTACAAATAGCACCATTTCCCATAACAATTGAATTTCCTTCTCTATCAACATAAGATGAAAAACAATTCCTGTTTGACATAATATGATAAGACGCTCTCGAATCGAGCACTCATTCGCTACCCGAAACATTTGATGCTACCGCCGATAACACATTTATGTCTCCCTCACCAACTCCTCTCTCCACCGCTAGTAATGAAGATGCTACTTTCTTCTTACCCTTCTCCTTGTCTGGACACTAATTCTTCAAATAACCGAGCTTCTTACAAATATAGCACTTTCCTTTTCTTTCCTTCGACTTTCCTCTCCAATCAGGGTTCCTTGATTTAGAACACCTCTGGTTCTCCTTCTTCACATACCTCTCCTTCTTCAAAAATAAACCATGGCAACTACTAGCACCACTACTTCCATCACTTAACTCCTTCATTTGATCCCGCAACTCCTCGCTAAGAAGACCTGCTTTGACATCATCAAGAGTCAATGTACCCCGGCTATAGATCAAACTATTTGAGAAACCTATATAGCGAACCGGCAACGAACACAACGATATATCGCCTTTTGCTCTTTCTCGAACTTTAAATCTACCGCCTTCATCTTCATTAGCAAATCATCAAAAGCATTCAAGTGCATCTTTAGCGAAGTACCTTCCTTCAGCTTTTAGGTGAAGAACGTTCATAATAAGATCAAGCGATTAGTTTGTGACTTTTTCATATGCAACTACTCCAACTTGTCCCCAATACCCTTAGCGGTAGCCTCACCACTTATTTCAGAGATAATATTCTCTCCCATAGCTAGCTGAAGTGTAGTGAATGCCCACTCTTTCATTTTCTCTCTCTCAACATCCGAGATGTTTACCGGCAACAAATGTGTGTCAAACACTACCCGATGCAACCGATTCCTTCTTAGAACTTCTTTCATCTTCCGTTGCCATTTTTCAAAATCATTATCGTCATTCCACTTGTCTATAACCAAATGTGGTCCTTAAGCCGCATATGAACCACGTACATAAGGAGGTACACCACTTGGATTACTCATTGAGGAACTACTTGAGGTATTATCTGATTTTAGCATTTCTACGACCACCTACCAACACCAATGCTCTGATACCGAATGTTGTGATGGAATTCTAACTCGAGAATACTCAAATCAAAACCCCAAAAGTACAGCGGAAGACGAGATCGTGGTAAGAAGTGTAAAATCAACCAATCAATAACTCAATCTAAATCTCAACCGATCCAAATTGGATCACAATACCAAACAAGCAATATAGAAATCAAAGCTATACAACAACAACAGAGCCATTATTGCCAGACGTCGTGTTAGTGTACATCCACTTTAAGAGAGCTTTTATTAATATCGATAAGAAAAGTAAAAGAGATTGAATACAATGATCAAAATTCTATTAGAAATTGATTTATGGAGGAGAGAATTGAAGAAAATTAGATTTTGATAAACCCTAATTAATGGAGGCTACAAACTCTTGCAGTCGCTTTCTGTCACACAGAAACCTGAATCAAGGAAATAGCTTATATAGGAGAATAGAAAACCTAGAAAAAGTTCCAGAATTGCCCTTTTATATATCACAAATCCTCATGCAAATCCCAGTCCTGAAAATAGGCGGAAGTCACCTTAGACGTCTGTCATAATAGGACAGACGTCTGTCAAAGGTCTCGAGAAAAGTTTCCTGAGACATCAGACGTTTGTCCAAAGTGACAGACATCTGCTTTTGCTCTCTGGAAAAATTCTACAACAGACTCAAACGTCTGACCAAAACATCAGACGTCTGTGCTGAGTTTCTGGAATAGATTTGTTGAAGTCTCATATGTCTGTGCTGAGTCTCTTAGCACTACTTCACGTTCTTGGCCATAACTTCCCCCTTCGAGCTTCGATTTGCGAACCATTTTCTCCGTCACCAAGCTACTTCCAACCCCTTCAATTCTCTTCATATAGTGTCGCTAAATTTCAACAAGGTAGACAAGTAGACTACATAATACATCTATGACACATCAGGTCGCAGACATTGGGAGAAAATGTACATTCAGGTCATAAAAGACTATCAAGGGTCTTTCATAAACATATCGCTGCAAAAAGTTTGCAGAAAACAATGGCATAGTGGTAAGTAAGGCCACATTTTAGTAAACGTGGTAAAAAAATACATACTGAAAATGAATCTGTACTAATTGATCAAACATATGAAATTATCTTGCAGTCCTAGGAAATCGTGACTACAGAGGTGATGTGCTAGCACAACTAAGCCTTGTTCTTCATGAAATTCAACTAAGCCTTGTTCTTCATGAACATGAAAGTAGACGATTCTGCTCCAGATCCTTTGTTGTTGATAGAGGTAAGAAATGTCTGCAAATTTTACCTTTATAGCCTTTTGTATACTCAATTCATAAAAGAACAGAAGGAAAAAGGAAAAAAAAAGTGTTACAAGTAAATTAAAGTTAACTATGTGAATAAAAATACATTTCTTAATGAAGTTTATGATTGGGTAAGAATACTTCACATTGGACAACAGTAAAATTAAAATTATCAAAACTTTTTATAAGAAAGGAATAACTCTAATTTTATACCTATCTTAGAAACATATCATATTACATGTGTGTATTTTATCTTCAAACAAGAAGTGTCATTTGTATAAACCGGTACATTATACAAAAGTATCATTCAAGCTAGCATATGTTTAAGGTTGTAACATAGCATTCTTTCGATGTTGTTCGTACAAACAATTTGGTGGTCAAATCAAAAACTTGGTGCTTATGAACCACTTTAAGCAACTCTCCCTGATGGTAATAGATAGCTAGAGTATTTTTATCATCCTGAGCACATGTCCAAGAATAATATTGAACACATATTAACTAAAGTTCAGTGAAATAATGGCGTACTTACTTGTAAAGTTATGCAGCAGTTGAAAATCTCTTCAATTGATTTATACCTCCGTCTTGATCACAAGCCTCGGGAATCATTACTGCAAAGATAAAAATGGTTGTAAGTAATCATTTGTAACATGGATGTGAGTGGGTGGCAATGTAAATTAGTAGGAAAGAAAGCGTAAAGATTAGCAATAGAATATCAATGATCGTTATTGACGTGCACTTTGGGCATTTAGGCTTTAGGACGTCCAAGCATTAAAAAAATATCCTACAACAATTCAAAAACTCTATCCTGGAAGTAAATAATGACTATACGGTAAAATATAAAACTTAGTAAGATAGGCCTTTTTCGGAAGCTGGCCCAGAGCTTGTCATTACTAAGAAAAGAAAATGTAAGACTACACTGAAGCAAAACCGGGACATTTTGTATTCCTCTACCAATAACTATTTCAATTAATAATACTAGAAATTCCATCTCCTCAATTAACTCAATGCTACCAACTGAGAAGCAAAGAGCATCGAAATAATATATGGAAATATTTTTGTATCAAAGAATAAAAATATATGTAAAATTACCTCATTGTCTTCAATTTTCTCCTGATGTTTGTTTGCAAGCTCATAGATCTCCGGTGATCAAGGCTAGCTTATAGATGTTTGTTTGGTAGCAGAATGACATATGACTGATAACTGGTGATCAAGACCAACGCAATGCATAACACATCGCTTAATGATCAACAGGTAATGGATATTCAGTATAAAACTTATATGGGAAGGATCATCGCCCTTGGGAGTTTTTGATCTTCTAATATTCTTCTCTGGAACAGAAATATATTAGCATTGACATTGCATAAGAGAAAAATAAAAGTAGTGTACAAAAGCACAAACTATCACCTTCATCCTTCGCTGATAGTTTTGCCTCCATCAACTATAGATATTTTAAAAAAAACAATCAGAGCCCAACTTATAGGGATTAACATGATGCTCAATACATACATACATACATACATACATATATATGACCCTAGATCTGCATCAATTGTGGTAGCCCCCCTTACCATTCAGATTGCACTGATTTGTTCTGAAGATTCAAGTGATGTTATCTTAGCAGAAAAACCAGTAAGAAAATAATTTAGACCAAGTTTCAAAATTTCATTTTCCGTTTCGGTTCCGGCCATCGAAAAATTTCAATATTTGAGTTCCGTTTTGAAAATTCCGGAATCCTGCTTTAGTTCCATTTTGGCACTTTTTTTTAAAAAATACTACTAATCAATATGCAATAATAACATTAATGGATATGCTAAACAAATTTTTTATACATTTATGCAGCCAATAAGTATAATTTATATAACCCATAATATTAAAAAAAATCTGTACAGTCCATAATTTATACCTAATTATAATTATAACTACAAATTCATACAGCCTATGATTATTATTGGCCCAATAAAATGCCCTAACCTTTCTCCTCTCTACCTTTCTTCTCTCTATTCAATTCACGCATACCTCATCAATTTCAAATCAGTGAACTATGGATTAAAATAAAAAACAAGCAAACCTCATCGTCAAGAAAGCAGAGTAAGGATCTACTTCAATCTTCACCGCTGATGAATACTGAATCAAGATGCCTACTTCAGTTCGATAATATATAATATGTGTACAAAACTAGAAGCACAAAATGATGATACAACACAACTATTTTTTAATACGAACATATATTCAACCGAACATTTGCATAGTGCTTAACTGAGAATTTACTGCTTCAACCATTTGAGTTAGAAAACATAAGCTAGTGTTGGGTTTAAAAATGAATATTGTGTTTTCGGTTTTCAATATCTGTGGTAAATACGAGAAGAATGTAGTGACAACGAAGGGTTTAACGACCCTGACTCGACCTTTGAAAATCGACATCCAAATATATCACCCGTATTCGAATGCTGCAGATTCAAACATTGAGTCTGTTTCGTCGAAGCTTATAATAACATTAGATGATAACCACATAGCAGAAACAGAATGAAATTTTATTGATATACAACAAATGGATACAATATTATGATACAATAGAATAACATTAGGGCAAAATAGAATTACAACAGCGGAAAGAAACAACAGCAGAAGACAAAAGACAACAGTTGCGGAAAGATAACATATCCAATGCCAAAACTCCAAAACATCAAACCAAGAAGCTCGAACACCATCATGCTGAAGTGAAGCAAGTCCGGTCCGCAATGCGATTGCCAAACCAAAAACTCCAAAGATTTTCAAAAGCTACACATACTATTTGATTATCTGAAAACCTGACTCTAGGCTGCCCATGTGGAAAATTGTGGGGACCCAGAGTTTAGAAAGGAAACAACAAACTCCAGGTCAGTCATGAGACTGTTGTGAGCAAACAAAAACAATTTATTTCGAATAAAAACAAACAAAAAGAATTTAAAATTGAAATCCGCTATCCTTTTTTGGAAAATGAAACTACCATAAGGCCTCCCGCCACTCACACAATACAAGCGCACACTTGAAGGAGATTTCTCCTTATGATATCATTCTTGATACACAAAATCCTTTTGATATTATTATTAGTGCATAGTGTAGAAAACATTTGCAAGTATAATATTAATCTTAGCCAGCATGCATACCATTATAGTATGCCTACTATAGCTACTATGTTAAATGGCAGGTTCTACAACTAAAACCGTACAAGACGCGTATTGGATGATTTGGTTTTCAACAACTGGTCAGGCTAAGAAACTTCCCCACTACATAGGTACGCCTCTAAAGGGATGCCCTGAGAACTTAACAAGCTCTTTGCCAACACAAGGTAGGGTCACCTCTGTAACTAGGTAATTACTGACACGAGTATGCCATCCTCGGTCGTTACCGACCTTTATCCAAGGATCCTCAACACCAACAAATTCCAACAACCACATATGTTAAATATTTGGGCTCCGTATCATGATACCACCTTTTATCTAGAAGGAAATGCACATACCCTAAATGGCGCCACCCTCATAATCTTGCAGCATTCTTCCTGTTTCGACCATTTCTGGGTTGTGAGGTTCGAAGAAGTCTCATCCACAAAGCTACGATTTTCATAAAATTCATGCTTTGATCAACAAATAATCAGCATCACTTAGCATGCCACATTACCAAATTCAGAATATATCATAGTAACCATCAACTACATAATCTCTGAGCTCGTATGTCTCGGGGAATAGTGTTAAGTTATGAGAATAAATTTCCTGCCACCAAACAGAAATGTATTTGATAGAAACCAACTCTACATCTCAAAGTGTAACGTCAGACATACATTCATGCAAGTCCATCCTGGGTCTGAATGGAACCCAAGACACTTCAAAAAATCCCTTGCAAATCTGGGTATTCACAATCCCGATCAGACTCTCCATCACATATGGAGATCTTTATACCGGTGCGACTCAATGTAAAGACATTCGAAAGGTAATCCTTTCATTCTCGAAAATACCCGGTCTTCACCACCTTCTTCAAATGCTATCCATTTCGTCATATCATTATTCAGAATGTGTTTTATGACTTAAAGTCGTCTTTCGGCTAAACCGAATAATGAACGCTTATTTTAAAAAGCATATGGATATATTGGGATCTTAGTAAAGTCACAATTTTCAGCCCAAAACCTTTCCTTTTGAATGTTTTAAACAAATTTCTACTTCTAATCTTTTAAACAAAAGATTCACCCTTTAAAATCCACTTCAATTGAAACAAAGTTTCACCAATCTTTCACAAAGATTCATTCATAGCTTTCAAAACAATCCCATTTCAAACTTGATTTTCACACAACTTGAAATCTTTTCAACAAAATCTGGAAATCCTTTCGTTATATGAAAGCCATTATCATTTGAAAACAAATGCTTTTCATTTCGGAAAAATCCGATTAAATTTGCATAAGTTATGGCCTTTTAAAGGAAATTAGCGAATTACTGTATCCCCGGCAAGTTCTATTTGAATTAAATTCAAACTCCCAAAATAATTCATTCAATATACTTCAAAAATAGTTTAAAATCCATATATATATATTGTAAACTTGTATAACCCTTTCTAACCATAGTTTTCAAATTAATTTCAAAACTTAAACAAGATATATTATATTCAACTAAATTTCAATTTCAAAACTTTCTTTTCAAAAACTTTTCATATTCAACTCAAAACCATTTGGATTCAAAATTCATCATTTCACCATTTTGAATAAAATAATATTAAATTCAAAACATCTGTGACTTAACTGATTTCCTTGTGCAACCCATATTTGTGTGTGAGTGGTGTAGTCCAGGGGTTTTACACACAACAATAAAAGTATCACAACCATAATCAATTCAAGCACAATAATATCGATAAGCGGTATAATCCTATAATACTTATCTTCATTCACAGATTCACAAATAAATACGTAAATTCATCACAGTTAAATAAATTATAGTTCGCAGCTCAATTCAAGACAATTCACATCACAGAATTTCACACATCAGGGATATCAAACAATTCTAACATTGAATACAATCCAAACATTCATAAGTAAGATTAATTAATCACCTGATTATAATTAACTTAAACCAGATTAATTACTTATGAATGAATTATTAATCCTGATTAATTAGGATTAATTAATTACAAATCATTTTAAATTAATTATCCTTTAATCATTTATTAATTAACCTTTAATAATAAATTAATTAATCAACCTTTAATCATTAAATAATTAACCTTTAATTATTAATTAATCAACCTTTAATCATTAAATAATTAATCTTTAATTATTTAATTATCTTTTAATTAATTTTCCTTAATTACATTTAATTAATAATCCTTAATTAATTACAATAAGTGATTATCCCTAATCAATTATATTAATAAATCAGAAATTAATTACATTGAGTAATTATCTTTTAATCACTTGATTAATCAATTTTAATCATTACTTGATTACTTGTTAATTAAGTAATTATCCTTAAGTAATAAATTACCTTTAATTACTTACATTAATTAATCTGAATTAATTAATTATCCTTTAATGTAATTGCATAAAGTAATTATCCCTTAATTACTTTATTTAATTAATTAATCTTTAATTACTTAAACTTTAATTGATTAAAAGATAAATCATTTATCTTAATTAATTGCTTAATTATCATTAAAAATATTTATTTAATAAACCTTGTAATTAATTATCATTAATAATTAACTTAGATTTTAAAGTTGATTAATAATTAAAACATCTCTTCTTAATTAACTTCCTAATTACATTATTAAGTTTATTTAAAATAAACTTTAAAGTAAAAGGTTATATATATTTAAAACATTTTAAAACTTAATTTAATTTAAAATAATTTTAGATTAAATTTTTTATATTCACTAACCCCATACTTAAATAAAACAATTATTTTAAATGGTTTAAGAAAGTTTGTAAAATAAAATTTGACTTGTTTTAAAACTTAAAACTTGTTATCTTACAAAATTACACAGACTCAAGATTTACCCGAGTCACACCCAAGTCCAGTGCAAAATTTCCCCGAGACTTCTCCGAGTAAACCCTTGCACCTTCCTTTTATACTTTGTTTTTATTTTGAAAACCTAAAAACCCTGTTACCCAGTGAAACGACTTGACAATAAACTGGGGCCAAATCTTTTCTTCCCCGAGGCAAAACCTGAGGCAAACACCTTCTTTCTCAAACTTTGATCAACCTAGATACATAAGTGCACACGTGCAGGTGTACGATCGTTCCGACCATCTTCAGTCGAGGCTGCAACTCCCAGCATGTCGTCTACGACTTCGCCATCCTGCCCGACCACCCAACTTCGATGATTTCGTCATCAAACAAAATCGAGCTAATATACTTCTTTACGGAACCAACACCTTTGACCAAATCGCCTTGCCGATGATAATCTAGACCACTATTGAAAAAGTTCGCTATGCTCTGATACCAAATGAAAGTGCGGTGTGTATACAATTATATGTGCTAATATAGTACACACGGATCGTGTAATATGGACTACAATATAAATGCGGAAATAGATGATAATAGCATAGTAAATAAAAATAGAAAAATCACACCAGAGATTTTTATACTGGTTCGGAGCACCGTCCTACGTCCAGTCCCAGACTCCTATCTGGATTTTCACTATTAACTGCCTCGCTTCACCCGGAGGAACAGGTTTACAATACCCGAACAGCCGAACGGGATTTCACGCCTCTAATACACTGAGGACTTCAACACTTGCCTCTTACAACACCGAGGACTTCAACACTTGCCTCTTACAACACGAGGACTTCAACAAAAACAAATACAATTGTTGTTGACAACTTGTGTTCTTGAAAACACGGATTTGTCACTAGTAGTACACCCTTCCTATAATCTTATCCTCAAAGAATATGAATGATGTTTTGTAAAGATTAAAGAAGGTATTTACTTATTGAATCAAAAGATATGAAATAATTTCAATGACTCAATAAGCTAAATTAATTTTTAGAATGCAGGAGTGTTAGAGATTAGATTAGAGAGCATATATGATCGTGTAAAAACTTGTTTTTGAATCAATGATTTAGATGAGTATATATAGAGAAAAATAGTTGTAACTCTTTGTGAACAGTTGCCATTAAGAGTTATGATCATTGATGAAAGATAGGAGATGCAACCTTTGGAGAAGAGAAGTGTCTTTTGGAAAAGTTGCTTTCTGTTTAAAAACGGTCGACAGGTCAAAAATGGACCGGTAGACAGGAATTCAAATATATATACGTTATGTGCATGTGTGCATGTTATCTGTGCATTCTGGGCAAAAACGGTCGACCACCTTATTTTCAACCGGTCGACCGGTTTAGTCCAATTTGCACAGTTAATGTGCATATGTATATATATTGAAAGATTGAAGTTATATGATTATTTGAGGATAAATTTTAACATAAATTACTAACATACCAAATAATCAACCTCTAATATATGGAGCTCTTTGTGTTTCTTAAATGAATAACTTCTTTTTGTCGATCACGGCTTATTCCTTTGTCAGAAATCAAAACTCTATAAAAAATCTTGACTCAACAACTATCATCCACGCCGATCACGCCATAGCCTCGTCTCGACTTCCAGCCTCGATCCCTCCTGGACCGTTCACCCCTGATCATCCATCGATTGTGAAATCAATTCGAGAATGACACTGACAAAACTATGCCCTTAAACCCTACAACCTCGTCGATCAACTTCCACGATCATTTAAAAAAAAAATCAGCGATCATTTTTCCTATAAACTCCATCACCTGAACTTCCTCTGACATCAAGCCCGAAGCTCAACTTTATCTCGATCGTCGGAATTCGACAAAAATGTATTTTACATTCAACCCGAGAATTCACATGATCTACTTACTTCAAAATCATGCAATCTTCGTCTAAATTCATCATTTTCTAATTCGAATATGATTATGAAATTCGAACATGAATTTATAATGATCAAATTTGACACATATATGATTTTCACTGTGATTTCTAATTTTAAAAAATAATTGCTTAATATAATTGCTTGAAATTATTTTTATGATTTGAATTTGACAAGTACAGACAAATTTTATTTTGAGATTAAAACCTAATATTGATTCCTTTAGGTAGTATGCTTTTTTGAACAGATTTTAAAACCTGTAACTTATAACAAAGCACCAATATACATATACACAAGCATGCACAGACATATATACATATTTTTATGTATATGCAACACAATTTCATCACTTCATTTCGTATACATCAAGTTTATAAACAGATTCATGCATCAATGGGTTAGTTTGCTCACTTGGATATTGATAAAGCAGAGAATAAGCTTTGCCTGGAAAAGATTTTGAAAGTCTAGAAATGGACTTTGATCTGTTGCTTGATTTCACTAAGATGATTTTGTATTTTAGCTTCAGGTTGGAATTTGATTAAATTTGCAACTGAATGTTGAACTTGATCTGATCTGTTTGCTTTGCTTTTATTTTTCCAGATTTGATTTTGAGCTGGAACCTGGAAATTATTTTTAAGCTTTGCAAATCTAGAACTTGATGACTTAGAGTTGAATCTGATCTTTGATTTCCATAGGCTTCAGTTTGTTTTCAGGTTGAAAATTTGTGAAAGTTTTGTTTAGTTGTAGATCTGAGATGATCTTGAACTGATCAGGTTTTAATATGAAGAAATTATTTGATTTAGATTTTCTTTCTTAGGTATTGTTTTAATTTTTTCTTTGCCTGGTTTTGTTTTCCCAGGTTTCTATTTTTATAAACTTTGAATAGAAAGAAAGATGTATATGTATATACTCTTGTTTTAATTTCATTTACTAAAATAAAAAACAAAAGACACTTGTAAATTTGCATGATAATTTGCTTACAAATGTTTTTAAATGCATGTCATCTTCTTACAAATGTTTTAGTGTCTTTTAAAACACTACACTTGTCTATTTTCTTGTTAAAATATTTACACATGTTTTAAATGTATGTTATTAAATGTTTTTAATATTGTAATTTCCATTTTAGTTTATATATATATCTGTGTGTGTGTTTTATATTTTTATATTCATTTTCTATTTTTGATTAATGCATCTTCTTTATATATATATATATTTATAACTTTAAAGAAATTGATTTAAAAATTTATTACACATTAATAAATAAACACATATATACATAATATATATAAGTTTTTAAAATATAGAATTTAACTTTTAAATAGATTTTGAAAATTATCATTATATTAAATTTAAAATATAACTTTCCCGATCAATATATATGTATATATACACCTATATATGCATTATAATATTAGAAAGCAAATTTTTTATAAATTTTAAAATATATAGTTCAAAAATCCAATTTATATTAATCTCAAATCATAACTTCTAGATATATATATATATATATTACAATTAGAAAACAAATTTTATTAATCTTAAAATATAAAGTATTTAAATTCAATTTATTTTCAAAAATATTTATATTTGAGTTTCAAATTCAAAATTCAATTAAAAATCAATTTGTAAACATATATATAAATAAACAATATATGTTATTTGTTTTGGAAAAACTCAAATTAATTCACAATTTAAATCCAAAAATTTATATCAATTACCAATTTAAATTTGACTCAAAATCGAGATCGTTACAGAGGGGATGAAAGAAAGATAGATGGAAGGACGAAGGGGATAAAGGGACGATGGAAGAATGGATTGTTTCACGTGCTTCTTAAAAGGGAAAATAAAAAAGAGTTATTTTTTATTTTGTATGTTAACTTCGTTTTGTAAATTGGTCATTTTCGACAACATACATGTGTCGTGTGCATTTTTTTATGGACGAAAACCCAAAACTAAAAATAACAAACCAAACACTATAAAGCATTGTTACTGACACTCCACCTTTAATTATAAGTAATCCTTTTTTTCTGAAATTTGTTTTATGAGGATACCAAAAAATGTTAACCCCTCCTAAACCAACATTGTAAATTCTTCAATTTGTCCTTTTAACTTTCTACCCTAATTTTTTTATTCTCCACTAATCTCCTTCATTAATCTAAAATGAAATTAAATATATGCAGTTCGGCATGGACTTATCGACTTTTTGTACTAATTTTGGCAATGCACCGTCAAATTTCGGCAACATCAACAACTAGAAAAGAGGTGACCGAACTAAATTATAAATTTTGATATCGTACTACCAAAGTAAAATAAAAATATCAAAAGTGGCATGTCGATCAAAAATTGAAACGATGATTTGCACTAATTTTAGGGTTTCAGAGGCACAAATTCAATAAAGGACGTAACCATGACATAATGATGTCGAATTCTTGTTCGATCGCCTAAACCTAACAATCTCGATCGTAACCATAATTAGGGTTTTGAATGTGAAGAGATCTCCGTTCTCACCATTTTTTTTTTTTTGGATTTAGCACTAGTTTGAGTAAGTAGACGAATGATGGAGGGGAAGAAGTCGGGTTTTAGTAGGGTTTTGTCAATTTTATTAGGGGCAAAGATGAGAGAGTTGCTAATTTGAATTAGTGTACATTTCATAACAATTCTACTAAAGATGGTGTATTTATAAAATTTGACCTTCTCATAGCTAAAAGTGGAATGTTAGTAACAATGCTCTTTCTATCAAAGATTCTAACCGCAAAGAAAAACTGAATTTATTATAGTTCCTAAGATACAGGTTTTTTCCATTTCATTTTTGTTTAATGTAACTTAGTTTAAGTATGCTTTTATGAGAAAAATGGTAAATTAATACACCCGTTTCAGGTTAAGCAGTGCTGATTTGTGCTGTGCTAGTAGGTTTAAAAAAATTGAGACATTGATCAAAAAATTAAAATTTATTTCTTCGATACCATGTTGAGATTTTATTGCATACACACATTCCTTCTTGGCATGCTAATTGTCTACTTCCCTGTTTGAACTGGGCTAGTCAGAAGCCGGTCAAGTGAGTGAATATCAATTTTTTTTATCCAGTTTGATCTTAGTTGAGGCTATGAAGCCTAAGTTGATATTAGATCTATGAGTAAAACCACCATTTATTTCTTTTAATTAAAATAATTTTAATTTTAATTTTAAGTTGCGTGTTTGTTAAATTAGCACATCAAATGCATCCATATGTAAATGTGTAAGTGCAACATCTGAGAAGCGTACAATATTAATGTGAACGTTGTTTAGGTGCCGAGATTTATACCATAATAGACACATTTCCTCTTTATATATACTTTTATCATCCGAAATAATTTTGTTAATAAGACTTGCACCCACATATACAATATATGTATAGTTGTTTAAAACTAATAGGCTATGTTTGTATAACATATATATTAAGGTTAAAAAAATTAGTTTTGATTAAAATATAGTTTAAAACTTATTAAAACACTTTACATGAAAGTCCACTTTTATAAGTCTAGAGTTAAAACATACATACACACCTGCGTACACACATACACACACACACACATATGTACGTACGCATGCGTGTGTATATGTATTTATGTATGTTTATTTATACGCCCACACAGAGATACAAAAGAAATTAGACTAATGCTTCGAAAACAAAACAACATTAAAATTATGTTTAATTACTTTATCAATAGAAAGTCATATTAATTACTTTATCATTAAAAAGTCGTATCTTTAAATAAAATAACTTAGCATAACTCCAATTGTTAAATTAGGAAACAAATCAAAACATTTAATGCTTCCACTTTTTTTAAACTCCATATGAATTTTAAATTCATTTATTTTCCATTTAAACAATAATTAAAATTGTTTCAAAACAATTTATAATAAATGTATTTAATTTTTTACCTTTGTAACCTATAACTAAATCCATTAATAAAATTATTTTGTATGATATATCATAGCAAGGTTGGGTGATTTTTAAGTCGGCCATCCACTTTTATTAAAACATAATTATAACAAGTGTTCAGCACAGATGCCAGTACAACTAAATGAAAAATAAATTACATTGGTTTATAAACCGAATCTAGCCCAATAATGAAATGAGAATAAAGTCCAATGAAGAGGATCCACTGCCATCATCCTCAGAATCCATCCCAATAATGTGTAGAAACCCAGAAAAAGAGCAACCAAGTTAGGAACATAATCAACTGAATCAGTGGATTATAATAGCTTAGTAAATTGTTTTATCAATTTAAATTAATATTAGTTAATGATATTAATTATAATGGTTTTGCAAATTGGTTGGAGAAGGCAGAACGTGATCTACCAAAATTTCTAAAAAGATTATGGAAAGTATTTTTTATCCAATGATAATTTGATAGGAGACAAGAGTTAATGGAAAGATTTATCTTTAAAAATAAATAATTCAGTTTTAACTATTTTACCGAAACGCAATTAGAGGCTCAATGCTATGACATAGTGTGATTTGACAACTATAGAGGCTAACGCATATGATAGCTAGTCTATAGTTATGTGATGTATCAACTTTCATAGTATGTCTATAGCTAGTCTATAGTTATGCAGATGATAGTGCTTTGGTACAAGATTTTGGCTATGTATTTGGGCAATGTTTTCCTTGTTTTAAAAACGATTTCAAGTGATTAATTATAAAGATAAATGATTTCAAGGAAATAAAATAGCGTCTCAACCCAATTTATATGAATTTTTCCAAGGAAAAATATTACTTTAACTGAAGTAATTTTATTATAGATATAACCGTTAATTGGATATATTTTGATTATGATGTTATTTGTTCTTCTTATCATTTGACTAGTTAAATCTACGTACTTTATCATTTATCATACCTAAATTTTCATTACCCAACATTGCATCTTGGGATTTAGGAACAAAATTACTAGTTAGGTTGTTCTAGTAGTGAATATGACTAGACTAAACTCTTGAGTGAGCATAATTATATCTAGGAGAATAGATAGATCGATCGTGTTAGAATTCCTTGAACTGATTAAAAAAATATGATTCATGGATTTAAAACGAGATAAGATTGTTGGTGGGAATGGTGTAGGGTCGCGCCCTATGCATCAGCCGTTAGTCCTCGGTTGTTAAAGGTCCGTGATTTCGATGCATAGGGTTTTGTCAGAGGTGAGACTAAATGATGTATAGCCACAGAAAGGAACTCTCTATATGCTCACTTTGTTGTTTAATTGGATTTACTCCTAATCGTATTTAAAGATTTTGCGATATCTAGTTATATTTTAGCCCCAGTTAGCATGACAAGTTATTAGTTGGCCTATGAAAACTTATAGGTTCATAGTGAACAAAGGAAAATTATGATTTGAGACAGATAGTCAATTTCATATGGCAAGTAAACTTTAGAAATGCATAACCCTTTAATGATAGACTAGTCATATTTACCCATATTACATGCATATGATCATATCATATATTTTTTAACCATTGTGGTTGCAAATGCATGATTTATGTTTAGATTGACATATTTTAATAAGATACTAGTGAGGGGAAAATCCATTTCATTCTACGGTGTGGTCTCAGTAGATATCAATTTTAGTTCGAGATGGTATATTATTATTCATATCAAAACCAGAAGTTTTGGTTTTTTCCCTTAAACTCTTGGGTATTCATTTAAGTAGATCAGGAGTAGGGTTTTCAGGTAAGATAAATAAGCTTCTAGAGACGTGAAGGAGGCCAGCTAATATTAGGAGTTATTTCCATTGTGTTGGTTGAAGTTTTATTTTGTTTGAATGGAGGTAATGACAGGAATTTGTAACTGTCAAGTAATCAGACTCTTATCATCTAGGGGGAATCTTCATATGTCACTCTTAGAGTATAATTGTATTTATTATATTTTCTCTGAACATGGAATCGATGGGATTATGTATTGAATGTAAATTTTTGTTAATGAAATGTGTTTTGAAAATTTTCATATTCTTATGATCATGATATTATAGATACAATTAACTGATCTCATTTTGTCATCGGAAATTGATACTATGGATGACTGCAACATCTGTAGCGCTTAGTTTCAGGTTTTAAAATGGGGGATGTTAAAATGGGGGATGTCAAAAGTAGCATTCATGTCCCATACCATTCTCGATAGGAAATTTCATTATTAAGCACCATGGGGCTAGGGCCACCTTAAAACTAGCAAGGGTCGATCGGCTTAAAATGGCGTTATACGTAAAGTAAATATTCATCACAATGAAGGCCATAGCCCACACTTTCTTGCCACCAAACTCCAACGACAAGTCAACACACCCAACAGGCTTTGGCGCCTCTCTGCTAAATCACTGAATTCATGATTTACATAGCTGTAGATCATTGCCATCCATCATCATTTAATTGTAGGTTTTATTAAGCAAAATTTTTACCGAGCTCCTGTAAATGATGAGAATTTGCTTCATAGTCGCTGGCCCAATCATGACTGTTATTACCAAGGGTCAAGCAATGGTGCTTCTACCCCTTCAACATCATGATTTCTGAATATAACATCTATGATCATCCTTAGTTCGTCGGAGCTCTGTGTTCATCGGCAAAGCAACTTTCCTAAACAGCATGTTTCAGAGAACTCCATTACCTTTTGATCTCGTTCCAGCTCTTCTCAGGCAGATGAGGTCCGTCGATGATCATATTAATAACCAGTCCTTTTCCAATCTACCTAGATTTGTCCTCACTAGGCCTAGCCTGGTCCATTTGAAGCTTTTTCCACTAGAGCAGAACATTTCTCTTAACCTCCGTCCTGTGGGGCTTTTACATACTGCTAAAGTTTCTTCTTCTGAATCAAGTCTTCAATTACATCCATAAATGTCTACATTCATTAATCTTATGTTCATGCATTTATTAAAAGCGATGGTACTTCCTAGACATTATTTTTCCTTCGTTCGACTCCCTCTGAACCGGCTTCTTATAGTTCTCAGTACCCTATGTCGCAAGGTATATATTCTCAATAGTATCATTCAGTGGGGTGTAATCCTCATGTTTTGAGGACCTTCGGCATTTCTTGAAGTCTGAATTCCTACGTTCATTACTCCGATTACCTCTCTTTTAGTTGGTATTCTTATATCCTATATTAACATAAACATTGCTGGTGCTCTCATCAGTTTATTTCACAGCAATCTTACTTTGTACCATCTCAATCAACTACATTCCACCAACCTTTCTTACGGCTATATTTGCTCTTTCAAGCACATGTATTGGGTTGATTGTCTATAGAATTCTTCCATGGTCGGTAGAGGCTTCATTTTCAACCAACTAGTGAAATCCATGTCTACATGAATCCCTTTGATCCTATCCATCAACATGTTGCCTTCCTTGGCATTGCTTACTTCAAACACAGCCATGTTGAACCTAGTCATGAAATCCTTTAGAGATTCCTCAAATTTCTAAAAAGTGTTAAATGCTGACTACAAATTTTCAAACGAGTAGCATGCAACTAGAACTGCTCTATAAACTTTCTAGCTAACTAGTCAAATAAAGATATGGATCTTGGCGGCAGCCGAGTGAACCATATCACAGCACTTCTTCTAAAGTATCGAAAAACAACAACATCACACAACATCAGTAGTTCTGGTGTTATACGTACGTCATTCATACTTCAGGGGATGTTTTCTGGGCTAGTCATGCTATTGTAAGATGACACCATGGGCATGGTAAACCTTTTGGGATACTCTTTTTGCAAAATATCTTCAATGAACGGGTTCCTGCTAGGAGATGAACCTCACTCATAATTACTTCTATGTTGGTTTTCATTCTCCAGCATTCTTACCATATCAATTAAAAATTCCAGTTCCATTAGATTAGCTGAATGGCAATCAGCTAGACCTCGAGCGTTTGACTTCACAAACGGCCTTGGTTTGTTCCATGATATTTGGGTTCTTCTATCTCCGGGAGAACTGTTCGTCCAAGCGATCGGTTTTTAGGATCTTTGTGTGATGGGTTAACAAAGGACATTTGAACTCTAGAATTCAAGCCACCAATAGTAGAACCATCACCGTCATCAACGTCATCTTGCAGGTTAACAAAATTCTCATCATTCATTACTTGGTGGAAGGGATAGGCACCGATCTATAGAGTTCAATACCATGTTATGCCATACCAACCTGAGTTCTTCTAGCTCTAACTTTCAAAATTACAACTACCTTCCTCTTTATTTTTTGCTTCCCATCTCTGTGGTTTCTTCCCTACGAGGAGGAACTATCTTGTTTTGAATCAAAATGGCGATAACTCTTTTCTGTTCCTTCTATGGTTTAAGGATAGCTGGATCATCAACTCCATATTTTCTTTTATTTGCTTCATCATAGCATTTAGTTTTCAAATAGCTTTTCATTCATTTCTCTCATCATCTTATCCAGATCAACCCCGGTGATCATTTCACTTTGAATTTCAACAGTTTTGGGCTAGTTGGTTTCCAATCTTTGTTAAGATCCGTCATTCTCTGCGTTATTAGCGGCTTGGAGAAAGTGGATTTTCCTTAGCGTTCCCTGGAGCCATTGTTTTGGTAGATCCTTTGATAGATTTTTAGGGAATTCTAAGTAATCGTGGACCTTCTAAAAAGAACTTTTAGATCTACTTCGTGGATTATAACAATCCAACGGTTGAAGACTGATCTAAACAGTGGGAAATCCAAGTTCTCTTAATGAAAGCAATAAAATGTTATGCCAAAAGTTGAATAAACACTCAACTAGATTGATGTAGAGAATAAAATAAAATAGACTAAATGGAAAAAAAGATTAAAAAACACACAATAATTTATAGTTGTTCTATTGAACTCTAGCCTACATCAAGTTGAACTTCGTTAATGATTCTGGAAATTTTACAAACTGTGTTTTTACAACTCGGTGCTCTCAACTTAGTGAGAATCCAATGGAATGACAAAGTAAAATCAAAAAGTTTAAAAAATAGAAAATGATCTCCAAATAGTGATTCTCTCCTCATCTTCATAGATGGAGATTGGTGAAATTGGCTCCGGCTTGTTCTCCCCACATTCTCTACATTCAAAAGGAGTATTTAGGATGAGATCGTAGCCAGATAAGCAAGACATATCTTGGGCCAGTGCCGATCTAAGAGCTATGGATCGGGGATGATCTCTGAACTTGGTTCGCCGTCACTTCTTTATAACTTCATTCCTCAAAGTTGCATTCATGGATCAGTGGTCACATATCGGTATTGATCTGTGACATCATCTACTATGCTTTAGTACTTCATGTCTTTGAGTTGCCTCTTGGATCGGTTGCGACCCATAATTCCTTATGTCATTTCTCTTGCATTTGCTTTTTGGCTTTTAGTGCTTGAAGTAGCTTCAAGTTTGACTTGATTTCTTGATCTGGTACCAATCGAAGTGCTTCAGATCGATACCAATCTGAGATGTTAATTACGTTGTGACTTTATTTCTTGCCACTTGACTTCTGTTTAAAATAGACGACTTCTTTAAGTAATTAACATGTTTATGACTTCACAGTTTGGCATTTCTTCAAATTCTGATGGTTGAGTTATAGTCCTGGATTTCTTGCTTACTGTCCGACCATTCGATAGTTTTGACTAGTCTAGATATAGCCCGATTCAAAGGCTAGATAACGATTCTCTAGTCGAGGGAATTATGTAACATCATCACTTCGAGATTATTTGTTTGACTTGATTATATTAACCAATATAAAACTCTCAAGTGAATCATTCCATAGCTATCCAGGAACTATTAGTATGTAAACCTTTGGTGCCCTCCATAACTATGAGAAATACACTGCCTAATTTCCTTTCTCAAAATATCCTGACTAATATATTTAAGACAATATGCTATTTTCAATGTGATAAAATCCTCTTGATTACAACACTTTGTAATTACTATCACATGATATATCATTTAAGGATTTTCCATTTATATACTTTAAACTAATTACTTAGTTTGTCATATCATAATATTATAAGTATATAATATAAGGAAAGCACCTTTTATTTTGAACAAGATTGGTCATAGAGTTAGATATATGTAACAAAGTACATAATTTCCTATAGAGAATACTCCTAACTTTATCAATCTCGCACTTGCACTTGGGGTTATTTATGGCATCTAATTCCAACTTCACTAATCGACTTTCTAAAAACTAATCGAGCTATTCCCTTAGTAAACAAGTATGCTATTTTGTTTTAGTTATCTACTCCATCAACGGATGGGTATGCTGTTTTGTTTTAATTATCTCAGTCAATTAACTCTCTAACACTGATAAATTGCCTTTATTGTATATAACTATTTAGAGTATGTGTCTCGACCTCTAATAAGCTTTAAGATCTTTTACAAATTGTCTCACAACATTATTATCATATTATAATGTCATGGAATTCTCATATTTGAAATCATCATTAGCTTGAATATAGATTTGTGCATTTATATATACCTTTTATTGCTGCACTTATTCAAGGCAATGTACTTAGCTTTAGTTGAATCAACCACTACTTATAGTTTGGAACAATTCAAATTAAAGTTCATAACTAAAGTTTGAATACAAATTTAGGATTGACATATTATACTCAATATCATTGATGAAGTTCGAGTCTACGCATCCCTTCCCAAGGAGTTCGTTGTTTATATGAACAATTCTCGAGTATTTCGTAAATACTCAAGAACATTCTAAACAGTCATCACTAATCCTAATTTAAATTTGACGCTTGTTCTATGTACCAAATACATAAGCAAAGTGTGATATTGTAAATAATTTGACAGGCTTGATTGTCCTATTGCCAATGCATAGGGAATCCATCTCATATTTTCAATATTAAACAATTTAATATAGTACCTGTGTATATTGTTTTGGGACACCTCCCAATAACATTTTATATTGGTTATAAAAGATGTCATTTTCAAATCCAATGTTGAGTATTAAATAACCGAACCGAAATGATTTTAATATGAACACATTGCTAACAATCATAATTATGTTGTTTATATATAGTTCTAGAAAAATATATTTTACTACCTATTAATAATCTTGCTTATAGTCACACGTTTCCTTTACATTCTGAGTGAAATTCAAATTATTTGATATCTATTTCAAAATACTTACTTAATTCTAACGCTTATCAAATAACATTTTTGTACCATGTCTTAGATCATCCAATACTCATAAATTTAGTTATCGCTCCCACTAACTTTGAGAAAGTTTGGTTGTTATGTGCAAACAATATATTCTAAATCATTATTTAGAATTTTGTTTCAACATACATGTTTCGAAACTCAAAGTCGTACCGGATGATAAATTTTGTGAGAACAATACTAATTAACTAAAGCACGTTGAATGATAAATCTGTTATGTCAGTTCAACAATTGAAATTTACAACATTATTTTATTAACGTGTCTTACATTCCAATTGCATTGATCTTCTTTACGGAGACACTTTTGCAGCCGATGGATCATATCCTTTTGGGTACCAATATCAAAACTATATTTTCATTTTCACCCGATGGATCATATCATTTCGCCTACCAAATCATATTTTGATAACATACTTGGAAACATTCTGGATTTGTGCATTGTGTCATATGGTAGAGTCAATACTCTTGTGACCTACTTAGATTAAGGAAGTTCTTTTGTCGATATTAATAAAATTCATAATTTCACTTTAGCATGCGAGATTTATCATCAGATATTCAAATATGTCATGTCTATTTTGTTCGGTTAATTTCATTCCATCCTTCATTATCAGTTTTATCTTTCGATCGTATCCAAATCCATTTTATTGCCAATAATTTCTAAAAGAAATTCTTTCATCATGAAGTTGGCGATTCTTGAGACTACATTTGTTTCTCAGTATAATAGAATAAGTATTCATAAGAATTTCATGAATTACAACATATGTGTATAATACCGATTTGGTTCGTATATTCAACTTATTTTCATGACATAAATTAGTCAATTAAAATTGATTGGTCCCAAACTGCTTTAGGTGATTCACACAATCCCCTCATGGGTAAATATTATGTGTAGTCTCTCGACTTGCATGACCTATCAACTTCATGACCTAGGATACATATGGATTGTTTCATCAACTCTTTTCATGTATGATTTTGTAAACTTTGTTTTAGATGAAATTGAACTTACCCTTGTGCAATTACTTTTAAGTACTCAACCTTATAGAAAGAAGTTAACTTCACATCACTTAGTATCAATCGTACTTTGTCCAACGAAGTTTGGTTACTCCATATCAATACATCATTATGTATCATAGAGAGGTGTGACTTAAGATATTAAATTTCATACATTTTTAGGCACATTTGGAACCATTTTCCTATCTACTTATGTATTATCAAATCAAATTTTCTTATTTCCACATCAAGTTAAGTTTTATACTTATGTATTATATTCAATGAAATTATCACAAATATAGTATTTGTATATCAAATAAACATGTTCATTTTATGTTAATTCATATGTGAATTAATTGAAGCATATGGAATGGTTTTTGGTATCATTATATTTTTTGACTACATACATCTTTTTGTATCAATCTGAAGAGTTCACTAACTCTTATGTTGCTCCCACTGAACGGGGGTTTTGTTCTTAATTCCATAATAATTGTAATAAATTACGGTACTTCTATTTTATTTAGCTAATGCAAAAATAACATTATTCTAATAGATTTATCTCATAATAATATTCAAAACATTCATCACAAAATTAAACTATTTTCACTTTCAATCAATACTAAAATTAATTGTTGTTTCATGAAAAATATTTGGTATATTTGTGAAAAAACTTTTTTGGTACCTTGATGCTGTTGACCCAAAAAATGGACAGTTAAACTTTGAAAGCACCAACCCTATTCTGGCAGAGCAATACACAGATCATAGATATAAAGAAAGAATAGTAAAAGAAAGTAGACAGAGAATTTTTATAGTAGTAAGGCTTTTAATGAAGCCTACGTCCACTTTATATCTTTACTATAGACTGATTGCTAGACTTGTTTGATTATAGGGCTTTGATTGTTTCCTAGCTTGATTGGATCTCCAGGGTAGGAATCCACTGGGAATCATAGTGTATTCCTTTAGAGATTGTTGTGAGGGAGGTAGGGAGTGAAGAATAATTTCAATAGAGTTTCAACAACCAATCCAGAGAAGATTCTCTTTATGTTGCAGGTGGGATGGTATTTATAGAGATCGGGGAGCTTCTAGGCCAGGCCCATCTTCATCAGCTCGTAGGTAGGTTACAGATGACCTATGGGGCTTTGGCTCGAAAAACGAGCCAAAACCATGGGTCATTGGCGACCCATGGCCTAAGGGTCATTGGTGACCCATGGCCTGAGGGTCGCTGGCGACCCATGGCCTTGGTTCATTTTTTCGACCAACGCTCGCCTCTTTTGTTGTGTTCCATATTGAATATGCGAGTATATGATTTTTGTTTGATGATAAAATATATATATATATATATATATATATATATATTCATTTAAATGTATTTGTTAATGTACTATATTATTTTTCACATAATTAAATAAATATTTGGTGAATAAAATAAATAACAAAGAATTTAAATTCAAATAGATATTTTATTCAAACAAATATTTTATTACAATTTTGAGTAGTACAAATTTGTGCTCTCATTATATATATACATAATTTCGATTACATACAAATTTATAATTTCGATTACATACAAATTTGACTACATCATAATTTTTCTTTTGCAAATGCACCTCACCACATATCATACGTTCACTCGTATTTATCTTCAACTTCATTCCAGATTGAATGCAGCATCTGAGCAATCTGAAAAAATATACACTAACATAGTAAAATTGAAATAAAATATTCTGTAGTGTGAAATAAAACGTGTTTTTGAAAATATTATTTGCCTCGGTTATTTGGGTTGCTCATTATCATTTAATTTTGAATTCATCATACATGAATGCCTTGTGACATGCACAGTGTATCACTGTACATTCCATAAGGCCGTGCATACCGAAATATACACTTTATAAAATTACAGAGATAGGTGAGCACAAGGTCAAACCCAAATCAAAAGCTGGGTTCAATTCAAGTGCAATAAAAATGAAATTACGATATCAAAACAAGGTCAAACCCGAGCTACAAGCCGGATTCAACTCAAGTGCACTACAAAACATCATAAAACATTCGAGCATAAGAATTCAAATACAACTAGGTGAAGACTCAAGTGAAATATTGCACAGTAACTAACCATAATGCAACTCATCTCAAATACAACCAGACACTGCAGCAGTTCAAAATGGCCATCAACAGAGATGAGAAAGTGCTCCAAAGACCAACAGTACAGATCGACCAGGCAGCGATCAAAGTTAACAAGACTGCTTCAAGGAACCAAAACCAGGCTACACAATAAACCACATGTCTAAACTAAACTACAAATGCACTTGCAACTTAAAACTTACAATAGCAACCTGAACCAGACATAAGAACTTCAGACAAAACACACATGTGCACATATATAGGGAGTACACATGACCACTTCAACTCCAAACTCAAAACAGCATGGCTCAAAGACACAAACCAACAAACAAAGCAACCATACTCAAGTGAATTTGCAACATGCACATAAGAAGTGGTGCACTACAAATATAAGCACAATATGTACAAAGTCTATGCAACAGTGGACAGTACAAGCTCAACTACAACGTACATATGTACAGAGCTAAACATGTACACAATGACGACCAAAGCAGTAAATAAAATAAGCAATGCAAGCAAAGCAATACTTCAATCCAAATGCATCAAGCTCATGTGGTCAACAGAAACAGAAACAGTTCGATCCAGATAATGACACAGGAAATTTGAACTAAACATATCAAGGTACAATATCAAGTGACCGAAGTCAACAAAGTACCAGCAAAATCAATGCCGTGATGACCAAGGAAAAAAGAGCAAACCAAGTCAAAGACAACTATGCCGAAGTCATCAAAGTTCACGGAACCAAGAAATACCAAAATTCAAAAATCTGAAGACAAAGCCGTGTGACCAAGGCAAGTAAAAATTGAACAAGTTCAGTCTAACACAAATGGCCAAAGTCGATAGCACAAAGAACAAAATCAACATCGTCAAAGAATTCAACGGAGTGGTGGCCAAGGAAGTCAAAATCAAAGCCGTGAGAATAAAGCAATGAAAATGTAGGAATTGAAAAGGTCTGAAAGCATCACAAACATAAAAAATCAAACGGCCAAGTCGAAAATTACCAAACGAATATACGAATGGAATTAAAGGGGATCGAACCCATATAAGCCTTAAAACATCATCGACGAAATTCACTGGAGTTTAAGCAACAATAGAGCAAACTTCAATCAATAACTCGAATCAAATCGAGTTCGAGCATATAAACAAGAATCAATAAAAAGAAAATCACATACCAGATCATTCAACCGAACTCGACAATTTGAAGCAGCCGTCTGTAATTCAAAGTAACACTTGATCGACAAAGCAAGCATTGTTAAATCATCTATTTCGATCGAACAACCTGAAGCGGCGCTTCAATTTCATCAAGAACCCTAATTTTATTCAAAGAGGAAATGAAAGTTTGAAGTCGGCCGAAGAAATTAAAAAGAAAGTGGATTTAATCACTTATTTATTTTGGGTCGGCCTTGTTATTGGGCTTTATTTAAAATTAGGGTTTATTTTGTTAATTTCTTTTGTATTTTCCTTTTAAACCTTTGTAATTTCTAGTCGTGTGACTAGGGGACGAACTACGCTGGTGTAATTTGAGAATTCGCAACTCCGTGGCTGAGTTATAGCAGGGTTTTGAGCGTAGAGTTAAGGTTATTCGATAGCGGGTGTCGCGAATTTATGTATGTAAGCGTCTGACTGCTTAATTTCTAGTAGAAACCTAGGGGGAAGCAGGTAGGCTGGGTTTTGCCGATGCTGGATAAATCTGTGTGTTCTATTTTTTGCATTTATTATTCTTCTATAATCCATGCTGCTATTATTTTGCTATATCTACAATGAAAATATTTTATATAAACTTCCGCAATAATTTTCATAATTAATAGTATCACCCTATTCAACCCCTCTAGGGTGAATTTGGTTGTACAAGTGGTATCAGAGCTAGGAACAAAAGCCATTTTTATTTTAAAATTTTGATTTTTCAACGACCAATTATTCTTACGAATTTGAATTTTTAAAATGACTTCTGTAAATAATGTTTTTACTGTGGGTTGGTCCAATATTATTCCTCCTGTTTTTGATGGAACATATTTTTTGAAATGGAAATTAAAAATGAAATTTTATTTAAAATCCGTTAATATTAAATGTTTGGAATATCATTGAAAATAGGTGTGATATAATAGATGAGAAAATTACCTCGATTAATGCTCTTGCTATGCATATAATATATTCTAATATTAATCAAGATAATTTTAACTTTATCTCTCATTGTGAAAGTGCACAGGAAATCTGGAATACTTTTGATGCAATATATAGTGCAAAAGTCAACAACCATGAGAGATTGCCAATAATCAAATCCGAAATTAAAGATACGTGCTTAGCAGGATTTGAAAAGGGAAGTACGGATGATGATGATGATGGAGAAACTGAGCTGGCATTACTAATGAAGAGATTCAAAAAGTGGAACCAAAAATATAGAAATCCAGCTCTAAATCAAAAATTGATTTGCAGAATATTCAAATCACTAGACAACCCAGAAGAGCGGGAGATATCTGTCACAAGTGCAACAAACCTGGACACATTAAGCTAAATTATCCTCGAAAATGACACAGCCAAAAAAATAATTCAAAAAGGAGAACTTTTGCAGCTGCATGGAATAAAAGTAATAATGATTATAAATGTACTAGCAGTGAGAGTGAGAAAGGAGATCTGTGTCTTTGAGGTGATATAACTGATAGCGACGACGACGAGCCAAGCGAGGTATCAAAGCTCATTTACTCATAACTACTTATATATTTCCACGAAGTAAATGGCTGTTTTGAACGACTTAGGGAAAGATATGCCAAAATTGAATCACAAAGAGATAGTTTGATAGAATCAGATAAACAACTTAATCAATTGGTTAAAAACTATCAAACTAAGATCCCTAAGTGTGAAAAGTGTCCAACATTCAAAGAAGAGATTAAAAAAATCAAAAATTAAAATTAAATCACTTGAAAATGAAATTCTGATCTTGAAAGAAAGTGAAAATACAAGAGAGAAAATTGCATTAAAAAGTGCACACAATTATTAAATGAAAATGAATTTCTTGAAACACAAGTCCAACAACTGTCAATGACTTTAGAAAAATTTTCCAAAAGAGAAAGATCGTTGAAAATGTTATTAGGAAAACAAACTATTAATACAATTAGACAAGGACTTAGGTATAATCAATCTGAACTTGTTAAAAAAAATTAATCAAGTCAATTCAAAGTGCATAATATGTGGAAAATCTAGACACAATCACAACATTTGCTGGTATAGACCCAAATATATGAAAACTATAACAATTTGGGTTCCAAAAGGCATGAATATAAAATCCCTCAAAGTTAAACAAATCTGGGTGCCAAAAGGAACACATATAAATAGCTTTGGGTCTCCATAAAATTATTTTTTAAAATCTGTTTCCACTAACAACCATAGACCTATAAAAAAATAGGTCACAATAATCTTTTATCGTGTAGGTGTGGTAGCTGGCTAAGGAACAACAAACAGTGTTATCTGGATTCTGGCTATTCCAGACACAACGGGCGACAATTCAAAGTTCCTTAGCCTAGTATAAAGGTAGCAGAATCATAGTGGGCGACAATGAAAAATTATCGTAAAGGTAAAAAAGGTAACGGTTTATTTTGAACGATCATTACGTGTGATAATCTGTACCATAAATTGTATTTAATTCAGCCAGTTACTGATATAGAAATGAATGCTAATTTTGATTCTGACTTATTCAAAATTGTTGACCAATTATATTATTATGCCAAGAACACTACAAAAATCTCTAGAGTCTTTAAACTACTTCATATATATTAGTTTGGATTAATAATAGCGTTTTATTGGTTGATAATACATTTGGTTATTTTACGGCTGACCCAATATTAACGGTTTTTATTTATTTGCACGGTTTTAACTCAAATTCAAAAGAATTTCATTTTAAAAACTGTAAAATTGATTTTAAGGAATTTGTTGCAACTTCATGACCTGGTCTATAACTAATGATAATCTTGAGTGAAAGAAAATTCAGATGCAGATTACACTCTGATTAATAGAAAAATTACTAGTGGAACGTGATTTATGTTGAGACATTCAGTAACTGCATCGTTTTTCAAAGAAAATATCTGCATATTTTCCATTTCAAATAATTTTCAAACTATAGACATTTTTCTAAAACCCCATCTAAAAAATCGCTTTTGTTGACCTTCTTTCAGATTAGTCATTTTTGAAAATTTGATTTTATAATTATTTTTGGATATGATTTTAAATGACTATATTACCAATCCAACTTCCTGCAGATTATCGAAAAAATAAATAGTGATTTAAAAAGTGACGAGTGTTGATATTAATCATATATTATAACTTGAAATGGTATATTTAGTAAATTTCATTAGAAAATTGAACAAGAGTTATAAAAACTTTTTGTTGGAAAAAATTCCAAGATCATTTCTATTTCTACCATATTTCTATCTACCATCACTCATCAAAATCCTATATAGTATGTCAATATGTGGTGCTTTAAACAGGAATCATTTGTTTTTTAATTTAATTTTTTGCAATAAAAACATCCAAAGTATTCACTCTCATTTAAAAGTCCTCACGGTTATGCATGGGTGAATTACTTGGAATTTTTTATGTGCTTCCATGCTCATTTAAAAGTCCTTATGGTTATGGATGTATGGAACACATATTAAAATTGATTAATTAAATAGACAAGTTGATTCTAATCCCATTTAAAAATCCTCACGGTTATGCGTGGTTAGAAGATACTTGAATTCATTTTTTTTAAAAGAAAAAATTGGAATATTGCTAATCTCATTTAAAATCCTAACGGTTATGCATGATTAGTAGATATTCAAATTCTGAAATAAATATACCACAAATAGACACAACTGTATGGTTTTATATGATGACATCATCCATATCACTCTAAAGTGGAATATGCGTGAAACAGAGTATTTATGATTTCTATTGATTTTTTTATCGAAATTTAATATTTATATTCGATTGAATTTTAATATTGTATTAATATCTATCACTTTATCTCTATTTTTCTAACACTATTACTCTTTTGCTGATAACAAAAGGGGGAGAGAAAAGTTAAGATTTTGACAAATAAAGGTCAAATATTTTCTATTTGCGTCTAGGCTCATTTGCATATTTTTATTTACATGCATATATGAAGGAGAAGCTTTGTCTAGAAAGGGAGCATTTAAATAGGGAAAGCAAATAGAGTCTATCAATGATCAAATACATTTAATATATTCAAAATCTTAAATATGTATTTGTTACCATCAAAAGGGGAGATTGTTGAATATGCGAGTATATGATTTTTGTTTGATGATAATAAACATATATATATTCATTTAAATGTATTTGTTAGTGTACTATTTTATTTTTCACATAATTAAATAAATATTTGGTGAATAAAATAAATAACAAAGAATTTAAATTTAAACGGATATTTTACAAATATTTTATTATAATTTTGAATAGTACAAATTTTTGCTCTCATTATGTATATACACAATTTCGACTACAATACAAATTTGAATACATCATAATTTTTTCTTTTACAAATGCGCCTCACTATATATCACCCATTCACTCATATTTATCTTCAACTTCATTACAGATTGAATCTAGCATCTGAGCAATCTGCAAAAATATATATTGACGCGGTAAAATTGAAAATAAAATATTCTACAGTGTAAAATAAAACGTTTTTTTTGAAAATATTATTTGCCTCACTTATTTGGGTTGTTTCTCATCATTTAGTTTTGAATTCATCATACACGAACAGCTTGTGAAATGCACGGTGTATCACTGGACATGCCATAAGGCTGTGCGCACCAATATATCCACTTGATAAAATTATAGGGACAGGTGAGCACAAGGTCAAACCCAAATCAAAAGCCGGGTTCAACTCAAGTGCAATAAAAATGAAGTTACGATATCAGCACAAGTTCAAAACTGAGCTACAAGCCAGATTCAACTCAGTTGCACTATAAAACATCATAAAACTATCAAGCATAAGAATTCAAATACAACTAGGTGAAGACTCAAGTGAAATATTGCACAGTAACAAACCATAATGTAATTCATCTCAAATACAACCAGATAGTGCAGCATTTCAAAATGGCAATCAATAGAGATGAGTAGGTGCACCAAAGACCAACAGTACATGTCGACCAGGCAACAAACAAAGTTAACAAGACCGCATCAAGGAACCAAAACCAGGCTACACAATGAACCACATGTCCAGACTAAAATACAAATGCATTTGCAACTTACAACTTACAACAGCAACCTGAACCAGACACAAGAACTTCAGACAAAACACACATGCACACATATATAGGGAGTACACATGATCACTTCAACTCCAAACTCAAAATAGCATGGCACAAAGACACAAACCAACAAACAAAGCAACCAAACTCAAGTGAATATGCAACATGCACCTAAGAAGTGGTGCATTGCAAATACAAGCACAATATGTACAAAGTCAATGCAACAGTGGACAGTACAAGCTCAACTACAATCGTACATATATACAAAGCTGAACATATGTGCAATGACGACCATAACAGTAAATAAAATATGCAATGTAAGCAAAGAAATACTTCAATCCAAATGCATCAAGCTCATGTGGTCAAGAGAAACAGAAACAGTTCGATCCAGATAATGACGCATGAAATTTGAAGTAAACATATCAAGGTACAATATCAAGTGAACGAATCAACAAAGTATCGGCAAAATCAACGCCGTGATGACCAAGGCAAAAAGAGCAAACCAAGTCAAAGACAACTATGCCGAAGTCATCAGTGTTCACGGAACCAAGAAATACCAAAATTCACATGGCTGAAGACAAGCCGTGTGTGACCAAGGCAAGTAAAAATTGAACAAGTTCAGTCTAACACAAATGGCCAAAGTCGATAACACAAAGAACAAAATCAACATCGTCAAAGAATTCAACACCATGGTGGCCAAGGAAGTCGAAATCAAAGCCGTGAGAATAAAGCAACGAAAATATCGGAATTGAAATGGTCAGGAATCATCACAAATATCAAAACAAAATCAAACGGCCAGGTCGAAAATTATCAGATGAATATACGAATGGAATTAAAGGGAATGGAACCCAATATAAGCCTTAAAACATCATCGGAAAAATTCATTCGAGTTTAAGCAACAACAGAGCAAACTTAAATAACTCGAATCAAATCGAGTTCGAGCATATAAACAAGAATCAATAAAAAGGAAATCACATACCGGATCATTCAACCGAACTCGACAAATGTTGCTGTCCGCAATTCAAAGTAATACTTTATCGGTAAAGCAAGCATCGTTAAACATGTGCTTCGATCGAACAACCTAAAGCAGCGCTTCAGTTTTATCAAGAACCTAATTTTATTCAAAGACGAAACGAATGAGAATAAGCAGCCATTTTCAAAGAGGAATCAGACGAAGAAGTTAAAGAGAAAGTGGATTTAATCACTTATTCAATTTGGGCCAACCTTGTTATTGGGCTTTAGTTAAAATTAGGGTTTTTTTGTTAATTGCTTTTGTATTTTCCTTTTAAACCTTTGTAATTTCTAGTCATGTGACTAGGGGACGAACTACGGTTGTGTAGTTCGAGAATACGCAACTCAGTGGCTGAGTTGTGGCAGGATTTTGAGCATAGAGTTAAGGTTAGTAGATAGCAGGTGTCGCTAGTTTACGTATGTAAGCGTCCGACTGCTTAATTTCTAGTAGAAACCTTGGGGGCATCATGTAGGCAAGGTTTTGCCGAAGCTGGGTAAATATGTGTGTTTTATTTTCTGCATTTATTATTCTGCTATTATCTGTGCTTTTATTATTCTGCTATATCTGTGCCGAAAATATTTTATATAAACTTCTGCAATAATTTTCATAATTAATAGTATTACCCTATTCACCCGCCCTCTAGGGTGAAACCGATCCTAGATTCCACAGTTAGTTGGTTTGAAGGTTCAAGGAGAATCATGGCTCTTTGACGATCTAAGTACTTAGGATTTTTCTAGAGTCAGGAATTGGAGATGTTTCCATAGCCTTTTATCATTGCTGCTACGTTTTGATGGCAAGTCGCTAGCTGTTTATATTCCGCTGCTGATTGAACTGAAAGAATGCTGATCTCTTAGCCTCGTTGATTCCAGTCGTTGTTTCAGTCGTATAGATTGACCCTTGTCAGTCCTTTGTCCTTACTGGTTAAGTCCTGAACCGTCTCGTCTACACAAGGTTGTTTTTTATTGGTATCTGCCAGGTTAAAAATCCGTATAACATTTTCCCTTAGAGTACGTCTTTATTGCAAACAAGGAGTGTTTGGAAGTTATCGTTTTCAATATCCATTTGTTGATTTTCAAGTGATTTCGTTGAAGCTCTACGGATATGTTAGCCCAACATCATCGGTCATCGTTCTTTTTTTCTGACTGCAGTCACTTGCCATAATATATCACACCTCCACTTGTATCTTCCCTACATGCCTTGGAATGATGAAAAGTTATAATCGATCGAGTTTGAGATAAATTGATGAAGCTTTCTTTATTTTTTCCTTTTGAATGAATACATGCATGTTTTATCATCATCATTCTCTCTTTTTTTGGTGGGTCGCCAGCGATCCATGTGAGATGGGTCGCTAGTGACCTATCTGCATGAAACAATTTTTTATATTACAAAGCTAGGTTGGGTCGTCGGCGACCCATGATAGGTCGGGTCGCTAGCGACTCGAACACTTAGAAATTTTTTTTGCCTCCTCTTCCTACCTACTTATAGTCGAACCAACTATGTTTCTTTACTTTGACTCGATCCAACTTTGCATCTTTACACGATCTAGCCTCCAACGATTCAATTTTCCAACGATTCAAATCCAGGCGACCATAGCATTGATTCGATCTGCTCGTTCACTCGAGTCCACGATTCCTTCAAGCATTTATTCATTCATGAAACCCCAGCTGATCCTCCATCTTGCCTGAATCCAAACCCTAGTTCATTGTTTGATTTTTACCGACCCGTCGATAGCCCGCCAATGCTCCAATTCATAGCTCGCTGTGTATGAGTCTTGATTCTTCTTGTGCCTTTAAATCAGCTTAGGTGTGTTTAATTGCTATGTTGGTACAGTGATTTGATTGTCTGGCCTTCCCTTGCGACTTTGATTACAAGAAGTTCAAGTTGATAGTGGTTTAATGGAGGAAGATAGTAAATCGAGCCTCGAGCTGTCTCTTGGAATGACATTCGGGCTTTGGCATAAGGCTTGACGCATTTAGTTATCTTCGTCCATTAGACCAGAATTGACTTATCTCTAGTTTTGCAGACGATACTTGCATGACATATGACCATTTGTCCTTGATTTTCCAAAAAACTTGGGATTACCTTATTTGGTTATTCTACGCTCGATGCTCCTGTAACGAGAAGATTTTTCAATGTTGCTTTGGACAATGGATTCGTTATTGATTGTTGATCGATAACGGATAAGTGTACAAGAAATAAACAAAAAATGAAAAACGAACTGACACGGGAAGTTCTTCTCTTTTTCCACTGTGAGCAAACTATCTACACATGATAGAGCATTCACAGTGCACCGAGCACTAAGTTTATCCCATTTAAACAACACACTACACTTGCACACTTGCCCCAGTTTGCACTTAAAGTCCGACATGTCGATTCCAAGTTAGTGTTTATTCAGAATTCAAGTGTGATTGATGGAACTTATGAATTTAGGATAGAGTTACCTGACCATTTTCAGATGCGAGTTCCTTCATATAGAATGAAGCAACCTTCTTCACGTCGTAAATTAAGTGGACGAAGCCCAGCGCTCTTCGAAGATGAATCATCATCCACCTCACAAGCCCAGTATGGTCAATTAGTTTTGGACGGGCCTATCGTGGACCGCATGCCTTCCAATTTTCGAGTTCTACTCAATCCATCTGAATGAGGCTCGTCAGTAGTCTCTATTAAGATTCTACATAACATATCTATGTAGCATAGGATTCCCCAAGAAGATGTGCGTCTGGCTATGAATGGCGAGTTTGGTCATATATCTCCCTCGGGGTACACCGCTTGCCATAGATACTTGTGTTTGAACGGAATCGTTCCTCCCTTCAATGATTTTCTACATGAAACACTCTCGAACTAGGGAATTTCCCCATCCCATCTTCATCCGAATGGTTACATCATCCTTCCTTGCTTGCATGTCCTCTTCATGTGGATGTTCCATCCTGCTTCGAGTTTTGATGAGTTGCGGTATTTCCTCGTGTTCAAGGGGAGAGATGACCTTTCCTCTTTGATCATAATCGAATCCCAGAGGAGCCGGTAGATCATCTTGCGGTTGCAAAGCAATCTATCGCAGTTTAAGAAGTAGTACTTCTTCATTAGGTGCCTTGAGGGGTTCAATCGCCAATGGATGACTGGGGGTAAGCTTCTCTTTTCTACTTGTCGAGCTCCAAAATGTCGTGATGGAGTCTCTAACTAATTATGCGTCTCTTGTAGTTATCCGAAGGCCGAATAGAGATGTGACACTTAACGAAGTTTGTGAGGCTTTAAAAGCCATCATTCCTGAGGAAAGAAGCGTTAAAGTTCGGCTGACCGATGAGAACTTGCTTCGGTATGGACTATTAGTCTGGGTAGATCCATTGCTCAGATTGAAGCTCCCACTCCCAGTCAAGCCAGAGTTCACACAACGTCCTCTTCTTCATCCCATTGTTCTGAGGAAGGTCAGGAGATAGGTGGCCCGTCTAGAGGATAACTCAAGCTCATGAGAAGGAAGGAGCCATTGCGGCTGGTCTGTGCAGTTCAACTAGAATGCCCCCGATTTCGGAGGAGACGGAAGAAGACTTTGTAGAGAAGGCAAGGCCTTGATGGACTAAGAGAAAGAGAAGGTGGAGTTTGAAAGTAGCAGCGGTGAAACTACTGCCAGTGATTACTTTTCGTCAGAATCTGCAGGTGAAGACTCGGAGTCTTGCGATGAGACTCCAGGATTAGTCCTGCTCCCCCGAGTCCATCTCTTCCTGAAATAGGCAGTGAAGGAAAAATTCTTGAGATTGAAAGTCATCCAGACTCTCCGAGTAAGAATGCCATAGCGGGGCTTGGAGATTTCAGCGATGTTTTTTTCCATTTCGATGCACTCATGAAAGGAGATTTTAAATTTGACACGACGCCTTCTTGCTCACGTGAAATCATGCCCGCAGTTAGCTTAGTCCCACTTATAACGACCGAAGTCAGTCCGCTCCCACCTTCGATAACCATTTGTTCCGGATCGCGACAATGCTTTAGGCTATATTAGAATGTGCTGCAAGTTTCACTAGGACCGCACTTGTTTCTATTTTTTCATTCCCTCGCATATTTTCCTAATGCATGTTGCATCTCTGAAATCTTTCATGTACCCTTTATTCTAGGTATGACGGTAAGGAGAGGCTTCTACGATGACTTTGAGGACTATACCGATTCATAGCGATACCCAAAGCATTGCTACAGCCGAAATCAAGTCCGGGAGACGAAAAAAGAGTACCAATGGAGAAAAGAACTTGAAGTCGAAACCCATTGCCAAGAGGAGAGAAATAAAGCTCATTTACAAAAAAGGGATAGAAAAGAGACGATCTCATGAGGAAAGAGACGAGCCATCAAAGGAATCAAAGTTCGACCATCGCTCCCATCCTTCAGAACTGGCTTCGAAACACACTTCCATGGGCCCAGAGATTCCCATCTCTTCGGCTCCTATTCTGCCCCCAGCTCATGTTTCATCTTCTTCCGTTATCATTGCTTCCCATATCATATCTCATCCCCACCAGAGGCCGACTTATACTCTTCCTTCGGCCCCCTAAACTTGAGGCCGTGCTTCCGGTTTGGTTCTTAAGAGGGGTAAATTTTGACATGGACCTTCTTCCCGTTCACAGGGATTCTTTCATGCCGCATCTCCAAGCTATCCAAAATGACTTAGAGCAGGTCGGGAAATGGGTGAAGCTCTGCAAGAAGCTGGCGGACACCAACTTGAATAATTACCAAGAGATCCTCTCCTTCGAAAATGAGAAAGATGATTTTGAAAGAGCGTTGGCCCATAGGGATGCTAAAATTAAACAATTGGAGGAGGAGAAGGAAACAGCACTCCAGGACAGTAAGAAAACCACAAGCCTGAGGAGGGAGCTGAAGGAGGAGCACGAGAAGGTCGAGATCATCTAGAGAGACGAATTAAAAAGACTCATGTGGAGGAGGCAAAATTGAAAGAGAAAGTGATCTCTTGCAATGCTACCATCGAATCCCAATGAAAGACAATCACCATCATGATCAATTGTTGAGGGGCACAAAATGATCTTTGATCAAGTCGAGACCATTGCGAAGTTGCAGGCTTAGGTTTCACAACTCAATGCTGAAAAAACTGTTGTTGAGATCGAGAAGGCTGCAGTGACGGCAGATTATGTGGACCTTCAACACACTTTTGATCGGAAAAATGGAGAAGTTGGATGCAACAATTCTGAAATTTTACGTGAACTCCCTATTGCATCAGGGGAGCCTTAGCTACCTCGGCCTGAAGTACCCACACACATTTTCCTTTGTTTGGGAGGAGATCTTATCCCGCTTTGTTGAGAGTGGCGACGTTTACACAGTTCAAAAGTTGTGGGTTGCTTATCTCAATGAGGAGTCCAAGAAGGTGCTGCTTGAGGGCTAGGAGATCCTTCGGGTTGAACGAGAGAAGGAGGCCGCTAATGCCGCCCTAACATCTGCTACTGACATGTTTACCAGGCCTTCTTCATCCGGCAGGGGTGAACCATCAAAGAAACTCCACGACCAACCAATGAGCTCGGGACTTGATATTATTCCTCAAGTGGTGGAGCCCCCAAAAAAGGCGAAGGCGATGAGTTTGAAGTTACCATTCGTGATCCTTCCTCTAATGCAAGTAACGCCCATGCTTCTCCTGAATTCGGGAGTCTCCATCTTACGCCACAGGAGCTAAAGGAGCTTAGCGCTTTCCTTTTTGATCTTATAGGTCCATCCACTTTTCCTGTTGACGTGCCAACTACTTCGGAACCTGCACTCCTACCATTTTCACATCTTTTGAGATTGTATCCATTCCTACTCTAGTTCTCACATCCATCTCTAGTTCACAGCCTAGGCCAGAGGCCAAGAAAATAGCAGCGCTCCACGGCTTGGACGACCCCTCAGTGCCTTTGGAAGGTGATATAACTATTATAGAGGCTAAGGAGCAAGAGACGCAGATGGAGCAGCCGTAGAAGACTCAGCATGTTTGGGTTGCCATCAATAAGGAAAAGGTGGAGGCAGTCAATGCTTCGAAGAACTCTCGGAATCCACGAAAACGAAAAGGAAAAGGAAGCTATTCTAAAAAACATTCAGAGGAGTAGGAGGAGATTGCTACCAAAGTGCATGTTGACATTACTGGCAGCGACACCTCTCTTGAAAAGAAGCAGAAGCTACCAAGCAGAGGTGGAAAGGGAGTGATGGCAAGAAGCATTGAGTAGCAGGCATGAGGATGGACATGATTTTGGACAACAGGCACAAGAAGATTGACTTGTTTTGGTTTCTTTTCGAGTGATTTTGTTCAAGTACAGAGTCTGCACATTGCGTCCGAACTATAGATCTATCTGTTTATAGACCATTGTTGTGTGGGTACAACCCCCACATTTTGATCCTATGTACAGAAAATTATAAGAAATACAATGATGTTTTGACTGTATTTTTATCTATCTATTCATATATGCTATGTGAACTTGTGCTTGTTTCATTTCATACTTTGCTAGTTCTGTGATTATAGCAAAGTCCTTCATTCGAAGTAATAGAACTTAGAAATTAGCAGCACTTAGAGAGTTTTTATTTAGAAATTCAAAAAAATTTAATAATTTCTATTCCTTATAAATTTTTGTTGAATTTTTGTTTGGAAATTCATACAACTTTGAGATAGAACTTGTGAATTTACTGTTGCAACTTTGAGATAGAACTTGTGAATTTATTGTTGTTTAGAGTGACAGAACTTGTGAACTTATTTCATTTGTGCGATTCTATCTCGGTATAGGTGTATGACCTCCATTTCACAGGGTTGTTTGCTTTAAACAATTTTCAAGTATCCGGTAGTTTGGGGATTTAGATGAACTCTATTGAAAATCTGGCTAAGTCATGACCTGATTTTCGATTACTCGAAAATTTTGCTACCTTAGCATATACTCTCAGTTTCCCACAACACTCAAGTAAGTATGCACTTTGCGCGGAGGTATGCATTGTCAATCATTCGGTGCCTATCTCCTAGCACCAATTATTTCTGATTGTATGCATAAGGGGCTATTATTTTGAAATTTAGCGCCCTGCTTATGTAATGTGCGGCTTTGGATGCTCCTCGGCGTTGCCTATTTCCAGGCAACATGACGAGTTTGTTTTTGATGTTCCTTGGCATTGCCTATCTTTGGGAAACACAAGGAGTTTATTCTTGAGTGTGCGGCTTACGAGATACGCGGCTTTTGATGCTTCTCGGTATTGCCTATCTCCGGACAACGCGAGGAGTTGTCTTCGATGATCCTCGACGTTGCCTATATCCGGGCAACGCGAGGAGTTTGTTTTCAACATTCCTCGGCGTTGTCTATCTTTGGGTAATTGGAGGAAGTTAGCTCTCCTCGCTACTCGGTGTTGCCTATCTCTGGCCAACGTGAGGAGTTTGTTTTCAATGTTCCTCGGCATTGCCTATCTTCGGGTAATGCGAGGAAGTTAGTTTTCGATGTTCCTCGGCAATATCTATCTCCAGGTAACACGAGGAAGTTATTTTTTGATGCTCCTTGGCGTTGCCTATCTTCAAAAAATGCAAGAAGTTTGTATTCGACATTCCTCGACGTTTCCTATCTCCGAACAATGCGAGGAAGTTAGTTTTCGATGCTTCTCGATGTTGCCTATCTCCGCGCAACGCAAGGAATGTGTTTTCGATATTCCTCGACGTTTCCTATCTCTGGGTAACGCGAGGAAGTTAACTGTTGATGCTCCTCGACGTTGCCTATCTCCAGGCAACACGAGGAGTCTGTTTTCGACATTCCTCGGCGTTGCCTATCTCCGGGTAAGGCGGGAAAGTTACTTTTCTATGCTCCTCGCATTGCCTATCTCTGGGCAATGCCAGGAGTTTAGTTTTTCTTTTTCGAGAGGAAAGGATCGAGTTCCACTGATCCAGTAGTTTGAGTCGATTTGCTTCCGTCGACTCGGTGGGTAATCATTATGAACACAGTTTGGTTGGTTCAAAAAGAAAACATTATTAATAAAAGCATGACAGATTCTTTGCCTATTTATAATGCATCAGCATTTCGAGGAAGGCTTATTTGTTGAAAAATAGAAAATAAAAGCTACATAAAATAGTTTTCAGATGAAATAATGGAAGAGCGATTCACTATTCCAGGCTCTGGGAACTGCGACCCCATCGATGGTAATCAGCTTGAAAGTCCCATCGCTGAGCTTTTGATAAGCGACATAAGGTCCTTTCCAGTTTGGTCCAAAGGTTCCTGGTACAAGGTAAACTTGCTTGAGCACAAGATCTCCAACCTCGAAGGTCTGACTATGAACTTTCAAGTTGAAGTACCGTGTAACCCTTTTTTGGTAGGAGGTTGTTCTCAACTCTGCTTCTTCTCTTTTTTCCTCGATCATGTCTAGCGATTCGTGTAGAAGGTGCTCATTTTGCGCCTGATTAAAATTCTACCTTCGTTGCGAGGGGACCTCTAATTCAACAGGAATCATTGCTTCTGAACCACATGCTAGTGCGAACGAAGTGTGGCCAGTTGCCGCTTTGTGTGTTGTCATGTATGCCCATAGCACGAGTGGAAGTTCGTCAGCCCAGTTTCCTTTCTCATTTGTTAATCGCTTTTTGATGGTGTATTTGACGATATTATTTATTGCTTCCACTTGCCTATTTGCTTGCAAATGAGCCACTACGAAGAAGCTTTTCTCAATTCTAAACCGCATGTAGATGTCTTTGAACTTGACACTCTCGAATTGGGTTCCATTATCAGTGATGAATTTTTACGGCACACCATACCTGCAAATGATATTTTTAGTGACAAAGTTAATAACTTTCTTTGTGGTTATGGTGGCCAGCGGTTCTGCTTTGGCCCATTTTGTGAAATAAACTATGGCAACTAAAGCATATATGGCTCCTCCTTTAGCAACCAGAAGGACACTAATCAGATCGATCCCCTAAATCGCAAATGACCATGGGCTAACCATTTATGTCAGTTTCGTAGAAGGAGTTCTCTTAATTTTGCTGAATCTTTGACAACGTTCGCATCTTCTTGCTTGATCTGCGACGTCGTGATTTGTTGTTAGCCAAAAGTATCTGTATCGAAGGATTTCTTACTAGCATCTGCCCCTCAGCGTGGTCTTCGCATTTGCCTTCACGTACTTCCTTCAAAAAATTTCGTGCTTCTTCGTCGGTCACACATATAAGAAGAGCGGTCGAGAATCCCCTTCAATAGAGTATCCAATCCTGTATCTTGAACCTTAGCACCTTACGGAGGTGCTTCTTCCGCTGATTTTGGCCAGTTGGTAGGGTTCCTGTAAGTAGATTGTTCTTTATCGGTGTGATCCATGTATCTGGCTTGATGATGGTTTCTAGAATCCAGTCCACGTCCATTTCGTTAATGCTTGGGTTGGTTAGCGTTTCAACTGGGACTAATCCCAATAACTGGGCTTCCTTGGAGCTTGCCAACTTAGCCAAATAGTCTGCTTTGCTGTTTTGCTCTCGTGGGATGTGAGTTATGTGGTAGTGCTCGACACCGCTTAACAGCTCTTATACATTGGATAGGTATGGGGTGAGATTTTCTCTACGCGCTTGGTATTCCCCTTTCAGTTGACAGACGACTAGTTGGGAGTCACTGTATATGTGAATAGATTTTACCTCGTGTTCCTTCTTAACCTTTAGTCCAGCGATCAAGGCTTCATGTTTTGCTTCGTTATTTTTTGCTGGGAATTCCAAGCATGAAGCATAGCTAATGGCTCACCCTTTGGGGGTTTCAAGCACTACCCCTGCTCCTGAATAAAGGTTGTTTGATGCACCATCGACTAAGAGCTTCCATTGCGTAACTACTTTCGGCTGAATTTCCTCCTCCTCGTTCCTTACGGTAAATTCGACAATGAAGTCGGCCAACGCTTGCCCGTTGATTGCTTTCCTTGGATGGTATGTGATTTTGTATTGGCTCAATCTATATTCCACTTAAATAACCGTCCAGAAGTTTTCGGTCGATATAAAACTTGCTTCGAGGGTTGGTCAGTCAACACTTTAATCGAATGAGCCTGGAAGTACGGTCGTAATTCCGAGATGTTATCAAAAGGCAATGCGCTAGCTTTTCCAGCTTTGGATAATTCTTCTCAGCGCTGGTGAATCATTTGCTAATGTAGTACACAAGTCATTGGATTCTTGCTTCTTCCCGCATGAGAGCCATGCTCAGTGCGTGCGAGGAAACTGCTAAATAAATGAATACGTCTTCTCCATCCATTGGCTTTGATAAAATCGGAGGAGCTTCCATGTGTCATAGCATTTCCTCGAAAGCTGTCTTGCAAGCTTCACTCCATTCGAAGTTTTTCCTTCCTTTCTTCAGTACTTCGAAGATTGGCATGTACTTGTCTGTAGCATTAAAGATGAAATGACTTAGTGTTGCGACCTTTACATTCAAGCTTTGAAGTTATCTTATATTTTTAGGGGCTTAGACTTCCCGTAATGCTGTTATATGCTTCGGATTTTCTTCGATGCCTTGGGCACTTACTATGAATCCCAGGAATTTCCCAGAGGCTACTCTGAAGTGACATTAAGTGGGTTGAGCTTCATTCTATATTTACAGGGTATTTCGAATAGTTCAGCGAGATATCAAGATGGTTAGTAGATACCTGGAATTTGACTAACAATCGACCATGTAAACCTCCATAGTCTTCCCAATCTGGCGTTTGAACATAGCATTCACAAGCCTTTGGTACGTTGCCCTTGCATTTTTTAAGCCGAATGACATTACTCTATAGCAGTACAGTACCAAATCGGTGATGAAGCTGGTGTTCTCTTGGTCTGGTTCATGCATTAGGATTTAGTTATAGCCCGAGTATGCATCCATAAATGACAACAACTCATGTCCTGCTATTCCATCCACCAGTTGAACAATCCTCGGGAACGGAAAGCTATCTTTCGAACAGGCTTTGTTTAAGTCCGAGAAATCAATACAGATTTTCCATTTTCCATTAGACATCTTGACTAGGACCGGATTTGATATCATTCAGGGTAAGTTGCATCTCGGATGGCCATCGGTTTATCTATTTCCTCCCTCAGTGCCTTGGACCTCTTGGGTCCCAAGCTGTGCCTTTTTTGCTTTACTGGTGTAAACCTAGGGTCAATATTAAGCGTCGACAGGCAATTTCAGGTGATACCCCACACATGTCAGAGTGCGTCCAAGCAAACACGTCCAAATTGGCATGAAGGAATTTGGTTAACTCTGATTGCATCTTGTTTCCCATATGCGACCCAATTTTTAGGACCCGTGTTGGGTCATCTATGCAGATGGGATAGGCTATGTTAACTCTACAATGCTGCCTGATTCTCCCCTAAGCTCTTCTTCCTAGGGTCTAAGGCCTTATCGAATCGGCTATAGTCCTTAAGCCATGGGTGGCTCTGTAGTTGCTGTTCGGAGGGCTCATGGATGTAGAGGGCCCTCCCCACTTCCTTTCCGTTTTCCTTTCTTCTTGACTCATGCTACTCTGTGATGTAGCATTCTCGAGCAATGTTTTGGTCTCCTTTCACTATTCCGATTCCATGCTCGATAGGGAACTTCATTATAAGGCACTATTGGGCTAATGCTATTCTGAAGTCGGCTAATTCGAGCCATCCCAAGAATGCTTTGTATGCTGACATTTCATCAATGATCACAAAAGTCTGAATGAGGGTGGCTCATCGCTCACCCTCTCCAAGTTCCACGGGTATGTCGATTGTTCCCATCGGTTATTTGGATTCTCCAGTAAACCCCTGAATCTTAGTCTGGCATGCGGATACGCTTTTTATTCCAATCTTCATTTGGTCAAAATTTTGTTTGAAAAGTATGTTAACTAAACTGCCACTGTCAATCAGTACTCGTCGGACTATGGCGGGACCGATTCCTGCTGTCACCACCATTGGGTCGAGAGTTGGAGCTTTAACCCCTATGGTGTCCATATTATGGAACGCCATGTCATCACTCAGAACCTTCTACTACTTGGATAGAGTTTCGTCGTCTATAGCTACACACGATTCCTTTAGTGCATGCTTCAATGAACTCGCATATCATTCCATCTCTCCCCAACTTCTTTGCACAAAGTATGGTACCCCAGATATTGTCCCGATAATAAGTCTTTGGTCAATTTGTTTCGACCCTTCTTCACTGGTTCTAGCTTGATTTCTTTGCTCTCTAGGAGGTTGAATGACCATAGTTAGATTGGTTTTGTGGTTGCATATTGTTGAAGTTTATTGTCTCGGATTAACCCCTCGATAAGGTCCTTAAGGTGATGGCATTCGTTTGTATTGTGCCCGTGCATCTCGTGGAAGCGACAGAATTTCCCTGAGCGCTTTTGCTGTTCCATTGCCTCCTTTCTAAGAGGTTTCCTATAATCTTCAGTTTCTTGTGTTGCGAGATAAATATTCTCTAGATTGTCATTCAGAAGGGTATAGTCTCCTAGTCTAAATCTTTTGTTGCTGCCACCACTATTTCTCTTTTTGGAATTCTAATTTCTTCTCTTCTAGTTTCCATGCTTCCCAGCGACTCCTTGGTTATTTCCAGGATCATGTGTGCATTGATTTGCCGTCGTGTCATTCTATTCAGTGTCCATCTGTTGTACTCTAGCAGCCATTCTTTCCCGCTTCTGTGCTTCTTCCAACCCAAGTACTGGCTTGCTTTACGATTGAAGTCTTTCCAGTTGGTAGGTTGCTTCATCTCCAGTTCTCGAATTCCGTTTTCGGATGGACATCACACATTAATGCCATAAATACCATATTCTCGTTGGGTTTGCTCACTTCTGTTACTGCAGTGTTAAACCTGCTCATGAATGATCTCAATGACTCGTTGCGCCCTTGAACTAGCATGGATAGGGACATAACGTCCTTTAGTTGCACGGTATGGAGCCTAAATTGGTCAAGGAATTTCGTTATAAGTCGGTCAAAGGTAGAGATAAATCTTGGGGAAGTATGGTGAACCACATAGACGCAACTCCTTAGAAAAATTGGGAAACATCTCAGCGAACGACTTCTGGAGCATTGGCTCCGTCCATGCACCGGCTGTACTTGTACAGATGGGGTTTTGGGTGCTTTTTTCCATCGTAGGAAGGAATGGTCAACACAGTAAATTTGTCTAGGTACCTTTCATTCAAGATCTCGTCGGTAAAAAGGGTCCGACTTGGGGCAGATCCCCGCTCATCATCATTTTGGCTTTTACTTTCGTCCATTAGCCATTTGATTATGCCCGCTATGTATGACTCTGATGTCTAGTAGTCCTGGGCGTGGAAATTAGTCACTATACCAAGTGTTTGATTCTGCAAATAGTCTTGGCATGTGGGTTGATGCCTAGGCTCTCCTGTCTTTGAGAGAACCACTCCCACGGGACCTCGTTGGCTTGTAGTTGTCCTAACTGGGCAGTTTGGATGTTTCTAGCATCATTGAATGCATTGACGTTCTCTTTCATATGATTACCTTGCTCTCCATCTTCTGAATCAGAGATATTGACAACTATATCTTCTTGTGGGGGTTTGATCCCCTGATTCAAATTCAAGACAGGTTGCCTTGTACCGAGCGGAGTATTCTCATTCTCTTCCACACCGCATCCTATCTTACCCCTTTTTGTGGCTGCTTTCTGTTCCTTCTTTTAAGGCCGAAGAGGAGGAATTCTCTCGTTCTACAGCAGTCACTGGTTCAGGCACAACCCTTGAAGTGGGGTTTGACTGTAGGGTCAATAGAGCGTTGAGCTTCTCCATTAGAGCCTTTTGACTATTTTCCATTTCATAATTGATCTCCTCAACCATCTTATTCAGCTTACTCTGGTGACAACTTCATGCCGATTGGAGGATGTTGATGCCTAGTTTCCTAGGTTAGCACATTTACTTTAGCTTGTTGGAGGCTAGCACCTTCTCCAGCTATTATTTCTCCTATAGATCTTCCAAAGGCAGTTCTTCTTCTCTCAGGAGCGATTGATACTAAAACAGCATGTTCTTCAAGCAAAGATTGGGGATCCAACTTTTGGACTTATGAGATCCAAAGTAGACAGCTAGATCTAGATTTTGAGTTCAATTCTTAGTGAAAGCACCAACATGTTGAACCAAAAATTAGACCAACACCCTGGTTAAAGTTTGAAAGCACCAACCCTATTCTGATAGAGTAATATCACAGATCACCGATATAAAGAAAGAACATAAAAGAAAGTAGACATAGAATTTTTATAGTGGTTCAGCTGTTAATGAGCCTACGTCCACTTTATAGCTTTACAATAGACTTATTATTGTTACAAGAGTTGTTTGATTATAGGGCATTAATTGTTTCCTATCTAGATTGGATCTCTAGTGTAGGAATCCACTGGAGAATCACAGTGCATTCCTTTGGAGATTGTTGAAAGAGGGGCTTTGGCTCTAAAAACGAGCCAAAAACATGGGTCATTGGCGATCCATGACCTAAGGGTCGTTGGCGACCCAAGGTTCGTTTTTTGGGCTAACGTCTCGCCTCTTTTGTTGTGTTCCACAACTGGTTGGTTTGAAGGTTCGAGGAAAATCATGAGTGTCTGACGATCTAAGTACTTACGATTTTTCTGGAGTCTAAAATTGGAGATGTTTCCATAGCTTTTTATCATTGTTGCTACATTTTGATGGCAAATCACTAGCTATTTACAATTAGCTGCTAATTGGATTGAAAGAATGCTGATCTCTCGGCCTCGTTGATTCCAGTCGTTGTTTTGGTCGTATAGCTTTACCCTTGTCAGTCCCTTGTCCTAGCTTTTCTGGTTATGTCCTGAACCATCCTATCTACACAAGGTTGTCATGTTTTCTATTAGTTTTTGCTAGGTTACAAACCCGGATAATAGATGCATCCACCCTCCCATTATTTCTGCAATTATTATTATAGCATATAAAATACAAATCTCTATCCAACTACTTATTATAGGCTATTTATTTCTTTTACTATAACTAGTTTATAGACAAGAATTTTTGATCAAATATCTTAAACTCTTAGAAATGAAATTTATAGAAAATAATTTTCTATGGTAAAAAACACATGTGGAATAAAAATTACATTTATCATTTCATTTTAAGTATCTACTAGTTATTTATACAATTCTCATTTTTGACATCACTTCATGAAGTGGAGTTGACTAATCATTCTCTTTATCCCAACCGTGTCTAAGTTACATCCACCCTTGTACATACGCTATTTTTCTCAATGGTAGAACCATTCAGAAAGGAAATTTTCATTGTAATCAATTGTATGAATACATAATTTTGCATTATGGTTTGTTCTTTTTACCTATGAACTAATTTCATTGAAATTTCGTACATTATATACTTCGATCGTTCACTATATAACATTTAATATAATTGAATATGGATCAAATATCCATATCCTTGCATGTCATAAGAGTTCGAAACTCATAGATGATAATACACAATCTTGAAAAAATAAACTCTTAAGCGATTAAGGAATGAATGTTTTGGTGGTTTTGTAAATTGGCTCTTACATGGGTCATGAAGTGTAAACATGCATAATGATTTAAAGGTCAGTATATTTTACATTTCTTATCAATCTTAATTCATTTTAGTTTTATATTTCAATTAATAATTTTTTCATCAATTATATTAGCTACACAAATTTATTGATATAGATTATTTTAACTTTATATAGAAAATGTTCTTGCAATATTAGAAAGGTTGAATGTTACTGTTTCATGTGTCTTACCTTGTCTAATCAATATACTAATAGTGCTATACATAACATCTCTAGTTTAAGGAACATCAACAATTAAAGAATATGGAACCAATTTATTAATATATAAATGGTGGAGGACAACACACATACACATATAATATAGAATCATAGTCTTTAATATATTTATTTTGAGTGATATAGGTTTTGGGAATAATATATTTCTTGAAATTCCCTCGTGATTCAAGTGTCAGACACATCAGAAATCATGGTACGTACATATGTATTTATTCCTTAAATCTAACTTAGGTTTCTTTCCAGTTCCACCTGTATATAGATTCATGTTATACAAGTTTAATTTGCTTATAACCTTTCATAATATAATTTTTACTTTACATAATATTCTTATGTATATTATTAATAAAATCTTATTTAGTTAATTTTAGTTATTATTAATTAATCATATTTAACTAATTTAATGTAATTTAGTTTATGTAAAATTTCTAAAATTTTATATTACTTGTAATAAACAATTTAAGATAGTTAATAAATTATCACTTTTATAGTTTGTTTATGTGTACATATCAATATATGTATATATTATATTACCTAAAACAATTTAGGATAATGTAATGTAATCATTATATATAATAATCTGATTAATTAAGTATTTAGTTAATTTTTTTAATTTATCAGTCTAATTAATAAATTATTAATTTTTGAAATTTGATTATAGGTTTTCAAAATAATTTTGAAAAACATATTACAACATTTATAATATATCTCCTATTTTAATTTAACCGTTTAATTTTCAAATTTGCTTAATTTCAAAATAGATATTGATAACTATCTCAAGGCCCAAACTCAAATTGGGCCTTTTCTATCAGGGATAACCTTTGGGCATACTTTACCTTTCGAGCCAGATCGCGAGCTAGGTAGGGCTTGGTACTTGATTACCCAAACCCAACCTAGACACTACATTTTTAAACACCCTACTAAATAGGTAAACTTAATTGCCTTTAACATGACTAATTTAGACCGCGCATACTATGGCTCTAATTCCAATGTTGGAACCGGGCCAATCGAAAGCGGGTCAAATGAGTGAATTTCAGAAAGAGACTATCCATTTTAATCTTAGTTGAGCCTATGATGCCTAAATTGATTTTAGATATGATCTAAAAATTTTAAAAAATGACCATTTTATTTCTTTTAATTAAAATTAGTTTAGATTTAGTTTTAAGTTATACATTTATTAAATGAGCATACTAAACGCACTTATATGTAAAAGTGTAAGTTCAACATATGGAAAGTTTCAACGTTAATGTGAACGATGTTTAGGTGTTCAGGTTTACATCATAACAAATACATTTTCCCTTTATATATGTCTTTGTCATCCAAAATAATTTTTAATATGATACACAAACACACATATGATTTATATGTGTAGTTGTTTACGTTGAATACACTATGTTTATATAACATGTATTAAATTTAAAATAGGAAATGCTTTAATAAATCTAAAGTTAAAACATACATACATACACAAACACACATATATATTTGTGTGTGTATATCTATATATATGTATGTATATTTATATTTATATTCATATATATAGACACATACATGCACAAAAAAATTAAATCAATGCCTTCAAAACAAAACAACAATAAAATTATGATTAATTGGTTTGTTATTTAAAAGTCATAAATTTAAATAAAATAACTTAACGTAAGTCCAATTGTTAATTTAAAAACAAACCAAAACATTTAAAATTTTCCCTTCTTTTTTGAAATAACATATGAATTTAAAATTTATTTATTTCTCATGTAAACGATAATCAATTTTTTTTTAAAACAACTTATAATAAATGCATTCACTTCTTAACCTTAATAAAACAAAACTATGTCCACTGATAAAATGGTTTCAAAATTTTATTCAAACAATGATTTCTAAAATAAATGAATTAGACAACTTAGGCATACACAAATTCATGATAATGAGGTCCAGATTTAAAATATATGCACATTATGAACTAACATACAAGAGCAATAATGAATCCATAGTTACTATCATTGATAAATATGAGTAATAGATAGAATAAAAGGGGGTGATAAAACATACCACATAATCGCAATACACTTGATTCAAAAGAAAAAATTTGATATCAAATCATAACCCAAAATTCATATAGGTAAAAGAGATGGAAGAGATAGAGGATTAAAAGCATATATATAATAATACACACACACCCCCATGCCTTTCTGATGTAGCCAAGAGAAACATCTTGAATGAAGAATTGATTTCTAGATCAATTAAACTGCTCTCTAGATCTTGCAATGATCTTTTAAATTTACTTTCTTTCAATTTAGTTTAGGAATTTTAAATTTCCACCTTGAAAATTTCAGCCCTGGTTGGAGTTCATAAGAATAACAAATGACAGAGGCAAATGAATTAAAGAAGGAAAATAAAGATCACATTAATGATATTATGACTTACCTTCCTTTAATTAAGATTTGCCTCTTCATTTCAGAATAAAAGACTCCTCTAATTCCTCAAAGCATGGTCAACCTTATCACGGGTTTTTTGGGACCCAAAACCAACTAGCATTATTCTCATTTAAATCCAATTTAAATTTTCTATCTATATCGTATACCGATATGCACGTTTATAACTTTTATATACGTACTTTAATGAATGTTAATGGTATTCAAACAAAACAACTAAAATTCTTATAATCAAAATTTCAAAAATATTAACAAATATAATTTATTTCATGTTCTTTTTAGTATTTATTCTTATTTAAATAGAGTTCAAATATTCTATCGATACTGTATATTGATACATGCGTTTATAACTTTTTTATACATACTTTTTAAATACTAATAGTATTTATACAATTCAAATACAATTTTATAATTAATGTTTTATAAATATTAATTAATATGCAATTATTAAAAATCAACTAAGTCATGTGGTTCATTTGGAATATTAATCATTTCCATTGTGTGACTTAAAGGTGTAAATTCAGTCAGTGATTAATATTGAACAATTCAAATATTAATATTCACACATTACCTTAGCTAGTGGTGTAACATTTTGGCTGAATTTTCTCACTTACACATCTTTTGGTAAAATCTAATTATACTTATCATAATCAGTCCTTGATAGTAACGATTATTTACACCAATTCTCTTCGTCAAAACTATATTACATTAGGACTTAAGGAATTTGGTTTTGGTCCAAATTCCAACGTTCTCCGCATTCAACCTTATAAGTCTAAAAAATGAAGTCCTTTTTTCAATAATAATATTTATTATTAACCATACTGCTCTGGATTCTAACTTTGATTTGGCTACGGTTGACTACGATACCAATCTTATATAATCGAGGAGATAAGTTCTCTATTGAAAAGTGTTTCACTTCCAATGCTTCAGCTCAAACCCAACTATAGTCGTTTAGTGGACGTTATGCCATGATTTAACTATAATCAAAATGGAGTGTGTATATTCAAGTTCTATGGTATTCTTAAGTCGAGGGAACTGCATAACATCATCACTTCAAGGTTCTTTATTAGCCCTTAGTTATACTAACAAAAAAAAACCCTTGAGTGAGTCATTCCATAGTTAGCCAATAACCATCGGTAAGTAACCCCTTGGTTCCCCTAACAGCCATGAGAAATATGTTGCCTAACATTTGGAGAGCATTATGCAATACAATCTCAATAGATGAATCGACATTATTTCGCTCTTGGATAGGAATGTTCAAAACAATATGTCATTTTCAATGTGATAAAATTATCATGATTAGAACACTTTGTAGTTACCACCACTTAACATATTATTTAAGAGTTATCCATCTATACACTTTAAATTAATTACATAATTGTTTATATCACAATATAATAAATATATAATAGAAAGAAAAACACCTTTTATTTTGAATAAGATTGGTCATAGATTAGATGTATGTAATAAATTACATAATTACCCCTAAGGAATACTCCTAACTCTATCATCTCCAACCCAGTATATCATTATATTCATCACCCACCATCCGAACGTATCTAATTCCTATCAATAGGCAATTTATATTTACATGCTCAAGCTTGAACTTAGTAATAATGCCCATAGAAACAACCAAATAGCAAGAATGAATCCGAGACTGTCCATTTAAATCTTTCAAATATGTTAATCGGTAAACTGACTAATTCATTCTAGGTTTGTATGAACTTAAATGGATTAATAGTAATACAATTTTAACAACGTTTATAGTTGAGAGTGTATGCTTCAAGCTTCAAATATTATCTGCAATGCAAATTCATAGAAAACAAATAAAATCAATAGTGTCAATCTTACTAATGCGAAAACATGACCTAACCTGACAATGTACAGTAAATAATTTTTCTTTATATGTTGGAATCACAATATTTAAATAATATTGCCGTGGCAGAACAAAAGATATTTTGTCTACGTCATCTTCATTTCCATTCAAATTGACCTACCTTGACACTATTTATCATGTCCCCTACACAATAAACCTATGGATGTGGATAGGTCAAGCTATGTGAGCATAAAATGTCATTTGACTATTGAAATACCAATATATAGATGCAACATACTATGCTTAATATAACAATATAATATCAAATATCCCTTTTTTAAATGAACAAGTCTTATCTTAGAACAAGTAATTGAAATCAATTTAAATTCCAATCTTATAGAAGCAAAGTTGAACAGAATCGTATAGTAGGTAAAAAAAATCAAATCTAACAAGTACCAATTCGAATTGTAAATTCAAATCTCACTCAAAATTGAATATTCAATGAATCTATGAAAAAAATCACATATCTAGTATAGTATGGGATTCTAATAAGTGAAGCAATGTTGTGGAGGTGGTATGTTGGATGTAAACCCAAGTGTTAATGGGATAAGGTTCTAAGCTGTAGAAAAAGGAGGTATGTTTATTTATGAATCATGTTTGAAAGAATTTTCCTTTTGTTTCGTGTTTGAGAGAAGTTTTTTTTAGGGGTTTATGTGATTTAATAGAAGACATGATTGAACGAAAAATAAAATAAAGTGGGTAAAGAAAAAGATTCACCGCCTTCTCAAAATGTTGGGTGGGTTTTGGTTTAGGAACGTTGGTTTTTTATTTCATTTTACTTTTTACATCAATGATTGCACATAGTTACTAAAAGCTATTATATATTGTTACCAATAATAAATTTTGTTGTTGTTTGGCTAATGCTTACATGGTGGATATAAATCCAATATCTACTTATGCAATCATTTACCATGTACACCTTGCTATATTGCATATTACACTTCTACATACACATGAGTATATATTGATATACTCAAAAACACATAAATGTTAAATTAATTAAGATATATTAATTAGCTAAATCAACAAGAATAAATAAAATATGTTACACCAACAAGATTGGATCTAGCACAACCATTAGGCTTAGTAGACCCAGTAATATCCAATTAAGGGGAAAACTTTGAAATTCACCGATCACACGCCGTTGACCACCTAGTTCCATCAAATACAAAAAAAACTAATGAATCTTTGTCACTTAAGTTTAAACTTGCCCGATACTATGTGTTGTCAACTATGAGGACAATACTAAAGTATGTATATCTATTTCATACTCGATCACATACATAAGTTGTATACTTAGTAGTTGTGTTCCGTGAAGTATGGAATTTCGTGAAATTATTTCATTTGAAATAAGCTAGTAAACAAAGTGTACTTATGTACTCGATTTGACTGAGTACAATAAGATGTTTGTTGAGTTGCATACAACTCTAGAACAATAACTGTAGACAGATCTTCTTGGATAGCTGAAAAGTCTGTTTGATCCATCCACTTAGACGATACTAAGTCGGTCTCTTTAAGGAAGATAGAATGCATTTTAGTGAAGGAATAAGGTCCAATCTCGTGGTAAAGGGTTCCTTATCTTTGAAGGTAAGAGCTTTAAAAGGAGAAAAAGAAAGTCTAAGCATGGTAGTAATAATAAGTACAGTTGGAAATGAAGAGAGGATGAATGCCACCTCCGCTTCGTGAAGAGATTTAAGAAACATAATTATAACAAAATATTAGTAGATGCTTGATAAAGAATAAGACATATGATTTTCTATTTTTAATTTACTTCTAAATAGAAGATTTTCTGTCTATAAGAACTATTTCTAATATTTTAGATACATGATCCAAAATTCTTAACTATAAATAGTTATAGAAGAAGTAATAATACACCCATAAGCTTCGTAATACCAATGTTGCTATTATAGTAACTGAAATCGTGGGAGCCTATCATATAAAACATACTCATGATCGCATTTAAATTTAGAATAATTATTATCTTGTACACCAAATGTTATTTATGAAATAATATTCATTTTTAGTCTTGATCGATAGTGGATACGATTATTTTAATACAAATATTATGAATTTTCATTATAAAATAGATCTATCTGGTATTTTGATGATAGTACTTGGATTCTCAACGGTAGTGATGTGTTTGCTTTTGAAAACATAAAAGCCTCTAAAGTATTTGGTGATTTCGGCCATGTACTTAAGAAACCAATGCACAAGAATAGAGAATATCTTTATTTTTGTGAATTTGAATCATATCCTACATGTGAATTATTTCTCAAAGGATGCTGGCAGTGCACCCATTCAGTAGGAATGACTTGAGAGTTGTTAGCACCAGAATTGGTCACTAACCCCTTGAGAAAGATTGTGTAAAGAGATTAATGAAGAAAGTAAATTAAAATATAGAACTATATGCTAAATTAAATGCAAAGACAAGAAACACGGATTTATAGTGGTTCGGTGTAATTGCCTACGTCCACTTTGGATTTAATCTTTATTGCTTTACTCAATAATTGATTACAGGTACAATCCGTAAATCAACTATTTGAATAAAAATGCTATGTAAAGAAGAATGAGTCTTGAATGCAGCAGAGTCTCCCTAATATTCTTGAAAAAAGATCCATTTCACTATGCCTCTGCCCTTCTATTTATAAACGAAGATGGGTCGGACTTCCCTAATGGGCCAAGGAGCAAGATACCTCGGCCCAATGATAAGTGACTTCTGCGCGTTGAGCCATAAATGCCGAACGACAATTACCGAACCACATATCTAGGCCGAACGACATTCGTATGCCGATCAAGGAAGGCATGCCGAACGATACATGTATGCCGAGCGAGGCAGTGCGCTGAGTGAAGAATGTAGGCCGAACGAGATCTGTGCCAAACGAGACTTGATGCCAGTCGAGGGGAGATGCCGAGCGAGGCTTCATGCCGAACGACCCTTCAATGCCGAGCGAGGTGCTGTGCCGAACGACCCTTTCCGAGCCGAACGAAGGAAGATGCCGAGCAACCTCTCTATGCCGAGCGACCCCTCAACGCCGAACAACCTTTCCATGCCGAATGAGGCCTTTCCCCAAGCGACCTTTCCATGCTGAACGAGGCCTTGTGCCGAACGATGCTCTATGCCGAGCGATGGGAGGTGTGCCAAACAAGACCTACGCCAAACCTCCTGTTATATGGTCAAACGACCGGGTAACACTTGCCCCCCAAAGTGTATCACGTGGAAGAACATGATGCGCTTTGAACCATGAGTACTCCATGTTTTCTTTTAAGCCCTTATTCTGCCCTCTTTATGGTGATCTCCTAAATGCTGCACGAGACTTTGAATGCCGAACGACATATGATGCTGAACGACATTGGATGTCGAACGACGCACGGATGCCGAACGACATTGATGCCGAATGAGAGAGGTTCCTTGACCGGTTCTACCGGTCACTGTCCATTTGTCTTCCCTTGTTCCTATATAACTCAACACTTCTCTTCTTTTCCCTTTTTACTTTTTACCTCTGCTCTAAAACCCTTGCGTACTCAACTTCTCCCAAACCCTTGCTAACATCTCAACCTCTCCTTCAATCTCCGAGTCCCATTGCTTACTTCTCGACTGCCTTTAACAGCAAGCCTGAATTGACTTCCACCTCCAATTCGAGTCTCTTACTAGATTGCTACTTCTCCTAGGTACGGAACTCTCACTCGCTTGACATTCTTCAATTTAGGGCTTCATACCAGATTCGAATCTGTGACTTTCATCAAACTCAAAGATGATGGAAGTCGCATAGATTAGGAAGATGGATCGAGGGATTTTAAACGAGTCTTAGGATTAGCCGGAGAGAAGGAGAAGAGGGTTTCGGCTCATCGGTGAGGGTTGATACTGTTGGTCGAGGGCGGCATGTGATATGAAGTAGTGTTCGATTGGCTATTTAGGAGGATATTTAGCTTGTTTGAAGGAGGAAGTTGGAGGAGGATGTATGGCGGTGGCTCGGCATGAATTCCGCATGCCGAATGATGTGAGGGAGTGCAGGAGAAAAGTGTAGAGATAGGTAGAGTGCCGAACGAGGCGGCTCGGCATGACTTGCTGGATGACTCGTCCGAGCAGTAGAGAGGATGTGTCGGAAGGAAATTGGCGTTGAGGATGAAGTGCCGAGCGATGCGGCTCGTCATGTCTATGGTCCGGCATGATTGTGGTTTGGCATATCTTTCCGCATGCCGAAAGGTAGTGATGGATGGTAGGAGAGTGATGTAAAACAACAACACTAGTCGAACATAATGCATAGTTGACTCAACCTATTTTTTACGCCCGAACATATGACTATGTACAAGTACGAGGACTTAAGCAATTAAGCATATCGGACAATCCAGACTGATAACTGCTCTATGTTGACAACTACAAACCTGAATATTACTTGATTAAAACGGAAAATAACCTTCAACATACAGCGTCAATGCCGAGTTCAAAACATAATCCATCCTACGACAAGCTCTCATAGACGGTCAGCGATGATGGTCTTCGAAGATGATAGTTCAAAGCCTAACTTTATTTCATCAACTGTGTGACTTTTAATTTCTTAGAACTTATACTTGAATGATTGCACTAGTTCACACACCACATGGAGGGAGTATTTTTGTTGTTAAGTCTAATGTCGAATGTTTCTCAAGTATAGTTCAAACAGGTATTCCGTCGGATCTAACATTCACTAGAGGTGTCCAGAAAGTCTAGTTCTGCTATGGTCTCGGACAGACCTGAGTTAACTTCACAACAAGAAGTAGTTGGAACTTCAGATCCATCAAACACTCCTGTTCAACATATTTCGAGTCCTGCAATCGCATCCATTGACTTGACTCCCGATGCCTTGGATGCATCAATCTTTTTAGATAACCCGATCGATTCTCAGGCCTCGAGAATTAACGAAAGCACACTTCGAAGCATATGCTCCGTAGACGGGATTACTTTTGATGACATGTTGGTTCCATCAAGGCAAGATCGTCCTCACCTGCCCCCAGTCGGATACACGGCCTGCAACAGATTTATGTGTTGAGTCAGTAGCGTGCCGCCATTTAATTCCTTTCTTCACGACTTGCTACATTATATTGAAATTGCTCCATCGTAGCTACACCCAAACAGTCATGCATTCGTACACGGCACGTGTATTCTCTTTATGAGCATCCACTTCAGGCTCCTGACTCCTAGCGATATCCGTTATATCTATCGTTTCGAGAGATGAACGGACGACCCATCTTTTGTATTTCTCGAACCACACAACAAGTGTCAAATTCTGACTGGGGCGTGGAGCAAATTCGCCCAGTATAAGCAGGAGTGGTTCTACGTGCACTATCCCTTGGCTTCGCAATGAGATGGGTAGAAGGAAGTAAGTTTCTTTTCTGCATTAATACTTGCATTCGGCAATGATTGCTCCTTTTCTAACCCTTTGTCTACTTCTACAGGTATCAACCCACGTCCCGAAGGTTCCGGGTATTCTGAAGTCGTTGAGGCTATTCGAGCTATCCCCACAGGAGATCGGGACATTAGATCTCTTATTTCGAACGAATCGCTCTTGAAGTTTGGGCTACTAGCTCCAGGCCATCGGATAAGCCTTCCTCTAGGTGTCACCATAACCGGGTCTGCTCTAGGAAAAGGAAAAAGCAAGCCGGGTCTTCATCGCGTGATCCCCTGACACACCTAAGGAGGGGGAGATTAAAGAAGGTAAAACTCCCCAAGTACATGGCGAGAATGTTAGCCCTGCTCGGGAGTTGGTAGTCGAGGTGCATGACATCGAAGTAATGCCTCCCCCTACGAAGGGAAAGAAAAAATTGACTTACAAACAGAGGAAGAAGACGATGGCCAGAACTTCTAAACTCATAATCACCCTGGTGGAGAGAGAGTCTTCTCCTCAGTTCTTAGAGAGTTCATTGAAAGGTCTGTTGGACCTTACTATTCCCGACGATTTGTATAACTACGGCTTCAATGATCCGAAAATGCTTAAACTTCATTCGCCCGCAAGAGGCGATGTAGGCGCTCAAACCCATGTTCAGGGAGAAAAATCTCCCATAAGTAGAGATAAAGAAACTGGTCCATCCGAGGGAAACACTAGGATACACAGACAAGTGCACTTCATCTTGCACTTAAATTTCTGCCATCGCCCTACTCTTTGCTGACTTGTTGTTATTTAAATTATGTTGCAGGTGATATGGGACATACACACTGACTCGATCGTCTTCATAGGTCATCCATCTTTCACCACTCTGGAGAGGATTTGGGCTCCAGAAGACGTCGGGATAGAGATGATGATGGCGACAGGGATTATCACTCCCAGGATTCATCATCTCAAAAGAAAACTTATCATTAGCCTTCATACCATTATAAACCTCCTTTTCACTTGGAGAAAGGCATGGAGAAATACAGCCACAAGGGGTCCCAATCCGATGCTCCCATGATCAACACTCTGGTTCATCCGACGGTAATCCCGAGAACCCCACAAGAAGACTGAACTCTTAAAATCATCTCCCCCTGTTCCCGCAATAGATCTGACGATATTGGAGATGCTAGCCGAGCTTAAGGCTAAGTTCCCCAAAATATGATTCGATGGTCTAAGGTTTATCCCGACGATCCATCACATCTCGGGACACGTCAAACAGAGTGCTATTGCTTGTATCAACGACATTTATGTTCAACATGATGCGTTTGTCCATTTGGCTGAAAAAGTCTCGGAAGTCTCTATTGAGCGTCAACACGAAATAGATCATCTAAAGCTTGAAGCCATTCACGATTAAGACATTATCAAAGCTCAAGATGAAGAGCTCTTTTCGTATAAGTCTCAGCTCGAAGCCACCCAACAAAGTGTTAAAGATACCGTAGAGACCGTCAATCATCTGGAACTATACATAAGAAAGAAATTGACGAGGCAATCCAACGCTGCGGGGCCCTAACTTTAGAGAAGGAATCTGTTCAGAAGGAAACAGATACATTTGCCCTCCGAGTCAAAGAGTTGGAAGATCAACTCCGCAAAGAGAGAGAGGAAAAAACTGCTGCCCAGGAAGAGTCGCAATGATATTGCGATGAGATTGTTGCTATGCGACTCCTGAAGGCAAAGCTCGACGATGAACTCTCTAAGGTTGGGATACTGAAGGATGAATCCCGTTAAGAGTTCAAAAGAATAGCATCTGCGAAGATTGACTCTCGCCTTGAGGTGGCTACAGAGGCTGGCAGGGAGGAGGTCAAGTGCTTATTCGACCTGTATATCGCGGAATACAATGCCCGTGTCCTCATGCATTGGGACTTAAATTTTCTTGGCGAGGGCTACCTCGAATCTCTAGTTGAGGCATTGGAAACGTTAATAAAAATTAGAACAGTAGAGCTGGGCACCGAGGAGGTTGATGAGGAGGCTTTGATAAAAGAATTTCAGGGGGAACGAGCCTTCAGACTTGTTTGCAACGAAGGCCCTCAACAGCAAAGGTTCCTCCCCATCAAAAGGAAAAGATGAGATCGCCGGTCCGTTTGGAACCGAATCTCTTGCTCCTCCCCTTACTCAATCGACTGGTCGGCCGGCACTTGATCCGTTCGAACAACACATTGGTTATGACCCGGAAGCCCTCGGCCTTGGAATTCATATACTATCTCCCATTCCAGAGGGTGAAACTCCACGGATGGTTGAGAGCCAGCAAGAAACCGGTAACTAACTTATCTTCTTAAAGTTCAAAGAGCCGTTGTTTTTGGCATGAGTTCATTATATTCTAACATTTATCTCTTGTGGTCTTGCATAGGTTTCTCTGACCCTAAGCCTACTCCGAGGAGCGGCGATGCCAAGGAGAAGAAGGAGAAAGCGAGCGAGGCTACTCATACGTGAGAGACTCCCGGTCCGGATGCTCAAGTGATTGAGGCGCTCGATGAGGATAAGTCTGAGACTTCGTCTCATGTCGAAGAAAGTTATGAAATTGAGATCAAGCGCCTTTGGAAACAGTTCTAAATGAGCATAAAGGAGCAGCTTGCGTAGGAAAAGAAGAAGATAGCTGAAATCAAAGTCGAGCCCCGAGTCGTGGATCTAGATGATCCTTTGAACAAGCCTTTGAAGGTCATCCTCCCTAGTGGGTCCAGGCCACTAGAGGTTCCTCATTCTTCCTCGGTTTATACCTCCCCTACAAGCAAAACGTCCAAACGAAAATGCGTGGGGGAAGAGTCACCTGAGAAAACAAAGGAGGAAAAGAAACCCAAGAAGTCAAAGAAGTAGCGGTTACACTAGTTCAACGAGAGCTTGCTTAGATTATGTAATTATTTTCATTTATTTCCATAGTCAATGTAAATAGACTTTTGACTCCGAGTTGTGGAGGATTTGTGGTAGAACCTCATTTTGGATGAATAAATAAAACTTAGTTCTTTTGTTCTTCAAATGACTTTTACTGTTCAGCTTTTTGTATTATTGTGGTCGAAACCTGGGTTATTGGGAGTTACATAAACCCCTAGTCCATCTTCATATAACTCAAAAATTCTTTGAAATTTTACATCCTTTATTCCATGTTTCAGATACTTAGAATAATTTTTCATTCCGTATGCTGGAGACTTGATGACTTCAAGTCGGTTGTACTCTAGTCTACACTCCGGGGACTTAGAGATTTTCAGGCCGTTCATACTCTAGTCTGCACTCAGGAGGCTCAGAGTACTACAGTCCACACTCAGGGGACTTGGAGATTTTAAGGTGTTTATACTCTGGTCTGCACTCAGGGGCCTCAGAGTACTCCAGTCCACACTTAGGGGACTTGGAGATTTTGTAGTCGTTTATACTCTGGTCTGCACTCAGGGGGCTTAGAGTACTCCAGTCCGCACTCAAGAGACTTGGAGATTTTAAGGCGTTTATACTCTTGCCCGCACTCAGGGGACTCAGAGTACTCCAGTCCATGCTCAGGGGACTTGGAGATTTTAAGGCATTTATACTCTTGTCCGCACTTAGTGGACTCAGAGTACTCCAGTCCACACTCAAGGGACTTGGGAGATTTTAAAGTCATTTATACTCTGGTCCGCACTTAGGGGACTCAGAGTAATCCAGTCCACACTCAGGGGACTTCGAGATTTAAAGTCGTTTATACTCTGGTCCGCACTCAGGGGACTCAGAGTACTCCAGTCTGCACTCAGGGGACTTAGAGATTTTAAGGCATTTATATTCTGGTCCGCACTAAGGGGACTCAAAGTACTCCAGTCTACACTCAGGGAACTTGGAGATTTAAAGTCGTTTATACTCTGGTCCGCACTCAGAGGAATCAGAGTAGTCCAGTCCGTACTCAGGGGACTTGGAGATTTAAATTCATTTATACTCTGGTCCGCACTCAGCGGACTCAGAGTACTCTAATCTGCACTCAAAGGACTTAGAGATTTTAAGACGTTTATAATCTGGTCTGCACTCAGGGGACTCAGAGTACTCCAGTCCGCACTCAAGGAACTTGGCGATTTTAAAGTCATTTATACTCTAGTCCGCACTCAGGGACTCAGAGTATTCCAGTCCGCACTCAGGGGGTTTGGAGATTTTAAGGCGTTTATATTTTGGTCCGCACTTAGGGGACTCAGAGTACTCCAGTCTGCACTCAGGGGACTTAGAGATTTAAAAGCGTTTATACTCTAGTTCACACTCAGAGGACTCAGAGTACTCCAGTCCGCACTCAGGGGACTTGGAGATTTAAAGTCATTTATAGTCTGGTTCGCACTCAGGGGACTCAGAGTACTCCAGTCCGCACTCAGGGGACTTGGAGATTTAAAGTTGTATAGTCTGGTCCGCACTCAGGGGACTCAGAGTACTCCAGTCCGCACTCAGGGGACTTGGATACTTAAAGCTGTTTATATTATGGTCCGCACTCAAGGGACTCAGAGTACTCCAGTCCACACTCAGGGGACTTGGAGATTTTAAAGTCATTTATACTCTGATCCGCACTCAGGGGGTTCAGAGTACTCCAGTCCGCACTCAAGGGACTTGGAGTTTTAAAGTCGCTTATGCGCGTTCGTACGCCAGACAGAATAATGTAACTCTAATTTTCTACCATAAAATTATCATACATGGAAACACCAATAATTCGTGGAATAAAATGGCTTCAAGCCTTTATTAATGAAGCAAGCTAAATTGATTTATTACATGTTCAAAACTAAGAATCAATGAAATGAAAACATACTGAAAATAATTGCAACAAAGATAGAAAATGAATATACTAAATATAATAATGTCGAAGATGCTCGCTATTCCATGCTCGGGGGAGTGTCACGCCATCAACGGTCGCTAGCTTGAAAGTTCCTTTCCTAAGCCTCTGTTCGATGACGTATGGACCTTCCCATGTGGGATTCAGATGTGATGGGACCGGAAAAACTCGTTTCAAAACGAGGTCGTCCACGTCGAAGACTCTTGGCCGGATTTTTTCTTTATAATATCGAGCGACTCAGTGTCTGTATGAAGCCGCTCTTAAATAAGCTTCTTCACGTTTTTCATCAATGAAGTCCAACGATTCCACCAAAAGTTCTTAATTAATCTTGGGGTCGTAATAAGTTACCCGATGTGACTGAACTTCAAGTTCTAAGGGAATAACAGCTTCCGTGCCATATGGCAATGCGAATGGAGTGTGGCCAATCTCGGACTTGTGGATGGCTCTATAAGCCCATAGTGTTGTTGGAAGTTCATCCACCCAATTGCCTCTAGCCTTATCAAAACGCTTTTTCAATATGGACTTGATTATTTTGTTCAGGCTTCCACTTATCCATTGGCTTTCGGATGAACAACTGCTGCAAACCTTTTTTCAACGCCATACTTTTGACAAAATTCTTGGAATTCTTTGCTTTTGAATTGAGTTCCGTTGTCTGTAATGATAGTCCGTGGGAGGCCAAAATGGCATATAATATTTCGTATAACGAAATTTATGACCTTCTTGGTGGTGATCGTGGCTAAGGGCTCTGCTTCTGCCCACTTAGTAAAATAATCTACCGTGACTATTGCGTATTTCGCACCACCTTTAGATATGGGTAACGAACCAATTATATCGATTCCCCACGTTGTAAACAGCCAGGGACTAACCATTTGTGTGAGTTTCGTTGGCGGAGCTCTCGAGATTTTTGCATACTTCTGGCATTTATCACATCTCCTTACGTAGTCTGCAGCGTCCTGATTTACAGTTGGCCAATAATATCCATAGCGGAGGATTTTCTTTGCTAATATCTGCCCCCCAGTATGGTCACCGCATTCTCTCTCATGGACTTCCTTCAGGACTCGTTTTTATCTCATCGTGGGTAATGCACCTGATAAGGCGGTCGAGAATCCCTTCCAGTACATTATTCCATCCTGCATTACATATCGCGAAGCCTTACGAATGACTTGTCGTCTTTCGCTCCTTCTTTCGAGCAAGATCCCGTGTAGCAAGTACCATTTGAATGGGTTCAACCCTGACTTCTTCTCGATTTCTATTTCTAACATGCAATCTATTTTCATCATATTTATACTTGGAGCATGTAAGGGTTCAATGGGAACCAATCACATCTGCTGTGCATCACTAGTACTTGCAAATTTTTCCAATGAATCGGCTTCTCCGTTTCGTTCATGTGGGACATGCGAAATATCATAATATTCTAGATTTTCTAGCAGCTCTTGAACCTATGCTAGATATGAGGCAAGTCTCTGTCCCTTTGCTTGATAGTCCCCCCGCACCAGGTATACCACCAATTGCGAGTCACAAAAGATTTGAACCGATTTTACCCCCAGCTCTCTGATGAGTTTCAAGCCAGCAATCAATGCTTCATACTCGGCCTCGTTTATTTGTTGCTGGGAATTCGAGCTTCAAAGCGTAACAAATTGATCGGTTTTTGGAAGTCACAAGAACTATGCCAGTTCCCGAGCAACGGTCGTTAGATGCCCCATCAGTGTACATCTTCCATCGAACGAGAGGTATGACATTGTTACCGTGCGATTCGTCTGACATGGTGAATTCAGCAATGAAGTCTGCTAGCGCTTGCCCTTGTATGGCCCTTCAGGCACGTTGGTAGTATCGAACTGACTCAACTCGATATTCCATTTTATTATATTTCCAGAAGTTTTCAGTCGTTGGAGTACCTGTCGCAAGGGTTGATCGGTATAAACACCGATTGAGTGTGCCTGAAAGTATGGCCGGAACTTGCGTGATGCAATCACCAAGCAATATGCTAGCTTCTCAATCTTAGGATAATTTCTTTTTGCCCCCGTTAAATGTTTACTGACATAGTACACCGGCTTTTGAACTCGGTCCTCCTCACGAACCAAATCCGTACTAATAACATGCTGGGATACAGCCAAGTACATATACAACATCTCATGGTCTATCGGTTTCGATAGTACCGGGGGGCTTTCTAAATGCCTTACCAGAGCTCGGAATGCTTCCTCACGGTCGGGTGTCTATTCAATATTCCACTTTCTTTTATTTATTACGTCGAAGAAAGAAATACACTTATCTGTGGCTCTGGATATGAAACAACTCAGCGCGACCACCTATCCATTCAATCTTTGTACCTGTTTTATGGTTTTGGGCAGTTGTATGTCTCGAATAGCTTGAATCTTCTTCGGGTTAGCCTCGATTCCCCACGCATTCACAATGAAACCCAAAAACTTCCCTGACAGAATGCTAAAGGAACACTTCAAAGGATTGATCTTCATTCCATAATGTCTGAGTATATCAAGCATCTCCGCTAAGTCCCAAATGTGGTCCTTTGACTGCCGTGACTTCATGAGCATGTCATCCACATAGACTTCCATCATTCTCCCAATCTGGTCTTTAAACATTCGATTCACCAGACGCTGAGAAGTCATTCCCATGTTTTCCAATCCGAAAGGCATCACTACATAGCAATATAACCCAACGTATGTGACAAAACCGGTGTGTTCTTGGTCCGAAATGTGCATCGGGATCTGATTGTATCCCGAATACGCATCCATAAATGGCAGTAACTCGTGTCCGGCCGTTGAGTCGACAAGCTGATCGATTCTGGGTAAAGGGAAACTATCCTTTATGCATGCTTTTTTCAAATCAAAGTAATCAATGCAAGTTCTCTACTTCCCATTCGCTTTCCTTACTAGCACAGTGTTGGACACCCATTCAGGGTAGATGGCGTCGCGGACGTACCCATTGGCTTTGAGTTTGTCCACCTCCTCTCTAAGAGCAGCGGACCTCTTCGGGTCCATTCCTCTCCTTTTATGTTTCAAAGGAACGTACTTTGGGTCTATATTCAACATATGACTCGCAATAGCAGGAGAAATCCCGCACATGTCAGAACGGGTCCAAACGAAAACATTCAGGTTCACTCGGAGAAAATCAGTGAGATCCTCAGCCACTGATGGGTCGAGTTTTGATCCAATCATGAGTACTCATGATGGGTCATCTCGGCTAATTGGAATGTCAACCGTCAGTTCAGCCGGTGCTTCTTTTGCTTCCCTGGGTTCCCCATCATCATCTCTCCGATCTATGTCTCTATAGATCCGAGAATGTTACCCGAGCCAAGGCTTGGGCACTACTTGTCAATCATCAGTATCCCCGATGGAGACAGAGCGGTCCGCAGCCTTTCCTTTCTCTCTCTGTTGGGCCTCTCTTAGCTCAGCCACGTAGCATGCATGACCGGTCGTCTGATCGCTATGCACCACACCAACTCCTTTGTCTGTCGGAAATTTCAAGGTCAAACACCACGGGGCTAAAGCTACCCTGTATTCTACCAGGGCCGGGCAACCCAAAAACACATTGTATGGAGAATCAACATCTAGAACTATGAAAGGTAGGATTCACACCCTTCTACGTTCACCTTGTCCCAGTTCAACTGGAAACTCAACATACCCCACTGCATCAGTCGCTAAACCATTAAAGCCATGGATACGGGCTTTAGATGGCTTTAAATCTTTTGTCTCCATCTTCATTTGGTCATATGCCTTTTTGAAGATGATGTTAACGGAACTTCCAAAATCAATTAAAATTCTCTTTACATAAACTGGCTCGATCGTCGTAGATATGACCATCGAGTCAACGGTAGGATCCTCCACCTTTTTCGCATCTCGGCTCCTAAATACTATATCGTCTGTCATCATGCGTTGCTGCTTAGCAGGAGTCCCATCCTCCACATTCGAACAACATTCGAAATATGCATGTCTTAGGGAGTTGGTGTACCGCTCCACTTTCTGCCAATTTTTATCTACAGGGTGAGGTCCGCCGACTATCGTGTTTATGACCAATTTCCCCACGGTTCGAGTGGGTTATTCTGGTTGGCATGGAGTCGGCCCGCGTCCGAGGTTTGATGTTCCTTGCCTACCCTCTTGTGGGTTCTTAACAAACTCCTGCAACTTTTTCTGTCCAATCAGTTTTTCAATGGCATGGTGGAGGTGTCTACGCACCTCTGTATTGTGCGAGTAAGTCTCATGGAAGCGACAGTACTTTCAAGTCTACCTCTGTTCCTCTGTTGACTCCTTTGGGCGAGGCTTTCTGTATTTGAAAAGTGTTACAAGTTGACAGGTAAATATTCTCAAGAGATGCATTCAGTAGGGTGTATTCGTTGTAGGTTGGAATCCTTGGCTTCCATTTCCCTGCTTCTCTTTTCTTTCTAGGATTTCCTCCTCCGAACCCTTTAAATTGTATAGGCTTGTTCTGGACATTGACTTGAACCTTTCCTGAGTTGTCACCGGATTGTTTCAGTGCGATGTTACTTTTCACAGTCTCCTGAATAGGCCCTGGTGCCTTATCTTGTCTCATCCATCTAGCTTCTTCCCTCCTTATGAACTGATGAGCCTTTGAATAGAAAGCTCCAGCATAGTTGGAGGCTTTCCTGCTAGCCAATCCCCAAACTTTGAATCCGGATTCATACCTTGTATTACCGCCATCAGAATTGTGTGGTCATTTGGGTTGCTAACTTCGGTAACCGCAACATGAAATCACTGTAAGTACTCTTTCAATGACTCCCCTGGAGCCTGGATTACACCAGATAGGGACATCACATCCTTGGGACGAGTGGCATGTATCTTGAACTGTTCCACAAATTTCGTCGCCAATTCATCGAAGTTGGATATAGACCATGGGTGAAGTCGAGTGAACCACATAGTGGCGATTCCGGATAAAGTAATTGGAAAGCAACTACACTTGGTCGCGTTGTTTGCTCTAGCTGAATCCATCATCCATTTATACCTCATCACATGCTGTCTAGGATTAGTCTTCCCTTTGTAGGCTGGGATAGCTGGCATGCTAAACTTCTTGGGGTACTTGGCCTGTAGAATAGTATCTAATAATGGAGTATGACTCCTGGATATCTCCCAATCTTCATTAGTCAAGCCTTGATTCTCTCTCATCAACTGTCTGACCATAGCTAATAAGTCCATGGTTTGTATGGAGGATGAAAGGTTGGACCCTTTTCTTCGGCACTGCTCGGGTTGGTGTCTCCTATGTTGGCGGTCTACTAAACGTGTATCTTGGGGACCAGATTTGTTGGGGTCTTGGTGAGCCGGACGTCCAGTCTCCACACGTGCTCCAGCTCCTAAGTTTCCTATTTCAACTTGGGTGTGGTCTCCAAGATGTTTGTGATCCCTAGTTGATCGATCAGTAGCACCTGCTTGTGTAGTTTCAATTCTGTGACGTCTACGCCTGGGAGGTTCGTCGGACGAGGTTGAACTATCAGATGAAGAATAAGGAACGGGGATACCTCCAGCATTCTGATGCTATTGCTGAGTAAGCTGAGTCATGAGGTTATCATTAGCTTAAATTTGTTCAACAAGTTGTCTCCTGCTTTCCATGAGTTCTCTCATCAGGTCGTTGAACTCCATCCTAGTAACAATTTCCGTCTGGCTATGAGCTCCAACAGTCCCTACACCGGGATTAACTTGTTGATTGCTAGGTCCTATCTGTTATACGCTAGTAGTCTCATTGACATTCGTGTTATGAGAGGCTGATCGGGTACATAGTCTTCTCATAGTAGAGTTGTTAATCGAAACTCTGAGTAGATTCCACGGACGTCCTGCGAATAAGATGGATCTCCTTTAGGGGATTTATTTAATCCAGTAGCTACAAAGCAGATCCGTGGCTGAGAATTTGTTTTCTCAGTGAAAGCACCAAAATGATAGCACCAGAATTGGTCACTGACAACATTGAGAAAGATTGTATAGAGAGATTAATGAAGAAAGTAAATTAAAATAGAGAACTGTATGCTAAATTAAATGCAAAGACAAGAATACATGGATTTATAGTGGTTCGGCGTAACTGCCTACGTCCACTTTGGATTTAATCTTTATTGCTTTACTCAACAATTGATTAAAGTATAATCCGTACACCAACTACTTGAATACAAATGCTAAGTAAAGAAAAAGGAGTCTTGAATGCTGTAGAGTCTTCCCAGTGTTCTCGAAAAAAGGTCCATTTCACTGTGCCCCTGCCCTTCTATTTATAGAGAAGATGGGTCGGACTTCCTTAATGGGCCTTGGAGCAAGATACCTCGGCCTGTGGTAAGTGACTTATGTGCGCCGAGCGGTAAATGACGAACGGTAATTTCTAAACCACATATCTATGCCAAACGGCATTCGTATGCTGATTGAGGAAGGCATGTCGAATGGTACCTATATGTCAAACGAGGCAGTGCGTTGAGTGAAGAATGTAGGCCTAATGAGATCTGTGTCGAACGAGAGTTGATGCTAGTCGAGGGGAGATGCCGAGCGAGGCTTCATGCTGAACGACCCTTCAATGCCGAGCGAGGTGCTGTGCCGAATGACCCTTTTCATGCCGAACGAGGGAATATGCCAAGCGACCTCTCTATGTCGAGCAACCCCTCAATGCCAAATGACCTTTCCATGCCAAACAAGGCCTTGCGCCAAGCGACCTTTCCATGCCTAACGATGCCTTGTACCGACCGACACATCTATGCCGAACGATGCTATGCCGAGCGAGGGGAGGTGTGCCGAACGAGACCTGGGTCGAGCCTCCTTTATATGGTCAAACGATTGGGTAACAAGAGTTATTATTTATCACTCATATATATTTGTAATCCAATGTCTATAGTGACCAATAGAGGTTCTACTTACTTCATTATATTCGCCAATGAACTATCTTGATATAACATGTACATTTGATATATAAGTCAATCATCTAGGTAAGTTCATAAAGTATAAATGGAAGTACAAAATAAAATATGCAAGAGGATTTGATCAAAAGGTGATTATATGAGCTCTAAGAGTACGCAAGCGAGAATATAATTCAATCTCAAAATTAGCTCTCCTATATTACATAATGATGTATCAATAAGGAGTGGTTGAATTATGTTAAGCAAAGTTCGATTATAATGAGTGAGATTAAGATGCATTTTTCTTTAAGTGATATGCGCTTAAGAGTAACACATAAGTTGAATTAGGTAACGTCTAAACCCAAGTTTACAAATCCACCAAGATATGGACCAACAAGAAAACTTATCTAATATTGTTTAAGATGTAAAGTTGTCTACCCTTTGTTATAAATGTAAGCTTTCATAAACTAGAGTAAATATATGTAATATGTATGAATAAGAAATCCTTAGAAACCTATGGATACATATTTTATCACATTGAGAAACAAAGTTGTTATTTTAAGGCACGCCACCTTCCAAGGGAGGGAATTTCCTTTTAGAGAAATTAGTGGCAATGCAATGGACTTAGACAAGATCCAGATTCTAAAATAAAAATTGATTAGAAGACAATGCTGATCCAACTAAGCCCAAAATACAAGGCTTGTTATAATGTTTAACAAGAAATTTCGTACATTAAGGAGAAAATACAGTTTATTTATCGGTGCCGAAAAATGGATTGTTCATATTGAAAATCACCTCAGTTGTCAACAAGCCATAAAGAGTGTAGAATTTATCACATGGCATGATGTTTTAAATCCAAAATGGATTCTAATAACATTGAAAAAATTTAATTTTGGAAATTGCATCCGAAAGGATTTGATCCATTAGCCACAAAAGAGGCTTCGAGAAGAATATCGATGTAGTTGGAAATGCATAAATCAAGATTGATGGGAAATGACCTTATCAATTTCAAATGTTGAAATTATGAACAATCTCGCTAATCGACGATTTTATGCCTAATCAAATTCTAGTCGCAAATTACTGCACAATATGACTATATGTTTTGACACATTGATGTTGAAATGGAACTTCTAAATAATGAACTAGAGATGGTTGTTTGCACACTATAGCTAAAAGGTTTTGAAGTCAGTGGGAGCGATAACAAATCTTATGGACTTTTTAAGATATGATCTTAAACAAGAATCTAAAGTTGAGGAAATATATTGATAGAGAATTTAAATAGTTTTTTTAGTCAAAATGCAAAGGAAGCGTGTATCTTTAAGAAAGAAAATAAAAGGTACTAAGGTATTTCTAATACTATAAGTAAACAAATGCTACTGATCGGTAATGATGTACTTTTGTTATAATTGGTTAAATATTGGTTTCCTGATTCTTGTAAAAGGATTTGAGAAACGTATCTTATATATTTGGTATAAAACATATTGAGATATCCTAATCAATGTGCACAAATTCCAAAATAAAATGTTCAATATGGAAAATTCTAAGAAAAGAAATGTTCTTGTGCGACAAGGAATAGAAGCATATAAGAAGGAATCCCTACGCGTTAGCAATATGATTCTTTATATATGATGTACTATGCATTAGACCAAATATTTCTTATGGATTTGATGCAGTATGTGAAAAATCATTCAAATCCAAGTGATATCACTAGATGTTAGCTAAGAGTATTCTCAAGTATTTATGAAATACAAGATACTTGTTTATGAAGTAATGAACTCCTTATGAAGTAGTGTTCAAACACGAACTTTCAAGCTGATATTGAAGTCAATCTTAAGATTTATGTTCACCCTCTAAAAGGGAGCTTTGATTTTGAATGGTTCCAAACCAAAGTTGTGACAATTTCAACTATAAAGTTGAGTATGTCACCCAAATGGTGTCGTAATGAAAGCATTATGTATGTGCGAATTTATAAGTGAGCTAATGAAGATTCCTAACAATGAGAATCAAATAATGTTTTGTGATATCAATGATGCAATATAGAATGTAAAAGGAATAAAGAGCCTCTAAGAGGTTGAGGCATATCTCCCTAAACATCACATGACAAAATAGTTCATTATTGATAAAGAGATGTGCATCGAACAAGTAATATCAAATAATATTATTATGGTGCACCCACTAAGGCCCTTTCTTGGTCTTGTTAAAGAAACTGATAGGGAGTACGACAATGTAGAAACCATAATTGGCCCAAGTGCAAGTGAAAAACTGATAGAGTTAAGGGATATTCCTTAGGGATAATTATATAATTTGATTACGTATGTGTACACTTAACTACCATGGTGAATCTTGTTCGAATTAATAGTATTTCATTTGGTTTAATTCTATTGCATGTTATATAATTTGAAGGTAATGTTATGAACACATTTAAAACATATAGATAGAAATCCCTAGGAGAAGAGTTTCAACGATTGCCATCATCAATGTGTTCATAAGCATAAGTATTGAATTAGATCATTAAAAGATTTATCCTTAAATATTCCTAGTCAAGGTACATTGAGAAATGGATATTAAAGTATCCATTGAGACTAGTGTATATAATACTCTCTATAGGATCAGTAGTGTTATGATATTTAGAGGTATCAAGAGGTTGTGTACGTGTAATTGGTTTGAAAAATTACAAATATTCTATCGAGAGTCCTTTATAGGTTATTCTATCTAATTCAAATAGAGGATTTCACATAATGATGTGAATTCTTTTTCCGACTTTAGGTTATTGTAGATCTTTTACATGAAATTAACTTTGATGATGGAGGTCCACTCCTTGTTAGTTTGAGTTATGACCACTTGGGTTTGTGTTAATGTATAGGAAATGAAGCCTACTCAAGAGAGGATTAGTCTCCTTAAAAAAGAGGGTTAGTGATACGTAGTTGGGAGTTAACTCACAGTCAATGTCTCTAGCCAAAGCGTTTTTTAATCAACCGATAAAAGTTCTATTGAATAAAATGACATTTAGAGTTTGAACTTCGCAATTATCTATAATCCTTGTTAGAATATTAACATGACCTAAACTATAGATATATTAGTAGTATAGTGTAATGAAAAGAAAATGCACACGATATCATTGCCAAAGGGTTGCAATTTTGGAATAACAATTGGTATATTTATTACATTAGCTAAAGCTTATTTGTTTTTGTTCATTCCTATCACAGCAAGATGGACTTTACCTAGACTGAGAATGGACCAACTTTTAAATTTTAGATGGAAATTCCTTTTACCTATTTCTCTGGGTAATCTATTATTGACAACTTCTTCCCAACTTATTTACCTTAGATATATTAAAAATAAGAATTTTACCAATGATCTAGAAGTGTTTGACTCGTACTAATTACTGTATTTAGCAAAGTTCATGCATGCTTTAATATTTAATTTTTTTTATATTAACGAGAATTGAGTTCACACTTGAAAGTCTTACAATAGAATTTTTGACAAGTTCCAAAAAACTTAAATATAATATGTTAATGTTATAAATTTTGTAAATGGAGTAATATTAGTATAAATATTATATTAATACATATTTTCATGATAAAATAAGTAAATAATTAGTATATAATTTATATTTGTTTATTTAACTAAATAAGGCCTTAAAATAAAGTGAATAAGTAATGAATGAATTAATTGTGTAAAAGATGCATTTATAGGCATTTAAAAATGTTAGGCCACATATTATTTAACTAATATTAATTAATTTAAGTTGAAACATTAATAAATATGTGTATTATAAATTTTTAAGGGGATAATGGTGAATATATATATATATATATATTTATGTATGTATATTAAATAGTAAAAAGTGTGATCCAACTTTCAAAGAAATATTTAGTGATATTTGTAACTTACCTTCTCCTATAAATAGAGCCTCATAGTTTCATTAGTCTACACAACAAAAATGGGAGAAAAATCCATTAATAAGAAAACATGGAAGGAATTTGCATCCCCATCCAAGATCAAAATTGTTTCCAGAAGGAAGCTTCGATATTCAAGGTAATAACTAAATGTATGATCATCAGGGTAATAATCCTTAAATTTAATTTAATTGTTGATGATAATAGATTTGGTAGAATAAAATTAATTTTTTGTTATTGTAACTATTTTTAATATATATATATATTGATTAAAATATATAAATATATTTGTGGAGTGGATAATATATATTATTATGCAGACATTGTGTATTAAATAAGTTGTAACGAACAAGATTTTCGACCCTCGACAATCGACACTAATACAACCACTTTATTGTGTGCCGACCCATCAAGTGTCAGAAACACCATTCATCAAGGGAAAAGAAAGGAGACAGAGACAAAAAAAACTAAAAGTAAACATAGAATCTCACAATGCAACAAAATAAAATATATTAATCAACATAATCCTTTACAAAGACATTTCGAAATAACACATCAGAGTTACATTAATACAATTTCTAACCTAGAACAGTTATAACAGCCTGTCCTTATACATCAAACAAAGTACATAATATACAACAGAAATACGATAATAACTAACTATCTTTTAAGCCTTCTACTCCAAGCTCCTCCCAAATGCGTGCGTAGAAAACCTGGACTACTTGGCTGCTCGTAAAAATTTGAACACCCAAGAGTTTTAAGGAAAAAAATAAATTCCGGGTCAGACACGGGTCTGGTGTGAGAAAACTCAAACAACTGAATTATTATTTAAAAACTCTTTTAAAATCAAAGATATCTCGTAAGACCACGCCACACATAAATACGGATGAGTTTTTACTTTAGATAACCAAAACGATTTTATATAAAATCCAATGATATTATAATAATGTCTAAGCGTTTAGAGTAAAATATTAAAATAGCTGGAATGCTTGCATCTCACATTCCAACATAGTTGGGCTTGATCAAAATCGTAGACACTTATAGGAGAATGGATTCCATATAATGACTAGGCACTAGGGCACCTCCTATCATGGTATTCGTCTAGAAAATATACCGAGATTGAACCTATCGATCCCTGCTAACACAAGACTGGCCTACCCCTTACTGGATAGTACCAAATATGCCATCACCCTAGTTGCTTTGCAACCCTTTTTTTCGAGATCTTATGCATAACTAATCCATAAATATGTAGATGTACCTAGAATGGTGACAACATATCCTAATTGGTGTAACCCATTTAGCCACGCTGCATCTCCTCTGATTTTCAGTCGTTCCCGGTTGATTAGGATTGAGGCTATGATTACCTTTTAAGGAATTTACACTTAGAATTTTCATTGCCCTCCAGTGAAAATGTGCTGATAGCATTCATCCATACAAGTCCATTTTGGGTCTGAACAAAACCGAAGTCACTATTCCTACTACATCCATTTTGGAATCACCTTCAAAATAGTAGCGATTAGCCTTTGCACTTCACATCTTTATCTTCGATTCCATGCTCTTCCTGATGTCTTCACTCTGAAACACATTCATTGGATCGAAGTGGTTACCGAATAACATATCTGATCCCGGTCTTCTCGAAACAACTATCGATAACTCCAATAAACTCAACCCCAATTCTTTAGGAAATAAACACACAAATGACAAGAGCGGAGTTCACCTCCTAAAATTTTGTGGACGAATTTCCTTATCATTTATCCTAGAAGAACTAAACGAGTTTATACGTAATGTATAACACATTCGACAGTAATTGTACCATATAATTCTCACATTTTTCCTAGATATTTCCAAAGTTACGTTTAGGTCCATATTTGATAGTTAGTTATTTAACTATCAAATTAAACAAACAGTCAAACGTTGATTCAATCCCACATGGGATCTTCTAAGACTTTGTTAATTAAAATTTAATTAGTAAAATCACTTTATTAAACTTGATTAAAAGATCCTTTCAAAACTCTTTTCCTTAACATTCCTCTTTTTACTTGGAAACAATATAAGTATTCACCAAAAACATTTTGAAAATCCTCTCTTCTCACATTCCATACTAAATGGCTAAACAATTCCCCTTCAATACATCACTTACTTTAAACTCATTCACTTTATAAAACCCATTCACTTATCCCTTATAAAAATTCGTTTATAAGTTCACTTCACATTTCAAACCTCTTTACAAATTTTCAAACTTGATTAAAAACTTCCTTTAAAAATCTTTGAAATGATTTATAAAATCTCTTTATATTTTTAAAATATTTAAAAATCTTCCTTCATACTTCCTTTATAGAATCTCATTTATAAAGTTTCATTTTCAGGATACTATTTGTAAGTCACTTTAAGTAAACCTTTTATTTAATAAACTCATTTTTTAAACAACATACTATTTATAAATAGCTTTATAAAATAATAGTATAACTTAAAAATCATTCATAAACTTCTAACTCCAAATCGATTTAAGAATTTAAAGTTAATTCAAAAACATACTTTAGTAATTCGAAAAGAGGCTTAACAATCCCAATGGTACTAATTTAAGTTACCATTCAATCTCAGTTGAATTTCAATTTACTAAACAGTTATTTACATAGGTTAACATGTATGTAAATAAAACTTATATCCAAATCAGGGAATAACATGTTAATATAAGCTAACTAGCATATACATATCCAAATAACATAATAGTAAGATGATGATTTATCCTGTTAAACAGATGTCCAGACAATTCAATCAATTAATAGCAAAATGGGGATTTATTCCGCTAACACATGTCCACACAAACAAACAAAAATTCAATTAAATTATAACAGAACGGTTATTCTACTAACACATGTCCATAAAAACAAACAATCAATCAATCAATTTATAGCAGAATGAGGATTTATTCTGCTAACACATGTCCAAACAACCCAACAATCTACATTATAACTCATTCACAGTTATATGGTTCCTTAATAGTGTCGACACTTGAATCACTTGTATTCAAAACCATCTTTGAAAAAGGAATACCTTTAAACAAATTTTCTTTTGGAAACCAAAGGATTTAAAACCTTTTTATAAGTTAAATCCATACTTAAATCATAATTAAATTTAATTGAATCTTAATTTAATTTAATTAAATATTTAAACAATAATTAACTATTAATTAAACCCAAATTAGTCATTTATTGATTATTAAATAATTAATTAAACCTTCATTAATATTAAATATTAATTAATCTCAATTAATTAATTAAATAATCTTTAATTAAACTTAAATAATAAGTTAAACCCTTTTAATCATAATTAATTAAAAATGTAAAATTAAAATTTTGGTAAAGTAACAATTAAATAAATAATTTACCTTTAAATAATAATTAATTAAATAATCCAAACTTTAATTAAAATAATTAACTTGATTAAAATAAAAATTAATTAAATAATTACTTCTTAAATTAATTAATCATTAATTAAAACTTTCTTTATTAACTAAAATTAATTAGCTTAGTTAATTAATTCTTAAACTCTAGTTACTTAACTTAATTCACTAACTATTATCTTTAATTAATAAATTAATTATTTAACTAATTACCTTAAAACAAAATTAATTAAGTTACATTCTTAAGTTTAAAATGGTTTTCAAAAACATTTTAAAAGTAAACTTCGAAAACTTGGAAACTGTAATTTCCGGACTACACTTATAGCGACTATCACTATGAATGTAATAACTTAGAATTTCTTTCCTAAATTACCATTCAACAGCATATCCAAGCATATGCAAGTGCAAACCATATCTTTCACACATCAAAGCTCGCACCTTTATACCCAAACATATCGCATAAACCTTCGATTCAATATCTAATGCTAAACTACAAGTTAGCACAAACATTCACATCCAAACATACCATAAATCAAACAAAACATTATATATATATATAACCACATATCCAACGTACATATATATAAAGTAAATTCTTCCCAAAGTTGAATAAATTTACTCAACCAAAATTCAACGAACTTTTGCAAAACACTTAGGACTTGTAAAGCTTGGAAATCAACAAAACCAACTTGAAAATATGTCTTGATCTCTATTTTTCAACCCTTTCCTCTATAATTTTGACAAAGTGGTCTAAAGGAAAGTTTTAGATTGTTCTTTATTCTATCATTTAGAAAAATTACTCAATTTGGATAATTTTTGAGGGAGTTATGGCTAAAACAGCAAGGGGTATTTTCGGGCTTCAAAATCTAAGTTCATAAACACTGTTGAAAAATATGGATATTTACGCTCGAGAATAGAGAAAGTGATACAATAGAAAGTTATAGTCACTGGAATTACAAATGCTTTGAAAAAAAATAAAATGTTCATTTGGAGTCGAATGGAAGGAGTTATGGCCGAGTAAAATAGAGAGAAAATGGAGGGGTTTTGAAATGGAAAAGGAGGAGTTAAAATGGATTTTTAAAACATTTAAAGATTAGAACTTTGATTTTTAAACTATTGAAAGCTAAGAAGAAGGAAAAGAAGCCATGGAAATATTTATTTTGAAGCTTTGGAAAGTTTCAGAAAATGAGAATGAAGTGTAAAATGAGAAAGAGAAATTTGAGAATTGCTTTTATATAAAATGCAACTAGGAAATTATTAAAAAGCCCTTCCCTTACATAACCACCACTGTATTAGTGACACCTTATCAACCATGCTCCCCTCAAAGCCTACAATACATGAAATTTTGGTCCTCACCAAGCCCCTAAACCATCATATCAATGTAAACATGTTTTGTCTTCGAGTCGCCAAAATGTCACATCATGTTTCCTTATTTTTTTAATATTTGAAACCATATATACTTAAGTATATACACATATATACACCTCAATATACGCCCCAATATACACTAACTTGTTTATACATTTATGTAAATATATTTCAATTAGTGTTCACAACGTTTCCGATAATCTTGAGCCAACAAAAAGTCGAAAATTGGAAAACGAATTCCGGTCACATTTTCTATTTTTCTTTGAACTATATATCTTTGTAAACAAATTTTAAAAACTATTTCACCATCATTATATTATTTAAAAGATTTTTATTTCCATTATAAAACCTATATATTGAATATTTAAAATTAATTAAATATTAATAAATCAAAGAAGTGAAATTCTGGGTCGTTACATAAGTTATACATAATATAATAATAACGATAATAATGATGCTTTAAAAAAATTATCTGTATGAAAGTTTTAAATTACATTATATATTAATCTTACTATATGTATACACACACATTATTGTTTACTTATTTACGCCTTTAAAAATAATTATACATATTATTTATTTTTTATTTACAAAAAATTGAATATTTATAGTTATATATATATATATATATATATATATATATATATATATATATATATTGTTATAATTTCAAATTAAGATAAGATATAACTGTAGTAGGCCTCTTCATTTAATTACATATATAATAATTTATTTACAAAATATTTAATATATTTTAATACAATTTCAAAAATAATTAAAAACTCTATACATATATATACATATGTATATATAATACATATATACAATACATATAAATTAAAATAATAATTGTATTTGCTCATATGTGTATATAAATATATAAAAACTCACACGTACACTCTCATATTATCACAAATTCATGTAGATATTCATATAGTTATTATTGCACGTTCCATTTATTAACTTCAAATATTTATATAATTATTATTGTACATTATGTTTGCTCACTGAAAATATGATGTTCGTGGTAATGTTATATAAAAAATAAATTTCATCAAATTAATGAATTAAATGATATTTGAATTATTAAAATTAAAATTTAAATGCTAAAATTTTAAATCTAAAACTCAAATTTCAAATTAAAATTTAAAATTTAAAATAAAATCCATAACATCAAAATGCAAAACAACCATATTTAATAAATTAAAATGTTTAATATATGTAACCGTTATTTATAATAACGCATGTTACATTCCTTATGGTTAAACAGAAAAGGAGTAAAATTTTTGAAGTTCGTCTTTATGCTTCCATTAGATGCATCTGATCCAACACGATGAAGTTAGCAAAGCAAGGCATATGAGTGCTTGGCTCGAAGGGATCTATCCGTTTATTGGATTATCTGCAATATGTAATGAGGTGAAACCGACAAATTTCAAAATTTCTTTTTTATTCGTTATGCGCAAGATTTTTTATATTGTTAAAAAGAATAATATTATTAATATTATATCATATTTAATGTTGGATGAATTTGATTTCAACTTTAAGTTTTATTATATTACCGTTATTATAATAACAATATTAGTTTAATTACAATGTTGTCATTTTTCCAAAAATTTAACTAATAATTTATTATTAATCTATATAATATTTATTTAGTTGTAAATTTAATAGTGTACGTACACTGTAAAACGTTTTATAGTCTACGTATATAGTATGGACATAGTTTTAACTTTACATATAAAATATCTAAATAATAAAAATTCATAAAATAATGTCATTTTAAATTTAACCAGTACTTGTTCATAATTTTTTATAAATTGATATTGAACATATAAGTGATTATAATTCCTCTATTCCTCAAATATCGAATATATAAATTAAAATAATGTCTTAACATATTAGTATTAGTTAATAGTGTTGATATATAAATACTTAATGGTAATATTAAAAACATAATGTCTGATCTATAATATCAAAAGAAGCATATAACATCAATGTGTTCGAAATTTAATTATAAACTCATTGATATAAGATGTGCATAAATAAGTGCTTATATGTAGAAGTTATACATGTTTAAAACATAAGGGCTCAAATATAATAACTAATATACGACGGCTTATTTAAAATCTTGCCTTCCTCCCACAGAAACTCTAGCGTCCATAATGATAAACTTATGAAAATTTATACCACTCCATAGTTGATCTGAGATCTCGCCATCATCTTCGAGCTGCGAGTAACACCACCATTATCAACTCTGACGTAGATTACCCTAAATCATTATTTTATCGTCATCATTAATCAATGCATCCTAGGTAGTCGTCATCGCTGGAGTCATAACGTCCTTTCATTAATATATATGCATAGGATTCTGGTCAGGGTCGACGATGTAGTTATAGTCGATAATGAAAAATTAGCATAATGTGGCTTGCACAAGCATGACGCAAATGCATGGTTTTGCATGAACGGTAGATAGGGAATATCAATTGCCTTTATAGAATAAATAGATTTTCAATCACTTTAAAATTGATTTCAGTTAAAAGGTAAATTTATTTTTTCTCTCGATAATCCCACTAATCAGAAACACCATAAAATATCAATTTTATCTCAAAAATATTAGTTCCCTAACTAAATGGTGCAGTTGCAATATCCACCATTAAAATATAATTTATTTTGGATAGAGAAATGTAACAATCCACTTTTTAGACCTTCGAATGCCAATACTGATACATCCTTAGTATTCATGTGCCAAGAACCCAAGTGCTCGAAAGACGAATTGTTAGGGTAAAATAAAAAGGAAAGAAATTGAACAAGAAAGAATAAAACACAATATCAGAATCTCACATATGGAACGATAATATATAATATCTCAAAAATTCTTTACCAAAAGAAATCTTTGATATACATACATCAACCAGAGAAAACTAACATATCATCAGCCTGGACAGTTATCACTACTTGTCCCCATAAATGCTGATAGATACAAATCAAGTAATACAGAAAAAATAAAGTACAGCAGGAAATCATCTATCTTCTCTCCAAGAGCACCAATGAACCAGAGCTAAATCTAGAAACATACTCGAGCTGATCCAAGCATTAAGAAAATAACACCTCGATCAATTTGGTAAACTAGCGTGGGAAACTCAAATTATATAGATTTACTATATCTTAAAACCCTTCAAAAAATGGGTATCTCGTAAGACCGCCGCCAATAAACACGGATGTGTTTTTACCTTATGATAACCAAGCCATTTCTATTATAAATTCCAGTGATAATATAATAATATCTAAGGTATGAAATATAAATAATCACATATCTGCGATCCAAGTGAATGTACTTGACAACAATAATAGGTATACAATCACAGCCACTAAGGTACATTTGCTAATTATGTAGGATTTCCACGTAGATCTCCTCAGATCAAAGTTGACTCCGATCTATTGCATAAGGATTATAGATATCCTTCTAAAGCATGATACATCTTTAGTGAATATACCAAAGGAAAACCATAGCTGGTCTTGCTAAGACCTAATGCATCACTTCCGCATGCATATCCCAATAAGTATGTCTAGAAATGGAGTCACATGCACCTAATGGGTTGGCCAACCCTACTGGCTATGTCTCATATCTCTGGTTTTTTCCATATAGATAATAAGACAACGTCCAACATTCTAGCACATGAGCCATCACTAAAACAGATCTTCCACACGACCTCCAACTAAAACAGATCTTGAAACCACACATTGATTCCCATATCTCAACAAATCTCGAAACCATACATGGATTCCTCAATAGATTCCCATACATGAATAGGTCTCGGAATCATACATGGATTCCCATATCCTGAATAGATAACGAACAACTACATGTGTTTGATCATCTCAAACAGATCTCGAAGCTCCAGATAGATTCCAACATCATGAACCAATCACGAACATCTTTCAAAGTTTAGAACACGTATATGGTTTTGGTGTGGTTACGGTTTCAAGTCATCTCTCATAAGTAAACTCCCCTGCTTATCAGGTGCTCCAAAACCAATCAATCGATTTGCTAGTAATCTGAACCCTAGTTTTGTGGGATATAATCAAACAATACATAAGATCGGAGATCACCTACTAACTGTTCAAACAGATAGATTTCCTTATCATTTGTCCTAGAAGAGCAAAATGAGTTTATATGTATAGTAAGTGTCATCAAAGATAACTGTGCCATGTAATTCCCGTGTTTCTTCTGGATATTTCCAGAGTATATTTGGCCAAATCAAATAAATGAGAATAATCGCATATAAGAAACTATTTCCCGTATATTATCCATAAGTAGTAACACACAAAGCACGATCGAAACAAACAGAAGGATCAAGTCATATAAACGACTTCTAATCCCTTTTTAATTAATATTCCTTTATTAATTAAAATCCTCTTTTATAAGTAAACTCATTTTTTACTCAATAAACTCTTTTATAAATGAAATTCGATTTATTAACTAAACCTCCCTATTTAATTAAAACATTGTCGTTCATTTCAACACATTTCACTACTTCTTAAAAGTATACATATGCATATCACAACCATATAAGTATATGCACAAATCGATTTCAAAAGGGTTTAAGAAAAATGTTACCCAAACACTTTCGCTGCAAACCCAAAACCATTATGCCTATGATCATCTTTACAACATTCATTCCAAAGGGTTATTTACATTCATAAGTATAATCAAAATGTGTCAAAGGAGAATGTTACCAAAACATTGCCATAATAAACCAAAAACCAATTCATACTTGTTATCCTCTTTAAAATTCCAATATTAAAGATCTAAATATTTTCCAAACTCATTTATCAATATTTTAACAAAGTATTATCTAAGGGTTTAAAAAAACAATGTTGCTGAAACACTGGTTATGACAAACCCCAAAGCACTTTACTATTCCGTTATCTTTAAAATTCCATTTCAAAGATCTATTTACTCTTCAAAAGTATAGTTAAATGAGTTAAAACAAATGTTCCATAAATATTGATACCATAAACCTAAAATCACTTTTATACTTATTATTTACTTTAAAACATCCCTTTAAAGTTCTAACTACTTCCCCATTTTATTAAATAAGGTAATATACCTTTTTAATCAATTTTAAAAAACTGTCCATTATAACATAAGTGTTATAATCCCAAAACTCCTTTTAAATCCCTTCGCAAAATAATAAAATTCCTTTGTTCTAAACATATATATATATATATATATATATATATATATATATATATATCTTTAAAAAGATAGATATATGTATACATATACTAATTTATTTGTAAACAAAGATATTTGATAAAATACCGTAAACCATTTGTAAAATATTATAATATAAAATCATTTTATTTCTCAAATAAAGTCTTTAATAATTTATAAGACCATATATATACACACCAGAAACGTACTTTTGAAAATAGTTATGCTATATTCTAAAACCATAATTTAAAAACTATTTAATAACCCTGTTTTATAATTTAAAACCATCACTTTAGAAATCCACATATGATTTTCAGAAATATATTTAAAACTTGTTGTTTTCTTGTAATAAGTATGCTTACAGTACTTATTATAAATATGAAGGAGACCTATAAGATCTTTTAATGTAAAATTTAAAATCGTCGATCATAGCGATTTCAAAGTGCATTCATAGCGACTCTTTCGCTTCTAACATTCTCAACTTCCAATTCCAATTTCCACAAATGTCTGAACCAATTCCTTTATATTAAACACACCAAAATGTGTGCAGCCAAATATATATACATATATATTTTCATAATATATCACAATTTATCCAATTTAACATATGCCAAATATCAGGGATTTCAAAGCACGTTTATAACGACTATATTATTTCAAACATTTATAACGTACTATCACTTTTCTCAAAGCAATATCAAACATGTAAATTGTAGGTCTAACATGACAGAGATGATTAAAAGTGAGATTATACTCCATGATAATGTTTTCACTTGTTTTACAGAACAAGGCCGGGTCCAAAAGTAATAACTTGCACTGTTCGTTGTATAGTTTATATTTCAATACAACAATAATTCTATGCACAATGATTCTACAATCAATTAGTGAGTAAACTCACCCAAGCTCCATCTAACACTTTTGCTTTCCGAATAGTCCAAAATCAAAGCAGACAGATTTTGATTAAAATTCCTACTAGCTTTAAACTTGACAAATCCAACTCCATTGCGTAGATAATTGTGAAGATGTGCAGTTAATGCCCCGCTATTACCCCACTATAACCCTGCTATATCTCATAGCGGATTTCTATCGCTATGGTTTCTCCATATGGCTCCAAATATAGTCTTTTCGCTTTAATCCTCGCTATTTCCGCTATATCTCGTTATTCCCGCTATATGCCGCTATTTCCGCTATATCTTCTTTAAGAGAAATGAATTGAAAATGACATTTATACATTATAAAAATTATGAAATTAATTTATTAAATTGAATTTCTAATATATTTTCAGAGATGAAAATACACTAATATTCTACGAAATTCAATTATATTATATGACAGTTTTACGTTTATTTACAGTATATTCGTATATGTTTTTATTTAAAATTATTTATGTATTAATTATAATTCAATTGAATATTAATTTTTCATTTAATTACCCTTTATATCTTTGTAAAAAAAAATTAAGTATGATTTTTATATGTTATTTTAAAGTCCTCCGCTATATCCCGCTATATCCTCACTGTATCCCCGCTACGAATTTTTACATCACCGCTGCATTGATTCTACTGAGTGCTTTAACTACACGATTGTGAAGACCCACCTTTTCGACCCTTAGAAATCAACTTTAATACATTTATAGTATACACTTGCCGAACATCCAAGTGCCAGAATGACAGTTTTATCAAGGGTAAAAAGAAAAATAAAGACAGAACAAAATCTTATATGAATGAACTACGATATATTATTTCAATATATAATCTCTACAAAAATTTAAATACATACATCAGAGTCTACCCTAATCTCAGCCTGGACAGTTATAAATCTCTGTCCCTACTAATGCTAAAGTAAAACAGTAAACAAAAGCAGCGGGAATGGAAATGGATAACCATCTACAGAGGAAACTCCCGCTTCTACTCCAAGCTCCTCTAAATTGTACCAAGCTAGACTTGAACTACTTTGCTGTCCAAATAATAGGGTACCCAAAGTTTAAATGGGAAGAAAATAAACTCTGGGTTAGTCATGGGACTGGTGTAAGAAAACTCAAAACAAGAATTTTTTTCGAAACAGAGCGTTCTCATAAGATCATGCCGCGCATAAACATGGATGAATTTTTACCTTATGATAACTAAAACATTGCTATGTTAAATCCATTGATATTATAATAGTATCTAAATTACAAATACATATTAATCATTGAAGAAATTATTACCCTGATTAAATTCTAACATAATATGTGTATAACTAAGTTCGAAGGCACTTATTAGAGAATGGATTCCATACAATGATTGGTAAGGGACTATCTTAAATATAGTACATATCTAAAGGAATACACCGAGGACCTATAGACGATCCTCTGCATCTAGCAAGATTGACCTACCCCTTTCCAGTGACCAACAAAATGGTCATGGATAATACCAAATATGACATCACCCTAGTCGTTCCCGACCTATCTATAGCCACATCATACACAACAAACCCGATATGTAGAGGGTAATTTAGAATAGTGATGATCATACCTTAATGGGTGCGACCTACATAGCCTTGCGGTATATTCTATTTCGATTTCCACGTGTGAGGCCTGAGGTAACGCATTACCTTTCTCGAAACAAATCCCACTTTTAATGCCACATTGTCATTTCTAATAACACACTATTGATTTCCATAAAAGTACAACCCTCGATTCATATGCCTCAGGAAGGGTGTTAAGTATAAGAGGAGTTACCTCCTATACCTCTGAATATATGTACGTTTGTAAAAATCAATGTATGTGGTCTTGCAATGTCAAACACTCGTCCATACAAATTGTCTAATAATAGGACAAACCAAAGGCACTCCTTATACTCAATCCTATTTGGTAATCACCCTTAGGGTTAATAGCAAATAGTCCTAGCAAATCGAATATTTTTAGAATGAAGGCACTACTTCCACCATATATATGGGAATTATCCTAGAAGTTAGTGGTAGGCAACCATGCATTATGAAGATCTCCAACTTCAAAATCATTATCTTCAACATGTCTTCACTTTCGAACACGTATATTGGTTCATATTAGTTTTCAGATAGGAATCACCAAATCCGATCCCGATTCCTTCGAACCAATTATTGATAAAAGATGTCAAGTATGGGTGATTATTATTCAATCAATCAATATCTTTTATCCAATTAAAATATCTACTAAGAGATATATGTCTTTAAACAATTTTCTTTTTAAGCTTATGCGAGATTATTTAGCATCATTTATCAAATCCTTTGGTTAATTAAAACCCCTTTTATGTTTGAAAATACCAAATCATTTCTCTTTAATTACTTAGAATGAATATTTCTATATTCTATTATTAGTATAGTTCCAACCGTAATAAAGATTTCACTTCTCAAAACATATCTTTAATGGGTCAAAAACAATGTTATTAAAGACATCATTTACTATGGACCCAAACCATTTAATATTATGTAAAAAGGGATCCATAGAAATTAGACTAATTGTACTCAATACTAATTTCTATATTCAACCCGTACTATTCGTCGAATAACATAACCTTTTAAATTCACATGGGTGGTACAAGTGACTTCCTCGGAATTTAACATAAAGTTTGACTAGAATGTTTCTTATGCTTCCAAAATCTTTATTATCTAAAGTCTTGTTTATCCTTTGGAAAAATCCAAATCTCATTTTCTCTTGTCTTAGAAAGATGCGGTCTAAATAAATAAAATTAGCTATCCCCTCTGTCTAGCCAGTCCAAATAGCTAGATAGAGCAGAAAATTGGTTTTCCAAACTCAAGCCTAGAGACTATCTCTTGGTCACCCATAAGGCGGTATAGTGATGTGATCGACTCTAGCCTTAATATTTTTCAAACTTCTTAATCGCCATAATAATACTTGATTAATTATGTAACGAACCAAATTTTCGACCCTAAAAAATCCACACTAAAACGTCCACTTTATTACATGCCGAACGTTCAAGTGCCAGAAATACCGATCTGTTTGGGTGAAAGAAGAAGGTAGAAAACAGAGAAAACTAAAACAACACAGAATGTCACAATGCAACAAATAATTTATAATATAACCATGATCTTTATAAAAAGGAAACATATTTATTCGTATATACAATATCAGAGTACATTAGACTTATCCTAAATTTCTGGACAGTTATGGAAACCTGTCCTCGCATTGATAAACATACAGACTCTATAATACATAGGTAGTAAATTATGTGAATACGTCTTGCCCATCGCGCTCCTCATCAGCTCCAAACTAGCCAAACCAGGGAAAAGCATGCTCGGTCTAACCCGAGCATTGCATGTAATAACCCCTATGCTCAGTCTAGTAAACCAATTTGAGTAAAACTCGATAACAAGTAACAACTAAACTGATTTCGACATTTGAAAATTCAAACAAATGGTATATCATAAGACCACACCGCACATAAAAACGGACGGGTTTGTATCTTACGATAAGCAAAACATTTTATATCAAAATCCAATGATATTATCATAATGTCTAGGTTTAAAGTAAATAGATAAAATAGCTGAAATGCTTGCTTTACAACCAAAAATGTAAGGCACATATTAGAGATTAGATTCCAACTAATGACTGGGATACTGAGGTACTACCTGCCACGGTACACCTCTACAAATATGTATCGAGGTCGTATCTAACGACCCCCGCCAACCCAGAACTGGCCTACCCCTTGCTGGATTATACTGAATATATCATCACCCTAATTACTTTGCCACCTTTGATCGAGAGCTCCTGTATACACGAATTCATTTATGATTGTGTATATATCTAGAAGGGTGATGATATACCTAATAGGTGTGATCCACATAGCCCAGCTGCATATCCCATGTTTTAGTTGATAAGGCTTGAGGCTACATTTACCTTTCTGAATAGCAATCCATCATGGAATACTAACAGTGCCTTCCAAGAGTTAATGTAATGCCGACATTCATCCATATAAGTTCATTTTGGGTTTGAACAAAACTGATGGCACTGACTCTACTACGTTCATTTTATAATCATCTTTAGGATTAGTAGTAATAGCCCTTGCACTTCAAAAAGCACCATATTCAATCATCGTCAAGATGTATTCACTCGAACGTACATGTTGGTTCTTAGTGGTTTATGGATTTATAAATCCGATCTTGGTCTGTACATACCAACAACCGATAATTTCTGGCTGACTCATTCCTGGTTCTTTTGGAAGTAAGTATTCGAGTCCTTGTTGGAACCTCGAATTTAACATTCATACTTCCTAAGTCAAATTAGCCCAAATTTGATAGTCAGTTATTTAACTATTAAATAATAACAACAAAATCTAGAGATTTAATTACCCAAAGAAATCACTAAGCCTCAAAACCATTTTCATCTATAAATCTCCTTTCCTAAACATTTATCAACATTCATATGCTTATCTCCTTTACATAAGTATATTCAAAAAACATTTATAATATTTCCCATTTTCAGATCTCTTAAATGGATTTAACAATATTACCTAAATTGGAGAAAAGGATAAATCTAAGCATTATTCCTTCGGTTTAAGTGTGAAACAGATGTTCCATACCACCTTTTATTAAAAGGTCAAACTTGAGAAACCCAAACCCCGAATTCTTGTTGTAATTATCTTCAATAAATTAGTTTATAAATTTCACTTTCCCATAAAATCCTTTTTACTTTAACCCAAACCCTTTTACAAAACATTCATCAACCTCCCTACTCATTTATGAGGCTCTTTATAAATATTAAAATCGGTTATATAACTTTCATTATAAACATTGAAACCTTGTAAAAAAAAATTCCCTATGTCGACATCCAAACCCATTTATAAAATCTTTATTTATAAACATTCAAAATTATTTTAAAACTCCTTTTATGGATACCCCAAAATTATTCATAAACTTCTTTATATAGTATTCAAAACAATTGTTAAATCATTCTTCAAACATCTTGTTTAAAATAGAATAACCTTGAAGACCATTTGAAAAGAAAATGAAATATTAAATTTTCAAAACCAAACGGAGGCTTAATGACTACAATGGATCATTAAATTTTGGTTTACTTATCCAAGTTATATCATAGGTATTTCCTAGCATCAAATATGTAAGGGATTCACACATAACATATAATCAATCATAGGTAGATGTCTAAGTTACAAATATGGATACATCCATTCTCAGTGAAAAATGTACACATAGAAGTATCTATGCTTAAGTTACCATGACCCGCTTATTGAAATTAACTTCCTTGTGTTTATCATGTTACCGATGTTCAATATTTGTGCTAAATACAAGTCAACTTTCTTCCTATAAAACGTGTCAACGTTTTATAATCGCTGCTTTAATTCATTTGGCTACTTAATGGTCTAGACGAGAGATCCTTTAATTTGAAATTAATTAATCTTAAAAGGAAAGTTGATTTAAGACATAACCGATTAAGTTTGAAAAATAGCTTTGAAAAGATTGAAGTATGTTCAATTAGCTTAAACCTTAATTATATCTTAATTAAATCAATATTAATTTATAATTAACTTTAATTAACTTAATGAACTTGGTTAGGTCCTAATTAATTTTCTAATGTGTCTTGGTCAAGGTTTAAACAATTCATTATTAGTTAAACCCTAATTGATTAAAAATTTATTAAATAATCACTTGATTAAATAATAATTAATCAACCAATTAAGTTAATTAAATAATAATTAACTATTTAATTAGTTTTTACCTTCATAAATCACTTATTAAAAACTTTATTAATCACTAATTTATCATTAACCTTCCTTAAGTGTTACTTAAACATTAATCATATACTTAATTACTAATTAAATACTAATTACTTTTAATTAATTTAAAAAATAAATAAATTGTTAAATTATCTAAACTTATATCTTTTTATGTTACTAATTAAGTTCAGAAAACTTTTGCAAAACATTCAAAAAGAAAACATTTTAAAACAAAAATCGACAATTTTTTCGAACTACATCCATAGCGACTATTGCTATAAGCGCGGTTCGCTTAAACCTACTTTAAGCAAAATACTTCGCTTGTTCCTTGCTATTACAAGTTTGGAAAGCTAATTTTGAAAGTTTTTGAAACTTAAAAATGAAGATAAAAACATTGAAACCATTTTCAAAATTTTAAGCTACAAAACATAGCTTTGATTCCAAATCGGATCTCACGTCCATCACAACATACAAATAATTTGATCACAACCATACCATCAACATTTTAATAATCTCCTTCTCTTACACCTAAAGATGATACTTAATACATCCTCGGTATTCATATGCCGATCATCTAAGTGTCTGAAAGACAGGTCGTGGGGTAAAGAAAATAAAAGACAAAGGAAACATATAAGTATTTTTTTCGCAAACAATAGAGTTACATATACATCATCACAGAATAGTACATAAGTTACTATAAAATATCATATCAAATTTACAACAAGCACTATTCCCAACAAGGACAGTTATATCGGCTTACCTAAATTACTAATACATAAGTACAGCCACAGCGGAAATAAAAATAACCACTAGATAGAGTGTTAACTCTGCTTTTTCAGCAAGGCCGTGACATCAAAAATCGACCGAGAAGCCAATGATAGTTCATCTCGAAGGATGGTCGATTTAACCTCCCAATAAAGCAAGTTCTGTTTAATGAATTTTCAGATAAGATCCCCTACGGAGGGGGGGTCCAGGGGGGGTGCCAACCCCCCAAGGTGGGGGTGCGGGGGCAACACCACCGCCTACGGTGTTCGACCTGACCGGTCAGGTCGCAGGGGTCCAGGGGGCAGCGCCCCCGGCGGGGTGCGGGGCAGCGCCCCGACCAAAACGGTATACGACTTACCGACTTAACAAGGTTGCCGACTTAACAAGGTTGCCGACTTAATATGGTTAACGACTCAATAAGCTTAACGACTCAAGGATTGGACGACCTAAGAAGTGCCACGACTTAACGAGTTAAGGTTCAAGGCGACTTAGAGGAATGGAACGACTCAAGAGGGCTAACGGTTCATGAGACAGGCCGACTCAGTGGATCAACGACTCAAGAACTGTGCGACTCAAGGTCTTCTCGACCTAACCATTCAAGGGCTAAACGACCTACGAGTTAAGGATCTACGAGTTAAAAGATCTACGAGTTAAGGCCACTACGAGTTAAAGACTCTACGAGTTAAAAGGTCTACGAGATAAGGATCTACGGCTTAAGGCCTCCACGAGTTAAAGAGTCTACGAGATAACAATCTTACGAGTTAGAAGATGGCGCGACAGGAAGTCTACGGCTCAAAAGATAAGTTGTTCACGACCTAAGACTTGGAGACAAGTTCAACACCACGCTGTAGTAAGAAGAATCGCTGACGACTTACGACCTATGATGAGTCGTGTACGACTCATGCTAGCATAAAGGAAACTGCATTTGGTTAACTCGTGAACGACTTAGAACTTGTATCATTCATTCAGATGGGTGCATAACTCTGGGCCAAGCCATGAACCCAGTAAATCAGCCGCGACCTACCATGAGTCGTATACGAGTTACGACTCATCATGAGGCATACACGAGTTACGACTCATCGTGAGTCGTATACGAGTTACGACCTAACTCCGAAGATGCCTATAAATACGCCCATAACTCCAACAGAAAGGGGACTTTTGGCTCATTCTCTTCAAGCGCCGATACTCTGCTGCATTCCAAACCAATCCAACACTCGAAGCTCTCAAGACACGAAGAACGCTACAAACAACTTCAAGAAGAGATCACATACATCCAACATGGATTTGAAGACTCTCATCTCCATTGAAGTTTGAGCTACTCGTTCAAAGTGTCTTGTAATTCCAAGTGTATTGTACTTGGGAAGAATTGTATCAGCTTGTAACGAAATCGTCAATAAAGATATTCAAAGTGGACGTAGGCTCTCTCTTAAGCCGAACCACTATAAAATTGCTGTTTTTTACTGCTTTTCCGCTATTATCTACTTATAATCTGTTCCCGAGCTATCGGGTGGTGCTTTCACAATTACACTTCATACACCGGGGTGTTAGCGTTCAAATTTTAGCGTTAACATAGAGTGAAAGCTTTGGCTCCATACTGCTTCCCAAAATGCTCTAAAGAAACCTGACTAATTGGATACTTATAAAAATTTGAGTATCCAAGAGTTTAAGTGAAATAATTAAAACTCCAGGCCAGACATGGGTCTGGTGTGAGTAAATCACATGTTTAGCTTTATAAAAATTTCAAAAATAAAGGTATCTTGTAAGACCATGCCGCACATAAACACGAATGGGTTTTAACCTTACGGTAACCAAGACATTTCTATATAAAATCCTATGATAATATCATAAAATCTAGGTTTAAAATAAATATGAAATCATAGCCGAAATTGTTACATTATTAAATTCCAGCATAATAGGTATACAATCAAGTCAGCAGGCTCGTATTGAAAAATGGATTCCAACTATGAAAGGGTAAGGGTCTACCTATCGAATCCGTACACCTTTAGTTAAAATGTATATGAGGCCACAATGAATTGCACTTCTACTACTCAGGATTGGCCCCACCCCTTACCTGGTAGCGCTGGATATGATCACCACTAGGTTGCGATCAACAACCATAAAAAGGATCCCGAAGCATACATAAACCAAAGATATCACATTAGATTTGGCGATGATCATACCCAAATAGGAGCGAACCACATAGCCCTACCACACGTCCTTGCTTTAGTCATTTACCGGTTGTAAGGCTTGAAGTTATGATAACCTTTCCTTTAAGTAGACCATCTTGGAATGCTAACACTTCCCTTTAGGCAGCCAATGCAATGCTAGCATTCATCCATACAAATTATTCTGGGATCGAACAAACATTCAGTATTTACTATCTTCCATTTTGGAATCACCCTCAAGAAGAATAGTAAAGCTCCATATAATACTTCATAACAATCCATCACAAATATTAATAGTTTGGAGTGGCTCGGATAAATTATACTTATCCAAAACTGGTGTCTCCAAACTAAGCTATAATTCCCGACTAACTCAATTCCGGTTCTTTTAGAAGTATGTAACCAGTATTCGAGTTCTTATTGGGGAAAATCTATTAAAAACAACTTACTTCTTGAGTTGAAACAAGTTAAGTTATAAATAGTGAACAAGTCCATTATCTGGGTGTGAGGATACATATGGAATTACCTTTCATATGCCTAAGTTATCGTGACCTACTTGTCGAAATTATCTCCCTTGCATTTATCACATTTTTGAATTATGGTCTTTATGATAAGTATAATCGACTTACTTTAACGTTTTACTATAACTATTTTAATTTTTTTGACTACTTAATGGGATGGACAAGAGATCCTTAGATTAAAAACAATTCATTAAAAGAAAAGGTTAATTTAAAATAAAGAACTGCTGGAGTTTTAAAAAAATTCAAAATAATAAATAAATCATCATTTAATCATAAATTAAAGCTTAATTTATCCTTAATTAATAGTACTTAAATCAAAATTTAAAACCTTCAATATCTTATTTAAGTCTTAAGTAATTACTAATAATTACGCTTTACTAATCAAAAATTAATTAAATAATTAAAAACCTAGTAAAATAATAATTAAATCCTAATTAGTTAAAAATAAATAAATAATTGGACTTTATTTAATAAACATTTAATATAAGTTAAATCCTAATTAAGTAGTAATTAAATAAATAAATAACTCTTAATTAAATAATAATTAATTAAATAATTAAATACTAATCAAATAATTAATTTAAAAATAATTAACTTGATTAAACAAGATTAATTAAAATTTACCCCTTAACTTAATTAAGAATTAATCAAAACTTCTTAATTGACTACAAATGTTAACTTATCTAACTTGGAATCGTTAGTTTATATATTATATATACTTTTTATAAAAATATCTAATTTACTTTTTGTCTAAGGTGGAATCGTTATTTTATATATTATATATACTTTTTATAAAAATATCTTACCTTATCATATATACATATATACTCAAGTGTACATGCATATTCACATGTACATTTTTATATCCAAGGTGATTTATAAATGTGTGCATGTGTACAAAAAGGGCGTTACAACATTTCCGATAACTTTAGCCGATGAAAATTCGGAAAACGACTTTCGATCACATTTTCAATCTTTCTTTGAACTAATATTTTTGCAAAAAAAATTTAAAAATGGTTTTATTGTCATTTGTTATTTTTAAAATACTTTTATTTTCATTACAATATCTATTATTTGAATAATTAAAATTAAACAAATATTCGCAAATCAAAGCAGTGAAATTCCGGGCCGTTATAAAAACTTTTTCACCATCTTTAATTATTATTTAAAAGGAGTTTATTTATGTTATAAAATTCATTAATTTGTTAATAAAATATATATAAATATTCATTATTAAGGTAATTAAATTCTGGGTCATAACACTCTCTCCTTTTACAAGAATTTTGTCCTGAAATTGGCACACAAGAAGATAACTCAATTACCTGAAAAGCTATTTATTTGTATCATAAAACACATGCAAAAGACATACACTAAACATCCATAGCAACATCGCTTAACTATACATAAAAAAACAAATAGCTATCCTAACATTGACTCACATAGGCCTCCTTTGTATGGTCTACAGTGTTGTGTCTAGGATCCTTACTCTACTGAATTTTAACTAACTACACTACCTTATTGCGCAACCGCCTCTTATCTTGATTTGTAATGTAGAGTAGATGTCTAACCACTGTCAAGTATGGCTCTACTTCCAGACCCTCCTGCTTAGATGGCTCTAAAATCAAAGTCGATCATGCACAAATTTCTTTAAATGTGACACATGGAGTACATTATGAATGCCTGCCAATCTCTCCGGTAACTCAACCTTATAAGCAAGAGACCCAATCCTTTGAAGAATGCTGAAAGGTCCAATATACCTTGGAGCTAAATTCCTAGCATTCCCAAATCTAACAGCTCCTCTAATTGGCGAAATCTTAATGAACTCAAGGTCTCCAACATCAAATTCCAAATCACTTCCCTCTTATCAGCATAACTCTTTTGACGATCTTGTGCGGCCATCATTCTTTTCTTAATTACTGCAACTTTCTCTGTTCCCTCTCGAATCACCTCTGGCCCAAGCATTAGATGATCTCCAGACTCTACCCAATATGCTGGTGACTTGCACGGCCTTTCATTGAGAGCTTCATAAGGTGCCATACCGATGCTTGCTTGGAAGCTATTGTTGTAGGAGAATTCCACTAGGTGCAGATGATCTTCCTAAGACCATTCAAAATCCAAAATGTAGGCCCTCAACATATCTACCAAGGTGCGTTTTACCCTCTCGATTTGTCCATCAATTTAAGGGTGGTAGGTAGTGTTCAGACTCAGCATTGTTCCCAACGCAACTTGCAAAGCTTCCCAGAACCGATTTTGTCACGACCAACTTTTCCGTACAGTTCGGACTGATAATTTACCACACATGTTCAGACCAAATTAAACAGAAAGGCAGATAGTAAGAAAAAGAAAGTAGAAAGAATGTAGAAAGGAAATAGAAAGAAAACCAAACAACACAGAATCTCATGGTGGAAATGAATAATCTCTAATATAGAACAAATCTTTACATAAAACAAAGTTGTAACTTATACAAACATCAATCAAAGTATACTAGCCTATTCGGCAAAGACAGTTATAACACCCATCCTTACAATTGCTGATAACCATAGCTAAAATGAAATGGAAAATATAATCATCTACGTGAATACGTCTCTGGGCCTCCAGCTCCTCTCTTAAAGCTCCAATATCCATCCAAACCTGGAAATATGTTCGGTCTGACCCTAGCATATAGAAAAGACCATGCCCGGGTCAGTCTGGCAACCTGCGTGAAAATTTAAAACACAAGGAATTTTATTCACTATATCTCTTAAAATAAAGGTATCTCGTAAGACCACGTCACACATAAACACGATGGATTTTTCCCGTACGGTAACCAAAACCCTTTTACAGAAAATACAGTGATATTATAACAGTGTCTAGAGGTCAAAGTAAAATATAGAAATAACTGAAATGCTTGCATCTCACAATTCAACATGGTTGGCACAATCAAAACCATAAGACACTTATTGGAGAATGGATTCCATGCAATGACTAGGCACTAGGGTACCACCTATCACAGTACACATCTAGAAAAATGTATCGAGAACTGTGTGGGGATCCCCTACAACACAAGACTGGTTATACCCCTAACCTGGATAATACCGAATATGCTATCAACTCGGGTGTTCCCACCCTAATTAAGCTCTCTCATTTACCGCAATTATAATATCCGAGGGTATCTAGAAAGGTGATAAACATACCCTAATTGGGTGTGATTCACTTATCCTTGCTGCATCTCCCTTGATTTTCAATCATTCCGGTTGATGAGGCTTAAGGCTACAATTACCTTTTTTAGGAATTTATACTAAGAATGCTCCTTGTCCTCCAATGACAAAGTACTGATAGCATTCATCCGTACGAGTCCGTTTTAGGTCTGAATGAAACCGAAGGCACTATTCCTACTAAAAGGGACAGCGGATTAAGGATCTTAAGGCTAATTTAACACTAGAGGGAGGGTGAATAGTGTTTAATGAATTCTAAGACTTGTATGAACTAAACTGAAATTATGACACAAACAAATGCAGAACTTAATCACTGAACAATCAATGAATCAAACACAGATGCAGAAAGTAAATAAAAAGCAGTAAAGGGAAAGAACACACCGAATTTTATACTGGTTCGGAGTTACCCTACATCCAGTCATGTACCAAGGCAAACCACCTCATACGGATTTTTATTAAACTAGTGTCGAGATTACACTCCTCAATTTATAAAGGCCTTGAGATACCCTCCCGTCTCACGAGTCCGGGGCAAACTCTCTTGATTTACGGGCCACAAGATTACCCAATTGATTTCCAGGCACAACCATACCTTATAGAGAGACTTGATAAACCTTTGATTACAAATTGATCCTATAACTCTGAATAGCACTTTAATCTTCGGGAAACAACAAAACAAGAATGAAATTCTAAATGATTCGCTTGAGAATTTGGCAAAATTTCATCACGATCTTAAAAATATGAAAACTTTAGAATATGAATTTGTGGAGAAGGAGTGAAAAATATATTAGAATTGTGTATTAAAAAATTCGTTCGAGAAGGCTATTTATAAAGCACGAACGGTCATAACCATTCATGAAGAGATTCAAAATGAATAGACACTTCTTTAGAAAATTGAAACTTTTGAATTCAACGGCCACCATGTCGACATGGGGTATCCCATGATGTCGACGTCCCCTTGTTAGAAAAATGAAAAACTTGTTTTGAAAATGGTATTGAGTTGAAAACAAAATGAAATGACTCTGGAGTAAAATCAACTAATTTTACTATGTTTTAAAACACAAAAACAAAGAATATTTTAAGGCTAAAACATCTTTTTGAAAATCATTTGAAAAGATAGTTTTAAGGCTAAAACATTTTGAAAAGAAGTTTTGAAAACTGCTTGTCGTGGGTTTGTAAGCCACTAAGAAGGTAGAAATGGGTTTCTTCTCAAATAAAATACAGAATGAAGATTTCCATGCTATTATGAAGTTTTAACCAAAAACTAGACACATATCTTGAAAACTTGATCTTGATACTCATGAGCCTTCAAATTTGATTTCTTCATTCTTGATCTTTATACTATACAGTCTTCAATAATCGGTACCTGCCTTATATATCCTGCATAATATCATTTATATATCTAGACAATAGTGTTAGTATATAAGTTATAATAAAATAAGTTGTAAAGGTTGTTGTCATCAAAACCACTATCTCTAGTTCCTAACACCTACTACATCCATTTTGGAGTCATCCTTAGGATTAATAGCGATTAGCCCTTGCACTTCAATGCTCCATCTTCGATTCCATGCTCTTGTCTTTTCTTCGAGTACGTATTTGTTGGATCGAAGTGGTTTTTGGATAACTTATCCAATCTCGGTCTCTTCGAAACAACTTTTCGATATTTTCGGTAAACTTCACCCCGATTCTCTAGGAAATAAACAGATAATAATAAGATTGAAGATCAACTCCTAACCGTTACTGGATGGATATTCTTGTCAATGTCCTAGAAGAATGAAACGAGTTTATGCATACAGTATACACCTTTGGTGGTAACTGTACCATATAATTCCCGTGTTTCAACTAGATATTTCCAAAGTTACATTTTGGGTCCAGATTTGATAGTCGGTTATTTAAATATCAAATGAACAATCATTCAACCAAAGATTCCGTTTCCACAAAAATCATTAAGCCTTATTTAATTTAAATTTCGATAAATTAAATCTCATTATCAAAAAGTTACATACTTATCTCACTAGAAAATTATATTCATAAATCATTCCTCTCAAAACACTTGAAAACTTTTCAAAATAAATATGGAAAGCACCATGCGGTATCGACCATGGATTTGCAGCTCGATAATTATGTGTCTATCCCAAAGAAATCCGAACTTAACTGCAGGCAATCTCTGCCTCTGATTTCTCCATGAAAGTATACCATTACTTTTTGAAAACTTTATTTAATAATTATCTAAAATAATACTTATAAAATTTCTATATAAATTTTCCAAGTTTAATTTAGGAAAATACTCTTTTATAAAAGTTTACTATATAATATATTATTTTTAAAACATTATTAATATTTGAACAAATTATCTTGAAATAAAATACTTTAATACTAATTAATCCTTAAGTAATAATTAACTTTAAACAAATAATTATAAAATAATTTTAATTAACAACTAAATATACTTTAAACAATTTAAACAATTAAATAGCTTTGAAACAATAATTAAATAATTTTAAATAACTTTTAAGAATAATAAAATAATTCACTTAAACATTATCAAATAATTACTAATTATCTTTAAAATATCATTAATAAATAATAATTATCCTTTAAATAAATTTGATGCAAAAATCAACTTCCAAATTAGAAAGAGGCTTATTAATTTCAATGGTACTTAATCAAGTTACCATTGATTTCATAACAGCATAACAAATTTAGATATTCATATCATTCTATCTTTAACAATTAATTCAACATCATATTGTCTAATATAATTATTAGTATAACAAACAGATGTTCGTACAAATATATTAGAAGAATGGGGTTTTATTTCTGCTAGTAAATGTCCAATACACATATATTCAATAATAATGGCAGAATGGTGATTTATTCTGCCAACATGGGTCCAATTTAATATAATTAGCAGAACGGTGTTTTATTCCGCTAAAACAGATGTCAAAACATCGTAATTAACTGAAATCATCTCATCGTTACATTTATCTAGGCAAATAAATTAAACGACAACATTTTCTAAAATCGGGTGATTAAATTTCCATCCGTTTAAATATACCATAATTTTTCGCTTATTCAAACTCGATAACAGTTTGTACGATGACGTAATATTCGTTAATATGAACCGAATGCTATGAATCTCGCGTCGTTTAAAAGAAAAAAAAACTTCCTTCCCTTTTCCTCTGGGCCGAAGCCCACCACATCTTTTCTTTTCTTTTTTTATATACAAGGGTCGAAGCCCAGCTTGCATACCCAAACCCGAGCAAGCTTCCTTCTCCAAATCCTTCCAGCTCTTTTCCTCCTTGTTCAAATTAGCATATGAAAACAGCTCCTAGCATACATGCATGTGTACACGTGCACACCACCATCGGCCAACAACCCTCGCCATTGACCACCCCCACCAGTCGCCCACGACCCCCACATGCCATTTGCCCACCAGAAAACACGGTCAACACCTCTTTTGAAAATTCGAATATCTGCTCATAGGAACTCAAACAAGCCGCAACCATCTAACAGCCCACGATGACAACCTATGCCACCATCCACCCCAAAAATTCATCCACATCATCGCAATCACCTAGTTCTTCTATTCCCTCTGAACCGCACCCCCATCCTCCTCCACTGTTGCCGCCATTGCGTAACAACCGAGCTACCATGAATAAGCCCTTAAACCCTAAAAACATCATGCCCTCTCAAACCAAAGCCAATTTCAAAATTCCGCCATGGTCGAAACATCGCCTAGGTTCCCACGGTCATCTCGAAACCAACGACCAGTCGCCTCGTCCACCTCTGATCCAAAAATTATTTTTTTGTGAAAAATGATCAACCTAAAAATTCCCTCAATCTTATAGCTTAAAAATCATGATTTTGCCACTAAAAATCTTAATTTGATATGACAATATGATTATAAACTCAAATTATTGATTTAAACATATTGAAATTTATGGAAAACTAGATTGTTTACTATGTTTTCACAATTTCATGCAATATACAAAACAAACAAACTTCTAACCATTTTTAATATGTTCTACACTCAAATACAAACAATTTCCTAGTTAACATCATGAGAAATCTCAAAGTAGATTGAGGGATAAAGATTTTTAAAAGTTAGAGTACATGACAATTTACATCTATGTTAATATGTCTGCGTGCTGAAAGGTTACAGGCATTAAACTTAAATCTCCACCTTCCACATTTGCTGAAACCTTTCAAACTTCCACTTAAATCTTTAGTTTAAGATCTAAAATTCTTGAAATCTTTTTTGCTTTGGTTTTGATTTGAACAAAGTGCCTTCTTCTTTTTTTATGTTTTGCAGAGCTTTGTTTTACAGACTTTTGAGTTTACAGTGTTTTTAAAGATCTCAGTTATCACACACATATGCCTATATATAGGTTTATGCAAAGGTTAAATGATGCGTTTGCACCAGATTTTAGCCTCAAGAAAGAATTAAAAATCTTTTTAAAGTTTCTATGAAAAAAATTGTTTTTGATGGATTTGAAGTAAGGTGGCTTTGAGTTGATATTGAGATGAAGTATGAAGAGAAACTAAGTTGAATGTTTTTGGTCTTTCTTCTTCTGACCATACCACCATATATGTTTATATATTTATTTTAAATTTTTTTGCCTATTTGTTTTACCTTTTGCTGGTTTAACTTTTGATTGTTATCCTCATGTTTTTTCTCTTTATTTACTTGTTACTTTCATTTGATTTTAAACATGCTTCCCTTGTATTTTTAAACAACATGAAAAGTGTTTTTAAATTAGCCATTTAAGTCTTCACATTTATATATGTATATATTTCGATTAAAATATATAACTCAAGGCATTACAAGTCTTATCGTTCTATTTTTAATAAAATAACATTTATGTTTTACATTTATTTTATATTTAAAAAAAAGTATATTTCAAAGCAAATGAAATTTTTTCTATACTATCTTTATAAAAATAACATTTTTACTAAAACATGATTTTGTAAAAGATTTCTTATTAAAATGATTTAAAATGATTTTATTTAATTTCCCTTTCATTCCCATCATATTATACTTTCAAATATATTTCCTTTTAAAATGGTTTAAAATGATTTTATAATTTTTCTCATATTCGTCGCATAATAATTTCATATATTCCTTTTCCTTTTCACTACATATATTATTTTTAATAATACCTTTTGTAATTGTTTAAAATATATCACAGATATACTTTTACATTTTTCTCTCTTAAACTAACATGTATATACATAAGAAAAATACAATTTTAAACTCTTCTATTTATAATACACTATGTTATTCATAAGCCAAAATCATTTCTATTTATAATATATTCTTTTATTCATCATATTTATTTGCTATGAATTTGTTTCCTAATTATATATATAAATTCTATTTTTCAATATATATATATATATATATGTGTGTGTGTATAAGAAATTTCAATTAAATCAATTTCCTATTTTATAAATAAAAATTTGAAAATTCAAAATATTATCATGGCTTAAAACTATCTGTTATTACTAATTATCATTTAACAAGGGATTTTATTTTGATTAAAAGATTGTATTATTGAATATTAAAAATTAATATTCAAAATTCAAGATGGCAAAAGTTCAGGGTCGTTATAGACTTGTAAATATAGGATCTCGATCACTTACTGTACTCATTAGGACTCCATGTAATCGAACAATATCTCTTATATAAATTTCTACCAAAGAAACTGCAGTTCTTATCTGCTTTACCAAGATAACATATGCGCTCTTTGTTAGCCGATCCACGATATCCCACACACCTTCATTTCCTTTTCTATCTTTGGGTAAACTATCGATAAAATCCATTGATATCATCTCCCATTTCCAATCTAGGATTTCTAAGGGTTGAAGTAATCCAGGCGTCTTCTGGTGATTACCTTTTATCTGTTAACAATTCAAACATTTGCTGATAAAGACTGAGACATCTCTTTTCATTCCGGGCAACCAAAATACTCGTTTCATATCTCTATGCATCTTAAAAACACTAGGGTGGGCACTTAGTTTGGATCGATGACATTTCGATAAAGCTTCTTGTCTAAGGCCATCGACATTGAGGACATAGATCCTTTCATTGATACATAATATACCATGTTTATCTAACTCGAAACTTGAGGACTGCCCTTCCCTCCTCAACATCCTGGATGATCTTCTTTAAAGGCTCGTCCTCCCTTCGCTTACTAGCAATCCATTTTCAAAGAGTTGGTTTAACTTCAAAGAGTGGCGATTACTTGGAACTCCAACATATCGTTGTTGCCTTAGGTTTAGATCCTTCTAAGTGAAAAGGCACTTCAAGGACTAGTGATTCGTAAAGAGCTCGAACTTTTTTACTATTTAAAGAAGAATATCACTAACCAGGATCCTTGAAGATTAGAAATAAACAAAAAAGGGAAAGAAGGTTTGTTACCCAGTAAGTAATGTCTCCACATCTTTAACGAAAATACTTCGGCTAACAGCTCCAAGTCATGCGTTGCATAATTCTTCTTGTGAGGCTTTAATTGTTACTTGCATAGGATATAACCTTCCCATATTGCATCAACGCTACGCCTAAGCCAACTCAACATGAATTAGTATAAACAGATAATCCTTCTCCTCCCTCTGTAAAATCAAAATAGGAGCACTTGTCAACCTTTCTTATAACTCAAGGAGTGCATCCTCACACTTTAAAGTCTACTTGAATTCAACATCCTTTTTGGTCAGCTTGGTTAGATAAGCGACAATCCTGGAGTAATCCTTTATGAACTTCCTATAAGAACCCGCCATCCCTAAAAGGCTTCTCACCTCTGTAGAAGTTTGGGGTCTCTTGAAATCTTTCACAGCAGCTCTCTTAGCTAGATCAGCTGAGATGCCATCATCTGATAAAATATGTCCTAGGTATCTCACTTTCGATTACCAAAAGCGGCATTTAGAAAACTTAGCTTTAAGAATGTTTTTCCTTCACGTTTCCAACACCACTTCTAAATGGTGTTTGTGCTTTTCCTCGGTTTTTGAGTAGATAAGATTGTCGTTAATGAAAACCAACATGAACTTGTTCAACACATTCCTAAAAACTCTATTCAGAAGATCAACGAAAAATGCAGTTGCATTGGCTAGCCCACAAGGCATAACCAACCACTCATAGGAAAAATTTGGTCCTCTAATAGTAGTTATTTTTATACTATCCTCCACTACCTTTAATTGATGGGAACCCACTGCAAGGTCCATTTGGGAAAATACTCTAGCCCCATGAAGTTGATCAAACATATCGTCTATGCGAGGTAAGGGATAAGTATTCCGGATGGTCTACTTGTTTAATTTCCCATAATTCACGCACAGTATTAACGAACCATCGGACTTAGCTATAAAAACTACAGTCGATCCATAACTGAAACGGCTCTTTCTAATCAACCCTCTTCTTAACAAATCATCGGTTTAACTAACTAGCTCTGGCTTCTCTCTTGGGCCCATTTTGTGCAAAGGTTGAATGATAGGTCTTACACCGAGAGCTAGGTCAATACGAAATTAATTCTCTCGACGAAGAGGCAAACTATTAATCGGGTAAAATTTTTACAAGAAATCTTTAACAACTTTTATTGATCCTAACTCTTCCTGGGATAATTCTTAGGAATAAAGGAAACTACTTATACATTTGATAGGAAACCTATTAAATATCTTTTCCATTTCCTTTCCAGAACTGGTTTCAACACTATTCCCCTCTTAATATAATCCAATATGTATCCATATCTCGACAACCAATCATTACCAAGAATAACATCAAACCCCATAAAATTCAAGGCAGATACGTCATCAAAGAAAAGATGTTTTCAGAAATCAATTTGTACTCTTTCACAGACCAAGCATATTTTAGCTATACCACCTATGGTGTTGGACACACAAATAAGGATTTCTACAAATTTCAGGATAAGTTGTAAACTATTTAACAATTCTTTAGAGATAAAACTATTCGAGGCTCTGGTGTCAAACAAAACATGAACTAAAATACCATTTATAAGTAAAGTACCTTCCAAGGCTCCCTTCTCTTTTACGTCTTTAGAAGTTGAGGGCGCATCCTTAATAGGATAGATTTTAATCTGTTGATCCTTCTTCAATAGTGGGAAGTCTTTAACCATGTGTCCAGGCGGGTGGCAATTATAGCAAAGCGTCTTCTCGACCATTGATGAGATAGCTGTTAACCCTGCGTTTTGTCAAGGTCATAAACAGGCGGATTCAATCTAACCAACTTCATGATTATCGAGGCTGGAATATGATGGATTCGGTTTAAAAGGATGAAGTTCACCAGGATGGTGCCACTCAGCAGGACTATGCAGCTCGACAAGATAGTATGGCTCGGCAAGATTGCAGCTTGGTAGAATTGTAGGTCGGTAGGATTGCGACTTGGCACGAGTGCGGCTCTGCACGATCGTGGCTCATAGGACTGTGCAGCTCGGCAGGACTGTATGGCTCGGCAGGAGTGCGGCTCGGTAGGACTGTGCAGCTCGGCAGGATAGTTTGGCTCGGCAGGATAGTATGGCTCGGTAGGATGGTGTGGCTATGGACCTGAGGGGCCTAGGCTACTCAAAAACCCCAACAACTCAGGATTTACCGATAAATACAACATGTGGGGGTTCAGAAAAGGGATCTTCTTCTTGCCGCTCTCTTGTTTTCTATTTCCTAAGGCTAAGGTTACTCTATCATATTGTAATTGTAATCGATTCTAACATCAATAAAAAGGAATCTTCTGGAGTGGACGAAGGACGGAGTTAGCCGAACCACTATAAATCTGTTGTTCTTTACTGCTTTTATTTTAGTTTTGACTATTCTTCACATTATTACTCTCTACATATACTCTATCTCTGAGCTGTGACTGGTATTTGGTGCTTTCATCTGAATTTAGGTGTTAGTGACCAATTTTGTCTCTAACATTTCGGTGCTTTCATTGAGAATTGAACTCGGGGATTTTGAAGCTAGGAACTTGGATTCTAGTAAGCAATGGCTAGACCATCAATAAGGAAGCAAGTGACAGAGAGAACCAATCAAGAGGGAAGTCAAGAGGCATCCTCTAGAGCTAGAGCAGGTCAAGCATTCATCTACATCACCAGTGATGAGATGGAAGCGACGTTGAAAAGACAAGAGGAGATGATGCATGCTCTTCTCAGGCAATTTGCACAAGCTAGAAATGCAAGAGCTTAGATCCATGGAGCTGGATCAGAAGCGCTCAACCAGCAAGCAGAGAGAATGGCTCAACAAGGCCAGCCCCCAATCAACAGACGACTATCAACCTGGATGGATCTAGACTCGGGGGCATACCACCAAAAAATGCTGGACCAATCCATGGAGGGATACCAGATGACACTGCGCAACCCGATACCAATAGGAGTGTAGGGGTACGTGATGAGAAGTATGTGCCAAGATTCCCTCATGAACTCGGGGCGCAGACCAGAGGCAACAGACAAGGATTACAGTTTGGCGACAACGACAGATTAGCGGAGATGATCAGACGAGCTATAGGAGGTGGATTGATAAACAAGGACTTGCAGGATGTGGATAGGAGTCCCTTTACCCCTACTGTTAGGCAAGCTAGGAACCCACCGAATTTTAAAGCTACCAATGTTGGAGATGTACAATGGGAGTATGGATCCTGCTGTTCACCTGACGAAGTACATGAGGCATATGGAGGTACTGGGGGCATTAGATGAGGTCATGGCTCAATGCTTCCCTTTGTATTTGACGGATATTACAGCTATGTGGTTCAGACAACTGGACAGTAGGTCTATTGACACTTGGACAGAGCCGATTGAGAGGTTTATGAGGCAATTTCGAGTCCATACGTCAGACCCAAGAACGTAATGACCACGACGTCGATGAAACAATGGAAGGGAGAGTGGCTCAGGGATTTCATAACCAGATTTAATGCGGCGGTGGCTTCAGTGGATCGGCCCGATCCATCGATGGTTTTGATAGCAACAGTTTCAGGAATTGCAGATAATTCAGATTTAAGATATCGTTGGAACGGGACCCACCAAGGGATCTTGGAGAGTTCTACCATGAGGCGGAAAGGTTCCTGAGGCAGGAGCCGTAGGCAGAAAGAGTAGGGAGAGAAGCTGAAGCTTATGCAGTGAGGGGTGGAGGTCCACCCAGGGACCCAAATAAAGAAAATAAAGGAAAAAGAATGGCAATGGCAGCACTTCGAAGAGGCCTTAGAAGGAGTCAAAATTTTTTCTTACACAGATTTAACTAAGACTCTAGAAAGGATTTACTTGGACTTTCGAGGGCGCCTCCACTACCAAAAGCCGGCAAGGAGGGAACCTTCTGAATAGAGCGGGAATTGAGAAAGCATTTCCTATTCCATGAGCTGGATAGGCACAACACAAGCGATTGCAGGTATTTGAAAGATATCATTGAGGACCATGTAAGGAACGGTCACCCGCAACGGTACATAAGGAATCAAGCTGTAGCAGTGGAATGGGAGCAGCCACCACCTACCTCGAGCGAAAGTGACACTGGATCCGGTCAACGCCGGCTTGTTATAAACTGAATGGTTTATGGTTCTGAATAAGCAATATTGCCCAAAGTAATACGACTAGGTTACTTACGTACGTACGAGATCGAGGACGGTCCCTACGCCGCTCTGAGGCGACGAAAAACGATACTGCTCGGGTCTATGAAATCCTGTTTTCTTTCTGTTTTTCTGCAAACTTTGGTTTCCTCTTTCGTGCTTTGGAAACTTACTTTTCTTTGGTATGGTTTTGAAGTTTGGATTGAACTCTCAGTTTTGCTGATTTTTTGGTTTGCCATATTGGTTTGGATGTTTGATTTTTGATTTGGATTTTGAGTAGGATTTTTTATATGGATTTATGGTTTTTTGATTGGATTTGGATCAATGTAATAAACAATTCAGGTCTCGCAATTACTATCTCGACCGAAGAGATGGGTCAGTGATCGCAAGTTACGCGTCCCTTCACCGGAGAGCGATGGAACAGACTCGAATAGAATATAAAAGTCCTTGGGCGGAGATCCAAGGCCAGTGATTATCAAAGTCCTTGGCCGGAGAGCCAAGGCCCGTGAATATAAAAGTCCTTGGCCAGAGAGCCGAGGCCGGTGGATATCAAAGTCTTTAGCTAGAGGGCTAACGCCGGTAAATACACAAGTCCTTGGCCAGAGAGCCAAAGCCGGAAGCAACAAGCCCTTGATCGAAGAGTCGGAATTAACAGGATAAAATGACGCAGATAGGTCACGGATTAGGATGTCGACTAAGGATAAATGGACCTGGCAGGGTCCTGGATTTGGCAAAGGGCTAGGAGCAGTCTAGAATTTAGATACCGACCCAGAAAGGCCATAAATTTGGCTATTGGTTATTGATGGATTAAAATTTGGTTAACGGATAGGACGGTTTGGTATTGGATTGGATTATGGGTCGAACGACATGGTTACAATAAAGCATAGACTTTGGATATCGGACCAGAGGCTATTTAAAACACACCTTCCAATAGTAAGGCATGTTTTGGAGGGCAAATATTAACCCGCCTTTTGTCAAAGCCATAAACAGGCGGATTCAACCTAACTAACTTCATGATTATCGAGGCTGGAATATGATGGATTCGGTTTAAAAAGATGAAGTTCACCAGGATGGTGTAGCTCAGCAGGACTGTGCAACTCGACAGGATAGTATGGCTTGGCAGGATTGCGGCTCGGTAGGTTTGCGACTCGGCAGGAGTGCGGCTCGGCAGGATGGTGCGGCTCGGCAGGACTGTGCGGCTCGATTGGACTGTGCGGCTAGACTTGAGTGTGGCTCGGGAGGAGTGCGGTTTGGTAGGACTGTGCGGCTTGGTAGACTTGCGGCTTGGTAGGAATGCGGCTCGGAAGGATTGCGGCTCGGCAGGACGGTGTGGCTTGGCAGGACGGTGCTGCTCGGTAGGATAGTATGGCTCAGCATGATGGTATGGTTATGGACCTCATAGGCCCAGGCTACTCAGAAAGCCCAGCAACTCGGGATTTACCTATAAATACCACATGCGTCTGTTCAGAAAAGGGATCTTCTTCTTTTTGCTCTCGTGCTTTCTATTTCCTAAGGCTAAGGTTACTCTACCATTTTTTAACTGTAATCAATTCTAACATCAATAAAAAGGAAACTTCTGGAGTGGACGTGGCTGGAGTTAGCCGAACCACTATAAAATCTGTTGTTCTTTACTGCTTTCGTTTTAGTTTTGACAGTTCTTCACATTATTACTCTCTACATACACTCTATCTCTGAGTTGTGACAGGTGTTTGGTGCTTTCATCTGGATTTGAGTGTTAGTGACCGATTTTGGTTCTAACAATTGCCTTTGCCTACTGACAATGTGGTGAAATGTGCCTCTTTTTATTACACTTGAAACATGTAACATCCTTGAACTTCTACCCTTGATTTCCTCCTACTGGTTTTCCCTTACCCTACTTCTTTTTCAATTTGGATCAAATTACCTTTTATTTGGGTTAATCGTACCGCCACTAGATGCTGCTACTACTATTTTCTTATTCATAAGCACTTCATACCTTAAGGCCATATCTACCAAATCTACAAACAATTCATTCATATATGCAGTCATCTTTTCATGGAATTCTTCTATCATACTCAATACAAACATCTCATTTTTCTTTAATGGTGTATCAATGGGTCCAAGGCTGAAACGAGATAACTCATTAAACTTCGTCTCATATTCATCCATTGATAGGTTTTCCTGCTTTAGGACCATGAAAATTCTATATAATAGTGTTTTTACCTCAGTTTCCATGAATTGGTCTTCGAATACTTCTTTGAATCTAGCCTAAGAGAACTCATCTTCTGGAACATTTACGATGACAGAATCCCACCATGCAGCTGCACCCTCTTGTAATTGCCATGATGCCAAGAACCATATATGATCATAAGGAATGTCCAAACCTTTAAAAAACTTCTAACATGACCATAGCCAAGCTTGTACTTCAATGATGGATTCAGTACCCTTGAAAGGTTTTCCTTGAAGGTTTGTGTAGTCCTTGCATACAATTGCGAAGTTAACTTAATGCTGCACTAGAGCTATAACTTAAATCGCTATTCCATCCCTTCTAACATTCGAGGTTCTTTCATTTACGGTTGTTGTGCTACTGCTTCCCCTTCCTCATCTCCTTCTCGTACTCATTCTTGCTACCTGAATAAAGTAAGATATCTTTAGAATACACGGACGGGATTATCTTATGGAAAAGAGTATAAAACCAAAAATATAGATGCTGATAAAAAACACACGGAAATGCACTGTCAAAGATTAAACTCATTCTAAGGTACTGCTAACCTTATCTCTAATGAGTTGACCCCAACTAAGGTCTAGGTGTTCGCTCAACCTAAGCTCTAATACTAAGTGTAACGATATGCCTTCCTTACACCCAAAGACGACACTTAATACATTCTCGATATTCATATGCATATGTGTTTGAAAGACAGGTCGTGGGGTAAAGAAAATAAAAGATAAAGGAAACAAATACAGATTTTTCTTACAAATGACAAAGTTACATATGCATCATCATAGAATAGTACATATAGTTACTCCAAAATATCATATCAAAGTTACAACAAGTACTATTCCCAACAAGGACAACTATATCAGCCTACCTAAATTACTAATACATTATGTACAGTCACAGTAGAAATAAAAATAACTACTGGATATAGTGAAAGCTTCGGCTCCATACTACTTCCCAAAATGCTCCAAAGAAACTCGACTACTTGGCTACTCATAAAAATTTGAGTATCCAAGATTTTAAGGGTAAGAAATAAAACTCCAGGTTAGACATAGGTCTGGTGTGAATAAATCATATGTTTGACTTTATAAAAACCTTCAAATTAAATATATCTTGTAAGACCACGCCGGACGCAAACACAAATGGGTTTTTACCTTATGGTAACCAAAACATTTCTATATAAAATCCTCTGATATTATCATAATGTCTAGGTTTGAAATAAATATGGAATCATAGCCAAAATTGTTACATTATTAAATTCTAGCATAATAGGTATACAATCAAGTTCGAAGGCTCGTATTGGACTATGAAAGGGTAAAGGTCTACCCACCGAATCCGTACACCTCTAGGTAAAATGTACGAGAAGCCATAACGCATTACACCTCTACTACTTAGGACCGACCCTACCCTATATTGGGTAGCATCGAATATGATCACCACTTGATTGCTAGCATTTATCCATACAAGTTGTTCCAGGATCGAGCAAACATTCAACATTTACAATCTTCCATTTTGGAATCACCCTAAGGAAGAATAGTATAATTCCATAAAATACTTCATAACAATCCATCATGAACTTTATTAGTTTGGAGTGGCTCGGATAAATTATACTCACCCGGAACTGATGTCTCCAAACTAAGCGTGTAAAGGCCCGAAAATCCGTACTCCTTTGAGCTGGCAACATTCCACAACAATCCAGCCAAAGAGGAAAGAACTTCCGAATCTTTAGGGTTTAAGAAGAAGAAAGAGGTAGAAGAAGAGAGAGAAAGATAGAAGATGCAGAAACAAACAACAGAACAAGAGACAATATCAGAATCTCACAATCGCAGCGGAACAACATATAATAGATAAATGAATATCATTAAAACAAAAGAACTATACATTTTATACATACATCACATTACATCACATCATCAGAGTGTACAACAATAAAACAGCGGAAAAGAATACTATATACAATAGATAATAGACTACGCTATCCAAGCTTGCCTCCAAAACTGCATAGCAACTCCCGAATCCAGAATAACCTGATAACCTAACTCTAGACTGCCCGTGTGGAAAATAGTGGGCACCCAGAGTTTAGGAAAGGAACAATAAACTCCAGGTCAGTCATGGGACTGGTGTGAGAACTCAAAACAGTTTATCTTTAAACAACCAACAAGAAAATTTAAATTTTGAAATCCGCAATGCTTTTTGGAAAATGAAACTACCATAAGGCCTCCCGCACACACACACAATGCAAACGCAGAATCGGAGGAGATTTCTCCTTATGATAGTCAAAGATGCTTACTACGCAAAAATCAAATCATTTTTGATATTATTATTAGTGCATAGTGTAGAAAACAATTTCGAAAGTAGAATATAAATTCTAGCCAGCATACGACCAGTATCGTATGCCTACTATAGCTACCATCTAAACAGTGGGGCGCCACCATAAGTAAATGGCAGGTAATACAACTAAAACCGTACAAGGCACGTATTGGATGAATGGATTTCCAACAAATGGTCAGGCTAAGGAACTTCCTACTGCCACATGGGATCACCTCTGGCGGGACGTCCCGAGAAACTAACGTTACGGTTAGATCTCTGCCAACACAAGGCCGGGTTACCTCTGTAACTAGGTAACTACTACACGAATATGTCATCCCCCGGTCCTTTGGGACCTTTATCCGAGCGCTCGATTCCAACAACACCACACAGTAATAGATATAGTGTATCAACATGAGTAAATATCTGGGCTCCATACCATGATACCACCCTTTTCAAGAAGGAAATGACATACCCTAAAGGGCGCGACCCTCATAACCTTGCAGCATATTCCTGTTTCGACCATTTCCGGGGAGTGAGGTCTGACGAAGTCTCGTCCAGAACCGAAGGCACTTCCAAAGAAGCCCTTGCAATCCGGGTATTCACAATCCCGATAAAATTTCCCATCACAAAGGAAATCTCCATACCGTAGCTAACGATGCAGAGACAATCGATAGGTCATCCTATCGTTTTCACAAATACCCGGTCTTCAACACCGGTCTTCAAATGCTATCCATAACGACATATCACATATTCGGAATGGGATATACGACACAAAGGTCCTATCCCGGCTAAACCGAATAGCGAGCGCTTGTTTTAAAATAAGTGTAGCATTCAATCTCAAACAAACACAATAATACCATCCAATGGTAAATACTGATAGTCGGTTATTTAACTATCAATAAAGATGCGCCACATCATCAGATTCCAAATAATTTTCCAAAATTATTTAATCCCAAAAATATCTTCACAAGATATATACATATATATATATATACACACCTTCCAAATAATTGCCCAAATTATTTGTTTTACCAAAATATCTTTACACGATATAATTTCCACACTCCAACCATTTGAAAACCAATTTCAAATTACTTTTCATCCTTTATACCCTTTGAAAACAAATTTGAAATCATCAAATAAATCTTTACCGATTTATTTTAAACTTACGTTCCAAATTTGTAAATTCATTTCCATACTAGTATACGATTCTCAAATCGATTTCAAATTATTCGCTTTCAATTTACCTTTAAAAGATGAATCCTCAAAAACGTTTCATTTCATATTGGAAAAGCATTTCCATACTTATTAAATAATAAGTAATTCACAAATTTATTTATTTTCAACAATTTGAAAATATTCAATATACTTAAATATCAATTAAGTATATGTTTCATTCTTTTTAAGGAAAACATTCTTTTATTCACTTTTATTTGAGTTAAAACGAATGTTGCGTAAAACATCGTTACGAAAACCCAAAATCACTAGTATAGGGATTCGAAATAAAAATAGATACACAAATTCCAATACTAGACCAAACATTTCCTTTTGGAAACCATTTACTATAACAACAGTGTTATAGTCCACCATTCCCTTATTTTCTCGAAAACGCCTATTGCAACAATGAATGTTGAAATCTACGTATTCATTTCCTTCTATTTTCTCGAAAACGTCTATTTCAACAATGAATGTTTAAATCTATGTATTCGATACTTAATGAATTTTAAAATGTCTTTAAATCGTTTTAAATTCCATTTAAAACACCCTTTTTTTTTCAAAACATATCATTTTATCTAATAATCTATTCACTGTTCAAAATAGTGAATATAGCCCCTTTAACAAACTTTCATATTCAATTTATCAAATTAAATTGATTTTCAAATTTATAAACAACGTTTATAAATTCCATTTCCATTAATAACTTCGGTTCAGAAATCTCTTTTATCCATCCAATTAATTTATAAACCCAATTTCTATACCAAAGGTTCGTATTATAAGTTAAGAGCTTATAATCCATTTATTTACTAAACCGTTCCTTTAAAACTTCACAATTTCTTAAATCTTATTACTGATAAGATTCCTTTAAGTTTTATAATAGTTTTCAACTTATAAAAACCTCCTTTATTAACAATTTCTATAAATGTCCCCTTTTAAATGCCCAAAATCCATTTTTATAAGTTAATTACTTATGAAACCTTTATTTCAACATCTATTTATTTTATAACTCTCAAGATTTACAAATCTATGGTTTTTAGTGAAACCCATTTTATACACCTTTTTAACACTTTATAAACTCGTTTCATAATTCCCATAAATTTAATTTATAGATATCAATTTATAAAATCTTTTATATAAACTATTAATAAAAATTATCCAAAATCCCAATTTAACTATTTTAAAAAAATCTATTTAATTTAAAATTTTCCTTTTGGTTATATTTCATAAAAATATTAATTCTTATAACATAAAATTTTATACGTTTATTTATTTCAAAATGAATCAATACAAAAATTTAATAAAACATATACTTTGGAAAATCACTTTAAAAACCCTTTTAAATTCAAAATCGTTATTTTTAACTTTAAAAATGAATCCGATGATGCAACAGCATCAAATGGTCAATCACGGGAATAAACATCATATATCGATATGATAGTTAACAATCAACACAATATTTTATAAACAAATAATTATTTGCGAGGAGTCCAGTTGGATCCCTCCAACCTGTTTCCCTGCATCCACAGACGTTAGCACAATACCAATTCCACTTCAAGGTGGAATATCGCGGTATATGGGATTTATAAAATATTACCCGCTTAATAGGCGGCGCAATAGGGTCTCATCCGCTATACGAGGCGGGAAATCAAATCCAATATATACATATGCCAATATATATATATATTGCTATATACAGTATATATCCTACTATATCTACTACCACAATCAAACAGCAATCATCAATAACTATTTAAAATTTTAAACCAAACGGTTTGATTGAGTGAGGAGTTCTCACCTTGGTTTTATTTCCGATTTCAGCGTTCGTTTCGAATAAAATTAAACGAACGTTTAATTTAACCCGAAATTTTCGCTATCTCCAATTGACTCCAAACTGGTTGCATCGCGAAGAGCTCGTCAATACGGACCTGTCGCAATTTGTTTCGTCCCAATCGGACCTCGCAGCAAAAAGATATTGATTTTTTTAAAGTTTGTACATGTTTATAATATAATAAAATCAACATTTCTATTTATTCCTCACCCTAGATCTGGGCCGCACATCACTGCCTTCATCACGCATGCGCGCTACATTGCTTCTTCCCCCAGTATCTCCCATGCGCAAGAACCCAACTCCCTAGTTTTAGGGTTTGAAAACGCAACCGCCACACACGAGTTGAAAGCGACCAGGGAGCGTCACTTCGAAGGCCATCACAGCCTCTACCCACGCCCAGAACGCGCGCCCACTCGGTCGAGAATATGCATGGGAATTCGTGCACGAACCGCTCGCGTTCAAACCCCTATAGCCACCAATTCATCTCGAATTAAACGATCTTGACCGTTGGACCTGTAGTTCTCGAGGCTCTCTTCGATCTTCCAGTTGAAAATTTTCAAAATCGACGCATGGATTGAGATATTTTTGAGGAGATACGAAATTGAATTTCGGCCATTAACTGTAATGGAGGCGGCCGGTTGAGCATCTAGGGTTTTAGTGAATTTTAGTATATTATATATAATTATTAAATAGTATTTTAATCTCGTTCCACACATTTTAGTAACCTATGCAAACGTACTCCAAACGACGCGTTCCGACAGGCGATCTTGGGTTTTTTCCACGTTCCGGACACAATGGAACATGTTTTGGAAGCTAATTCAATCATCTGTACCAGATACGGCTATGAACGATCAATTTAAATTAAAACCGATTTAAACGATTTTCTAAGCGTTTTGGCATGCACCGGACAAATGATAAATCCGATCGACTTGAAATTTGAAATCTTACAATAATATCACATCACGGATCCGATGAAACTGGTTTCGTCGAAATCCGAGACCGTTTGAAAAATGACTATTTTAACTCGCCGAATTAATATTAAAACAATTTCGATGCGTTTCGAGCTGCCACGGTCAAATGACAACTTCGATTGCTACGAAAATTGAAATTCGATAATAACTAACTATTACGGATCCAATGGAACTCGTTTCGTTCAATTCTGAGACTGTTCAAAAATTGGCTATTTTTCAGTCGATAATTAAATATTAAAATATTCAGTTTTTACAAATTAACTCCAAATTCAATTTTAAAAGTTCTAAAACATTTCTATAACTTTAATATGATATAACAAAATTTTCCAAATCATTTTCAATCTTATTTAACTCAAATTTAAATATTTTCTGGAATTTCACTATTAAATTATCGATTTAAATTACCAAATTAAATCCAATATTCGAAAAATAAATTATTCGACTTAATATTCCACTTATTAATATTTAAAATTAAGTAAATACTCAAATTTAAATTATCGAAAATTCTGGGTCGTTACAATCTTCCCCCCTTAAAAGAATTTCGTCCTCGAAATTGCAAGTTAAGAAAAATGATTCCTAATCCGTTTATTACTCTTCCAAAACTAATTAGTTTTATCAACTTTCTAACACAAATCTTTTTATTAAAGATTCACTATTATTTCAATTAGCTTTCCAACTTCGATTATAAGTTTCAAACAACATTGTTTACTTAACAATTCAAATTTAAATTTAAATTCAAATTTTAAACTTTCAAAATTTTCTCAAATTTTTTTTCTAACACCCGAAATTTTCGAAAAATTTCGTTAGCGTCTCCTTTGCGCGGCTAGATCAGTACGACTACAAAATGGCACTACGGCCCCTCAGAATCAAAAAGAAAAGAGAAAGCCAAGTGGCTGGAGAAGGAAATCATCAAATCTCATACTAAAATTGAAATACGTACCTTTTTGTCGAGCGATTCAATTTTTTTAACTTCAAAATCAGAATCCCAATTCCATTATATACCTGTATATCCTGCTAGTAGTGGTATCCAATTCCAACATTCAAACCATTTTGCCAATTCAATTACAAAACCTTTTAACATATGCTTCTTATACAATTTTAGTATACTATTGAAGTTGCATATTCAATTAGTTATCCTTCACTAATTCACATTCACATTAATACTTCCAAATTGAATCAAATTCAGTTCATATTCAAATTCATTTACTTCACTTCCAATTTGAATTCAATTACATAGCTTTCAATTTCGCTAATTCAATTTCATTAACACTTAATGAATTTACATACAATCAACCAACAAGAAAGTAACAACCAATGTACATCCAATACAACCAAATTTATTTATCTTACTTACCTTCAATTTGGTTCAACTGTTTCAATTACAATTGATTTAACATTCAATTGATTTCCATTCAATTATTCTACTAGCTTCAAATGAATTTGCACTTACATACATCATTTCATATCAACTTATTTACATTCGATTGATTAACTTTCAATCATACTTTAATTCAATTGCTAATTCTTTTTACATATAAAAATTGAATTTCATTTATATAACTCAAGTTCACATCATTTAATTCACTTGATTATTTTACTTTGATACAAAATCAATTTTTTATTCAACTTCACTTAAGTTATACTCCATCTAACATCATTTGTTAATTAAACTTAAGTTACACTTATCAATCCAATTCAGTTTTCAATTCTAAAGTAAATTATATTCAACTTTTACTTAAGCCAAATTCATATCAATATTCAAATTCATATTTCATCTTACTTAACTTAATTGTTTAACCACTTCAACAATTGGTTTGCTTACATTTTCCCATTCTATAAGTTATACAACTTATTATCCAACTTCCAACTCATATTATAAGTTCAAAACCTTTTTCACTTATATTTATCAACTTCAAGTTGAATTTTAATTTCAAATTTGTTTATTACAACAAAACTTCAATTTTAAACTCATTATTGTAGCAAATCCATCACATAGAAACTCGAAAATGATACTGATGATGCTGCAATCATCATCCTTATTATTTCCCAGTGACAATAGTGAAATCAGTGCTAAATATTCTTTCAAAAAGTTTTCTTTTATTTATAAATTACATTTATAAATCTTACTTATAAAATTTCACTTCTTATATATAAGATCATTTTAAAATTGTAAATCATTCAAATTATAACTTCATACTTATAATTCATTGGCTTATACAATTATTCTTTTACAATAAGTTTTATTTAACTCATTCAAACAACTTTGATTGTCTTATATATTTATATTATTTACAACAACCAAGCAACCAATTATATACACACTTCAATAATTCTTGAAAAATTATTTTCTTATATAGAAAATATAGTCAAGGTAAATTATTTCATTTACCCAATTTAAAACAATATCGTGTCGAATTGTTCTGTATAAGTGTTTAGAGATCCCTATCGATAGAGTTGTATAGACTATACCGACCAGAATCCATATACCACTCAACAAACCAATCATCACATTATAAAACAATTTTATATTCACTAACAAATACGCGCTCATATCTATTATTACACTCACACTCATTCTAGAGTACTGCTGACTCTATCTCTAATGAGTACTAACCAACATAGCCATGGTTGTCGCTTAACCACATGCTCTGATACCAAATGTAAAGACCCGAAAATCCGTACTCCTTTGAGCTGGCAACATTCCACAACAATCCAGCCAAAGAGGAACGAACTTCCGAATCTTTAGGGTTTAAGAAGAAGAAAGAGGTAGAAGAAGAGAGAGAAAGATAGAAGATGCAGAAACAAACAACAGAACAGGAGACAATATCAGAATCTCACAATCGCAGCGGAACAACATATAATAGATAAATGAATATCATTAAAACAAAAGAACTATACATTTTATACATACATCACATTACATCACATCATCAGAGTGTACAACAATAAAACAGCAGAAAAGAATACTATATACAATAGATAATAGACTACGCTATCCAAGCTCGCCTCCAAAACTGCACAGCAACTCCCGAATCCAGAATAACCTGATAACCTAACTCTAGACTGCCCGTGTGGAAAATAGTGGGCACCCAGAGTTTAGGAAAGGAACAATAAACTCCAGGTCAGTCATGGGACTGGTGTGAGAACTCAAAACAGTTTATCTTTAAACAACCAACAAGAAAATTTAAATTTTGAAATCCGCAATGCTTTTTGGAAAATGAAACTACCATAAGGCCTCCCGCACACACACACAATGCAAACGCAGAATCGGAGGAGATTTCTCCTTATGATAGTCAAAGATGCTTACTACGCAAAAATCAAATCATTTTTGATATTATTATTAGTGCATAGTGTAGAAAACAATTTCGAAAGTAGAATATAAATCCTAGCCAGCATACGACCAGTATCGTATGCCTACTATAGCTACCATCTAAACAGTGGGGCGCCACCATAAGTAAATGGCAGGTAATACAACTAAAACCGTACAAGGAACGTATTGGATGAATGGATTTCCAACAAATGGTCAGGCTAAGGAACTTCCTACTGCCACATAGGATCACCTCTGGCGGGACGTCCCGAGAAACTAACGTTACGGTTAGATCTCTGCCAACACAAGGCCGGGTTACCTCTGTAACTAGGTAACTACTACACGAATATGTCATCCCCCGGTCCTTTGGGACCTTTATCCGAGCGCTCGATTCCAACAACACCACACAGTAATAGATATAGTGTATCAACATGAGTAAATATCTGGGCTCCATACCATGATACCACCCTTTTCCAAAAGGAAATGACATACCCTAAAGGGCGCGGCCCTCATAACCTTGCCGCATATTCCTGTTTCGACCATTTCCGGGGAGTGAGGTCTGACGAAGTCTCGTCCACAAAGCCACGCTTTGTGCAACAAAGCCATGCCTTGGGTCAACAGATGACCAAAGCAATGATCACAAAGATAAACGATCAAACAAATGATCATATCACAAATGACCAACCAATGATCATCACACAGCAGCACTCAGCATGTCACATTACCAGATTGGGAATATATCGCTGATAACCTTCAACTACATAACCTCTGAGCTCGTACGTCTCAGAGAAGGGTGTTAAGCTAAGAGAATAAATTCTCCGCCACCAACAGAAATGTATTTGAAAGAAATCTGCTCTATATCTCAAAATGCAATGTCAGACATGTAACCATACAAGTCTGTTCCGGGTTCGAACAGAACCGAAGGCACTTCCAAAGAAGCCCTTGCAATCCGGGTATTCACAATCCCGATAAAATTTCCCATCACAAAGGAAATCTCCATACCGTAGCTAATGATGCAGAGACAATCGATAGGTCATCCTATCGTTTTCACAAATACCCGGTCTTCAACACCGGTCTTCAAATGCTATCCATAACGACGTATCACATATTCGGAAGGGGATATACGACACAAAGGTCCTCTCCCGGCTAAACCGAATAGCGAGCGCTTATTTTAAAATAAGTGTAGCATTCAATCTCAAACAAACACAACAGATACCATCCAAGGGTAAATACTGATAGTCGGTTATTTAACTATCAATAAAGATGCGCCACATCATCAGATTCCAAATAATTTTCCAAAATTATTTAATCCCAAAAATATCTTCACAAGATATATATATATATACACCTTCCAAATAATTGCCCAAATTATTTGTTTTACCAAAATATATTTACACGATATAATTTCCACACTCCAACCATTTGAAAACCAATTTCAAATTACTTTTCATCCTTTATACCCTTTGAAAACAAATTTCAAATCATCAAATAAATCTTTACCGGTTTATTTTAAACTTACGTTCCAAATTTTTAAATTCATTTCCATACTTCAAAATAAATCAATATTTATTTTTAAACAAATTTCCCTTCCCTTTACAAATTCCATAGTGAATTTCAAATTTCCCAAATATCTACTAGTATACGATTCTCAAATCGATTTCAAATTATTCGCTTTCAATTTACCTTTAAAAGATGAATCCTCAAAAACGTTTCATTTCATATTGGAAAAGCATTTCCACACTTATTAAATAATAAGTAATTCACAAATTTATTTATTTTCAACAATTTGAAAATATTCAATATACTTAAATCTCAATTAAGTATATATTTCATTCTTTTTAAGGAAAACATTCTTTTATTCACTTTTATTTGAGTTAAAACGAATGTTGCGTAAAACATCGTTACGAAAACCCAAAATCACTAGTATAGAGATTCGAAATAAAAATAGATACATAAATTCCAATACTAGACCAAACATTTCCTTTTGGAAACCATTTACTATAACAACAATGTTATAGTCCACCATTCCCTTATTTTCTCGAAAACGCCTATTGCAACAATGAATGTTGAAATCTACGTATTCATTTCCTTCTATTTTCTCGAAAACGTCTATTTCAACAATGAATGTTGAAATCTATGTATTCTATACTTAATGCATTTTAAAATGTCTTTAAATCGTTTTAAATTCCATTTAAAACACCCTTTTTTTTTCCAAAACATGTCCATTTTATCTAATAATCTATTCACTGTTCAAAATAGTGAATATAGCCCCTTTAACAAACTTCCATATTCAATTTATCACATTTAATTGATTTTCAAATTTATAAACAACGTTTATAAATTCCATTTCCATTAATAACTTCGGTTCAGAAATCTCTTTTATCCATCCAATTAATTTATAAACCCAATTTCTATACCAAAGGTTTGTATTATAAGTTAAGAGCTTATAATCCATTTATTTACTAAACCGTTCCTTTAAAACTTCACAATTTCTTAAATCTTATTACTGATAAGATTCCTTTAAGTTTTATAATAGTTTTCAACTTATAAAAACCTCCTTTATTAACAATTTCTATAAATGTCCCCTTTTAAATGCCCAAAATCCATTTTTATAAGTTAATTACTTATGAAACCTTTATTTCAACATCTATTTATTTTATAACTCTCAAGATTTACAAATCTATGGTTTTTAGTGAAACCCATTTTATACACCTTTTTAACACTTTATAAACTCGTTTCATAATTCCCATAAATTTAATTTATAGATATCAATTTATAAAATCTTTTATATAAACTATTAATAAAAATTATCCAAAATCCCAATTTAACTATTTTAAAAAAATCTATTTAATTTAAAATTTTCCTTTTGGTTATATTTCACAAAAATATTAATTCTTATAACATAAAATTTTATACGTTTATTTATTTTAAAATGAATCAATACAAAAATTTAATAAAACATATACTTTGGAAAATCACTTTAAAAACCCTTTTAAATTCAAAATCGTTATTTTTAACTTTAAAAATGAATCCGATAATGCAACAGCATCAAATGGTCAATCACGGGAATAAACATCATATATCGATACGATAGTTAACAATCAACATAATATTTATAAACAAATAATTATTTGCGAGGAATCCAGTTGGATCCCTCCAACCTGTTTCCCTGCATCCACAGACGTTAGCACAATACCAATTCCACTTCAAGGTGGAATATCGCGGTATATGGGATTTATAAAATATTATCCGCTTAATAGGCGGGGCAATAGGGTCTCATCCGCTATACGAGGCGGGAAATCAAATCCAATATATACATATGCCAATATATATATATTGCTATATATAGTATATATCCTACTATATCTACTACCACAATCAAACAGCAATCATCAATCAACAATAACTATTTAAAATTTTAAACCAAACGGTTTGATTGAGTGAGGAGTTCTCACCTTGGTTTTATTTCCGATTTCAGCGTTCGTTTCGAATAAAATTAAACGAACGTTTAATTTTACCCGAAATTTTTGCTAGCTCCAATTGACTCCAAACTGGTTGCATCGCGAAGAGCTCGTCAATACGGACCCGTCACAATTTGTTTCGTCCCAATCGGACCTCGCAGCAAAAGGATATTGATTTTTTTAAAGTTTGTACATGTTTATAATATAATAAAATCAACATTTCTATTTATTCCTCACCCTAGATCTGGGCCGCACATCACTGCCTTCATCACGCACGCGCGCTACATTGCTTCTTCCCCCAGTATCTCCCGTGCGCAAGAACCCAACTCCCTAGTTCTAGGGTTTGAAAACGCAACCGCCACACACGAGTTGAAAGCGATCAGGGAGCGTCACTTCGAAGGCCAACACAGCCTCTACCCACGCCCAGAACGTGCGCCCACTCGGTCGAGAATATGCATGGGAATTCGTGCACGAACCACTCGCGTTCAAACCCCTAAAGCCACCAATCCATCTCGAATTAAACGATCTTGACCGTTGGACCTGTAGTTCTCGAGGCTCTCTTCGATCTTCCAGATGAAAATTTTCAAAATCGACGCATGGATTGAGATATTTTTGAGGAGATACGAAATTGAATTTCGGCCATTAACTGTAATGGAGGCGGCCGGCTGAGCATCTAGGGTTTTAGTGAATTTTAATATATTATATATAATTATTAAATAGTATTTTAATCTCGTTCCACACATTTTAGTAACCTATGCAAACGTACTCCAAACGACGCGTTCCGACAGGCGATCTTAGGGTTTTTCCACATTTCGGACACAATGGAACAGGTTTCGAAAGCTAATTCGATCATCTGTGCGAGATACGGCTATAAACGATCAATTTAAATTAAAACCGATTTAAACGATTTTCTAAGCGTTTTGGCATGCACCGGAAAAACGATAAATCCGATCGACTTGAAATTTGAAATCTTACAATAATATCACATTACGGATCCGATGAAACTAGTTTCGTCGAAATCCGAGACCGTTTGAAAAATGACTATTTTAACTCGCCGAATTAATATTAAAATAATTTCGATGCGTTTCGAGCTGCCACGGTCAAACGACAACTCCGATTGCTACGAAAATTGAAATCCGATAATAACTAACTATTACGGATCCAATGGAACTCGTTTCGTTCAATTCTGAGACTGTTCAAAAATTGGCTATTTTTCAGTCGATAATTAAATATTAAAATATTCAATTTTTACAAATTAACTCCAAATTCAATTTTAAAAGTTCTAAAACATTTCTATAACTTTAATATAATATAAAAAAAATTTCCAAATCATTTTCAATCTTATTTAACTCAAATTTAAATATTTTCTGGAATTTCACTATTAAATTATCGATTTAAATTACCAAATTAAATCCAATATTCGAAAAATAAATTATTCGACTTAAAATTCCACTTATTAATATTTAAAATTAAGTAAATACTCAAATTTAAATTATCAAAAATTCTGGGTCGTTACAAAGCGATATTCTCGTCTAACTCAATTCCGATTCTTTTAGATGTACGTAATCAGTGTTCGAGTTCTTACTAGGGAAACTCTACTATACACAACATATTTCCTATGCTAAAATAGGTCAAGTTATAAATAGTAAATAACTCCATATCTGGATGTGAGGATTTACATATGGAATTACCTTTCATATGCTTAAGTTGTCATGAGCTGCATATCGAAATTAACCCCCTTGCATTTATCATGTTTCCAAATTGCGGTCTTTATGAAAAGTATGAGTTGACTTAGTTTCAATAAAACTTGTCAACGTTTTGCTATAACCACTTCAATCTTTTTGGCTACATAATAGCATGGACAAGAGATCCTTAGGTTAAAAACAATTCACTGAGAGAAAAGGTTAATTTAAAATTAAGAACTATTGGAGTTTTGAAATAAATTAAATTAATAAATAAGTAACCATTAAATCGTAAATTATATTTTAATTTATCCTTAATTAATTATACTTAAATCAAAATTTAAAACCTTCATTATCTTAGTTAAGTCTTAATTAATTACTACTAGTTACACTTTATTAATCAAAAATTAGTTAAATAATTAAAATCTAGTTGAACAGCAATTAAATCCTAATTAATTAAAAATAAACAAGGCTTTATTTAATAAACATTTATTATAAACAAAATCCTAATTAATTAACAATTAAGTAAATAAATAACTTTTAGCTAAACAATAATTAAATGTTAATCAAATAATCAATTTAAAAGTAGTTAACTTGATGAAAGAAAATTAATTAAAATAATTACCCCTTAACTTAATTAATCATTAATTAAACTTCTTTATAGACTATAAATGATTAACTTAATTAATTAATTCTTAAACTCTAATTACTTAACTTAATTACTTAATTAATTAATAATTATTTTTGATAAATAAACTATTTATTTAAATCATAAATTAAAATTTAATTAAGTTTTATAATATCTAATTAAGTTAGAAATGGTTTTCAAATTTTTTTTAAAGGGAAACTTAGAAACTTGAGAATCATATATTTCCGAACATCGACCACAGCCATGGATACCATAACTTAGAATTACTTTTCTAAGTTACCATCCAAAATTAAACTTCCACTTATGCTTACCTTTTTAAACATATTAAAGAATGTTCAAAACTTTAACTAAAGTGAGAATCTAAAAAAAATATAGGACAAAACATTTTCTAAATCAAAGAAGTAAACGATTTATTCTCAAAACTGGATCTCAAGTCTTTCTCAACATCTCTAGTTCAATCTTCCAAACCACTTAACCACAAGTCTAGATTATATACATACACCAAGTCATACCATTACCATAACATATCAAAGATCACAACTTCGTAGTTAACACATCACTTTAATCCATCGATTCAAGTCAAAAGCTAAAAAAAAGGCTATCACATAAATATTATCCAAAGCATATCATATCCAAACATCATTATCATGCATAAATAACCACATAACCATCATATAAACAAGGGTAAGATTTTTCCAAAAGCTAGGAGTTTTACTCACATAGTTTAAACGAAATCTTTTCAAACTTTTGAAAAATGACTTATGGTTTTTGAATCATATGGAAAGATTGGAACTTTGCTTTAAAACATTGGAAATGAGCTTAGCTTATGCTCAATATGGTTCGGCCATAGAAATGTAGGTGTATGGCCTTGGCTATTTAAGTTGAAGATGTGTTTGATTTTGGAAGAGAATGTGAAGTAATGAGTGTGGAAGTCTTTAGCAAGCTTTTATTGAAATTTCAAGTAGAAAACTTAGTTTTTTCATAACTTTGGAATATTTTTAGTATCCATGAAAAATTGTTTAGAAGATTATGAAGTTTAGAAATGAAGATAAGGATGATAAAAATGAAAATAAATTAGCGAAATTTACTTTTATTATATGTTAACAAGTGAATTTACCATAATGTCCTCAGTACTATACCCCTCCTCTCTTTTTTTCCACCTCACCCCCTCCTTTCATCCATCAAAATTCCACCATCACCCTTAGCCACCTTCATATTAAATCCAAAAAAACATGTTTTCCCGCCTTTTGTACCTTTTATCTAAGGTGGAATCTTTATTTTATATAATATATATATATTTATAAAAATATCTTACCTTATCATATATATACATATATACTCAAGTGTACATGTATGTTCACATGCACATTTCCAAATCCAAGATGATTTATAAAAGTGTGCGAGCGTACACAAAAGCGTTACAATATTTTCAATAACTTTTAATCGATGAAAAATCGAAAATTCAAAAAATGACTTCAGGTCACATTTTCAATCTTTCTTTAAGCTAATTATTTTTGTGAACAATGATTTCATTATCATTTATTACTATATAAAAGAGTTTTATTTGCATTATAATATCTATTATTTGAATATAAAATTAATTAAATATTCATAAATCAAAGCAGTGAAATTCCGGCCCGTTACAAAAACTATTTCACCATCTTTAGTTATTACTTAAAAGGAGTTTATTTATGTTATAAAATCCATTAATTAGTTAACAAAATTATATTTAAATATTCATTATCAAGGTAATTTAATTTTGGGTCGTTACAAACATTCCATATGTAACGCCCCACCCCGAGACCCACCTTAGTAAAGAGAATTAATGAGTAATTCCGTCTACTAAAGCGGAGAACAGGGCTGGTTAAAGGCGACCATCTATAACTTTGTCTTAAACATCTACTGAATACGTCGATAAATGCAATATGATTTTTCTTTTCTATCTCAATGGATCGACATACACAGTAAATGCATAATCCAAAACTATAGGTGGCTAACGGATCTAACGGAACAAAATACAATAACTAAATGTAAGCACATCACAGAACAGTAATCAACATCATGTATATACATATACACTGATACATGTTTAGTACAATACAATATGAATACAATAAAGGTGGTACTCGACCACACCATATACATTGAATCAAACATATCAGAGTATGAGGAAGAACAGAAATTGCTCAAGAGAAAGGAGAGCTGATAACCAGCATCAACTTCAAGCTCAGTCCAATAGATGATACCTGAATCAACTCGGTCTGACCCGAGTACAAATACACGGGTCAGTCTAGCTACACAAATCAGTCAATATCGGTAATATGATGCAGAATAAACATGAAGATACTTCTTCTCGAAAGAGAAGAATGAATCGATAAACTCATAAGCTCAACACTTAAGTAACAAACGCTACTTAGAAGAACAAATAGCTCGAAGGAGGTAACTCAAACTCAATACTCAAATCAAACACAAATGCCTCATATCATAGGCGACATTCCAAAATGTCTACATGGTTTCCATGAACCATATCTCCTCAAAAGGAGAAACATCAATACAAACTCTCGCCAAAATGGAAAACATAAAATATTCTCAAATAGGATGATCAAAACTCAATTATAGACGAATCTCCAAATTTAAATATACCCCATCACATCGTTATAAATGTATATAAATCCCAATCTCAACTCGCCAAAATGGCAAAACCCAGAATATCCTATGAAATCCTGAAATTATCCAAACTCATAACTCAACGAACTCGATAAGAGTTCAAAACATCATAACTGAAATCACCATATATATAACATCTCATATAGCACTAGGCTATCGATGTAATGAAACATCTTAAAAAGGTGAAATCACAACAAAACAGAAAACTCAGAAAATCCGGATTGGGCAATTCCCCGATTGTAATGTCGAAGCAATGTTGCACGTGCTAAACTCAGACCGCGAAGCCTCAGACAAGGTCGCTAACACCTCCCAAAGCAGTTCGTCCTCATGACAAGGTCGTTGACACCTCTCTAAGCCATTTTGTCAGTCCTAACAAGGTCGCTAACACCTCCCAAAGCAGTTCATCCTCCATGACAAGGTCGTTGACACCTCTCCAAGCCATTTTGTCAGCCATAACAAGGTCGCTAACACCTCCCAAAGCAGTTCTGTTAGGTAAACATCGTGAATGTGTCACAAACTCACGGATAGGAACCCGAAAAGGGTTAACGTGTGTCCCATACCACACGCTCGCACTTAACAGTTTACTAGCCGCTAGTCGACGCCACACTAGGAACATCATAAAACTCAGAAAATCATAACTCGCCTTATCTCATCGGCGAGTGATAAAGAGACACCATACTTGTCTCATCTCATCGACAAGTGAAAACATCATGATGGTTCCTCACAAACCATAAATTCCAAAGTAGAAATATCAAACTATAAAACTCGTCAAATATTGGCCTTTCTAGATAATTCTTAAAGATAGAAATTATAATCTCAAAGACCTGCCATAAATTGGCAAAACATCTTAGAAACACTCACTCAAATAGCTTCGATCGTACAAGTTCGTAATTAACCAAAATAGTAAACGCACATGTCCCATACCATGTGTTTTACTAAATCGTTTAATACTCTTTCTCATATGTTCGAATAGTGCAAAAGTGTATATTTTACATTTAAAATAGTTTGTTAGAGAAAACAAGCTTTTAATTTTTTTTTCTTTCCGAAATGATTAATAAAACCAATATTTGAAATTCCTTTATTATAGGAAATAAATAGATTTTATATTAGAAAAATTAATTTTAAAATACTATATAATAATAATTTGAAATTTCCATTTATTTCAAAAATCACTTCAAAATGGTTTAGTGAAAACCATGCTTGAAAACAATGAAAAACAAGAAAGATAACTCAAGACCAATAACTTGAGTTCAATACGAATTCAATTCAAATTTAACCTAAATCAATTCAAAGTCTATTTAAATTTGAATTCTAAATTCCCCAATTATAGTTAGCCTATTGATAGACATCATAACTTTCAAAACATCTCAAAAACAATCATTAAAATCAAATAAGAATGAGAGCAAAAATAAGCTTATACACTCCTCAAGTCAATAATTGTCATTCTTGTCGTTTTGCTCTCATACCAGCAACAAACAAACACAGGTTTGACCAAACAAACATCAAAATTTTAGAAAAACATAAAACAAAAAACTTTTATTACAAAGTTTAAGTTTTCCAAAATATCTAAGATTATCCAATTCGGTTAAGAGACAAATAAGTTATGGCAAATTTTGTTTCATTTTCAACCATAGAGCAAATATTGCTTTTGCTCTCAGGTTAGCAGTAACAAAGTTCAATTTTGACATAGAAGCACTCAAAATTATAGAAAACTCAACAAATTAAAGTTGTAACACATGATTTGTGCTTTCTAGATCATCCAAAATTGTCGAAATCCGATCAAAAACGAGATTTCGACAATTTTGGATCCTTTGGAAGGAACGCAATGCCCTGGTGTTCAACAAACCGTGCTCCAGATTTGTAGGTATTTGTCGCCGCATTATTAATCTATTCTCCTCTATTTCAGGTTACAGCCTCTCAGCACCTTTCATACTCCGCCTTCCACATGGAGACTCCTCCCCTTCTTAATCCGTGGGCAGCAGCTCAGCATTTCCGCCTCAGTCCTAGCTATGTTAGCCATTCACAAGTGCTGGCTCTTGTTGAAGTTTCATCTTTTGGCTTGCTGCTTTATCTTTTTTGTATAGTTACTTATGCTACTTGTTGTTGGATATGTACCTTACTTCTATGTTGCACGATTTTAATGCTCTTCAACTTGATGGTATCGCCACCGGTCAGGCGTGTTGACCGGCCTACTTTTACGTATATATATTAAGTAACTGGCTGTGTAGTGCCACGCTACACACCCGTCTTTTCAAAATTTTCTTACAGCTTCAAGCACAGAGCAAATATTGATTTTGCTCTCGGGTTATCAGTAAGGAAATTCAATTTTGACATAGCTAACCTCAAAATTTCACAAAGCTCAATACACGAAAGTTGTAGCACAAACTCTATGCTTTCTGGAACATAAAGAATCGTCAAAATCGGAGAAAAATGAAAAAGATATGCTCAAATTTCCAACAGCATTAGGCATAGATAGTCACAATTTTACAGTGACAGGGCAGTGAGTTTGAACTCGATTTTTCAACCCTCTATTCTAAGAATTTTCGAAAGTATTTGACATGAAAGTTATAGCACAAACCCTAAGCTTTCTAGAACATAAAGAATCATCAAAATCGGAGAATAAATGAAAAGGATATCCTCAAATTTCCAACAGCATTAAGCATAGATAGTCACAATTTTACAGTGACAGGGCAGCGAGTTTGAACTTGATTTTTCAACCCTCTATGCTAGGAATTTTCGAAAGTATTTAACATGAAAGTTATCACTCTCTTCTCAAGATTTCCATACTTCAAAGAAAACCAAATTCAGACTTAAAACGAGAGAGATATGCCTTATTTAGTGACAATAATTCACAAACAAACACGCAACAAACGAAAATTGAGATTTCAATATTGAAATTTCAATATAAGCTAGAAAATGTGAGTTTTGATACTCACCTTAGCGATTTAGCAAGCAAAGACTCGAATTGAGGCAAATCAAGCACCTTTTTGGAAGAAGGCAGCAAGCTGAAACCTGAAATTGCTACAGCAAAAACATGCAAAAAGAGAAAATTGACATTAACAGATAACTACACAACAAAACGCTAGATTTGTGATGAAATATACATAATAATAGGTTGAGATTACCTTATAGTTGTGATTTAGTTATTCTCTTTTCAAACAAATTTTACAGTAGAATTGGAAGAAAATTTGATTTCTTATGAAGCAGCCATTTTTTTTTCTTATTTCCGTTTTCTGTTTTCTGAAGTTAGAAAGGAGAAGGATAGGTACGTACAGTTTCTCACAAGCGAAATTTCTGTAAATGGGCATTGGGTTTCTTTTCCAAACCCAATTAGTCCAAAATAAAATAGCTTAATGAAATTTAGACTAAGTGTTTAGCTTACATTTCACCATATTTCCACATGTTTTAACATTTTAATTTCATTTAAGTTGCAATCATTAAAATGAAATGATTTAAAATTGTTATTGTTATAAAATAAAAATTATTTCAATCAATAAAAATTAACTTTTACAAATAAAGCTTAGTTTAATCATTATTTAACAACTTACACTACTTTTGTGTAAATTACAAATTTTTAACTTTGAAACTCAACAAAAAAAATATTTACTTAGCTCAATAAATTATGATAATTCATTATAAAATTTTCAAAATATTAAAATAATGTTCTCGCATATTATTTCACCTTTTAATTCAATTAATTACTTATTCTCTTTATATTTTCCTTTTATTTTCAATAAAAGGCTATTATTGACAATATTCTCAATATTGTCATATTTATGCAAACAAAATCACAATTTAATTAATTCCTTCTCAAATTTTCATAATAAAGTTTTCAAAACGTTATTCTTACTAATTTATATTTTTTTTACAACCATCAAACGTTGAAATATTTCATTTAATAATTTTTATACACTTAAATTTACACAAAATTCCACTATTCTCATTTTTTAACTAAAACTTCATTCAATTAACTCTTGAACCCAATTTCCCACTACAACCATATTGTTTATCAAAATAAATAATTTAAAACAAATTTATCCTCTTTATTTTAATTTATTAACAAAATTAAATTATAATCATCATTATAATTTAATATTATAGGTAATCTCAATACCAGGGTTGTTACAGACTCCCTCCCTTAATAAAATTACGTCCTCGCAATTTCCTGAAAAGAGTTTGTATTCAACACATTAATTTCATCACATAAAGGATAAAGATAAGATCGAATCATAAAATATTCGGACTTCTAAGGTAGAAAAAATAGAACAACCAAGGTAGAACTTACTTGGAAAATTCTTAGGTTCAATGAATGCTAATATAGGATTCCATCGGATATTCTAAGTACTCAAGAGATTTCGAAGATATCTCATCTTTGAATCATAAGCTCAACAAAATGCTAAACAAATAATCAGTCAAATAAGATTGATTTCTCAAAAATCTATGAATAACATCGGGACCAAACTCATTCAAACCCGAACTCTAAGCAACAAAAAAATGATCATCAACATAATTTCCGCATAATAATAGGGAAAGAACATGCTCACAATAAGGGCAGACTCAATAGACAAAATATAAGCTCAAATTACATTTCAATCCAAGATATTTAGAAATTTTTTTCCACATCTTTTAAATTTTAAATCTCAATTTTCAACATTTGAAAATTTTCAAACTCTTTACTATATTACTCAGTAAGTTATATAAAACTCATATTAAAAGTCTAAATTTCTTCTCTTACTTAAAAAAAATTAATTTTCAAATTTTTTTGTAAATCCGTAATAATATTCCTCAAAATAAATTAAGGGTTTAAATTCTCTTTACTCTTTCTATAAAATTACTTAAATAGTTATGAAACAAGCTTCAAATTCTTTTATAACCCTTCTCATAAAACATATATTGTATATAAAATAGATTCTGAAATCTCAAAATATACATTCAATAAAGTATAGCTCAAGAATATTCCCACATATTCTCATCTTTATAATTTCAAAATAAATAAATAAATGGCATTGCCTCGCTATTGGATCCCTAATAAACAGATATATCCATTGGCTGCAGAGTTGATCGAACGATCAAAACTGCCTCGCCACTCTGATGCTCGTCTCTAAGATCAATGGCTGCATTTACCATTCAAAAATAAATTTAATATATAATGCCAAAATATTATCTTTCAACAACACAAACCATCATGTTGATTGCCTCATCATAGCATTTAGGAGATTCCTATCGATGACATTGATCAGGCGTATCGATCAGAACTCTTAACTACTCGATGGACAACCCAACACTCTCAAATTATTTCTATAAAAGAAATACTACTCATGTAATTATATTCTCAAAATATCCTTTGATTTTTTTTTTAAATCACAAAGCTTCCATTCCTCTTTAAAACTCATATTCATATAGCTTCAAAACTCAACACAAAGAACATTAAGAGAATGCAGAGAGATATTCCCAAAATACTCAATTCTCAAAATCAATAGAAGGAGATAGAGTGTTCGTCAATCTCAAGATGTCATGAGCCACTCCCAGAAATCATCAAGATACTGGATAACCGATAAATTTCTCATGAAGGAGAAGAAGCACACAATCCACAAATCACTACTTCAAACGGAGAAATGCTACAAAGAATAACATTGATTGAGTATCTGAAAAGAACACTCAAACGAAGCTGAATGATAAACTCAATCAAACTCGAACAATCTAGAAACTCACCTCATTCCTTAGTGGATATCCTCGTGGAAGGATAACCCAAGAGCTAAGAGCCAGGAATAAGGTTACTTAACACTCGATTGCCCAATTGGATGTCAAATCCAACCGGACTCATAAAACTCAACAAATAACCTTGATTGGAATTCGAGATATATCATCAACATCTCGATACTCAAGTGTGAATACAAAAACTTCGGAATCATCATTAACATTCCAAAGTGATAGAAATAACTAACCGACCAAATTAGGATGCCTAAAAAAATATAGGATCCTATAACAACAAAATGATCGGGTTTAACATCAAATAAGTCAATCCATCCGAGATCAGATACATCTCAAGATAGTGAGTAATAAACTAATATTCACTAAAGCAGCAACAAACAGAAAAATCAGAATGCTCACAACATGCCAATCGTTATGATCCTTCAATAGGATTCACAACTCTCAAAGGAATGCAACAAGAATGCTCAAAGAAATCAATCAGCTCCATCGATACAAACTCACTCATATCGAAAAAAAATGAAAATTGAATAATCCCAAATAAGGTTATTTTTAAGATAAGATGACATCAAAATCTATTATGGAATACTACGGAATACAATGTATATATATTCCTAGACATATTCCATCTCAAAAATCCCACAACTAAAAAATTAATCAAGGCTCGATTCGAGAACAAGCTCGAATAAAGGACAGTGATTCACTCGTATTGTACTTCGACGTATCGCGATGTACATACTGTTCTGTGTTTATTCTACTTTGTTCTGACCACAGCTCTGATACCAAGCTGTAACGCCCTACCCCGAGACCCATCTTAGTAAAGAGAATCAACGAGTAATTCCGTCTACTAAAGCAGAGAATAGGGCTAGTTAAGGGCGACCATCTATAACTTTGTCTTAAACATCTACTGAATACGTCGATAAATGCAATATGATTTTTCTTATCTATCTCAATGGATCGACATACACAGTAAATGCATAATCCAAAACTATAGGTGGCTAATGGATCTATCGGAAAAAAATAAAATAACAAAATGTAAGCACATCACAGAACAGTAATCAACATCATGTATATACATATGCACTGATACATGTTTAGTACAATACAATATGAATACAATAAAGGTGGTACTCGACCACACCATATACATTGAATCAAACACATCAGAGTATGCGGAAGAACAGAAATTGCTCAAGAGAAAGGAGAGCTGATATCCAACATCAACTTCAAGCTAAGTCCAATAGATGATACCTGAATCAACTCTGTCTGACCCGAGTATAAATACACGGGTCAGTCTAGCTACACAAATCAGTCAATATCGGTAATATGATGCAGAATAAACATGAAGATACTTCTTCTCGAAAGAGAAGAATGAATCGATAAACTCATAAGCTCAACACTTAAGTAACAAACGCTACTTAGATGAACAAATAGCTCGAAGGAGGTAACTCAAACTCAATACTCAAATCAAACACAAATGCCTCATATCATAGGCGACATCCCAAAATGTCTACATGGTTTCCATGAACCATATCTCCTCAAAAGGAGAAACATCAATACAAACTCTCGCCAAAATGGAAAACATAAAACATTCTCAAATAGGATGATCCAAAACTCAATTATAAATGAATCTCCAAATTCAAATATACCTCATCTCATCGGTATAAATGTATATAAATCCCAATCTCAACTCGCCAAAATGGAAAAACCCATAATATCCTATGAAATCCAGAAATTATCCAAACTCATAACTCAAGGAACTCGATGAGAGTTCAAAACATCATAATTGAAATCACCATATATATAACATCTCATATAGCACTAGGCTATCGATGTAATGAAACTTCTTAAAAAGGTGAAATCACAACAAAACAGAAAACTCAGAAGCCAAATCCTTGATTGTCATGTCGAAGCAATGTTGCACGTGCTAAACTCAGATGGCCGAAGCCTCAGACAAGGTCGCTAACACCCCCAAAGCAGTTCATCCTCATGACAAGGTTGCTGACACCTCTCTAAGCCATTTTGTCAGCCTTAACAAGGTCGCTAACACCTTCCAAAGCAGTTCGTCCTCCATGACAAGGTCGCTGACACTTCTCCAAGCCATTTTGTCAGCCGTAACAAGGTCGCTAACACCTCCCAAAGCAGTTCGTCCTCCATGACAAGGTCGTTGACACCTCTCCAAGCCATTTTGTCAGCCCTAACAAGGTCGCTAACACCTCCCAAAGAAGTTCTGTTATGTAAACATCGTGAATGTATCACAATCTCATGGATAGGAACCCGAAAAGGGTTAACGTGTGTCCCATGCCATACGTTCGCACTTAACAATTTACTAGCCGCTAGTCGATGCCACACTAGGAACATCATAAAACTCAGAAAATCATAACTCGCCTTATCTCATCGGCGAGTGATAAAGAGACACCATACTTGTCTCATCTCATCGACAAGTGAAAAATCATGATGGTTCCTCACAAACCATAAATTTCGAAGTAGAAATCTCAAACTATAAAACTCGCCAAATATTGGCCTTTCTAGATAATTCTTAAAGATAGGAATTATAATCTCAAAGACCTTCCATAAATTGGCAAAACATCTTTTAAACACTAACTCAAATAGCTTCGATCGTACAAGTCCGGAATTAACCGAAATAGTAAACGCACATGTCCCATGCCACGTGTTTTACTAAATCGTTTAATACTCTTTCTCATACGTTCAAATAGTGCAAAAGTGTGTATTTTACATTTAAAATAGTTTGCTAGAGAAAACAAGCTTTTAAATTTTTTTTCTTTCCGAAATGATTAATAAAACCAATATTTGAAATTCCTTTATTATAGGAAATAAATAGATTTTATATTAGAAAATGTAATTTTAAAATACTATGTAATAATAATTTGAAATTTCCATTTATTCCAAAAATCACTTCAAAATGGTTTAGTGAAAACCGTGCTTGAAAACAATGAAAAACAAGAAAGATAACTCAAGACCAATAACTTGAGTTCAATACGAATTCAATTCAAATTTAACCTAAATCAATTCAAAGTCTATTTAAATTTGAATTCTAAATTCTCCAATTATAGTTAGCCTATTGATAGACATCATAACTTTCAAAACATCTCAAAAACAATCGTTAAAATCAAATAAGAATGAGAGCTAAAATAAGCTTATACACTCCTCAAGTCAATAATTGTCATTCTTGTTGTTTTGCTCTCATACCAGCAACAAACAAACACAGGTTTGACCAAACAAACATCAAAATTTTAGAAAAACATAAAACAAAAAACTTTTAGTACAAATTTTAAGTTTTCCAAAATATCTAAGATTACCAAATTCGGTTAAGAGACAAATAAGTTATGGCAAATTTTGTTTCAGTTTCAACAAAGAGCAAATATTGCTTTTGCTCTCAGGTTAGCAGTAACAAAGTTCAATTTTGACATAGAAGCACTCAAAATTACGAAAAACTCAACAAATTAAAGTTGTAGCACATTATTTGTGCTTTCCAGATCATTCAAAATTATCGAAATCCGATCAAAAATGATAAAGTTGTATCTAATTTTGTTACAGCTTCAAGCACAGAGCAAATATTGATTTTGATCTCGGGTTATCAGTAAGAAAATTCAATTTTGACATAGCTAACCTCAAAATTTCAAAAACTCGATACACGAAAGTTGTAGCACAATCTCTAGCTTTCTAGAACATAAAGAATCGTCAAAATCGGAGAACAAATGAAAAAGATATGCTCAAATTTCCAACAACATTAGCCATAGATAGTCACAATTTTACAGTGACAGGGCAGCGAGTTTGAACTCGATTTCTCAACCCTCTATGCTAAGAATTATCGAAAGTATTTAACATGAAAGTTATAGTACAAACTCTAAGCTTTTTGAACATAAAGAATCATCAAAATCAGAGAACAAATTAAAAAGATATGCTCAAATTTCCAACAGCATTAAGCATAGATAGTCACAATTTTACAGTGACAGAGCAGCGAGTTTGAACTCGATTTTTCAACCCTCTATGCTAAGAATTTTCGAAAGTATTTAGCATGAGATTATAGAACAAACTCTGAGCTTTCTGGAACATAAAGAATCATCAAAATTGGAGAAAAAATGAAAATGGTATGCTCAAATTTCCAACAACATTAAGCATAGATAGTCACAATTTTACAGTGACATGGCAGCGAGATTGAACTCAAATTTTCAACCCTCTATGCTAAGAATTTTCGAAAGTATTTAACATGAAAGTTATAGCGCAAACTCTAAGCTTTCTAGAATACAAAGAATCATCAAAATCGAAGAATAAATGAAAAAGATATGCTCAAATTTCCAACAGTTTGAAGCATAGATAGTCACAATTTTACAGTGACGGACAGCGAGTTTGAACTCGATTTTTCAACCCTCTATGCTAAGAATTTTCGAAAGTATTTAACATGAAAGTTATAGCACAAACTCTAAGCTTTCTGGAACATAAAGAACCATCAAAATCGGAGAAAATATGAAAAAGATATGCTCAAATTTCCAACAGTATTAAGCATAGATAGTCACAATTTTACAGTGACAGGGCAACGAGTTTGAACTCAATTTTTCAACCCTCTATGCTAAGAATTTTCGAAAATATTTAATATGAAAGTTATAGCACAAACTCTAAGATTTTTGGAACATAAATAATCATCAAAATTGGAGAAAAATGAAAAAGATATGCTCAAATTTCCAACAGCATTAAGCATAGATAGTCACATTTTTACAGTGACAGGGCAGCGAGTTCGAACTCGATTTTTCAATCCTCTACGCTAAGAATTTTCGAAAGTATTTAACTTGAAAGTTATCACTGTCTTTTCAAACTTTCCAGAACTTCAAATAAAACCAAATTTCGACTTAAAACGAGAGAGATATGCCTTGTTTAGTGACAATAATTCACAAACAAACACGCAACAAACGAAAATTGAGATTTCAATATTGAATTTTCAATCTAAGCTAGAAAATGTGAGTTTTGATATTCACCTTAGCGATTTAGCAAACAAAGACTCAAATTGAGGTAAATCTAGCACCTTTTTGGAAGAAGGCAGCAAGCTGAAACCTAAAATTGCTGCAACAAAAACATGCAAAAAGAGAAAATTGACATTAACAGATAACTACACAACAAAACCCTAGATTTGTGATGAAATATACATAATAATAGGTTGAGATTACCTTATAGTTGGGATTTAGTTATTCTCTTTTCAAATTTTACAGTAGAATTGGAAGAAAATTTGATTTCTTATGAAGCAGCCATTTTTTTTTCTTATTTCTGTTTTCTGAAGTTAGAAAGGAGAAGGATAGGTACGTACAGTTTCTCACAAGAGACATTTATGGAAATGGGCATTGGGTTTCTTTTCCAAACCCCATTAGTCCAAAAGAAAATAGCTTAATGAAAATTAGACTAAGTGTTTAGCTTACATTTCACCATATTTCCACATGTTTTAACATTTTAATTTCATTTAAGTTACAACCATTAAAATGAAATGATTTAAAATTGTTGTTGTTATAAAATAAAACTTATTTCAATCAATAAAAATTAACTTTTACAAATAAAGCTTAATTTAATCATTATTTAACAACTTACGCTACTTTTGTGTAAATTACAAAATTTTATCTTTGAAACTCAACAAAAAAAATTATTTATTTAGCTCAATAAATTATGATAATTCATTATAACATTTTTAAAATATTAAAATAATGTTCTCGCATATTATGTCACCTTTTAATTCAATTAATTACTTATTCTCTTTATATTTTCCTTTTTTTTTCAATAAAAGGCTATTATTGACAATATTCTCAACATTGTCATATTTATGCAAATAAAATTACAATTTAATTAATTCCTTCTCAAATTTTCATAATAAAGTTTTCAAAACTTTATTCTTATTAATTTATATTTATTACAACCATCAAACGTTGAAATATTTCATTTAATAATTTTTATACATTTAAATTTACACAAAATTCCACTATTCTCATTTTTTAACTAAAACTTCATTCAATTAACTCTTGAACCCAATTTCCCACTACAACCATAGTGTTTATTAAAATAAACAATTTAAAACAAATTTATCCTCTTTATTTTAATTTATTAACAATATTAAATTACAATCATCATTATAATTTAATATTATAGGTAATCTCAATACCAGGGTTGTTACACCATACACCAACATCACATTCTTACAACCAAAATTTCCACTTTAAACATCGAAACATGACGCTTAACGTCCAAACACAATATTTAACGTCTAAACTATACTAACCAAAAATCGCAAACGTATAGTATTATCATAGCATTATATTTTTACAACATGAACTATTGATTTCCACAACATATAATTGATGTAAATAAAGTTAGTTCTTTCTAAAAATGAGATAGTTTTACTCACCAAAAATCTTTGAAACCTAAAATGCCTTAGATGCACAAAAATCATCCCAAAAATATGTCATCTTCCATGTGATTTTTGGATATATTACTCATGGATTTTAAAAAATGATCAAAATAAAGTTTTATAAAATTCTTTTCCCTACAAATTAAAAAAAACGAATCATTCAATTCAATTTTAGTATGAGTAGATATAGTCAAAAAAAAGGGATTATTTTCGGACCTGAATTTTCGAGTTTAAAAGTACACAGCAAAGAAATGAGATTTTGACATACCTAAGCTTGAAATTGGAAAAAGTGTTAAAAGAGAAAGCTGTAGCGACTAAAATTATTACGATTTGAAAAAAGAAAATCTTGATTTGGTGTAAAATATAGGATGTGGTGGCTGAGTAAAGTGGAAGAAAAATGGAGAAGAAAGAGTTTTAAAAGAAGTTCGTATCTTTAAAACAATTGAAATATTTTAATTCTAAAAAACTTAAAAATAACCTAAGTAGCCATGAAATTATGAAGAAATATTTAGGAAAATGGAAACGGAGAAGTAAATGAAAAAATGGTGAAGGGGTGTGTATTTATAGACAAAAGAGAGTAAGGAAACTACTAAACAATCCTTTGAATTAATTAACATAACATCCCATGATTTTGTAAGGTCACATCACCACCTACTCTGCTTCTTTAGTCATGTCCATTATGCCCCCTCTTGTTCCATCCTTTAGGCTATGATTGTGAGCTTCATAATAATGATGATGTTAAAGAAATGACATAAGATAATGTGTATTTTTTATGTGTGTGTATATATATATATACTATATAGTACATGTATGTATATGTTATAATTTAAACCATGACTTGTCACATCACTATCTAAACATATTTAACATATGATAATCTATAATTAAGTGTATTATTATAATTATCTCTTATTTGTGTATACATATGGTGCACAAAGGTGAACAACATTCTCGATAACTTTCCGGTGTTAAAAAGTCAAAATTCCTTAAAACAATCTTCGGTCACATTTTCTATTTTTCTATGAACTATCTATTTTGGTAAACAAGTTTTAAAAACTATTTTACCATCATTATTATATACTTAAAATAGGTTTATTTGTGAATAAGAACCCATTTATTCAATATTTAAACTTAATTTGAATTTCCGAAGAAATATATAAAACTGATGTTGTTGATATCATAAATACATTTTATTTTCAAAAATAAAATAGATTACTTTATTTTATAATCTTGTTTAAATACATGTATTAATGTATATATCCAAATCTGTGCATGATCTTTATTATTTAAAAGCCTCTTTATTGATAAAATGATTTTTGGCTGTTTTATCTTTATTTTACCTAGGACGGTATTTACAAATTATCAATATTTTACCTCGGTAATTTGTCCACAAATATTTTTTCCAAACAAAATAACTATTACTACCACTTAAAACATGATTATTTCTTACTTTTAAACCCATATATAAATATTTTAAAAATAAATATATATTATCCAAGTGATAAATTTGCAGGTCGTTGCATTTTCCGCCCTTAAAATAATTTCATCCCCGAAATTATACCACAACCCTATTCTCATAAATAGTTAAAACTATTCATCAATCTGTATGATGTACATAGATCATTCCTATGTAAAAATCAGGTTCGAACACTCAATTAAACATATAATTTTCCTTTCAAACTAGTATCACTCACTCGACTTCCTAGTGTGGACTTTGATCATGCTTCTTAATTAGAAAACTATGTTCTTCTTGCATGGCCATAAACTATGATAGACAACCTTTGGTTCCACATAAGAACCCACATCAATGCTCATCGTAATAACTGGGTGTTGGAATGGTGTGAAACATCTCGAGTCTTGTGCTCAAATCTTGGATCGAGAACTATGTGAAAAGAAGAAATGATCTACGTACAACCTACGTACTAATCCAGTTAGTTCCTACTTCCCAATATTATAATTACCCTTTTTTAAAGAATCACCATTTTACTTAAGAACATTACTTAAGTTTATTAACATTATATAACTCAAATTCATTTTAGTATGATACTCTTATATATCCACAAGAGTATACAATTTCAAATCTTATTTCGTTTTACTTAACCTAGTATGTTCAACAAGTTTAAAACTTTATTTATTAACCCATTCTTAATCAAGACATCCTTTTATTTTGAGAACTTTATTCTTTTAAGTGATTAGAGAACTCAATATCCAAGTTCCTTTCAAAATGATACTTTATATTTAACCCTCTTGAAAACATAACAAATAGCCAGAGTAACTCTAAAACGATATCAAGGAATCGGACACTACCAAATAGTATTAAATATCAATTTTATTAATAGTGAAATACTCAAGAGAAGTTTTTGCCATCCGAATAGTTTTTAGTCATTTCCATGACACTCGTACTAGTTAATTATAAAAATATTTATTTCTTCACAACTTCCCTTTTGAAACAATACTATTATAGATAAATAATTCTTTAATAAAATTATCCACTAGATTTGGATTTATTCAGATTCGAACTTGTTTCAATTGTATAATGGAAAAGAGAATAATTTACTAAGTGCACTATCATATCAGCCTAAGCAAACATTCGATAGTTACTTAGAAGATTATTTCGATTATCACAAAACATATCGAAACTCCTTCCCGAACTGTCCAAATAAAACTTTACTTTCAAATCCATTTTAAAATATTTATATCTTAAAATCTCTTTAAGTAAAAGTACTATAACTTTTCCAAAATCATTCAAATCTTTACCAAAGCCACCGAGATTTAATATTCTCACAATCCTTTTCATTTTTATAAGGTTATATATTTTCTTTTAACTAAACACATTCTATTCTAAATCCAGTATTAACCCCACATCTAATCTATTACTATATAGACTTTTGAAAATCATTCCTTTATATATAAAATATATCCTAGGTAAAGTTATTTCATTTACCAATTTTAAAACAATATTCTGTCAATTGGACTTGATCAAGTGTTTAGGAAATCCTTATCGACAATGTTGGCCAAACACATCGACCATAATTCTTAAGCCACTCAACAGACCAAACAACTCGATATAGAACATTTTTATTCACTAACAAATACGCACTCATATTTATAATAAACTCAAGCTCAGGGTTCACTTACCCAATTCCAAATGAGTTTACCCACCAGGGCCAAGGTTCTCGCTTAACCTTTAGTTCCATAGCAAATGTAATGAACCGGATTTTCGACCCTAAAAAATGCACTAATAAGTCCACTGTATTACTTGCCGAACATTCAAGTGCCAGAAATATCGATATGTTAGGGTGAAAGAAGTAGAAGATAGGAAAAACTAAAACAACACGGAATCTCACAGTGCAATGAATAATATATAATACAACCATGATCGTTACAGAAAGGAAACATTTTTATTCATATATACAACATTAGAGTATATTAGACTTATCCTAAATTTTTGGACAGTTATAGAAACCTATCCTCAGATTGACAAACATACAAACTCTATAATATAGTGGAAGTAAAAATACGTGAATATGTCTTGCCAATCCCACTCCTCTCTAGCTCCAAAATATCAAGCCGAACCTAGGAAAAACATGCTTGGTCTAACTCGAGCATTACATGGAAAAATGTCTGGGTTAGTCTCGTAAATTAGCATGAGTAAAACTCAATAACAAGTAAAAACCAAAATTATTTCTACATGTGAATACATTTCAAACAAAGGGTACCTCGTTAAACCACACCATATATTAAAATGGAAGGGTTTTTATTTTACTATAACCAAAACATTCTATATCAACATCTGGTGATATTATCATAATGTCTAGGTTTAAAGTAAATAGATAAAATAGTTGAAATGCTTGCATCTCACATTCCAACATATTAGGCTCCACAATCGAAAACATAAGGCATGTATTGGAGATTTAATTCCAACTAATGACTGGGCTACTAGGGTACCGCCGGCCATAGTACACCTCTAGAAAAATGTACTGAGATCGTACCTAATGACCCCTGCCAACACAGAACCGACCTACCCCTTGCTAGATAGTACTGAATATATCATCACCCTAATTGCTTTGCAACTGTTAATCAAGAGCTTCCACGTACATGAATTCGTTTATGATTGTGTATATATTTAGAAGGGTGATGATATACCATAATAGGTGCGACCCACATAGCCCAGCTACATATCCCATGTTTTAGTCATTCTCGGTTGATGAGGCAATGTTTTACCTTTCTGAATAGCAATCCATCTTAGATTGCTAACACTGCACTCCAAACGTCAATGCAATGCCGACATTCATCCATACAAGTTCGTTCTGGGTCTGAACAAAACCAAAGGCACTAACTCTACTACATCCATTTTTGAATCACCCTCAGGACTAGTAGAAGTAGCCCTTGCACTTCAAGGAGCACCGCCTTCAATTATCATCAACATGTCTTCCGCTCGAACGTACATGTTAGTTTAGAGTGGTTTTTGGATATATAAAATTGATCTTGATCTCTCTATGCACACAACCGATAATTTTTGGTTGACTCATTCCCAGTTCATTTGGAAGTAAGTATTCAAGTCCTCGTCGAAAACTCGAATTTTACATGCATACTTCCTAAGTCAAATTATGCCAAATTTGATAGTTGTTTATTTAACTATCAAATAACAATAATAAAATCTACATATTTAATTACCCAAATCAATCACTAAGCCTCAAAACCATTTTCATCTATAAATCTCCTTTCCTAAACATTTATCATCATTCATTTACTTATCTCCTTTAATAAGTATATTCATACAACATTTATAAGATTTCCCATTTACAAATCTCTTAAACAAATTTAACTACATTATTTAAATTAGAGAAAAGGATAACTCTAAGAAGTATTCCTTCGGTGTTAAGTATGGAACGAATGTTCCATGCCACCATTTTTAAAAGGTCGACCTCGAGAAACCCAAACCTTGAATTCCTGTTGTAATTATCTTCAATAAATCCTTCTGTAAATTTACCTTACCCTTGGGATCCTTTCTGCTTTAACCTAAACCTATTTATAAAACACTTATCAACATCCCTACTCATTTATAAAAATCTTAATAAATATTCAAACCCGGTTATATAAACTTCTTTATAAACTTTCAAATCTTGTATAAAACTTCCCATTACAGACATCCAAACCCATTTATAAAATATATTTTTTATAAACATTCGAAACTATTTCTAAAACTCCTTTTATGTTTACCCTAAAATTATTCATAAACTTCTTTATATAATATTCATAACAATTATCAAATCATTCTTTTAATATCTTGTTCAAAATAGAATAACCTTGAACACCATCTGAAAAGAAAATGAAATATTAACTTTTGAAACAAACCAGAGGCTTAATGACTACTTTGGGTCATAAATTTGGGTTTATTGTCTAAGTTATATCATGGTTATTGCCTAACATTAGAAATGTAAGGGATTCACGCATAACATATAATCAATCATTGGTAATGTATAAGTTACAAATATAGATACATCCATTATCGGTGAAAAATGTACATATAGAAGTATATTCTATATGCTTAATTAGAATGAACCCCTTATTGAAATTACCTTCCTTGTATTTATCACATCACCAATATTCAACATTTTTGCTAAACATAAATCAACTTACTTCCCATAAAACATGTCAACATTTTATAATCACTAATTTATGTACCTTCCTATAAATTTTTGATGATTAAATTGTTAATATAATGAGACTTTGGTAATATAATATTGAAAGAAAAAATCTATAATTTAAAAATGAAATGAACATTAAAATAAAGTGTAACAATGTTAATGTGAGTTGATTATTAACAATGTGTATGAAACTCCAATTAATTGTAATAATTTAAATTGTTTACTTGGCTATAAATTAAATATAAGTAAACAAATATAAATGTTTAGACTGTTAATAGTAATTGAACGAAATTTGTGTTATGAAACTAATGGTAACATTTTTTGTAAGTAATAAACTTATAAAGGGTAATCTAAAAGTAAACAGTGACAATTATTGTAAGTTACCTGTTTATTTAGCTAGTTGAATTGAAATTGGAAATCAATTGAAATTAAATGAAATTAAATGTTACGTTATTTGAAATTAAGATAAAATTGGAGAATATTAATGTGCTAAGATATAAACCAATGTGGATGGTACTCATGAGATGACAATTGATGGAATAACGATATTTACAATCAAATAAGTGTATTTATTGAAAATTCAATTGATAATTAATGAATTTACTGAAATTGAAACTAAATATTGTAACTGGTAAATTATTTAACTTTGAATTGATATCTAAATTGTTTAAAATATTGTAATTGTTTAAGAAATCAAAAATGATAAAATTTGTCCATTGTAGAATTGAAAGTGGAAATTTTATTTATTTAATTTAATATTAATTTATTTAATTAACTGAAATGTCGCCATTTTGGAAATTGTTTTGATTTTCGACGCAGCCGATTTCATCATATCCGTAACAGCGAATTAGTATAGGATTTCAAGTTTCGTAACGATCGGACTTGTCATTTGATAATACGGACTCGAAATTCCTAGAAATCAATTAAATTAAAATAAATGGAAATCAATTTAAAATAAGCTGATTTGAGCATAACTTCTTCATACGATGGAATTAGGACTTGAAATTATCAAAAACATCTATTTTGATATATGGGTTGATCCAAGTGAGTCGAAATGGGCTTTTCGGGTCGTGTATCATTCAATCAGTCTAGTTCATTCTTTTTGTTTTCAGCTTTGTCTATAAACACCTCATTATAAACCCTATACACTCCTCATTCTCATTTGTCTGTACGTACATCTCCTTCTCAACTCCTCAATCCAATGGCAGATAAATCATTTCCAATTCAATTTCAAAATCAAAAATCAAATCAAAAATTTAACTTCTCAAAATATATCGAATTATATATCGATTTGAAGCTCTCGAAGAGAGCAAGATAATTATGTGATTTGTTTTTTTAATATGGGTTCCTGTGTGCCCAGAATTCGATGATCAATTCTCAGCCGTTTGTCTCGGCACGATCGACCGCAACTGATCGTCGATTGAATGATACCGGACTGTGGAGACCATCGCATGCGGCTCAACGGAGTGTCTTGATCGTCGTTTAATCAGTTAGATCGTCATGCGAAATTCATTATTGTTTCCCCCTTTTATCGGCAGTGGCTGCAACACAACTCAGTCGAGCGATGTAGGGAAGGAGCGGGGATCGGCGGCGCATGTATTTGGTGGCTGCGATGATCGGCGTCGACGAGGGAGCGGGATAGTTTGCTAGGTTACGCGTATGTGAGGAGAGGAAGTAGGGTTTCTTGTAGCCGCGTGAAGCATAGTGGTAATGACGTGTAAGATGCATGTTTTGTTTTTTCTAAATTTAATTTTTAAATGTTCTATCGTATGTAACTTTTACATGCGAGGTCCGCTTCACGCGTGGTTTCTTTCGTTGGGATCGTATTGAAATTCCGAATAATTTGAAGGAAGTTTGGACAAATTCTAAGACCGTTCAAATTTTAGGCTTAAATTGGATTTTAAATTCAATTTAAATTCAAAGGTGAGTGTTTTAACCCACTCACAACTTCTAAAATTTCTTATGCTTGTTAAATTAATTTATGATATGATTAGAAATTTATTTATGACTGTTTGGTATATTTTAATCATCGTCTCGATTAATTTGAATTTATTTGAATTAAATCATTATTTAATTTATTATTTACTATAAATTGCCAGTTAAATATCTGTTATCGATTCAATTTTATATTGATATTTGTTGATTGATTTGGATGATGGTTGTGATGGATGTTGATTGTTGAATTTGGATGAATGGATGTTGTATTTTATATCATTATAAACTGAAAGTTCGTTATGGATTTTTATTTATTTCCGGATTGCCGTTTGAAACGATGTACAACCATAAAATGTTTAAATTGCGGACGGAAATGATAAATATCCATATCACTTGACCCTGGGTTAGAGAATTATATACGGACATCGGATTTGTTAAATTAAATAATTTTAAATTTTTTGAATTTTTGAATTTAATCAATTGATGTTTTGAAATAAAATTTTATTTATATAAATTGAAGTACTATTGGAAAATCAAGTTTTATGTTGAAATGCGAATTGGTTTGAAAAGGAATTTCTTTAAGAAACTAAATTGGAAGTTTAAAATTAAACTTTTACGTAAATGAAATTCTATCAAAATTGAGTTACTGAATTTGTTTGAAAATAACTTTGAAATATTTTGATATTAGAGTAATCCATATTGATGTTTGAACATGGAGTGAAACGATATGAAATTCGATAGTTTATTGAAATTTGGTTTGTAAATTTGGAAATTTGAAATGGTCCAAATATGTTGAAATGAAATGAATAGTTAAATTTGATATTAATTTCAAACTCATATTTTAATATAATATGTTTTAAAGATATATTATTTAAAATTTCTAATTATTAAGGTTTTCAAATTCATTAAAATATTTAACTAGCGTTAACTATATAAATTGGTTTGATCTATTTAAACCAATTTAATTTATTTTAAACTAACTAAACCATTTTTAATTTATTTTAAATATAGTTAATCTATTTTAAAGCTACTTAATCTATTTTAATTATATTTAATCTAAATTAAATCTATTTAACTATCTTAAATCCATTTTAAAGTATTTTACCTATAATTAAGCTATTTAAGAGCATTTTAACTATTTAGAACTATTTAAACTAATTTCTAAATTTCCAAACTAAGTACGTGCAAGTGTTTATATTCATTTTAACTGGTTAAAAAGAGAATAAGGTTAAATAACGTTATAATCTATGTTGGAAGAATGTTATAGTAAATCGAAATGATGATTTTGAAGCAAGGACTTAACCTCTTTTGGAAATATGATTTTTGGAAAAAATTGTGATTTTGGAAATGAAATGATTTGAAAGTGAATATGATTTTAAAGTGAATATAATTTTGAAAGTGATGGTCTTGAGAATATGATATCTTGATATAAAACCGTGAATTGACTTTTGAAATGTAAAAAGAACCATCTGGTGTGTAACAAGCGTTTGGTTGTCAAAGAGACCGGGATCGGATGTTGTCATACGCTCTGCCAATACCGAAAACCACTTTAACCACTGTGTATACCATGGAGATTCCAGAATGAAGTAGGATGGTGGCAACGATCATATATGAGGTATATATATGGACCCGACTTTCGTGAGTTGGCATAAGGTGGCTAAAACATAAGCGATTCTCGGGCCAAGTGAGGTCATTCCTTCGATCGGGCGCACTTCATCGGTACTATATTCTGACTTTTGATTTATTTGGTGGCCACCTTTCGATTTTTACTCAGGAGTGTGTTTCGAAGTAGGCGGTAGTAGCTACTATGCGTTACCACCAGCCCGGATGCATAACTGATATATCTACCCTCGTATTTTGCTAGTTATGTCATGTCACCTACCCTAGCGTGCCTTCTACAAGTTTGTTTTGTTCTATACCTATGGAGTTCCCTTTGATGACGCCCATTACAGGGGAGATTACGGTACTGTATAGACTATAGGAATATATAAAATGTGTTAAGGTGGAAAATGTAAAGCCATAATGATATTTTAATACCTTTACTTTACTGTAGGCATATAATAATAACATATTGTACTACATAGTAGATGGTTTAACGGATCCTTAGGAGATGTGAATCCCGAGCATCCCTTAAGTTACTGCACTAAAGTTAGACACTAGATAGGAGATGTCAAACCCCGTAAACATCTCTGACGCCGTCACATGCATATTTACCCTTGGTTTAACTTACATAAGATCTTTTAGTTTTGACTCGAGTGTTTTGTCCTTTCAATTCGCTCAGATCAGCCTGAGCATTTCAGGATTTGAAGACTTATTCCGAAGGACGAAGACGAAGATGTGTACTGCTACTATTTACTATATTATTCCACCACATCATACTATTCCGCTGCATTATTATTTATTTATCTCTGATATGTGTAACCCTGATACTTTGTTGTATAAGTAAAATCAAATGTTTTGTAGACAGCTTCAGAAACTGTTAATTGATTATTATATTTTGTCATTCTGCTATGAGATTCTGTTTTTTATTTCTTTCTCTTTTTCTATTTACCCCAATAACAATCTACCTTTTTTATGGTTTGAGTTGGCACGTGTGTCTGCTTGAAGCGTCCAAAAAGGAGGGTGTTACACTTTAATTCATTTGGCTACTTAATGGTCCAGACAAGAGATCCTTTGAAACCAATTAACCTTAAAAAAATTGATTTAAAACATAACCGATTAAGTTTAAAAAATAGCTACGAAAACATTAAATATATTCAATTATCTTAAACCTTAATTGTATCTTAATTAAAGCAAGATTAATTCATAATTAATCTTTAATTAACTTAATAAACTTGGTTAAGTCCTAATTAACTTCCTAATGTATCTTAGTTATGGGGTAAGCAATCCATTATTAGTTAAACCCTAATTAATTAAAAAATTATTAAATAATCACTTAATTAAATAATAATTAATCAACTAATTAACTTATTAAATAGTAGTTAACCATTTAATTACTTCTTAACTTCATAAATCACTAATTAAAAACTTTATTAATCACTAATTTATCATTGACCTTCTTTAAGTGTTACATAAACCTTGATCACTTATTTAATTACTAAGTAAGTACTAATTACTTTTAATTAATTTTTTAAATAAATAAATTATTAAATTATCTAAACTTGACTCTTTTAATGTTACTAATCAAGTTCAGAAAACTTTTACAAAATCTTCCAAAAGAAAACATTTCAAAATGAAAATCGACAATTTTGTCGAACTGCGTCCACAACGACTATACTTTAAGCGCAGTTCGCTTAAATTTACTTTTAGTAAAATACATTGCTCATTCCTTGCTATTACAATCTTGGAAACCTAATGTCGAAAGTTTTTTAAACTTAAAAACAAAGATAAAAACTTTGAAACCGTTTCCAAAATTTAAAACTAGAAAACTTAGTACTGATTCCAAATCGAATCTAACGTCTGTCATAACAAAGAAATGTGTAAACTTTGTAATTCTTACACAACTTACAGCTAATTTGATCACAACCATACCATATACCAACATCACAATCTTACAACCAAACATATCACTTTAAACATTGAAACAAAATGCATAACATCCAGACACAATATTTAACATCCAAACTATGTTAACCACAAATCGCAAACGTATATCATTATCATAGCATTATATTTTAATAACATGAACTATGGATTACCACAACATATAATCTATGGAAATAAATTTAGTTCTTTCTAAAGATGAGAGAGTTTTAATCACCAAAAATCTTTGAAACCTGAAATGCCTTAGATGCACAAAAATTATTCCAAAAATATGTTACCTTCCACGTGATTTTTGGACATATTACTCTTGGATTTTGAAAAGGTGATCAAAAGAAAAGTTTTAGAAAATTATTTTCTCTTCAGATTAAAAGGAATAATCACCCAAATCATATTTTTTTAAGGTAGACATGGTCAAAAGAAGGAGAGCCATTTTTGGACCTGAATTTATGAGTTTAAAAGTACACTGCAAAAAAAGAGATTTTGACATACCTAAGCTTTAAATTAGAAAAAGTGTTAAAAGAGAAAGTTATAGCTACTGAAATTTTATAGGATTTGAAAAAAAAATCTTTATTCGGTGTAAAATAAAGGAAGTTGTGGCCAATAAAGCGAAGAAAAAATAGAGAAGAAAGTGTTTTAAAACAAGTTCGCATCTTTAAAACAATTTAAATCTTTTGATTTTTTAAAACTTAAAACCAACGTAAGAAGCCGTAAAATTATGAAGAAAGCTTTAGAAAAATGGAAATAGATAAGTAAATGAAAATATGGTGAAGGGGATGTGTATTTATAGACAAAAAAGTAAGAAAATTACTAGGCTATTCTTTGACTTATTAACATAACAAGTCATTATTTTGTAAGGTCACATCACCGCCTACTCCCCCTCTTTAGTCGCGTACATATTCCCTCTCTAGTTCCATCGCTTAGGCTATGATTGCATGCTTAATAATGATGACGATGTTAAAGAAATGACAAGAGATAATGTGTGTGTGTGTGTGTCTATATATATATATATATATATATATATATAAAGTACATGCGTGTGTGTGTGTGTGTATGTTATAATTTAAACCATGTCTTGTCACATCTATTTAACATAAGATAATCTATAATTACGTGTATTATTATATTGTTAGTTATCTCTTATTTATATGTACATACGGTGCACAAAGGCGAACAACATTCTCGATAACTTTTCGGTGTTGAAAAGTTGAAATTCATGAAAACGTTCTTTGGTCACATTTTCTATTTATCTACGAACTATCTATTTTGGTAAACAAATTTTATAAACTATTTTATCATCATTAGTAAACAATTAAAATAGGTTTATTTGTAAATAAAAACCATTTATTTAATATTTAAAATTAACTTGAATTTTCGAAGAAATATATAAAATGGATGATATCAACTGTCGATGTCATAAATACATTTTATTTTCAAAAATAAAATAAATTGCTTTATTTCATAATCTTGTTTGAATACATATATTAGTGTATATATCCAGAGCCGTGCACGATCCTTATTATTTAAAAGCTTATTTATTGATAAAATGATTTCTAGCTGTTTTATCAATATTTTACCTAGGACGAGATTTACAAATTATCAATATTTTATCTCAGTAATTTGTCCGTAAATAATTTTCCCAAACAAAATTACTATTATTATCTACCACTTAAAACATGATTATTTCTTACTTTTAGACCCATATCTAAATATTTTAGAATATAATTTATTAGGGCTGTCAATTTCCTACACGACCCGAAACACGACCCGAAACCCGCACGGAAATTAGCAGGTTAACCCGACCCATTTAATTGGCGGGTCATTTTCGGGTCAACCCGAATTTGACCCGTTTATAAACGGGTGGGTTTCGGGTTGACCCGCTAACCCGAAACTGACCCGTTAACAACCCGTTTATACAGTATATAGGTTGAGCTGACCCGTTTACGACCCGCTCCGACCCGTTTATGACCCGTTTGTACCTTATACGGGTTATACGGGTTGACCCGACCCGTTTACGACCCGTTCCGACCCATTTACGACCCAATTATACCTTATACGGGTTGACCCGACCCGTTTACGACCCGTTTACACCTTATACGGGTTGACTTGACCCATTTACGACCCGACCCGACCCGGCCCGTTTATAATCGGGTTACACGGGTCGGGTCGGGTCAACCCGTTTATAAACGGGTCGGGTTCGGGTTGAGCTTTTTCGACCCGTTTAATAAACGGGTTGACCCGACCCATTTAAAATCAACCCGAACCCGACTTGACCCGACCCAAACCCGACCCGACCCGATCCATTGACAGCCCTATAATTTATCAAAGTAATAAATTTGCGGGTGATTACAAATTATTTGAAAAACATTTACAAAAGATTTGGAAAGAAAAACCCAAGTTTTATAAACAATTTCCTTTCAAACATTTATTTTAAACTCCTTCAAAATAATTGCATAACTTTCAAATCACCTTCAAAATACTTAATTATCCATTAGAAAAGATTATTAAAAAGATTGGGGAAGAATAATTAAGCTAAACCCTGATTTTCAAAAGTTACCAAAATCGTCGCAAAACTCGTTGTGAATAGTGTTTTTAAAACTTCTTTGATCGACCACCTTTTCCATTTCATATAAGTCTATTTTTATAACTTTAATCCCTTTTAAAACATTTTAACGTATTTGTGGAATTTATTTTATATCTTTAAAGATTAAATTTATCCTTTTTAAAGGATTTACCACTTTGGTTTTCAAACTGCCAAACTCGATGTTTTCAAAAACTTGATTTTGACATATATCAAAATCTACTAAATGAAATCCATATTTTTTTCTTTTCGTTTGAAAATTATAATCCCAAGGTCCTATTTCAAAGAATTTTGACTTATAATCCACCCTATATACTCGTTTAACTTTTCGGTCGCGAAATTGCAAAGTGTCGAAATGCAATGTCTTATTTTTACCCCTTTAGTCATATTTTATGAACTTGTCCGAAACGCTTTTAAACTATTTTTCAATCATAATAAATTATTTTAAACCATTTTAAACTATTTTTGGGCAATATTTTTCATATTAAAACTCATATTCACTTTTATTCCATATTATAATATTATATTATTATAATATTCAATTTACTATCTTTTTATTTGTAAAATTCCCAGATAATATCTTATATGAAATTTCAAATTTTCAAATTCTCATTTTCCATATCAAAGATTGTAATTACTTTTTTCAAAATAAATCAAAAATCCACTTTTTAAATAAATTTCAAAGTGATATATTTTCTATTTTAAACCATCCAAATAACTTTTCTTTTTAATTTCAAAACCATATAGATGCTTAATAAACTCCATACACATATTAAAATGTGATAAATTACCTTTATGTAATATATATGACTAACAATCATTACTATCTTGATGGATCTTATTTTCACATTAATAATTATAGTAATCCACCATCAAGTTATTAACCAATTTAATCAACCAATACTCATCCATTTAACATCCATATTTTTCGTCAAAGCTAATTAATGGTCATGTTAACATACTTGAAATAATTATAGAGATTATTTAACAAGCATATACATTAAGTACTCACTACCATATCCACTCCTCCCCGTAGCTCCTTGAAATTATTCTCGAGATATTCCGCCAGTATTTCTCTCCATTATCTTCACTACGGAGCTTCTCGAACTCCCTACTTTCTTCCTTCAATGCTCGGCCATGACTTTGGGAGGTGGTTTGCTAGGCCAGGCAATGTGGTAGGGGTGGCTGTGGGTTTATGATGGGTAGAGGAGGAGAATGAACTTGCTTTTGATATGTACGAATAATATATGTGTATATACATATATTTTTATATAATGTTTTTATCATAAATTTCTCATATTTCTCAAGGAATGGAAGCTATTAAAGAATAACTATAAGAGAGCTCAAAAAGAAAAAAGAAGAAGCATAAGAGAAGAAGTGAATTTGTGAAGAATAAGAGAGGGTATGCATGTGTAATTATAAACCTTCCCCAAATATACCTCCCCCTCCATCATGCCCGCATCACACCCCACTCCCTTTCATGTCCCATTGCCTCCTTCTTGTCATGGTGATGTAAGGTGATGGAGATGAAGTTTGATGAGAGGTTTACTTTATCTTAGCTTAAGGATGAAGTATGTGAAATATCTTAGATATTTTAGTGTATGTTTGTATATATGTATGTATGTATGAGTGCATGTGCATTTTCATGTACATGTGCATGTATGACATGTATATTCACAAGACACTAAACCAAGGTTGCACCGACTTTAAACAACTTTCGTTCGTTAATCCATTGTGAATCCGGAATCCGATTTCTGATCATATTTTTACTTCGCTGTTAAACTATAATGTTTGTAAATAAATCTTAAAAATATATTTCTTATCATCTTAAAATAATTAAAACAAGCTCATTTGAATTATTACACCATATAAATCAATATATAGACAAGTGTTGCAAAATCCTACCGTTAAATTGCCAAAGTACGACAAAATTTGCATACCTTTATAATACGAGTATATATATTTATAAAACTATTATAAATCATTTATTATCACTATATAATAATTAAAATAAATAATTCATCATTTAAAATAATTATTTTGATAATACCGAAAATTTCCTTACATGCTCATTTATGAAAATGATGACATCATCGATGACATCACAATTATTTTATTTCTAGAAATGGAATGTTTTTTTTAATAAAAAATTTCATATATATTTAAATAAGTGTATGTAAAAAAATCATTCACGACTTTTGGTGATTGGAAATTTGTTATCGCTAAAATGATTTTTCGATCACTTTATCAATATTTTTCCAAAGAATATATTATTCTAAACATTATTCCAAAATAAGATCACCATTATTATTTATCATAGAAAAGATGATTATTTATGTTTAATAAACCTATGTTCGAATATTTAAAACTAATTAAACATTCTAAATCAAAGTGATAAATTACAGGCTCTTACATTCTTCCCCTTTTAAAAGAATTTAGTCCTCGAAATTCAAAGGATGGTAAAACATAACGAAACCAAAGAATTAAGTGTATCTAAAATTAAGCATCGGCCATAACCCTAAAATTTTACCAAAACCAACTCCAAAAGAGCTTTCCCAAAACATTATTTTATAAATTCAAACCTGTATGATGTATAAGATTCATACGTATGCATTATCATATTCGATCTCCTATTTGAATCTACAGCTTTACTTCCGATCTAGTATCGATCATTCGATCCTCTAATGCAGACTCTAATTAGTCTTCTAGATCAAAAACCTTCATTTCCCTTACATAGCTCTCATTATGACAGAAAACACAAGTATCCTACCATAAACCCTCATCAATGTTCGTCGTCAAGAGTCAAGTGATAAATCCTTATTCGGACTGGTGTAAATACCTCAAAATCCATACACGAACCATAGATCGGAATCATGCGATGAAGTGATCTACATGTTATACATACTTATTAACCTTCCCAAATTTTTTATGAAAACATTTCATAAAACTTTTATCATTTATTCAAACAATTTTATAATGATGCTTCTTTATATATAAATATTTTTATTCACCAAAAAATTGAACCTTCTTTCCAAATAAACTGTTTGAATTTTAACACTTAGAAAATATCTCTATATGATTAAATCTGTAAAAATCTTTGAAGAAATCTTTATATTTTTCAAATACACTTTATTAGGCCAAAACGAATGTTGCGTAAAACACCGTTACGACAACCTAAAAAAACAAGTATGGGAACCTAATTAATTATATTTAATATTAATTTTCAGTGTCAAACTTAAGCTATTTATTAGTTCACAATGAAGCCGATCAAGTTGGGTATCATTACCTCTCAGACCTTGAATGGACGACATCCTTAATTTAAAAATAGATATAAGTTACCCATCTCGAATCTTAACATAAAATATATGATGTATAAATCCTGTATACTATATAAAATATGTTCTTGCGGAAATCACGTATTACAACAGAAATGATATAGTCTATGCCACCTCACTTTCCTAGAAACATTTATTTTTGGTAGTGATGTCGAAATCTATGTCTTCTTCCGCTTAAGCCCTATTTCAAAATTACTTTTGTAAACATTTCATAAAATCCCATCCAAATGTTTTAATCCTTTTCGTATATCCAAAGTATCTTTAACCCTCATTTAGAAGATATCTTTAAAAGCTATTCTTCTTATTTAAATACTCTTTTTAAAAGTTTCACAAAAGCAAAGATTTTAATAAAACCGGCTTTACTAAAATCTTCTACTAAGTTTAATTTTTCAAATTCTCATTTATCAAAACACTTATTAGTTAAAACACTCATTTTTGAAAATAACTTTTATTTGAATCAACTTTCTTAAGAATTTGAATGCTGATTTTATTATTTCAAAATATCACTATATATATTTTGAAAAGATACCCCTTTTATATTCAAAATATAATCTTAGGTAAAATTATTTCATTTATCAATTTTTCATAATCAAAATCATTTTTATATAACTTCAAAAATACGTGCTCATATATAATGTTCTCAACTCATCCTAGGTTGTCACTTACCCTGTCTCTAATGAGTTACTCATCCTAGGGTATTACTAATCCAATCATTATCGAGACTTTAGCCATATGAGACTCAGGTGTTCACTCAACCTAAGCTCTGATCCCAACTATGATGACCCACTTTTTCAACCATTAGAAATCGACATTAATACATCTATGGTATTTATTGTAACAGCCCGCTATTTTGGACCATTCAAATCGACAATAAAACCATACATGTCCGATTTGGATAATTCAAAATACCGAATTGTTAATAAAATTTGGCAAAACATAAAATATACAGTAAATAAATCAAGCATAGATCACTTACACAGAGTAATACAATGCAGCGGAATAGATAAAAAATAGTAGTTCATGAAGCTACTATATACCTCAGAGTTAGAAATAAAATACAACCGAATTGTTCAAATGCCATGAAGTCTCTAATGCAACAGATGGCTTCTCTGAACCAAACAACTGGATGACTGAAGGGATAGATAGCTGGATCTTCAAGCAAAGCTCCAACTTCGAAGGTGAGTCTCAAATGTTGTATCTCTCAGTCTGACCCGAGCGTAAAGCAAAACACAAAACACTCGAGTCAGGATTAACATTCTTATATCTATAAATCTAACTCAAGTGAAATATCAACTGAAATATAATTAACTTAGAGGATGTTTGGGATAACCATCCTCTAAGGGTCCATGGAACTATCTAAAAGATAGAAATATACACTATAACACTGTAGTCTTTTCAACTTAATTTATACTTCAAAACCAAATATCATTTTCACTTCAAATATCTCTATACTTCCCAAATAGTATTTTTATATATTAAATAATTTGTACAGTAAAGTAATTTCAATTCCCTCAACTTAACAAATCGTTTAACATCAACCCGACCATCCCATTTAAATCTATTTCAATCTCAATTTATTAATTTAAATTCAACTCAATTTCTAAAATAACCACCTTAATTTTATCGATCTCAAATTCGGATTTGAAATCACAAAATACCCTTTATATTCAATATATTTGAAAACTTTAAGTATTCAACGTTTCAAACTGACTTTTTAATCAATTTAGTTTCTAAATAATAAATTCAACTATACTGATTTCAAATACATATCCGAATCTCAAAATAAACCATTTAAATCCCAATATAGTTCAAAGCTTTAATATTTAATTAAATGTTCAATTTAATAGTTCCATATAGATCTTGATTTAACCTCATTATTATCTAGTCTTAAATTAATCCCTCATTAGATACAATATCATTTAAGTAACCTTAAATTACATTTTACTCAATATTCTCTTTAATTTATTTAAACGTGAAATATTCATTAAATCACTTAAATAAAAATCCAGTTACAAAATCATACCCTTAAATTTCCCATTCAATAATTTCAAATTGATTTAATTGAATAAATCCTTATTTAAATACCATTTAGATAAACCCACATTTATCTCCCAATCTTAGTAAATTGCAGAATACTTTTTGGAATAAAATTTACATAAATATTTATCATAATTTATGTATTAAATCAAATTTTGACTAAATTAAATATTATTAAATCTATATATCATTACCCTTTAAAAAAATTTAAGGATTAACATTTAATAAGACCATATATTTCTTTCCAAAACAATGAATTAAATTTCAAAATATTTATATATATGGACCAACGATGTCTGTATATATTTCTTATCATATGGTCAAGTGTTACAGATATTTATCATTTCAATTCGTACACTAAATGTATACGGGTGGATAGCATTTCAACCCGTAATCCCAATTCAATTAAATGAAAATCGCTTGGGTTTATCATTTCAACCCATAACGATTTTCTCCTATTCTAAAGTCTGTTCGGGTATGTATCATTTCAACCCATAGTGATTTCTATACTAACAGGGTACTTGCAGAGTGATAACAGATATGTAAATAATAATAACAACAGGCATATATCATCAAAATAAATATACAAACAATATGATATGGTGTCATATCCCATAAGTGAATAGTTACAGATAATAGCATATATAACAATTTAAATAACTACAGCCTCATATTTCAATTGTCGTCTCAATTGAAATCAAATTTAGTAAATAAAAGAACGTTAATCGTGAGTGATTTCTCACCTTTCGAGGCCAGAGAAAAAGAAGTGAGTTATGAAATCCAGATCCGAATTCCAAAACAAAGCTAGATGGCCACGGTTTAATGATCAAAGCTGATAATAGGAATAGACGAATTCAAATCAGAATTGGATCAAGGAAGATAAATAGGATAAGTGAGCTTATATACGACTAGCCAACATATGCAGACACAGTTTATAAAATATGCAACAAAATATGCATACCTCGGTTAATATATATACATAGGTGTGCAGACCTACTATATTAATATAACCATATATATACTATATAACATTTCCTCTACCAATTTGTATATGACTATACATATGACTATACTTGAAATCAAAATACACATCCCTTAAAAAACAAAATCCAACGTATATCAGTCAGTGCAAACAACCTTAAGGCTGACATGAAATAAACTTTTGAAAGCATATACTGTTGAAATTATAAAATATTGATATAACTTATACTGTAAAACTACCATAGAAAATTTTATATATATACCTACATTTTAAATATAACTTATGTAAATTGTTGAAAATAAAATAAAATATAGTACGGTAGAATCTAAAATACTAAACCAATCATAAAAATATATATATTATAAATTGACCTATCAAACTTGTACCCACCAATTTTATATAATATATATACCAAAACAGTAACGAAAATTGAAATACTATATTTTATATATCTAACATATGAAAGCTAATAAAATAACATATTTTGTTATAGTTGAAACTATTATAACCAAATATATAAAACATATAAAAATACGTATATTAATAGAAGGCTGCCAAACTTATAGCATATATACTGTAAGCTATCAATAGTAAAATAAAACGCGTATATATATATATAACTTATCAACTAGTTAGTAAAACATACGTATCTAAAAGCCGTACGATAACTATATGCTAACAAAAGTCAAAACTATATACCGTAAAATCTTAAAATAATATACATAATACGGTATAAATATATACTAACCTTTATATATGAACAGAAGTCAAATATTTATATACACGTTTATAAATATAACAATTATCATATATATACTACTATGAAATATATTACTATTTTTAAAGTTCAACTGTTAGGGAATTCAAAATCCACATAGTTGCAGTAAACATATAAAACAAAACTTATGCACAATCTATATTGTTCTTAATATATAAAATAGACTTATATCAAATAAAATGCGTACTTACTTTTAAAAACCAGAGTGGAAATGTTTTGCCAACTAATGCATGCAGCCATGGGGAGGAGGCAGGCCAAGGAAAAGAGAGAGCTCATGCTCAGGTTTGGAAGAAATAAGAAAAGATGGAGGGGAGATGAGAACAGGCGATTTTTAAAGGAAGAATGCATGCGTGATTCAAGCAACATGACATGGCGAAGGGCATTCTTCAGGCAATAGAGAAAATGCTAATTTCTTACATATAAAGGTAGGTCTGCATCTGATATGTGAACGTGCTATATGACTTTATATAATATTTACAAAGCTCTCTCCTCTTTTAATATTAATTTGAGGGCAACGAATAGCCTACAGAGAGAAAAGAAGATGCAATCTATGCTATACTATATATATATATTCCTAGAAACACGGAAACGAAGAGGTAAAAGAGGGAAGAGAAAGAAGCGTATAAATGAATGGTAAATAAATTTAGATTTCAAATGAAATAAATGGAACAGCAGAGATTAAAGTATGGATGTAAATCCTGGAATAATAAAAATAAACGTTTATATGTTGATTAAGAAAAATAATTAAAATAATTAATGGCTTAAATGGGGCAGCATGTTTCAAAATTTTGAAATGCAAAAGAAACGTACGCTATAAATATAAAGTTTTCAAAAGAAAAAGAAACGTAAAGCTGTCCATTAATTCATCAAAACGTTATTTAAGTAATAAATTGAAATGAATATAAAAATAAAAGTAATTGTAACGGTCAATAGTTGATTTAGCTATACACTTAAGGCAATAAATTTTTGTTTGTTTGTACAACACATAATGAGTTTTGAAAGTCAAGGATATAAAAATGGATAAAAGGAAAGAAATCAGGAAATTTTTGTGAGCAATAGCTTTCCAAGGAAAGGTAGGCTTACATTATATATACATGCTGAGATGATTAGGCACGTTCAAAAATTTTGAAGCAATGAAGGAATTGGAAATAAATAAATAAAAAATGAAAGAAATTTGAAAAGTCCGTAGCTATGATTTAGCCAAAATTTATTAAAGCCATTGACTAGGAAGGTTGGAACCGAAATAATAGGGAGAGGAAGGCACATTAAATTTGATGACAAAGTTGTGTTCGGATCTAAAAGCAAGTGGTTTATATATTATAGGCCTTATGAAAGCGAGGGAAGGAACGAATGCTACTAGCTTGATGATTTGAGATTCTTTCAAGCGTTAAAAACAAAAATAAAGAGAGACCAGAATAAACGCACCACCATAAATATGAATATACGCTTCAGTTGCAAAAGAAACGTATAGAGGAAATTATGGGTAGTGGGAAACGTAAAGTCAGTGCACGAAACTACAAGGAATACTAAAAGCAAGGTCGATGATCTCAAATTTATTAATGGTTACGAATGGAAAAGTCTACCTGGATTGGAAAAGTATTAAGCAATAGAAATCTTTAACGGTAGTAAAAAGAAACCGTTGCGCACTGATTCAGAAATCAATTAAAGCAATTAATAGCTTGAATTGGACAGCACGTTTTCTCAATTAAATAAACTTCCATAAAATTATTTGAAAATTTACAATCTGCTATATTTAAATATACGTATTCTAAATATATAAACATTTTATTTAAAAATTCAATTATTATAAGATTTCACAAATATTCAATTAAATACGTTATAGAATCAATTAAAATTGTTAAAATTTTCCGGGTCGTTACACTCTCCCCCACTCAAAACTTTTCGCCCCCGAAAAGGAAGGAGGTAGGAGAATAAAACAACCAGAAAAAAAATAGATTGAAAGCCAAGATAAACAATAAATTTTAAAACTATATAAATTTTATTAAAAATTTTATTTGAAAATTTCACTTGAAATTAAATTTTCTTTAATATTTAATACTTCTCAAACTCCTTTGCAAACAATTATTTACGTTATTACTTCTATTTACAAAGACTATTGAAAATATTAAATCCAAAATTTATGAAATTTTTAATTTATCTCAAGATACCTTTCAAATATTATCAATAAATTAATAATCATTTTCTTTAAAGATGTTTTATTTAATTTATAACTTCAAAAATATTTATAACACTAAAATTTTATATAAAATAATGTAGTATACAAATAAGCCATATTTAAAAGATTTATTCAAAAAGGAAAGGAAGGTAGATTCCGAAAATGGAATATAGGTGAAAAATGAAGCTGAGCAGATGTGGTAGATTAAAAAGAATAGAATCGGACACGAATAATTTATTTCAAACCATAAGAATTTTAATTTCAAATATTAATACAAAATTTCTTTGTTGGAAAAAATACTTTTATAATAAATACCTTTATAATAATATGTTTATATCGAAATAAATCTTTCTTTCGAAAATATTTTTATAACTCGATGTTTTAACAAGTTTATCCTCGTTCTTGCAGACTCTGGCCATGCGTTGATCAGGCGCAAAGCTAGAATTTTTCAAGTACTTAGTAGACCTGTTTCAACACCCAGTGAAAATACTTGAAAAACCTTTTTAAAAACAGATATGGAAAGTACAATCCAAACAAAACAACCAAACCAAAACCTTTGTCCGATCATGGTTCGCAGATACACAATGGTTACGCCTGGGTCCCCCAGGAAACAATCCATATCCGTAAGCTTTCTCAGCCCTGCGACTTACGCCATGATGACTAGTAGAGTGCAGGATACACAATGGTTATGCCTGGATCCCCCAGGAAACAATCCGTACCCCTAGGTAAGACTCAGCCAGGCAATTGCGCTATGCATTCGCGAGAGAAAAAAAACCATTGGTTACGCCACGGTAGGAAACACTCGAGTATTACATCCGGAAAACCGAAAATCAGAGAGAATAATATCGATAGAATGAATCCACGATGTGGCCACAAAGCGGATATCAAGCAGAAGGCACTTTCCATATCTTTACTTCGAAAATATATATCATATAGTACCCTTTCAAATACTTTCAAATATCATGCTTATATAAAATCCATATATATATATATATAAGATTCCATTTCAAATCGAATACTTTCCAAATCAATAGTATATCAAATCATACTTATATAGACTTCGATTTATAAAAAAAATTCTCTTTCCAAATTGAGTACCTTTCAAATCAATAGATTTCAAATCACTTCATACTTATACAAATCCATTTTATATAAGTTCGACCATTCCCAAATCAAGTGCTTAACAATATAAGGTTCTCAATTTCAAATCATTTCAATATCAATTCAGTTTCAAAATCATATAGGATTTCACCAAATTTTCTTCCAAATTAAGTATCTAAATTTCAAAGTTCCCAAAATAATAGGTTTAGAAAATTATCCCAGTTTCCAAATTAAAATAATTCAAGTCAAACAAATTCATTTCCAAAATCACCATATAAGTACTGGTTTTTAATTTCAATTTAATTTCAAAACCAAATATTTTCTCAAAATCAATTATACTCAAAATGGTTTCCAAATTTATAATCATCACTTTAAAACTTTTAAACTATCTATTTCTATTTGAAATATCCAATTTACCTTTCTGAAAATCATTATTTAACTATTTTCTTCTTTTCAAAACATTTCAAAACTAAATTTATATTCTTTATCAAACATTTTATACTCTTAGAAATTTCTTAGCTTTGAAAATTTATTCTCGATTTGGAAGTGTTCGAACATTCAAAATAGTTAGGGAAATCAAATTTTCAATTCAAGAGTTGAAAATCAACAATAAATCAATAAATCAATTATTAAATCCGAAACTCGAGGACTGAACACCGGTCTCATTTTAAATTGTTTCAAATATATACTTATATCTTTCTAAAATATCAAATTATACTTCGGAATTTGAAATCGAAATTTGTTTCACAATATCACTCGCATAGCAAAGCTACTAGAGTGGCCTCCCCCACTCTGAAACTCGAAAATCAATGTCGATGATGCGTGCACTCATCACCGAAGTTATTTTCCAGCGACATAAGTGAGTTCTGGACTTCTATTTTCTTGAAAACTTCTTTGAAATTTCTTCAAAATTATTGGAAATTCATTTGAACTTATTTGAAACATTTCTTATTCGGAAAAATACTTTTAAATCGTATTATTTTTATACACTTTCCAAAATCTTAAAACCAATTTCAAAATACCGGAATTCAATTCTCGAATTTCAAATTTAACTCTACAGTTATAAATCATTTTTATATAAATCAATTTCTTATAATTTTTCAAAATTTCAAATCCTTTCAAAACCTTTTTATACAGAATAACATTTCTTGTTTGCTTTATATATATAGGTATATAATCCTTATCGAAAATATTTTCAATTTTATATACAGAATAAAATCATAGTTATCAAAATAATAATTTCGATACAAAACAATTTCAAAAATACAACATACTCGATTTTTCAAAGGGCGATTTAAGAATGGATTTCAAAACAAAGTTAGAGATTTAAATTAGAAGAACTCCAATCAATAGAATCCTGATTCGAAGATGAACTCGATCGAAGATGAGATAATTAAATTACAAAATAGAATATGGATATACTTCTATAAATCGCGGGCGATCTTAAAAGGATCAACCGTGAATTTAGCAATATAATGGATGCAGAATTCTAAGGAAAATCGACATTCGATCGCTATAGATAGAATTCGGAATAACAAGAGATAGTAGCATCCAAACCGAGGGATACATAAATCTCCGATGAATCAATGCTAATTGTAAAGAGTTTCATCCCCTTTACAAATCATTCAGTGGAGTCATGGGATACTCCAGAATCGAACGAATATAAATAGGGAGAGACAAGAACGAATTTCGGAACCGAGGGACATTCCAAAATTCAAAGGAAATCGAGTCAAAAGGAAGAGATTCAACTCGAGCGAAAGTGATTCTGTAAACAAATTTACCATATATGCTAAGTTTTGTCTAGAGCCAAAGCTCTGATACCAACTGTAACAGCCCGCTATTTTGGACCATTCAAATCGACAATAAAATCGTACATGTCCGACTTGGATAATTCAAAATACCGAATTGTTAATAAAATTTGGCAAAACATAAAATATACAGTAAATAAATCAATCATAGATCACTTACACAGAGTAATGCAATGCAGCGGAATAGATAAAGAATAGTAGTTCATGAAGCTACTATATACCTCAGAGTTAGAAATAAAATACAACTGAATTGTTCAAATGCCATGAAGTCTCCAATGCAACAGATGGCTTCTCTGAACCAATCAACTGGATGACTGAAGGGATAGATAGCTGGATCTTCAAGCAAAGCTCCAACTTCGAAGGTGAGTCTCAAATGCTGTATTTCTCAGTCTGACCCGAGCGTAAAGAAAAACACAAAACACTCGAGTCAGGATTAACATTCTTATATCTATAAATCTAACTCAAGCGAAATATCAACTGAAATATAATTAACTTAGAGGATGTTTGGGATAACCATCCTCTAAGGGTCCATGGAACTATCTAAAAGATAGAAATATACACTATAACACTGTAGTCTTTTCAACTTAATTTATACTTCAAAACCAAATATCATTTTCACTTCAAATATCTCCTTACTTCCCAAATAGTATTTTTATATATTAAATAATTTGTATAGTAAAGTAATTTCAATTCCCTCAACTTAACAAATCGTTTAACATCAACCCGACCATCCAATTTAAATCTATTTCAATCTCAATTTATTAATTTAAATTCAACTCAATTTCTAAAATAACCACTTCAATTTTATCGATCTCAAATTCGGATTAGAAATCACAAAATACCCTTTATATTCAATATATTTCAAAACTTTAAGTATTCAACGTTTCAAACTAACTTTTTAATCAATTTAGTTTCTAAATAATAAATTCAACTATACTGATTTCAAATACATATCTGAATCTCAAAATAAACCATTTAAATCCCAATATAGTTCAAAGCTTTAATATTTAATTAAATGTTCAATTTAATAGTTCCATATAGATCTCGATTTAACCTCATTATTATCTAGTCTTAAATTAATCCCTCATTAGATACAATATCATTTAAGTAACCTTAAATTACATTTTACTCAATATTTTCTTTAATTTATTTAAACGTGAAATATTCATTAAATCACTTAAATAAAAATCCAGTTACAAAATCATACCCTTAAATTTCCCATTCAATAATTTCAAATTGATTTAATTGAATAAATCCTTATTTAAATACCATTTAGATAAACCCACATTTATCTCCCAATCTTAGTAAATTGCAGAATACTTTTTGGAATAAAATTTACATAAATATTTATCATAATTTATGTATTAAATCAAACTTTGACTAAATTAAATATTATTAAATCTATATACCATTACCCTTTAAAAAAATTTAAGGATTAACATTTAATAAGACCATATATTTCTTTCCAAAACAATGAATTAAATTTCAAAATATTTATATATATGGACCAACGATGTCTATATATATTTCTTATCATATGGTCAAGTGTTACGGATATTTATCATTTCAATCCATACACTAAATGTATACGGGTGGATAGCATTTCAACCCGTAATCCCAATTCAATTAAATGAAAATCGCTTGGGTTTATCATTTCAACCCATAACGATTTTCTCCTATTCTAAAGTCTGTTCGGGTATGTATCATTTCAACCCATAGTGATTTCTATACTAACAGGGTACTTGCAGAGTGATAACAGATATGTAAATAATAATAACAACATGCATATATCATCAAAATAAATATACAAACAATAGGATATGGTGTCATATCCCATAAGTGAATAGTTACAGATAATAGCATATATAACAATTTAAATAACTACAGCCTCGTATTTCAATTGTTGTCTCAATTGAAATCAAATTTAGTAAATAAAAGAACGCTAATCGTGAGTGATTTCTCACCTTTCGAGGCCAGAGAAAAAGAAGTGAGTTATGAAATCCAGATCCGAATTCCAAAACAAAGCTAGATGGACACGGTTCAATGATCAAAGCTGATAATAGGAATAGACGAATTCAAATCAGAATTGGATCAAGGAAGATAAATAGGATAAGTGAGTTTATGTACAACTAGCCAACATATGCAGACACAGTTTATAAAATATGCAACAAAATATGCATACCTCGGTTAATATATATACATAGATGTGCAGACCGACTATATTAATATAACCATATATATACTATATAACATTTCCTCTACCAATTTGTATATGACTATACATATGACTATACTTGAAATCAAAATACACATCCCTTAAAAAACAAAATCCAACGTATATCAGTCAGTGCAAACAACCTTAAGGCTGACATGAAATAAACTTTTGAAAGAATATACTGTTGAAATTATAAAATATTGATATAACTTATACTGTAAAACTACCATAGAAAATTATATATATATACCTACATTTTAAATATAACTTATGTAAATTGTTGAAAATAAAATAAAATATAGTACGGTAGACTCTAAAATACTAAAACAATCATAAAAATATATATATTATAAATTGACCTATCAAACTTGTACCCACCAATTTTATATAATATATATACCAAAACAGCAACGAAAATTGAAGTACTATATTTTATATATCTAACATATGAAAGCTAATAAAATAACATATTTTATTATAGTTGAAACTGTTATAACCAAATATATAAAACATATAAAAATACGTATATTAATAGAAGGCTGCCAAACTTATACCATATATACCGTAAGCTATCAATAGTAAAATAAATCGGGTATATATATATATTTAACTTATCAACTAGTTAGTAAAACATACGTATCTAAAAGCCGTACGATAACTATATGCTAACAAAAGTCAAAACTATATACCGTAAAATCTTAAAATAATATACATAATATGGTATAAATATATACTAACCTTTATATATGAACAGAAGTTAAATATTTATATGCACGTTTATAAATATAACAATTATCATATATATACTATTATGAAATATATTACTATTTTTAAAGTTCAACTGTTAGGGAATTCAATATCCACATAGTTGCAGTAAACATATAAAACAAAACTTATGCACAATCTATACTGTTCTTAATATATAAAATAGACTTATATCAAATAAAATGCGTACTTACTTTTAAAAACCAGAGAGGAAATGTTTTGCCAACTAATGCATGCAGCCATGGGGAGGAGGCAGGCCAAGGAAAAGAGAGAGCTCATGCTCAGGTTTGGAAGAAATAAGAAAAGATGGAGGGGAGATGAGAACAGGCGATTTTTAAAGGAAGAATGCATGCGTGATTCAAGCAACATGACATGGCCAAGGGCATTCTTCAGGCAATAGAGAAAATGCTAGTTTCTTAAATATAAAGGTAGGACTGCATCTGATATGTGAACGTGCTATATGACTTTATATAATATTTACAAAGCCCTCTCCTCTTTTAATATTAATTTGAGGGCAACGAATAGCCTACAGAGAGAAAAGAAGATGCAATCTATGCTATATATATATATATATATATATATATATATATATATATATATATATATTCCTAGAAACACGGAAATGAAGAGGTAAAAGAGGGAAGAGAAAGAGGCGTACAAATGAATGGTAAATAAATTTAGATTTCAAATGAAATAAATGGAACAGCAGAGATTAAAGTATGGATGTAAATCCTGGAATAATAAAAAGAAACGTTTATATGTTGATTAAGAAAAATAATTAAAATAATTAATGGCTTAAATGGGGCAGCATGTTTCAAATTTTTGAAATGCAAAAGAAACGTACACTATAAATATAAAGTTTTCAAAAGCAAAAGAAACGTAAAGCTGTGCATTAATTCATCAAAACGTTATTTAAGTAATAAATTGAAATGAATATAAAAATAAAAGTAATTGTAACGGTCAATAGTTGATTTAGCTATACACTTAAGGAAATAAATTTTTGTTTGTTTGTACAACACATAATGAGTTTTGAAAGTCAAGGATATAAAAATGGATAAAAGGAAAGAAATCAGGAAATTTTTGTGAGCAATAGCTTTCCAAGGAAAGGTAGGCTTACATTATATATACATGCTGAGATGATTAGGCACGTTCAAAATTTTTGAAGCAATGAAGGAATTGGAAATAAATAAAAAAAATGAAAGAAATTTGAAAAGTCCGTAGCTATGATTTAGCCAAAATTTATTAAAGCGATTTACTAGGAAGGTTGGAACCGAAATAATAGGGAGAGGAAGGCACATTAAATTTGATGACAAAGTTGTGTTCGGATCTAAAAGCAAGTGGTTTATATATTATAGGCTTATGAAAGCGAGGGAAGGAACAGATGCTACTAGCTTGATGATTTGAGATTCTTTCAAGCGTTAAAAACAAAAATAAAGAGAGACCAGAATAAACGCACCACCATAAATATAAATATATGCTTCAATTGCAAAAGAAACGTATAGAGAAAATTATGGGTAGTGGGAAAGGTAAAGTCGGTGCACGAAACTACAAGGAATAATAAAAGCAAGGTCGATGATCTCAAATTTATTAATGGTTACAAATGGAAAAGTCTACCTGGATTGGAAAAGTATTAAGCAATAGAAATCTTTAACGGTAGTAAAAAGAAACCGTTATGCACTGATTCAGAAATCAATTAAAGCAATTAATAGCTTGAATTAGACAGCACGTTTTCTCAATTAAATAAACTTCCATAAAATTATTTGAAAATTTACAATCTGCTATATTTAAATATACGTATTCTAAATATATAAACATTTTATTTAAAAATTCAATTATTATAAGATTTCACAAATATTCAATTAAATACGTTATAGAATCAATTAAAATTGTTAAAATTTTTCGGGTCGTTACATTTATGTTCCAAATATCCAAGTGTTGAAAAGAAAGATTGATCAAGAGTAAAAAGAAAATTAAAGACAACATAATATTACACAAATGGAGTAACATATATTTTTTCAGTATATAATCTTTACAGTAGAAAGTTTAAATACATACATCAGAGTCTACCCAAATTTCAGCCTGGACGGCTATAAATCTCTATCCCTACTAATTCTGAATACAAACAGTAAACAAATGCAACAGGAATGGAAATGGATAACCATCTACAGAAGAAACTCTAGCTCCTACTCCAAGCTCCTCTAAAGTATTCCAAGCTAGACCTGAAATACTTGGCTTCTAGGAAAAATAAGGAACCCAGTGTACAAGGGGAAGAAAATAAAATCTGGGTCAATATTGGGACTGGTGTGAGAAAATTTAAAAATAGATATTTTAAAAACAAAGGGTATCTCGTAAGACCACACTGCATATAAACATGGATATGTTCTTACCTTATGATAATTGAAATGTTGCTACGCAAATCTTATGATATTATAATAATGTCTAGATTGTATATACATATTAATCATAGTCAAAATTGTTACATTGATTAAATTCTAGCATAATAGGTATACGACTACGTCTGAAGGTACTTATTGGAGAATGGATTCTATACAATCATAGGTAAGGGACTACCTTCCATACAGTACATCTCTAGATGAATGTACCGAGGAGCCATAGAAGATCCTCTGCATCTGGAAGGACCGGCCTACCTCTTTCCGGTGACCAACATAATAGTTCTAGGTAGTATCAAATATGACATCACCTCGGTCGTCATTCCGGACCTATTCATGGACACAACATACATAACAAACCCGATATATAGAGGGTAATCTTGAATAGTGATGACCGTAAACTAATGGGTGCGATCCACATAACCTTGTGGCTTATCTTGTTTCAGTCATTTTTGGGTGTGGGGCATGAGGTAACGTATTACCGTTTACAAAAAAAAATCCCATTTTGAATGCCACATTGCCATTTCTAATAACACACTATTGATTTCTCCAAAAGTACAACCATCGAGCTCATATGCCATAAGGTAAGTATAAGAGGGGTTACCCCCTACACCACCAAACAGATGTATGTTTTTAAAAATCAATGTACATGGTCTTAGAAATGCCATGTGAGACACCCATCCATACAAGTTGTCGAGGAATAGGACAAACCAAAGGAACTCCTTCTACTTAATCCTATTTGGGAATCACGCCTAGGATTAGTAGGAAATAGTCCTCGCTAATCGAGGATATTTAGAATGAAGGCGCTACTTCTGCCATATATATAATATGGGAATTACCCAGAGGTTAGTAAAAGAAACTACGTTATGAAGATCTCTATCTTTAAAATCATCCAAAATGTATTCACTTTCGAATGCATATATTAGTTCAAAGTGGTTTTCAGACAGGAATCACCTAAATCCGATCTCGGTTTCTTCGAATCAATTATTGATAAAAAATGTCAAGTATGTGGGTGATTATTATTCAAGTATATTTTATCCATGTAAAATGTATTCTTATAGATATAAGTCTTTAAACCATTTTCTTTTTGAAGATATACAGGATTATTAAGCCTCTTTTATCAAATCCTTTGGTTAATTAAAACCCTTTTTATCTCTAGAAATGCCAGATCATTTCTCTACAATTACTTAGGAAAAATATTTCCATATTCTATTATTAGTGTAATTCCAATCTTAATGAAGGTTTCACATTTTTCAATGGGTCAAATTTTTTATTATTAAAGATATCTTTACTATAAACCCAAACCGGTTTGTATTGAGTAAAAAGAGATCCATAGAAATTAGACTAATTGTACTCAATACTAATTTTCATATTCAATCCACATTATTCATAGAATAACGGTGAAATTACCCTTTAAATTCACGTGGGTATTATGAGTTCCCTCCTCGGACTTTAACATAGAGTTTAATTAGAATGTTCCATATGCTTCTAAAATCTTTATTATTTTAAAATCTTTTTTATACTTTTGAAAAATCCAAATCTCCTTTTCTATTATCTTAGGTAATTATGGTCTGACCAAATCTAATTAGTTATCTCCTCCATCAGGCCAGCCCAAATAGAAAGGGAGAGTAAGAAACTGGTTTTCCAAACTCTAGGCTAGACTGTATCTCTATCGCACATAAGGCAGTCAAATTATTTGATCGACTCCAACCTTAATATTTTTAAAATTCTTAATTTCCTTTAGAATACTTAAATAATTATTTGAAAAACATTCACAAAAGATTTAGGAAGATTAACCAAACTTTATAAACAATTTCCTTTTAACCATCTGTTTTAAACTTCTTCAAATAATTGCATAACTACCAAATCACCTTCAAAACACTTAATTATTCATTTGAAAAGATTATTAAAAAGATCGGGGAAGAATAATTAAGCTAAATCTTGACTTTCAAAAGTTACCAAAACCGCCGTAAATAGTTTTTTAAAGCTTCTTTGATCAAACCACCTTTTCTATTTCGTGTAATTCTATTTTAATAATTTAAATCCATTTTAACATATTTTTGGAATTTAGTTCGTATTTTTAAAGATTGAAAATCCATTTTTGAAGAATTTACCACTAATGTTTTCGAACCGCCAAAACGTGACAGTTTTAAAAACTTGATTTGGACATAGCTCAAACTCTACTAAATGAAATCTTGATTTGTCCTTTTCAAATGAAAACTATAACCCCAAGGGTTTGAAAAATTCTTATTTCAAAGAATTCCGACTTATAATCCACAGTACACTCATTTAACTTTACGGGTAGTGAAATCACGAACTGTCGAAACACGATGACTTATATTTACTACTTTAGTCAAATTTTATGAGACTTGTCCGAAAAACTTTTAAACTATTTTGAAATCATAATAAATCATTTTAAACTATTTTTGGACAATATATTTCATATTAAAACTCATATTCACTTCTATTCCATATTATAATATTATATTATTATAATATTCAATTTACTATATTTTAATTTGAAAATACATTTATAAAATTCTCTTATGATATCTTATATGAAATTTCAAATTTCAAATTCTCATTTTCCAAACTAGATATTGTTATTTATTTTCCAAAATAAATCAAACATCCACTTTTTAAATAAATTTCAAAGCGATATCTTTTCTATTTTAAACCATCCAAATAATATTTCTTTTTTAAGTTTAAAACCAAAAGGAGGCTTAATAAACTACATGCAAATATTAAAATGCGATAAATTATCATTATGAAATATCTATGGCTAATTAATTAGCCATCACTATCTTGATAAATCTTATTTTCACATCATTGTAATAGTAATTCACAAACAAGTTATTAGCCAATTTAATCGACCAATATTCATCCATTTAATATCCACGTTTATCATCAAAACTAATTAATGGTCATGTTAACATGCTTGAAATAATTATAGAGATTATTTAACAATTATAAATATCAAGTATTCACCATTATATCCACTCCTCCCCGTAGCTCCTTGAAATTATTCTTGCAATATTCTAACAGCATTTCTCTCCACTGTCTTCACTCTGAAGCTTCTCGAACTCCCTCCTTTCTTCTTTGAATGCTTGGCCATGACTTTGGAAGTGGCTTGCTTGGCCAAGCATGGTGGTAGGGGGTGGCTGTGGGTTTATGATGGGTAGAGGAGGGGAATGAACTTGTTTTTGAGGTGTATGGATATTGTTTGTGTACACACCCCCCCATTTTATCATAACTTTCTCATATTTTTCAAGGCATGGAAGTCATTAAAGAAGAGGTGTAAGAGAGCTCAAGATGAAAGAAGAAGAAGCAAAAGAGAAGAAGTGAATTTGTAAAGAATAAGAGAGGGTATGCATGTGTATTTGTACACATGTTAAGCCTTTACCAAATCTATCTTCCCCTCCATCATGCATGCATCACGCCCCACTCCCCTCCATGTGCCATTGCCTCCTTATCACGGTGATGGAAGGTGATATAAAGGTGGTGGAGGTGATGCTTGATGAGAGGCTTTCTTTACCTTGGCTTAAGGATGAAGTAATGTAAAATATCTTATATATTTTAGGTGTGTATGTGTGTGTGCATGTATATATGTATGTATGCACATGTGCATGTATGATACATATACATGTGCGCAAGACACAAGAAAAGGTTGCAATGACTTTAAACAAATTTCATTCGTTAAACCGTTGTTAATTCGGAATCAGATTTCCAGCCACACTTTTACTTCCCTATTAGAATATATATATTTGTAAAAAAAACATGAAATATATATCTTATCTGATAATTAAAACATGCTCATTTGAATGATTAAACCCTATAAATCAATATTCAAAAAAGTGTTGCAAAATCCTGCGGTTAAACTACCAAAGTGGGACGAAATTTACATACCTTTATAAAACAAGTATATATATTTATAAATCTATTATAAATCACTTATTATCACTATATAATAATTAGAATGGATTATTCATCATTTAAAATAATTATTTGGATATCTAAATATCCCAAATAACAAAACTTTCCTTATATGCTCATTTATGAAGCATCATAATTATTTTATTCCAAAAATGGAAAACAATTTTTACTACTTATTTTTGTTTATATAGTTAAATAAGTATATGTAAAAAAACGTTCACGACTTCTGAGGGTTAATAAGCTATGACGATCCACATTTCAGAAGGTTTAAATTGACAATAATCCACGCATGTCCAACTTAAACAATCCGAAATATGGATAATCAATGGGTTTAATTTTGAAAAATAAGAAAATAAGAAAGAAAAGAACACAGAGTCTTGCAGCGGAACGATAAAATATACAAATAATCAGTTCATGAAGCTGTTTACTATTGATTATAATTTATAAAACATTTATCAAAGTTATATATATACAACAGAAACAAAATATATTACAGCAGAACAATATGATACTGGAAATAATATTAGTAATAATAATATACCAAATCTTCGCCTTCATCCCCCACGGTAAATCTTCAATAAGATGAAAACTCAGGGCTACCCCGAGCGTAATTAAAAGACAAAACACTCGAGTCGGGACTAAAATATTCTTATGTGAGTCAAATCGATATCGCATATGACATGAGTACTGTGGTATCAGAGATGTTTACGGCGTTTCACCTCTCCAGTGTATAACGTGCGTGCAATAACTCAAGAGATGTTACGAGATTTTCCATCTCCTAAGGATCCATCAAAATATTTAAATGCAGTAGAATACGCTATATATATATTGTCTAATCAGTAAAATAAATATTCTTCTTGGTGTTAAGGCTTTACATTAATCCTTCTTAACATGTTTTTAACCATTATCGTATAATTTTCATATAAAACACCAACAAACGTCGATGGATAGGGATGTGACATGATACGACAACACTAAACCAAAATCATAGAGTTCTCATATAAGGATAAAAGAATGACAAGGCACGTGAGGCAATGCCCAAGGTAGGATACTACCAGTTTACCCTTTCCGGCTGGTGGTAACACATCATAGCAATGATCGTCCACTACGTCTAACACTCTCAAAATCCGAGGTTGTGCACCAATAAATCACAATGTAAATGATGGTAATACGAAGAAGTGTATCCACTCAGGGTAGCTAGCCCGCTTGGCTGGTACGGCTCCTGTTTTAGTCATTTCTGTTAGGAACTGGTTCTTCCTTTTGAAATATTTTGAATCAAAAAAAAACAAAAAAAAGATGAAATTTTATAGGTTTCAAAAGGGAAAATTTTATCTTTTCTTGTTTTGTTTTTTATTTTTTAATTTGTAAAACAAAACAAAAAATAATTGGCAATTTATTTTTCAAAAGGGAAATTTTTTTAGGTTTCACTTTTGAAAAATAAATTGCCTATTATTTTTTGTTTTGTTTTGAAAATAAAAATTGAAAAATCAAAAATAAAACAAAAGGATAGAATTTTCCCTTTTGAAAAATAAATTCTATTTGTAAATATTTTTCCTTTATAAAAAACCAAAAACGTTCTTAAAATTGTCTGAATTTCCATAATCACATGAATTTTATGATAGTTATGAAAATCAATATAATCCATTATAACTTCACACCAAATTCTTGTGGATATTCTAACAACAACTATTTTTTAAACGATTCGAATTTTGAACTACAAAATTTTCAAAATGATGACCAACCCTCTACTCTATAAAAATGCATCGAATCGATTTAGTCGTTAATTGAACTCGTTACATAAAATAATCAAAGGATGAGTGAGTTGTGTAATTCGTTTTTGTGCGATAACTCAAGTCTAAGTTTTCAAAATAATCAAAATTTGAATTTAATTCAAAATTCAAACGATTTCGAGTATAACTCATTCCAATTCAATTTCGATCGTCAATCTGACTTTCAAAATCGAAATGAAAATGGAAACGACTTTTCGAAAAATTTGGCAATGGAAATAGTTTCATTAAAGGTGCGGTTGGCAATTTTTCCTCTCAACAAATTTAATTTGAAAGTTCTAAAATTAATAATTATGAAAGTGAATTAGTTGAGCAAATGGAAAAAGTTTATGGGGATTTGTTGCATGAAACCTACAAAAAATTTCGCGAGAAACAAAATCAAATCTCACCGTGTGAAGAATCAAATGATAATACATTGCTTATCGAAATTGGCAAATTTTTGTTCTCAACAAGTTCAAATCAAAAATTCTCAAATTAATAATTATAAATTGGATTTTGTTGAGCAAATGGACGAGGTTTACAATCATCACACGGATTTGTTGATTGAAACCTACAAAATACAACATGAATAACAAAATCAAATCTCAATGTGTGACGAGTCAAATAATAATCCATGTTTTACCACAATTGAAGATTTTCAAACAAAAACTTTTGAAATTGAAAATGACAATCTTATGAAGTTGTTGAAAGTACAGTAATTGAGTTGGATTTCAATTTTTTTGAAGGTGTGGAACCAAATTTAAAATTCGATCTTCCTTTTTTTCTAATTTGAAAATTTGAATACAACTACTTTGGATTTTGAACTTGAGATATGCAATGAAGTTGTTGATAATCCAACAAAGGAAGATGAATTTAATAAACATGAGTTTTTTGGACTTTTTGAGGACGAGTTTTCGAAAGGGGGAAGATTTACTCACCATTATGATTTTGAAATCGATAATTTTGAAGAAGTTTTCAATGATAAGCTTGACTTTCAATTTGGTGAAAATAAACTTGTACTTCAACTATCAACCCCAAAAATCAGCGAAGATAAAACAACTCGTACGATTTTTAATAAAACGACATTCGTTTTTCCAAAACGACGTTCAACTTTGAAATCATTTATGGTTTGGTTTTATAAGCTTTAGCTGTATCTCGCACGCTTGACGACACAAATGAATCGGTCATTGGAAGACCATTTCATTTACTTTTTGACGATATACTTTCTGATCTCGTGTAAATACCATTCACTTTCATGTAAATATAGGTCATAATTTTTTTCCTTTCACTTGGGTTGACTACGGGGACACGGTAAAAATCAAGTGTGTGGGAGTCTCATCTTCATTTTTGATTTTTCATAGTTTGTTTTTGCATTTTCTTTCAAAAATTCAAAAAAAATTAAAGAAAAATCTCAAAAAAATTAAGCAATTTGATTTACTTTTAAACAAACACTATAGGATAAATATAGGCTTTTTATTATTAAATTGAAATTTTTGAAAATTTATTTGTCTCAACAAAAATAAAAAGAAGTTTTAGAAATTATCAAAGATTTTATTTAAGAAATAAAAGCATTTTATATTATAATATTTTAAAAATGGTTTATAGCATATTATTAAATAACTTTGTTTTATAAATAAATTAGTATATGTATATATATACACACCATTTTTAAAGGTATTTTAATAGATATAGAAGCTTTAAAAAAAATAAGTTTAATATTTGTAAAGGGATTTAAAAGGAGTTTTGGAATTATAACACTTATGTTATAATGGAGTGTTTTATAAAATTGATTAAAAGGGTATATTACGTTGTTTAATAAGATGGAGAAGTACCTAGAACATTATGGTATGTTTTAAAACAAATAGTAAGTATGAAAGTGATTTTAGGTTTATAGTATCATTGTTTGTGCAATATTGGTTTTAACCTATTTAACTATACTTTTGAAGAGTAAATAGATCTTTAAAATGAAATTTTAAAGATAACGGAATTGTGAAGTGTTAGAGTTTGTCGTAAATAGTGTTTTAGCAACATTTGATTTTAAACCCTTGGATAATATTTTAAAGTGTTAAAATATTGATAATTGAGTTTAGAAAATACTTAGATCTTTAATAATGGAATTATAAAAAGGATAAAAGTATAAATTGGTTTTGGATTTTTTGTGGTAGTGTGTTGGTAACATTCTCCTTTGACCCATTTTGATTTTACTTATAAATTTAAACAAATCTTTGAAAAGAATGTTTTGAAGATATTCATAAGCGTAATGGTTTTGGATTTGTAGCAATAACGTTTGAGTAACGTTTGTCTTGAGCACTTTTGAATTGATCTGTGAATATGTTTATATGATTAAGATAAGTATATAAATGCTTTTGAGATGTATTGAAATGTGTTGAAATGAATGGTGATGTTTAAACTAAATAACAAAGTTTAATTAATAAATGAAATTCAATTTATAAAAGAGTTTATTGGGTAAAACATGAGTTTAACTGGATTTTAATTAATAAAATAGATTAATCAGAAAAGGGATTGGAAGTCATTTATATGACTTGATCGTGCTTTGTGTGTTACTGCTTATGGACAGTATACAGGAACTAGTTCCCCGTATACAATTATTCTCATTGTTATTTTATTTGGCCAACTACTCCAGAAATATCTAGAAGAAACACGGGAATTATATGGTATAGTTATCTTCGATGATACTATACCGTACATATAAAATCATTTTTCTCTTCTAGGACAAATGATAAGAAAATCTGTCTACTTAAATGGTTAGAAGGTGATCTCTGATCTTATGTATTGTCTGATTATTTCTTGCAGACCCGGATTGAGATTACCGGGAAACAGATCAATTAGTTTTGGAGAACACGATAAGTAGGGGAGTGTACATATATAAGATGACTTGAAAGCGTAACCACTTAAATCATATACGTGTTCTATGCTTTGAAAAGAGTTTACAATTGGTTCGCGATTGGTTCTTGATGCAAGAATCTATGTAGGGATTCAGGATCTGGTCGAGATGCTCGTATACATGTAGTTTTTGTGATCTATTCAGGATGTGGTAATCCTTGCGTGATTCCAAGACTAGTTGAGGTATGGGAATCCATGTGTAATTCCGAGATCTGTTGAGATTTGTGAATCCATGTGTGGTTCTGAGATCTTTTTAAGTTTGAGTTCGTGTGGACGATCTGTTCGAGTGGTGACTTGTGTGCTGGAATGTCAGACGTAACCTCATCATCAGTTTGGAAAAAACCAAAGATAAGAGACATAGCCAGTAGGGTTGGTAAACCTACGGGGTGCATGTGACTCTATTTCTAGAGATACCTATTAGGATATGCATGAGGGTGCGATGCATCAGGTCTTAGCAAGACCAGCTATAGTTTGCCTATTTTGTACATTTACTAGAGATATACGACACTTCTGGAGGATATGTCTTATTCTTGTGCAGTAGATCAGAGTTGGTTTTGATCCGAGGAGATTTACGTGGAAATCCTACACAATTAGCGAACGTGCCTAAGCGGTTTTGATTATGTACCTATTATTGTTGTGATATACAGTCATTTGCATCACAACTATGTGATCCTTTATATTTCACACCTTAGACATTATTATTGTCAGTGAATTTTATAATAGGAATGGTTTGGTTATAGTAAGATAAAAATACGTCTGTGTTTATTGGCAGCATAGTCTTATGAGATACCTTTAATTTGAAGGGTTTTAAGATATAGTAAATCGACATGATTTAAGTTTCCCATATCGGTTTACTAGACTGATTCAGATGTTATTTTCTTAATGCTCAGGTCAGCTCGAGTATGTTTCCAGATTTAGTCATGGTTCGTTAGAGCTCTTGGAGAGAAGCTGGATGATTTCCTACAATACTATATTTCTGCTATATTACTTGATTTCTATCTATCAGCATTTTTGGGGATAGGTAGTTATAACTATCCAAGCTGATGATAGGTTTGTTTTCTCCGATTGATGTATGTATATCAAAGCTTCTTTTGGTAAAGGGCTTCTAAGATATTGTATGTTATCATTCCATGTGTGAGATTCTGATATTGTGTTCTTTTCTTTCTTGTTCTATTTCCTTTTATTTTATCCTAACGATTCGTCTTTCTAACACTTAGGTGGTCAGCATATGAACACAATGGATGTAATAGTGCCCACATTTGGGGGTCTATAAGGTGGATCATTACATGTGGTATCAGAGCTAAAGCTTAAGCAAGAACTATGGCTTTATGGAGTATAACTCAGTGAAGGATGGGGTAATGGAATGCCTTATTATGAGTTTAGTGTATATATACGAGATTGCGTATATGTTACTGTTATAAAAATATATTGTGTCGATTGGTTTGTAGAGCGGTGTTATCTAGCCTTTTGCCAAGGCTATATTCAGACTAACTGGAAAAGTCTGATGATCATCAAGGCAATCCCAGAGAGATAGTTATAAGGATTGGAGATCGATCATAGACAAGATTATGGATGGTATTCATACGGATTCATATGAATAGCATTCTGGAATTAGCTAAATATGAATTTCATAATTCAACTGAAATTACGATTGGGTACGATCATTTTTCACAATGGATCGGCAATGATCCATCTACAATATGGATCAACAATGATATTCCATTTCCATTATGCATCGGCTTTGATCCATCTCTATAATGGATTGGCCGTGATGGATCTCTGTTATGGAATGGCTATGATCCATCTCTATTATGGATTGGCTATAATCCATCTCCATTATGGATTAGCTATGATCCTTCTCCAATATGGATCGGCAATGATCCATCTCCATTATGGATCGACTGTGATCCATCCCCATTATGGATCGGCAGTGATCCATCCCCATTATGGATCGGCAGTGATACATCTCCACTATAGATCAGCTATGGTCCATCTCCAAATGGATCGGCTATGACCCTCCTCAATATGGATCAGATATGGAACATCTTCATTATGGATCAGCGTGAATCGATATGGATACGAATCGCTTGGATTAATAATATAAATTAACATTGATCAATCAATAACTCAAAATCCAAAAGCCAACTGCACATGAAACTTTAGGAATAACAAGACATTACATGGTAGGATCCACCATATTGGTCGCACGTGAAAAGAAGCAAGAAAAATGATCAGTACCGATTGTTATTTTGATGGAAGTGGGCTCGCGATCGATAGGATGACCTCGTTTGGATTTGGAGACTCTGTAGCCGAAATTTCAGGAAGTTATTTCGCCATCTTCCCCTATAAATACAAACTTGATTGTTCATTTTCGGAGCCTTTACACTGATTTTTTCTTTGTGCTATTTTGTAACTAAGGATTCTAATCCAATCCCTATTGTACTTAGTTTACAAAGTAATTAATAAAGCCATCTCATTAAAGTGGATAGGCAAACAATGATGAAACACTGTAAGTTGTTGCATCTCTGTTATTAGTTTGTTTCTAATTAATTTACTGCTATTTCCCTCTGCTTACGCTTATTATTCTTCATTTATTTCTCCATAAAATCTCTATTGGGTGTTTGTGCCAACTTTTGGTGTAAATACTTTGGTGCTTTCACTGAGAAATGATTCTCACCATCTTTGGATCCCTATTCTACTTATGGATTTGCAAATCCAAGGAAGAGAACCAGATTCATCTTCACAAAGCTTCCTATTCTACTCAGACTTTGAAAAGCCTACAGGGAAGCTATATACAATGCCTCCTTGGAAGGAGAAGGCCATTGCTATCTCCCCGTGATCTACTGATGAAGCAGTATAGAACACAGAGACCGCTCATTTAGAAGATGGAGCGCGACAGGGAACCATGGATGTACAAGCTTCATATGGAATAATCATTAAGTTCAAAATTGAGAAATATGTTTAAATGGATCATATCCATTATATCTAATCGATCGGTTGGACAGTCGATCCATCCATAACACGTGTTGCAGTCGATTGTTCCAGCTGATCATTTTTCCAACCGATCGTTTTTCCACCCGACGTTCTTTCATTTGATCATATTTCCAACCTACCGTTCTTCCAACTGATCGTTTTTCCAAACTATCATTTTTCCAGCTGATTGTTTTCCAACCGATCGTTTTTTCAACCGATCATTTTTCCAACAGATCGTTGCTCCAACATCTATAACTGATTGGTCATATCCATATTCGTTCTTCATCCAATATTTTACTATGTATCCAAATGAAAATGGATTGGGTATGATCCATTCTTAATGGATTCATACTGATCCACCATAAAAAAGGCACTAAATTTTTTTTTGGGGTGTTAGGCACCTGAACCCATGTCGCAACGTAGTGCCCCGCATTTTGGATTCAGAACTCAACTTAAAGACGATGTATTTTATACACTTCCATTACATCCTATGACTGACTAAGGCATAGGGAATTAAGCGGAAACTTTTGAATTGCAACCAAGAAATGGACAAGGAACTGCTACCTAAATGATACTCCTAAAGGCTGGAGAGTCAAGGTGATATGACTCAAGTAGTATGTTCCGACCCGAAGTCAAATTCGGGTATCACCCATTCGACCCAAAGTAAACCCAGGAAATTCTAGACCAAGGTCATATTCTGGTAAAATCAAGATTTTCTCCAAGCAAACACATATATGTCTCTAAGCCCCTTTCATCACTAACCCAGCACTTCAAATTCAATGACTCCAAGTAACCAGGGGATGACTCCAAGCAAATAGCAAATTACCTCGGGTTGGATTCCAAGTAAATTATCACTAATCCGTCAATACCAGTCCATCTTGCTTTGCTCATAACTTGGGCATAAAGACTCCAAATGACTTGAAACTTGATGTGCAACCTCAAGAGGCCTACCGTACTACCTTATATGGATCATATCCCAATTGGGTGAAAGTTTGGGGACCATCACCGATCAGTGACCCTATCCTAACTGATTTGCAATTCGACCGTCATTCTCAATCATTCAAATGTTGGACAACTATGCATACATCAAGCATTACAAGCAGCCGTAAATTGAAAACAAAGCAGATTGATGATGATTGTAGCACCTCCCCTAGTTGAAACCTATTCATCGAAGCCGTTCAACATGTAGAATATCTGAGGAGATTCATTGTAACAACCATGCTTGCGTATTCTATGAACATAGACCCCTGACAACATCTCATGAAGTATGAGTGGCACACAGATCACGCCAGAGTGATTGATGCCATCGAATGCAAATGTTTTCCCATATTCCTCGAAAGAATAATGATCATGTAGATTACGTAGTTACCACCCATATCCATCTCCTTATATGATCAATAGAATCAGAAGTTTGACTTACACCAAGGATTTGATGTCATTATCCAATTTATTCCAGATGCTAGGTGAGCCACTTAAACACTTCCTATAGAGATTCAACATCGTCGTCATAAAGTGAGCAATCCCAGCGAGAATATCATAACGATGGCAATGATAAGGGAATCGACCCTAAAACAAACTTTGGCAACTGGTAAGCTAGACAGCTTCCTATGACCTTGGATCGTTTCTGTTATAAAGTGAACCAGAACCTAAGCAAGGAGGAGGTAGAGTAGGAGAAAGAATGATGTAGGCCCGTCAGCTAAAGGAATTCAAAGCGAAGGCGGCATTGAAGCCTTAGATGAGGACTCGGATTCTACGGGATGAACCAAAATCCCAAAATTTGACTCATATACTCCTTTAAAGGATTCAATCGAAAACAACTACTTGGAGACTCATAATTCGGAGTAGTACAAGAAATCTTGGAAATGTTGTATATTTCAAGAAACGCATGGTCATAACACCGATGATTGCATATAACTATAAGATGCAATCGAAAAGATGATTGGGAAAGGAAAGTTTCGACAATATGTGCAAGCCCTATAGAATGGTTGGTTGGGAACATCCGACCAATAAAGAACTTTTATTATCAATTGGACCACCTACGGCCGACATCCAGCTAAGAAGGGCTAGGGCAAAGTCGAATAGTGAGCATACGACGCTACTTCACTTACCAATAAGATTTATTTCAATTTCGATTATGTTGTGAACTACGACCAACTTGAACTTGACTACTTCCAAATGATGCAGGTGTCCAAGTACTTAGAGTTGGGCGCCAACCAACCTCCATGGACCATGATCGGACCTTTAAAGGATCATCAAGACGAGCATGATTCAACCGCTCATCAGCTACCATATGCCCCTGACTTGGGGGCAATGATACGAAATGGAAAAGCCAAAAAAGGTCAGAATCTAATACAAAGTAGATACGACCGATCATCCACTCATTAACTTCCGCACTTGATTGAAGACCAGAGAAACACTTAAAGTGGATGCAACCCGACCATTCACTCCCCAGCTCATACTTGAAGATTTCCAATATACTTATGCCTCTCCTGAAGCCCAGCAAGACCGAGGTCTAGCTAAAGTGGATGTGATTTGACCGTCTTTATGTTAACTCCTTCCCTGGATATAGGAGGAATTCTGGAAGCTCGACTTAAAGTAGGCATGATGAACCATTTACTCATTAACCACCACCTTCGGCATGACGACACAACTATAATGTGAGGTGGATGTGACTTGACCATCCACCCAACAACTATATCCTTTGACATGCTGGGAGGATTACGAAGTAATTTGGATGAGAATAGACCGTCCAACCTAAGCGTTGACCATCAATGTGGTCCAACCATCCATCGCTTAATCACCAAATGGATGTGAATCAACCGTCTACTCACCAACTTTTGTCCTCTACATTGAGCGTAGAATTCCTTCCCACAAATAAACATAACTCAATTGTTTATTTTTCAACTCTTACCTTAACCTGACAAATGGAGTACAGATCAAAAACGAGTATGACTTACCACCTATCATAAAACTCTAGTCCCCAGAGTATGGACCGGAGTATAAACATAAAAAGATGGACGCGTTTCAACCAACCATTGACCAACTTTGATTTCTAGAGCATGGAATGGAGTACAAACATCAAATGGGTGTGACTGACCACCCATCATAAAACTTTTGTCCTAGAGTGTAGAGTGGAGTATAAACATAAAACGATGTAGGCCGTTCGACCATCCATTGATCATCTCTGGTCCCTCGATGCATTTTGGAGTATAAATACCATAAAAAGTGGATGTGGCTCGACCGTCTACTCCTCAACTCTTGCCCTTGACTTGGGGCAAACACATAACTCAAAGTGGATGCGATCTGACCATATGCTCCTATGCTCAAGCTTTAAGTTTTCCAGAACACTCATCTTACTCCCGAGGCTTGGTAGAAGCAGGATCTGAATGAAAGTAGATGTGGTACGACCGTCCATGTGTCAACTCCTACCCTAGATGTAGGGGCAGTTTGAGAGCCAAATCTAAAATTGGATGTGATTTGACCATTTATCCAAGTAGGATGTGATACATCCATCAATGACTTTGTTTGTGCCTGAAGTATGGTGAACTATTCAAGCCTGGCCTAGACATCGGTAAGCCCAAAATCCAAGTCCAGACATGGATGTGGTTCGACCGTCCAGCAAATAACTTTGATCCCCCTTTGTAGATTGGAGTACAAACACCATATAGGTGCGACTGAATGCCCATTAAGAAACTCTAGTCTTCAGAGCATGGATAAGAGTTAGGTAGGAAATGGATGTGGTTTGACTATTCATCCATTAACTCTCCCTTATAGACTGATAGCCTGAGTATCAAACATAAATCAGATGTGACTTGACCATCTGCTAATCAGCTCCTTTCCATGATTTGACGTGAAGAACTCCAAGTAAGAGTGAACATGATATGACCGACTACTCTTCAAATTCTGCGCCTGACATGAGAGCAGAAGAAATGATTAAGGAAAATGTGGTTCGACCATTTTTGGGAATAACTCTAAGTCCTTAGAGTGTGGACTCAAGTATAAACACAAATTGGTTGCGGTTCGACAACCTACCAACAAAATCTTATCCCTAGAGTGCAGATATGAGTATAAATAAATAGAAGAGTGTGGTTTGACTACTCGCTATTCCATAAACTCTGACCTAAACTCGATAGGAGGAGTATAAACTCAAGAGGGATGAAATTCGACCATCTATGAAGTAACTCCACTAACCCAAGACTAGGGGCAGGGGCACAAAGTACTGAAAGATGAATAAGACAGCTCACTATAGCTCCGACTTAGTGCTCTGTATGACTTAAGGAAACGATTGCAAGGAGGCCTCAATATAATACCAATCAGAGTGATATCTGAAATTACGGATAATCGACTTTATCGTGTCATTGGATAGACTGGCAATATCGATCCAAATTTTCTATATCATGCCACTGGATCAAAGGTCTATATTGATCTCAACCAATCACAAATGGATGTAACCTGAACGTGCATCGAATAGCTCTAGTCACCAGAGCATTGATAAGATAATAAACCACGAATGAGTGTGACTTAATCGTTCATTATCCATCACCTTCCTTTGGTCCATCAAGAGGAGTAAGAAACCAGATAAGCATGACTAGACCGCTCTTGAGCTAATTCTATCCCTTAGTCTGATAGGAGAACATAAAAATAAGAATAGGCATGACTCATCCTTTTATAAATCAATCCCATGATTCAACATGAAAGACTGTAGAAAAATAGACGCGTTATCAACTTTTATCCATGACTTGGAAGGCACGAGCAAGAATCAAGATGAATGTGAACCGACCATTCATCGCTCAACTTTAGGTCTTCCGAGCTTAGGTAGGAGTATAAACACGAATAAGATGATACTCAATCGTCCATGTAGTACATTTATCAACCTAAGATTGAAAGAAGAAGTGTGATCATCCAAAAAATTGACTGCGATAGCTAAATACTATGAGTCATACTTAGTATTTACAATGACTCAAGGAAACGACAAAAAGGATGCTTAGAGATAGAATCATCGAATCGATGTCCAGGCTTATGGTGATTGACTATCATTCGAACCCAAATGATGAGCAACGGATCGTGAGCACATTGAGTGGAAAGCGTGTTGCTTGAATACACAAGCAAATTCAAACTCAAAGCAACAACCAGCTATGCAGCTATGCGCAACATGAAGCTGAACCATACTCGATATTTAACTTGACATGCTTCTAAGCCCAATCTTTGTCCATTTACAGATAATAGCTCAAAGCATCTAGAGCCCTTTACTTTCAGACTCATTAACTTATGACAAGATCCGAAAGTTCGACCGACATCACATGCCGTCCTGACTGGATTCTACGTCATTGACTATGCATTAGAGAAATGCTTGAATATAGGGATCAACATCAAATCCAACTGCCATTCTCCGTACCTACATACACCACGAAAGTGTTAATGTTACAAGACTTGACTAGGCAAGGGACTGGCGCTAATCCCATCGCCTAGGCGACTTTGCAAACCCAATTCAGACATCCCCTATACTAAGTACAGTTTTGTGTGATATGGGGTGGTGTAAAACAGTTCAATATTATATGGAAATTATGGAAAACTCGGTAGTTCGACCGGAATGACCATTGCCGCTGATAGTTCCAACTGGATTTCACATCGATGGTTACGCAAAATAGTTACGTTCAAATTTAGGAATCGACTATCACATATAAGAATTTGACAATCATATATAATTTCACTCATGGAATATATTATAATCCGTATGAGTACAAATATGCTAATTTATTCAAGTTTGAAGTGGTAAACATCGGATTCAAGCCATATGCTAGTTCAAATATGCACGTCATATATGGCATATTCTATTATTTGATTTTGAGTTCATATGGTATACTATGTTCATATCAAACAAAAAAAGGCTTAAGTCCTAGTAATATAAGGAATCGGAACCGATCCGACTGCTTGGGAAAATTCACTTAAGCATTTTTAGCTCAAAACATAAGGCCAATATCAAGAAGCAATACCACAGTCGATCCTATAAAGATATAGACCCAAAAGATAAAGAAGAGGATCCTAGAGAATCCAAGACTGCACCTGCTGAGCTAACGATCGACATTACGGTCAGCCATGATGACCCATCATGAGTACTGAAGATCGGATCACAGCTTAGTACAATGATGATGAAGGAATTAAATGGCTTTCTTCGAACGAATCATGATGTGTTTGCTTGGATCCATTTTGACATATGTGTGATCTTACCAATTATTGTAAGCCATGCATTGAATATTAAACAGAGGCATGTCCTGGTGAAACAAAAGCGAAGCAGCAAAAGCAACGCAACATGGATCTGGAGAGATCTGTTGCACTTGAAGTGGAGGTGGATAAACTAGAGGAGGTGGATAAACTCAAAAACAATGGGTTTATCCGTGATGCCTTCTACTCGAAATGGGTATCCAATCTAGTTCTAGTGAGAAATGCTAATGCAAAGTGGTGGACATACATGACTACTCTGACCTAAGCAAGGCATGCCCGAAAGATAGCTTTCTACTTTCAAGGATCGATTAGATAGTAGACTCAACTACTGGATATGAACTGCTTTCATTTATGGATGCATACTAAGGATACATCCAGATCATGATGAACGTCCCCAAACAGGAGCACACCGGCTTCATTATTTATATAAGGCTATATTATTATGTTGTGACGATGTTTGAAATAAATAATGCCGAAGCTACTTGCCAGAGACTAGCCAACTAGATGTTCAAAGATCATATTGGGTGATTGAAGGAAGTATATGTGGATGATATGCTCGTAAAGTCACGATGATCAAACAATCACATCGATGACTTTGCAAAGATGTTCAATGTTCTCCAAAATTATGGAATGAAACTCAATTCCTTGAAATGATCTTCCAGGGATGTGTTAGGGAAATTTCTAGGTTTCACTATTAACTCTAGTGGAATTGAGGAAAATCCCAAGAAGATTCAAGCAATTTAAAACATCCAGGTACTGAAGACGATTACGCAGGTCAAAGCCTCAATGGAAAGGTTACCATCCTAAGCTAATACATCTCCAGGGCCACCGATAAGTGAGTTCTCTTCTTCGACCTAATTAGGAGAGGGAAGAGAAACTTTGAATGGATGCAGGACTACATTGATGCATTTCAAGCTCTGAAAGATCACATAGAAAGACCTCTTGTCCTATCAAAGCCACTAGATCGTGAAGACATATACATCTATTTAGCGACGTCAGTACACGCCATAAGTGCAGCACTATTACGCGAAGAGAATCGAATCCATAGGTCGTATATTATGTTAGCAAGCGATTGGCAGGTGCTGAGAGAAAGTACTAGAAAAGCTTGCTTACTGTCTATTTATTGTGTCATGAAAGCTTTACCCTTACTTCTAGGCTCACTCCACCAACGTCTAAACCGACCAACCGTTTCGATGCGTCCTACAACGACCTGAGTTAATTAGAAGGTTACTCGAATGGAATATCAAGCTAAGCCAATTTTCTATCACTTATCTCCCTTGGAGAGCTATCTAGGGACAGACATTGATGGACTTCATAGCTGAACTTACTACACCAGAAAGCTCTCCAAGAGCAGTGGAGAACCTGCCAATAGATGGAAAATATATATGGATGGAGCATCCAACTATCAGTGTTCTACCACCAGAGTAATGTTAATGACTCCTGAGGAACAATCAATCCGCAACGCCTTGAAACTCGACTTCCCTGGAACAAAAAACGAACCTGAGTATGAAGCCTTGATCGTCGGGCTTAAAGTTGCTAGAGAACTGGGAGTGAAAATTTTACAAATCTTTTCTGATTCACAGTTCGTAGTATGCCAAGTCAAGGGAGATTATTAGGCTAGGGGGCAGCAACTCGCTCCTAATCTCGACCAAGTCCAAGAGCTACTAGTAGACTTCGAATTTTACACCATTACACACATCCCTAGAGAAAAAATGAGAAAGTTAACTCATTGGTCGGGCTGGGCCAATTCCAAGGATGCACGCAGGTGAGCTTGGTCACGGTTGGAGTACTAAATGCTCCGAGCATTGATCAGATAGAGATTGATTTGGTTCTGGAGACGGATCCAGAAAGGGAGTCGTGGATGACTCCTATCAAAGGTTATCTACAACAAGGGATCCTTCCTGGATGGAGGAATGAAAAACGAGGATTCTCCTCAAAGCTTCACGCTGCATCATCTAAGAAGGAGTCATGTGCAGAAAGTGTTTCTTTGTTGCCCTGCTTCGGTATATCGCCCATGATGAAGTTAAATGAGTCTTGATAGCAGTTCATGAAAAAGAATGTGGTGATTACATTGGAGGGCAAACCTTGAAAAAGAAAATACTCCCCCATGGGCATTACTTGCCAACTGTCAATCGAGATGCAGCTGATCATGCTAGAAATGCGACGAGTGCTAGATATTTGCAAAATCCAAAAGCTCGGCCGATAGAAGTTGAACAAATGGTCAATCCATGGCTATTTGTCACTTAGGGAATAGATATTATCGGTTCCTTACCGATCTCTAAAGATGGAGTGAATTACGCCATAGTGTAGTGATTATATCACCAAATAAGCTGAAGTAGAACCTTTAGCCATAATAACGACGAAGAAAGTAATCAAATTCATTGTCTAGAGCGTCACCTATCGTTTAGGCCCTATATAAACCATTGTAACTGACATGGAACCTAATTTGATAATGCTAAATTCAACGACTTTTGTCGTCGGCATCATATTGAAAAGAGATTTCCGGCAATTGCTCACCCTCAAGAAAACGGCAAGTTGAAGCTGTGACAAAATCATGAAGTCCATTCTAAAGGGAAGTTTGAAAAAGGATAGAGGCAAGTGGGTGGATGAACTCCCAACAGCATTATAGGCTTACAAAACCACCCACAAGTCCTCGATTGGCCATACTCCATTCACCCTTGCTTTCGGCTCTAAGGCCATCATCTCTACAGAATTTAAAGTCTCTTCCCATTGAGTGGCTTATTACAACCCCAATTTTACTATAAAAAATATGAATAAGGAATTGCAACCCAATTGTAATTAAACTATAAGGTTGGTGATGACCCATGAGCATACAAACACATCTGGGAGCCAATGATAAGAAAATGTACCCGAATGCGCACTTGTATATTATTGAAATTTGATTTCTTAAAATCAATAAAAATTGAATGTTCAGCTGGATTTATTAGAGAAAAGACATCAGATAGCCAAAGCTTACTAGATCCGTAGAATCGGACATGGATAACAACTGATGGAATATAATCTTGGATTTGTACTATTGAAATTCGACCAAGCGTTATGATGAACAAAGAGAGATACGTCACTTTAGGAAGATAGAGACTATTTACAGTAGTTATACAGATTCATGCAAATAGCTTTATGGAATTGGCTGAGTACGAATTCCACACTTCAACTAAAATTACAATCGTTTTTCATAATAGATCTACTATGATCCTTCTCAATATGGATTAGCAATGATCCATCTTCATTATGGATCGGCTATAATCCATCTCCAATATAGATTGGTCATGATCCGTCCCCAATATGGATCGGCTATAATCCTTCTCCAATATGGATTGACAATGATCCATCTCCATTATGGATCGACTATGATCCAAGTCCATTATGGATCGGCTATGATCCATCTCCAAAATGTATCAACTATGATCGATCCCCAATATGGATCAGATATGGAATATCTTTATTATGGATCGATGTGAATCAATATGAATACAGATCGCTTGGATTGACAATACAAATCAACAATAATCGATCTATAACTCAAAATCCAAAAGTCAACTATGCACAAAACTTTGGGAATAACAAGATGTTACATGGAGAGACCCACCGTATCGATCACACATGAAAAGTAGTAAGAAAAATGATCGATGCCATTTTTTATGGATTTGGGGCCCATGATCGATAGGGTGACCTCATCTGGATTTAGAGAATTCATAGCCGAGATTTCAAGAAGAATTTTTGCCATCTTCCCCTATAAATATAGATGTGATTATTCATTTTTGGGACCTTTGTGCAGCTTGTTGTCTTATACTCTTTTGTAACTAAAGATTCTAATCTGATCCTTATTGTACTTAGTTTACAAATTGATTAATAAAACTATCTCTTCAAAGTGGACGTAGGAAAACAACATCAAACCACTATAAACAACTGTGTCTCTGTTATTAGCCTGTTTTCGATTAATATACTGCTATAATGTCCCTATTTACATTTATTATTCTTCATTTACTCCTCTATAAAATCTCTATTGAGTGTTTGTGCCAACTTTTGGTGCAAACAACCGGTTTATAGATTATGATAAATACGAGTTGCTATGGTTATTGACAAGGTTCCCCAAACACTTAAACAAAGCAAACTAACACAGTATTGTTTTCGAAATTGATAGATGAAATAATTTTACCTAGGATTATGTTATATATATAAAGGCTTATTTTCATAAATTGATATAGTTATTTATGATGTGTTTGTTCGTTAGTAAATCGTAATATTCTATTATTATCATGTTTGATTAGTTGTGCTCAACCAGTTTATGAGCAATTTTATTTTTTCAATGCATGGGCTGGGTAAATAGTAACTTCTGGGAACATTAAAGGAATACCTTGTGAATTAAGTTTCACAGTTGACAATAAGGCATTTGGTGATAATTTGGGTTAAATTTTGAATTTAATGAAACTAGTTTATTTAGGTCTTAGTAAAAAGTAAGATATTTTGGAATAAACACTTGTGAAATGATTTTGTATATGAAAATGACTTATACTGTTATAATTAATAATGTATAGTTTATGAATATGAAAATGATTTGGACTAAGAATTTGTGTACTAAGTGTTTTAGAAATTGGTTTTCTATGGTTTTGAAAAATAATACTAGTATTACTTGGAAATAAATAATTGGAGACTTGGTTTAAGGAATTGATATCATGTTGCTTAGTAATATTTATGAAGTATTTGACACTGTTTTGAAAAAGATTTTGCTTAGCCCAAAATACATGGTTTGGACGTACTAAACTCCCTTCTATTGCTGAAAATAATTCTGATGATGACTGCAGCATCATCGACGTTTATTTTTGAGTTTCAAAGTGAAAGATGCTGCAGTGGCATTGTGCTACGGAGTTGTTTTGGTAAAATAGACTTTGATTTAAATATCGGATGATTTGGTATACAAAGTTGTAGGTATGTATTGTTTCAAAATGATTGAAATGGAAACGCGGTGTTTAGTTCTTAAGATTTTAGTTAAGTTATATCATGGACACATGTAGCTTATGCATTAGGGTAAGTTTGGTTGTGCATCTTGTTTGATACGTTGAATAATAGTTTTTCATTTGTTAAAATGAAATGGAAATTTCGATGATTTTGGACAGTCAGAATTTCGAAATTTGTATAAATGATTGAAGCTAAGTGTTTTGTGAAAAATATAAATATGAGTTTACATAACACTTCAACTTAGAAGTTATTATAGTTTAAATAAATTTTGAATTGATTGAATATCCATGTTAAGTAAAATGAATTAGATTTTTTTTGTATATACTCTAAGGATATAGTGAAGTATTATATAAGTATGAACTTAAGTTATATAATGTTTATAACTTGAAGAAAATATGAAATGGTTCATAAATTATTTTAGCATTACGTGAGAAATACTAAGTGAAACTGAATGTGAATTAAAATGAAAAAATTAGTGTAATTAAATAAACAAAATGAATAGACTATATAAGTTATATGTCGATCACTTTATTCGCATACTACTACTTGGTCTAGGATTCGGGTTTGTGGATTTCAAGGTGATTCACACTGGTCTGATATTGGATTTTTCATTTATTCTTGTCGGAAAACACTTGGTACGGATTTTTGATATAATCCTGAAGTTTTCTATCATAGTATAAGGCTATGTAAGGAGAACCGAGGTTTCTAATCAAGGACCAGATCGGAGTCAACACTAGAGCGGTCAAATGAGATATACTAGTTTGAAAGTGAAATTTATGTGATCGAGTAAGTGCTCGGATTCGATATTACGTACGGATGATATATGTATATCATATGGGCTTTAAAATATTTGTATGGTATGTATGTTGGCTTGCAAAGAATTTGGGGAATGACTTTTCGAATCATTCTAGGTAGCATAAGTGATCAACTAAGTAATACCTGAGGCTGTTGAGCATAAGGTAAGCTTAGTAGATCATTTGTCATCCTTGTGTGATGAGATGGTTTTTAAACCTAGACAAACCATGAGTTTTGATTACCAGTGATTGCGGTACTATATAGTATTGTCAAGTGACTGTTTCTTTGGTTGATAATGCTTGTAATACCATTGAGTATTGATGTGTGATAGTTATTTTGTTGCTTGTGTTGGATTTTCGGGGGTAAAACTCTTTTAAGGAGGAGAACGTAACGACCCTGATCTTTTAATAATTTATAATTAAATATTAGAATTATTTAAATACAGAATCTTGGATTTATATTGAACAAAAATGATTTCAAAAGCTTATTTAAATTCTATTTAAATAAGAATGAAAATGAAAACTTTTAATTTAGAATTAAAGTGTAAAAATAAATTCAATAATAACTCATTTAAATTAATATGTGAATTAATCATTCCGAGGCACATTTTTGGATTTTGACGAAAATATGCCATTAGATCCGGCATAATAATTTGTTATATGCCGACGAGCTTTGCGATGATTGAACGTGCTATGTGGTCGTGTGTGCTAGAAATGTGTAGAATTTAAATCAAGAGAATTTAATATTATACATATTTTTTTATAAATATCTATACTTAGATATTTTCTCAATCACTTATCTCCCTCTCCCTTCTCTTTTCTTATAAACAAAAGTGAGTAGCGGCCTTCTTTCCCGAATTATTATAGGATCTAGGAGCAACAAAAATGAATGATTCCAGACCCGTTACCTTTGCGAAGGCGAGCGCTTCGTGATGGTATGTTCAATGTTAGGTGTGGTTGACTTCAGCCGATAACGTTATAATGACAGTCGGACTAGGTTTCGACATTAAGGGAGGTTTAAGCAGCGATTAATGAAGGCATCAATAGCGATGGGTGTCTGGTATAGAGGGCTTTGATCCGTGGCAGGATAAAGTAGTGCAGCTAGTTACAGATAATCACGACATTTTGCACTGTGTTTAGCAAGGAGAAGGTCATGAAATAATTGGAGGCACCAGAGTTGAAATCAATGGCGTGGATGAAATTGGGTTGCAATGAGGACTTGTTCGGTGGTGGTTTGAAAATGAATGGTGGAGGATGGCGATTCGTGACCTGGGAAAATCGAGATTAAGGCACGAAAAACCAAAAATTGATTAAAGCGATTGGACGTTGGGTGAATGGGTCCAACAACTCTTGTTCGCAGAGAGAGGCGGATTGGCGAGGATGGTTCATAGAATCGTTGAAGGATTCTTCATGTTGCCGAAATTGCGCATAGCGGTGATAGTGATACAGCGTGCATGGGGAAAGAAGAAGATAAGGAAGGGGATTTGTGGTAAGTGAAAATTAGTGTGCTATTTGATTTATTTAATTAAATTTTAAATTCAAATTCTTATAAACTCGGTATCTTGTTCACACGAGGTCCAAACAAGGCGCCGTTTTCATTGTTGTTCTCGTATCGGGATTATTATATCGACCCGTAATTTTATCACTTTGATGTTGGATATTTAATTAATTCTAAATATTTGAATATAGGTTTATTAAACATAAATAATCATGATTTATGTGATAAATAATAATGGTGATCTTGTTTTCGAAAAATGTTTACAAAAATATATTATTTGAAAAATATCGATAAAGTGACCCAAAAATCATTTTATCGATAAATAGCTTATGTAACAACCCGTGTTTTTAACTATTTAAATTATCAAATTTAATATGATTATTGAATGAAAATGGTTAAAAATAAAAAATTTAATGATTTATTATTGCAAGTATTGAAACAAAATCTGTGTATTGACTATGTTTAAAATCAATAGCGAAATGGAATAATGAATATTGAATGAATGTAAAATGGAAATAGTTGTATAATAATTCGAATTCGTTTTAATAGTTAAATGTTGTAAGTCCTATAACTTATATTTCAATTATAGCGATTTATTGGATAATTAAATCATTTAAATTTAATAATAGAAATTATTTGAATAATTGAATTCTGAATTTAATGCGAATGAAAATGATTCGAAAGTCGATCTAAATTTTATTTAAACAACAATAAAGATTGTTAACTTTTAAAATTGAATTTAAAAGTAAAAGCACCAACTGGATTGTAAAACGACGTTTGGTTGTTAAAAAGATCGGGACCGGATATAGACATACTCTCTATCGATACCAAAACCACTTTAACAACTGTGTACGTGGAGTGATGATCCAGAATGAAGTGGTTGGATATGGTGTACGGTTGCTGGATTTGAAGAAAGAGAACGATGGTGGACTAGCCTAGCACTCGTGCCAATTTGAAATGACTAAAATAGGAGCCTATCGGCCAAACGGGCTTGTTACCCCAAGCATACACACTTTTTCGTATTACCATCATTTACATTATGATTGATTGGTGCTCACGCTCGGATTTTGTGAGTGTTGGACGCAGTGGGCGATCATGGCTATGATGCATTACCACCAACCGAAAAAGGGCAAACTAGTAGTATCATGTCTTGGGCATTGCCTCACATGCCTTATCAAACTTTTATCCCTATATGAGACCCCTACAATTTTAGTTTAGTGTAGTCATATCATGGCACATTCCTATCCACCGACGATTTACTGGTGTTTTATATGCAAACTGTGCAACAATGCTTAAAAACGCATTAAGGGGGATCAATGTAAAGCCTTAGTGCTAAGAAAAATATTAATTTTATTGATTAGACATTATATATAGCATATTCTACTACATATAAATATTTTGATCGATTCTGAGGAGATGAAAAATCTCGTAACATCTCTTGAGTTATTGGACGCACGTTATACATTGGATAAGAGATGTGAAAACCCTTAAACATCTCTGACGCCACGGTACTCATGTCATATGCGATATCGAATTGACTCACATAAGAATATTTTAGTCCTGACTCGAGTGTTCTGTCTTTTCATTATGCTCGGGTCAGCCCTGAGTTTTTAGCTTATTGAAGATTTACTCTGAACGACAAAGACGAAGATTTGGTATATTATTATTACTAATATTATTACTAGCATCATGTTGTTTTGCCGCATTATATTTTGTTTCTATTGTATATATATAACTCTTATAAATGTTGTATAAATTATAATTAAAAGTATAGCAAACGGCTTCATGAACTGTTTATTTGATTGTTATATTTTATCGTTCCACTTTAAGATTTGGTATTTGTTTTCTTCTTCTTTTCTTATTTTTCTTAACTAGCCCAATTGATTATCCATATTCCGGAATGTTTAAGTTGGATATGTGTGGATTATTGTCAATTTAAACCTTTCGAAATATCGGTCTTCATAGTTTGTATCAGAGCTTTGGTTTAGCTATAACCTTAACATTGTGGTATTTGACTCATTAGAGATAGGGTAATAATACCCTAGGATGAGTCCGTTTGAGTGTGTATATATATATATATATATATGAGAGTGTATTTGTTAGTGTTATAAAAAATTTATATTGTGTTTACTTATCTGTTGAGTTTTTTATGAATTCTGATCGATGTGCGGGATACCGTGTTGTCGATAAGCGTCTCTAAACACTTAAACGAGGCAAGTCGACGTAATATTGTTTCAAAATAGGGTAAATGAAATAATTTTACCTAAATTATATTTTATATATAAAATTTTAACTTTCATAAACCTATATGATTATTAATGAAAGTTAGTTATTAGAGGATGATAATGTTTAATTATCATCGATTATTGGTTGAATAATAAAACAAAATGAATATTTTGTGAATTTATTTTACGAAGCATTGGATGATTAAATTGAATTGAAATCAAATTTCAATAGAAATTGCTTGAAATAATAAAGATATAAGTTAATAAAACATTTTTCATATTAAAGAAAATGAAATTGTATAAATTTGATTTATAAAATATAATTTTCAAGTAAAATGAATATAAAATTGAAAAATTGAGAAATTTTAATTTCGTTGTTTCTAAAAAAGGTTTTCAAGGTCTAGAATTAATATCAGTATTGTTTAAAATTATATACAAATACAAATTGTTTTCAAATAAATTTTAAAGGGAATGAATTTAGTACTCCCCTCTTCTATCATTGGAAAATAATTTCGGTGATGACTGCGCAACATCATCGACGTTCATTTTCAAGTCCTAAAGAGGGGGAGACTTCTGAAGCTTTACTAGAAAATTGTTTTGATAAACAGATTTTGGTTAAACTGCAAAAGTATGATTTGATACATAAAAGATATAAGTACATGTACTTATTTTAAATGAAATTTAAGTTGCATGATAAATGTTATATACTTAATTAGTGTATTATGAAATGATTAAGGACTAACTTGAACAAGTTGGAATAAATGAAACGAACCTTTATAAAATGGTGATAAACTAAAGAAATGATAAATGAAATGTTTCATGAATGAATTAGGTGTTAAATGAAAATTTGTAAAGGTAAATGAAAGGGAAAATGAGATATGAAATTTAATATAACTAAGTAGAAATGAATAAATGTGTTCTATTAAGGAAATAAATTAACAAAGGAGTCAAATAAAATAGAATTTGATTCAAAATGAAAATTAAATTAAGTTGTCAAGTTATATCAAATGTAATAACTTTAACCATTGAATGTAAGAGAAATTTGATTTCAATAAATGCAAATAAGTGAATGAGAATCAATTTAAAATAAATGGAAGAGAAGGCGAGCATAATAAAAATTTAAATGAATGGAATGAAAATTCATTGGATGATAAATAAAATGAGTGTCATTAAAATAAATTTTAATCAATTAATAGAAAATCGAGTGAATGTAAATAAAGTAGATGTGAATAAATTGAAAGTAAATCAATCCAATGTTAACAAAATTTGAAGCAAACGAATTAAATATTAACAAGGAATGAATGTTAATAAGAAATGAAGAGTAAAATTGAAATAGTGACATTGGATAATGTAAATTCATATCGTTATGAATTAATTGGATGAATGCTAATAATTGAATGGTTTCTTTTGTTCTAATTGTTTTATTGTATATGATTGTAATTTGTTGTACATTAATGCTTATGTATTGGTTTGGATTTAAAATTCATGTTATATTCTTCTATAAAACTTATACATGCTTTCTATATCTCATATAAATGACTAATATTCTAAATAAGTTCAGATAGATACATACAAAGACCGTTTGGACGTATACACGGGTATTTATATGCTTTTGCTCGCTTAATACAAGCGAACTCACTTGTATTAATAATAATAGGGTACACATCTCGGATTACGTATTGGATTTTATATTTTTCCCTGTGGGATGCCTCATCATTGAGATGAGATGTATATTTAATATCTATTTGGTATATTAAGGTTTTATATTGAATTGTAAAAAATTTCCGATCGAGCCGTGCAAAGGAGACTCTACCAAAATTTTCCATAAATCCGGGCATTTAATTTTTTTTTGAGGTTTTAAAATTTTTATAACATGTTTTCTTAAATAAATAATAATTTTCATAAGCCGATATGATTGGTGTAGCGGAGGCATAGTAAAATTCTAATGGATCTTTTGTTTTATAAGTTGACTATTTTTTTTTGTATATATCAAATGTAAAATCCTTTTCGAAGACGAAAATCGTTGAGGGGGGAGAATGGAACGACCCATTTTTTTTATCTATTTTAAATTATTAAATTTAATATAATTATTGAATAAAAATGGTTAAATATAAAAAATTGATGATTTATTAATGTAAGTTATTGAATATGAACTTGAATAAAATTTGAAATAGTTAATTTCAAAGTTTTTGACAATAAAAAGTATTGAAATAAAATCTCTGTATTGACTATATTTAAAATCAACACTAAAATTGAATATTGAATATTTAATGACTACAAAATGGAAATAGTTGTTTTATAATTTGAATTCATTTTAAAAGTTAAATTTTATAAGTCCAATAACTTATATTTCAATTATAGTGATTTGTTGGATAATTAAATTGTTTAAAATTTAATATTGGAAATTATTTGAATAATTGAATTCTGAATTTAATGTGAATGAAATTGATTTGAAAGTCGATCTAAATTTTATTTAAACCATAATAAAATAACTTTTAAAATTGAATTTTGAAGAGAATAAATAGAAATTGGGAATTTTATATTTAATTGACGAGTAAAAAAATAGCCTTCTGAGGTACCGTCTTAGGATTCGACGAAATTTGTTCCATTGTATCCGTAATAGTGTATTATTATCAAATTTCAAATTTCATAGTATTTGGAGTTATTGTTTGGTCGTACGGGATAGAAACGTATTGAAATTTATATCGAAAAATTAATATAATAATTGGGTTCAAAAAGCCATCTTCTCCATATGATCGAATTAGGCATCGGAACTTGTTCTATTGTGTTCGAAATAAAGGTATAACATTATAAATGCGTGGCAGCATGCCTCCATTAGGATCCGAAATATTAGTTAGATATTTTTGAATTTAAATAATATATATATTGACTTGACCATATATTCATATCAACCTCCATTATTTCACCTCAACCACAAAAACATACCATCAGCCACCCTAACACCCTAGCCTATGATTCAAACCTACCATTTTCTGTTTAAAACATGTCCCCTCCTTTGTTTTGCACGTAGAAAAAAAAAAGAAAAAAATGGAAGCTTCAAAAAATTTATAATTCAATTTATACTCAGTTTAATTTCTTGAAATGAGCTTTGAGATTCCTATTTCGATAGGAGTTTTGAGATGACATGCAAATCATGGTGTCCAATTTCGTTTCTAGGGACGGTCGTATGTACAGTAAACTAGGGTTTGACCTACTTTTTAATTCAGGGTGAATTGGGAGGAGGCGAGTTTGTATTCGGGTTTGGCAAGACGTGGCGCATTGATGTTGGAGTTTGGAGGCGTGCGGTGCTGTATTGGTGAGTGCGACCTGACAGGGTGGTTGAGTTCCACGGCGGTGTCACCTTTCGATGTAGAGGCCCAAGCACGGCGAGGTGGTGATGGCGAGGTTTGATTCGAGGTGGGGAGGTGATTGCTGGAGGGGATAATGTGGATTGGTGGTCTGAGGCTATGGGGAGGTGCATGGCGTGTTAGTGGTCGTGTGCACGCGGAAAAAAAAAGTATAAGGGGAAGAAGATGATGGTGTGAGTCGAGTTAGGTTGGATTGGGCCGGGTCTGTTGCTTTGGGTAAAGAATTTTTTTGTTATTTATATGATTTATTTTAAAAAAATAATCATTAATCTTATAAATTGAATATCTCGTCCGTTTTAGGTCCAAATCCAACTCGGCCATTCACGTTGGGTTCGTATTAACGAGATCTTTATTATGGAATCATATTGGCCGAAATTGTTTAAAATGAAACTTGAGATTTTAAAGTATAATAGGAATATGATTTAAGTTTCGGAAATTGATTTGTTATAAAGGATTAGGATTTTATTCAAACTATGAAATATTGCTCGGTGAACGTAATTTAAAATGATACTTCAAAATTGAGATCGAAATTGAATTAGTTTGGAATTGAAATTGAAATTGATTTGAAATAAAATTGGAATCAAAGTTAATTCGAATTGAAATCAAAATTGAATCGATTTAAATGGAAATGGAAATTGAAAGTGATTTGAATTGGGAAATTTGGAATTAAATCAGTTTGACTTTGAACCTATTTTCAAATAAATTATTTTAAATTAAACTATTTAAATCTACCTTTTTAAAATATTCAAATTAATTTTATTTTCCAAGCTATTTATTATTTAAACCATTTTAATACTCAAACTATTTTCTACTAAACTATTTTAAGTATTTAACTAATTTAAAATTATTTAAACTATTTTCTAAAAATTCAAACCGGTCAAAAAGTTGAAATGTTTATACTTAAATCTTGGTTTAAGTGTGAATTGGGTTAAAATGAAGTTATAACCTAAATTGAAATATGAAATGATTCTGGAAGCGAAACAAAAATATTGAGACGAAAATGATTTTTGAAATGAAATTGTATATTTTGACTAGGTATGATGGTTTCGAAATGGATTTGATTTTGAATCGAATATGATATTTTGATATCAAGTTTGAACTGTTTTTGAAATGTAAAAGTACCAACCGGTGTGTAAAACGACATTTGATTGTTAAAGAGATCGAGGCCAGATATGGGCGTACTCTCTATCGATATCGGAACCACGTTAACAACTGTGTACATGGAGTAATAATGCAGAACGTAGTGGTTGGATTTTTCGTACGTTTGCTGGATTGGAAGAAAGAGAATGATGATGGATTAGCCTGGCACATGTGCCAATTTGAAATTGAAAGGGAGTGCGGATTAAGGATCTTAAAGCTAATTTAACATTAGAGAGGTAGTGAATAGTGTTTAATGGATTCTATGACTTATATGTGCTAAATTAAAATTATAACACAAATAAATACAGAACTTAATCATAGAACAGTCACAGAATCAAACGCAGATGCAGAAAGTAAATAAAAAGCAGTAAACGGAAAGAACACACCTGATTTTATACTGGTTCAGAGTTACCCTACATCCAGTTCTGCACCAAGGAAAACACCTCATACATATTTTTATTGTACCAATGTCTTGGTTACAATCAAAAGTTTCTAAAGGCCTTGAGGTACCCTCCAGTCTACGATTTTGGGCAAACTCTCTTGATTTACAAGACACAAGATCACCCAATTGATTTCCAGGTAGAACCACACCTTATAGAGAGACACGATAAACTTTTGATTATAAATTGATCCTATAACTCTGAATAGCACTTTGATCTTTGAGAAAAAGCAGAGAATCAAACAAGAATGCGATTCTAATTTGATTCACTTGAGAATTCGGTAAAATTTCGGCATGATCTTAAAAGTATGAAAATTTTAGAATATGGATTTGCTGAGAAGAAGGAGTGAAGAAAAGAAGAAAATAGTTAGTTAAAAAATTCGTTTGTGAAGGCTATTTATAGACCAGTAACAGTCATAACCATTTGTGGAGCAATTTAAACGAATAGACACTTCTTCTGAAAATTGAAACTTTTGAATTTAACGGCCTCCATATTGACATGGAGTATCCCATGATGTCGACATCCCGTAGTAAAAACAATGTAAAATTTGTTTTGAAATTGGTATTGAAAGGAAAACAAGATGAAATGATTTTGAAATAAAATAAACTAATTTTCCTATGTTTTAAAATAAAGAAGAGTAGAAAAATATATTTTTAGAATGTATATATAAATTTGATTTTAAATCTCAAGTATATATATATTATGAAGAATATTTAAAAATCAGAAGATAATTTTAAAAACAAACGAAGTTTAAAACAAGATTTTAACAAAAACAAAGAATATTTTAAGGCTAAAAGATCTTTTTTTAAAATTATTTGAAAAGATAATCTTTAAAGCTAAAACATTTTGAAAAGCAGTTTTGAAAATCATTTTGAAAAACCATTTTGAAGTAGTTCTACAAGCTTCTTCCTGTAGAATATTTCATCACATCAGAACTCGAGAACTTGTACAAAACCAAAATGTTCGTGGGTTTGTAAGCCACTTGTCATAGGTTTGTAAGTTACTTGTTATAGGTTTGTAAGCCACTAAGAAGATAGAAATGGGTTCCATCCCAAATGAAATTCGTAATGAAGATTTCCATGCTATTATGAAGTTTTAAAAAAACTATACACTTATCTTGAAATCTTAACCTTGATACTCATAAGTCTTCAAACTTGATTTCTTCATTCTTGGTCTTTATACTATACAGTCTTCCATAATCACTACATGTCTTGTATATATCCTGCATAATAACATTCATATATATCTAGACAATAGTGTTAGTATATAAGTTATAATAAAATAAGTTACAAAGGTTGTTGTCTCCAAAATCAATTTAAAAAAAAAATTGAAATTTTTATAATTTTTTTAGTTTTGGATTTTGAATTTTTGTTTTTGTATTTTTAAATGTGCATGAATGCAACTAAATGAATGCAACAATTTAATTATAAAATAGCTCCTAACCCAAAATTGGATAATCATACTTTGTCTTAAATCAACAAGATAGTTCTCAGCCACGTAACAGACGGGATTTATCGGTGCACCACGAATCATTGTAGCAATGCAGCCGAAGTTTTGAGTACCTTCAAAGAAATAATCAGTATAATATTTATGAATCATCGTAATATTTATAACTGATTATTGCTCTGCCGTAGCCTAGACACCAAGAAAATAAATTGTTCAAAGAAGACAAATTGTCAATATACAATTAAGTGTTATTGAATCTAACCTTATTATTAACAAATTCTAAGATGAAATGCAAAACAGAAATTAAACGTGTATTAACAATGCAACTAAACACGGATTTTTGTTTTTGCTTTTGAAACTTTTTTACGTATAAGTGCAAATGCAAGCAATCGATAATGCAAAGCAAATAAAAACAAGGGCACGGAGCGTGCAGAATTAGTAGCAACTTTTTTTCTATTTAGCCGCGATTTTTTCTATACAAGCAAGCAAAGAAATTTATTTTTGGCAATCACTTCTACTACCTACAACCTTAAAATAAAAACAAGATATATATAGTTTTTTTTCAAGAAAGAAAGTAAGAAAAATGTGAAACCAAAACAACTTTTTTACGGAAACTAAAAACAAATGAATTTAACCCAAATGACCTTTTTTTTATTTTTATTTTTTTAAGAACAAAGAAATGAAGACTTAAAATAAACAAAAGAACTTTAAAAGGAACAAATGAATTTAAAGAAACAAAAAGATAAGAAAAGGAAAAAAATGAAAACAAACCCAAGCCTGGCCCAACTCAAAGGAGAACTATTTCACTTTTTTACTAAACCAATTTGCAATTTCAAATGATGATTGACAAATTATTTTCCTCAATATCCAGAAATTAAGATTTTCCAAATCATTTTGCAATTCCAAAACCAAATCAAAAACATTAAATTGCGGTCTTGATTTGTTCTGTGGGGTGTTCGAATAATTCGGACGAAATTTAAGGTGCTGCGCTTTTGTCTGGGGTTGATTTAGGATTAGAGGCGATGGCGGTGGCAGTTGTACACTGGGTGGAGAAAGTAGATAGGTTGTATGTAGAGATGAACTGTAGTCATCAGAAAGCTCGAAGTGTTTGTGGGTGAGGTGGTAAAGACGGTGCACTGTTGTAGGTTGTTCTGTGGTATGAGTTGGTATGAGTTGGCAAAGTCCTACAAAATAATATAGAAATTTCCAAGTAAATTTTTACAAATTAATATATGCGAAAAATGACCATTTGCGCTTATATGAAGATGAATATACGATGATTTGAAAATAATTTGAATTTTGGTTTAAACGTATTAAAACACCCTACATGATCATTTATTCAATTAAATTCGATAAAATATTGAAGTAAAAAATATGCATATTTACGTGCACATCACTATATATATACCAAAAACATACTTTTAAAAAATACTTATACTATACTTAAAAACCTTAATTTAAAAACCCTGTTTTGTAATTTAAAACCATTACTTTAGAAATCCACAAATGATTTTCAAAAATATATTTAAACCTTGTTATTTTCTAATAATAAGTACGCTTATAGTACTTATTATAAATACGAAGAAGCCTTATGATGTCTTATAAAGTTTTTTAAAATCGTCAATCATAATGATTTCAAAGTGCATCCATGGCGACTCTTTCGCTTCAACATTCCGAACTTCCAATTCCAATTTCCTCAAATGTCCAAACCAATTCCTTTATGTTAAACGCACCAAAACATGTGTAGCCAATCATACATACATACATACATACATACATACATACATACATACATACATATATCCACAATATATCATAATTTTTCCAATTTAAAATATGTCAAATATCAGGGATTTCAAAGAATATTTATAACAATTATATCGGTTTAAACAGTTATAACGTACTATCACTTTTTACAAAGCAATATCAAACATGTAAATAGTAGGTCTTAGCTACGATACATGTTATAGATGATCAAAAAAGAGATTGTACGCCATAATAACGTTTTCACTTGTTCTACAAAACCAGGCAAGGTCAAAAAAGTAATAGCTTGTATTGTTCGTTATATAGTTTATATTTTAATACAAAAATTATATACACAATAATTGTACAATCAATTGGTGAATAAACTCATCTAAGCTCCAGCTAATGCTTTTACATCTCCAAGTAGTCTTAAATCGAACGCCGTTCGATTTTGACTAAAATTCCTACTAGCTTCAAACTTGATGAATCCAACTCCAATGAGTAGATAACCCCAATACGAACACAAGGTGAAAATAACGCCTCAATTGGACCTCGTATGAACAAGATATGGAATTTATAAGAATTTGAATTTAATCTTTTATTAAATACATTAATTAACACACTAATTATCACTTACCACTAATCCCCTTCCTTATCATCTTCTTTTCCTCATGCACGCTATATCACTATCAATGTCTTGCATAATTCCAGTGACAAGGAGAATCCTTCAACGATTCTATGAACCGACCTCGCCAATCACCCTCTCTCCTCGAACACAATTTACTGGACCATCCACCCAACACCGACCCCCTTAATTAATTTTCGATAGCCCGTGCCCTAATCTCGATTTGGCCATGTCGCAGATCACCATCCTCCACCATTCATTTCCAAAACACCACTGGACACGTCCTCGCCGCACCTTGAGTTCATTCACATCACCGATTTCAACTCCGGTGCCTTCAATTATTTCACAACCTGTTCATTGCTAAATCACATAGTGAATTGTTGTGATTATCTGTAGTTACCTGCACCACTTGTCCTGCCATGAATCAAATCCCTCATGACATAAATCCATCGCCAATGACACCTTCGTCAATCGCTGCCTAAACCTCCCTCAATGTAAAACCCTTGTTTGACTGCCACTATGATGTTCCCGGACGAATTCAATCACACCTAATATTAAACACACCATCACGAAGCCCTCTCCTTTATAAAGCTAACGGATCTATAATCACTCATTTTCGTCATTCTTATCTCCCGAAATAATTCAGGGAAGAAAGTGGTTACTAATTTTTGTTCATAGAAAATAAAAAAGAGAAGGTAGAGGGAGATAAGTGATTGAGAAAATATCTAAGTAGATATATTTATAAACAAATATATATAATATTAAAATCTGTTGATTTAAATGCTACATGTTTCGAGCACGCGTGACCATACAGCATGTCCAATCGTCGGAAACTGATCAGCATGTGACAATTCATTACTCCGGATGCAATCGCATTAGTTTCGTCAAACTGAGACAGTGCCATGGAATGATAATTTCACCGCTAATTAAAACGAATTTTTATTAAATCGATTTTAGTCGCTTTTAATTCTAAATTATAAACTTTCCATTATCATTCTTATTTAAAAAGAATTTAAATAAGCTTTCGAAATAATTTTTATTCTCTTTTAATCCAAGATCAATATTTAAATAATTCCAATATTTAATAATAACCTGTTCAAAAATCCGGGTCATTACAATAAAAAAAATTTGTTTGTGTGGTATAAGACATCTAGGTATATTTTTTACACTAATGGGCTATGTCAAATATCTTATCCAGATCAATTATTTAATGTATGATCCATTATAAGTGAAATCTTGTTTTCCTTAATTAATTGAATCCATTTAATTAGTTCCTAACCACATATTGTAACATCATCCATTTTGAGGTCCGAAATTAACTGCTACAGATGCTGCAGTCATTAGTAGTATTAATTTTCGGTGACAAAATGCAGTTATGTTAATGGTATCCATAATATTAGAAGTACAATAATATTAAATATTTCAAACATAATTTAAAAACAACTTTTCTAATTACATTTTAAATCAGTATTTCATATTTAGTACATAATCCCAAAAGGTTGCCTAGGTTCGAATAAAATATAATTGTTAACAAATATGCCAAGAGAGACATATGAAGATGCCCCATTAGATGATCAGAGTTACTAGATAGACGGTTATAACATTTACCATTACATACAACATTCAACCATTGCGGAATAGATAAAAAGATAATCTCGTTCATGGCTAGATTTGCCTCCTGCACGTCTTCAGAAGCTTTGTTCACCAAAACCTACTTATCCTGAAAACCCAAATTCTCAATCCTCTCAAATTAAATTTTAAGCACTCAAGAGTTTAAGGAGAAAACTTAAACTTCGAGTCAGACAAAAGCCTGGAGCGAATAATAATATGACATCTCGATTTATTGATACTAAGTGCGACCATGCCGCATAGCGGAATGAGTTTCCCCTTACTAACATCCTTTAAAACCCAATCCTTTGCAATCAAAATCCTACAACCAAACTGGTTATGATAAATAATATAACAATATCATGTATGCAACAATATAAGTATTCTGTAAACCATCTGTCCCAACATCATAATTTTATCAGGTTGACTATAAATCGATGGCTGATTCGGACCTACCGGACATAATAAATGTTCTTACTTACTGTAGAGGAAAGCAAGACGGTATGTCCGTAACTTACTACTTTTAGGGTCAACAAATCTTAATAGTTTTGCGGGCTCACCAATAACTTATCTCTACTCTGTGTATTACTTTTTGTGTGTAATCTACTTTTAGTCCAACGATGAAAAAGTCCTACATAAAGCAATTTTGAACTTATATTAGCTATGGGCTACAAGCTAAACTATAGAGCATGACCATACACTAGTCCCATCTTTTTTTCTAACTCCGAGTTATTCTCTTAGTAAATTTTTAGGTAACTACCATATCCATATTTCCTTGAAAACAAAAGCTTTGTAAATGATTTAACCCTTGAAATCATAGTTGAAACAAGAAAACATTGGTCCTTTACATGATCCAAAATACTTATGCTATGATATAAGCTTTATAAAACACTATTGATGAATCTCGAAATCATTAGGGTCTTTAACCCTCTCAAAACTTAGGTTACAAGGCCAAAATTATGCAAAACCTTTACAACTATAAAACTCGGCATCGTCATCGCATTAAAGATCTTCGCCCACTCAAAAGCATATCAAAGTTTATTATTTGAAAATATATGGGGATGATGTCAAAGTCATAACTTCATAAATCATAGTGTTAAACTATAAAAATTGAACTTCGGCGACTCTCAGAAACATTGGCATCAATACCTCGTCGAGGGTATAATATTTAATAGATGCAACATCAATATCTATGATGTCGGCATGTTTCAAAAACAATCCATTTCATGACAAACTCATTGACACCATGGAGCATTACTTTGTTCCACATCGGTGACACGGGGATGCGGTGAGATTGGCTTGACGTTGCCTATATCGACATGGCAAAGTTGTAAATATTTGGAAAACTGCAAAATTACTATAAAAATTGTTTTCTTTTCACCAAACCTCTTTGATTTGTCAAAATATTATTAGCTATCAAAACTTTATCTAATTCTTTATGGAGGAAAACCACCGCATGCCATAATTTTAATTTATAAATTTTACAATTTAACCCTTATTATAGACATTTTACTTAAAACAATAAGCCCTTTAGACTTAAACAATTTATTTATCATTCCTAAACGCTTAGGATAAATCCACAAAAATTAACACAATTCAAGTTAATCATACTCTTCGACATATAAAAATTTCAGGGCCAAGACCTTATTTTTATTATTTTAAATAACTAAAACTCGAAATTCACCTATTTCTCCTCTTAGAAAATTCATATAAAATCCATTCTTCTTTGAAAAATTATGAAATTAAAAATCCACTTGTAAAATGATATTTCTAACATCAAATCAAAATCACAACTCACTTGTTGTCATATGACAAGGTTTTTCAACTCAAAACATATCACAAAATTTCATATTTAAGTTCTAAAAATCACCAACAAGCATTCAATCACTCGAACTACTAAAACATGGCATACCATTTGCAAAAGAAACCTATTTACATTTAAAACTGAAATGTAATAGAAAATGTATATTCATTATTCACCTTGATTTGGATGAGCAAGATGAGATTTTGTGTAGACTTGATTTCTTTTAGCTTTGTTCCTTATTCCTTTAGTTTACTTCTTGTTTTCTCGTTGTTATGGATGGCCTCTTTGTATTTTGATCTGTCTGTGTGTAAATGAATGAAGGAAATGATAATAAAAGGATTTAAAGGGAAGAATGAAGGCTATTTCCATTTTTCCCTTAACATTTTCCTCCTTCTTATCCTAACCTTTTATTTCTCTAATTGGTTCATTAACTAAGGAACGATTCAAAATAATTACCAAATCTCAATTTCCTTATCCCATTACATTATTTATTTTAATTTTTATAATGTAATGTTTTAAATAATGTTAGTCAAAATTAGGTTTATTATAGACTCCACTCTTTAAAGAATTTCGTTATCAAAATTATGATAAGGTGCATACATCGATCAAACATAAAGGTAAAACATACCATAGAAAAAGTCAGGATAAGTGTCTCTAATCCTGCTATCTATTTTCCAAGTACAATCTATCTCCTCATCACTCAACTGGACCTTTACTAATCTGACGCCTTGTTCCTTAGTTTTTTCTCATCCTTACCCACTATACGAATTGGCTGTCTAACTATGGTCATGTCTGGTTCCAAAACTAAGTCTTCTAATGCAATCGGAGTAATAGTAGTCTCTGGATCTATAACACACCTCCTTAGATGAGAATATGGAAAACATTGTAGACTCCTACCAAACTATTCGGTAACTCTATCCTATAAGAAAGTATTTCAGTTCTTTCTATAATAGAAAATGGTCCAACAAAACTCGATGCCAATTTCCTGACTTTCCAAATCTCATTACACCCTTCATCTGTGATACCTTGACGAAAACACAATCTCCGATTGAGAACTCTAATCTTCTCGTCTCTTATCTGAATAACTTTTCTGCCTTGACTAAGCTTCCTTCTTCCTAGCCTGAATTAACTCAATCTTTTCTACGGCTTCTCTTACTAAATCTGGACCAAGAAATAATTTATCTTCGGTCTCTAACCAACATACGAGAGATTTGCTTGGCCTTCCATACAAAGCTTCAAACGGTGTCATTCCTATACTATTATAATAGCTATTGTTATGTGAAAACTCGATTATGTGTAGCTGGTCTTCCCACGATCCCCCTAAGTCTAGCACACAAGCTCTTAACAAATCATCTAAGACTTTGTTAACTCTTTCGTTTGCCCATCTATCTATGGATGGTAAGTGGTACTCATCTTGAACTTGGTACTAAAACCTTCCTATAGGCTCTTTCAGAACTCACTAGTGAATAAAGAATCTCTGTCACTTACTATGCTACTAGGAATCCCACATAGCCTAACTACATTCTTCATAAATGACTTAGCTAAGACTGTTGTCATTCTAGTCGACTTAATGGGTATAAAGTGCGCACTCTTAGTCAATCTATGCACTATAACCTAGATACTTTCATTTCCTTTATTCAACCTCGACAACCCATCTATAAATACATAGATATAGAACTCCTATTCCAAACTAGAATATCTAAAGACTGAAGCAATCCACTTGGCTTCTGATGTTCGGCTTTTACCTTGTGACGGTTAAAACACTACTTTACCCATAAGCCTACATCCTTCTTTATACCTTCCTAGAAGAAACTTCTTTTTATATCATGATACATCTTAGTTCCTCCCGGATGAATGGTGTACTTTAATCGATAACACTCCTTAAGAACTTTCTTCCTTATTTCAGTTAACCTTCCTTTCTTTCTCAACTATCCATTTTGGTCAAGACTGAAATCTTTTAAATCATCAATTTCGGTTCCACTTTTTAACCTTCTGATCCGTTCAACTAGTAATGGATCATCTTCTTGCTTAGAAGTAATCCTTTCGATCATCACCGGTCAAACTTCCAAACATGTCAACATGGCAGTTTCTTGACTTGAACTTTCCGTAGATCTTAACTGTACACCGCATGTAGTCAAAGCTTTCAAATATTTCTACTCAGTTATCATTGCTAACACTACACTTTGATACTTTCTACTGAGTGCGTATGCCACTTGTTTCCTTTTCCTAATGTGTACTCAATCCTAAATTCATAGATAGCAATAAACTCTAACCTTCTCAACTGTCTCATATTCAACTCCTTCTGAGAGAATAAATATTTTAACGATTTGTAAATAACTCGAATTTCTCTCCAAAAAGGTAATGTCTCCACACCTTCAATGAAAAAACTACTGCAGCTAACTCTAAATCACACATCGGATATCTTACCTCATGCGGTTTGAGCTATCGAGAAGTATATGCAATTACTTTACCCCTCTTCATTAACATAGCTCCTAATATAGTTCCACATGCATCCGTACGCACTACTAAATCTTGATTCCCATTTGAATCAAGTAACAACGGTGCATTGGTCAATAAATGTTTCATCCTTTGGAATGCCTCCTCACATTAATTGATCCAAACATACTCTACTTTTTTCTTTGTTAGATTAGTCATTAGTGCTGCTATCCACGAGAAATCTTAATAAATCTCTGGTAATAGCTAGCTAGTCAAAGAAAAATCTTTACCTCGGTTACTGTCTCGGGTCTTTTCTAATTATTAACTGCTTCTGTCTTAGCTGGATCTACTGACAACCTTTTTCTAAGACTACATGACTAAGAAACTTCACCTTCTTCTTCCAAAAATGAAATTTTTAAAACTTTGCCTTTAACTGATGATGTCTCAGTGTTTCAAGCATCATCCTTAGGTGAACTTCGTGATCTCTTTCATTTTTCAAATTTATCAAAATATCGTTTATGAACACCAATACGAATTTATCCAAATGCTCTTGAAAGATCTGATTCGTGCATTAGTCAACCAGAATGACTTTACCAACCACTCATACGATCCATACCTGGTTCTAAATCCATCAAAGGAATACTATCCTCCACCACTCTTAGCTGATGGAACCCTGTTTCCAAATCCATTTAGGATAATAGTTTGGCTCCACTCAACTGATCAAATAAATTGTCAATCCTTGGCAATGGATATCGATTCTTAATCGTCTTCTCATTTAACTTACGATAATCAATACACAACCTTAATGATGCATCTAGTTTCTTAACAAACACCGTGGCTGCTCCCTAAGGCGAATTGCTTGGTCTGATAAAAAAGTTCACTTCCAAATCCACCAATTATAGCTTTAACTCCTTCATATTAGTAGGCATCATCCTACTTGGCAGTCTACTAACAGATTCAGCTCTTCGTACATGATCTATCCAAAATTCAATAGCTCATTTTACCGGTAGTCCTGTTACCGGTTCAAAGATGTATAAGAATTCTCTAACAACAAAAACTCGATTCAACTCATCTTCCTCCTCCATTACACCAAACAAAGCAAAAATATCAAACTCGGGTTTTCTATAGAATATTTAACTCGATCACTACTACTAGGGTGTCTTAGTGATATTTTCCTATCGTGGCAAAATATCCTAGCGTCATACTTACTTAACCAGTCAATAGACAAAATAATTTTGAAGCCTACGAAATCAAACACATGCAAAGTGCAATAAAATATGTAGCTTAACAAATTAAACTCTAACTGGTCACATCTCATCCCAAGAGTTGCATACCCATATTTGGATTCACAACCCTTAAGGATGTAACTAGGTATGAGGGTTCTATCTTAAGCTTATCTACCAAACAATGAGGTATGAAAGAATGTGATGCACCAGTATCAAATAGAACTCTAACAGGCATGCCATGAATTAAAAGCATACCTCCCCTCACAGTCTTTCCTATCTCCTTAGTTGTTGGTCTCGAGGTAGTTGGTTCCAATGCAAGCACCTTGCCATTCTTAGCTTTAGATGGTTCCTTGCACTAGTTCTTATAATGAAAAATCTGATCGTAGTTGAAGCGCTTAATATTCTTCTTTACCATCACCTTCTTTCCATCTCCAGAACGTCATCCATTTATGAAATGCCCTTTCTTATCACACTTATAGAAAATAATCTCATATTTTCCTTTCTTGGCAGCTCCACTCTTCTGAGCTCCTTTCTTGTGGAAACACTTCCTCTTCTGACTCTGCCGACCTTGAGCCTCCACTACTTTCTTATTACCAAAGAAAGCAAGCATCTCTTCATTCCTTAAAGCCATCTCAACAACTACATCACAAGGATCTTGAGGTGTGGCAAAGTTGTCATAGCAAGCATAGGTCTTAGTCCCTAAATGAACTACTCATTCCTTTTAATTACTATATCAACTGTAGCATAACCTTACCTCAGTAACTCCTTGAATCTCTTAGCATACTCCAACATAGTCATATCTACCTGCACCAACTCAGCAAGCTTTTTCAACATGGTAGACTTAGTAATTTTCGATATAAATCTTTCCTCGAACCTTCTCCTGAATTTTGCCCAAGTGAATGTTTCTTCAGCTACACCAATCGTTACATTGTTCCATCGGAACAATGTTGACCCTTGTAGTTTTCTGTATGATAACCTCTTTTTTTCTCATCATTCAGTCCAAAATCAATGAAAATCCTCTTGTAATGAAGCAACCAATTCACTCTTCAATTGCATCTTCAGGTCCAACAAATGGTTTTCCTCCAAGCCTTGCATAGTCATGCTCAGCTTGGCATTGTTGTTAATAACCGTAGCTTTCTAATTCACTCCTCTAGCATTTCCACTTACAAGTCTAGCAGCAGCTCCTGGTTGCATCATTTTGACAAAGAACTAATACATAGCTCCCATATCAACATACGGTTTTCCACCACCTTCATTAGAAGCTTGTGCCCGACTTAAATTCCTTCAAGTATTAGGTCTAAAGTTTCTATTGTTGTGTTGGCTTCCTTTACCGAGATTCACTCTTTCATTTCATGTCTCCATATCTTACTTTCATTTTAAATCTGCATTCGAACATTAGTAAGACATGGAAGAACGGTCTAAGAGAGATGGGAGAATAAAGATAACGTGCATACTTATATATAGCAACTACAATATGTTACTATAGCGTTATCCCATACCCTAATATTATTCTCTGATTCATTTGGACTATGTTTTAAAAATCATTTTAGGTTTAAATTTCTTTTAAGTTTTATGTAAACCTATGCTCTGATGCCAAGTTGTAACATCCCATATTTTGAGGCCTAAAATTAAACGCTACAGATGTTGTAGTCATCTATAGTATTAATTTCTGGTGAAAAAACATGGCTATGTTAACGATATCCATTATATCAAAAGCACAAGAATATGAAATATTTCAAACATAATTTCAAAACAACTTTTCTAATTACATTTTAAATCAGTATTTCATATTTAGTACAAAATTCCATAAAGTTGTCTAGGTTGGGATAAAATATAATTATTAACAAATACGCCAAGAGCGACATATGAAAATGCCCCATTAGATGATCAGAGTTACTAAATAGACAGTTATAATATCTACCATGACATACAACATTCAATCACTTTAGAATGGATAAACAATAATCTCCTTCATGGCTTGATTTGCATCCTACACGTCTTCGGGAGCTTTTTTCGCCAAAACATACTAATTGTGAAAATTTAACTCTCAAACTACTTAAATTAAAATTTTAGACCTGAGAGTTTAAGGTGAAAACATAAACTTTGAGTCAAACAAAAGGCCTGTTTTGGATAATAATATGACATCTTAATTTATTGATACTAGGTGAGACCACATTGCTAAGTGGAATGGGTTTCCTTTCACTAATATCTTTAAAAAGACTATCTTTTGTAATCAAAATCCTGCAACCAAACTAGTTATAATAAACAATGTAAAAACAACATGTATGCATACAATATAGGTAGTCAGTGGACTATTTGTCCCAACATCATAGTTTTATCAAGATGATTATAAACCTATGGCTTACTCAGGCCTACCAGACATAATAAATGTTCTAACTAACTGTTAGAGGAAAACTGGATTGTCTATCCATAACTTATTTATCTAAGGCCAACTGATCCTAATGGGTTTACGGGCTCACTAATAACCCATCTCTACTCTGTGTATTCCTTTCTACGTGTAACCAAATTTTAGTTTTACCCATAATAAAGCCCTACACACTGGAATTTGAGACTTATATTAGCTTGGGGCTACTAGCTAAAGTATGGGATGCGATCCTACACCAGTCCCATCTGGTTTTCTAAATTATTAGTCATTCTCTTAGTAAAATTCATGGTTAACTACCCTATCCATATTTCCTTGAAAACAAAAATCTTTGTAAATGATTTAACCTTTAAAATCATACTTAAAACAAGGAAAAAATTACTCCTTACTTTACCCAAAATACTTATGACATGATATATGCTTTATAAAACACTATTGGTAAAACTCAAAATCATTAGGGTCTTTGACCCTCTCAAAACTTAGGCTACAAGGCCAAAAATATGTAAAACCTTTACAAATACAAAACTTAGCGACGTCATCACCTTTAAAGATCTTTGCCCACTCAAAAGCATATCAACGTCTTTTATTTGAAAATATATGGGGATGATGTCAAAGTCATAAATTCATAAGTCATAGTGCTAAACTATAAAAATTGAACTTTAACAACTCATAAACATTAGCATCAATGCCTCGTTAGGCTATAGATTTAACAGATGTGGCATTGATATCTGTGATGTCGACATGGTTAAAAACATTATAGGTTAAAGTCGATGACTAGTTAAACATGGCAGGGCTAAGCTCGATGACAAGTTAAAAGGCGATACGTGTTAGGCTTGATGACAAGTTAAATGTGGCATAGAGTAGGCCCGATGGCCATCTGGGTAGGCCAGGAAAAAACATTAAGAAGTGTATGTGATATCATGCTTCTTAATAAAATTGCGGCATGCATATGCCTCGACTTGCCCATATCGAAAATCCCTCTCCACCTTTTTAACCTTGACGAGGTTCCAACCTATCCGCTTCATGTCAAACTCATTAACATCATGCGTCATTGCTTTATTTCGTGTCGATGACACTAGGATGCGATGAGATGGGCTCGACATAGCCAATATCGACATAAAAAAGTTGTTAATACTGGAAAACTGCAAAATTAATATAAAAAGTGTTTTCTTTTCACCAAACCTCTTTAATTTGTCAAAACCTTGTTAGTTATCAAAACCTTATCAAATCCTTTACTGGGAAAAAACTACCACATGCCATAATTTTAAATGCTGAATATTTTTAAAATTTAACCCTTATTGTAAACATTTTACGTAAACAAATAAGCCATTTAGACTTAAATTTTTTATTTTTTATTCTTAAACACTTAGGAAAATTCCTGCAAATCAAAATACATCAAGCTATTCATACTCTTCGACATATAAAAATTTCAGGGCCAAAAACTTATTTTAATTATTTTAAATAATTAAAACATGAAATTCACCCATTTCTCCTCTTATAAAATTCATATAAAATTCATACTTGCTTGAAAAATTATGAAATTAAAAAGCAACTTCTAAAATGATATTTCAAACATCGTATCAATCGTAATTCATTAGGTGCCATATGATAAGGTTTTCAACTTAAACATATCACAAAATTTCATATTTAAATTATAAAAATTACCAATAAGCGTATAATCACTCAAACTACTAAAACTTAGCATAATACTTGGAAAAGAAATGGATTTACACTTAAAACCGAAACATAATAAAAAACATGAGATGTATATTCATTATTTTGATTTGGATGAGAAAGACGAGATTTGGTGTAGACTTGATTTCTTTTAGCTTTGATTCCTTATTCTTTTAGTTTCCTTCTTGTTTTTCCTTTGCTATGGCAAGGCTCTTTGTATGTTTAGTTTGTATATGTGTAAATGAATGAAGGAAATGACAATAGGTGGGTTTAAGGGAAGGAATGAAGGCTATTGCCATTTTGCCTATATCATTTTCCTCCTTCTTATCCTAATCTTTTATTTCATTAATTGGTTTGTTAAATAACCCACAGCCTAAAATTAATTACCAAATCTCAATTTCCTTATCCCATTACATTATTTTATTTTATTTATCTAATTAAATATTCTAAATAACATTTGTCAAAATAAGGGTCGTTATATATATTTTGGCCTATCTTATTTTAAAAGAATTTTTAAAAGAATTTTTTACAGATATTTTATTATTTGCACCAAATATTGACACAACACCCCAAAGTTGATTAAATCCAAATTAAATAGCGGTAGAAGTAAAGAAAATCAAAAGAAAGAAGATGAAATATGCAATTATTATAGTGGTTCGGCAAATCCTCTAGCCTACGTCCACTTAATTCTTTTTCATTTATGTTTTATCTCTTCCTCTCTTAGAAACTCTAGGAAATTCAAGATCTACTAGATTGTTGTCGGATTCTAATTGTAACTTATGTATTTTATTGATCAAATTTAGGGCCTCTCATTAATAAATTAGTTAACATACCGATTATATTCAATTCTCCATAATAATAATTTATAACTTTTATTAATTATTTCAATAAATTATGAGTGCTCTCCTTCATGAGAGGATTGCTCATTTTACTCCAAATAAACTATTTCAATAAATTATTTTCGATGAAAACTGTAGGTTGCAATTGTGTGACTCCTGGATACGGATTCAACCCTTAGTAACATCTAAACAATTTAAATATGAAAGATAATACAGACATTGCTGAAGCGTGGTCGTGGATGCTAGTTCAATTGCTTGTAGATTATTTTGGTGAAATCCAATTCTTATCTTTTAAAGTGATACCCCTATGCAACGATAAATTATGCACATTTTCTTTTTGTCATTACTATGTCACGTATATATATAGCTTCGATAAAGGTCATAACTCTATTGATATCCTAGTTAATTTCAAAGTCTAACATTAATGTAAATGGTTCAGTCCAATAACAATTATCGACCAACCAATTTTCTTTGGCTAAAGTCTTTTGTTTTATGTTGACTAACGATTACGATGATACTAACCTTGTATTCGAAGGAGTCAAATCATCTCATGAGTAGTGTTTCACTTCAAAAGGTTCAACTATACCTTATTAAGTCCTTAATATGAGCAATATTGTCATATGATTGACCATAATCAAAGTATGGCATAGACAATTAAGATTCACATTATCTCAAGTTAAAGACTAGTACACATCATTATGTGAGATCTTCTATTTAAATTTTAACCTATGGAAGACATTCTGGAAGTTAATCTACAGTTATTACAAACAATGACAGGTACGTACCCCTTGGTGCCTCTAATAGTCATTGGAAGTTCAACATCCATCACATAGAGAGCAATTCGTATAACAATCTTTATGGATATATCGATATTCTCAATACACCTTAACTAGGAATATATAAATAGGTATTTGTTTTATATAATTGAATAAACATGGTTACAAACACATTCGTAACTATAATCGGTTAAATACTTTTCCTAAGGACTTTCTGATTGTACAAGTTTATGTATTTAAAACACTATTTATATCCCAATATAACAATATATACAATAGAATATATGTAATACCCCATTATTTTTAATATCGAAAATCAATTTCAAATGCCATAAAATACGCTACAACTAATTTCCAATATTTAAAACAATGGATCATTAATATTATAATTTAAAATTTTCAAAACTACAAAATTAAAGAAAACCTCATAGTAAATCAAACATCAATATAAATATACATCGGCTTGATAGTATAATTATCTTACAACATCATCGTAATAATTTACATGTTAATACATCAATTATCATTATCTTGTTAACAATTAAACAATGATATAAAAGAATATAACAATAGCAATGCATGACATAGTCTGCATCCACATTTCATTCTCTCTTCTGCTTCTACTGCAACTTCACACTTTTACAGATATATGAAATAGAATAGAAAAATGTCTAAACTATTAGATAGCGCTAGGCTCGATAGCTGTTGCACAGGAATAAAGTGTCTACATACCCCTTTTGGGTTCAACCCTATGTGGTTCTATTATCTCATCTTCTCTTGCATCCAAATAGCTATTAGCACATAAAAATCATAACATTCATGCAACCCGTTGCAACTAGTGTAATCAATGCAAGCAAGAAACACTACTTCTACTAAACCACTCCAATCAATCATCATAAATATGGGGTAGCAATAATAATAGGACACCTAGCCATTAAATATTATAAATATTTGACAACACACAATGTCAACTCCAAATATCGAATAAACTAATCACAACATATATACTCACATATACTAATTATCAACTATTAGTAACACACCATCAATGTAATTATAAACCGATAAATGTGTACTTAACACCTATGTTACTAACACAAACATCAATACAATAAACCCATAATTAACTACACAATGTGGTTGTAACGACTTGGAATTTCGAACACTTCGTATATCTAAAATATTTGAATCTTGAATTTAATGTGAATAAATGTGATTTTTTAACCCTTTTAACCCCTTTTAAATACTAACTAATAATAAGATTTTTTTTGAAATTCGTTTACATAAATAAATAGTTCGAAGAAATATCGATAATGTGACCAAATTTCGTTTTATAAATAAACAACTTTTTGCCATATAAAGTCATTCGACCTATTTGGCACTTTAGTAACATAGGAACACATAAATAAAAAATCAAAAACACTTAAGTTAATAGCAATATAATAAAGTTAAAAGAGTTTAATTAAAGAGACAAAGATCCTTGATTTAAGGCATGGATGGTGGAGAGAATCAAGGCATGTCTCATAGCATGTTCCAAGAAGCACGTGCTTGCATTGGAATGTGGGTGGAAGTTGGGTTGCGGCCAGTATAAAAAGAGGATGGGGAGGCTAATATTTTAACTCTCTAAACACACTTCATTTATCTCATAAAATATATTTCCTTAGCTTGGAAAAAATGGTGTATTCATCTCCTTATCTTTTCAAATATAATTCTAGAAAACATATCAAAACAACTCGAATTCTCTCCATACTGTAAAATAGTTCTTATATCAACTAGAAAACTTGTATTAGCATCTAAAAAGTTAAGAAATGATGGAGCAAACGGGAGAACTACCCCATACCATGACCATCAAGTGGGTTTCTAGTCAAGGCCATGAGCTAGGGTGATGGTAGGAAGTGTTTCGGAGTGCTTGTAAGGTGGAGGTAGGAATTTGGATGTTTGTGCTTGTGTTTGGTTTGGAAATAGATGAGTTTACTAACCATTGAATGGATATAAATTATGATATAATGTTTGTGCAAAAATGTATATGTTTAAATGAAAAACAATGCAAGTTATAACTATTGAACCCCTCTTGCTTTTGAAAGAAATGGCAATATATATGTCATATAATATCTCTTATAACCCCTCTAAAACATGTACCATGGCCATGATTTGTTGTTTATATGTTTTATAATGTTGTATGCGATGTTAATGTGTGTTGTGAATGTTGGAATCAAAATGCTCACTATAAATTCACTTTGAAATCCCTTGTATTTAAAATATGTTAAATTGGTTAAAATGTGAATATACTATGAAATTATATATTTGAATGGTCTATATGCATGTTTTTGTGTATTTGAAATAAAGGAGTTGGTTTGAAAGTTGTGGAAATAATAGAACAAAGTTGTGAATGTAAGAAGTGAAAAAGTCATTATGAATGCACTTTGAAATTGCTCCTGTTGGGCGATTTTTAAGTTAACTTTGAAAGTCATCCTTAGAGGTTTATTTAAGGTTTAATAAGTAAAATATGAGTACTTAGTAATGTACAATATCAACTTTTAAAAATGTTTTAAATTAGTTAAACGAAATGGCAAAAGTTAGAGGGAAAATGCCGCTATATGAGCACTTTGTAAAAATACCCTATTTTCAGAAATTTTTATAAATTAATTAAAAGAAATTCTTAGGGGTTACTCTTCATGGTTTTTAAGTACTTTAATTGTAATAACTACTATAAAAAATTAGATCAAAAATCAATTGTTTGTGCGTTGAAAACTAGCTTAAAAGTTGTAGCAAAATCGTGTTAAAACAGACCCCGGACTTTAGATAGCATTTCTAAATTTGTAGAAACAATGTATAATGTTTATTCTTTTATTTTTCTATCTATTTCCAAATTTTTTATTTTTACATAATATTATATATAGATAATTATAATATATTTTAAGTAGTTTAAAAGTGTTTTAACATAATTATAATTATTTTAAAAGTATTGATGTGTGTGTGTGTGTGTGTATAAGTTTTTAAAAAGTAAGTTGAGTATTTTATAAATGAGTAAAGAAATTTTGGATTTTTAACTCCTAAGTTAAAATACATGGCCTTGAAAAATTAAAGTAAAAGTGGTTACCTTAATCAATAAGTGTGGATATACTATGTGTAACGACCGTGGCTTTCGACCCTCGAAAATCGACGATAATACATCCTCATGCCGTAAATCCAAGTGTCAGAAACCCCGATTGTTAGGGGAAAAAGAAAAAACGATAGAACAAAATCTCACACAAACGGAATGACATATATTATTTCATTATGTAATCTTTATGGTGGAAAAGTTTGAATACAACATCAGAGTCTAACCTATATTTATCCTGGACAGTTATAGACCCTCTGTCCTTACAAATGCCAAAACATAAAACAAATTCCATAGATGCAGCAGATAATAGAATACATCCATACGTAGATGAAGATCTCCAGCTCTCCTATGGATCTTCAAGCATCTTCAACTAAACCTAAAACTATTCGGATCTGATCCGAGTATTAAAAACACCCAGATCAGGCTTGATAAACCAATGTGAGAAACTCGAACCACAAACGTATGACGGAGTCATAGATGGGTAATAAACAAACTTTTGAAAAAATAGTATCTCGTAAGACCATACCACTCATAAATACAAAATTGATTTTACCTTACGATAACCAAAATACTTTATATGGAAAATTGCTTTGATATTGTTACTAATGACATCAATTTGAAAACACTTTAAAATAAATATATATACAAAGAAAATATCAATACCGGACTATGGTAATATATCCGGACTAGGTCAACGGAATATACTGGATGTCATAAATGATACTAAAAGGGGTAGCCGAAATGTTTGCAAATCATTACAGCTAGTTTGAGACTACAACCAAAACTGTAAAGCTTGTATTTGGAACTGGATTTCCAACATTATAGGGAACTAGTAGCCTTTTCCTTCGATCCATGCATAACAAACATAGTTCTCGCGGCGACTTTATCACTTGTCTCAAGCTATCCATTTGGAACTATACTTGCTACACTACTATAGTACAACGTATTTGCTCAGCGGCTTTACATGATCTTTGTTAGCCTTTAATACCTATCCATTTCATTATCTTAAGGCAATAGATGCCTTGTAGAAACAGATGTCTTTCATTGCTCATAACAGATAGCCTAAAATAAGTCATGTAGACCAAATAGTATCATGTATCATTCCTGTAATGTGAGGCTCGTGAGGCTACGCTTTACTTCTATAGAGCCACGCTTTATTTCACACAAAGACATGCTTTACCCTTCTCATAACAGGTTCCACTTTAAAGTCTACATTGTCTTTCCTTAATCACACAATGGAATTCTTATAAATGTATATCTCCTGAGCTCGTACGTCTCAAGAAAAGGTGTTAAGCTTAGAGGAGTTGCGTCCTCTGCCACCAAGCAAATAATACTTTGATATAGATTAATTAATATGATCAGAAATACACTGTCAAACACTCATCCATACAAGTTCGTTCTGGGATTGAAGAAAATCTAAGGCACTCCTGCTACCACAGCCATTTCTTTGGATATCACCCTATGATCAGTAGTGAGTAGTCCTTGCATTACAGAGATTTCAAAACATGATAGGACCACTGCTATAATAAATATCTCTGTATTAGAAGCGATTTAGAGAATGTCAACAAGCAATCTTCCCGCTACAAAGATCTTTGGGCTTCAATACAACGAAGATTTCAGAATGAAGACACCACTTCCATATAAATATAATATGGATAAACCCCTAGGACCCGTGACAACAATTCCTATATTGTAAAGATCTTTGGTCTTCAATAATCATCATCTTCAACATGTCTTCACTTTCGAATGTATTCATTGGTTCGAAGTAGTTTTCGGATAGGAATTATGAAAATTCAACCCCAGTTCGTCTGAACCAACCATCGATAAAAAGGCATTTAGGTATATAGGCGATTGTCAACATTCAAATAATTAACCCTTTTATTTAAATCAAATTTCTCTTAGAGATATATTCATTAAATAATTTCTTTATCTTTTTCAGAGTATATGGAATCATTAAGCCCCATTTATCAAATCCTTTGGTTAATTAAAACCCATTTTAATCTTGGAATAATTCAATATCATTTCACTTCTACTTAGGAATTTTTTTTTCCAAAATGATTTATTTAAATCTCATATTGGAAATCATTATTGAGTAAAAAGGATCATGGAAATTATACTAATACTCAATATTAATCATCTTTTAAATTCACACGGATAGTACGGATTCCCTCCTTGAAAAATACAAAGTATAAGAAGATCATTTATATGCAATCCAAGTTGTTGAATTTGGAAAATTACTTCTTTTATACTTTGGCAAATTTTGATCCGAGTAAATAAAATTTACTATCCTCTCCGTCGAGCCAGTCTGGGTAGCTAGGGAGGGCAGGTAACTGGTTTACTAAACCCAAGCCTAGAGACTACGTATCTGTCACCCCATAAGGTGGTTAATTAATTTGACCGACTCAAAATCTTTTAACACACTTAATTTACTTTTAATTATTTTAGAGCATCCGAGTTTCCCTTTGATTTGTTCAATTCCTTGGTTGGATTTTCTGTGACACTTAAAATGGAACACGTGTACTAGTTGTTTCCACATACTTATTTTTAAACCTCTAAATTAACTTTAAATTACTTAATTATTTTTTGAAAAGGTTCACAAAAGATTCAGGGAAGAATAATTAAGTTAAAACCACTGTTTGTAAAAGATAATAAAAAGTGCTGCAAATAGTGTTTTAAAAGCTTGTTTAGTCAAAACAACTTTTCTATCATTTTGGAAATTCATTTATATGACTCAAATCTCTTTTAAAACACTTTAAATGATTTATAAAATTTATTCCATATTTCTAAAAATTTAAAAATATTCATTTTAAGTTAATTTCAAATTGGGGTTTTAAATTGCAAAACCGCGATTTTTCTTAAAACTTGTTTTGGACTTATTTAAAAATTTATAAGATGAAATCTTGATTTTCTTTCTTCATTTAAAAAATATGGATATAATAGTCCAGAAAAATCTTATCTCGAAGAATTATTAGTTATATTCCATTCTCTACACTTGTTTGAATTTTATGGCGCGAAATCGCAAGCTACCGTTATGTGACGCGCCTAGTTGTGACTTGTTTTTCAATTTCTTTTCTAACTTCATAAAAATAATTTTAAATGTTTGTAAAACATTTCTAAACCATTAAACTCATTTGAATAAGTACTTTTCATATTCCAAACTTATTTTCCATTTCATTTCGTTTCATATTATAATATTATATTATTATAATATACATTTCAACTCTTTTTAGATATTTAAAACCAATAAGAGACTAAACAACTCAAAACACATACTATATGGATTAAATTTCCATTTGATTAACTATGGTGAATGTTACCTAGCACTTTGGCCTGGCAAAAAGATGATATTCGCAGGGCCTATGGATGAATCTAGACGGTACTCGATTTAAGAGAGGATAGAAAGTATAAGAGACCTGTGTAGCTTAAGTTTGGATCGTCCTATACACCTGGATTGATAAGTTTAACATTGGCTCGGCCAAAGTGGTTCGGCACTGGAGTGTAGACATGGTGGGTCACCCAAAATGGGTGTGACAAAGCAGTTCGGTCGATATGGTTTCGGATTTAGTGAGTCGGTGTGGATGGAGTCCGCCTTGGTCGTCCGGCCAATTGTGGTCCGACCTTAGAGGTACTGAGTTATGTATCGCTCGGCCAAGGAAGGTGAGTCAAGATGGTTCGGTCTAGATGGTTCAACATATGTCGTTCATATATAGTTCAGTAGGTAGTGTTCAATCATGGTAGGAAAGCTAATGTCATTCGGTCAGGAGTGTTTGGCACGTGCGGGTCGGTGTTTCTAGTTCGGTGTAGCTTGAGGAGGTTGACAATTTATTTGGTCTTTAATAGAGTGATGCGACCAATGTTTCCATACTTCGAGTTACACTATCGCTTGCTCAGAGTCCTTGAAGGCCTGCTTCGAGTCGACAACAAGACATCCCTTGGATTGGCACAGGTGGATCAGTGGAAGAGGATTGGAAAGACTCGTTCGGTCTCCTTAACCTACAACCATTGGCCGAGCTACCTTGATCATGGGCTAGCTTATCTTCGTCTATAAGTAGATAGGCGGAGGAATAGTTGAAAGGACCTTTTTTTGGAAACTCCAGGGACACTTGCCCTTTTTTGTACTCACTTATCTTCTGTTCAAACTTTCATTCAAGTTGTTTGCTTACAGATTGTATCTATACTCAAGTAATTGAAGAAGTAATAAGGATCATATTCAAAGTGGACGTAGGCAAACCACTACAAATTTGGTGTTCCCTTTTTTGTTATTCTTTTTGTATTCAATTGCGTTATTTCACTATTTTAATTTACTTTCTTCATTAATCTCTTTACACAACTCAACTCAAGGGTGTTAGTGACCAATTTTGGTACTTTCATTGAGAATGTGCATTCTCAGGCTGTTAGGCTCTACTTTGTCGCTACTGGATTGAAGAAATCCCCCAAAGGAGATCCATGTGTACTCTTAGGAGTTCATAGATTTTATTCAGAATGTAGACAGAAAACTCTAAGATAGGAAGATCGCGTACCAAATCAGCCTCCCACAATGCGGATGTCAACGAGACTGCCAGCGTCCAACAAGTGGGACCCAGCAAACAACAAGCTAATCCAGGTGCAGGGACCGCAACCGTCCTATACCAATCAGAAGTTGTCACCAGGGCAGAGTTCAATGAGCTGATGAGAGAACTCATGGAAAGCAGCAGACAGCATAATGAGCAAATTCAAGCTAACGCCAATCTCATGACCCAGATTGCTCAGCAACAGCATCATAATGCTGGAGAAAGCCCTGCTTCCTACTCATCTTCTAACAAGTCCGCTTCATTTTATGAACATCACAGGCGTAGATGCCGTAAGGTTGAAACGGCATAAACAGGTGCGGCAGAATAGTCCAACAGAAATGGTTCGGGTTCTCTACCTGGAACCGTGGCCCTTCGTCTACACCTGGAAAATTGCACGCATACTAGAGTGGGAAACTTAAGACCTGGAGTACAGGTGGAGGTTGGTCCACCACCTCGTCCGGGACGCAGCGAAGCAGGTCCCTAGAACCTGCAATCGAGAGATCACTTACCAAGGAGACACCAGCCAGAACGATTATGTAGGACAAAGTCCAACTTGCCACCTTCCATCAAGACCCCGTATTTATCAGCTATGGTCAGACAGTTGATGAGGGAAAATCAGGGTTTATCCAACGATAATTGGGGCATATCTAGGAGTCATACTCCGTTCACGGATGCTATCCTACGGGCTTAATACCCCTAGAGGTTCAATATGCAGACTATTCCAGCTTATGAAGGGAAGACTGATCCCCGACAGCATATAATGAGATACGAGTGGATGATGGACTCAGCTAGGGAAAATGATGCAACTAAATGTAGAATTTTTTCAATAACCTTATCTATAATCGCAACCATATGGTTTACCAGACTTCCTCTGCGATCGATCTCCAGGTTTGATGAGTTAGCAACAAAATTTGTGAAGCATTTTAGGATCCATACAACTTGCTCAAAGGACATGATGTCTTTAGCCAATGTAATCCAGGCTCCAGGGAAGTCGCTAAAGGAATATTTTCAAAGATTTTGCGTTGCTGCTACCAATGTTAGCAACCCGAATGACCATACTATTCTACGGTCGTGATGCGAGGGGTAGATCCGAACTTAGAGTTTGGTGATTGGATGGCAGGAAAACCACCAACTACCTTGGAACGTTTTTATTCAAAGGAGAACCAATTCATGAGAAGAGAAGAGGCCAGATGGATAAGGCGAAGAAGTGTGCCAGGGACCAGCAAGGAAGCAGTGCAAAGTAACATTGCGGTAAAGCAGTTTGGCGACAACTCTGGCCAGGAACCCGGTCAATGTCCAGAATAAGCCGGAGCAGTCTAAAGGATCCAACGGAGGAAATTATGGAAGGAAGAGGGAAGAAGAAAAGTGGAAACCAAGGATCTCAACCTATAACAAATACACTCCTCTGAACACGTCTCTGGAAAATATTTATCAACTTGTAATACATTCCAATACCGAATGTCGCGCCCAAAAGAATCCATTAAAGAAAAAACAGACCGGGAAGTACTGCCAGTTTCATGAGACCTATGGACACAACACTGAGGAATGTAGACACCTCCATGATGCTATGGAAAAACTGATTCGGCAAAAGAAGTTACAACAGTTTGTTAAGAATACGTAGGAAGGCAGATAGGGAACATCCGACCCTACGTAGGCAGGCTCTACATCGACCCGAGGAACCCGCTCGGACCGTAGGTATATTGACATAAACACTATAGTCGGTGTGCCTCGTCTAGTAGATAAGAGTTGGCAAGAAATGGACGTTATGCCAATTCCCTAAAGCATGCGGATTTTCAATGCTGCTCGAACATGGAGGATGGACTCCAGCGAAGCAGTAGTGAATGATGACGGATGATATAGCATTCAAGAGCAGGGATGCTGATCGGGTGGAGGCACCTACCTTTGATTCGATGGTCATCTCAGCTACGATTGGGCCGGCATTTATGAGAAGGCTACTGATCGATTATGGGAGTTCTGTTAATATTATCTTTAAGAAGGCATATGGCCAAATGAAGATGGAGGCAAAGGATCTGAAGCCATCTAAAGCCCGCATTCATGGTTTTAATGGTGCAGCCACTTATGCGATAGGTTTTTTGAATTGCCAGTTGAGTTAGGAGAGGGTGAACGTAGGAGGGTACGAAACCTACCGTTCATTGTTTTGGATATTGATTCCCCGTATAATGTGTTTCTAGGCTGACCGGCCCTGGCGGAGTTTAGGGCAGCTTTGGCCCCGTGGTGTTTAACCTTGAAATTTCTGATGGTAGAGGAGTTGGTGTAGTGCATGGAGATCAAGTGACTGGTCATGCATGTTACATGGCTGAGCTGAGAAAGGCCCACCGAAGAGAGAAGGAAAAGGGTGAGGACAACTCTGTCTGCGTCCATGCTGCTGAAAATTGACAAGTAATGCTCGAGCCTTTACTCGGGCAACAGGGTTGGATCTATAGAGACATAGATCCGAGAGACGATGATGAAGAACACAAGGAGGCTAAAGCAGCACCGGTTGGACTGATGATTGACATTTGATCAGCCATGATGACCCATCAAGGATGCTTAAGATTAGATCACAACTTAAGCCGTCAATGATTGAGGATCGTAATAATTTCCTCCAAGTGAATCTGGATGTTTTTGCTTGGACTTATTCCATCCATCGCAAGTCATATGTTGAACATTGACATGAAATACCTGTCAGTGAAGCAAAAAAGGAAAGGCATGGACCCAAAGAGGTCTGCTGCTCTCAGAGAGGAGGTGGATAAATTTAAGGCCAATGGGTTCATCCGTGACCCCTCTATCCTGAATGGGTATCTAACCCCGTACCAGTGAAAAAGGAAAACGGGAAGTGGAGGACCTATGCTGATTACTCAGACCTAAATAAGGCATGCCCTAAGGATTGTTTTCCATTGCCCAGGATTGATTAGCTAATCGACTTGACAGCAGGACACGAATTATTGTCCTTCATGGATGCGTATTCAAGATACAATCAGATCCCGATGCACGTCCAAGATCAGGAATATACTAGTTTCGTCACTGACGTTGGATTGTACTTTTATGTAGTGATGCCTTTTGGGTTGAAGAACGCACGAGCAACTTATCAACGTTTCATGAGTCAGATGTTTAAAGACCAAATTGGCAAAACAATGAAAGTCTATGTTGATGACGTGCTCGTGAAGTCATGACAGTCAAACGACCACATTCAAGACTTAGTGGAGATGTTTGATATACTCAGGTACTACGGAACGAAGATCAATCCACTGAAATGTTCCTTCGATGTTGCCTCGGAAAAGTTTTTGGATTTTATTATCAATGCAAGGGGATCGAAGCCAACCCAGAAAAGATTCAGGCTATTCGGGATATATAAGCACCCAGGACTATAAAGCAAGTACAAAGCCTGAATGGAAAAGTTGTCGCATTGAGTCGATTTATATTCAAGGGCAACCGAGAAGTGTATTCCTTTCTTTGATGTAATAAGAAAAGAGAAGTGAAATTTTGAATGGACACTGGACCGTGAGGATGCATTTCAAGCTTTGGTGAGACACTTGGAGAGGCCCTCGAATCTTTCAAAGCCTGTAGACTATGAGGAGTAGTATGTTTACTTGGCCGTATCTCAGCATGCCATCAGTACAGCCTTGGTTCGTGAAGAGAACCGAGTCCAAAAGCTAGTGTACTATGTTAGTAAACGTTTAACGGGGGCAGAAAGAAATTACCCTAAGATTGAGAAGCTAGCCTACTACTTGGTGAGCGCATCACGCAAGCTACGTCCATATTTCAGGCACACCCAGTCAGTGTTTATACCAATTAACCTCTACGGCAGGTGCTCCAACGATGGGAAACTTCTAGAAGGCTACTCAAATGGAACATTGAGCTGAGTTAGTTCTACCTGCCACGGAGGGCTATCCAAGGGCAAGTGCTAGCAGATTTCATTGTAGAATTTACCATATCAGACGAGTCAAGCAGTACCGATGTAGTCCCCGCCGTTCGATGGAAACTATACACCGATAGGGCATCCAACAACCGTTGTTCTAGGGCTGGTGTTATTCTTATAACTCCCCAAAACAGATCAACTTGTTATGCTTTGAAACTCGATTTCCCAGCTATGAATAACGAAGTCGAATATGAAGCATTGGTTGCTAGTTTGAAACTAACTAAGGAACTTGGAGTAAAATCGTTTGAAATCTTTTGTGACTCACAGTTGGTAGTGTACCAAGTCCGGTGAGACTATCAAGCAAAGGGGCAGAGACTTGCCCTATGCCTTTCTCGGGTTCAAGAAATATTGGCGGATCTTGAGTATTACGATATTTTGCATATACCGCGTGAACAAAATGGGGAAGCTGATTCATTGGCAAAATTCGCAAGTACAGGTGATGCACAACAGATGGGCTTGGTTCCCTTCAAAACCTTACATGCCCCGAGTATAAAAGAAATGGAAGTGGATTTATGTTAGGGATGGAAACTAAAAGGGAGTCGTGGATGACCCTGTTCAAAGAATACCTTTTACATGGAACTTTACCTAAGAAAAAGAACGAGAGACGATAAGTCATTCGCATGGCCTCGTGGCACATAATGTAGGATGGAATAATGTATTGGAAAGGATTCTCAATTCCCTTACTTCGATGCATTGCCCATGTTGACATAAAGCTGGTCTTAAAATAAGTTCATGAAGGAGAATGTAGAGACCATACTGGGGGGCATGCACCAGCCAAAAAGATCCTCCGATATGGATACTATTGGCCGACCGAGAATCGAGATGTCGCGGACTATGTAAGAAAATGCGGCAAATGTCAAAAGTATGCAAGAGCCCCACCGATGGAACTCATGCAAATGGTTAGTCCATGACCATTTGCAATATGGGGGATCGATATAATCGGCTCCTTGCCAATCTCCAAAGGTGGTGCGAAATATGAAATTGTCGCATCGATTATTTCACCAAATGGGAAGAAGCAGAGCCCTTAGCTACGATCACCACCAAAAAGGTCATTAATTTTGTTGTGCGAAACATTGTATGTCGTTTTGGCCTCCTACGAACTATCATTACGTACAACAGAACTCAACTTGAGAGTAGGGAGTTCAAGAAATTCTGCCAACAAATATTGCATTGAGAAAAGGTTTGCGGCAGTCGCTCGCCCCAAAGCCAATGGACAAGTTGAACCGTAAATAAAATAATCAAGTCCATATTGAAAAATCCTTTAGAGAAGGTCAGAGGCAAGTGGGTGGATGAGCTTTCGGCGGCACTCTGGGCCTACAGAACCACCCACAAGTCCGCGATTGGCCATACCCCATTCCCCTTGGCATACGACACTGAAGATGTTATACCCGTGGAACTTAAGTTCTCTCTCATCGGGTGACTCATTATGATACTAGGACGAATCAGGATCTCTTTAGCAGAATTGCTGGACTTTGTCGTAGAAAAACGTGAAGAAGCTAATTTAAGGGCGGCTGCGTATTGGCACCGAGTCGCTGGATTTTATAATGAAAAAGTTGGACCGAGAATCTTTAACGTGGGTGATCTTGTTTAGATGCGAGTTTTTCCAATTCCGTCACATATGAATCCCACATGGGAAGGTCTGTACATCATCGAACGAAAGATTGGAGAAGAAACCTTCAAACTAGCGACTGTTGATGGCTGACATTCCAAAGAGCATGGAATAACGAGCATTTGCGTCGTTATCACACTTAGTTCTTTTCTTTTGCATTTTAGTAGCAATTGTTTCAATAAATGTATCTTTTCTTTCTCAGTTTCCGATATGTAATATAACATTTCCGTTTTTAAATCAAATCTAAATTGCTAATCAAATTAATTTTTGAAATTAAATTGTGAATTAATTTGGTATTTTCCAAATTAAATAGATATTTATTTATTTATTAATGTAAATGTAATATAAATATGATTTCAAAATATTTATTTTACATATTTTTTAAGAGAATTATTATTGGAAATTCAATAATAAAAATCATAGAGAATAAATTGAATTTAAAATTTACATTTTGAAATTAATAGAAAATTTGTTTTCTAATTATATTAAATATGCATTTGGGTTCGGAAATGATATTTTGAATTTGATATAAAATTCTATAAACAAGAACTTATATATATATATAAATATACATATGTATATAAATATATGTGTTTATTTATCAATATATAATTTGATTTCAAATTAATTTTCTTTAATTGTATAAATATAAATAATAAGAAAAATGTACAAATAAGAATCTAAACATATGTATATATGTGTATATATGATTACTCGTAGTATATAATTAGATTTTTAAAATTAGTTTCTTTAAAAAGTTATATAAATAATAGAAAATGGTGTAAATAGAAACATTCATACATTTAAAAAATATAATACATTGTTAATATAAGAAATATAGTTGTATATATATAAAAGTAAAAGTATAAATACAAAAGTGTAAATTTATTAACACAAGGGTATAAAACATAATTTAAAAATTTATTAAAGAGAGGGTTTAAACACAACTTAAATCACATAGGACATTTGTAAGAAAATCAAAACATGTATTTACAAATGTGAAGAAAATAAACATGCACAAAAGAAGTGTTAATTTATGATAACAAGTGGCAAGCAAGTTTTTTTACTTTTAATTTGAATTTTATAAAAATATAATTGAGAAAGAGATCAGGCTATTCTCAAAACTTGAAACCAAATTACTGATAAAAAAGAAAAACTAGATAATAAAATCATCTCCTATTTCAAAACTAAAATCAATACAGAAAAACAAAAAAATGTTCAAAACTTGAAGCAACCAAAATCCAGTTCAAATTTCAGATTAAATTCAATGGGACAAGCATGCAGATTCAAATGGCAATTTGACATCAATCAAATTCTGAAATCAAACTAAAGCAATATAAAGATCAGAGCATCAAAACTAAAGCAAGATGAATCAAAGCCAAATCCCAGATTTAAAGTAAATTCAACAACTCAAACATGAAGCTTCAATTCAAATCAAAAGATCAAAATAGAGATTCATTTCTAGATTTTGAAATCTGTTCCAAACACACAAACACTGTCTCTGTTCTTTCCAAATTCCAAGTGAGCAAACTTCTTTGACCTGATCTTTGAATTGATATGATGATTTATGTTTTGCATGTTGATAAATATGGGGATGATAAGCGTGCATGTCTGTTTACAGAGGCATATCTCTGTTTTACTGACAGGTTAAAAAAAATCTTGATAGAAAAAAAAATCAAGTTTTCTGCATACATTCTCTTATAGGTTGTGAATTTCAAATAAAATATGTTTGTTTAAACTTAAGCTAAGATTTAAAAATATACTTGAGTACAATAAGTTTGTAAATTATTTGGAAATTAGGAAGACAGTGGGCAACTTATAAACATGAAAATTTATAGTATCACAATTATTGATTTACATATATAATCTAAATCACAAACAAATATCATGAATTTTAGCGGTTTGATCCCAATTTATAGTTTTGGATCGTGAAAGATATTCGAAGTAGAGCAGAAAATGTATTTTGAGGGGTTTCTGGTAAAGGGAGAACTTAGCGTGGTCGGGGTTCTTGTCGAAGGTGGCTTGGGTGTTGTATTTGAAGTAGAGCAGAAAATGTATTTTGAGGGGTTTCTGGTAAAGTATAATTAATTTAATAGTAATTAATTAAGGATTAATTAATTTATTAAGAGTAATTATTTAAAGGATAATTAAACTATTAAAAGTTAATTAATAAATGATTAAAGGTTAATTAATTAAGATGGTTTGTAATTAATTAATATTAATTAACCAGGATTAGTAGTTTATTCATAAGTAACTAATCTGATTTAAATTATTTAGATAATTAATTGATCTTACTTATGGATGTTTGGATTGTATGAAATGCTCTGAATTGTTTGATACCCCTGATGTGTGATGCTCTGTTTTGATTTGAGCTGTGATGAATGTAATTTATTTATCTATGATGAATGTAATTTATTTATCTGTGATGTATTTATATTATTTGTCTATGAATGAAGATAAGCGTTACAGTCTAGATTTAGATTTTTCAAATAGTCAGATAATAGATATAGATTCAATATCTTTCGAAGTCCCTGGTTTGGTGACATGTGGTAATCTTCTTCAGTCTTTGGATTTCGACACTCGCTTTCATGACTGACCTTGCTTAATACAATGTGATGATGGTGGTTCGAGCTTATTGGTTTGGGAGTTCTTTGAGCTTTTGGTTTTAGAGATGTAAGTCTTTAGAGCTTTGGAGCTATGGTGTTGTAGTGTTGGATTCTTTCTTTCCTTCTCTCTTGATGGTTAGCATTGAAGATGTTATCTCTTCTTCTGGTGTTATTTTATTTTCGCTATTATGCACCTCTGATGTATATTGATATCATTTGTATCAATGTGTTGTATCAAATTTTGTCTGTCAATGATATAAATTATTCTTTTTCTCCCACAGTGTTGTTATACTTCATGTGTTATAACCTCCGACGAATAGGATTTGAACGATCGAATCTACGACATTCAAATACGAGTGAAGTATGGATGTCGGTTTTCGAGCGCGAAAATCTAGGTTATCACATGTAATAAGACAATTCAGTTGTCATTATTTTCTACAATCAATAAGGGCATGAAGTTGTTTTCCTTTGAGCGATTAGTGTTTTGTATTTTGTAATTTTGTGGCAAAATAAAATTGCATTAATCTGCCTGGCATATTAATGCACGTACAAAACTAAAAGTCGATCGATAAATGATTCAAAAATCTCTAAGTCCCCGGAGAGTGGACTGGATTACTATGATCCCCTGGAGTGCGAACTAGAGCATAAATGATTCAAAACTCTCTACGTCCCCGGAGCATGGACTGGCGTACTCTGAGTCCCCGGAGTGCGGACTAGAGTATAAACTATTTAAAAATCTCTAAGTCCCTTGAGTGCGGACTGGAGTAATCTGAGTCCCCGGAGTGTGAACTAGGGTATAAATGATTCAAAAATCTCCGAGTTCTCGAAGAGCGGACTGGAGTACTCTGAGTTCCCGGAGTGCGGACTAGAGTATAAAGGATTCAAAAATCTCTAATTCCCCGAAGTGTGGATACTATGAGTCCCCGAAATGCATACTAGAGTATAAACGATTCAAAAATCTCTAAGTCCTCAGAGCGTCGATTGGAGTATTCTAAGTCCTCGGAGTGCGGACTAGAGTATAAACGATTCAAAAATCTCTAAGTCCCCAAAGCACGGACTGGAGTACTCCAAGTCCCCGTAGTGCGGACTAGGGTGTAAACGATTCAAAAATCTCTAAGTCCCCGGAACACGGACTGGAGTACTTTGAGTCGCCGGAGTGCAGACTAGAGTATAGATGATTCAAAAATCTCTAAGTCCTCGGAGCACAGACTAGAATACTCTGAGCCCCCGTAGTGTTGGTTAGAGTATAAACGATTTAAAAATCTCTATGTCCTCTGAGCGTGGACTAGAGTACTCTGAGTTCCCGGAGTACGGACTAGGGTATAAACGATTCGAAAATCTCCAAGTCATGTAAAGGCGGACTGGTACTTACATAACCCACAAAACTCTAGATTTCGATTACAAGTTATATGATAAGCTAAACAATGGAAATCATGGAAAAAAAGAAACAAAATTTTATTTACTAATCGAAGATTAAGTTCTATTACAACCTCTTCGAAGTCCGAAGCAAAAGTCTATCTGCTTTGACTATAAAAAAGAAAAGAAATAACTACGTGACTTAGGTTTATTTAAGCTAAGCAAGATATGACCAGAGGATAGCTACTTCTTTGACCTTTCCCCCTTCCTCGGCTTTTCCGAAGACTCCTCAACTGAACGTTTTCTCCTGGGTCCCTTGCTTCTCAATGAGGCGGTATCCGAGGAAAGAAGGTGGACCTTTAGAGGTATGGTTCCACTACTGAGAATTACCTTCAGGGGCCTATTTATTGGATCATCAAGTTCCATAACCTAAGGTTCATTATTAACTTAAGCTTTCTTTTTCTCCGGTTCCATGATTCACTCCCCCATGCTAAGTTTCGAAGTAGGTGCGGAGGCGCCTGTGATTTCAACCTCGTCATGTTCATCAACAGGCGAGGGATTCTCGAGTTTGTCCTTATCGAGCGCCCCGATCACTTGAGCATCGGGTCCATAAGTATCTCCAGTGTGAAGTGCTTCCGCCATTTTCTCTCCCCTCTCCATGGTGACATCGCTCCTTAGAGTTGGTATGGGATCCGAATGGCCTACATAAAGTCATTAAAGATAAATGTTATAATACATCTATTATTTTCCAAAAAAACGTTTCTTGAACTTTAAAAGGGAAAGCTACATACTGGCTTTTAGTTGACTTTCAGCTGTCTTGGGGGTCTCACCCTCTAGAATAGGGGATATAATATGAACATCAAGCCCGTGCTTCTCCGGGTCATAATCAACATGCTGCCCGGGAGGATCAAGTGACGAGCTATCGATAGACAGAATGGGGGGAGGAACTGGAGGTTCGGTTTCGGTCAGGTTAGCAATGTCATTGTTCCCCATTGATGAGGAGGAATCTCTTCCGAAGAGACCTTTCGTAGATAAGTCGGAAGGCTTTTTCCCTGAAGCACTTCCTTCACAAAAGCCTCTTCATCAACTTCTTCGATGCCCAGCTCGACTCTTTTAATTTTCATTAAAGTATCCCATTCTTCGGCCAATGATTCGAGGTAACCCTTGCCTAGAAAAGTCAGGTCATGGTGTATGAGAACTCGAGCATTATACTCGGCAATAAGCGGATCAAATAAGCATTTAATTTCTTCTCTGCTGGCCTCAGTAGTGGCCTTGAGATGAGAGTCGACTTCTACGAGCATCATTTTCTTACCCTCTTCATGAGCTGCCTCCTTCAACGCTTCAACTTGGGAAAGTTCCTCATTGTGCTTTGTCTTTAGGAGTCGTGTTGCGACGACTTCATCGCAATATCGTTGTGACTCTTCCTGCGTGGCAGTTTTCTCCTCTTTCTCTTTGGCAAGCAGATCCTCCAACTCTTTAACTCGTATAGCGATAATATCCTTTTCATTCTGGATAGAGTCTTTCTCTAAAGCTAAATCATCACTGCGTTGGACTGCCTCATCGATTTCCTTCTTGTGAGTGGCCTCTAAGCGACTAACTGCCTCGGCATGGGTGGCCTCAAGTTGAGATTTGTACGAGGAAAGCTCTTCATCCTAGGCTTTAATGATGTCTTTGTCATGAATGGCTTCAAGTTTCAGGTGATCGATTTCGTGTTGACGTTCCATGGAAACCTCTAAAACTTTTTCCGTCGGTTTACAAATGCATCATGCTAGACATAAACATCACTGTTGTAGGCGATGGAACTTTTTCTTCATATGTCTAGGAATAGGATGAATCATATGGAGAAACTTCAATCCACCAAAGCATATCTTCGGGAATGTAGCCTTAAGCTCAGCTAATCTTTCTGCTATCGACGGGTCATACATGGAGGCTGAAGGAGTCTGCCTAGCAGGAAACACAGATTTCTTATGGGGCTCACGAGATTGCTTGGTACTCAGCGAGCCAGAGTGTTGATCGCGAGGAGCTTCGAATTAGGATCACTTCTGAGTAGATTTTTCCCTACTGTGCTCTGACTGAGAGGGAGGATAGTTTGGATATGAGGAATGAATATAAGTTTTTTTTTTTGGAAGACGATGACACTCTGGGATGATAATCTCTATCGCCTTTGCCATCTCTATCTCGTCATATACCTGATCCTGAATCCCGATTGGAATGATAAAAGATAGAGGATCCACGAAGATAGTCAATGTCGTGTGTATGCCCCATATCACTAGAACAGAAACCAAGTACGGATGAGTCGGTGAAAATCATATGATGATTAAAATTCAAGTGTAGGGAGGAGTGTAAGTGTTTGTGTGTGTCCTAGTGCTTCCCCCCGATGGACCAGTGTTTTTCGCTTTGCTTATGGAAATTTTCTCTCCTTGATGATGAGCATGCGCACCTTCATCGCTTATTATGGGTGAATTAAGTCCCATAGCCTAAGGGTCATTGAAGCCAAAATTTAGTAAGTCGTCAGGGATAGTCAGGTCAGATAGACCATTTAGCGAACCCTTTAAATTTTGGGGAGACGACCTCTTCTCGACAAGAGATATTGTAATCTTCGAGGTTCCACCAACCATCTTTGTTTTCTACTTGTAAGCTAGACTCTTCTTCCCCTTCAAAGGAGGAAGTGGTTCATCAGCACCGGGTGCATTAGACTCTGGCTCTTGGCCGGAACTTAGGTTTTCATCGATCGTCTTTACCACCTCGGTTTCTCTAATTTCACCTTCCCCAGTTGTATCAGGGGGCACTGAAGGTCTGGCCTACTCTTTGCCTTTTCCGCAGCAGATTTGGTTTTAGTGGAACCAATTGGAAGGCTAGTTCAACGAACCTTCACCATTAATCCAAACTTCAAAAGAGATTCATTGAAAATAACAGATTTGATATCCTGGTCTCTCACGGGAATAGCTCAAATGGCCTCCATGGCCTCAGAATACCCAGCGCCTTTAGATCGTGGTCAGATGCCTAAAAGGTCGAAAAAAGTTTAAAAACGATGCACTTCAAGCCTTAGACAAATATTAGTGTAGGAGTGAAACTTACTCCCTTCCAGCCATCTTCTCGCAAAACCAAGGGGACAACGTACGTAAAAGCACTCTTGCTTATACTTGGAAAATTTACTCTGTGCCCCCGTCAGGATTTGACATTTGGAATGTGGCTCAAGAAATATGAAGGATAGACTGTCGGACAGTCTTTTGAAGCGGTAGATATAACGGATATCCTCGGGAGTAGGGAGTCTAAATAAGGTGCTCATAAAGAGGACACAGGTTCAATGAATAAACGCATGACTATTAGGGTGTAGCTGTGCCGGAGCAAACCCGATATACCGCAACACTTCACGGATAAATGAATTAAAAGGTGGCACGCATCCGACCCAGCATGCAAATTTGTTGCACACTATATAACCGGTTGGGGGCAGGTGAGGCCGATCTTGTCCTGACGGAACTAAAACATCGTCGAAGAGGATTCTGTGGATTGAGCACAACCGACGAAGAGCGGTTTCGCCAATTTTTGAGGCTTGTAAATCAATGAGAATATCTAGAACAACCTACGGTGTCAAGAGCCAGGCCTATAATTGCAGCAGATGTATCCGGAATACCATGTGTAGAGGCTGTCAGTGGATTTGAAGTCTCTACTACCTCCTACTGAGAACTTTTCTCAGGCTTATCAAAACCTGTAGCATAGCTCATTTTTTGGACATCTTCAACAAGCGCTTAGTGTAAATAGATACCTGTTTAAACTATACTTGAAAGACAATCGATAGTAGATATAACGACAATAATGTATCCCTCCGTGTAGTGTGTGAACTAGTGCAATGATTTAAGTAAAGACAGTAGACAAGTTAAAGCCCTAAGGAATAATATGATACAACGAAGCTTAAAATTAACATCTTTGAACACCGTCATTATTAATTGTTGCTAAGTTTATCCTATGGTTGGTAGTGGAAGTCCTGGGATCAGACATCGGCATCGTATGCTGTGAAGACTACTGCTTAGTTTTATTAAGTTAAGTATGTATTCACGGTCATTAAAATTATGGAGTTGTTAAGCCAAATCAATCCTGCATGTTTTCATTTCTTGTTATCGTTCATTATTCTATGATCAGGCGTGGAAATGTGTGGTCTTGGTTTGTATTATGTCCAAGATGAGATGGTCCTAGGTGCCAATGCAAATCCCAATCCTAAAGACTATTTCCAACCGACCCGCCTTCTTACAAGCCACCGAGCGACTCTCTAGTCCAAGACACCCAACCTACTCTTTCTCTTCACTCACTCTCTATCCCACTCACTCTAATGGCCGACCAAGACTCACTAGGCCTATACTGACCCACTCTACTAGAATTCGACCGACCCACTCTTTTCCTAAACTCCTACCAACGCGCGTCTCTCTCATAACCAACTACGAGAATTTTACTGACCCATGCTCCTTCTCTTAGTACCAACCCTTGCTTCCGTCGAAGGCTGACCGACTCCGCTTCCTTACTCTCTATGTCACCAACATCAAAGTTAAGGGCAAGCTACTTCCTCTAATAATCCTAGAACGAGCTTCAATCCTAAAACACACTCCTATACCCATTTCGATTCACTCCTCTCCGCCATCACCTACCGAATACATATACTCAAACTTCGAATGAGATTTCGAACTAAGAGGGAGGGTTGAATAAGAAATACATACCTATAAAGGGAGCTAGAGGATTATGCAGATTGTGGGAATCGAGCTGAGGATTGTTCAGGTTCGAGGGCGTTGGAGTTGCGAGGAAGGGGGTCTAGGTTCAAAAGGAGGAAGGATGAGTATGATGGCAAATAAGGATTGAAGAGAAATATATTAGTGGGCTTGTGAGAGTAAAGTAAAAGTAAGAAGAAGAAAAAGGAGAAATGGCCAAGGTTTATCTATGGAAAAGAGGGATACGAGTAGGTGTTCTCCTATGGAGCTGGTCATCTTGCATCGCTGGGTCAGCAAGTGGGCACGCCGAAGGTTGCCAAAATAAACCGGCTTAGTGGGTCGGTCTCTATGTTCCGACCCACCCCTTGTTTTTTTTTAAAAATATAGAAAAGGTAAAATAATGATAATAATAAAAATAATAAATAAATGATGCCCTCGTGCAATGTCGATAGTAATATTGAAATGAAATGTGTATATGTACATGGTTGTAATATTAATCGAGGATGACAGTGCATTGGAACGATAAATTTTGCTTGGTTGGAAGAGAAGCATGGGTTGGGAGAAAACAGTGTGATTCAGCCTCCAAAAGATTGTATACAATCAGCTTTTAAAAAATTAAGGACATGATCTAAGCGACAGATAATTATCATTCCGATTGAAATATCACCTTAAAACAAGAACTGATTGCTAATTCAAAGCACGTCGTGTTGATTCACACGACGCACTTTGGGGGACAAATGTTACCCTGCACTTTGGCCCGGCTACATGGCGGTATTCGTAAGGCCTATGGATGAATCTAGATGGTACTCGAGTTAAGAAAGGATGGAAAGTATAAATGACCTATGTAGCTTAAGTTTGGATCGTCCTATACACCTGGATCAATATGCTTAGCGCTGGCTTGGTGGAAATGGCTCGGCTTTGGAGTGTAGACATGGTGGGTCGCCCAAAAGGGGTGAGACAAAGCGGTTCGGTCAATATGGTTTCGGACTTAGTGAGTCGATGTGGATGGAGTCGGTCTTGGTCGTTCGACCAATTGTGGTCTGGCCTTAGAGGTACCGAGTCATATATCGCTCGGCCAAGGAAGGTGAGGCAAGACGGTTTGGTCTAGATGGTTCAGCATATGTCATTCGGCCTAGATGGTTCAGCAGGTATCGTTCGGTCATGGTAGGAAAGCTAATATCGTTCGGTCAGGGGTAGTTCGGCACATGCGGGGTTGGTGTATCTGGTCCGGTGCAGCTTAAGGAGGTTGATGATTTATTTGGTCTACAACAGACTGATGCGACCAGTGTTTCCATACTTCGAGTTACACTACCACTTGCTCCGAGTCCTTGAAGGCTTGCTTCGAGTTAGTAATGAGACAACCCCTGGATCGACACAAGTGGATCGGTAGAAGAGGATCGACAAGACTCATTCGGTCTCCTTAACCTACAACCATGGGCCGAGCTAACTTGGTCATGAGCTAGCCTATCTTCGCCTATAAATAGAGGGGCATGGGAACAGTTGAAGGGACCTTTTTTCGGGAACTCCAGGGATACTCTGCCATTTTTTGTACTCACTTCTCTTCTGTTCAAACTTTCATTCAAGTTGTTTGTTTATGGATTGTATCTGTACTCAAGTAATTGAAGAAGTAATAATGATCATATTCAAAGTGGACGTAGGCAATTACGCCGAACCACTATAAATTTGGTGTTCCCCTTTTTGTTATTCTTTTTGCATTCAATTGCATTATTTCTCTGTTTTAATATACTTTCTTCATTAATCTCTCTACACAACTCTATTCAAGGGTGTTAGTGACCAATTTTGGTGCTAACAGTTAACTACTAACGATTTTTCTTATCATTTCTCAAGCCAAGTTACCAACCATATCATAATCATATAACTAATCGTAATGTCAACCAAGTTACCATCCAATATCAAACATTTAATCATTCAATATATTTAAACTTTCAAATCATTATACTTTAAATAATTAAAAATTAATTAGTATAGTGTGAGTACTCACCATTAACCAAATATTTTCACTTTCTACCAAAATTCATTCAATCCAACACTTTAATTAAACTTTTGCTAACTTCAACTAATCATCATCTACTCAATTCCTCCTTGCTTTGTGCTCTCAACCACACCCTACAACATGCTTTGCTCTCGGCCATAAGCTTTTACATCACCCAAAACTCATGCCATCTCCTCCAATCACCTTAATGTTCGACCTCACAATGTTCCACCACCTTCTCCATCATTCTTCGACTTATTGAATGCTAAACCATGTTTTAATGATATTCTTAGGTCTTTGGCAAAGTTTGGTGGAGTTTAGAGTTGATTTGATATGATTTCAAGAAAGTTAGTAAAGAAAGAGAAGAGAAGAAGTCATGGATTTCAACTAGAAGAAGAAGAGAAGGGAGTGATTTCTGTGAGAATGGAAGTGGTATGCATGGCTCTTTGTAGTCTTTAATCCCTTAATCCTTAAGCTTTGTCAAATGATATAAATACACTTCATTAACCTTTAAGTGGAACATACTTTTTCAACACTTACCATCTTAACATCACATCACTAATTTATGTCATCTTTACTTAATACTTAAGGGATAAATTTAGTCGGAAAGGTGGACTAAGGTGGAGATTAGGTTTGATTTGCTTTTGTTTTGATGTGATTTGATCTAACTTGTGTTGGATTTGGTGAAAATATCCTCTTTATCTACTTTTCTCTACTTAAACACTTGCTTAATTAATCCTTAGTTAATATAAGTGAGGTGTTTATTTCTTTGTTAATGTGTTTATATAATAACTATTCAAGTTGCAAAAACGTTTACACAACTTATGTTGAATAAAACATTGATTTTAGACTAAACGTTTTCCGATCGCATTTTCTGTTTTTAATCAAACTGTTTATTTATGTATATAAAACTTGAAAATAAGTTTCTTATATTCTTTAAATAATTAAAGCAAGATAAATTGAGTTACAAAACCATATTAAATAATATTAAAATCCAATTGCAAAAATACGATGTTGATTGGTCAAAGTGCGATGAAGTTTGTTTATGTTTATAAAACTAGTATAAATACATTTTTAAATATGTTATAAATCAATTATTATCATTTTATATCAAATTAAAAATAATTATTTATCATTTAAAAAAAATTTGAAGGTATATCCAATTTTATCAAAAATGGCTTTTGTCAATATTGTGATCAAACTCCAAAACATCTTATTTTTGTAAACCAATTCTAAAAATAAGTTTGCGATTATTATTTATGACATAAAACATGATTATTAAAGTTTAAAAATTCTATATTTGAATATTTAGAGTAAATCAAATATTCCATTTAAAAGTGATAAAATTACAGGTCATTACATACTTCCACCCTGGAAAGAACTTCCCTCCCGAAATTGAATCAAAACCCAAAACCTGATAATACTTACTCAAAACAATGTTTAAACTCAGTTTTGTATGTTATACACGGATCATCCATAGGAGATATATGATTCGATCTTTTATTTGAATCCACAGCTTTACTTCTGAACTAGTATTGATCCTTCGATCCTCTAGTATGGACTCTGATCAAGCTCTTTGATCAGAAACCTTCATTTCTCATACATAGCTCTCAACTATGATAGAAAACTTAAATATCCAACTATAAACCCACATCAATGTTCATCGTCAAAAATCGAGTGATAAATCCTCTTTCGGACTGGTGAGAAAACCTTAAAGTTCTATACTCGAATCTTAGACCAAAATTGTGCGACAAAATGATCTACGTACCTCATATGTACTTATTAACATTCAAAAATCTTTATGAAAACTTTTCATAAAGCTTTTATCTTTTTAAAATGCTTCATTATATATAATCACTCTAAATATTTGTTTCCAAATATTTTCTTAAAGGAAAACATTTAATCCCAAAGGAATTATTTCAATTTTAAAAGATATTTTACCTTTTATTTTCCAAAATTACAATCAACTTCTCTCATTATAATATATTCCTTTTTAACCAACCTTAATATTAACCTATCAAATAATAATACAAAATTATCCTTTTAACATAAGGAAAATTATATGGTTCGAATAACTCCAAAATAATACCAAGGAACCAAGTATTACCGATAGTATACTATATCCCCTTAACAAGAAGGGTAATACTTAAGAGAATTCTTTACCATCCGAACATATCTCTTGCCCATGTGTAGTTATTTTCAAGCCACTCAAACTAGTTATCATTTGAGACTTTCTTACTTTTCAAATTTCTTATTTAAAATTTCTTTACAAAAATACGTTAGAGATTATTTTGTTTATAAAACCCATTTTATATATTCCTTTCATAAAATCATCTTATATTAACTTACTTCCTTTTAAAATTCATAATTCTTTTCCAAAATATCCGAAATTTTGTTTCTCAAAATTTATATAACATGTCTTTCGTATCCTTCTTTTTCAGAATTATTTTATTTGTGTAAAATACATTTTTTACTACATGCTTTTTTATTATATTATACAAAATTCATTAACCTTAACCCTATATTATGATCAAACATCTTATAGTCAAACTGTGAAACTTAATTCACAAGATGTTCATTCAATCAACAGATGGTAATAACTAAATATTATTATTCCCTTAACCATAAACTAGCACACATAAATATCTATATCTTTTAAAAGATATTCTTTTATACTTAAAAAATAATATTTTTAAAAAGTGTGTCGGATTGCCTTACTTTAAGTGTTTAGAAATTCCTATCAATAACGGTGATTAGACCCATCGACCAGAATCTATAAACCACTCAACATATATGTCAACATAAAACATTTTTATATCAAATAACAAATACGTGCTCACACATATAATACTCTCAAAACTCATTCTACGGTGTTACTAACTCTATCTATAATAAGTTTTACCCCACCAAAGCCTAGGTGTTCGCACAACCTAAGCTCTGATACCAAACGTAACGACCTAGGCATTTCAACCATCGATGGTGGCTACACCACCCAACCTACATTTTTCAACCATCAGTAGTGGACACGACCATGTGGCATATATTGGTACCTCGGATCTGATTTTACGGCCAGCCTCACGACTAAAACCAAACCTTTCCCTAGGGACATGTAGGCCTAAGAGTCTCTTGCTCACCATAAAATTGAAAGCGAGAACCTCCTATCATGTTGCACACTCCAATACGAGGATCATATCCCAACACAAGGGATAAATGCCAGATAAGATCTAATCCTGGTTCCTCCAAACCAATCATCGATAAAAAGGCATTTAGGTGTATAGGTGACTATCTACATTCGGTTAATTAACCATTTTATTTAAATCAAATTTATCTTAGAGATATATTCATTAAATCATTTATTTATCTTTTTCAAAGTAAACGGAATCATTAAGCCTCATTAATCAAATCATTTGGCTAATTAAAATCCTTTTAAATCTTGGAATAATTCTAAATCATTTCACCTTTTTCTTAGGAATTTTTTTTCCAAATCATCTATTTAAATCTCATATTATAAATCACTATTGAGTAGAAAGAATCTTGAAAATTATACTAATTTTACTCAATATCAATTTTCGTATTCAACCTTTACTATCCGTCGAATAACGGTGAAATACCTTTTAAATTCACATGGATAGTACGGTTCCCTCCTTGGAATTTAATACCAAATATAATAAGATCATTTCTATGCAATCCAAATTCTTTGAATTTGGAAAATTACATCTTTTATACTTCGGGAAATTTTGATTCAAGTAAATCAAATTTACTATACCTTCGGTCGGGCCAATATGGGTAGCTATGGAGGGTAGGCAGTTGGTTTTCCAAACCCAAGCCTAAAGAGTACCTCTCTATCATTCATAAGATGGTTAAGTAATTTGATCGAATCTAAATCATTTAAGAAACTTAATTTAATTTTATTTATTTTAGAGCATCTATGCTTTTTCCTTCGATCTGTTGTATTCCTCGTCGGATTTTCTATGACACTTACAAATGGAACAAATGTACTAGTCATTTCTGCATACTCATTTCTATAGCTCTTAATCATATTTAAATTACTTAATTCTTATATTATTTGAAAAGGATCACAAAAGATTTGGGAAAAAATAATCAAGTTAAAACCAATGTTTGCAAAACTTATTAAAAAGGGCTGCAAATAGTGTTTTGAAGCTTATTTGGTTAAAACAACTTTTCTATCATTTTTTAATTCATTTAATAACTCAAATCAAATCTCGTTTTAACAATTTCCAAAGATTTATAAAATTTATTCCATTTTTAAACATTTGAAAATATTCATTTTAAATTAACTTCAAATCGGATTTCAAATTGCAAAATCGCAATTTTTCTAAAACTTGTTTTGGACATATTTAAAGATATATAACATGAGATATTTATTTTTTTTCCTCACTTAACAACTATGGATACAACAGTCCAAAAATTTCTTATCTCGAAGAATTTCGAGCTATAATTGTAGCGACCCGACTTCCTATCTCCAGGAAATCGCATCACTAGTGAAGAAAGAAAGGGATAGAAGAAGAAAAGAAAGAGAAAGAAGAACACAACTGCAACAGATAACTCACAGCGGAACGAATAAAATATAATATATCACATAAAATATTATATAGTATCTCATTACATCAGAGTACACAACTTAAACAACAAATATTAGACAGTTATAAACTTCTGTCTAACTATACAACTCAAAATACAAGACAGAGATACAACATACATAGTGGAATCATAATATATATATACACGTGGAAGCCTCCTGCTCCATTACTCCTCCAGAATTCGTCAAGCTAACCTGAACCACTTGACTACTCATACATAATATGAGTACCCAAGAGTTTAATAAAACAGAAAATAAACACTCGGGTCAGACAGGGGTCTGGTGTGAGTAAACGGGTTAAAATTTGCTTAACTTTAGAAAATCCTTTGAAAAGAAAAGGTATCACGTAAGACTTCCCACACATAAACATGGAAAAGTTTTTACCTTACGCTAACCAAAACATTTGATAGGAAATCCAGTGATATTATAATAGTGTCTAGGGTTTTCAAGTAAATAAGAAATAGCCGAAATTGTTACATGATTAAATTCCAGCTACTAGCCACAAAAGTGGGTAATACAATCAAAACCGTAGGGTCTCGTAGGAAGAATGGGTTTCCATCAATGGCAGGGCTACTGGGGTACCGCCCATCACAGTACGTGGCCTAGATCACCGTACCGAGGAGTACTCCCACTCCCGTGCAACACAAGGCCGGGACCATTCCTTACTGAACAGTCCCGAACAAGACAACCCCGGCGGTTGTCCGGAATTCAACCGCCCCACACAGCCGAAATAAAAGGGACTTCTAGACAGGAGTAAATCTTGCTCTCCAGTGGGATCTACCCACGAAGCCTTGCTGCACCTCTCCTGTTTTAGCCATTCCCGGTTGATGAGGCTTGAGGCTGCGATTACCTTTATAGAACATATCTATCTTAGAATGCTCATCGTCCGCCTGACGATGTGCTGAAAGCATTCAATCCATACAAGTTCGTTCCGGGTTCGAACGAAACCGAAGGCACTATCTCGTTGCACTCATTTTGGAATCATCCTCAGAGTCAACGACCATAGCCCTTGCACTCTAAATCACCATCTCGAACCTATAAGTACTATTCCATCAAACTCATTACAGAATCACCCACAGAGTTATACTGACGTATAGCCCTTACACCTCGAGTCTTCACTTGCTCCACTTGGATTAACGACCTAACGTTTAATTGGAATCGATGTGGTTTTCAGATATCCAAATATGGAAACCCGATCCCGGTCTCATCGATACCAAACGCCATTTTAATGTCCAAGTTGTACTTAAGGGATTTAAACAGTTTAACTTATATTCAGGATGAAATAAACAGATAGATGAATAACATTATCACAATACATAATTCATATCAACATTCATCTCACAAAGAAACATATCACAAATATCATAGTCATCCAAATCATCCAGTATCAACCAATCACCCAATATCAACCATCCAATATCATTCAACATCCAATATCAATCACTCAATATCAACCATTCAATACTAATCAATCACCCATAGCAGAATTGATTAACTCTTAATCAATTTAATTAACCTCTAATTAAATTAATTTCTATCCTTTAATCATTTGGATTATCCTAACTCCTGCTTCATTGATTTATTACAAATCAAATTCATTAATCATCTCTTAATGATCTTCCTTAATTAATCTTCTTCGATTAATTATCCTTTAATTACATTCAAGTAATTATCCTTAACCATATTCAGTAATTAACCTTCAATTATTATCATTAATTACAATAATTAATGATCCTTCATTAATTAATTAACTATAATTAATTACATTAATTCTCAATTAATTACAATTAATTAATCATACTTTAAATTAATTACTTAAATTAATTACTTCCATTAATTATATTAATTAATAATCTTTATTAATTAAATAACTAACTTGTAATTAATCATCTCATTAATCATAAACAGTAATTAACAATTTATAATTACAACCTTAATTAATTAACTTCTTAATTAATTATATTAACCTTGATTAATTACTCTAATTAATTACTCTTTAATTACTTTATTAAGTAATTATTAAACAATTAAGTTAATAAATAAATCCTTAATTAATTTCCTTATTAATTAATTAATTACACTTAGTAATTAATCTTAAATTAATCACATTTATTAATTAATTAATCACATTAATTAATTAACTAAAATAATTTAAGTAATTAACTCTTAATTACTTACATAAGTAATTATCTCTAATTACTTCCTTTAATAAATCTTGATTATTCTCTTAACAATAATTAATTTCATCATTAAATAATTCTTAATTCATTAACCAATTAATTACTCCATAATTAATTATTTTCAAAACAATTAAGTTAATCAATTCCTTAATTGATAACATTAAGTGATTCCAGTAATCACTTCCATTAATTACTCCCATGAGGAACTTCTCTAATTACTTCCCTAAGTAATTACCATTCTAATTACATTCAAAAATTAACCATTGATTCCTTTATTAAGTAATCACCCTTAATTAATCCATAATTAATTAATTAAATAATCAACTAATTATTTATAATTAATTAAACAATTAATTAATTAATTTCTTACATTTCAAAATCCTTAATTAAACATTTATCTTAATCAATCTTTACTTATTAATAAATCATAGTTAATTAAGTATTCTTAAATTTATATCCAAATAATTTAACCCTATTTATTTCCATAAATAAATTATTTGAGTTTAATCAAATTTTAACAACTTAAAAATAAATTATTCTATTTTGATTTCAAAATTATAACAATAACCTTATTTGGAAATAAGGAATTTAGTAATCAATTACGAAAATTAAAACACTTTAACATCTAATTTAAACTTATTTATTTCAAAATAATTTGAAACCTTTTTTATTAAAACATTACTTTAAAACTTTGATTAAATAATTAAATTCAAAACATTCTTTGAATTAAAACTCAAAATTTAATTAAGGTGATTATTTACAAAAGAAATCATCTTAAAACCATTTAAATTTTAAAATATAAATTCAAATAACATTTTAAAAAGTTTGATTAACTTAATTTTCCAAGAACAAGTCTTTAAATTGTAAACTTCTTTTCTTTTATAAAAACTTATCTTTTTATAAAACTTGCATATTTCTAGCACATGAGAAAGTCTCGGGTAAAACCCGAGTAGAAACCCAACAAACCCCGAGCACCTCTCGAAGCATACCCCAGATACCACCCACTTCGAGTCAAGTACGGTTAGACGCGAGAGCTACTTCGAGTTTTCCATTATCTTCCCCAAAGCTTCGAATACCCAGTACCTCAAATCGTGCACGCGTGCACCTTGCACAGCATCTCCTGCCGCCGTAGGTTGACACGACCAACGTCGTCGATCTCTCTATCACACTCGAGCAAGTAACTAAACCCAGATCGAATAAAAATTCTCAAATCAAATTTTTGACCTCTTGCTCGAAACTACAAAAAAAAAATCAACCGCAAAACTCCCATCGCCAACGTCCAAAACGACGCCATTGAACTCACCGACCCCACCATCACACACCACGACCACAAGCCTCATTTCCCCAAAACGCGAACACCTCTGATCCACATCTCAAGTCGCAACAGCTTCTACAGTTCGGCCGAAACCAAACAACTCTAAAACCCTAATTCCTCCAAATTCCCTATATTCACTCATTAGAAAAATTATTTTGCATTTTCCCCATAATCAACCATCTATAAGCTAGCCTCATCCACAATTTCGAATCAATTTCTGGCGTGAACAATCGGCAATTCGCCAAAGTTCCCAAAACATTCAAACCCAAAATTCGAATAAATTACCACACTAAAAATTACAAAATTCATATCTAAATTCATGATTTTACATCAAGATTACATATAGGTAGTCAAATTTTGAATTTAAGATAATAAATTTTTAACCAAAATTCAAATCCCTCTGTAAATTTTTATTTTAATCAAGATTTTATGATATTTCGACTTTCCAGACTATTTTAAAATCTTTATTATACAATTACAACTCTATTTCATTCAAACATTTAAGGCTAGTTTGGATTCGAGTTGTTGGTATTGAAAATTTTCTTTTATCAGAACCTTCATATTAAATTAACAGAGAAACACTTGCATGTATATGAACAGACAAGCTCATCCATCATAAACATAACAATTTATATTAATTTAAACTATAGTATTTTAATTCAAGTCAATCAACACATGCATAGCAGTAAAATTTAAATCAACTATTTTTAAAACATTTACTCACCTGATAAGTTGCAGAGTACAGCGTAGAGCAAGTTTTAACTTCCAGGCTTGAACTTTAATTTAGAAAATGCATTTGCTGAAGAAAATCCTTTGCATGCTGTTGTAAATGCCTTATATTTGATGTTTTAAAGGATTGAAACAGATCTTCATTTAGAAAATGCAGGTTGAAGATTTTATGTTGCAGGTTTGAACATTATTTGAATTGTAGGCTTTACATTTGCAGGTTGAATTTTCATTTAGTTGCAGATTTGAAAGGTTGCAGAATTGATTTTGCAGATTGATCTTCAAAACAGGTTGAAGTTGCAGTTGAACTCCTTTTAGAAATACAGGTTGATTTTATGTTGTAGATTTTTAATTTGCAGTTGAATCATCACATTGAAAAGCATATTGAAGCTTTGAAGTTGCAGATTTATTTTTGCTTTGAAGAATTTAAATTTCAGGTTTTGGAAATAATTTCTGTTTTGAGTTAAGAAAGAAAACAAAGGGAAAATGTTTTTGAGAAAACTAATTTTCTTCTTAAAATTTTTATTAAAATTTAAAATAAGAATTTTGCCACATGTTCTTAATTCAAACAAATGTCACTCTACATGCACTTCTTAATTTAGAAGTGTTGTTAAGATGTTAATATGTTTACACATGTCTCTTTTTTTTTAGTATTAATAAATTCTTATTTAATTTAAATGTAATTATAAACTTACGTGTTAAGTTACTTTGTTAATAAATGCTTACTTATGTATTTATAAATTTACTTAATGAATATAATTCACATATGTAAACATAAGTTTAATCCTTTAAAGAAAATATTCTAATTAATTTCTTATACATGAATTTAGAAATCTAAAACATATATTTATATACATTTATAACCATTTAAATTATACACTTTAAAAAAAAGAAAGCAAAACAAAAATTTTAAATATTTTTAAACTATCATATTCAAAATAAACAACTATCTTATATTTTGAAAACAATTTGAATTAAACTTTAAATTAGCTTTTGAAGAATATTAATTTTTTAAACAAAGCTTTAAATCATAATTTCATACCTATTCAAATTTATCAATAAATTTAAATGATATTTCAAAACAACTCAAATTATAACATATACATACATATATATTACAATTTGAAAATTCAATCTTTATTTAAAACAAATGATATTTCTATTCACAATATATATCAATCATATATATTATAAATAGAATAAAATTTATTAGCTTTTGAAAAACAATTCTAACCAATTTTTTTTTTAAATTGTTAAAAGATATTGATCACACTTGCCAGATTAAATATTTGTTATCCTTAAAAAGATTAATTTCACCAATTTAAATTAAAATTACAAAGAAAATCATTAAATCAATTAAATTATTATTACAGATTATTAAATCAATATTGCCCAAAATTCCGGGTCGTTACAATCCTCCCCCCTTAAAAGAATTTCGTCCCCGAAATTTAAAAGCAAAGTTAATTTAATAACCCAGCAAAGATTTTAATTCAATTGGCAAAGCATTCCTAACAATCAGTTACTAACAACCAAAGCAATCAATCACACAAACAAACTTAACTAATTATCCTGACATACGTCAGAATAAAACTCTAATACTATTTCGAGTTTTCCAAGTATAAAACACCAGGAGACTCGCTCTACAAAGCTAAACAATCTAACTACACCACCAAAATCCAGAGCTTCTCTCTTCTCTATATCCACCAATCTGAACAGAACACCAGATTATCCTTAGATCCAGCTCAACATCCAACTCTAACTGAACTACAGATTCAATAACTAATGATGAATCATGCACGTATTCCCTCAGAGATGCGTGAAATATAATGAATTCCAGCTATCCAAACTGGCAATTCAATCTCATAGACAACTGATCTTATCTTATCAGAAAGCAGATAAGAAATCTCAAATGCCTCAGCACCAGCCATCCACTCTTATCCGATTTCTGCTCTCTTAACCAGAGAAATCTTAACAACAATGAAGTCTCCAACTTCGAATTCCAAAACTCCTAATCTCATATCTGTATAACTCGACAGACAATCCAGGGCAGCCAATCTCTTCCTGATTAGCTCATCCTATGCTGATACTTCCAGAAACAACTAGACCAAAGCAAACTAGCTTCAGGATCCTATCCAACGGAAAAGTCTTCCAAAATCCATCGAAATCTAGAACACAAACTTTACTACTCAAGCAATAGCAAACAGAACTTGCTTCCTTCCTTGCACAGCTGCTACTCCGCTTCCGCTGCACAACTCTGATTCTGAAATAGAGGAGAATACTGTTGATGAACACAAATACAAACTTATCCAATATATAAGAAACCTTGTTCATCAAATCCATATAATCTTAGTGACACATCCGACTCGGTCACACAACTTTACTACAAAATCCAACTCAAAAGCTAGATCTAACCAAATCCAAATTCCTAAATTTTCTAAGCTGCTACACCAATCTCTACTTCTCCAAGAACCATCCTACAACCAGGCTAACTACCAAATCACTTCTAGAACCAAAACAATATGGAACTCAGCTCCAGATGCAGGCAAACTTCTTATTATATCAGTAGCTCCTACTTCCATATGAGAATCCTTAGTCTCAAACAAAAGAATGCTCAACAAAATTCCAAACCAATCGCAAGTCACTTTTGCGATCCAACTTAATTCGAATTCAAAAGAAATTGTCCTCTCTTTACCAATTAGAACAGCTTTAAAGCTTTTCCAATAAAGGTTAATTTTTCAAGATAACTTCCACCAACTGCTCGGGCTGCTGATAGAAGAACCAATAAGATTCCAGAACCATCGGAGAAACAAGCTACACTGCAGCTTCCAAACTCAACTTCGATGATACTGCCAAGCCAAAAGACCTTCTCGTCAGCACACCGATCACTTCGAGCTGAACTGCTACCACAGCTATCCAAGACTTCTAATCCAAAGGCTCCTCGAAAACCGAAACTATCTACAAACCACACAAAAGACCTCCGAGGTGGCAGATAATCCAAAAGAAACTCGGGCTCAAAACCAAGCATCAACATCTCACTCTCCTGAAGATGACCAATGAGACCATGCCAAAGAGAAGCAACTCATAGACCTTAGTCTCATATTCTAGAACAACCAACTTCCATATTGAAGATCCAGATAACTTCTACACAGACGAGTTTTCCCTGAGGCAGGTAAAGACTGCTCCTCAATCATCTTCAAAACTATTTCAAGAGAAAACATCTTCGGAAAATATCCAAGGATATTGTATCTCATCTCGCAGTTACCAAGATATCATCACTTACTTCTACATTTCCAATAGATCCAAACTCAAGAAAAATTCGCTCACCCGAGCGAAATCCAAACTTACACTTCAAAGATAAACTCTGAATCTCTTAAAAAGATTTCCTTTGGATATAAAAGAAATCCTTATTCCAAACTACAAATCTCTCTCGAGACGGTATTAGGTCTACAGTCTCGACAAATACTTCCAATCACAACATATGGACCTATTCCATTAGTGGTAATCGTGTTACACACACAAACCACTATTCCATCTACCTCTAAAACTTATGTTGGAAAATCCGAACAGATAACCCAACGGATTAGGTAGACATAAATGTGTGTATATATATATATAGTAATATACAAAAATTACAAGTACGCTCTCTCAAGGAAGACACCACTACAGAGCCTAGGTATTCACTCAGCCTAATGCTCCTTAAAGAAAGACACACTTCAGAGCTTAGGTATTCACTCAGCCTAATGCTCTGATACCAAATGTAGCGACCCGACTTCCTATCTCCAGGAAATCGCATCACTAGTGAAGAAAGAAAGGGATAGAAGAAGAAAAGAAAGAGAAAGAAGAACACAACTGCAACAGATAACTCACAGCGGAACGAATAAAATATAATATATCACATAAAATATTACATAGTATCTCATTACATCAGAGTACACAACTTAAACAACAAATATTAGACAGTTATAAACTTCTGTCTAACTATACAACTCAAGATACAAGACAGAGATACAACATACACAGTGGAATCATAATATATATCTACACGTGGAAGCCTCCTGCTCCATTACTCCTCCAGAATTCGTCAAGCTAACCTGAACCACTTGACTACTCATACATAATATGAGTACCCAAGAGTTTAATAAAACATAAAATAAACAATCGGGTCAGACAGGGGTCTGGTGTGAGTAAACGGGTTAAAATTTGCTTAACTTTAGAAAATCCTTTGAAAAGAAAAGGTATCACGTAAGACTTCCCACACATAAACATGGAAAAGTTTTTACCTTACGCTAACCAAAACATTTGATAGGAAATCCAGTGATATTATAATAGTGTCTAGGGTTTTCAAGTAAATAAGAAATAGCCGAAATTGTTACATGATTAAATTCCAGCTACTAGCCACAAAAGTGGGTAATAAAATCAAAACCGTAGGGTCTCGTAGGAAGAATGGGTTTCCATCAATGGCAGGGCTACTGGGGTACCGCCCGTCACAGTACGTGGCCTAGATCACCGTACCGAGGAGTACTCCCACTCCGCTGCAACACAAGGCCGGGACCATTCCTTACTGAACAGTCTCGAACAAGACAACCCCGGCGGTTGTCCGGAATTCAACCGCCCCACACAGCCGAAATAAAAGGGACTTCTAGACAGGTGTAAATCTTGCTCTCCATTGGGAGCTACCCACGAAGCCTTGCTGCACCTCCCCTGTTTTAGCCATTCCCGGTTGATGAGGCTTGAGGCTGCGGTTACCTTTATAGAACATACCTATCTTAGAATGCTCATCGTCCGCCTGACGATGTGCTGAAAGCATTCAATCCATACAAGCTCGTTCCGGGTTCGAACGAAACCGAAGGCACTATCTCGTTGCACTCATTTTGGAATCATCCTCAGAGTCAACGACCATAGCCCTTGCACTCTAAATCACCATCTCGAACCTATAAGTACTATTCCGTCAAACTCATTACGGAATCACCCAAAGAGTTATACTGACGTATAGCCCTTACACCTCGAGTCTTCACTTGCTCCACTTGGATTAACGACCTAACGTTTAATTGGATCGATGTGGTTTTCGGATATCCAAATATGGAAACCCGATCCCGGTCTCATCGAAACCAAACGCCATTTTAATGTCCAAGTTGTACTTAAGGGATTTAAACAGTTTAACTTATATTCAGGATGAAATAAACAGATAGATGAATAACATTATCACAATACATAATTCATATCAACATTCATCTCACAAAGAAACATATCACAAATATCATAGTCATCCAAATCATCCAGTATCAACCAATCACCCAATATCAACCATCCAATATCATTCAACATCCAATATCAATCACTCAATATCAACCATTCAATACTAATCAATCACCCATAGCAGAATTGATTAACTCTTAATCAATTTAATTAACCTCTAATTAAATTAATTTCTATCCTTTAATCATTTGGATTATCCTAACTCCTGCTTCATTGATTTATTACAAATCAAATTCATTAATCATCTCTTAATGATCTTCCTTAATTAATCTTCTTCGATTAATTATCCTTTAATTACATTCAAGTAATTATCCTTAACCATATTCAGTAATTAACCTTCAATTATTATCATTAATTACAATAATTAATGATCCTTCATTAATTAATTAACTATAATTAATTACATTAATTCTCAATTAATTACAATTAATTAATCATACTTTAAATTAATTACTTAAATTAATTACTTCCATTAATTATATTAATTAATAATCTTTATTAATTAAATAACTAACTTGTAATTAATCATCTCATTAATCATAAACAGTAATTAACAATTTGTAATTACAATCTTAATTAATTAACTTCTTAATTAATTATATTAACCTTGATTAATTACTCTAATTAATTACTCTTTAATTACTTCATTAAGTAATTATTAAACAATTAAGTTAATAAATAAATCCTTAATTAATTTCCTTATTAATTAATTAATTACACTTAGTAATTAACCTTAAATTAATCACATTTATTAATTAATTAATCACATTAATTAATTAACTAAAATAATTTAAATAATTAACTCTTAATTACTTACATAAGTAATTATCTCTAATTGCTTCCTTTAATAAATCTTGATTATTCTCTTAACAATAATTAATTTCATCATTAAATAATTCTTAATTCATTAACCAATTAATTACTCCATAGTTAATTATTTTCAAAACAATTAAGTTAATCAATTCCTTAATTGATAACATTAAGTGATTCCAGTAATCACTTCCATTAATTACTCCCATGAGTAACTTCTCTAATTACTTCCCTAAGTAATTACCATTCTAATTACATTCAAAAATTAACCGTTAATTCCTTTATTAAGTAATCACCCTTAATTAATCCATAATTAATTAAATAAACAATCAACTAATTATTTAAAATTAATTAAACAATTAATTAATTAATTTCTTATATTTCAAAATCCTTAATTAAACATTTATCTTAATCAATCTTTACTTTTTAATAAATCATAGTTAATTAAGTATTCTTAAATTTATATCCAAATAATTTAACCCTATTTATTTCCATAAATAAATTATTTGAGTTTAATCAAATTTTAACAACTTAAAAATAAATTATTCTATTTTGATTTCAAAATTATAACAATAACCTTATTTGGAAATAAGGAATTTAGTAATCAATTAACAAATTTAAAACACTTTAACATCTAATTTAAACTTATTTATTTCAAAATAATTTGAAACCTTTGTTATTAAAACATTACTTTAAAAATTTGATTAAATAATTAAATTCAAAACATTCTTTGAATTAAACCTCAAAATTTAATTAAGATGATTATTTACAAAAGAAATCATCTTAAAACCATTTAAATTTTAAAATATAAATTCAAATAACATTTTAAAAAGTTTGATTAACTTAATTTTCCAAGAACAAGTCTTTAAATTGTAAACTTCTTTTCTTTTATAAAAACTTATCTTTTTATAAAACTTGCATATTTCTAGCACATGAGAAAGTCTCGGGTAAAACCCGAGTAGAAACCCAACAAACCCCGAGCACGTCTCGAAGCATACCCCAGATACCACCCACTTCGAGTCAAGTACGGGAAGACGCGAGAGCTACTTCGAGTTTTCCATTATCTTCCCCAAAGCTTCGAATACCCAGTACCTCAAATCGTGCACGCGTGCACCTTGCACAGCATCTCCGGCCGCCGTAGGTTGACACGACCAACGTCGTCGATCTCTCTATCACACTCGAGAAAGTAACTAAACCCAGATCGAATAAAAATTCTCAAATCAAATTTTTGACCTCTTGCTCGAAACTACAGAAAAAAACTCAACCGCAAAACTCCCATCGCTAACGTCCAACACGACGCCGTTGAACTCACCGACCCCACCATCACACACCACGACCACAAGCCTCATTTCCCCAAAACGTGAACACCTCCGATCCACATCTCAAGTCGCAACAGCTTCTACAGTTCGGCCGAAACCAAACAACTCTAAAACCCTAATTCCTCCAAATTCCCTTGATTCACTCATTAGAAAAATTATTTTGCATTTTTCCCATAATCAACCATCTACATGCTAGCCTCATCCACAATTTCGAATCAATTTCTTGCGTGAACAATCGGCAATTCGCCAAAGTTCCCAAAACATTCAAACCCAAAATTCGAATAAATTACCACACTAAAAATTACAAAATTCATATCTAAATTCATGATTTTACATCAAGATTACATATAGGTAGTCAAATTTTGAATTTAAGATAATAAATTTTTAACCAAAATTCAAATCCTTCTGTAAATTTTTATTTTAATCAAGATTTTATGATATTTCGACTTTCCAGACTATTTTAAAATCTTTATTATACAATTACAACTCTATTTCATTCAAACATTTAAGGCTAGTTTGGATTCGAGTTGTTGGTATTGAAAATTTTCTTTTATCAGAACCTTCATATTAAATTAACAGAGAAACACTTGCATGTATATGAACGGACAAGCTCATCCATCATAAACATAACAATTTATATTAATTTAAACTATAGTATTTTAATTCAAGTCAATCAACACATGCATAGCAGTAAAATTTAAATCAACTATTTTTAAAACATTTACTCACCTGATAAGTTGCAGAGTACAGCGCAGAGCAAGTTTTAACTTCCAGGCTTGAACTTTAATTTAGAAAATGCATTTGCTGAAGAAAATCCTTTGCATGCTGTTGTAAATGCCTTCTATTGATGTTTTAAAGGATTGAAACAGATCTTCATTTAGAAAATGCAGGTTGAAGATTTTATGTTGCAGGTTTGAACATTATTTGAATTGCAGGCTTTACATTTGCAGGTTGAATTTTCATTTAGTTGCAGATTTGAAAGGTTGCAGAATTGATTTTGCATATTGATCTTCAAAACAGGTTGAAGTTGCAGTTGAACTCCTTTTAGAAATACAGGTTGATTTTATGTTGTAGATTTTTAATTTGCAGTTGAATCATCACATTGAAAAGCAGATTGAAGCTTTGAAGTTGCAGATTTATTTTTGCTTTGAAGAATTTAAATTTCAGGTTTTGGAAATAATTTCTGTTTTGAGTTAAGAAAGAAAACAATGGGAAAATGTTTTTGAGAAAACTAATTTTCTTCTTAAATTTTTTATTAAAATTTAAAATAAGAATTTTGCCACATGTTCTTAATTCAAACAATTGTCACTCTACATGCACTTCTTAATTTAGAAGTGTTGTTAAGATGTTAATATGTTTACACATGTCTCTTTTTTTTTAGTATTAATAAATTCTTATTTAATTTAAATGTAATTATAAACTTGCATGTTAAGTTACTTTGTTAATAAATGCTTACTTATGTATTTATAAATTTACTTAATGAATATAATTCACATATGTAAACATAAGTTTAATCCTTTAAAGAAAATATTCTAATAAATTTCTTATACATGAATTTAGAAATCTAAAACATATATTTATATACATTTATAACCATTAAATTAAACACTTTAAAAAAAGAAAGCAAAACAAAATGTTTAAATCTTTTTAAACTATCATATTTAAAATAAACAACTATCTTATATTTTGAAAACAATTTGAATTAAACTTTAAATTAGCTTTTTAAGAATATCAATTTTTTAAACAAAGCTTTAAATCATAATTTCATACCTATTCAAATTTATCAATAAATTTAAATGATATTGCAAAACAACTCAAATTATAACATATACATACATATATATTACAATTTGAAAATTCAATCTTTATTTAAAACAAATGATATTTCTATTCACAATGTATATCAATCATATATATTATAAATAGAATAAAATTTATTAGCTTTTGAAAAACAATTCTAACCAAAAAAAATTTTAAATTGTTAAAAGATATTGATCACACTTGCCAGATTAAATATTTGTTATCCTTAAAAAGATTAATTTCACCAATTTAAATTAAAATTACAAAGAAAATCATTAAATCAATTAAATTATTATTACAGATTATTAAATCAATATTGCCCAAAATTCCGGGTCGTTACAATCCTCCCCCTTAAAAGAATTTCGTCCCCGAAATTTAAAAGCAAAGTTAATTTAATAACCCAGCAAAGATTTTAATTCAATTAGCAAAGCATTCCTAACAATCCGTTACTAACAACCAAAGCAATCAATCACACAAACAAACTTAACTAATTATCCTGACATACGTCGGAATAAAACTCTAATACTATTTCGAGTTTTCCAAGTATAAAACACCAGGAGACTCGCTCTACAAAGCTAAACAATCTAACTACATCACCAAAATCCAGAGCTTCTCTCTTCTCTATATCCACCAATCTGAACAGAACACCAGATTATCCTTAGATCCAGCTCAACATCCAACTCCAACTGAACTACAGATTCAATAACTAATGATGAATCATGCACGTATTCCCTCTGAGATGCGTGAAATATAATGAATTCTGTAACAACCCGCATATTTATCGATTTTATATTTAAATATTTTATTTAAATATTTTGTCGTTAATCGGATATTGGTCCGAAAAGCTACTTTTTACAAACGGTCAAATTAGGACTCGAGACCACTTCCATTGAGTTCGAAATGTCGTTTACAATTTTTTTAAGTATAAACATTGATATGATTGGAGATAGTAGAATTTCACTACTTTTTCACTTGAGACTTTGGGTTGGGCTTTTAGCCTATTAGACCCAACCTTCACCCCTCCTCTTCATAACTTCATTTCTATTTTCCTAAGTCTTCAAGCTTCTTCAAAAATGGTGGAGGGAATGGGAAATTAAAATTCCAAAACTCAAATTCAATTGCAATCCATCTTTCTACTCCAAATTCAAGAAGAAGACATTGGATTCAAGCTTCTTGTGCTTAGATAGAAGAGGGATTGATTCTTGCTTGCTTAAAACTTCATTTTTCATTGAATTTGTGCAAAGGTGAGATTTTTATCTCACAAATCTAGTCTATAACTATATTGGACTGTTGGGAATGATTCCCTATCACTTTTGCATGCACATTTGCCTTTGGTTTGGATTGGATTGGCGAAAAACTCCAATTTTTAGCATTTTTGGAAATTTCCTGCACTTAGCTCGTTCTGGCCACTTGACTCGTTCGGTGATAGGTCGCAAGGTCACTGGGTCGTAGGTCGCAGGGCTTTAGGTCGTTCTGGAAGAATTGGCACTTTGGAATTAGGTCGCTCAAGAGTTAACTCGTTAGGTCGCTCAAGAGTTAGTACCATAGGTCGCAGGGCTTTAGGTCATTCTGGAAGTATTGGCACTTCGGAGTTAGGTCGCTCGCGAGTTAAGCCTTAAGTCGTAGGTCGCTCACGAGTTAAGCCTTAAGTCGTAGGTTGCTCACGAGTTAGGCCTTAAGCCGTAGGTCGCTCACGAGTTAAGCCTTAAGTCGTAGGTCGCTCACGAGTTAAGCCTTAAGTCGTAGGTCGCTCACGAGTTAGGCCTTAAGCCGTAGGTCGCTCACGAGTTAAGCCTTAAGCAGTAGGACGTTCGCGAATACCTTAGGTCGTGAACCCTGTTAGGTCGTTAGGCCTATAACCCGTTAAGTCGCGAATATCTTAAGTTGTGAACCCTGTTAGGTCGTTAGGCCTATAACCCATTAAGTCGCGAATACCTTAGGTCGTTAGACCCTTGAGTCGTTAGGTCGTTAGACCCTTGAGTCGTTAGGTCGTATGACCTTATAACCCAATAGGTCATTGGACCTTTAACTCATAGGTCGTTGGACCTTATCCTGATAGTTCGCGTGACCCCTTAGACCATTAGGTCGTTAGACCTCATTTTGTCTTCACTAGGTCGTACCGTTTTGGTCGGGGCGCTGCCCTGCACCTCGCCGGGGGCGCTGCCCCTTGGACTCCCGCTACCTGACCGGGCAGGTCGAACCCCGTAAGCGGTGGCGTTGCCCCCGCACCCCCACCTTGGGGGGTTGCCACCCCCCTGGACCCCTCTCTGTAGGGGAAATTATCTGAAAAACATTGAGCTGTTTTCCTTGGATTTTATTCACATCTCCGTATGCGATCTTTGTGATTGATTGTTTCTACAATTGCTTCTGTGTTTTGTCATTTTATAATATAAAGGTTTCAATACTAGTAGTAAATTCAAAACTCTTTTAACAAACAATTTCAACTCTATTTTTAATAACAAAGCTCTTTTCTTAAACCGTTTTCCAATCTATTAGTATATACAAACCTTTACCTCACTCGGATGAGAAATCTAATTAAACGACTTAGTAAAACAAGTGGTATGAAACGCTTGCGTTCACTTCGTCGGTTAATTCTTGGACTTGTTCGATTGAACCTCTTGTGACAATTTTATTAGTGAAGATTTCCAGTTTGTTCGTAAATATTAAAGTTAAGCAAGTGGTTATGGGACATGAAGCTAAACTTCTATATTTACCAGCTTAGTGTAATTGACACTTCTCGTTGATCATGACGATCATTCTGATGATTTAGACTAGCAACTGTGCGATGTCTCTTGTTGCGAGGTTAGACTAGACACCACTTGTGTGATTCCACTCACACATACCTTTTTGCTTTTTGGTTAGTCTGGACCTTAATCTGTGTGATTCCATTCACACATGTGTGGTAGCTCCCCTTGGTCTTCGGACCGTCATGTGATAGGCCTCTTTCTCTTTTCTATGATTTCTGGACTTCTTGCATTGATTTCTAGAATTTATGTCATTGACTTGTTATGAGTACAAGTTTGGGGTATGATGCCCTTTCCGAATCTTTGAGAAGATTCTTGTGATATTGATTATCTCTTATTGATTGATCTTCTGTTGATCATTATTTACATACTTATAGTGGTATGTCATTATGGATATTTTATGTTTATACCATATCTTTTATGTTATATCATGTCATCTGATATTTATAGCTAGACTGACCCGTTTATTATTTTCTTAAATAATACTCGGGTCAGACCGAGATGTTACAGGTGCTTCTGCTTGACTTCTTCCCAGGGATTCATCACTCTGACTTTTGGCTAACTGTTTAGCTTAGCAGTTTTTGTTGTATACACTTGAGATATAGACTCATAGTTGTATTCTTTTGTATAGCACGTCTTGCTATTCTTTTGTATTATTGTGGATCTTTTGAGCACTACTCTGATGTACACTTTCATGTGTTAGTTATATATTCATATCTTCTTCCGCCTTTGTGATATGGATGTCTGTGACTGATTTGCGATATGCTTATTTCTATGTTTGTTTCCGAGGATTTTTTTTATAGCCACCGTGTGATAAGCAATTACATGGATGGTCGCTCCTCAACAGCCTTATTCTTCGTGCTAGTTGACAGCACTACTCCGTAGTGTTCTTGGCTAGCGTGGGCATAGAGGTGGGGCGTCACAGCTTGGTATCAGAGCCAAACTTCAGAACAATGTAGAATAACTTAACAAGGATCATCGTCCTAGGTCTATCTTAGGAGTCATACCATAGGATTAATTCGAGTCTTCGTACCGATTCATCCTATTTCCTTTATGATTCCTTGTTTTATCTATCAAGATTGCTTGATGTTCATTGGTGAATAACCTTCTTCCTTCTCTTCTTTCTTTCTTAAAGGAAGAGAATGTCTAGACCAGGCCGTCCCAGAACTGGATCATCTGGTGCTGCTCCCCTGGATGGAGTTTTTATGACTGCTCAACAGCTTCTTGATTTAGTAACTAATGCTCAAGCAGTTGGAGCTAACCCGGAACCTACTCACCCAAAGTCGGGATTTGCACGCTTGTGCAGCGATTACACCAACTTGGGTGGGAAGCCCTTCAAAGGTTCGGAAAATATCATCGAGGTCCAGGCTTGGTTAAAATCATGCGATCGAATCTTTTCTCGCATGAACCTTATCGATCTCCACCGCGTTCAGGTGGCTTCCAGCATGCTCTAGGAGAGAGCATTGGACTGGTACGAACTCCTTATTTTAGAAATTAATGAAGCGGATCTCACCTGGGAGCAATTTCAGGGACGCTTCGAGTTAAAGTTTGTACCAGAAGCTGGGAAAGTAACCTTGGCTCGACGTTTTATAGACCTTGTTCAAGGTCAATCCTCTGTGACTGATTACGTCGCAGCCTTCGAGTCACTTTCCAAATATGGTGTTGAATACATCAACACCCCATTGAAGAAGAACCAGAGGTTCGTTTATGGCTTAAATAAGAATCTTAAGAAGCCACTACTCCTGAAACTAGAAGTCGCATTTGATCAACTCGTCGATATCGCTCTTCGTCTTGAAGAGGTTGATAGAGAGAGTGATGTTGAAGTGGAAGGCGCTAAACCAAACTTCAACAACAAGAAGAGGCCAAACAAATTCAAGGGTCCTTATCCCAACAAAAAGGGTAAGCAGGCAACCCCTGCGGCAAAGTCTCCTTCTCCTAGTGGTGCGAGTTGCTTCAACTGTGGGTCTGGGGATCATTATGCGAATAAGTGCTCTAAGCCCAAATCTTGTCGCTATTGTAAGAGCCCGGATCATTACATACATCAGTGCCTCAAGCGTAAAGGCAAGAAGGAAGGAAAGCTGAATGTGGCTCAAGCCCCTGGCAACACATCTCGTGGCCAAGGTATTTCTCATTCCATTCTTGATGGTATTATCTTATTTCATGATCAACCTATTAGAGTTCTCTTTGATATGGGTGCATCCCATTCTTTTATATCAAAGGAACTGGTAGACACTTTTTCCTTAATTGTTACTGCATTGATGACTTCTTTAAAAATTGCGAATCCTATTGGTGGATCCGCAACTCTTAGTTTGCTTTGTAAAGACGTGGAGATTATTTTATGTGATTTTTCTTTCCTAGCCGATTTGCATGTCATGCGTTACTTAGGCTTTGGAATAATTTTGGGAATGGATTGGCTTAACCGTTATCAAACCCATATCCTATGTCCTGAGTGGACTATTCATCTCCGACATCCACTATCTGTTAAACAGATTTCTGTTAATCTTAAAGATTCAGAATCCTGTTTGGTGGCATCTTTATATTCTTTAAATCCTCGTGATGACGATGATGATGATGAAGATGATATTATTTCTCGTATTCACGTTGTTCGTGAATTTTCCGACATATTCGAGCCCGTTTTAGGTTTACCACCTAAACGAGCAATTGAGTTCAGAATTAATCTTGTTTCTGGAGCTCAACCTATTACTCGTCCTCCTTATCGCATGTCCAATAAGGAAAATGACGAGATGCGTAAACAATTATCCGAATTGGAGACGAAGCAATTTATTCGCTCTACTTCCTCACCTTGGGGAGCTTCGGCTATTTTCGTGAAGAAATCCGACGGTACGCTTAGGCTTTATGTTGACTATCGCAAGCTTAACGATCTGACTATTAAAAATAAATATCCTTTACCTTGGATTGATGATCTATTCGATCAGCTTAGTGGTGCTAAGGTCTTTTCACAATTGGACTTGGCTACCGGTTTCCATCAGCTTCGTATCGCTGAGGATAGCATTCCTTTGACATCATTCCGTACTCGATATGGATCTTATGAATGGCTTGTTATGCCATTTGGGTTAACGAATGCTCCAGCTTATTTCGTTGACCTCATGAATCGGGTTTTCAAAGATTTCCTCGATCGGTTTGTTCTCATATTCATTGATGATATTCTTGTGTATTCAAAAACCGAGGAGGAACATGAGAAACATCTTCGGATTGTATTGGAAACTCTTAGGAGTAATCAATTAAAGGCGAAATTTTCTAAATGCCACTTTTGGCAATCTCGTGTGAAGTTTCTCGGTCATATTATTTCCGAATCCGGGATTTCCGTGGATCCTTCAAAGATTGAAGCGATTCAAGATTGGAAGAGACCGGAGAGTGTGACAGAGATTCGTAGTTTTCTCGGTTTGGCGGGCTATTACCGTCGTTTTATTAAGGACTTTTCTAAGATTGCCGTGCCTCTTACTGGCTTGACTAAGAAGGGAGTTAAATACATTTGGTCGGACAAATGTGAAGCCTCTTTTCAGAAATTGAAAGAACTCCTTTCCGATGCTCCTATTCTTGTTATTCCCGTGGGGAATCAAGATTTTGTTGTTTATACTGATGCTAGTCACGTTGGTTTGGGTGTCGTTCTTATGCAAAAAGAACGTGTTATTGCTTATGCTTCTAGGCAATTAAAGCCGGCCGAGACTAGATATGCCACACATGATTTAGAACTCGCGGCTATTGTTTTCGCCCTTCGGATTTGGCGTCATTATCTATTGGGAGAGAAATTTATTCTTTATACGGATCATAAGTCTCTGAAATATTTATTTTCTCAAAAAGAACTTAATTTACGTCAACAACGTTGGCTCGAGTTTCTTGCACCTTATGATCTTGATATTCTTTATACCCCTGGTAAGGGTAATCGTGTCGCCGATGCTCTTAGCCGTAAACAACAAGCAGTTGTTTCTATGATGATATCCGAATGGAACGATCTCGAGAATTTATCCACTTGTGAGATTTGAGAGCGCGTATCCGATTTATGCTCATCGCTTGTTTTATGTAGCCTTGAGGCTCATCCTTCTCTTTTAGACCGCATTCTTGAAGCTCAAGGGCTAGATTCTGAATTGGCTCTTCTTGGCAAAAATCTTGAGGATAAAATTGATATTGAAGGTTTGAAAGACTTTGATATTGATTCTCGTGGCGGCATTCGAAAATTTGGTAGACTTATCGTACCAAATATTGGAGATCTTCGTAAAGATATTTTAGAAGATTCCCATCATTCTAAATTCACCATTCATCCCTGTAGTACTAAAATGTACGCTGATATGAAGCAACTTTATTATTGGGAGGGAATGAAATCTGATATTGCTAACTTTGTTAAGTGTTGCATGACTTGCCAACTTGTTAAGGCCGAACATCAAAGGCCTGGTGGGTTATTGCAACCTTTAGAAATTCCAATTTGGAAGTGGGATCAAATTTCCATGGACTTTATAGATGGCCTTCCCCGTTCTCGTTTAGGTCATGATGGCTTATGGGTGATCGTTGATAGGCTTACCAAATCCGCCCATTTTATTCCCTTTCGGTCTAACCGAACCGTTCCTCTTTTGGCCAAACTCTTTATCAAAGAAATTGTTAAATTGCATGGAGTTCCTACTTGTATTGTTAGCGATCGAGATCCATTGTTTACTAGTGGATTTTGGAAGAGTCTTCAAAAAGCTTTAGGAACGAAGCTTAACTTTAGCACTGCTTATCACCTCCAGTCCGATGGACAAACCGAGCGTGTGAATCAAACTCTTGAAGATCTTCTTCGTGCTTGTGTGCTTGATTTTGGTGGAAGTTGGGAAGATCATATTTCACTTGTTGAATTTTCCTATAATAATAGCTTCCAATCTAGTATTGGTATGGCACCTTTCGAGGCACTCTACGGAAGGCCCTGCCGATCTCCTTCTTGTTGGCTTGAGGCCGGTGAGAAGCTGGTTTTAGGTCCAGATTTTATTCGAGACTCCACAGAGAAGATTGAACTTATTCGACATAGGATGAAAGAAGCCCAGAGTAGACAAAAATCCTATGCCGATAATCGAAGAAGGAAATTAGAATTTTCTGTTGGAGAATCTGTTTTTATTCGTGTTTCACCTATGAAGGGTGTTGTACGTTTCAGTCGATCGGGGAAGTTAGCGCCTCGATATATTGGGCCATTTCCTATCACTGAACGTATTGGTTCCATGGCTTATCGCCTTGCATTGCCAGCTCAGTTTTCTGCTATGCATGACGTATTTCACGTTTCTCAATTACGGAAATGCCTTCGGGATTCCGGTTCTATTCTTGAGCCTGCTGGTGTGGAAGAAATTGAAGTTTCGCCGAATTTAACTTATGAGCAGCATCCTATTCGAATTATAGCTTCGGAGGTTAAACGACTTCGAAATAAAGATGTTCCGCTTGTGAAGGTTCAATGGTCCTCAAATCCTAAGGATTGCTCTTGGGAATCCAGAGAATTCATCGAGCGAACACATCCGGACTGGCTTACTCCTGCTCTTTGAGATGAACTTCCTATTTCAAATTTCTTTTGTGTTAATATGCTTTTATGGTTGTTACTTGTTATTTCCATCTTATATATTGCGAGGACGCAATTTCTTTTAGGAGGGGAGTCTGTAACAACCTGCATATTTATCGATTTTATATTTAAATATTTTATTTAAATATTTTGTCGTTAATCGGATATTGGTCCGAAAAGCTACTTTTTGCAAACGGTCAAATTAGGACTCGAGACCACTTCCATTGAGTTCGAAATGTCGTTTACAATTTTTTTAAGTATAAACATTGATATGATTGGAGATAGTAGAATTTCACTACTTTTTCACTTGAGACTTTGGGTTGGGCTTTTAGCCTACTAGACCCAACCTTCACCCCTCCTCTTCATAACTTCATTTCTATTTTCCTAAGTCTTCAAGCTTCTTCAAAAATGGTGGAGGGAATGGGAAATTAAAATTCCAAAACTCAAATTCAATTGCAATCCATTTTTCTACTCTAAATTCAAGAAGAAGACATTGGATTCAAGCTTCTTGTGCTTAGATAGAAGAGGGATTGATTCTTGCTTGCTTAAAACTTCATTTTTCATTGAATTTGTGCAAAGGTGAGATTTTTATCTCACAAATCTAGTCTATAACTATATTGGACTGTTGGGAATGATTCCCTATCACTTTTGCATGCACATTTGCCTTTGGTTTGGATTGGATTGGCGAAAAACTCCAATTTTTAGCATTTTTGAAAATTTCCTGCACTTAGCTCGTTCTGGCCACTTGACTCGTTCGGTGATAGGTCGCAAGGTCACTGGGTCGTAGGTCGCAGGGCTTTAGGTCGTTCTGGAAGAATTGGCACTTCGGAATTAGGTCGCTCATGAGTTAACTCGTTAGGTCGCTCGCGAGTTAGTACCATAGGTCGCAGGGCTTTAGGTCATTCTGGAAGTATTGGCACTTTGGAGTTAGGTCGCTCGCGAGTTAAGCCTTAAGTCGTAGGTCGCTCACGAGTTAAGCCTTAAGTCGTAGGTCGCTCACGAGTTAGGCCTTAAGCCGTAGGTCGCTCACGAGTTAGGCCTTAAGCCGTAGGTCGCTCACGAGTTAAGCCTTAAGTCGTAGGTCGCTCACGAGTTAGGCCTTAAGCTGTAGGTCGCTCACGAGTTAAGCCTTAAGCAGTAGGACGTTCGCGAACACCTTAGGTCGTGAACCCTGTTAGGTCGTTAGGCCTATAACCCGTTAAGTCGCGAATACCTTAAGTCGTGAACCCTGATAGGTCGTTAGGCCTATAACCCGTTAAGTCACGAATATCTTAGGTCGTTAGACCCTTGAGTCGTTAGGTCGTTAGACCCTTGAGTCGTTAGGTCGTATGACCTTATAACCCAATAGGTCGTTGGACCTTTAACTCATAGGTCGTTGGACCTTATCCCGATAGTTCGCGTGACCCCTTAGACCCTTAGGTCGTTAGACCTCATTTTGTCTTCACTAGGTCGTACCGTTTTGGTCGGGGCGCTGCCCCCTGAACCCCCGCGACCTGACCGGGCCGGTCGAACCCCGTAAGCGGTGGCGTTGCCCCCGCACCCCCACCTTGGGGGGTTGCCACCCCCTAAACCTCCCTCCGTAGGGGATCTTATCTGAAAAACATTGAGTTGTTTTCCTTGGATTTTATTCACGTCTCTGTATGCGATCTTTGTGATTGATTGTTTCTACAATTGCTTCTGTGTTTTGTCATTTTATAATATAAAGGTTTCAATACTAGTAGTAAATATCAAAACTCTTTTAACAAACAATTTCAACTCTATTTTTAATAACAAAGCTCTTTTCTTAAACCGTTTTCCAATCTATTAGTATATACAAACCTTTACCTCACTCGGATGAGAAATCTAATTAAACGACTTAGTAAAACAAGTGGTATGAAACGCTTGCGTTCACTTCGTCGGTTAATTCTTGGACTTGTTCGATTGAACCTCTTGTGACAATTTTATTAGTGAAGATTTCCAGTTTGTTCGTAAATATTAAAGTTAAGCAAGTGGTTATGGGACATGAAGCTAAACTTCTATATTTACTAGCTTAGTGTAATTGACACTTCTCGTTGATCATGACGATCATTCTGATGATTTAGACTAGCGACTGTGCGATGTCTCTTGTTGCGAGGTTAGACTAGACACCACTTGTGTGATTCCACTCACACATACCTTTTTGCTTTTTGGTTAGTCTGGACCTTAATCTGTGTGATTCCATTCACACATGTGGGGTATCTCCCATTGGTCTTCGGACCGTCATGTGATAGGCCTCTTTCTCTTTTCTATGATTTCTGGACTTCTTGCATTGATTTCTAGAATTTATGTCATTGACTTGTTATGAGTACAAGTTTGGGGTATGATGCCCTTTCCGAATCTTTGAGAAGATTCTTGTGATATTGATTATCTCTTATTGTGATCTTCTGTTGATCATTATTTACATACTTATAGTGGTATGTAATTATGGATATTTTATGTTTATACCATATCTTTTATGTTATATCATGTCATCTGATATTTATAGCTTGACTGACCCGTTTATTATTTTCTTAAATAATACTCGGGTCAGACCGAGATGTTACAGGTGCTTCTGCTTGACTTCTTCCCGGGGATTCATCACTCTGACTTTTGGCTAACTGTTTAGCTTAGCAATTTTTGTTGTATACACTTGAGATATAGACTCATAGTTGTATTCTTTTGTATAGCACGTGTTGCTATTCTTTTGTATTATTGTGGATCTTTTGAGCACTACTCTGATGTACACTTTCATGTGTTATTTATATATTCATATCTTCTTCCGCCTTTGTGATATGGATGTATGTGACTGATTTGCGATATGCTTATTTCTATGTTTGTTTCCGAGGATTTTTTTTATAGCCACCGTGTGATAAGCATTACATGGATGGTCGCTCCTCAACAGCCTTATTCTTCGTGCTAGTTGACAGCACTACTCCGTAGTGTTCTTGGCTAGCGTGGGAATAGAGGTGGGGCGTCACAGCTTGGTATTAGAGCCAAACTTCAGAACAATGTAGAATAACTTAACAAGGATCATCGTCCTAGGTCTATCTTAGGAGTCATACCATAGGATTAATTCGAGTCTTCGTACCGATTCATCCTATTTCCTTTATGGTTCCTTGTTTTATCTATCAAGAAAAATTATTTTGCATTTTCCCCATAATCAACCATCTACAAGCTAGCCTCATCCACAATTTCGAATCAATTTCTTGCGTGAACAATCGGCAATTCGCCAAAGTTCCCAAAACATTCGAATAAATTACCACACTAAAAATTACAAAATTCATATCTAAATTCATGATTTTACATCAAGATTACATATAGGTAGTCAAATTTTGAATTTAAGATAATAAATTTTTAACCAAAATTCAAATCCCTCTGTAAATTTTTATTTTAATCAAGATTTTATGATATTTCGACTTTCCAGACTATTTTAAAATCTTTATTATACAATTACAACTCTATTTCATTCAAACATTTAAGGCTAGTTTGGATTCGAGTTGTTGGTATTGAAAATTTTCTTTTATCAGAACCTTCATATTAAATTAACAGAGAAACACTTGCATGTATATGAACAGACAAGCTCATCCATCATAAACATAACAATTTATATTAATTTAAACTATAGTATTTTAATTCAAGTCAATCAACACATGCATAGCAGTAAAATTTAAATCAACTGTTTTTATAACATTTACTCACCTGATAAGTTGCAGAGTACAGCGCAGAGCAAGTTTTAACTTCCAGGCTTGAACTTTAATTTAGAAAATGCATTTGCTGAAGAAAATCCTTCGCATGCTGTTGTAAATGCCTTATATTTGATGTTTTAAAGGATTGAAACAGATCTTCATTTAGAAAATGCAGGTTGAAGATTTTATGTTGCAGGTTTGAACATTATTTGAATTGCAGGCTTTACATTTGCAGGTTGAATTTTCATTTAGTTGCAGATTTGAAAGGTTGCAGAATTGATTTTGCAGATTGATCTTCAAAACAGGTTGAAGTTGCAGTTGAACTCCTTTTAGAAATACAGGTTGATTTTATGTTGTAGATTTTTAATTTGCAGTTGAATCATCGCATTGAAAAGCATATTGAAGCTTTGAAGTTGCAGATTTATTTTTGCTTTGAAGAATTTAAATTTCAGGTTTTGGAAATAATTTCTGTTTTGAGTTAAGAAAGAAAACAAAGGGAAAATGTTTTTGAGAAAACTAATTTTCTTCTTAAAATTTTTATTAAAATTTAAAATAAGAATTTTGCCACATGTTCTTAATTCAAACAAATGTCACTCTACATGCACTTCTTAATTTAGAAGTGTTGTTAAGATGTTAATATGTTTACACATGTCTCTTTTTTTTAGTATTAATAAATTCTTATTTAATTTAAATGTAATTATAAACTTACATGTTAAGTTACTTTGTTAATAAATGCTTACTTATGTATTTATAAATTTACTTAATGAATATAATTCACATATGTAAACATAAGTTTAATCCTTTAAAGAAAATATTCTAATAAATTTCTTATACATGAATTTAGAAATCTAAAACATATATTTATATACATTTATAACCATTTAAATTATACACTTTAAAAAAAAGAAAGCAAAACAAAATTTTTATATCTTTTTAAACTATCATATTTAAAATAAACAACTATCTTATATTTTGAAAACAATTTGAATTAAACTTTAAATTAGCTTTTGAAGAATATTAATTTTTTAAACAAAGCTTTAAATCATAATTTCATACCTATTCAAATTTATCAATAAATTTAAATGATATTTCAAAACAACTCAAATTATAACATATACATACATATATATTACAAGTTGAAAATTCAATCTTTATTTAAAACAAATGATATTTCTATTCACAATATATATCAATCATATATATTATAAATAGAATAAAATTTATTAGCTTTTGAAAAACAATTCTAACTAATTTTTTTTTAAATTGTTAAAAGATATTGATCACACTTGCCAGATTAAATATTTGTTATCCTTAAAAAGATTAATTTCACCAATTTAAATTAAAATTACAAAGAAAATCATTAAATCAATTAAATTATTATTACAGATTATTAAATCAATATTGCCCAAAATTCCGGGTCGTTACGATCCTCCCCCCTTAAAAGAATTTCGTCCCCGAAATTTAAAAGCAAAGTTAATTTAATAACCCAGCAAAGATTTTAATTCAATTAGCAAAGCATTCCTAACAATCAGTTACTAACAACCAAAGCAATCAATCACACAAACAAACTAACTAATTATCCTGACATACGTCGGAATAAAATTCTAATACTATTTCGAGTTTTCCAAGTATAAAACACCAGGAGACTCGCTCTACAAAGCTAAACAATCTAACTACACCACCAAAATCCAGAGCTTCTCTCTTCTCTATATCCACCAATCTGAACAGAACACCAGATTATCCTTAGATCCAGCTCAACATCCAACTCCAACTGAACTACAGATTCAATAATTAATGATGAATCATGCACGTATTCCCTCAGAGATGCGTGAAATATAATGAATTCCAGCTATCCAAACTGGCAATTCAATCTCATAGACAACTGATCTTATCTTATCAGAAAACAGATAAGAAATCTCAAATGCCTCAGCACCAGCCATCCACTCTTGTCCGATTTCTGCTCTCTTAACCAGAGAAATCTTAACAACAATGAAGTCTCCAACTTCGAATTCCAAAACTCCTTATCTCATATCTGTATAACTCGACAGACAATCCAGGGCTGCCAATCTCTTCCTGATTAGCTCATCCTACGCTGATACTTCCAGAAACAACTAGACCAAATCAAACTAGCTTCAGGATCCTATCCAACGGAAAAGTTTTCCAAAATCCATCGAAATCTAGAACACAAACTTTACTACTCAAGCAATAGCAAACAGAACTTGCTTCCTTCCTTGCACAGCTGCTACTCCGCTTCCGCTGCACAACTCTGATTCTGAAATAGAGGAGAATACTGTTGATGAACACAAATACAAACTTATCCAATATATGAGAAACCTTGTTCATCAAATCCATATAATCTTAGTGACACATCTGACTCGGTCACACAACTTTACTACAGAATCCAACTCAAAAGCTAGATCTAACCAAATCCAAATTCCTAAATTTTCTAAGCTGCTACACCAATCTCTACTTCTCCAAGAACCATCCTACAACCAGGCTAACTACCAAATCACTTCTAGAACCAAAACAATATGGAACTCAGCTCCAGATGCAGGCAAACTTCTTATTATATCAGTAGCTCCTACTTCCATATGAGAATCCTTAGTCTCAAACAAAAGAATGCTCAAGAAAATTCCAAACCAATTGCAAGTCACTTTTGCGATCCAACTTAATTCGAATTCCAAAGAAACTGTCCTCTCTTTACCAATTAGAACAGCTTTAAAGCTTTTCCAAACAAGGTTAATTTTTCAAGATAACTTCCACCAACTGCTTGGGCTGCTGATAGAAGAACCAATAAGATTCCAGAACCATCGGAGAAACAAGCTACACTGCAGCTTCCAAACTCAACTTCGATGATACTGCCAAGCCAAAAGACCTTCTCGTCAGCACACCGATCACTTCGAGTTGAACTGCTACCACAGCTATCCAAGACTTCTAATCCAAAGGCTCCTCGAAAACCGAAACTATCTACAAACCACACAAAAGACCTCCGAGGTGGCAGATAATCCAAAAGAAACTCGGGCTCAAAACCAAGCATCAACATCTCACTCTCCTGAAGATGACCAATGAGACCATGCCAAAGCGAAGCAACTCATAGACCTTAGTCTCATATTCCAGAACAACCAACTTCCATATTGAAGATCCAGATAACTTCTACACAGACGAGTCTTCCCTGAGGCAGGTTAAGACTGCTCCTCAATCATCTTCAAAACTATTTCAAGAGAAAAGATCTTCGGAAAATATCCAAGGATACTGTATCTCATCTCGCAATTACCAAGATATCATCACTTACTTCTACATTTCCAATAGATCCAAACTCAAGAAAAATTCGCTCACCCGAGCGAAATCCAAACTTACACTTCAAAGATAAACTCTGAATCTCTTAAAAAGATTTCCTTTGGATATAAAAGAAATCCTTATTCCAAACTACAAATCTCTCTCGAGACGGTATTAGGTCTACAGTCTCGACAAATACTTCCAATCACAACATATGGACCTCTTCCATTAGTGGTAATCGTGTTACACACACAAACCACTATTCCATCTACCTCTAAAACTTATGTTGAAAAATCCAAACAGATAACCCAACAGATTAGGTAGACATAAATGTATATATATATATAGTTATATACAAAAATTACAAGTACGCTCTCTCAAGGAAGACACCACTACAGAGCCTAGGTATTCACTCAGCCTAGTGCTCCTTAAAGAAAGACACACTTCAGAGCTTAGGTATTCACTCAGCCTAATGCTCTGATACCAAATGTAGCGACCCGACTTCCTATCTCCAGGAAATCGCATCACTAGTGAAGAAAGAAAGGGATAGAAGAAGAAAAGAAAGAGAAAGAAGAACACAACTGCAACAGATAACTCACAGCGGAACGAATAAAATATAATATATCACATAAAATATTACATAGTATCTCATTACATCAGAGTACACTACTTAAACAACAAATATTAGACAGTTATAAACTTCTGTCTAACTATACAACTCAAGATACAAGACAGAGATACAACATACACAGTGGAATCATAATATATATCTACACGTGGAAGCCTCCTGCTCCATTACTCCTCCAGAATTCGTCAAGCTAACCTGAACCACTTGACTACTCATACATAATATGAGTACCCAAGAGTTTAATAAAACAGAAAATAAACAATCGGGTCAGACAGGGGTCTGGTGTGAGTAAACGGGTTAAAATTTGCTTAACTTTAGAAAATCCTTTGAAAAGAAAAGGTATCACGTAAGACTTCCCACACATAAACATGGAAAAGTTTTTACCTTACGCTAACCAAAACATTTGATAGGAAATCCAGTGATATTATAATAGTGTCTAGGGTTTTCAAGTAAATAAGAAATAGCCGAAATTGTTACATGATTAAATTCCAGCTACTAGCTACAAAAGTGGGTAATACAATCAAAACCGTAGGGTCTCTTAGGAAGAATGGGTTTCCATCAATGGCAGGGCTACTGGGGTACCGCCCGTCACAGTACGTGGCCTAGATCACCGAGGAGTACTCCCACTCCGCTGCAACACAAGGCCGGGACCATTCCTTACTGAACAGTCCCGAACAAGACAACCCCGACGGTTGTCCGGAATTCAACCGCCCCACACAGCCGAAATAAAAGGGACTTCTAGACAGGTGTAAATCTTGCTCTCCAGTGGGAGCTACCCACGAAGCCTTGCTGCACCTCCCCTGTTTTAGCCATTCCCAGTTGATGAGGCTTGAGGCTGCGATTACCTTTATAGAACATACCTATCTTAGAATGCTCATCGTCCGCCTGACGATGTGCTGAAAGCATTCAATCCATACAAGTTCGTTCCGGGTTCGAACGAAACCGAAGGCACTATCTCGTTGCACTCATTTTGGAATCATCCTCAGAGTCAACGACCATAGCCCTTGCACTCTAAATCACCATCTCGAACCTATAAGTACTATTCCGTCAAACTCATTATGGAATCACCCAAAGATTTATACTGACGTATAGCCCTTACACCTCGAGTCTTCACTTGCTCCACTTGGATTAACGACCTAACGTTTAATTGGATCGATGTGGTTTTCGGATTTCCAAATATGGAAACCCGATCCCGGTCTCATCGAAACCAAACGCCATTTTAATGTCCAAGTTGTACTTAAGGGATTTAAACAGTTTAACTTATATTCAGGATGAAATAAACAGATAGATGAATAACATTATCACAATAGATAATTCATATCAATATTCATCTCACAAAGAAACATATCACAAATATCACAGTCATCCAAATCATCCAGTATCAACCAATCACCCAATATCAACCATCCAATATCATTCAACATCCAATATCAATCACTCAATATCAACCATTCAATACTAATCAATCACCCATAGCAGAATTGATTAACTCTTAATCAATTTAATTAACCTCTAATTAAATTAATTTCTATCCTTTAATCATTTGGATTATCCTAACTCCTGCTTCATTGATTTATTACAAATCAAATTCATTAATCATCTCTTAATGATCTTCCTTAATTAATCTTCTTCGATTAATTATCCTTTAATTACATTCAAGTAATTATCCTTAACCATATTCAGTAATTAACCTTCAATTATTATCATTAATTACAATAATTAATGATCCTTCATTAATTAATTAACTACAATTAATTACATTAATTCTCAATTAATTACAATTAATTAATCATACTTTAAATTAATTAATTAAATTAATTACTTCCATTAATTATATTAATTAATAATCTTTATTAATTAAATAACTAACTTGTAATTAATCATCTCATTAATCATAAACAGTAATTAACAATTTGTAATTACAATCTTAATTAATTAACTTCTTAATTAATTATATTAACCTTGATTAATTACTCTAATTAATTACTCTTTAATTACTTCATTAAGTAATTATTAAACAATTAAGTTAATAAATAAATCCTTAATTAATTTCCTTATTAATTAATTAATTACACTTAGTAATTAATCTTAAATTAATCACATTTATTAATTAATTAATCACATTAATTAATTAACTAAAATAATTTAAGTAATTAACTCTTAATTACTTACATAAGTAATTATCTCTAATTACTTCCTTTAATAAATCTTGATTATTCTCTTAACAATTATTAATTTCATCATTAAATAATTCTTAATTCATTAACCAATTAATTACTCCATAATTAATTATTTTCAAAACAATTAAGTTAATCAATTCCTTAATTGATAACATTAAGTGATTCCAGTAATCACTTCCATTAATTACTCCCATGAGTAACTTCTCTAATTGCTTCCCTAAGTAATTACCATTCTAATTACATTCAAAAATTAACCGTTAATTCCTTTATTAAGTAATCACCCTTAATTAATCCATAATTAATTAAATAAACAATCAACTAATTATTTAAAATTAATTAAACAATTAATTAATTAATTTCTTATATTTCAAAATCCTTAATTAAACATTTATCTTAATCAATCTTTACTTATTAATAAATCATAGTTAATTAAGTATTCTTAAATTTATATCCAAATAATTTAACCCTATTTATTTCCATAAATAAATTATTTGAGTTTAATCAAATTTTAACAACTTAAAAATAAATTATTCTATTTTGATTTCAAAATTATAACAATAACCTTATTTGGAAATAAGGAATTTAGTAATCAATTAACAAATTTAAAACACTTTAACATCTAATTTAAACTTATTTATTTCAAAATAATTTGAAACCTTTGTTATTAAAACATTACTTTAAAATTTTGATTAAATAATTAAATTCAAAACATTCTTTGAATTAAAATTCAAAATTTAATTAAGATGATTATTTACAAAAGAAATCATCTTAAAACCATTTAAATTTTAAAATATAAATTCAAATAACATTTTAAAAAGTTTGATTAACTTAATTTTCCAAGAACAAGTCTTTAAATTGTAAACTTCTTTTCTTTTATAAAAACTTATCTTTTTATAAAACTTGCATATTTCTAGCACATGAGAAAGTCTCGGGTAAAACCCGAGTAGAAACCCAACAAACCCCGAGCACGTCTCGAAGCATACCCCAGATACCACCCACTTAGAGTCAAGTACGGGAAGACGCGAGAGCTACTTCGAGTTTTCCATTATCTTCCCCAAAGCTTCGAATACCCAGTACCTCAAATCGTGCACGCGTGCACCTTGCACAGCATCTCCGGCCGCCGTAGGTTGACACGACCAACGTCGTCGATCTCTCTATCACACTCGAGCAAGTAACTAAACCCAGATCGAATAAAAATTCTCAAATCAAATTTTTGACCTCTTGCTCGAAACTACAGAAAAAAACTCAACCGCAAAACTCACATCGCCAACGTCCAACACGACGCCGTTGAACTCACCGACCCCACCATCACACACCACGACCACAAGCCTCATTTCCCCAAAACGTGAACACCTCCGATCCACATCTCAAGTCGCAACAGCTTCTACAGTTCGGCCGAAACCAAACAACTCTAAAACCCTAATTCCTCCAAATTCCCTTGATTCACTCATTAGAAAAATTATTTTGCATTTTTCCCATAATCAACCATCTACAAGCTAGCCTCATCCACAATTTCGAATCAATTTCTTGCGTGAACAATCGGCAATTCGCCAAAGTTCCCAAAACATTCAAACCCAAAATTCGAATAAATTACCACACTAAAAATTACAAAATTCATATCTAAATTCATGATTTTACATCAAGATTACATATAGGTAGTCAAATTTTGAATTTAAGATAATAAATTTTTAACCAAAATTCAAATCCCTCTGTAAATTTTTATTTTAATCAAGATTTTATGATATTTCGACTTTCCAGACTATTTTAAAATCTTTATTATACAATTACAACTCTATTTCATTCAAACATTTAAGGCTAGTTTGGATTCGAGTTGTTGGTATTGAAATTTTTCTTTTATCAGAACCTTCATATTAAATTAACAGAGAAACACTTGCATGTATATGAACGGACAAGCTCATCCATCATAAACATAACAATTTATATTAATTTAAACTATAGTATTTTAATTCAAGTCAATCAACACATGCATAGCAGTAAAAATTTAAATCAACTGTTTTTAAAACATTTACTCACCTGATAAGTTGCAGAGTACAGCGCAGAGCAAGTTTTAACTTCCAGGCTTGAACTTTAATTTAGAAAATGCATTTACTGAAGAAAATCCTTTTCATGCTGTTGTAAATGCCTTCTATTTGATGTTTTAAAGGATTGAAACAGATCTTCATTTAGAAAATACAGGTTGAAGATTTTATGTTGCAGGTTTGAACATTATTTGAATTGCAGGCTTTACATTTGCAGGTTGAATTTTCATTTAGTTGCAGATTTGAAAGGTTGCAGAATTGATTTTGCAGATTGATCTTCAACACAGGTTGAAGTTGCAGTTGAACTCCTTTTAGATATACAGGTTGATTTTATGTTGTAGATTTTTAATTTGCAGTTGAATCATCACATTGAAAAGCAGATTGAAGCTTTGAATTTGCAGATTTATTTTTGCTTTGAAGAATTTAAATTTCAGGTTTTGGAAATAATTTTTGTTTTGAGTTAAGAAAGAAAACAAAGGGAATATGTTTTTGAGAAAACTAATTTTCTTCTTAAAATTTTTATTAAAATTTAAAATAAGAATTTTTCCACATGTTCTTAATTCAAACAAATGTCACTCTACATGCACATCTTAATTTACAAGTGTTGTTAAGATGTTAATATGTTTACACATGTCTCTTTTTTTTTAGTATTAATAAATTCTTATTTAATTTAAATGTAATTATAAACTTACGTGTTAAGTTACTTTGTTAATAAATGCTTACTTATGTATTTATAAATTTACTTAATGAATATAATTCACATATGTAAACATAAGTTTAATCCTTTAAAGAAAATATTCTAATAAATTTCTTATACATGAATTTAGAAATCTAAAACATATATTTATATACATTTATAACCATTTAAATTAAACACTTTAAAAAAAAGAAAGCAAAACAAAATGTTTAAATCTTTTTAAACTATCATATTTAAAATAAACAACCATCTTATATTTTGAAAACAATTTGAATTAAACTTTAAATTAGCTTTTGAAGAATATTAATTTTTTAAACAAAGCTTTAAATCATATTTTCATACCTATTCAAATTTATCAATAAATTTAAATCAAAACAACTCAAATTATAACATATACATACATATATATTACAATTTGAAAATTCAATCTTTATTTTAAAAAAATGATATTTCTATTCACAATATATATCAATCATATATATTATAAATAGAATAAAATTTATTAGCTTTTGAAAAACAATTCTAACCATTTTTTTTTTAAATTGTTAAAAGATATTGATCACACTTGCCAGATTAAATATTTGTTATCCTTAAAAAGATTAATTTCACCAATTTAAATTAAAATTACAAAGAAAATCCTTAAATCAGTTAAATTATTATTACATATTATTAAATCAATATTGCCCAAAATTCCGGGTCGTTACAATATTCCATTCTCTACACTTGTTTGAATTCTACGGCGCGATATCGCGAACTACTGTTATGCGATGCGCCTGGTTTTGAGTTGTTTTTTATTTCTTTTCAAACTTCGTGGAAATACTTTTAAATGTTTGTTAAACATTTCTAAATAATTTTAAACTCATTTAAAAAATACTTTTCATATTTCAAACTCATTTTCCATTTCATTTCATATTATAATACTATATTATTATTTTAGTTTTCATTTCAAGTCTTTTTAGATATTTAAAACCAACAAGAGGCAAAAAAAACTCCATACACATAATATTTGTGGATTAAATTTCAATTTAATCAACTAAGGTTAATTATTAACTATATCACTTATCATTTATCAAACTAAGTTATTAACCATATCACAACCAAAGAACAGATCATAATATCAACCAAGTTATCCTCCAATATCAAACATGTAATCATATAATATATTTAAACTTTCAAATCATTATACCTGAAATAATTTAGAGATTAATTAGTAAAGTATGAGTGTAATGACCCGAATTTTTCATTTTTCGATTTTGAATATTTAAATGGTGTTACATATTGAATTTGAATTACAGATTGATTTTAAATATGAAAAATTGGGTTTGTTTATAAAATAAATTCAGAATTTAAATATAGAGATTTATTGAATAATTAAATTATTGAATTTAATAATTGAATATTGGTTAAATTTTTGTATCTTGAGTTTTAAGCCCGATAAAACTTATTTAAAGGCATGTAAAATTTATATTAATAATAATGAAGATAATAAAAGTTTTAAAATTGAATTTAAAAGTGATATGCTTAATTTAAAAAAAAATAGTTTGTTCAAATTGACATTTAAAAATAGCCTTCCGAGGCACAATCTCGGAATTCGACGAAACAGGTTCCATTGGACCCGTAATAGTGTATTTTTATCAGATTTCAAATTTCATAGCGTTTACAGTTATCATTTCGCCGTACGGGATATAAATGCGCTAAAATTTACATCGAAAATTTAATAAAATAATTGGATCCAAAAAGCTATCTTGTTCATACCATTGAATTAGGACACGAAACATTTTCCATTGCATTCGGAATAGGTGTATAACATTACAAACGCCGAGCGGCACGCCTCGATAGGGGTTTGAGATTTTGTGTTGCATAAATCGAGATGTTTTAAAAATTTATTTACTTATATATATGTGTGTGTGTGTGTGTGTATTTATATATTGACCAGCCAACTGCTGTTTCTTTTCAAATACGCCACTTTTCTCCTTTCAAACACGCAACATTCTCTTCTCCTTTTAAATCATGTCTCCTTCCTCTTGAAGACAACCAGTTCGTTTCTTATATAAAAAATAAACAAAGGAAAAAAATCGCATACACATTTACTTTTCTTTCTTCGTTTAGGAAACTTTCAAATTCCAGACCAAAAATCGTTCAAATCTCTCATACTCTTTTACCTTTCTCTAAAGGAAATGAACGAAGTTCACTTAAACCTTCCTCTTCTTATATGGAAAAAGAAAAAAAAATAGAAACCTATCGAGTCGTAAATATCAGGCTGGATCGAAGTCGAAGGAGCAAATGCGCGTGTGTGCATTACACGAATGCACGGGGATGGGTCATGTTGTCCTCAAGATCGTGCATGAGTGTATAGTAGGGTTCGACGAGCGCAACCTTAGGCATGGTCGACAACAACGCGTTCAGCGTGTGGCAAATGGACGAGGGCTATCGTGAGTCGCGTTTGAGCCTGGAGGCAGTATCAGTCGACGAACGTGTGAAGGAGGAGGCAACGTCCGCGATGGGTCACGGCGGCCGGAGAATCATGCTCTGTAGGAGGATTCGAGGCGATTGGTCTTTCCGAGTCAGGGTAAATCATTTTTCTTTTTATGATTAATTAATTAGTGATAAGTAAATTTAAATTTAAATTTAAATCTTATAAATGCAGAACTCAGTGAATGAATTTTTGAAAGTTTATGCTGCTTCTCCAAATACTAAGTCGATATCAGGTATAAAATGATTAGTTTTGATTAATTCTAATTAGCATACAATTAGTTAATTTTAAAAAAAAATTAGCTTATGTAAATTAGTTAATTGTTTGTACGAGGTCAATATAGGATTTTTCGAAGTCGGCTTGGATTTTAGAAATTTTAAAATCTGGATGTTCGACAAAATAAAAATCAAGGTGAGAATCTCTCACTCATTAGGATTTCCACTTTTAAATTTAAATGTTTAAATTTAATTATTGGATGCTTGATTGGTTGATAAATTTATAATTATCTGTTGGATGGCTCTATATATATATAGTAGTATATATATTATGGGAGTGATATTCCCGCACATTATAGCGGATGATTATCCTATGTGCCCGACATAATAGCGAATGACCCTATATATCGCGATTCCCCCTCGAAGTAGTATTGGTATTTTTATATGTTGTTTAACATCTGTGGATGTAGGAAAAGCGGGTTGGACGGATCCAATTGGATTCCTCAAAATATATTTAGTGACTTTCATATATATAAATAAACGGTGTGAATTAATAATCTGCTAGACTATTGTGTGGTGTAAATTCTTAAATGTTAAAAAAGCATGGAAATTTAAATTGGGTATATTAAATATCATAAATATCATTTTGAAATTTAAAGAGTTAAAAGGATATTTTTAATATAAAAATAAGGATTATTTTAAAAGGAATTGAATTGAATAAACAATAATTGGATTTGATCGTATTAAATAATGCCGAGAAAATATTTTAAATGGAGAATTTAATATAAATCATATGAAGGAATTTTTAAAGACTGGATTTAAAAATGATATTCGAAAAAAAGGAAAGAAGTTGAAATCCATACTGAAAATAGATTGGCAAAAATAAATGGATTTTAAAAGGAAATGAATTTATAAAATGGAATTTTATAAATGATATTATTTTTAGTGGAACTCAAAGGAGTTATATAAATTTATAAACAATGTTTATAAATAAAGAAAATTGATATCTGGTGATAAATTGGAAATATAAATTTTACAAGAAGAATTTATATTTGAATATAGGAATAGGGTAAGAGAAAAATAGTGGATACTATTTCTGAAGTGAAAATGGTTAAGGAGACCGAAATGGAAGTGAATGATTAAAATCGAGAGGGGTTACAAATTGGAATTTGGTTATTGAGATTTAAAAACATATTTTTATTAATAGGTTAAGTTTTTATTTTTAAAAAAAAGGAAGGTTTTATTTATTAAGCTATGTAATTTAAAAGTTAGTTAGTATTGAATACTTCAGAAATGAATTTTCAAATACTCAATAATTATTTTAATAAAATACTAAATTTTAAACCTGCTTTGAAAGTGATGTTATAAAAAGCATTTCAATATTTTATATAATTATTTGAGCATGTCTTAAGAATAAATTATTATTATCATTAGTCTTTTCAATACTTATTATTATATATATAGTTGTTTAAATGTTTTAAATTGTTTATAAACCTTCTCAGAAGCCTGGAAATGGGGTTATTCAGTAAATATGATTTATAAGAAAATTCTTAAAAGGAATTGGGAAGAAAAGTAAGAAAATTTCCGAAGAAGTTAAATAAAAGTGAACTTCGAAAAATGAAATAGAATTCATAAAAGAAGTAGAAAGGGAAATTGGAATTAAAGTAAGTATAATTGACTTTGGAAATATTGAAGGGAATTAATTTAAGAAAGCCGGAATTTATAGAATTTGTGTAAACGAGTTAAGAAATTCACAAATAAATTGTAAATTTTTTTGAGAAAAGGAATAGGGATAAATAGAATACTCCCTAAGTGTTGAATATAAGATGAAGTAGAAAAAATATTCTAAGTATTGGAAAGGGGTAGAATATTCTGTTGAAGAATAAAAGAATTTGAAAACTATTTTCAAAATGTTGAAGTATGGGAAGTAATGTCGTATAAAGATATTTTGGAATAAATTTTAGGAAATTTATAATAAGGCCTGGTGATTTCTTTTGAATATTTAATGATAGTTAAATAACCGACTATCAATTTTGGTCAATTTGTTAATCGTTTCGAAGAGACCGGATCGGATTTAATTATTCGAAAACCACTTCGATCCAGTTTGAATGTTACGAATGAATATGGTAAAAATGATAAAGATGGTGATTCGGTTTGTCCAGACCTACGACCACTTGCTTGGATGAATGCTATCAGAACATCATCATTGGAGGACAATGAGCATTCTAAGAAAAAATGTTCTTGAAAGGTAAAGCTTAGCCTCGAACCTCATCAACTAGGAATGACTAAAACATGGGAGATGCAGTGAGGCTAAGTGGGTCGCACCTAAGTAGGGTATATTATCACCTTTCTAGATGTCCTCGGAAACCTTTATATTTTGGATATAGTTGTGCATGGAAGGAGAGCTCGATGGTAAGGGTTGGAACACCTGGGGTGATAACATATTCAGTCTATCCAAGTTAGGGGCAGGCCAGTCTTGTGTAGTAGGGGATCTCTACGAGGTCCTCCGTACATTGTTCTAGAGGTGTACTGTGATGGACGGTACCCCGGTGCCTCGGCCATTCGTTGGAATCAATTCTCTAATGCAAGCTTACGGTTTAGTTTTTTGAGCCTAGTATGCTGGAATTCTTAAGCCTAGTATGCTGGAATTTAATTAATGTAACAATTTCAGCTATTTGAATAAGTATTTGTATTTAGACACCATTATAATATCACTGGAATTTCTATAAAAATGTTTTGATTATCGTAAGGTAAAAACCCGTTGTGTTTATGTGTGAGCGGTCTTACGAGATATCTTTGTTTTTCAAAGGATTTTGATAACTCTAATAATTCAAATTGAGTGTGTTTTCTCACGCTGGTTTTCCAGACAGACTCAGATGTTGTTTTATTATAATGCTCTGGTCAGACTGAGTATTACAGATTCGGATTAAATGCTATGGAGCTCAAGAGACGAGCTGAAAGAGTTCAGTCGTATATTTTCGTACTTGATTTATACTTCTGCTGTATGAGGACAAGTTAGTAAACTATCCAGATTAATTGTTGTATATTATATCCTGACAATGGTATGTATATTAATAGCACAGTTCTTGTATCAAAAATCTGTTGTTATATATTATATTTTATTCCGCTGCAATTGTGTGATTATGTTGTTGTTGTTCTATTTTTCTTTTACCTTTTTATTCTTTACCCCTAAAGAAGTGGCATTTTCGGCACTCGACTGCTCGACATTTTATACAGTGGACGTAAAAATGTCGATTTTTTGAGGGTTTAAAATCCCCATCCATTACATTTGGTATCGGTGCCAAAGGTTAAGCGAGAACCTTGGCTCTGGTGGGGATTACTCATTACAGATAGAGTTAGTAGTACTCAAGAATGAGTTTGAGTGTATTAATAGATATGAGCTCATATTTTTTAGTGAATATAAATTATTTTATATTTTGTTAACTTATCGGTTGAGTATTTATAAATTATGGTCGGTAAAGTCTGGACAACAATATCGATTGAATAGAAATCAATTTAAATAAAATGGATTTGAATATAAAGAGAGTAGATATAAATGGAATGCAACTAAATTGATTTAGAATCAATTGGCAATAGAATAAAATTAAATATAAATTGATTTGGAATCAATTAAAAATAGTTATAGGTTTAAATGATTATTCATCAAATGAATAGCGCCAGATTTGCATAGAAAAATTGGCTTTTGGCGAAAACGAGAGTAAAAATTCTATGGATTCATAGAAGTGAATAAAAATTATTTTTAAATCAATTTAAAATGGATATGAGTTGTTTGGTATAAAAATAAAGTGATGCAAGAAAATTGAGTTATATATCATTCGGATTGAATGGAATGCTGTATAAATCGATTGTAAATAAATAATCGAATGATGGAAGCTGTGTAATTGCTATAAAAACATGCTATAACAAGTTTGTTTATGAATCTATATGTTTATCCATTTAAATAAGTGAAATGTTATTGAATTTGATGTTTTTGGAACTTACGTGTTTAAATTGAGTAAGTACAGGTACCCGGAGGCCATTTGGTTAGATTTTGATCGCACTAATCTCATATAAAATAAGCCACTTGCTTAAAATGTTGAAATAAGGTACGTTTTCGGATTAAATACAGCAAATATATAAATATTGATATATATTTTTGTTTTTCGATCATGTGGGTCGATGTATATATATTTATCTCTCTTGTTATATTGCAAAAGGCTCTCCGTACAAGGGAGACTTTGCCAAAAAATATCAGAAATTTAGGATGATAGAAAAAATTTGAAAATTTTTTGTTGACGAAAATTTGGTTTTGGATTTGTAATCGAAATAAAAGATTTTGATTTAGGGTGGAAAACTAATTGTTTGATTAAAAATTAAGAGAATAAGAAAGTGGAATGTCAAATTAACTAAGTGGGTTTTGGATAAGTTAATGGGTTTAGAGCGTTTTTCTACCATACCAATTTCGGGGATGAAATTCCTTCAAGGGAGAGGAATGTAAAGAATCAGATTTTTCATTGTTCGATTTTGAATATTTAAATTGTTTTAAATACTGAATTTGAATTATAGATTGAATTTGAATATGAAAATTTGGGTTTATTTGGCGATTTATTGAATAATTTAATTATTGAATTTTATAATTGAATATTGGTTAATTATTGTGTCTTGAGTTTTAAGCTCGATAAAAATTATTTAAAGGCTTGTAAAATTTATATTAATAATGATGAAGATAATAAAAGTTTTAAAATTGAATTTTAAAGTGATTCGTTTAATTTTGAAAAAATAGTTTGTTCAAATTGACATTTAAAAATAACCTCCCAAGGCACAGTCTCGGAATTCGACGAAACTGGTTCCATTGGATCCCTAATAATGTATTATTATCGGATTTCAAATTTCGTAGAATTTGTAGTTATCGTTTGGTCGTATGGGATGTAAACGCGCTGAAATTTATATAAAAAAATTTAATCAAATAATTGGGTCCAAAAACCTATCTTCTCCATACAATCGAATTAGGACTCGAAACCTTTTCCATTGCGTTCGAAATAGAGGTATAACATTATAAATGCTAGCGTCGCGCCTCGATAGGGGTACGAGATTTTTAGTGGCATAAATCAAGATATTTTGAATATATATATATGTGTGTGTGTGTGTGTGTGTGTGTGTGTGTGTGTGTGTGTGTGTATGTATGTATGTATGTATATAGACCATTCAACTGCTGTTCCTTGTCAAATATGCCACTTTTCTCCATTCAAACACGCAACAATCCCTTCACCTTTTAAATCATGTCTCCTTCCTCTTGAAGACAACCAGTTTGTTTCTTATAATATAAAAAGCAAACGAAAGGGAAAAAATTGCATACACATTTAGCTTTCTTTCTTTGTTCAGAAAACTTTCAAATTCTAGATCAATAATCGTTCAAATCTCTCATACTCTTTTACCTTCCTCTGAACGAAATGAACGAAAATGGTGAAGTTCACTTAAACCTTCCTCTTCTTATACGGAAAAAGAAAAAAAATAGGAACCCATCGAGTCATGAAGAGAAGGCTGGATCAAAGCTAGAGGAGAAAGCATACATGTGCGCGTTAGGCAAATGCACGGGGAAGAGTCATGCTGTCCGTGAGATTTCATGCGAGTGTACGGTAGGGTTTGACTAGCACGACCTTAGGCGTAGTCAACAATGGAGCGTTCGGCGAGTGAAAAATGGATGGGGGCTATTGTGAGTCGCGTTTGAGCCGGAGGCGGTATCAGTCGACGAACGTGTGAAGGAAGAGGCGATGTCCACGTTGGCATTTGTCATAGTGGTTGTAGGCTCGAGCTCTAAAGAAGGATTCGAGGCGATTAGTTTTTATGAGTCAGGGTAAATTATTTTTCTTTTTACGATTAAGTAATTAGTGATAAACAAATTTAAAGTTTGAATTTAAATCTTATAAATATAGAACTGAATAAATGAATTTTTGAAAGTTTATGCTGCCTCTCCAAATACTTAGTCGATATCAGGTATAAAATGATTAGTTTTGATTAATTCTAATTAGTATATAATTAGTTAATTTAAAAAATTGTAATCTTTTGTAAATTCATAAATTTTTTGTACGAAGTCAATTTGGGATTTTTCAAAATGAGCTTGGATTTTAGAAATTTTAAAATCTGAAAGTTTGACAAAATAAAAATCAAGGTGAGAATTCCTCATTCATTTGGATTTCGACTTTTAAATTTAAATGTTTAAATTTAATTATTGGATGCTTGATTGATTGATAAATTTATAATTATATGTTATATGGCTATATATATAAATATATATATATATAGTAGTATCTATATTAGTATCGGAGTGATATTCCCGCACATTATAGCGGATGAGACCCTATGCGCCCTGCATAATAGCAAATGACCCTATATACCGCGATATGCCCCAGAAGTGGGATTAGTATTTTTATTTGTTGTCTAACATCAACGAGTGCAGGAAAAGAAGGTTGGAGGTATCCAACTAGATTCCTCAAAATATATTTAGTGACTTTCATATATATAAATATATGATGTGAATGAATAATCTACTGGACTATTGTGTGGTGTAAATTCTTAAATGTTAAAATAGCATGGAAATTTAAATTGGGTATATTAAATACCATAAATATCATTTTGAAATTTTTAAGAGTTCATAGGAGATTTTTAATATAAAAATATGGATTATTTTAAAAGGAATTGAATTGAATAAATAAAGATTGGATTTGATTGTATTAAATAATGCCGGGAAAATATTTTAAATAGAGAATTTAAAATAAATTATATAAATGAATTTTTAAAGACTGGATTTAAAAATGATATTCGAAAAAAAGGAAAGAAGTTGAAATCGATACTGAAAATAGATTGGATAAATGGATTTTTAATGGAATATAACTCATAAAATGGAATTTTATAAATGGGATTATTTTTAGTGGAACTCAAAGGAGTTATAAAAATTTATAAACGATGTTTATAAATAAATAAAATCAATATCTGGTGATAAATTGGGAATATAAAATTTACAGGAAGAATTTATATTTGAATATGGGAATAGGGTAAAAGAAAAATAGTGGATACTATTTTTGAAGTGAAAATGGTAAAGGAGACCGAAATGGAAGTGATGTGATAGAAATCGAGAGGGGTTATAAATTGGAATTTGGTTATTAAGATTTAAAAATATATTTTTATTAATAAATTAAGTTTTTATTTTAAAAAACGGAAGGTTTTATTTATTAAACTATGTAATTTTAAAGTTAGTTAGTATTGAATACTTCAAAAATGAATTTTCAAAAACTTAATAATTATTTTAATGAAATACTAAATTTTAAACCATCTTTGAAGGTGATGTTATAAAAAGCATTTCAATATTTTAGATAATTATTTGAGCATGTCTTAAGAATAAATTCTTATTATTCTTTTAAATGCTTATTATATATATAGAGTTTTCAAATGTTCTAAATTGTTTATAAACCTTCTCAGAAGCTTGGAAATGGGGTTATTCAGTAAATATGATTTATATTAAAATTCTTAAATGGCACTGGAAAGAAAACTAAGAAAATTTCCAAAGAAGTTAAATAAAAGTGAACTTCGAAAAATGAAATAGAATTCATAAAAGAAGTAGAAAGGAAAATTGGAATTATAAGTAAGTATGATTGACTTAGGGAATATTGAAGGGCCGAAATTTATAGAATTCATGTAAATGAGTTAAGAAATTTACAAATAAATTGTAAATGCTTTTTAGAAAAGGAATAGGGGATAAATAGAATAATTCCTTAGGGTTGAATATAAGATGAAGTAGAAAAAATATTCTAAGTATTGGAAAGGGGCAGAATATTCTATTGAAGAATAAAAGAATTTGAAAACTGTTTTCAAAATGTTGAAGTATGGGAAGTAATGACGTATAAAGATATTTTGGAATAAATTCTAGGAAATTTATAATAAGGCCCGATGATTGCTTTCGAATGTTTATTGATTGTTAAATAACCGACTATCAATTTTGGCAAAGTTCGTTAATCCTTTCGAAGAGACCGAGATTAGATTTAATTATCCGAAAACCACATCGATCCGGTTTGAACTTTACGAATGAATACAGTGAAGACGATGAAGACGGTGATTCGGTTTGTCCAAATCGAGGGCAACTTACGTGGATGAATGCTATCAGAACATTGTCATTGGAGGACGATTAACATTCTAAGTAAAACTATTCTTGGAAGGTAACGCTTAGCCTCTAACCTCATCAACCGGGAATGACTAAAACAGGGGAGATGCAGCAAGGCTAAGTGGGTCGTACCCAAGTAGGGTATGTTATCACCTTTCTAGATGTCCTCGAAAACTTTTATGTTATGGATATGGTTGTGCATGGAAGGAGCGTTCGATGGTAAGGGTGGGAACACCCGGGATGATAACATATTCGGTCTATCCAGGTTAGGGGTAGGCCTGTCTTGTGTAGCAGGGGATCTCGAAGTGGTCCTCGATACATTGTTTTAGAGGTGTACTATGATGGATGGTACCCCAGTGCCCCAGTCATTCGTTGGAATCCATTCTCTAATACGAGCTTACGGTTTTGTTTATACATCCTAGTATGCTGAAATTTAATTAATGTAAAGGTTTCAGCTATTTGAATAAGTATTTTTATTTAGACGCTATTATAATATCACTGGATTTTCTAAAAAAAATGTTTTGGTTAACGTAAGGTAAAACCCGTTGTTTTATGTGTGAGTGGCCTTATAAGATACCTTTGTTTTTAAAAGGATTCTGATAACTAATAATTCAAATTGAGTGTGTTTTCTCACGCTGGTTTTTCAGACCGACTCGGGTGTTGTTTTATTATAATGCTCGAGCCAGACTAAGTATTACAGATTCGGGTTAAATGTCAGGAGACAAGCTGGAAGACGTATATTTCCGTACTTGATTATGTTTCTTCTGTATGAGGAAAAGTTAGTAAACTATCCAGATTGATTGCTATATATTATACTCTGATAATGGTATGTATATTAACAGTACTGTTCTTGTATTAAAAATCTGTTGTTATATATTATATTTTGTTCCACTGCGATTGTGAGATTCTTTTGTTGTTCTATTTTTTTTCTTCTACCTTTTTATTCATCACCCCTAATGAACTGGTATTTCCGGCACTCGAATGCTCGGCATTTTATACAGTGGATGTATTATTGTCAATTTTTCGAGGGTCAAATATCCCCGTCCGTTACAGTGGGTACTCACCCTTAACCAAACCATTTCACTTCCAACCAACATTCATTCAATCCAACACTTCACTTAAACTTTTGTTAACCTCAACAAATCATCATTTACTCCATTCCTCCTTGCTTTATGCTCTCGACCATACCCTACACCATGCTTTGCTCTCGGCTATAAGCTTTTCCATCACCAAAACTTATGCCATCTCCTCCAATCACCTTAGTGTTCGGCCTTACCATGTTCCACCTCCTCATCCATCATTCTTCAATTTCTTAGATGCTAAACCTTTTTCTAATGGTATTCCAAGATCTTTGGCAAAGTTTGATAGAGTTTGAAGTCGATTTGATATGATTCCAAGAAATATTGTAAAGAAAGAGAAGATAGAAGCCATAGATTTGAAGAAGAAGAATAATAATAAAAGAAGTGAGTGATTTGTGTGAGAATGGAAGTGGTATGCATGACTATTTATAGCTTTTGATCTCTTAAGCATTGTCAAGTGACACAAATACCCTTCCTTAACCTTTAAGTGAAACATGCTTTTTCAACACTTACCATCTTCACATCACATCACATCATTATTTTATATCATCATTTACTTAATACTTAAGGGCCGAACTTAGTTGGAAAAGTGGACTAAGATGGAGATTTGGTCTGATTTTCTTTTGTTTTGATGTGATTTGATTTGACGTGTGTTTGATTTGGTGAAAATATCTTCCTTAAGTGCTTTTCTTTGCTCAATTAAACACTTAACTTAATTAATCCTTAGTTGATATAAGAGATGTGTTTATTCTTTGTTAATGTGTTTATATAATAATTATTCAAGTTGGGAAAACATTTACACAACTTATATTGAACAAAACATTGATTTTGACAAAACGTTTTCCGGTCACATTTTTTATTTAAAAAAACTTTTTATTTATGTAAATAAAACTTGAAAATAAGTTTATTATCATATTTAAATAATTAAAGCAGGATAAATTGAGTTACAAAACCATAATAAATAATATTAAAATCTAATTGTAAAATTATGTCGTTGATTGGTCAAAGTGCCACAAAGTTTGTCTATCTTTATAAAACAAGTGTATATATATTATAAAACTTTTATTAATTAATTATTATCATTTTAAATTTAAAATTGATTATTTATCATTTTAAAAAAATTGAACGTATATCCAGTTTTATCGAAAATGGGCTTTTGTCAATTTTATGATGAAACTCCAAATCTCTTATTTTTGCAAACCAATTCTAAAAATAAGTTCACCATTCTTATTTATCACATAAAACATGATTATTTAAGTTTGAAAATTCTATATTTTAACATTTAAAGTAAATTAAATATTCCCTTTAAAAGTGATAAAATTACAGGTCGTTACACTTTGATCTTTAAAAATAAATGTCTTAAAGTTAATGATAAGTATAAAGGTATTTTTAAGTTGTAGTAAAAGTTGTTTATGTAACATTTACTTTTAACCCTTATTAATTATGCTTAGAAATATAATCAGTATTTTAATAATGAATACTTTAATAATTAAGGATAATTATAAGTGAATGATTTTGGGTTAATCGCGATAATGTTTAAGTAACAATTGTCTTTAACCCTTATAAGTGTAACTAAATATTTAAAAAGTAAGTTTTAAAAAGAATGTTTAAAGTATGAAATGTTTTGGGTTGTTGTGACAATGTTTAAGGATTACTTATCTTAAACCCTTATAAATGTAACTAGATCTTTAAAAGAGAGTTTTAAAGATAATGATAAAGTGTGAGATGTTTTGGGTTTGTAGTAAACAATGTTTTAGTAACATTTGTTTTTAAACCATTGAATTATATTTTTAAAGTGGAAAAATATTATTAAGTGATTAAGAATATACTTAGATCTTTAATGATGGATAATTTAAAGATCATATTTGCACCATAATTGGTCACAAACACCCAACGGAGTTTGTGTAGAGAAATAAATGAAGAAATCTAATGAAAATAGATGAAACAAGAATTTAACCAACAAAAAATAAGCAAAAACAAGAACACAACGATTTATAGTGGTTCGGCATTGAAAGTCTACGTCTACTTTGGAGAAATTGCTTTATTAATGGCTTTGAATTCTGAGTACAATAAGGATCGAATCGAATTCGTGAATATAATGGAATACAAAGAAAACGATAGCGTAAAGCTCACTAAAATAAACAATGAACCACGTATTTATTGTTGAAGACGACTAAATATCTCCTTGGAATCTTGGTTGTAGAATCTCGAGATGTAGACGAGGCGACTTAGAAAATTCTAAGGCCCAATTCCCGACAAATAAGGGTCAACCCCGGCTCCTCTTGGAGGACATATGGCATGCTGCAAACCCTTTGTTGCATCCCCTTGGTTATTATCTCCATTTTCCCAAAGTTTCATGTATAGTTGACTTCTAGATTTTGAGATATCAATCGATTTTCGTTCAACTATACCGCTAAGCCAATGTGACCGACCCCTTGTATAGAGGCAGGGATTGCACCTGATCCCTTAGCTAGGCGTGGAGTTATTATATACTTGGAATGTTCTACAAAGTTCATCACTTGGCTTCGCTTGATCGTTGCTTCATACTATCGTCTATGTTTGATCTCTGGACCCCACGATAATCTCTCTATACTACATGCCTTGATGCTAGTCGAGTCTAACTTTTCCATTAGTCCGAATATAGTCAGACCAAAAGGCTGGGTAGTTGATAATAATAAGTATGGAATCTTTTATAAAAAGACGGGAAAAGTAGGAGTTTAATATATAGAAGAGAAGTGGTTTGTAGTAAACAATGTTTTAGTAACATTTGTTTTTAACCCTTTTGATTATATTTTAAAGTAAGTAAATCTTGTTAATGATTGGTGAATATGCTTATACCATTTGAGACAAGTATATGAATGTTTTAAAGTATAGAAAAGAGTATAAGTGAATAATAAAATACGTGAATACTAAAATACATGAATAGTTAAATATAAGTATATATCTTTTACGAAGGGAAATTAAATCTATATACAAGTTTAAATAAGTTAAGTTTTAATTAACAAGAAGTTTAATTAAATAAGTGAATTTTTGATTAATAAATGTGTTTAATTAATAAAAAGATGTTTAATTAAAAGAAGTTTTATTTAAAGGAAGAAGTTTTTAATTAACTGGTGAAGTTTTATTAGATGAAGAAATTGTGTTAGATAAAAGGAGTTTTACTAATAAAAGAAGTTTTAATTAATAAAAGGTTAATTAAATAAAAAAGGGATTAAAAGTCGTTTGTATGACTTGATCGTGCTTTGTGTGATTGCTTATTATGGAAAGTATTTAGTCATGTGCTTGGCACTAAAAGCCGAAAAGTAGACTTGATTCATTCTATGAGAGTTAAGATTGATGATTCACGTAGGGTTAGAAGCAATAGTGCTCTAACTTACCGAGCTTCACGCTTGGTCGAGAGACACTAGAAGTTGAAAATGTTAAAAACATGGTAAGCATAGGAGACTTGATTTCCATATGTGATTGATTCATTATTGTTGAATATGACCAAATTAACATGGAAAATATCTAGAAGAAACATGGGAATTATATAGTATGATTATTCACTGGTGATGGTATAACCCACGTATAAACTTGTCTTGTTGTTCTAAGATAAATGATAAGAAAGTCCATCCGGATATGATCCCCACCTGTATTGTTGTATATTTATTTCTAAAAGAATCGAAGTTGAGTTAACTCGAAATTCGTCGATTCAGTCTTGAAGAGATCAAGATCAGTAAGCATTTTACTTATCTAAAACCACCTCAAAACTAAGATACGTGTTCCGTTACTTGGAAGTGGATCTATTAGGGTTGTTGGAATCTATGTAGATGTCCGTAATTTTTCGAGATGCTAGAATCGATTTGGGATTCACGATCCATTCGAGTTGGGGCTCGTATGTTGAGTTGCTGAACATGACTTTACTACTATTGGTATATAACTAAAGACAGAGTGGGATGCATAATTCGAGGGTTCAGGTAACCCATGAGGGGTACATCCACATAATACCCAGGGATGCTTTCGATATGTGGGACTAAGAGGGGTTAATGATACTTGGTTCCATATAGTTCATGAAAATGTTTGGGCATAGGCTTGTCGTGTTTACTTTATGGTATTTTTTATTTAGAAATATACAATGCTCGAAAAGTATTTTCTAATCCTTGTCATGAAGATTTTCTTTAGTTTTTATGCTGGAGGTGTTTCTGTAGAAAATCCATATGCGTGCGCACCTTAGCGGTTTTGATTGTATGTATATTCAATATGGTTATGGTATGATTAATGTAAGCAACATAATCCTTTTCTCTAATTCAAATATGGGATATGTGAGATACTTTAATACTTGTGTGGAATGAATAACTAAGCTATTATAACATTAGAGGAGGATGAATAGTGTATTTAAAACTTTGAATATTTAACTTGCATTTTTCAGATTATTCAATTATGAATCACGTATATTCATAGATAAATATAAGTAAATGTAGAATTAAAAGTAGTAAAGTAAAAAGAGGGACATCTGGAATTTTTATACAGGTTTTGTTGAATATGCTAGTATATGATTTTTGTTTGATGATAATAAACATATATATATACTCATTTAAATGTATTTGTAATTGTACTATTTTATGTTCACACAATTAAATAAATATTTGCTGAATAAAATAAATAGCATAGAATTTAAATTCAAGCCGATATTTTATTCAAAAAAATATTTTATTACAATTTTTGAATAGTACTAAATTTGAGCTCTCACTATATATACAAAGTTTCAATTACAGTAAAATTTCAAATCACAACACAATTTTTCACTATACAATTGTCATTTACATTTGCACCTCACAACATATCACTCATTCACTCATGTTTGTTCTTCAACTATATTCAAATCTGTATCCAGTATCTGAATTATCTGCAAAATAAACACTGACGCGATAAAATTGAAAAAGAAATATTTTTGCAGTGTAAAATAAAATATGTGTTTTTTGAAAATATTGTTTGCCTCGGTTATTTAGGTCATTCATCATCATTTATTTTGAATTCATCTTACAAAAACAGCTTATGACATGCACGGTGTATCACTGTACATGCCACAAGGCTCTGCACACCGATATACACTTGATAAAATTTTAGGGACAGGTGAGCACAAGGTCAAACCCGAGTCATAAGATGGATTCAACTCAGGTGCAATACAAAAGCATCATAAATTGTCGAGTACAAGTTCTCATGCAACAAGAATCCAAAACCGGACTTGCTAACAAGTGCACTAATGTGTACACATGAGAATAGACTCGACAGTGGAGACCAAACCCAAGTGCAATATCAACACAAATGAACATAACCAGACTTGGCAACATGAAAGCATGACAATACATATGGCACCAGAGGCAACTCCAAGCAGATCACACATGAACCAAACTTCAAAACCAAGTTTAAAGAAGGTTACATATCACAATGCAGACTACAATACCAAATACAACTTAAATTTAAATATGTGGAACAAAACCAAATGCAAACTCAAGTGAAACAAAGGACTCAGTAAAACAGAGAACACATATGACAACTAGCACTTGAAGCAAATGGCAGTGCACATGTAACCTAAACCAGAGACCAGAGCAATGTATACATGAATGAACACAGTTCAATTAAACAAACAACTCAGTTAAACAAAAGAGAGACCACACAACAGTGGTTGGAGCAGAGCAGCATACAAGGAAATAGATATGAAACCCGAAGTAATGAAAATAGGGTAACCCAAATATGCAACCATGTACAAGTCAACTGAGCAAAGTATTAACACCAAAGAGGAACAGTACCGGTGCACATGCATACCACTCAACAATAACTGTACACATGAATGCATACATGTGACAACATACATACAACAAGTCTCAACATTTACAAATTTATATGTAGTGTCATATACACATGTGTACATATATACATATATATATATATGTATATGTATACATGTATATAGTTCAGAAAGCATCACACCAAATGTACAAGAATGCAAGTCCAAAAATAGTAACTAGCACATGTATATACATAGTGCGTACATAAGCAACAAAGACCAGTCAGAGCATGCAAGTGAAACCTCAACCAAGACCACTTCAAGCAACAGTGGCAATAAAAACAAGAATGAGACTATAGCAAATTTTCCAGTGAACCATGAAAGCCAGTGAAACAAAGTGCACTCACATATATGACAACAATGTAGACAAGCTACATGAAACAGAGATAAATGGTGGTAAACATTAAGGAAACAAGAAACGCAAGTATCAGTAGGCAGTAACATGAAATGCCTCAAACAAGAACAGACTCGAGGCTCAGAAATTCAACATTTAACCAGGGAAATATATTCAAAATATATATGTAGAACTTTCGAATATATGAATACATCAAAGAGTCATAGATTTCAAAATGAACAAGTCAAAGTCCAGTTAATCTCAGAATTTTAAATGCCAAATTCAAATACCAAATTCAAAAGAGTAAAGAAAGGAACTGACTCAAAGAAATTCATACTCATGTAGTTACACGTATTTTTTATAATTTCACTAGAAACAAATTCAAATCCTAGAAAAGAACGAAACCAAATCCAAAGCAAACGCAAGTCGTGATGACCAAGCAAGCACAATAGAAAAATATACGAATTGAACTGGTCAGGATTAATCACATCATTCAATCAAAAATCTATGGCTAAGCATAGTAACGTGAAGAATTCAAACAAAATGAATACGAACGATAATTTAGGGATTTATCCCTATTTAAAACCCAAATCATCATCAACAAAAAGATCATTCGAGTTCAAGCAATTATCAGAGAAAGGCATTGGAAAAATCAAAAGCCAATAACTTAAATCAAAGTCGAGTATTATCGAATATCGAAAAAGGGAAAAAAATCGCATACCATTTTAACATTTGAACTCGATAAATTGGAGCAGCCGAAGACGCTCAAGCCAAAAGTCAATTGACAAAGCAATGCAAAGATAATTCCTCAAATCAATCAATCATAAAATGGCGGCTTCTTCTCATAGCCCTAATTTTTGGAAGAGGAATGAACATTCTCGAGCAAAGGAAAAAGAAGCAGACATGAAGTAAAAGATACTGGTCGGAATAAAGAAAAGGGAGACATTGTTATATGATTAAATGGGCCGGCTTTATTAATATTTTGGACTTTAATTTTATATAGGGTTTTGAGTTAGTTTGTATTTTGTATTTTACTTTTAAACTTTTATGAAATTCTAGTCGTGCGACTAGGGGACGAACTACGGTGCTGTAGTTTGAGAATTTGCAACTCGGTGGCTGAGTTGTCGTAGGGTTTTGAGCGTAGAGTTAGGTTAGTCGATAGTGGATTTCACAAGTTTACGTGTGTAAGCGTCTGACTACTTAATTTCTAGTAGAAATCTTGGGGCAGCACGTAGGCAGGGTTTTGTCGAAGCTAGGTAAATTTGTATTGTTCTATTTCTACTTTTATTATTCTGCTATTATCCATGCTACAATTATTTTATATATTTCCGCATTAATTTTCATAATTATTGGTATCATCCTATTCACGCTCTCCCCCTCTAGGGTGAAATCGATCCTACAGGTTTGTATTCCTAATCCTTAATCTAGCTCCATACCCTGGCTCGTACTAAATTTCTAATACAATAAACTTGCAATCCCGCATGTGGCAAGTACACCTATACAACTTGGCTTTAAATCAGGTGGAAAGTACATGAATCCTGATTTTCTACAGGTGGCAGTACATGCCTGACCACTTGACTCTCCACATGTGGTTAAGAACACCTATAAAACCCCGACATTTTACGGGTGGTAGGATACACCTTTACAATTGAAGTAGTAGTGGAGTATTCTACAAGAAGTCGTATCTTTGAGTATAAAATCTTGTAGTCTTCGGTACAATGATCCTATAGACTTTCGATGGTAGTTTGTAATAGGAATATGAATGGAATTGGATAAATAAGGGATAGAATGATAAAGAACTCATGTAATGACTCTTTGATCCTTGTGGCTTGTGAATTCGTGAAGAATTAGAGCGAAAGAATATGGATTCGTAAAATATATGCATAAAAATAGTGAGATAAATTGATCACAAATTAGTAGGGAAGAAAGAGTAAGAGAAAAGAATGAGAATTGTTATAAAAATTTATTGTTCGAAGCCTTTATATAGAAGATGAGGAGAAGTGTCATTTGGCGAAGGGTTGAAAGGATGTGTACATTCATTTAAATTCAAAGGTTGCTTCAATGGCAAGCATTACGTCATGTCCAAAGAATTTGTTGACATATCCATGTTTATTTAAAAAAATTATCTATGGCTATTATGTTGACATATATTCTTAGAGTATGTCAACATATGGTAGTGAATTTTAAAAAACGCTTCACGAAAACTATTTTAAACTTTATAACTTTTAAAGTCAGCACTTTTACTTGTAAAAAGGCTTCAATTGTGAAAGGCAAGATTTTAGCAGAGATATATCAAAGAAGTGCTATAGGCTATTAACAAATATTTCTAAGACTCGTTTACACATAGTTTTGACTAAATGAATGTCTTGTGCTCTTCTAATCTTTATTTCTTGAGTCTCTTCTTTCTTCCTAGAATTTTCCTTGAATCTTCTATATTCTATTATCCTCAATTCCTCTTGGACTTCTTGATTTTACTTATTCCTCTTGGTCTCCTTGATCTGCTTCTTGAATCCTTATAGTGATCCATATTGGTAATTGTATATCCCTAAAATATACTTAGTAGTATACATGTATTTCCTACACTATAGACTACAAGACTTGAAAAGTCATTAGTACTAATATTTATATGGCTGTTATCATCATAATCTATACTTGCGGTAAATGTTCTAAATAAGTGGTTAGGACTGTTCAACTTTAAGGCTAAGTTCACTGCCTTGAATGGTATCAAAATGAATGAAGTGCTATGCGCAAATTTATAAGAAATCAAAAGATGATTCCACCATTGCAAATATAATTATGTACTGTGGCAATACTAATGCAATATAGACCCAACAAATTGATAAGAGGTTAAGATATGTTCTCCATAATTAACACATGATAAAAGAGTTTATAAATGATGTAGAATTATACTCGAAAAGTATATATGAAATAACTATAACACCCATAGAATAAATGGAAATTAATTATGTAAAATTTTTAAATAATTAAATAGAGCTCAAAAATGGAATTTGAGAAGACGTTGAAATTTGGCTACAAAACTTGTACCATTGTGTTCTTGGTGATTTTCAGAGTATAAAACTTTTGCGATCAGAGTTCAAACAAAGAAGTTATCAACGTTTGAAGTTTTTGGATCAAAAACAATTATAAAGGAATAAGGAAATAAATAATATACGCCTTGACCTACCAGTCTAAACCAGGGCATGACCGGTCAACCTAGGGCCAGCATGCCTTGAACCTTGGTCGAACGACCTAGATTTAATAATACTTAATAAAACATTGTCGAATGAATATAATTGATTCGAGTATCTATAAATATAGGCATTGACCCTCACTTTTCTTCTAATATTTTTTGAGCAAAGCAGCAGAGCTATACCATTTTCCTTTCTCCACTATTTCTACAATGTATAAAACTACTATTATATATCTATATATCAAAGAAGGGTAGAAAATAAAAGAGAAGAAGAGAAGGAGTGAATCAATTCCGTGAAAAAGGTAAACTCTATAACTGTTAATCTGTATTCCACTTAACTCAAATCTCTGATCTGAAATTCTAATTGGTATGTACATACCTTGTTATACATATTTTTAGGATGGAAAGGAAAAAGGAGTCAATTAAGGAAATGGATTTAGATTTGGAAGACTTGAAATGCTTAGAAGGTGAGTGGTAATTATATGATTTTTATATAATATTAAAATTTATATCGTCGAATTTTATTTGATTATTATGCCTATGAAAGATTAGTTAAATTGTATGCTTCATAATGAATGTATTTACATAAAACCTCACCTACATATTCTGTAAGTTATGAAATTGTGATGGAATGACATATATATCCTAATCTCGAAATTTCGAAAATTAATCCCTTAGTTTAAGTATGATGTTGATAAGATGGTGAAGTTTATTTTAGATTTATGTTAATTAGGTTGTAATTTGTTTAGTAATCGTTTGGAATGTTCTAATTGGGTTGTATTTTTTTAGTTAATAGGGAGTTACCAAAATCAAATGGATACATACATTTGTTTAAGGTGATTAATTGTAGAATTAAACATGATATTTATGGAAGAAACAAAATAGGCATAATAAGTCAGATATGAAATGAATGAATAAATGTTATTAGTCTTGTCCAATTTAAATGATAATGACCATTTATTGCAGAAAATTAATTTTAAGTAAAGGAATAAGTGACATTTACGTGACATAAATATGAAACAAAGAATATATGAAATAAGAGTATTAGATAGTAATAGGTTCATAGTAAATAAATAAATAAATACTGATGAATAAACTTAGAAGGCAATCTAATTTCCATAGTGGAAGTTATATAGCCTCAATAATATGTTCAGGACAAGCATGAATTAGTGAGCCTAGCCCAATGTTTAGTTTAGGATAAGTGAGTTGGTTTAGTATGGGTTGGGATGCGAGGCAGGTATAATAATTACATAATGAAAGTTCACCCTTCACCTAGAAGCTACCAGCAATTGTGTATACATAATACGATGTGGGAAGTATCCAACTATAGGGCCTGTGAGGAAGGGATATACATTCACGTATAGGTGTGGAAAAATATACCAAAAGTTTGCCTTGGATTTGAAGTATTAAATAGCTTGGTGCCTTTAGGGATGTTAAAGGGTTTGCTTCAGGATGAAAGGTATTAAATGGTCCTTGAGTCTACCTCCTCCCTATTTAAGAAGTCTTAAATGACCTATAACAGTGCCTAATTAGGAAATGAGGTTTGCTTCATTTCTAAACTAGAGTTATTAATTAACAAGAACGGGATTTCAGTTGTGGGAGGTCGGTGGGTTATGTCAATGTTGTTGATAGATCTGTATTTAGAAGTAGGGCTGGCATATAGGCTTTGACTCCAGCAACTGTTAGCAAAGACTTGGGTTATGGCCTGATGGATTACGCTTTTTACTAGTATAAATTCCATATGGGATACACAAAAAGTTTAATTAATTGCTTTTTTGTTAGAGGTGGCTAGTTAACCCCTAGATAAGTCTTTTAGATGTGTCTGTAATACGATAAATATTGTATTAAATTACAAAGCTATATCTAAGGATCATTAACCTTCGTAGCTAAGGTAGGCTGACTAATGATTACATTATGGAGCACTTTAGGTTTGAGGTACTGAATGGCCGTTAGGTCTGCCTCCTCCCTATTTCAAAAGTATTAAGTGGTTAAGATATTCTTTTAGGTAGTACAACGTTTATATATATACATATATATGTATCCAGTTAGACTTCATAGAAGGTTGGATATATTGTACGTGCATATGGAATTAAACAGATAAGCCATGAGTAATATACATAACACTTAAATAGAAATCAATTGGCATAAACTAGTGTTACGGATCAAGTATGTAATTTTGCAGTCACTAGAACGTTGGTCCGACCGCTCCGTTAACAACCCATGGGTTAGATTTAGAGGGATAGGCTGTTTGTGCAAGACCAAAATAGTAGACGGAGAAGTCTTCTCATTCATGCTTGGCACTGATAAGGCAACTAGTTACGCAAGGAATAATATTGATTCCAAGGTAGTAGCATTAGTCGGTATATATGTTCTATTATATTTTTCTATTCCACTATCGGTTTATGTAGATAACTCTTTGGTACACTTATGTTTAGTACAAGTTACCAACACCAACAATCTACAGCTTAATGAACTTGGGTTTTAATTTAGTCGATATTCAGATCCATTAAGGTGCGGGTTTTACATTCGGTATCAGTGCTTAGGTTAGTGGATTATAGGAATTAGGATACGTTGAGAGAATGCATTTTTATTTTTACCTATAATTATATATATTATATGCCAAACTCTATAAATTCCAACTACAGAAGTAGTTATGACCATATTCTGAAAAGATGTATAAGGCAATTATGAGTTGGAACAATAAATAGAGTTAAATTCAAATACCTAAATTGCCCTAGGGTATGTTGGATGTACCGTAAGGCATTGACCAAGAAGAGTATGAGAACGACATGTAGAAGGATCCCTAAAAGTTGGATGGTACTTGACTCCTTTATCGGATCTGGACTGCTCTATGATTACAAATTTCGAAGGATTGCCGATTGACTACGTACATTTCATCCAGATAGATGGGAAGTAAGAACCTATATATTGCAAGCATTCAAAAGTAAGATGTGAAAAATGGTTGAGCAAGTTCCCGCAAGAAAGAGTACATTAACTACCACAAGAAGATAGACGAATTTTAATATGTTCTTAATAAAGACGAGTTAAGAATGAGAAGAAAAGAAGGAAAGTCCAAAGGGAAGGATGAATAAAAATCCATTTCTAATTCCGACCACATGTTAAAGAGTTTAAAAAAAGATTCTGAAAGTTTCTTGAAATATTTTGAATGGTTTTAGAAGGGGTTTATTTGAAATAGACAGACCCTACCAATGAAAAGTGGTTTTGAAAAAGCAAGAAAATATGACGGTTTTAAAGTGCTATTTGGAGATTTTAGTGAAGTTTAAAACTGGTTGGTTTGAAAATTTTCAACATGAAATGTTTTTCATAAATGATTTTTCTTTTTTGAAATAGATGGAAAAGAGAGCATATGTTTGGCTCGATGATTTTTTCTCTTTCCGTAAATTTAAAAGTTTCATTTTAAATTCTTTTTAAAGAGTAGAAAAATGGAAATGGTACTTGATTTAGGTGGGGTAAAGAGAATGGAAAGGTAAGAACGCCCAATAATGAAGATAGAAAAATATTATTGTATAAGGAAAATATGAAGGAAAACAACTGAAATAGATTTATACATGTCCCTTTTCATGTCAATGAAGAAAAGCCCAATGACTAAAGTAGTAAGTGAACACACTACAATGAGTCAATAGGAAAAAATAAAAGAGGAAAAGAGCTATAAAGTGAAGGCATTCAGGTAGAAGAAATATAAATAGTAGCGGTGTTAGGAAATTTCAAGAGAAACAACGTTAGAAATTTATATTAAAATGGGGTTAGTAATTTAACTAGAAATAATATATGAGAAAAACTGTAACGACTTCGAATTTCTAACACCTTGTATTTATAATATTTAAATTATATAAATATTTGAATCTTTGATCTAATGTGATTAAATTGACTTAATAACCATGTTAATCCCCTTTTAAATAATAACTAATGATAAGAAACTTGTTTTTAAAATTTGTATACAAAATAACCAGTTTGAAGAAATATCGATAATGTGACGAAAAATCGTTTTACCGACAAACGACTTTTTTCTCAATAAAAGTTATTCAAACTATTTAGAACTTGTATTGTAACATATAAAGACATTTACCACAAATTAAATCACCTTTGTTCATAAGAAAAACTAATTAAATCTTAGTGTTAATTAAGGGGAGATTGATCCTTGATTTAAGGAGGGACTCATGGAGTGATTTAGGTAAGGTATGGTATTTAAGAGGGCATAGGCTTGTGTGGATGGTAGGGAATCTTACTTGGCTGGTCAAAGCAAGGGAATAAGAGGTCTTTTGTGTGATAAAACATCCTCCTTTGTATCATTTCAATTCATGAGTTCATATGCCAAACTTGAAAAAAAGATATCAACAGTTCTATCTCCTCTTCAATTCTTCGAAACATATTCAAATCAGCTCTACTATCCTCCAAACTTTAATAAAGGTCTTAGAACATCATAATAATGTGGTTTAACATCTAAGAAGTGAAGAAATGATGAAGTAATGAGGAACCCAAACCTGGACATGAGCATCAAGGTGGCGAGGAAGGACTTGGCTTGTGTTTTTGAGAAAGAAGGTGGTAGATTTGGCTTCGGGGTTATGGCAAGAAGCGTTACCTTGATTCTAGTGGCTTGTGTGATTATTAGCATGGTTTCAAAGTGAGTTATCTCATCATCTTGCAAGTATATGATGTGCATATAATTGTTTGATTGTTGAAATATAAATGTCTAAATGAAAACAAATGCAAGTTATCACTTTTTGAACCACTTTTGCTTTATAAAAAAATGATAACACATATGTACTATTGATGTGCACGTAAATGTGCATATTTTTACATCCATATTTAATTGAATTTAATTAAATAAATGAGCATATAAGATATTTTAAAATGTTTAAACTAAAATTTCAATTATTTTCAACTCACCATTTATTCATCTTCATACAGGGAAAAATGATCATTTTTGTGTGTGAATTAATTTGAGAATATTTATTTGCACATTTTATTTTTAATTGTGGGAATTTTGGATGGAAATATGAAGAAGCTCTCATGAAAATATGCATGCACAAGAGAAGAAAACAAATGAAGATGAAAATAAACCAATTCATGAAATCATGGAGGACCCCACCTACCCACTTACCATGATGTACAATTAGGAGCTAATGCATATGTTAGTGGCCACTAAAATTACATGCACACTTAATGGAGGATTAGTTCATGCTAATGATAACTTTGTGGCCAAACTTCCTCAAGGGTATTTTGGGTTATCCCAAAAAATATGATTAGGGTTCAAAACATGTATAAATACCCCTTATGTTTTATGTAATGAGCTCTTAACTTCCTCTTTAGTTAGTTTAGTTTTATGCTCAAAAATAAATAAATAAAATCTTTTTTTTATTGGCTTCTTAGCCTTCTTTCATGTATTTTTCTTATATGTAATTTTAATTCATGCACTTTTAATTCAAGTTTTACTCTTGTTCTTTTCTTTTATGTTAGTAGCTTAGTTTTATTTTTTATGCAAGTAGTTTAGCTCTTTTTTATTTTAATTAGCATGCATTTTCCTATTGTTTGTGTTACATGTTGAACTCTACATTTGTTGAAATGATAGCAAATATGAGAAGCTAAACCCCTTCAATTTAGAGGTAATGGAGCTCTCTTAATTATGTAGATTCAATATATTTGTTAATTGATGATCTCTTTTTGTGTTTAATGGAATGTTTTGATGTGGTAAAATGTTATTTTAACTTTGAATTTGATAGCCTATGTTGTTGACACCAAATAAGCTATATTTAAACAAACATAAACACAAATCGCCTCTTCTTCTACATATATTATGGTAAATTTTAAAATCAAAATTTGATGGTTTATATTACTAATCAATGGTAAATAGATCATGCTGAGAATAGATTTTATGTTTAATTTCATTGTCATTTTCATGAGAGTTAAGAAGTGGTTTAGTGGTTGTGTTATAGTTTGATGGTTTATGTTGGGCCAATTAATAGCACAAGGTCATACTTATGATAAACACATCAACAAACTCACTAATGACCAAAAAAGAGAGATCATAATTTCATTATGTTGACTTATGTGATCAAAAGAAGAAAATTGCCTCTAAATTGCTTTAAACTATCATATTTTTATTCACTTTCTTTTGTTAGTTTTTTATTTTTTAGCTTAAACACATCTCAAATTCTTGGTTTAATTTGATTGAAATTTTAAATCAATACAATTCTCTACGGATCGACCTATACTCGCCACGTACTAAAACTGTATGCTGTGCGCTTGCGTTTATTTTTAATTATAATTTTATTGGCTATTTTCTAATTCGATGGAAAATTAGTCGTTAAACAAGTTTTTGGCATCATTGTCAAAAAATTAATTTGAATTTAAAATAATTCTGTTTGATTTTAGTGTGTGTTTGTTTTGTGTGTTCATTTGCATTTTAATTTTTTTTTTTTTTTTTGGGTTCTGTATTGTGTGTGATTTTTGTTATCGTGTTGTTTGTGTAGATCTCTTGTTTTCTATTTTCATTTGCATATTTAAAAAAATACAATTTCATTTGAAAAAAAAAATTGTATTCCATTTCATTTTCAATTTTCAATTTTCAATTTACATTTTCAGTTATATTTTCAAACTGCCTCAACATACACTGCCTTCCTCCGCCCTTCTGCCTTGCAACTTCACTACAACAGCTACAATCCCCTTTCACTGCTGCAGTTCTTCCCCCTGCCGCTGTCTATATTGCCTGACCACCATCTTCCTTCCGTTTCAACACTCCTGACCAGTACTATTTCCTTTCCTTAACATTCACGTACCAGAAAACATTACCACTGCATTATCCAAACTCCAACATTCAACAATCACCTCCTCATCACTGCTCTGTCATCCCTGTCAACATTTCTCTACTTGTCTTCAACATTACACGGCTTCTACAACTTCAAACTGATACCTCCACCTCAATCATTTCCAAACTGATACCTCCACCACAACCACTCATCTAACTGCACCTTACTGTCATAAATTTCCAGCAGTTCTTCACCACAGTCCTCATATCATATCAGTGCACAAAATTCATTACATAACACCCACCCTTCATACAACCATACATGCAACTTTCCCCTACAACTGTGCCATACCATTCACAAAACATTACTCCACGTACAAAGCTCAACAAATACAACCATCACTTCACTTAACATTCACCATACCACCATTCACAAAACATTCACATACAACTGTCACAACTTTCACATCCAAACACATACAACTGTCATAAATTTCACATCATATACAAAACATTTACATACCGTTCACCAGAGTCATAAATTTCCACATACCATTCACAAAACATTCACATACAACCGTGCCACACCATACCACCATAACTTCACACAAAACTCATGACAACAGTGCCTCCACACTGTAATTCACACATCACCAGTAACAATTGCCCTCTGCCTTGTACAAACTGCCTGCAATCACCCAGTCACACTACCATATCCACCACCATATCCAACACATCTCTATCAACCATCATAACCTCCCACTGCCTCTGTTCATATTCACAGTTCACAACCGCCTGCACAGTGCATCACCCGAACAAGCTTCCACAACATACCACAACAGACTCTATCATATACTTCACTGCTGCCATAAACTGCCGTCACTGCCTCTTCAACTTGCCACTGTGCCATAATCCACTCACCAACCTCTGTACTACACCCACCCATCTCATTTCTACTCTCACACTCCACTGTCAAGCTGTCGAACACCTACTACATACTCTTTCACCAAAACAACACTGCTAGCCCTACACCATACCACAGAACACTTCAATAACAACTTTGTCAACCAACTTCACATTTATCAATAAAAATATCTACTCCTCCTTTCAAATACACTTATCTGTGCATTTTGCCACTGTCTTCAGAAAACTTGAAACACAGCCACTATTTGTAACAAACAACCCTGCCACTTCTTTCAACACTCAACCACATTTCCACATCGCACTTGCCAAAACTTCAGATATACAATGCCACAACCCTACTAGTTCTCCAACCTTCTTACTATCTCCTCCTGCAACTTTCCAATCCATCACAACAATAACATCAACCTACTACATTCAGTTCATCCCAACCCACCAGAACCAATTTTGTCAACCAACTCTATTGTACTAGTCTTTCCATACACGCTGCTCTGTCAACAATACACACTGCAATACTACCGCCTTCAACCATAACCAGCTCTACAAACTTGCATTTCAAACACTGCTCACCTATCACAAACCACCCATATCCATTCTCCTCCATACAACAAAACATCCCCAAAACCACAGCCTATCTCCATCCATTCAAGCGCCCGCAATTTTTCCCCAATCTTAGAACTCACCGCGACCTCGCCCATCCCTTATCTGCAAATCGCCAACCACCGAATTCCAAATCGCCGCATCCCGAACCACCTCCTACAGATGCGAATCGATTCCAAAATAAGAGAGGGAAAGATTTCGAATTGCAAAATTCGATTTAATTTGTGTTTCGGAAATTTACGAAATTGTGGTGCTCAACATATTGTTATTTCGTTTTGGTGATCGAGAATTTTGAAAAGCTGTGAAAGTTAGTGTTGTGAAAGTTGCGAAATAGCGGGCCGGGTAGGATTAAGTTTTAAGGCTTGAATAAATTTTTTAGTTCCTTTTCTTTTGTTTTAATTTTTTTAGTTTTAATTTGTTTAAATCTCTTACAAAAAAAAATTAATTTGGGTTGAGTTCAATTGCTTTTAAGTTTTCTCCTTTTGCTTTGTTAAAAAAAAAATCTTTTGTTTTGATCTTTTAACAATTGGGTCCGTCTATTCTCAGCCCGTATTTTGCTTTTCTCACCCCGTTGTTTTGAGAGAAAATAATCCACCCCGTTGTTTACTCTTCACACCCCATGTACTTCCAATACTACCATTCCTCTTCTTTTAAAAAAAGAATAGAAAAAAAGCTTCTCAGGCCATCCTTCCTTGCTCTCTCAAACCCTAACCCGCCGCTCAAATCCCCTCCTCGTACTCAATTTTTCAGTTGTCTTCGCGCCATGGAGAAGGAAAGAAGGAGAAAGTATCGGCACGGTATATGATTTAGCGAATCGAATTCCATACAGAGTCGAATTTATTTGAATCTTTCGTTTCAACGCTGGTTCGATTTTGGTGATTCGAGTATTTCGTACTTATGTGAACAACAACGTCCCATGCGAACGAGGTTGTTGAACGAATCTCGTCCGCCACGAACGTGGTTGTGACAACAACCACGTGCTGATCGGACGAGGTTGGTTAAACAACCTCGTTCGCGTGGAACGTGTTGTGCCATGTCGAGTGTTTGCATTTAACTATTAAAGGGTATAACTGGAATAAAAATTTTAAAATTTTAACTGGGGTGTGAAGAGAAAATACCGGGGGGTTAATAGACGGACCCTTAACAATTTTTCCCTTAAAATAATAATAATAACAAGTTTCAATTTGTTTTGTGTTGTTTTGTTTTGTTTTGTTTTATTTTAGTTCTTCCTTGATATTACTCATATATATATAATTCTTGCCCAACATTTCTTTTAGGTTGCAAATTGCAGGAAATCGATAGAAATTACTTGCTTCACTTTGCTTGCCAAAAATAAAGTGAAAATAAGGGACACATCCCTAGAATCAAACTTAATACACAAAACAATCTCTCCAAAAATAAGATATAAACTACATCCTTATTTTCAAATACTTCAAATTTCTTTTCTAAAATACCCATTTGTTTCATTACATTCTTCAAATGTTCATGTTATTTTCACATGCATAACTAAATTTTGCATCTCATTTAATTATCAGTATTTAAAACACAACAATTTTTTGTAGAAACGACGGATTAACAAACCGTTTTCGCCATTAAATCATAAATTTTATTATCTTTCTACTGAGTGGCATTGTGCATATGTAAAAACAACATATGATATGATTGTAGACAATTCTGCAATTATATGCAATAATTACAGAAAAGTCTGCAATTATACGCAATAATTGCAGAAATGTCTGTAATTATATGCTATAACTGCAGACATTCAACAATGATATGCAATAATTGTAGAAATGTCTGCAATTATAATATAATTGCAGAAATGTCTGCAATTATATGCAATATTTGTATAAATGTCTACAATTATTGCAGAAATGTCTGCAGTAATTGCAGAAAAATCTACAATATACGCAATAATTGCAGAAATGTCTGCAATTATATGGTATAGTTGCAGACATTCAGTAATGATATGCAACAATTGCAGAAATGTCTGCAATTATAATATAATTGCAGAAATTTCTGCAATAATTGCATAATTGTTTGCAATTATATGCAATATTTGCAGAAATGTCTGCAATTATATGCAATATTTGCAGAAATATCTACAATTATATGCAATAATTACAGAAATAGCTGCAATAATTGCAGAAAAGTCTACAATTATACGATATGATTGCAGACAATTCTGTGATTACTTGGAAAATTGCAGAGTTTTCTATAATTACTCGACATAATTGCATAAAGTATGCATTTATATGGAATAATTGCATAAAGGTCTGCAGTTATTCCGTATAATTGCGTAAAAGTTTGAAATTATATGGAATAATTGCTGATATTTGAAGAAAAATCGATGCTGTTCAAAAATTGCAGAATATGGTTTTTTGGTATTAACAAGGGATCTCATTTTAAAGATCATAAAATTTATGACTTTTTGGTGAAAAATGTATGTTGATCTAGTGTTTCTGCAAAAAATTATACACGTTTGAAATATTAAAAATGTAAAGGGTGTTTGGGACTTTTTGCATACGCGGATTTGAAAACAAGGATTGAAAATGTAAATTTAGTTTAGAGAGGATGTTTTTTCTATTTTGAAACTTGACAGGGATGTGAGCCAAACTATCTCAAAAAATTGCAGGAAATTGATAGAAATTGCTTGCTTCGCTTTGCTTGCCAAAAATAAATCGCTTGCTTATTTATAAACAAAATTGGCTGCTTTTAAATAAATTTGCTAATAATTCTACATTCTTTGGTATCTTTCTCTCCTATCTCTTATTTTTATTTGTTTTGCATTGTTGTTTGCTTGCATTTAAAAAAAATCATTCGTAGTTGCATTGTTAATTCACATTTAATTATTATTTTGCATTCGTACCATTTTATTTTCTTTTTAAGGGCGGTACCTCAGTTCACATAAGATGGGGATTTCATCACCCCTTCCTTGGCCTACAAATTGCATTTCATCTTAGAATTTGATTAATAATAACGGGTAGACACTTGACTTAAGGGTATCACGAGCTCGTCTAGGGCTTAATTGTATCTTTCCAAGTTGTCTTCTTTGAATAATTTTATCACTTGGTGTCTAGGCTACGGCAGAGAAATAATCAGTTATAACTATTATGATGATTCATAAATATTATACCGATTGTTTCTCCGAAGGTACTTAAACCTTCGGCAGCATTACTACGGTGATTCATGATGCACGGATAAATCTTGCCGGTTACCTAGCTAAGAACTATTTTATTGGATTAAAACAAAGTGTGGTTATACAATTTTGGGTTAGGAGCTACTAGGGATAAAAAAAAATTATAATTAAGTCCTTGCATTCGTTTAGTTGCATTAGTTCGTGCATATTAAAAAAAACTATTCAAAATCCAAAACAAAAAAATTGTACATTCTCCTTAACTTAGTTTTTAAATCTTTTCATTTGAAAATTTTCAATCAAAATCAAAAATTAAAAAATTTAGTTATTTAAAAAAAACAAAAAATATAAAATCTTTTCAAAAACAAAAAAAATCATACAAAAAAAGAAATGAAATCAAATTTCCCTTTTGAAAAGTAAATTCCTTTTAGTAAATAATTTTCCTTTATAAGAAATTCCAAAAATATTTCCAAAAAGAAAAAAAAACTTTTGAAGATGTCTGAATTTCCCTACTCGCATGAATTTTAATATAGTTGTGAAAATCAATATAATCCATATAACTTCACATCAAATTCTTATGGATGTTTTAGTAACAACTATTATATAAATAATTTGGATCTTGAAGAACAAAATTCTCAAAATAATGAGCAACACTCAGCTCTTGAATAGAGTATTGAAACTATTTCATATTTACTTGAACTCTCTACACAAAATGGTCAAAGAATAAATGATTATATAATTCATATTTGTGCAATAACTCAAGTCAAGGATTTCAAAATAATCAAATTTGAATTCACTTGAAAATTCAAATGATTTCGATTATAACCTATGCTAATTCAATTTCGAACTCCAAGATGAATTTCAAAATCAAAACAAAAATGGAAACAACTTTTTAATAAATTTGGCAATGGGAGTTGTTCAATCATGGTCTTGACAATTTCAAATTGAAAATTCTCAAATTAGTAATTATAAATTTGATTCTATTGAGAAAATAGAAGAAATCCACAAAGATCACACGAATTTATTGTTTGAAACATATATGGAACAACGTTAGAAACAAAATCAAATCCCAACGTGTGACGAGTCAAGTGAGGACCACCTTCTACCAAAATTGACGATTTTCATATAACAACTTTTGAAACTGAAAACGATAATCTTAATGAAGTTTTTGAAAATGCGGTAACTAAATTAGATTTATTTTCTTTTAGAGCGTGGAACCATATTTAAAATTCGATCTTCCTTTTTTCGATTTTTAAAGTTTGAATACAATAACTTTGGATTTTGAACATGATACATCCAATGAAGTTTTTGATAATTCAACAAAGGAAGGTGAATTTACTGAACATAAATTTCTTGGACTTTTCGAAGATGAGTTGTTGAATTCTGAAGAGGAAAATTTGAATCACCATTTTGAGTTTGAAATTATTTTTTTTGAAGAAGCTTTCAGTGATAAGTTTGAATTTCAATTTGGCGAAAATAAACTTAAATTTCATCAAATTGTTTTATCAACCTCAAAAATCATCGAAAATAAAGCAACTCATACGATTTTTAATAAAATGACATTCTTTTTCCCAAATCAACATTCATCTTTGAAATCTTTTATAGTTTGTTTTTCTATGCTTAAGCTGTGTCTCTCATACTTGACAAGATAAATGAATTGGTCTTCGAAAGACTGTTTCATTTACTCTTTAACGGTATATTTTATAATGTCATGTAAATAATAACCGTTTCATTTTCATGTAAATATAGGTCATATTTTTATTTTATTTTTCTCCTTTCACTTGGATTGACTGTAGGGACATAGTCAAAATCAAGTGTGGGGAGAGTCTCATCTTCATTTTTTATTTTTCATAGTTTATTATCATTATTTTTTTGCATTTTGTTTCTAAAGCTCAAATAAAAATGAAAAAATTTCAAATAAATTTTCTTTTTTGCATTTAATTTATTTTTGAAAAAAAACACTATAGGATGAGTATAGGATTTTGGTTATCAAATTGAAAATTTTTGAAAATTTATTTGTCTCCACAAAAATATAAACAAAGTTTGATCACAAGTAACGATGGTTTAACTAGCGTATAGGAAGGTTCATGAGTGATAATTACAAAATATATCCTAATGAAATCTTTTCTTAAAAAAGTGGTGAATTTAAAGTAAAGGATATAACATTTTTCTCTTCTAAGTTAAATGGTGCTAAGATGATTTTGCAAAACTCTCTCTTAAAAAAAGAAAGAAAAAAACAAAAAACTAAAAGAAAAAAGTATATATGTGCATATATATATAAAACATAAAAAAATGGTTTTTATAAAAATAAGAAACAACTAGAGTCATGTGTTCACATGCAAGTGTGTACACTCGCCATGCTCTGTACCCTTCTCACGTAAGCCCGAAAGGCAGTGCATGATCGGTGTATCTGGCCTCGGTTTATCTAAATCAAGTTTATGTATATAAAAATTCTTTTATTAATAATTCCTATAATTGATAGGTGTACACACTTGTGTGTACACTCGCCATACTCTATATTCCCCTCACATAAGCCCGTAAGGCAGTACATGGGTGATATATCTGGCCTCAGTTTATCTGAGTTAGGCATATGTAAATATTGTTAGTATCAATAAAATTCAAATAAAGAGAGGGTAAGCAATTGAAATCCAAGCACTATTTTCATTTATTTGATTTGGCTTGTTATTCAAAAGAAATGAAAATACCACTTTGATAATCAACTAAGGGTCTATTTTATAGTTGTACTACGTGATCAACCGAAACAACTAGCCAAACTTAAGTCTAATTGTGATGATAACTTAATTTTTGTTGGAAATTTTGACAAGTAAAATGACTTAAATTTCATGATGATGACCAAAATTTATATTTAACTTATTCATGTTAATTTAAAAGTAAATTCTTCATTTTTAAATATTTTTAAAAACATGCATTCATTTCATTATAAATAAATCTTGCATTTAAAAAAAATTTCACTTTGCATTTGGATTTTGTGGGTAGTATCCGCTGAAAACCCTCAGGAGACAACACTCGTCCTACTAGGGACACCAAGAGGTTTAACGGCTTGTTGCATACGGTCAATGCAATTGTGTTTCCAACAGAAACGGGTTTATTTTAGTTTTAGTTTATTCGAGGACGAATAAAAAGATAAGTGTGGGAAGTATTTGATATGTACGTAAATATGCATACTTTTACTTCCATATTTAATCGAATTTAACTAAATAAACGAGCATATAGGGTATTTTAACATGTTTAAACCAAAACTTCAATTATTTCGAATCATCATTTATCCATCCTCATATAGGGGCAAAGTGGTCATTTTTGTGTGTGAGTTAATTTGAGAATATTTATTTGCACATTTTATTTTTAATTGTAGGAATTTTGGATGGAAATATGAAGAAGCCTTTATGAAAATATGCATGCACAAGAGAAGAAAACGAATGAAGATGGAAATAAATCAATTTATGAAATCATGAAGGACCCCATCTACCCACGTACCATAATGTATAATTAGGAGCTAATGCACATGTTAGTGTCCATTAAAGTTACATGCAAACTTATTGGAGGATTATTTCGTGCTAATAATAACTTGATGGCCATACTTCCTCAAGGGTATTTTGGGTTGTCCCCAAAAATCGGATTAGGGTTTCAAAAAATATATAAATACCATTTATGTTTCATGTAATAAGCTCTTAGCCTCCTTTTTAGTTAGTTTGGTTTTAGGCTCAAAAATAAACAAAAACACTCTTTTCTTTTTAATGGCTTCTTAGCCTTCTTTCATGTAATTTTCTTACATGCAATTTTAATTCATGCACTTTTAGTTCAAGTTCTTCTCTTGTTCTTTTCTTTTATATTAGTAGCGTAGTTTTATTTTTTATGCTAGTAGTTTAACTCTCTTTTTATTTTAATTAGCTTGCATTTTCCTCTTGATTTTGTTTCATATTGAACTCTGCAGTTGTTGAAATGATAACAAATATGACAAGCTAACCTCTTCAATTTAGAGGTAATGAAGCTCCTTTAATCATGTAGATTCAACATATTTGTTAGTTGGTGATCTCTTTTTGTGGTTAATGGAATGTTTTTATGTGGTAAATTTTATTTTTTAACTTCAAATTTGATAGCCTATGTTGTTGACACCAAATAGGTTATGCTTAAATAAACATAAACACAATATACCACTTCATCTAAATATGTTTATGGTAATGAAGTAAATTTTAAAATCAAAATTTGATGGTCTATATTACTAATCAATGGTAAATAGATCACGCTTAGAATAGATTTTATGTTTAATTTCATTGTCATTTTCATGAGAATTAAGAAGTGATTTAATAGTTGTGTTATAGTTTGACGGTTTATGTTGGGCTAATTAATAGCACAAATAGGTCATACTTATGATAAGCACATCAACTACACTCACCAATGACCAAAAAAGAGAGATCATAATTTATGTTGATTTATGTGATCAAGAGAAGGAAATTGCCTTTAAATTTCCTTCAAACTCTCATATTTTTATTCACTTTCTTTTATTAGTTTTTCATTTTTAGCTTAAACATATCTCGAATTCTTGGTTTAATTTAATTGAGTAAAATTTTTAAATCAATACAATTTCATACGGATCGACCCATACTCGTCACGCACTAAAATCGTATGTCGTGCGCTTGCGATTATTTTTAATTAAAATTTTAGCGGCTGGTTTCTAAGTCGATGGAAAATTGGTCATTAAACAACTATAATCTCTCTTATAAACCCTCTAAAACTCGTAATGTGGCCATGATCTTGTGTATACATGTTTAAAATGTTGTATGTGATGTAAAAGTTTGTATGTGAATGTTGAAGTGAGAATGTCGCTATGAAAGCACTTTGGATCTCCTGTATTTTAACTCACTTTAAAATGATGTTATATGTGTTTATTATTGGATAATATAATTTGGTCATTCTCTACACACTTCTAGTATGGTTATGTAAAGTTGTGGAAATAATGGAACAAAGTTGAAAAATTGTAAAGCGAAATAGTTGCGATGGATGCACATTGAAATCGTTTTGTGTTCGGCAATTTCTAAGTCAAATTTGAAAGAGATCCTTAGGGTTTTCTCTGTAATTTTTATAAGTAAAATGTAAGTATTTACTAATGTAAAAATATTGTATTTTAAAAAGGTCTAAAACTAGTCGGACAAAGTTAAGAAAGTTTGAAGTAAAAATGTCGTTATATCGACACTTTTAAATGCATTGTTTTATGAAATAACATTTATTTTTTTGAAGACATACCTAGGGGTTTCTTTACTATTTTAACAAATAAAATATATTTTGTTATTACTATAAAAATTTTGTAGTTTAAATCATTTAATAAATAGTTGAATGAAGTGGCAAAAGTTATAGCGAATTAGTCGCTATATGAGCACTTGAAAAAAAAAAAATATCTTACTGTCGGATATTTTTATAAAATAAGTAGAAGATATTCTTACGATTTCTCTACATTAATTTTAAGTACATTAAGCATACTATCGAGTTTAAAAACATTAGATCAAAAATCATTCGTTTAAGTATTGAAAATTAGCTTCAAAGTTGTTGCAAAATTGTGTTAAAAACAGGCCTAGAACCGTAGATAGCATTTCTAGAATGCTGTCTTAATTTCTGAAACACTTTTTACTTATTGCAAATTGTTTTAGATAAAATATGAATCGAAAAATTTTAAGGTGTTTTATAGATTTTTACAACACTTTGTAACTGCTGCAGTTTCTGTTTTGTTAACTCTAATTATTTCGCAACAATTCTAAACTGCAATAGAAACTTTTACAGCATTCTGGAAAAGCTATCTTTTCAATTTGAAACTTTAAATTGTGTAAAAATGATAATTAAATTAAGTATTTTCCTCTTATTTATTGGGGAATGTTTACTGACTTATACTAGAGTGTTTTAAAATTGGTCTCATATTAAAATATATTTTTCATAATTAATTATGAATTTTTAAAGTAAGAAGCTTTTAATATAAAACATGTCTAATTATGGTTTCTCCATTTACCTTAAAATATGTTATTTTTACATAACATTTTATGTAGATAATCATAATATATTATTATTTAGTTTAAATTATTTTACCATAATTATAAGTACTTTAAAAGCATGTAGATATATAAGGATGAAAAGTAAGTTAAATATTTTATAAAAGTAGTAAAGGAAGTTTGGATATTAACACCTAAGTTAAAATAATAGGTTTTGGAAAGTTAAACAAAAGTCTAATTACGTTAATTAATTAGTGTGCATGTACTTTGTTCTTTAAAACGAATGTCTTAAAATTAATGATTAGTATAAGTGAATGGTTTTGGATATGTTATGGCATTATTTAAGTAACAGTTGTCATTATCCCTTAAGTATATAATTAGATCTTCAATGACGGATATTTTAAAAGATAACAATAAGTATGGAACCATTTATAAAATGATAGGAAAATTAAAAGTTTAATTTATTAAAGAGACGGGGGTTTATAGTAATAATGTTTTTGTAACATTTGTTTTTAACCTATTTGATTATATTTTAAAGTAAGTAAACCTTGTTAATAATTTATGAATATGCTTATACAATTTGAGATAATTATATGAATACTTTTAAAGTATAAACAAAAATAAAATGTAAGTATATATATTTTTGAAATGGGAAACTAAATCTATATACAAGTGTTAATAAGGAAATTTAATTATTAAGGATGTTTAATCAAATAAGTGAAGTTTTAATAACTAAGAAGTTTAAATTAAAAGAAAGTTTGATTAATAAATGAGTTTAATTGATACGTGATTTTAATTAATAAATGAGTTTAACTAATAAAGCTCTTTAATTAATAGAAGGTGTTTAATAAATAAAGGGTGCTTAGTTAGCAAAAGATGTTTAATTAACAGAAGTTTTTATCAAAGAATGAAGTTTTAATTAAAGAATGAAGTTTTAATTAAATGATGAAGTTTTATTAGATAAAAAGAAGTTTCTCTAATAAAAGAGGTTTCAATTAATGAAGCATTAATTAACTAAAAAGGGGATTAAAGGTCGTTTATGTGACTTGATCATGCTTTTTGTGTGTTAATTGTTTTTTGTGCTATTAATTATATGGAAAATGTTTAATCACGTGCTTAGCACTAAAAGCCGATGAAGTAGACTTGATTCTACTGGTGACAGTTAAAAGTGATGATTCGAGTAGGGTGTAGAAGCAATAGTGCTCTAACCTACTGGGCATCACTCTTGATTGAGGGATAGTAATAGTTGAAAGTGATTTGTTCAAGATATGGGAATCTATGTGGGGATTCAAGATTTATTCGAGATGCTCGTACCCGTGTAGAGGTTTGTGATCTATTTGAGATGCTGGAATCCATTTGAGGATTCATGATCTGTTCGAGTGATGACGACTAGTGTGTTGGGGTGCGGAACGTGATATCACCATCAATAATGACTAAAGCTAGAATATGATGTATAGTCCTAGGTTTCGCAAACCCTTGGGTATATCAACTCCAATATCTAGAGTATACTTATTGATATGTTGGCTGATGTGAATTGCTGATACTTGGTTCCAAATGGGGCATAAAAACGTCCGGCTGTTAGGCCTATTGTATTTACCTTATGGTATATTCTATCTAGAGATATGCAATGCTCGAAAGGTATTTTCTGATACATGACATGGAGATCCGCTTTAGTTATTAATCTAGAGGCATCTTAGTGGAAAATTCATTATGTGAACGTGCCTTAGCGATTTTGTTTGTATGTCTGTTGAATATTATTGCGGTGTGATTAATGTTAGCACCAACATATATTTTCTAATTTATATTCTTCACCCTAGACATTATCTATTATATCACATTATGTACATATTAGATGTTGGTTCTTTTGAGGGGATAAACCATTATGGCATTCCATGCAGTCTCAAAAGTACGGTTATATGCTATCTACATATTTCTTGAGTTTCTCACATCTAACTTATGTCCGCCCATGGTTTTATTTTTCCCTATTTCCATGGCTGCTCTTTGAGTTGTCTGAGAAAGATGAGTTTTCGTGGATGTTCATTGAGCTCTTGAAGCGAAGCTGGATATTTACCTACCGTAGTATTTATTTCCATTATAGTACTTTATATATATATATATCATCAATTTTAAGAGCATGCCGTTATAACTGTCAAGACCGATGATGGTACTCTGATTACTGACTCTTAAATGATATATATTTGAGTAGCTCTGCATATTATCTTTTGATATTATGTGTTATCATTTTGCATGTGAGATTATGGTATTTTCGTTCACCTCTTTCTTATTCCTCTTCTTTTCTTCTTTTTCTTTACCTTAACGTTTTGTCTTTTCGGCACTTGGATGCTCGATACATGTATACCTGGACATATCATGCTAAAACGCGGTAGTTGAAAAGGTCGTTCGTTACAAAAATAAAAGGAAAACAGATAATTTCCATAAATATGTGTAGTAATTGTGCATGTCTTTTAAAAGTACCTATCATAGTTTATTAGATACTCCGTTAAGGTTGAAAGTAGAAATAACATAAGTAGTAGAGAAATAATAGAATGTAAGATATCCTTGTCTACTCCAGTTTTCATTATTTAAATTTATGGCAGATTTTTTTAAAAATTGTTTAGTATAATGATTGATTTTTTGAACACAAATAATTGCTTTGAGTTAGAAGTCCTACTTTTAGAGAAGTAAGTCTCTATTTTAGAAAGTCCTTAAAAAAGGAAATTTAGGTAGAATGATAAATTCTCATGGATCCTTTTGGAAATCATGCAATTTTTGATTTAGTAAAAAGGTTTCTATGTTTATATTTTCAAAGATAAAAGTCTTGGATTAAGTACTTTATGACCTGTGAGTTTAAATTTTATAAAAAGCGGTGAAAACCAAACCAGTTTTTGATGTAGCGTAGATAGGGATGACTACCTCGGTAAGAAGGGATAAAGGTCAAGACTATGGATAAAATAGTTAGGAATGCTCGTAGGGAAGCAACATGGAATCACCATTGAATACACGGAATAAAGTTATGAACCTAGGAATGATTAGACATGTGTGAAAACCATAAGAAGAACCTTCAAAAAATTGAGGAATAGTATCAAAGTATACTTTTGCGAGTTCTAGGATATACTCAACATGAAAGATCAAAAATAAATAAAGTAAATACAAAAGTTTGAGAATACTATCATGAGCTTTTGATTGAAAGGATATAGTAGTATGATTAGAGAAGAGAGCAATGAGATGGAAAACACATATAAAGGATGTTAGTTGATTCAAGGTTAAAAAAGGATGTTAGTTGATTCAAGGTTAAAAAAAGGAAAGATTGGTGGGAGGAAAGTTATTCCACCAAACCAATTTTCTATTGAGTTACTCTAAATGTGCATACTTTATATTTCTTACCCACTGTAGTGTGGGAATGCACAATTTATCTCATAATCAAGTGTAATAATTGAAGTAATGGATGGACTTTATTTATTATAAGCCAAGGAGGTAATGTAAGGCATGTGGGTTATAGTAGAATGACATACTAGAAATGTCCATCTCAATTGAGTAAGAAGTGATAGGACCACAACATCATTAATGCAGTTGATGTTGAAGGGCAACTTCCAGCAACTGTTTCTTTTAAGATATTTGGAAAGTAATCGCTAGTTATCTCGGTACCGTAAAAAAAGCGTACGATATCATATGAGATATATTCTCGTTTTATTAATGTGTTGATATTCTGGATGAGCTTTGGTCGCTATATCTATTGAAAAACAATGTAAATAAGAAAATCCCATAAGAACGCTTAACTAGTTATTAACATAATTAAGGCTGGAAGTTTATAAAATAAATTAGTAAATTAATTTATCAATTAGAAATAAAGAATATTTTAGTCCCAAAAACTTTATAATTTTGGAAAAAATAAATTTTAGCAAGCGAAGGATAATAAAAGAATGTTGCAAAACCATGAGCCATTATCCCTATGCCTTAAAAGCTAATATTTATAAATATTCTTGTATGTTGTTTATTGTTTTGAAATAAAAGGAAAGATTTTCAAAATCTACGATTAACTAGGAAATGCTAGGGTCATTCATATGCACTAACTTATTGACTGAATCCCGATTACGTTAATATTAAGCTTGATTTGTTTTAAAAGTGAAAAGGCAAATGCTTTTGAAAAATTTATGTTCAAATCCTTTTGAAAGTAGTGTTAAAATGCTTTTGAAAGTTTTAATTTCACACTATTTTGCAATTTCGATAGAAAGAGGAAAAAGATTCTTAATGGAAAATGAGAAAATTTCCAATTTTCAAGTGCCACATGCTTAGCATAGGGAGGATCGACGTGTTAGTGAATATGAATTTTACTACTCAATAAGGGTGATAGTATACAAAACATAGAGAATACCAAGGAAAAAAGCTGTTTTAGCTTTGAAATTTTTGTTTTCATACCTTGTTGATGGTAAAGAAAACTCACTTTTATAATAATTCTGTTTTAAAATCCAAAAACAAATCTCCTTATGCAAATTGTGTTTGGAAAAGCTGAAAAAGATTTGAGGGCAAAAGAGAAGGTTCCAAGGTACAACAGAATATGTATCCAAAAGAAGGATGGAAATGTAAAGTTCTCCATCTAAATTCCTTTTCCCGCATAGAAGTATAGGTTTAGGATTAAAAATATTGAATATTAGGAATGGCACGTTAGGTATTGGATGGTAGGAATTGAATGCAAATTGGTTGAACCATACTCATATTACTGTGGAGATTGTTATGTGAAAAAGGATTTTGATTTTTTCAAAAATTTGCATACATGTAGAACTACCGATATTTTGTTTGCATCATATATTCAAAATCAATTTAAAAGAACGCATTCTTACAAGAGGCGCCAATTCAGTATTATTCAATGTACGCATCATATATGTTGTGATACATAATGTACATGTATATGATCGGCTGCAAAATTGGTTGTACGCTAGTTGGTTGGGTAGTTTAAAACGATTATGTGCTACTAAACATGATTTGATCATTAAGAATTTTGGAGATGAAATCCTTTTAAAGGGGAGAATGCATCATCTTATAGAATAAACAATAATTAATTAAAGAGGATTAATAAACAATTAAATAGGCCTCAAAATTGGAACTTGAATAAACGTTGGAATTTGACTATGGAGATTGCATCGACCGATCACCTACCACTGGTAGACAGGTCGAAGTGGTGCCGACGTTCCCTGAACCTTGGCCGAATGGCGTAGGTTTATAATAATAACACTTATAAACACAAGCCCAACCCCTCACTTTACTTCTCATATTTTCTTAGAGTAATGAAGCTCTGCCATTTTCCCTTCTCCACTCTTTTTAAAAAATATTAAACTATTATATGTGTGTGTGTATCGAAAAAGGCCAAAAAATAAAAAAGAAGAAGAGAATGTGTGATTCAATTATGTGAAAAAGGTAACTCTTTGATTATAAATCTATATTCCACTTACCTCAAATCTTCTTCTAGATCTATGATTCTAATGGATATGTGTATACCTTAGCATACATATTTTTGGGACAGAAAGGAAAAAGAGTCAATTGAAGGAATGTATCTAGATTTGGGAGATTTGAAAAGCTAGAAAGATGAGCGGGAAATTATATTATTTATGTATAACATTGAAATTTATATCATTTAATTTATTTGATTACTGTGCCTATTAAAGATCTATTAAATTATAGGCTTAAAATTAATGTGTTTAACTAAAATCTCGCCTACATATTATGTAAGTTATTCAATTGTGATGGAATGACATATAAACTATAATATGAAATTTTGGAAATTTATCCCTTAAACTTTTAAAATATGATGTTGAAAAGATGGTTATGTTTATCCCAGATTTATGATAATTGGTTGTAAATTTTTAAATAATCATTTGGAATGCCCTAATTTGACTTGCAATGTGAATTTCTATGTTTAATTTATAGGATGCATTGGAAGTACAATTTAGTTATATATATTTCCGTGTAAATTTTCATAGGCTGTTTACCTTCACAACTATGTATAAAAGTGCGTTATTTGGAATAATAAGGAATATGCCAAAATGAAAGTGATGTGTAAAGTATGGATATTACTTTTGTAGTTTGCACTGTCTATTTCAATAAAAACAAAAGAATTAATTCCTTGCAATTTCAAACAGAGCAAAAGACTCGCTTTTAGGTAGTTTGTGGAAAGTTACACCGGTAAATTTCTTTTAGGTAAGGATAGCACCAATAAATTAAACTGTTGAAACGAATGTTCTTTGTAAGAATGCATAAATAAGTGTATATTACATAATTTCTAAGCGTAGGAATTAGCAAGTTAGGAACATAAATGTATATTACATACTATGCCTACCAATTAAAGATATAATTACACATAGGGTAACAAATAGACGTAACAAATAAATATACGTCGGTACTCGTATTATTAATAACTAGTATGGGCCCGTGCTCTGCATACAGGTTGTTTGTGTTATTGTATACGTTGTTGTTTGAGCGCAAATATGTAAACAGAAAGCAAGGGCATTTTTGGAATTTCAAAAAGACGCCGAGTAAATTAGTTCAACGAATTTTCTTTACAAGAGAGATTAGGGCGACTAAATATTTAGCACAGTAAATCATAGGATAAGTAGATTGCAATGAAAAAGATATAGGAACTCCAACATCTATTAATAATGGTTGCAATATTAATGAGAAATAAATGTGCAAGTAATAAAGAGTTACAGAAATCAAATGGGCATATAAATGTGTTTGAGGGGATTAGTTATAGATTTAAACATGACATTTATGGAGGAAAGAATAGACATAATAAGTTAGATTTGAAATGAATGAATATATGCCATTAGTGATTAGCCAATTTGAATATTAATAACCATTTATTATAGAAAATTAATTAGAGGTAAAGGAATAAGTGTATAAAAAGAAAACAAAGAATATATGAAATAAGCTTATAAGACATGAATAAGTTTGCATCAAATAAATAAATAAATAAACTTAGGAGGCAATATAATTTCAATAGTGGAAATAATATAGCCTCAACAATACATTTAGGAGGATCATGAATTAGTGGGCCAAGACTGATATTTAGATTTAGGGTAAGTGACTTGATTTAGTATGGGTTAGGATGCAAGATCAGTAGAGTTACACAATGGAAGTCTTCTCTTCACTTAGAGGCTACCAGCAGTTGTGTATATGTACTATTGATATGGGGCAATCTCCTACTATAAGACCTGTAAGGAAGGGATATACGTTTACGTGTTGGTATGGAAAAATATACCAAGGGTTCATCTCGGATTTGAAGTATTAAATGGACCTATACCTTGAGGGGTATAAGAGGTTTACTTCAGGGTAGAAGGTATTAAATAACCGTTGGTTCTGTCTCCTACCTATTTAAGAAGTTTTAAATAAACCATGACAATGTATAATTGGGAAATAAGGTCTATTCATTTCTAAACTAGAGGTATTAAGTAACTGGAATGAGAATTTTCCTCGACTTGTATTAGGCAAGCATAAACCGGATTTCAGCTATGGGAGGTAGCTGGGTTATGTTAGTGTTATTGATAGACTGCTATTTAGAAGTAGGGCTGGCATATGGCTTTAACTCCAACGGTCCCAAGCAGTTGTTAGCAATGGACTTAGGTTACACCCTAATGGATTTCGCTTTCTACTAGTGTAGAATCCATATGGGATATGGAAAGACCTCAAAGTTTTCTTTATTAATAGTTGGCTTGAAAGCACAATCTTTTGGTTCGACCGTGAAGTTCAAAAAATTGCCCTTTATATGCAATTCTTTAAAAAAGTTCACCAATTGATGCTAAAAAATAGCATCTGCATATCTGATCCTAAACTTGATGCATCTATTAATTGGTCCTAAAAATTAGCAGCTACATACGTGATCGTAAACTCATGCATATAGCACCACACTTTTATTACGTATAATATTATTGTTAGTTGTATACTATGGTGAGTAGCGTTAAGAAGCTCAACCTTTTATCATACATTAGAATCAAAACAGGTTGAAATATGGAGTAAATAAACTATTATTATAACCTTTTATTCTTGAGTTTAAGTGAAAGCATGATATTTTTCTGGTATCAACGTCAACTTACAACAACGTTTCTCTACAGATATTAATAAATGTTAATATCACTTAAAAATAGGATCCTACAAATATACTTTTTTGTAGACTCATAATGCTCTTTTACATATACATAATATTGCTTAAAAATATGATTCAACAAATAAAATTCGTACATATTTTTTATTTTTATTAATTGATAATGGAAAAAAAGTCAAGCTAACAAAAAAATTAAATGATACAGCTTAGAAATAAAAATTCAAAGTAACAAAACAATTAAACGATGCAATTTACAAATAAAAATTCAAACTCAAACTGACTACACATGATTCCAACGTAAAATTATAGATAAATATTTATGAAAATCATTATTTTTGAATATCTTAAGCATATACAATTTGTAAAGAAAATCAATTTATCCACGAAGTGTGTGCTACTATCACGTGCGAAGTGCGTGTCGTAACACTCGTACTAATTGTTTGTTTTTCGAATGTGGGCTAAGCTACCTATAGATGGATCTTTGAGACGCATCAGAAATACAACTAATTACATTATAAAGCCATATCCAGGGGTTATTAGCCTTCGTAAAATGGGTCGGTTGACTAGCGGTTACGTTATGGAGGGCCCGCTTCGAGGTTGAGGTACTAAATGGCTGTTGGGTCTTCCTCCTCCCTATTTAAGAAGTATTAAGTGCCAGGGTTGTCGTTTGGGTATTACGAAATTTATATATACATATATACCTGTATAATATAGTTAGACCTGGGAGAAAGTTGGATATATTGTACACGAATATGGAACGGATAAGTCGTGAATAATAGACTTAACACTTAAATAGAAATCAATCGTCATAAACTAGTGTTATGGATAAATTATGTAATTTTCATGTCACCAGAATGTTTTCCTGACCCCTCCTCATTACTACCCACATGATAGATTTAGAAGAACATGCTACTGGTGTAAGATGGGAACTGTAGATGGAGAATTCTTCTCATTCATGCTCGGCATTGACAACGTAACTAGATATCCAAGGAATAATATTGATTCCACAATAGTAGCCTTAGTCAATATTTTTTTATATTTTTCTATTCTGCTGTGAGTTTAATCATGTAGCTCCTTGACATACTATGTTTATTACAAGTTACCAACACCAATGGTATGTACCCTAATGGACTTGAGTTTCAGTTTAGCCAAAATTCGGACTTATTAAGGTGTGAGTTGGTACAATAATTGTAGGATCAATTTCACCCTAGAGGGAGGGAGAATAAGGTGATATTAATAAATTAATGCAAAAATATATAAAATAATTGTAGCACAGATAATAGCAGAATAATAAAAGCAGAAATAGAATAACACAGATTTACCCAGCTTTGGCAAAACCCTGCCTACGTGCTACGCCCAAGGTTTCTACTAGAAATTAAGTTGTCAGACGCTTACATACATAAACTTAGGACACCCGCTATCGACTAACCTAACTCTACACTCAAAACCTTGCAACAACTCAACCACTAAATTGCGAGTTCTCGAACAACACCACCGTAATTCGTCTTCTAGTCACACGACTAGAATTTTACAAAATTCTAAAAGAGAAATACAAAATAAAAATAATTCAAAACAAGAAACCTTAATTAAAAATTAAGTCCAATGGTAATTAATAGAGACGGCCCATTTAATCATATAACTAAAAGAAGTATCTCCTTTTTTGATCTGTTCAGCCCGTTTCTTTGCTTAATAAAATGGCTGCCTCTTTGAGAACTTCCATTCCTCTTTCAACAATTTAGGGTTCAGGAAATTGACAATGCTGCTTGTAAATTGGAAGCTCGAGTTCTTTGATACTTTCATTTCTGCCTTACTGCTTCTTCTATCAGTGATATTTAAATGCTTGCGGTCCCAATTATATCGAGCTTGAATGTATGAGATTGGTATGAGATTTTTTCCCTTTTTTAATTTTTGATTGTGCTCGACTTTGATTCGAGTTTCGTGATTTATTTTTCTGCTATTTTCTTGAACTCAAATGCATTGATTGCCGATGATGTTAATGATATTTATAGGGTTTGATTCCCTAAATTATCATTCGAATATTTTTCTTTGAATTTGTCACGATTTTATCTCTTGCGTTAATTTTTTTAATTGAACGATGCGATTAATCTTGACTTGTTCATTATTGACTTGCTTTAGTCGGTCCTTCTTCTCCCTGATGTTTGAATTTTGATTCCATAATCTTCTGCTATGACTTCGGTCTTTTGATATTGTGATAATATTTTGATATGAAATTTTGCTTCGTCTTGTTCAATTGTTTGTTACCTACTAGTTACCTTCCCTGACTGGTTCCTGACCCACCGCTTGATTTGTGTCTTTTCATTTCTGTTATTTAAATTTGTGATATTCTAGACTTTTCTTCATATAGAATGCTAGCTTTGGTTGATTGTCTCCATACGTATATACAAACATATATGTATGTATGTATATATATATATATGTGTGTGTGTGTGATTGTACTTTGGTATTGTAGTCCTGTTCATCACTACATGTATGATGTTTCCTATTGAAAACTGCTACATATTTCGAATGTCCAGTGCATATGAACTTGTATGATTAGTTTGTACTTATGGTCTAATCATTTCATTTGAGCACTTTATTGCATTTAGTGTTTGTTGTCTTTGTAACTAATGTCCAGTTGCATGTCTTCAGTCAGTGTGCATTTATTTGTCTCTCTGGTCGTAAATTTGGTTAAGTCTGATTGCATTTCATGTGAGCTTCAAGTGCTCCTTTGTTTAGTCTTGCATTCCACTCTTTTGCATACATGTTGACTTCTTTATCCCTCTGGTTTCATTTGTATGCATCTGTCCTGATGTATGTTTGTGAAGTTTTCATGTGTACTGTTCCGGTTCAAGTAAGTTATTGGACGGGGTTCACTTGAACTTCATCTTCATTTTGGAATTTTTCTGCACTTTGAATGCTGGTCTTCATATGGCTTTGAGCCTGTTGCTTCGGATATGCTGGCTCGAGTTGCTTCGAGTTAAACTACTGCTTTTACTCTTGTATGTACATGTGCACCGGTTCTATTTATCATTGCTGCTTAGAATCCACTTAACATGTCGAGGCTTGTTGTGTTGTTTATGACTTTGATTTGTGAGCCTGGGCATGTGTGCTTGTTACTGCTCTGTGTCTTGGTTGTGTGAACTTGGTGCTTTGACCTGTTGGGTTCATTCATGTTGAACTGCTATGTACTTTGGTCCATTGGTGATGATGATGTCTGGTTGCATGTTGCAATGAACATTTTGTTGTCTGGTCTGGTCTGGTCGTCTTGTTTAAGTTGTCTTGACCCATTGGTTTGTTATTCAAGTGGTTCCATGTTATTGTTGTGGACTTGAACTGTAGCCACCTCAGTTTTATATTGTTTGAGCCATACTTATTTTCTCTCATGTGTATATTTGAGGTGTTGTATGTATGTTGTATTGCGTGCACCTGAATTGAATGTAGCTTATGGCTTGGGTTTTGACCTTGTGCTTACCTGTACCTGTAGTTTTATCAAGTGTATATCAGTGTGCACGGTCTTGGGGCATGTACAATGATATATTGTGCATGTCACAGGTTGTTCGTGTTTGATGATTTCAAAAATGAAAATGATGATGAACAACCCAAAGAACCGAGGCAAATAACATTTTCAAAATATACATTTTATTTTACACTGCACAAATATTTTTTTTCAATTTTACCATGTTAGGGTTTATTTTGCAGATAATTCAGATGCTGGATTCAAGCTGAAATAGAGTTGAAGATCAAATATGAGTTGAACGAGTGATAAGCAACGACGTGCAAATGTATGTATAGTGAAAAATTGTTTTATAATTTGAAATTGCATTGTAATGGAAATTGTGTGTATAGTGTGAACTCAAATTTTGTACTATCCAAAAACTGTAATAAAATATTTGTTTGAATAAAATATCTGCTTGAATTTAAATTCTATGTTATTTATTTTATTCAGCAAATATTTATTTAATTATGTGAAAATAAGATAGTACAAAAACAGATACATTTAAATGAATATATATAAGTTTACTATCATCAAACAAAAATCATATACTAGTATATTCAACAATATTCCCTTTTTGATGATAACAAACATATATTTAATAATTTGAATTTATTAAATGTACTTGGTCATTGATAAACTCTGTTTGCTCCCCCTATTTGAATGCTCCCTCTCTACAACACAGCTCCCCCTTTTGTTATTAGCAAAAGAGTAACGGTGTTAGAATAATAGAGATAAAGTGATAGACATTAATACAACATTAATTCCCAATCGAGTATAAATATTAACTTTCAGTTAAAAAAATCAAACAAAAATCATAAATACTTTGTTAGGTGCATACTCCACTTTAGAGTGATAAGAGTGATGTCGGCCAATCAAACCATATAGTTGTGTCTATTTGTGGTATATTTATATCAGGAATTTGAATATCTGCTAGCTATGCATAACCATTAGGACTTTTAAATGAGGTTAGTAGTATTCCCAATTTTTTTATAAAAAATGAATTTCAAGCATCTTCTAACCAAGCATAACCATGAAGACTTTTAAATAGGATTAAAATCAACTTGTGTATTTAATAATCAATTTTGATATGTGTTCCACACATCATAACCGCGAGGACTTTTAAATGAGAATGAAAGCACATATACAAATATTCCAAGTAATTCATCCATGCATAACCGTGAGAACATTTAAATGAGAGTGAATACTTTGGATGTTTTTATTAAAAAAATAAATAAATAAAAACGAATAATTTTCTGTTTAAAATACCACATCTTGGCATACTATATTGGATTTTGATGAGTGATGGTCGTTAGAAATATGATAGAAATAGAGATGACCATGGAATTTTTTACCAATCAAAAGTTATTATAAATCTTGTTTAATTTTATAAAGAAATTTACTAAATATACTGTCTTGGGTTATAATATATGATTAATATCAACACTCGTCACTTTTTCAATCACTATTTATCTTTTCGATAATCAGTAGGGAGTCAGATTAGTTAATATAGTCATTTAAGATCAAATCCAAAAATAAGTATAAATCAAAATTTCTAAAAATGACTAATCTGAAATAAGGTCAACGATTTTTCTTTTCTGGAAGGGGTTTTAAAAAGAAAATGTCTGCTAGCTGAAAATCATTTGAAATGAAAAATATGCAGACAATTTCTCTGAAAATGTGATGTAACAAATGAATGTCTCTACATAAAACATGTTCGACTAGTATTTTTTCTATCAATTAGATTACTAGTACAATCTGCATCTGAATTTCCCTTTGACTCAAGGTTATCATTAATTGGATGTACTAGACCGTGAAGTTGCAGCAAATACCTTAAAATCGTTTTACAGCTTTTAAATGAAATTCTTTGGATTTGAATTGAAACCGTGCAAATAAGCAACAAGTGAACATAGTGTCAGATCCAAAATAAACAAATATACCCACATCTATCATGAGTAATCATCAAACAATAAAACACCATCATTAGTCCAAACAAATCTATATGGACTAGTTTAAAGACTCTAGAGGTATATGTAGTGTTCTCAGCATAAAAAGATAATTGGCCAACAATCAGAATCATAATCAACATTCATTATCACATAACTGGCTGATTTAAATCAGATTATGGTACAGATTTTCACATTTATTATACCGTTCAAGACAAATGTACCGTTACCTATTTTACCTTTTTCGATAATTTTTACGTTGTTACTCATTTTGATTCTGCCGCCTTTGTACAAGGCTAAGGAACTTTGATTTGTCGTCCATCATGTGCCTGGAACAGCCAGAATCCAAGTAACACTGTTGTTGTTCCTTAACATATCACCACACCTACACGAGAAAAGATTTTTGTGACCTATTTGTTTTTATAGGTCCATGGTTGTTAGTGACAAATGATTTTGAAAAATATGTTTGTGTAGACCCAAGACTATTTATATTTGTTCCTTTTGGCACCCAGATCTGTTTGACTTTAAGGGATTTTATATTTATGCCTTTTGAAATCCAAATTGGTATGGTTTTCACGTTTTTGGGTCTAAACCAACAATTGTTTTGATTGTGTCCATTTTTCTATAAATTATGAACTCGGATTTGACTTGATTAATTTTTCTTCTAACAAGTTCAGATTGATTACATCCAAGTCCTTGTCTAACTGTATTAACAGCTAGTTTGCCTAATAGAATATTTAACAATTTTTTCCTATGGAAAATTTTCCTAAAGTTTTAGACAATTGTTGGACTTATGTTTTAAGAGATTCATTTTCATTCAATAATTGAGTGCACTTTTTAATAGAATTTTGTCTACTAGTATTTTCACTTTCTTTCAAAATCCGAATTTCATTTTCAAATGATTTAATTTTTATTTTTGATTTTCTTAATCTCTTCTTCATATGATGGACAGTTATCACATTTAGGGCTCTAATTTCGATGTTTTTATCTAATTGATCAAGCTGTTTATTTAATTCTATCAAACTATCTCTTTGTGATTCAATTTTGGTGTATTTCTCCCTAAGTGTTTCAAAATAGCCATTTACTTTGTGAAAATATATAAGTAATTCCGAATGAGTAAGTTTTCATACTTAGCTTGGCTCGTCGTCATCACAGTCAGTTGTTTCTCCTTGAAGATAACATTTTCTTTTTCACTCTCACTGCCAGTGCTTTTATCAGCTTTATCGGTTTCATCTCATGTGGCTGCAAAACTTCTCCTTTTCTGTTCTTTCCTGGCTGAATCAATTCTGAGGAAAATTGGGCTTGATATGACCGACTTTATTTCACTTGTTACATATAATCTCATGCTCTTCTGAGTTGTCTAGTACTTTGGCCATTCTGCTTTTCAATTATTGATTTAGAGTTGGATGTCCATATTTGTAGTTCCACTTTTTGAATCTCTTTATTAATAGTGCTAATTCAGCTGCTTCATCATCATTATCACTTTCCGTTGTTCCTTTGAGGGCTATTGATTTCTTTCATGTATCACCTCCTTCACGTTCTTCCTTAATTTTGATTTCTAGCTCGTAAGTGGTGAGATTTCCGATGAGTTCTTCGACTTCCAATTCTGTGTATGATTTTCTAAGAGCTTTTAATTTGTATATGAGATTGGAAAGTCATCCACACATCTCTTTGACAGCTTCATCCTTGGCCGTTGTGAAGTTCTAATATTCACTACTATGCATGGCAAGGCGAGATACTTTGACTTGAAATGTTCCTTCATGAGTCACTTTAAGTGTGTGCCAGATTTCCTGTGAAGTTAGACAATATGAGCATGATTAAATTCAATTTGATCCAATGAACAAATAATAAAATTCATAGTTTTAGCATTAGCATTCTGTAGTTTATTTTCAAAATCTATCCATCGATCCATCAGTTTTTCTATTTCCTGATTATCTACTACTATAGTTGGTGTCCTATAACCTATCTCAACAATATTCTAAGCATCAATGGTTTTAAGAAAAAAATTTATTCTATTTTTCCACTAAGCATATTCACCATTGAACATAGGTGGTCTAACTATAGACCGACCCTCAGCAAAAGCATTATTAAAAGAAGCCATTTTAAAAAAAAATTAAACTTTTAAAACAATAATTTGTTTTGAAAAATTAAATTTTCGAAACAAAAATTGGCTTTTGTTCCTAGCTCTAATACCACTTATAGGATCGATTTCACCCTAGAGGGGGTAAATAGTGCGATACTAATAATTATAAAAATTAATGCGGAAATATATAAAATAATTGCAGCATAGATAATAGCAGAATAATAAAAGAAGAAATAGAACAACACATATTTATCCAACTTCGGCAAAACCCACCTACATGCTGCCCCCAAAGTTTCTACTAGAAATTAAGTAGTCAGATGCTTACATACATAAACTTGCAACATCTTCTATCAACTAACCTAACTCTACGCTCAAAACCTTGCCATAACTCAGCCTTTGAGTTGCGAATTCTCGAACGACACCACCATAGTTCGTCCTCTAGTCACACGATTAGAATTTTACAAAATTTTAAAAGAGAAATACAAAATAAACAATTTAAAACAGGAAACTCTAATTAAAAATTAAGTCTAATGGTAATTAATAGAGACGGCCCATTTAAACATATAACTATAAGAAATATCTCCTTTTTTTAATATGTTCGGCCTGTTTCATTGCTTTGTAAAATGGCTGCCTCTTTGAGAACTTCCATTCCTCTTTCAACAATTTAGGGTTCTGGAAATTGACGATGCCGCTTGTAAATTGGAAGCTCAAGTTCTTTGATGCTTTCTTTTCTGCCTTGCTACTTCTTCTATCGATGATATTTAAATGCTCGCGGCTGCAATTATATCGCACTCGAATGTATGAGATTAGCATGTGATTTTTGCCCTTTTTTAATTTTTAATTGTGCTCGACTTTGATTCGAGTTTCGTGATTTATTATTCTGCTATTTTCTAGTACTCGAATGCATCGATTGCCGATAATAATGGTATTTATAGGGTTTAATTCCCTAAATTATCGTTCGAATATTTTTCTTTCAATTTGTCACAATTTTATCTCTTGCGTTGATTTTTTAACCGAACGATGCGATTAATCTTGATTTGTTCATTATTGAATTGCTTTAGTCGGTTCCTTCTTTTCCCTGATGTGTTTGATTTTGATTCCATAATCTTCTGCTATGACTTCGGTCTTTTGATATTTTTATAATATTTTGAGATGAAAATTTGCTTCGTCTTGTTCAATTCTGTGTTACCTTCTAGTTACCTTCCTTGACTGGTTCCTGACCCACGACTTGATTTGTATTCTTTCATCTCTGTTATTTGAGTTTGTGATATTCTGTACTTTGCTTCATATAGAGTGCTAGCATTGGTTGATTGTCTCCATACATATATACAAACATATATGTATGTATATATATGTGTGTGTGATTGTACTTTGGTATTGCAGTCTTGTCATCACTGCACATATGCCGTTTCCTCTTGAAATCTATTGCATATTTCGAATTTCCAGTCCATATGAACTTGTATGCTTGATTTGTACTTATGGTCTAATCATTTCATTTGAGCACTTTGTTGCATTTAGTGTTTGTTGTCTTTGTAACTAATGTCCAGTTGCATGTCTTTAGTCAGTGTACATTTGTTTGTCTCTCTGGTCCTACATTTGGTTGAGTCTGATTGCATTTCATGTGAGCTTCAAGTGCTCCTTTGTGTAGTTTTGCATTCCACTCTGTTGCATACATGTTGACTTCTTCATCTCTCTGGTTCGTTTGTATGCATCTATCCTGATATATGTTTGTGGGGTTTTCATGTGTACTATTCTGGTTCAAGTAAGTTGTTGGACTGGGTTCACTTGAACTTCATCTTGATTTTGGAATTTGTCTGCACTTTAAATGCTGGTCTTCATATGGCTTTGAGTCTGTTACTTTGTATATGCTAGCTTGAGTTGCTTCGAGTTAAACTACAGCTTTTACTCTTGTATGTACATGTGCACTGGTTCTACTTGTCATTGTTTCTTAGCATCCACTTAACATGTTGAGGCTTGTTGTCATGTTTATGTCTTTGATTTGTGAGCCTAGGCATGTGTGCTTGTTACTACTCTATGTCTTGGTTGTGTGAACTTGGTGCTCTGACCAGTCTGGGTTCATTCATGTTGAACTGCTTTGTACTTTAGTCCATTGATGATGATGATGTCTGGTTACATGTTACACTTGAAAATTTTGTATTTTGGTCAGGCCTGGTCGTCTTGTTCAAATTGTGTTGACCCATTGGTTTGTTATTCAAGTGGTTTCATGTTTTTGTTGTGGACTTAACCTGTGGCCACCTCAGTTTTGTATTGTTCGAGCCGTACTTGTTTGCTCTCATATGTATATTTGAGGTGTTGTATGTTGTATTGCGTGCACCCGAGTTGAATCCAGCTTATGGCTTGGGTTTGACCTTGTGCTCACCTGTCCCTACAGCTTTATCAAGTGTATATCGGTGTGCACCGCCCTATGGCATGTACAATGATACACTGAGCATGTCACAGGTTGTTCGTGTTTGATGAATCAAAAACAAAAATGATGACGAACAACCCAAATAACCGAGGAAAATAATATTTTCAAAATACACATTTTATTTTACATTACACAAATATTTCTTTTTCAATTTTACCGCGTCGGTGTAACATCCTGGTATTTTCAGCCATTCGCATCCATACATGTCGGACTTGAATTGCTTAATATATCAGATTGTTAATTTATATTTGGCAGAACTCAGCATATACAGTAAATAAATCAATCACAGAATCACAGACACAGAGTATTACAATAATAAGCAGCGGAAACAAAGGAGTAGTAGTTCATGAAGCTACTATATGTATATAACATAGTTAAAACCAGATACAATAGAAGTCTCGAATACATAGAAGTCTCAATACAAAAATCAAATACAAATCTGAATATACCACTGGAGTCAACTGAATAACTGAAAGCGAAATATATAGCTGGATCTCCAAGGAAAGTTCCAACTCCATAGGTGAGTCTTGAATGCTGTGACACTCAATCTGGCCCAAGCGTAAAGCAAATACACAAAACACATGAGTCAAGATTAACATTCTTATATCAATAAATCCAACTCAAGTGAAATAACAATTGAAATACAAGTAACTTAAAGGATGTTTGGGATACCATCCTCTAAGGATCCGTTGAACTATCTACTATGTAGTACATACGCTATTATAATAATGTCTAAAGTAAAGTAAACTATTAAAATAGCATTAAGGCGTTACGCATTTCCCCCTTAACACATTTTATAGTGCCAATAGTCTATAAAGTACCGTAATACCTCCTGATTAGGAGGCTACCAGAGGATACTCCATAGGTACGACACAAAACAAACTCGTAGTGGTCTCGATAGGGTAAGTGATGTGGCACAACTAGGCAATTCCAGGATAGATATATCAGTTACGCTCCCACGCCGGTGGTAACACAAAGCCGCAGCTACCGCCCACCTTGAGCCACACTACCAAATCGAAGGTGTGCACCAAATCAATCACAAAGTAATAGAATGACATACGAAGAAGTGTGTCCAATCGGAAGAGCTAACTCACTTGGCCCGTCGATCGCTCCTGTTTTAGCCACCTTATGCCAAACTCATGGGAGTCGGGTCCACGATACCTCAATAGGACGTCGCCACCATCCTACTTCATTCTGAAATCTCCACCATGTACACGGTTGTTAAAGTGATTTTCGGCATTGGCGGAGAGTATGACAATATCCGATCTCAGTCTCTTTAACAACCAAATGTTATTATAACACTGCGGTTTCAAAATAGTTTATATTCAAGACCAAAATATCATTTCCATTTCAAAATGATATCAATACGATATCACTTCCATTTCAAAACTAAATACGATATCATTTACATTTCAAATATATCCATTTCCAAAAATCGTAGCACATCAAAGTTATAGCACTTTTGAAATTATAAAGCTTCTAAAACCATAACACTTTAGAAATCATAATTTAGAAATCATAATACTTTGGAAATCATAACACTTTGGAAATCATAATTTAGAAATCATAGTACTTTGGAAATCACAACACCTTGGAAATCATAATTTAGAAATCATAATAATTTGGAAATCATTACACTTTAAATCATAACACTTTGCATTCATAATACTTTGGAAATCATAACACTTTGAAATCATAATACTTTGAAAACATAATACTTTGGAAAACCACATCACTTCCCACTTAACCGGTTTAGATATTAATAATAGTATATATAATAAAATAGTTTATAAAATAAAATAGTTAATTTAAAATAGTTATAAGTTAAAATAATTTATAATAAAATAGTTTATATTAAAATAGTTTATATGGAAATAATTTATAAAGTAACATATATATATATATATATATATATAGTTTTTAATATAATTTAAAAATACTTTATGCAATAAAATAGCTTCCTCAAATTTCACAAATCGATACCAAATCAACTCAAATTCCAAAATACAAATTTAATCCAATCTCAAATCATCAATTTTAATTCAATTCAGTTTCTTAATAAACCATTTCAATTTATATCGATTTAAAAAAAAAGACTGAACCACAAAATAAACCATTTCAATTTCAATATATTTCAAAGCTTTAAGTATTCAACATTTTCAGAACTAAATTTGACAATTTCACACATATATCAAATTCAATTTACTATTACTTAGTTTTGAAATATTTACTTACTAAATCGAATATTTTTTAAATAAAACCTCAAATTTCAAATAACTAAATATTTCCTTCAATTTATTTCGACTTGAAATATTCATTTAATCACCTTAAACCAAAATCTAGTTATAAAAATCATATCCTTTAAAATCTCAAATTCAATAAGTTCCAAATCGATTTAATTAAATAAATTTAAAAATGTCAAATAAATTCAAATTTATCTTCCTAACCTTAACTTATAAAAGTCATTATAAAATTATTTTGAAATATAAATTTAAATAAACACTTAAAGATATTACTTATTAAATAAATCAATTTTATTAAATTAAATCTTATTATTAAACTTATTTTACATATATTTCAAAATAGTAAAACTATAAGTAAAATCTTAAAATTTATAATTTCGAAACTAACTTATAACCTTTAAAATTTCAAACATTTAATTATAAAAATAAAAAATTCAGCTATATATAAAATAACATTTATATATGGTATTGAAAAATCAATATTTATATAAAAACATATATATATATATATCTCTTTAAACCTTGGAAAAATCATTTCATATATATATATATATATACACACACACACATAGAGACCAACGGTGTTTGTATATAATTTTTTACCCTATGGTCAAGTGATACAGATATTTATCATTTAAATCCGCAATTTTAATATATACGGGTATATGTCATTTCAACCCGTAATCCCAAATTCGACTTAATGAAAATTGCTTCGGTTTATCATTTCAACACATAACGATTTTCTCCTATTCTATAGATCGTTCTGGTATGTATCATTTCAACCCATAGGGAATTCTATACTAACAAGGAACTTGCAGAGTGATAACAGATATAATAATAATATAATAGGCATATATCATCAATATAAATAACAGATAATGGTGTCAGATGTCACGGTGAACAAATACAGATAATAGCATATATAGCAATGTAAATAACTAACAACAACATATTTCAATTATCGTTTCAGTTGAAATCAAATTTAATAAATATAAGAACGTTAATCGTGAGTTATTGCTTACTTTCGAAGCTAGAGATGAACGAGAGCGAGAAGGGTTATGAATCCAAGCATGAATTCCAAAACAAAACAAGATTGGCACGAATTCGACGATTAAAGCTGATAAATAGAAATTGACGAAATCAGATCAGAATTGGATCGATGATGATAAATGGTATAATTGAACTGATACAGATACAACATATAAAGTTATATATACACACGCACACACACACACAAAATCATATTCTAATTCAAACACACATTAAATTAAATATATATATACACATGTGTTTCAAAAATCATATTTAATTTAAAACAATATATATATATATATATACACACACAAAGTAGGCGCAACTGAAAATACTCATAGGCCTATTATATATACTGTAAAGAAGAACAACTAAAACTATATATATATATATCCTTTCTATAATCCAAAGCTCTTCTAGAAACTCGGACCTCAAACCAGATAGAAACATCCTGCTGAACCCGACCACAACATCGAAGCAGACATACTTCCTAAACTTGTTCCAAAGAAACAATCTTTGGAGACATCCATAGTCACTGTGTCTCATCACATAGCTACTAATTCCTGAGGTATCTGATACCATCATTCTCTTCTGCCTAGCCGACAGATCCAAACTCTACTCATCCAAATTCAAAGATGAACTCCGAACCTTAACAGGTTACCTTCATAGATCTATGAAATACTTCACCAAGCTACAAAGCTCACTCGAGACGGTATTAGATCTACATATAGATACACTTCCAACCTCAACACTCAAACTCCAACCAATGGTAGTAGTCATGTTACACACCCCACTACCTTATCTACCTTTATAAATTTTATTGGCAAACCTGTATGAGTAACCCAACAAATAGGTAGAAATATATATATATATATATATATATATATATATATATATTTAAAATTACAAATACGCTCTCTCAAGAAAGAATTCACTTCAAAGCCTAGGTATTCACTCAACCTAGCGCTCTGATACCAACTGTGACGACCCGACCTTTTCTCCACAAAAAGCCATATCATCTTGAAGAAAGAAAGGGATAGAAAAGAGAAAAGAAAGAGAAGAAGAAGAAACAACATCAGAATCTCAACAGCGGAACGAATAAATTATATTAATAACATAAATATTACATAGTATACAACACTAATCAGAGTTACACAGAATATACATCACATACTAGACAGTTATAAACACATGCCTAGTTATTACAACTCAATACAATTCAATAAGAGATACCAACACAGAGAACACACAGCGGAAACTATATATCTACACGCAGAAGCCTCCTGCTCCATTGATCCTCCATAATTCGTCAAAATCTAACTTGAATCCCTTGGCTACTTGTAAAAATTTGAGTACCCAAGAGTTTAAGAAAACAGAAGATAAACTCTGGGTCAGACATGGGTCTGGTGTGAGTAACAGGTTAAAGTCGCTTAACTTCGAAAAACTTTGAAAAGAAAAAGGTACCACGTAAGACTTCCCACACATAAACATGGAAAAGTTTTTACCTTATGCTAACCAAAACATTTGATAGGAAATCCAGTGATATTACAATAAGGCTAGGGTTTTCAAGTAAACATGAAAGAGCCGAAATTGTTACATCTATTAAATTCCAGCTACTAGCCGCAAAAGTGGGTAATACAATCAAAACAGTTGGCACTTATTGGATTTTGGATTCCATCAATGGCAGGGCTACTGGGGTACCGCCCTTCACTGTACGTGGCCTAGATCAACGTACCGAGGAGTACGCCCGCTCCCCTGTAACACAAGACCGGAACCATTCCTTACCGAACAGTTCCGAACAGGACAACCCCGCAATTGGCTTACGTTCCAACCGCCCACTAAGCCGAATAAAAAGGGACCTCTAGACAGGGGAAAATCTCATCCTACTTGGGCATGACCCACTTAGCCTTGCTGCACCTCCCCTGTTTTAGCCATTCCCGATTGATGATTCTTAAGGCTACGATTACCTTTAGAGAACACATCTCTTAGAATGCTCATCGTCCACCTGACGATGTTCTGAAAGCATTCAATCCATACAAGTTCGTTCCAGGTTCAAACGAAACCGAAGGCATTATCTCGTTACACTCATTTTGGAATCACCCTCAGAGTTAACGACGATAACCCTTGCACTCTGAATCTTTACCTCGAATCTGAAAGTACTACTCCGTCAAACTCATCTCGGAATCATCCTCAGAGTTATACTAACGAATATAGTCCTTACACCTCGAGTCTTCACTCTTCACAAGAGATTCACGACATATCGTTAATTTGGATCGATGTGGTTTTCGGATATCCAAATATGGAAACCCGATCCCGGTCTCATCGAAATCCAAAGCGTGTCTTTTAAGGCCAAGTTGTTTTAAAGGTTTAAAACTATTCAATTATTCTATATACACAGATATATAAATCATAGATTCACACTAGAATAATCAACATTATCATCACAACAGATAATCCATATTACCATTATCAAAAGGTAATCCAAATCATCATCATAATGCAACCAATGCATCCATATCACTCAACATTTCTTATCTCATATCCGAGATTCAAACCATTCAAGGCAACAACATCATCTATCCATATAAGCAATGATTAATAATCACACTAAATATAATTAATTTGAAATGAATTAAATTAATTACATCATTTCTAATTATTTAAAGTGAATTAAATTAATCACTTCATCAATATAAATCTTGCTTACATTACCATTAATTAATTATCAATCATTTAATTAATCATCAACCAATTACTCATTTTAATTAATCATCCCTGATTAATTAACGTTTAATTACATTCAAGTAATTATCCACTAATGAATTTCTCAATTTAATTATACTTAACCAAATACAGTAATTAATCTTTAATTACTTCCTTAATTAATTAACCATAAATTAATTGCATTAATCCTTAATTAATTTTATTAAATTAATTCCTTTATTTATTAGTTATTTCTAAATAAATCCACTCTTAAATACATCATTAATTATAATAATTAATGATCTTCTAATTACATTTTCTTTTTAAATTAACTACATTAAGTAATTAATCTTTAATTAAACCATAATTGTTAATCACCCTTGATTAACCCATTCAGTAATTAACTACCCTTAATTACTTCACAAAATAAATTAATTACTCATTAATTAATTACCTCAAATTAATCTCTTGATTAATTTACAAAGTAATTATACTCAAATTACTTCATCATCAAATCACTTTCAATTAATTACATAGAGTAATTACCCATAAATTACTTTCTAAGTAATTTCTCTTCATTTAAATACATTAACTAATTATACTCCATAAATCATCAGTTAATTATCCTAAACTAATTAAACTGAATTAATTAACCTAATCTAATCAATTAAACTCAATTAATTACAATAATTAATTTATTCCTTGATTTCTTCCATAAGCAATTATACTTAACAATTTACACAAATGATTATCTTTAAATTAATTAATCTAATTAATTATTAAAAATTAATCATACTAATTAAATATAATAATCCTTAGTTAATAACCTTTATTAATAATTAACAAATCATTAATTATTTTCCAAAATAATTAACTTATTTTAATCATTATTAACTAATTAATCATTAATAACCCATTTAATTAACCCTTAATTATTTAATTAATTAAGTGTGAACAATAACTTAATTAATCCTTTATTACTTGATTAATTAATTATTAATCATTAATTAAAAACTAATCTTATTTAATTAATGATTCATAGTTACAAGTTAATTATTCTGAGAATAATTAACCTTAAACCTTTAAGTTTAAACCTTTAATTACTTTAAGTAATTATTCATTTCATTAATTTATTAAATAAATTAATTATTCATTTAATTACCCTAATAATTAAATGAAATACAAATTATTAAATCATAATTTAACTTTAACAGTTTTAAAATTAATTTAAAACCTTTAAATTTACATGATAAATAATACTTTTCTTATAAAAGAAATTTTACAAGAGTTAAAACAAATTTCCTTTTTAAATTCAAACCATTTAAATTTTACTTAATCATTCAAAATTGTTCAAACACTTAAATTTATAAAAACTTAAATCTATTTTAAAACAAAGATTCGAATCCAAATTTGAATCAAATTTAAACTTTGTTTAAAACATTTCTTTATATTTTGAATTTCCAATTTTAAATTCAAATTTCTTTAAAAAAAATTTAAACAATAAATCCCTTTAAAGTTATCTAAACAAATTTGAAATTTAAACTTAATCATTTACAACTGTGATTCAAATTAAAACTTGAATCCATAATATAAAATTAGATTTAAAACATATTTTAAATCTTTGCTTAATGTTTTAAAATTTGTTTAAATTTTGAAATAGGACAAGTTTCAAACTTAAACAACTAACTCGAGCTAAACACTAAAATACTCGAGTAACTCGAGTAACACTTCATCTTGAAATCCTTTCAAACTAAAATTGACAGGTTTAACACAAACCTGTAACTATCAAACTCACCCGAGCCCACAACACAAAGTCTTCGAGTCCAATGACCTACTGCTTCGAGCCAATCACAAATCTACCCGATACAAACATGAGTTCCCCTTCCTCCTCAAAAACAAACAGCTGATACACCAAGAACGCCGTGCACCTGCACCGTCAGGCCATCAACTCCGACCCTTCGCAACCAATCGCGCAAGTCGACGACCACCCTCCAACACGATTCTGACCATCCAATCCACTGCATAACCCCTAAATCAAAATTTAGCATTCGAGCTCAAAAGCAGAGAACAATGTCGAACTGGAAATGCCCAAACTCAACATTCTGATCATCAGAGAATCTACGCCTCCAGCCACTACTTCCTATATACCCCATCTACCACCTACTTGAATCTGGGACAGCTCGGTCGCTTATAAAAGCCGCGTCACTCAATTTCTTGCTTACAGGAAAACTAGGGTTAAAATACTTCAAATCCTAATTACTAGTACCTCACTGCATTGATTCACTTTCCACCATTTTTTCCTTCAATCTACGATCATCACTCAATCATCAGAGAAAACCATGGCCATCCAAACTTTCTAGATCGACAGTTCAAAACCAAAATAGGATTTCTAGTTAAACCAGAAATACTCAATCTTATTCAAACTAAAAATTCAAATTTTAGTTTTAAAAATCAAATCATTGATCATGTAATTGGTTTATAAGTTTTAATCAATGAATCTGGGAAATTTAAATATTACTTACAAAAGTTGTTCTGTTGCATTGGGTGTTTCCAGAGACAATACAGTTTTTATCATATATTTTTTTCATATTAAATAAAATTAAAACTTTAACTTATATTACCTACCATATTTTGATTTAATCCTTAATCTTAACACATATTAAATCAAATAAAATGGATATTCTTAAGCACTTCTTATATCTGGAACTTAAAGCATAGAAAAATGAATTCACAGTGACATACACATCTACAAACATACATAATATACCAGAAATGAACTTGAAATATAGCATGCATCACACTTATCTCCAGAAATAACACAAGCAACTAAATTAATACTTAGGTTTATAAAATGTTACTCATAGATTTTAGGAGCAGAGTACTTGAAGAGTATGAAACTGAATTGCTTTGATTCCCAACTTCAAGTTGCTTCCTTTATTTTGCTTTTTTTTAAACTTTAATTCCAGATTCACTCACATGCTTGCTTCGAGATTTACAGTTGCATGTTTGCTTTTTTTTTTTAAAAAAAAAACTTTAATTTGCCTGATTTAACAATTTGCATGCTTCCAGGAAATGATGCAGGCATGATGAAGTCTTCAAACAGAGATACATGGATCTTCAATTTCATGCAGGTTTTTGGATGTTTCAAGTTGAGTTTCAGGTTAATGTATTTGAGGAGCTACAGGTTATACTTGCATTTCAGTTTGGAAGAAGGTTTCAGATGATTTTGGGTGGAGGAGATATTAGTGCAGGGATTACAGATTTTCTATTTTGAATGAAATTTTGATTTCCAGATTTTGAAGGAGTTTTTTGAACGGACTTAGATTTAGATTTGGTTTTGAGGGAGATTTACAAGTTTGTTTTGATCAAAAGTTTTTGGTTTTTGAAGAAGTTGGCAGATTTTAGCTGAAGATTACTCAAGTTTGAAAAAGAAGAATAGAAAGAAAATGAATTTTAGAGGAGATGGGTTTATAAAAGAAATTTTTTGATTTAATTTAAAATAAAAGAAACAAGAAAATAAAAAGAACACTTGTTTTAATTTCTAACATTTGTCACTTTGATAGCTTTATAATTTAACACATGTCTTATAAGTGTTAATAAACTTACGCATGTATTAAGTATCTTTATTTTAATTTAAATAGTTTACAAAAGCTTTTAAATCTAAATTTATTATTCTTATGTATATATAAATGAATTTATCTCTTTTTTTTAAATTAAAAAGAAATGAAACAAACAAATTAATAATATAAGTTTATTCAAATATTTTAAATATTTATTCTTTAAATTCAAGACATTAAATTCAAATTTTAAATTAATTTATCTAATCCAATTTTAAAAAATCAAGTTATATATATATATATACATATATAACCCTTATTAAATTTTAAAATAACAAATCCTATTTCTAAAAATTTATTTATGTTTATGAAAAACTAAGTATTATCATTATTATTTAAAAATAACAAATTAAATAATTTATAAAAGAGATTGTAAACAAATTAAGATCATTTGTAATTTGTATTTTAAATTCTTATATATAAATTTCAAGCAATATTTTAAAAAGAAAATACAACTAAGTTTTAATGTTAATCATCCTAATTTGTAATTTGTATTTTAAATTCTTATATATAAATTTCAAGCAATATTTTAAAAAGAAAATACAACTAAGTTTTAATGTTAATCTAATTTAAATTCATATTTAAGCTAAATAAAATTTTAAAACAAATAAGATTTATCATAAGCATAAACCATATAAATATTTATTAAATTGTTTTTGAAAGGTTAAATGTTAAAGTTAAATCAAATTTTCAATTTACCAAATATAAATTAAAATTGGAAAATTAATTCATTTACTAAATTCCAAATCAAAGTTTATCAATTTACAATATATAATTATATATTGTAAATAGAAAACAATTTATTAGCTTTAAAAAGATAAAATCTACCCATTTAAATTTTTATTAAAAGAAGATTATTACATCAATTCAAAATTTTATTATCAAAATTTATCAAATTAATTCAATGTTTTAACACAGATTATTAAATTTATATTGCCAAATTTTCGGAATATCACACACTCTCTGCCTCCGATTTTGCCATGAAAGTATACCATTTCTTTTCGAAAACTTTATTCAATAGTTTTCTCAAAATAATACTTAAAAAATTCCTATATAAATTTCCAAGTTTATTTTAGGCAAATACTCTTTTATAAAAGTTATTATATAAAAATAATATTAATATTGAATAATTTGTCCTTTTAAAACAATAATACTAATTAATTCTAAATAATAATTGACTTAATATAAACTAACTTAATTAATAATTAAATACACTAAACAATTTAAAATAATCACATAACTTTGAAACAATAATTAACTTAGATTTATTAATAAAATTCTAATTGATTTACAAGACTTATTTATAAACTTATAATTCATTTTGACAATTTAAAAACATTTAAATGCCTAATTTTCTGAAATATTTCTATTGCTGACATTTTAAATTACATAGTTCAATAATTTAAAATCCCTTTTTTAAAACAACCCATCTTCTTGACAAAACATAATTTTCAATTCCAATATAACATATCTAATACTTATAAATCTCTCTCGATTTATCAACTCTTTGATTTGCGTCCCAATTTCGTAATTCCCCTTTTCATATTTCTAAAAGTAAATCTATCATTTATTTTTAAGTCCGATTTACCCATCTCCTTATAAATCCTCACCGTGAATTTATAATTTCAATTTATCCACTGATAATCATTTCACTTTATCTATAAACATTGTTTATAAATCTCATAGTCTCATTTTCCGTTTATAACGGTTTCACAGCACTTAATCGATTACAAATCGATTTCTAAATTGAATTCCAGTTTTAAAACAATTTCTCAAATAACCCAACTAAATTCCTATTCCACTTCCATTTCATAATTTAAAAATCTTATTTAAATTCTAGTATAACAATTTCATATTTTATTTTCAAATTTCCTTTTTATTTTTCCAACTATTTAAAATCGTGAATTTAAAATTTTTTACACTTAAACAAATATCGCCTAAAGTTTACTATTTAAAATCCTTTTATTTACATTATTACAAAACCTCTATTTCCCATATTTCAAAATTATCAAGTACAATTTTAAAATAAAACTATTTATTTTACCCAAATTCATTTCTTTTAATTAATCCAGATTTCACTATAAATATTTTACTTCCAATTTCCCTTTTTATTTTCTTTTAAAATTCAATATATATATATATATATATATATATATTTATGATATTTTAAAATTTCAAAATCTAGTCAAGTAATACCATAACATCTAATAAATTCAATCATACAACAATCTATCACAGTTTTCTCAAATAAATCATATATCAATATAAATGCAATTTAATTCTACATTTTTGAGGAATCCAATTAGATCCAGCCAACCCGTTTTCCTGCATCCACAACTTTTAATACAACATAAAAATACCAATCCCACTTCGAGGGGATATCGCGGTATATAAGGTCATCCGCTATTATGCGGGGCGCATAGGGTCTCATCCACTATACTGTGCAGGAATATCAATCCACTAACAACATACATACTTATATATATATATATATATATATAATAATATCCAACTGATAACAATTATCAAATTCAACCAGACAACCGATAATTAATTTTAACTATATAAAATTAACTAGTAATCCAAAATTGAGTGAGATTAAATCACCTTAATTTTTATTGTTGCTTCGTGTTCCGTTTCCGAATAAATTCAAACGCGTTTGAATTTATCTGAAAATTCCAAAAGCCCGGAATGGTTACTAATCAATTTCATTTTCGTATTATTCGATGATGATCCTAGGGCAACTCATTTTGTTCGAATCTGACCCTAAACAAGTAAGTGATCATGATTTTAAGATTATCAATATAAAATATTATGATAATTTCTTAATTACATTCTTAAACTACAAACTAAGTTTAAATTACCACCAACAAAGAAGGACGGGACCACAAACCACTTAACACATTCGGGTCCTCTTCTCCCCTTCTCCTCTTCAAAAAGAAACTGACACACACACACACACTTGACCTAATAGCATCACCTTCTTCAAGATAAATCCCACCTGAAACAAACTAACTTATCACCAAATACCAATGCACTCTCGCCCCTCCGACATTCGATGATAACCAAATCTGATAACTGTAACGACCCCAATTTTGGAATTTATTTTAATTAATAGTTAATGTAAATTTTAAATAAATTTTGGGATAAATTTAAAATTTGAATATTTAAATTGTATTTGAATTAAGATTTATAGTTAAACTTTATAAGAAACAAAAGAAATAAAACATAGAATAAAACACATTAAACAAATTAGTTAAGAAACAAACAAAACTAGAACAATTTTTTTTTAATATGTACATAAAGTAAAATAATAAAATGTCTAAGAAAGTATAAAGTAAACAAATCAAATTAGATGTGAATTATAATATGAAACAAAGTTGTAAATAAATATGCAAAGTAAACATTATAAAGATAAAATAGTAAAACAAAAGATAAAATAAAAGCATCTTCAGACATGCATATTTCAAAGTATGAATAAACAAACAAGGTATGAACTTGTAAAACAAAATACATCAAAATATAAACTATTGAAATTTAATATACCTAAGTGAATAAACAAAACATCTCTAATATAAAACATAAGGCAGCATCATTTCAGCCTGAACAAAAATATAAATAGACTAAGTACAAACAAATAAAACAAGTAAAATAAAATACAAATAAGGTATAAGCATAGAGTACTAGCAATTTAATGCAAGATCTTCTTTAGTACACAATATGTGTTCATTTGCTACCAAGCTAGATACATCAGCCACCATACAAGCAAAGAAAAAAATATGCAGCCGAGACAAGCAAGCATGGGCTAAGCATGGGGACAAGGTATCAAGGCAATTAATGCAAGCCATGCTTTGATTTCACACCAGCCACTAAGTAATGAAAAAGATATCACTGCTTGGTTGTACTAAAAGAAGTATTACCCTGTATACTTTAACTTCATATACACATCAAAGTATCATTACAGTTTCATTCTTCAAAACCGAGAAAAGAAAAAAAAAAGCAAAAGCAAGTGACACTCAAAACTTAAACAAAATTCAAAACAAAGAAGCAAGATTTCAGTTGCAAACCTGTTACAAATAGAATGCTCTGTTCACTCTGGAAACAATACTGTGAGTAAACCTTTGATCTCTTCAACCATTTGTTGATTTTGTGAATGCCTGAATGATGCTAAAAGCTTTGCATGTGAATGAGTTGTGGTGCTTATGTTTTTCTTTGCTTGGAAATGTTATTTTCTTTTCCTGTTCTTCTATTCTTTTTCTTAGTCCCTGGGTTTTATAAAATTAAAAAAAAAAAAAAATTGAAACCATGATAGATTTAATATCTTTCTCTTAATTCTCCTCTGGAATTATAGTCTAAACAAGTTGAAGTTTCGTTTTAAACTTGCATTATGTTTTCAGTAATTAATCAAAGCAAGTTTTGTTGTTTTTTTTTTCACTGGAAACTGTGAAACCATAGATACATTTAAGTATCAGGTTTACAGAGAACAACCCAACAAAGCAAAGAAAAAGATAATTCAATTTCTTGTTTTATAATCCATATCAGGCCTTAGTTTCAAAACAAAATCGATGTGTTTAAGTATGGGCTATAATTTAAAAATGGTTTCATAATGTATAAAGGTATGTAGAATAGAAGATCAAGATTTTATAGTACAAACTTTAAATATTGGAAATTTCGAATTACACGAATCATTAATTCAAGTATATAACTTGAACCCTTATATCAAATAATGTTTTTTAAGATGGGTTGAGTGATTTTTAGGCGTGGGGTTTAAGGGCGGTTTGGTGATGAACGAAAAAGGGTTTTTGGGCAAGTTCAGGCGATCGAAGAAGAGATGATGGTCGGATTTTTTCGTGGAGATAGAGGAGCCTATGGAGTTGCCTGGAAAAATAACCGGAGGCGCCATCGGTGACGGTGGTGGAGGCGGCAACCATTTTAAAATTCTAAACCTAGTTTTTACGCGTGCTAATATCTGGGGTCGTTCGTTGTCGTTGATTGACCGAGCGCTACGCGCCTTTGGGTAATGGAAGAGGGGACGTTGGCGATCGTGTGGCCGAAATTTCACGACCTACGGGGGCAGAGGTGGCGAGGTTGAGGAGATGACAGGGTTTGGGTGAGTTTTGTCTCGAAGTTCCAGGTTTGGGAATTACTACTCGATTTTGATGTGAAGTTGTTTTGAGTGTTTTGAGGGTCGGAACTACAATCGTCGGTGATAAGTGATGTGTCACGAGGTTCGTCGGCGTTCGAAGTCGCCTCCGGCGTCGGTGCAGGTGCACGGAGGGGGTGGACTGTGCCAGTGTGTTGATTTGGGGCTTCTATTGTTTTAGGTTGGATGGGAGACTCGAAGCAGATCGTGGTTTCCTCCGGGGGGGGGGGGGGAGACTCGTGTTTACTCGAAGTAAACTAGGGGGAGGCTCGGGTATGTCTGGGTAGCAGGTTTTAATAACCTGGTTTTTTTTTTTAAATTTGTTTAACAACCTAAAATATGGAAGTTTAAATCAAAGTTTTAAAGCCAAGTTTAATCAAGTGTTTCGATATGAACTAAAATAAATATTTGAATTAGATTTTGATTTAAGTTCTTTTATAAAAAGAATTTCCAATGAAAAGTTAAATAATTGGTTTTCACTTGAATTGGCAAGTTAAAAAGAAATGAATGTTAAGACTTAAATTTCAAATAAAAATTCAAGTAAATTAGTTAGGACTTTTCTTATATAGGTTTATAAATTGATACTTAGATTTGGTTAAAATTAAATATCAAAATCTCAAATTTAAAATGGAAATTGAATCTAAATTTGAAAACGTAATGTTTAAATCCACTTTAATGAAGTCATTAATAAAGTAAATGGATTATCTTAGAAAAATTAAGATATTTAAGTGATTTAATTAGTAAGATAATTAAGAATGACTTATTTATTTAATTTATAAATAAATGATTAGATTAATTTAAAATTAGAAATGATTAATAATGAATTAATCTAAGATAATTTCTTAAGAAAGAAATTAAAGAAATGTTATTAGTTAATAAAGATAATTAACTAGAGATTATTAAGTAATTAAATTAATGTGATTAATTTTGATAATTAATTGGATTTATAGATTAAGATAATCAATTGTAAATTGTTAATTACTTAATGAAAGAAATTAAGGGGTTAATTACTAATTGTAATTAAAATGAATATTTTGATTAAATCAATGATAAAGATAAATTGGTGATTAATGATTTGTTATTATGAGATGATTGCTTAGTGGTAAGTAATTAAATCGTAAATTTCTTGAAATAATTAATTAAGAAGTTAATTAATTATATAATTGGTTTAAAGGTCAATTTAATTAATATGATTAATTATAAATAATATAATTAATTAAAGTGTTTGATTAACTAATTATATCAAATGACTTGAAATTAATAAATCAGGAATTGGATGATTAGTTCATAAGTAATTGAATTAAATTGGAAATAAATTGAATAAATCAGGATTTAATAATGAATTAATCCTGCTTATAAATGTTTATTGAATGCTTATGAATGATTGTACTGTATGAAATGCCTTGAATTGATTATCCTATCTGATTTGTGATATTTTGTTCTGTAGATTGAGCTGTGTATATTTATTTGCATGTGCATATTATCTGTGAATCTGTGAATGGACGATGAGCGTTATAGTTTATATCGCTTATCAACTATATTTCTTTGTTTTAACCTGTGATGATTGATGATGTTGCACTATTGTGTTAAAACCCTGGACCACACCATACACACACAAATATGGATTTCACGAGGAAATCGATTAAGTCACAGATTTTGAAATGATTTATAAAAATTGAATATTTGAATTCAAATGTTTTGGAAATGGAATCGGAATAAATGTGAAAAGCTTTTGGAATGAAATTTCAATTTAAAATTTATTTTAATTTACTTGATTAAGTTTTGAAATTAAATAATTCAGTTTAAATTTGAATTCGATATTTGGAATTGAATTCGATGATTGGAAATTATGGTTAAAGATATTATAAACAGGTTTGTATGAATTTAAACCATTTTAAAGGAATTATTTTTGGGAATTTGAATTTAACCCAAGGATTTCAACTCGTATAAAAGAATCAGATTTTCTGAGATGAAACTTTTTATTTTCAAAAGATAAAAGCTTTCAGATAAGAAATGGAATTCCTATTTAATTAAGGGAATTTCAAGATTGAATAGAGAAATGATTTTCCTAAGTTATGAATGAATTCTTTTTGAAAGCTATGAATTAAATCTGTTTATTTTTAACAGATTTAAATTGATGATTTGTTTAAATCAAATTGAAATGAAACTGTTTTGAAGGCTATAAGTTAAATCTTTGATTTAAAGATTTAACGAGTTAATCAAATGGAAATGAAAATTGATTTGGAAAATCTGTGAATGAATCTTTCATTTAAAAGATTAAAATGTGAAAATTGTTTAAACCGTTAAAGGTTGCGAAAATGAATCTTTTGTTTAAAGATTGAAAATGGTAATTTGTTAAGCCATTTGAAGAAAGGTTTTGGGTAATAAGTTGTGACTTAATTGAAATCCCATATCCATATGTTTTGAAAATATTTTCGCTCACTATTCGGTTTAGCCGGGAAAGGACCTTTGTGTCGTATAATTCATTCCGAATATGTGATACGTCGTTATGGATAGCATTTGAAGACCGGTGATGAAGACCGGGTATTTGCGAAAGCGATAGGATGACCTATCGATTGTTTCTGCACCGAGTCACGCCGGTATAGAAACTCCCTAAGTGATGGGAAATTCGATCGGGATTGTGAATATCCGGATTGCAAGGACTTCTTTGTAAGTGCCTTCGGTTCTGTTCAAACCCAGAACAGACTTGTATGGATTGTATGTCTAACATTACAAATTGAGATATAAAGCCGATTTCTTTCAAATATATTTCTGTTGGTGGCGGAGAATTTATTCTCTTAGCTTAACACCCTTCTCTGAGACGTACGAGCTCAGAGGTTATGTAGTTGAATGTTATCAGCAATATACTCCCAATTTGGTAATGTGACATGCTGAGTGTTGCTGTGAAATGATCATTGTGTTGATTATTTGTGATAGGATCATTTATTTGATCGTCTATCTTGGTGATCATTTCTATGATCATTTGTTGACCCAAAGCATGGCTTTTGTATAAAGTATGTTTTTGTTGACGTGACTTCGTCGAGCCTCACACCCCGTGAATGGTCAAAACAGGAAAGATGCAGCAAGGTTATGAGGGGTAGCGCCCTTTAGGATATGTGCATTTCCTTCTGGAAAAGGGTGGTATCATGGTATGGAGCCCAGATGCTTACTCATGTTGAAAACACTTTATGATTGTGTGAATTGATTACGAGCGCTCGGTTGAAAGGTCCCAAAGGACCGGGGGATGGCATATTCGGTCAGTTGTTACTCAGTTAGGGGTAACCCGGCCTTGTGTTGGTAGAGATCCGGTTTGGTTCTCGGGGATGTCCATCCAGAGGCATTCTCATGTGGCAATGGGAAGTTCCTTGGCCTGATCATTCGTTGGAAATCCAAAGAAACAATACGATCTTGTACGGTATTAGTTGTAGAACCTATCATTCACTTATGGTGGCGCCCCACTGTTTGGATGGTAGCTATAGTAGGCATACGATAATGGTCGTATGTTGGCTAAGATTTATATTCTACTTTCGAAATGAATTTTTCCTACACTATGCACTAATAATAATATCAAATGTTCTTTTTAAATGCGTATCAAGCATCTTTGACTAACATAAGAAGAAATCTCCTCCAAGTCTGCGTTTGCATTGTGTGTGTGGCGGGAGGTCTTATGGTAGTCTCATTTTTAAAAAGCATTGCGAATTGACTTTGAAAATCTTTTGTTGAATGTTTTAAAAGATAAACTGTTTTTGTTGTTCACACCAGTCCCACGACTGATCCGGAGTTTATTGTTTCTTTCCTAAACTCTAGGTGCTCATTATTTTCTACACGAGCAGTCTAGAGTTGGGTTTTTCAGATAGTCAGGTTTAGTAGATTATCTGGAGTTAGTTCAGTCTTTGGACCACACCAGTCTTGCTTAGCTAGGTGCATCGTTAATGGGGGTTCGAGCTATTGCTGGATTGATTCTTGGAAATGGAGTTGCAGTTCTCGGAGTTCTTCCTTGAAGACTATCTTAAAGTTATATTGTTTCGCTGCTAGATGTCATCTATTTTCTTTTCCGCTGCTATTTATTGTATCATATCTCTGATGTATATTGATATCTATTAGATCATCTGTTGTATCAGATATTGTATCAAAGCTGTATATCAATGTATTATTCTTTTATTCCGCTGTGTTGTTTACTTAATGATTGTTATAAGCTCCGGCGAATCGGATTTGAACGGTCGAATCTGTGGCATTCGAATACGATTTAAGTATGGATGTCGATTTTTGAGCGGGCAAAATCTGTCGTCACAATAACCCAATGACTTCCACTCTTCCACGCGACCTCACAACACTCACGGATGACATATCCAGTTCACCGCCAACATCAACCACTTGCCATTACTTTGAAGCACGCATACGTACGCGATTTCACACCCTAGCCTCAGCCACTCATGACTGCACACGAACAACTCCGCACCTCATCATAAATCGCGTCACCTTCAACCTCTGCTTCGACCACCCAGATAGAGAACCCCAATTCCAGACCTTCCCAAAATCACGACCCATCACCTGAGTGCAGCCACGCACCCATCGTCAACGTCATCGACCCCCTCGCACTCGTGCACCTACGTACGCAACTCCGCCTGCCTTATTGAGAAACCTTAAATCGATTAAATCGGTTTTTTCTTTTATGAGAAAGGATAAAGGACGAGTGATTTAAATGATGAAGGCGACCTGATTTTAAAAGGAGGAGGGAGATGGGAAACAAGGATGGATAGGTTGCGTGTTAAAGGAGTTGAAAAGATATAATACAGCCGTCCATTAGTAAAAAAATAAATTTAAATTTTCAAAATGACTCGTTTTACGCAACTCAATATCTTAAACTTTTATCAGGCATGCCGCACGCACATAATGTTATACCCCTATTCTGAACAAAATGGAAAAGGTTTCGAGTCCTAATTCGATCGTATGGAGAAGATAGCTTTTGGACCTTGTTATTATATTGGATTTTCGATATAAATTTCAACACGTTTATATCACATACGATCAAATGACAACTTCAAACATAACGAAGTTTTAAATCCGATAATAATACACTATTACTGATCCAATGGAACCGATTTCGTTGAAATCCGAGACTGTGCCCCGAAAGTCTATTTATATACGTTAATTCAAACGATATATATATTTAAACTGAACAAATCACTTTTAAATTCAACCTAATTTTTTTTATTATCTTCATTATTATTAATATAAATTTATAAGCCTTTAAATTATTTTTATCAAGCCTAAAACTCAAGATTCAATAATTTAACAAATTTTCAATTATTAGATTCAATAATTAAATTATCCAATAATTCGTTATATTTGTAATTTAAGTTAAAAATTAACTTTTAAGCATTTAAAATCAATTAAATATTCCAGTTTCAAATAACCAAAATTTTGGGTCATTATATTCCTCCCCCTTTGAAGATTTTTGCCTCCGAAATTACCGAGGTAAGAAGAATGGTCCAAACCCAATTAACTATTTCCAAACCAATCAGTTTAAACAACTTCCCAAATTAAATTTATTGAAAATACACTATCACTTTTACTAATTTCCATATTTACCTATAGATTACAACTAATATTATCCCCTCAACGATTCAAATTATAATTTAATCAAATTTTTAATCATCAAAATTTTCTTCAAATTTTTTTCCTAACTTCCCAAATTTTCGAAAAATTTCGCCAGCATTTCCTTTACAAAGCTAGATCCGAGCAACTACAAAACACCTCTATGGCTCAAATCATGAAAAGAAAACAAAAGCCAAGTGGCTCAATCATAAAATCATCAATTTCAAACACAATTTAAATATGTACCTTTTTGTCAGGCAATCAAATTTTACTTCAGAAATCGAAGATATCAATTTAGCTTTTGCTTTTAAATACCTACACTTTATCTACCAATAATATCCGATCATACAATTCAAAATCATTTTATCTTGCATTTTCAAATTTCCAATATTTATTTCACCAAAACCCATACGATGCACATATATCATTCGTATGCAATATCAAATCCGATCGCTCATTCGATCACACAATTTCAATTCCGAACCAGTATTGTTCACCAACCACTGTAGTGAGGACTTAGATCTGATCTCTTGATCAGAAACCGTCATTCTCCTTATGTAGCCATAATAATGATAGAGAATCCCAGAATCAATCAACAATCCATATCCAGGGTTCGCCATCGAAAATCGCACTACGCCATAAATGGCCTTCTGCAACACAAAAAAAATGTTGGGTCAGGCCCAAAAAATATTGCCATAGGTCTATGGCAACACTTTTCGGGTGATGCAATTTTTGCCGTTGCCTTAGACCTCAAAGGCAACATTTTGACTATCTAAGGCAACATAAGTAATATTGTTGCAATAGAACCCTATTTGGGTCTATAGCAACATCCATATGTGTCTGTAGCAACATTCCAAAATGTTGCTATAGATATTAACTTTCTGAATTTGTGGGGCCCATAATGTAGAGCATATTTGATTTTTTAATAGAAATAAATATTTATTTAATAAAATGCTATTGCACAGAATTTGATATTCAAAAAGTAATTTATTTAAATAAATATTTTATTTCAACATTTGAAATAGTACAAATTCCTGACTCCACTATTTTACAATTCAATGATATATAACACCGATATTCACATATATAGATATTCCACACTACATCACTCTGTTCACTCATTACATATGCAGTTTCAATTTATACAAACACCGACATTGACAAATATATGACGAGCCGAGTGCCGAGCCGAAGGCGAGCCGAGTAGCGGGTCCAGTCTTCAAGTTCAAGCACATTTGATTTGACTCTGTCTTCAAGCTTGTATCCAGCTGTCCAGTCTTCAATACCTGTCACATATAATTCAAAAGAAGTAATCTGGAAAATAATATTTAACTCGAACAGAAAATGAAAATATTTTTGTTATATTATTTGCCTCAGGTATTTGGGTTGTTTCTTTTCATATTTTTTTCTGACAGGGACCAAATATTTGCACGGACAACCTGTGAATGCACAAGTCAGCTGTTCACAAGTGCATAAGCCAAACATGAATGCAACACATGGATACAAGATAGTATGGAAGACAGCAAGCAACAGTTCAGGAAAAAATGCACAAAGGAGAAGCATTTATGTACTGGAGTTTTAGAAATGTACCGGAGTTGAAGCATTTATAAATTATAGATGTTATTTCTAATTCTGTATTTAAAACCCAAGTTGAAGCATTTATTAATTAAAAAAAATTCTATGAAGTATAATACTTCAAAGACCAAATTGGATTGCTCACTGAAATAATCATGTATATAACATAAAGGAAATTACTTGCTGAAAATAACTAAATAATATTATTAGTTACCTTTGCGTGATGAGAATTTAGGTTTCCGTTTGCGCCATCACAGCATGAGCCGGAGTCCCACACATAGGGTGAAGCAACACATCCAGCCCAGTAAAGACGCTTAACCAAAGTCCACAATCTTCAGATTACCTATGATATTGATAAGGCAAGAGCTAAATAGCATAAAATTTAGGAATCTTCCCAATTTTTATGCTATTCAACTATGCCTCATCAATATCATTTAGAACTTATATCATAGTGACAACATCTATGATTGATGTAAACGCACCTGTGTTAAAACTTATAATTCAGATTTTACCAAATTGGGATTATTTGTCGTAAACGCACCTGTGTTAACATCTATATTCATTCACCAAAAATATCATAGGTTCAGTCTCCACAGTCCAAGCCACTTGAGCACAGCAAACACACAATAGAAAAAAACATATTTTTTATTACTCAACTGTATGGTGAACTGAATAGCAATGTAAAGATTTTTGATGTTAGTATACATATTTTTTAACAATAGCGCAATTGTACAATAGTGATATAATAAAAAACAATATGGGTTTTATAACAAGTTTTCAAACAAAATGGTGTGTTAGAACTATTTTTTATCATCTTAACAAGTGTTTTGAGAAATAAATCAAATAGCAGTAGATAAAACTTTATCATTCAATTCATCAATTATCTTTACTTTTAGTGGAAATATTTGACAGAAAACAACATAGTATTCATACTTGTAAACTAGTCCTTCATTTTTGACAATGTTACACATGCAACTTTCTTTTGTTACTGTATCAGCTGCAGTGGACAAATGATTCATGGCCAAAGATATGGGTTTCAAAAACACAGCCGGCCTACAAAAGCACCAAGCAGTAGCACATGGTAATCCCAGATTTAAAACCATGACAGTAATCAACAAATTTGATTTTCATAAACATTAAAATAAGCTTACATCAAATCCTCGTAGGACATAGTTGCTGTAATACCATGATAGTAATCACAATGAAATCATTAAATAACATTTAAATTCTTTGTTTTGAAATAATATCCGAATTACTTAATCATTAACTCACAATTCAGCACCTTATAGCAAATAAAATTAAAAGGAGAAATAGGAACAACAAAAGTAGGGAATGAAAATACCTTAGAGAAGTTAGTACGATTTCTAGGCAAAATCGAATCGCGATTCTTCGTTCCCAGTTCGAGCTTCCAGACATCACGTTTCTGTTCGAAATTCCTTCTAGGCAAAATCGATTTCGTGCTTTGAATTCGTGAAACCCAGCTTGCAATCGAATCAGTTGAGGAGGAGACTACATCGAGCGGTGGAGGGTGATTTGCGAAGGAGGATGACTTGCGATGGAGCACTGGAGCGAGCCGGAGCCTGGATCGAAGGGAAATCGGGAACCCTAAATCGAAGCCCTAACCAAAATCGATAGAGAAGAAAGAAAATAAAAAGTTACTTGCGGAGACTTTTTTTCTTCGCGGCTCTAAAAGATCAAGGAGTGGTGTTCGGATTGATGAGGTGTCACGTTCTCCAACGTAGGATTTGCCTTGGTAGATTGACGCGGATCGGTGCGAAAGATATGCAAAGGTCTGCTATAGCAACACTATAATTATTTTTTACATCAATTACACTTGTTTAGCTAGAGCAACACATTTTTATGGCTAAGGCAACATAAAAAATTCAACGTTGCATTAGGACCAAAATTGTATAGCTATCGCAACATTTTACCTGGCAACACCTTGCAAAAATGTTGCAGAAGGCCATCTATGGCGTAGTGTCGAGTGAAAAATTGTAACTCCGATGGATATAAACTATCTCGAAATTTTGTGCTCGAATCTGGATCAAATCGTCTTGTTAATAAAATAATATACGTACAACCTGCGTATTTATTTCAATTGATTATTAGCTATATCAATTTCTTTTTGTTCACATTTACTTCCTTTCCATTTAATTATTCACAATAATCATACCTATTTAAACCTCACATTCGCTGATTTATTTAGTATATTTCCTTCCATACTAATTTCACTTAAGAATTTATCCCATCAATATTCTTAAATCAATTTATAACATTTTATACAAATGTTCTTAAATTTATTTTCATTTCACCACTTAAGTTTATATCCATTTTTATGTCAATTAATCCTATTTCTAAAATTTATTTTATTTAGTCCAACTCGAACTAATTTTTCAATTTCACTTTATTTAGCATAATCTAAGTTAAATATCATTCCAATACTCAATTTCAATTCCATTTACTTACTAATAAAATTAATTAGTTCAATACTAATTTATATTCATCTCGACAAATTCAATTTTTCAAAACTTATCTCATTATGCCTACTTAGGCAAAATTTTAGAATTCTTTTATACTCAACTTAAGTTAAGTTTAATTCCATTCCAAAATCAATTTCACATTCTTATAAGTCACCCAATTTACTCATGTCCCATAAAACATTTTAGATCAAACTTCAGAGTTTAAACAATTACTTAATATTTCAAAATCATTTTTGAAATCATATATACCCAAAATCCCTTTGTATATCAAATTATTTCTTTGAATTTCAAAAACAAAACCAGTTTTGCAAACAAACTCTAATTCAAATCATTGAGGTAACAATCCCTCCCTTGGAGACTCGAAAATGAATGCCAATGATGCTGCAGTCATCACCGAAATTATTTTCGAGCAATGGAAGTGATTTTAATGCTTTTATCCTTTAAAATTTCATTTTAAATATTTCCAATTCAAAAGTATTCTCCAAATAACATCACTATTATTTTCCAAGACTTCGAAAAACATTTCAAAACCAACGGGAATTAAATTCCCAAATTTCCATCTTTTGATTCCTTTATAAATCATTTTTATAAACCACATCAATTTTTAAATCACATTTACAAAACCATGCTCACAAAACCACATTTTCATAATTCCATCCCGTTATATGAAATTATTTCTTAACTTTGATTATAATATAAATTTGTATTCAATCACCACAACACCAAATGATAATGGTTTAATATTATCATTTCCTAACAACCAAGCACACCATATACAACTATAATAATTTCTAAAAAAATCATTCCCTTATGTAAATATTTTGGGTAAAATTATTTCATTTATCCCATTTCAAACAATACCATTTTGAATTGTTCTATTATAGTGTCTAGTGATCCCCATCAATAAGTTAATTACTCATATTGACCAGAATCCATAATCCCCTCAATAGATCAGTCAACACAATAAAAAAAATTTATATTCACTAACAAATATGCACTCTTATCTATTAAACACTCAAGCTCATTCTGGGGTATTACCGACCCTATCTCTCATGAGTTACTTCATCAAAGCCAAGGTTCTCACTCAACCTTCAGCTCTGATACCAAGTGTCATGGCCCATAATAGTGATGTTCGAAAAATCGACATCAATACATTCACTTTATTACATGTCGAGCAATCAAATTCCAGAAATACCAGATCGTAAGAGAAAGAAGAAAGTGGTAGAAGAAGAAAATAGAAATAACAACACAGAATCTTACAACCGAAGTGGAACAATATATAATAGATAACAACTGGTCTTTATACAAAAAGAACTATAATTGTTATTTACACATTACATCATCAGAGTACAACACACCAATAACACAATTCCGGACAGTTATAATAACTTGTCCCTATAAAGCTGAATATATATCCTACAATACACAGCAAAATAAAAATCAAGTGCATGTGATACGTCCTCGTCATCTAGCTCGTCTGCTGAGCTCCATAGCTTCCTATCCTGTATCTGAAATACTCGGTCTGACCCAAGCACTATAATAAAATAACACCCGAGTCAGTCTGGAAAACTAATGTGAGAAAACACACTCAATTTGAATTACTTAAGTTATCAAAATCCTTTGAAAAACAAAGTATCTCGTAAGACCACACCACACCTAAATACGGCGGATTTTTACCTTACGATAACCAAAACATTTTATATTAAAATCATCTGATATTATAATAGTGTCTAAGTACAAATACTTATTCAAATAGCTGAAATTGTTACTTTAATTAAATTCCAGCATACTAGTCTCTACAACCAAAACAATAAAGGCATGTAATGGAGAATGGATTCCATATGAATGACTAGACACTGAAGTACCACCTGTCATAGTACACGTCTAGAAAAATTTACCAAGGACCACGCTGCGATCCCCTGTAATACAAGACCGGACTACCCCTAACCTGGGTAGATCGAATATGTTATCACCTTGGGTGTTCCCACCTTTTTTGAGATCTTCCACGCACGATAGTAATAATATCTGAGGGTATCTATAAAGGTGATAAACATACCCTAATTGAGTGTGGCATACTTAGCCTTTCTGCATCTTCCCTGATTTTCAGTCATTCCCGGTGGATGCGGCTAGAGAGTGAAAGAAATGCGGATTACGGATCTTAAGGATAGGATTAACACTAGAGGGGGTGAATAGTGTTTATAAAAAATTACTAAATCTTTTTGAATTTATGTTGAATTGAACATGGATGTATGCAATATACAGGCACAGATATGATTACAGAAACAAACACAAATACAGAAATAAAGTAAAAGCAATAAAGGAAAGAACACACCGGATTTTATACTGGTTCGGAGTTACCCTACATCCAGTCCCGCAACACAAGTATGAATTTCCTTTCAAAAGCAATTGTACAATCACACCCTCGATTTCAAGGCTACACCCTTCAGAATCACAATCCTCTGGGTAGAGATACTTGATTTCCGGGCCATAAGTTTACCCAATTGACTTACCAAGGCAACAATCACACCTTATCTCACTTGATTGATTTTCAAGGCCATAATCACACCTTTTCTCGCTTGATTGATTACAAAGAAGCCTATAACTCTGAATAGCACTAAGAACCTTGTTGAGATAGTGATAGAGAATCAAACTAGAAAAGATCGAGTTCGATTCAATGTTGATTTTGGCAGAGTAATGGTAAGAATATGTATTAAGAAATGTGGAAGAAGAAGAGAAGTGAAATACCAGAAAATCTGATATAAAATTCGTTGAAACTAACCCCTATTTATAGAAGAACAATAGCCATGTCCATTCGTGAAGACTTATTGCGAATAGACACTTCTTTTGAAATTTAAATTTTAAACTCAACTAACACCATGTCGACATGGTCACCATAGGCATGTCGACATCCCAAAGCAATTTTTGATGATTTGATTTTCTTTGAAAATAACCTTTATCTTATATTAAAACTATTTATAAATTTATAAATATACTTGACTATAGTTATAATACATAAGTAAATATAGAGAATAATATATGTAGAATTTAACTATAATTTTTTATTTAAATCTTAAGTATAAATATTTAGAAGTTAAATATATTATCTTAAAAGATAGTTTAAAATCAGGAGTAATTTGACTTTGAAATTAAAGATAATTTTGAGGCTGCATTTATTTAAAATCAGGATAGGGGGTTTTGAATCTTTTAAAAGGAAAGTTTTGAAATCATTTTGAAAATAAGATAATTTTGTAAAATCATTTGAATTAAAATTAGTGGATACAAAACAACGTTCCACTAGATTTTTCGTAGGTTCCATCCTACTTAGGGTTCCATCCCTTTAACAGCCACAAAGTGGATTCCATTCCACGAATAAATTGGATTTTAAGTTACCAGTGCTTTTCTATGAGTTTTAACAAAATTTCTAATTAAAGAATAAATTAGTTCAATTCTTGAACTCTTGATAATCTTGATACTCATGAGTCTTCAATCTTGATATCTTGAATCTCTATACTGTGCAGTCTTCATTCTTGGTAACTGCATGGTTAAATCCTGCATATACATATTTATCTAAACTTATAATGTTAGTATTTATATTTGATAATCTATTCTAAGGTTGTTGTCATCAAAACCATCATCTTACGGACTAGCAATCTCCCCCTTTTTGATGATGACAACCTTTGTTTATAAAATATTTATTCCTATCTTAATAACTTCCCCTAAAAGTAATAAATCCCCTTTAATATGTGCCTAATTACCCTATTTTATATTTCTCCCCCTTTGTCATCAATAAAAACTAACTCCCCCTCATTCTTGGACTAGAGTACCTACATTAATAAACTATACAATGGAATATATAATAGATAAATTAAGAAATAATTATCCTTATGAACATGATAATTAATCAAGGATTATATACATTTCAATGTGTATATATATATATATACATGTTTTATGTAGCAACCATCAAACTAATTTAAGAAATCAATCCACACCAAGTATCAATCCAAACCAAATCAAATTAATTCAAACAAACAATTCAAACAGAGCAAACAAATAAAAATCACATGTTACGTGGAACTTCCACCCATCCTTCTTCTCCAAAGATTGGATCTGCCTTAATAGCATCCCAATTATCATTGTCGTTGGTGAGAGAGTCTGGAGGATGTGCTTCGTTATCATCCTTATGTAGGGAGGAAATCATCCATCGTATAGCACGAAATGCCTTTCCTGCTCCTTGATCATCTGCATTCGACTCAATTCTAAGTGTCGCTAGTTACGAAAAATGAACGAGAGAATACTCTTGAACGAATTAAGAGTTTCTTCAAAATTTTCGGATAAATGGTGAATTGGATTAGCCATAATTGAATTTGTAAAAGAAATGAAGAATTAGAAGGTAGGAAATAATTTTCAGTGAAAAATTCTGGAAGAAATAGATATATATAGGCGTAGAAATTCGTTTAAAATGAATAGATATATGGTTGTTATTCAAATTTCAAATTCAAAATGAATTGTCATTTCTGACCTGTACATGTCGACATGGTCATGGGGGTATGTCGACATGGGTTAGTGAAAAAATGACTATTTAGATTTTGTGAATAATTATGTGTGTGTATATATATATATATTTATATAATATACTAACATTTATTCTGGAGATAAGATAAACTAGATAACAGAAAGAAAATTTCATTTCATTGCATACTAAGATGATACAATGATTAAACATACGAAATTACATAAACTTTCGAATTAAAACAAGCTAAAACACATACAACAAGATACGAAAAGATAAAACTAGTTAGAGGATGATGATGGTAAAGAAAGTCCAAGTTTCTTTCTGACTTTGGAAACGAACTTGTTCATCTTGGATGAAATTTTGTCCAACTTCTTACTAACGGATCGTTTAAGAATCCATTGATTCTCAACAATCGTCTTTTGGTTTTTGAGAATGATTTTGGTGGATGGATTAGGAGGATAGTCAATGCTTTCCAAAGAGGTTTCACTGTCTTCTTCTTCAATTTTAATTTCATCCCCTTCTTCTTCTTCCTCTTCCTCTTGTTCCATTTCCTCATGAGCCAAACGCTCTTCCTTTTCGGCAAGGGTCTCATAAGGTTGAAAAACAAATGGAATTTTCATAAGTGAAATATTGGAATGATTGAAAACTTTTCTAGAAACAAATTCTTTGCCTTTGAAATCCACTCCAAAATAGTTAAAGATCCGAGTGAGATAAATTCCATGATATAAAGTATTCTTACCCATTTCAAGATTTTTAGGACGAAGTTCATCCAAAATAACTTACGCCCAATTTATGTCATAATTTCCAAAAATAGCAAAAAGAGCCTTGCAAACTTTTGAAGTAGGATTGTTAAAATTCTCCGATCTTGGGGTCAAAGTACGTTGCAAAAGAAGATTGACAATTCTTGCCCTTGGTGGAAAATTTCAATTTTTGAATTCAAAATTATCATTCCCTTCGAAAATGTGATGAAATGTCTCACGATCATTTTCATCGATTTTAAAATTAGAAAGATCCATTCCCATACACTTGCAATTGAGAATGGTACTCAAAAGATCACAATTCAAAACAATTCTAGTGCCTTTTTAAATTTCATCCTCATTTCCATGATAAAATCCACGGTTTAAATTAGCATAGAAAATTTTGACAAGATTTGGATAGCAAACAAAATCATTTTGAGAAGCATCAATAAGACTAAGAGCTCCATTGTTTGCAAAAAGAGAATCAAGTTCATAAGAAGAGAAATCTTGAAAAATAGCAAACTTTCTGAGATGGACTTTGGCATAATTAGCATAATTGATGTATGCTTTTATTGCCTTCGGATCATTGAATAGTCGCTCTTTTATTTTTCTGGAAATTCTCGCGGTGAAGGGGTTGCTCGGAGAAGCCATTAAAGTAGAGAGTAGAGAGCTTGAAGTTTTGAAGAGAGAGTTTGAATTTGAAAATGAGAGTGAAAAGACATGATAAAAGATAGTGACTAAATAGATTCTCAAAGGACATATTCTCGTCAAAAGGTAGCTTTTCAGAGAATTGAATGAAGTGAAAAGGTAAAGGAAAATTCAAACATTAGAATTCAAATTTTGAAAGTCAAATTCTCGTACCCATGTCGACATCATGGTAAGGACCATGTCGACATGTGCCAGTGAATTTTGATAATTTATTTTTCCTAAGTTCTCTAATATATATATATATATATATATACTTATTATTTTTAATGTCTATATATATATATCTGAAATATTTATATTATATTTCAAAAAATTATACTATTATTAAAAATAATAATAAAATAATAAGATAATAAAAAAATAAAAAAATAAAATCTTAAATTCAAACAACACACCAATTCAAAATCAATCAATCAAGCAACTAATTCTAAGCAAGCAATTTCAACCAATTGTATGGTAAATGTGTACCTTTTTCTGAGTTCGTTTCTTTGAATTCGTCGGAGTCATGAACAACTGTGAAACACAAATTCAAATTATCTATCTTCTGATCATCATCACTTGAGGACGAGTCTGAGTCATCTAGAGTATCAGTAAATGCACGCTTCCGTTTCTTTGCTGGATCATTGTTCATAGGATGATTTTGCTTATCTGGATACGGTCAGTCTCTTTTGAAATGGCCTGGTTCATCACAGTTGTAACATTTGACATTATTTGGCACTACATTCTGATTTCTAGAGTTCTTATAGTTGTTTCTCTTAAGATTGTTCATCTTTTTGTATTTCAGGAATTTCCTAAAATTTCTGGTCATAAAGGCTATCTCTTCATCATTATCGCTATTTGAGTCTGATCCATCGGTCAATGCATTGAATGCCATTGATTTCTTTTCAGATGTTTTATTTTCTCTTCTCCCAATCATTTGAACTTCATACGACATTAAATATCCAATTAATTCTTCTATCTTTAAAGTGCTGATGTCATTTGCCTCTTCGATAGCAAGTGTCTTTTGATCCCATTCTGGAGTAAGAGAATTTAAAATCTTTCTGACTTGATCTTCTTCAGAAAATTCCTTTCCCAAAGATATTAGAGAATGCACAATATCCTGAAATCTACTATACATATTTGAAATAGACTCATTAGGATTCATTTTAAATAATTGAAACTGATTTGTGAGCATGGAAATTTTGGTCTGTTTAACTTTGCTTGTTCCTTCGTGAGTAACTTGCAAAGTTTTCCAGATTTCAAATGCAGACTTACAAACTGACACTCTATTGAAATCATTTCTATCTAGTGAACAAAACAAAATATTCATTGCCTTATAATTATTTTGTGTAACAATCATTTGCTCAGCAGTCCACTGTGCAAAATCAGTTGTGGGTTTAGAATATTCAGTTTGTGTAATATTCCAAGTGTCTAATCCTATAGATTGTAAGTATATTTTCATCCTACATGCCCAATATGCATAGTTACTGCTATTAAAAAGTGGTGGTCTGACAGTAGACTGACCTTCCACAAATGAACTAGTGACAGGAATACTAGTGTTAGTAACAGTACCAGTGTTGATAGCCATTTTGAAAACTTTTCAAAAATCAGATTATGAAACTTTGAAAACCTCGCTCTGATACTAATTGAAAGAAATGCGGATTACAAATCTTAAGGCTAGGATTAACACTAGAGGGGGGGGGTGAATAGTGTTCATAAAGAATTACTAAATCTTTTTGAATTTATGTTGAATTGAACATAGATGTATGCAATATACAAACACAGATATGATTACAGAAACAAACACAAATGCAGAAATAAAGTAAAAACAATAAAGTAAAGAACACATCGGATTTTATACTGGTTCGGAGTTACCCTACATCCAGTCCCGCAACACAAGTACGCATTTCCTTTCAAAAGAAATTGTACAATTATACCCTCGATTTCAAGGCTACGAGGTACACCCTCTAGAATCACAATCCTTTGGGTAGAGATACTTGATTTTCGGGCCATAAGTTTACCCAATTGATTTACCAAGGCTACAATCACACCTTATTTTGCTTGATTGATTTTCAAGGCCACAATCACACCTTTTCTCGCTTGATTGATCACAAAGAAGCCTATAACTCTGAATAGCACTGAGAACCTTGTTGAGATAGTGATAGAGAATCAAACTATAAAAGATCGAGTTCGATCCAATGTTGATTTCGGCAGAGTAATGGTAAGAATATGTATTTAGAAATGTGGAAGAAGAAGAGAAGTGAAAACCAGAAAATCTGATATAAAATTCGTTGAAACTAACCCCTATTTATAGAAGAACAACAGCCATGTCCATTCGTGAAGAGTTATGATGAATAGACACTTCTTTTGAAATTTAAATTTTGAACTCAACTGACACCAGGTCGACATGGTCACCATAGGCATGTCGACATCCCAAAGCAATTTTTGATGATTTGATTTTCTTTGAAAATAACGTTTATCTTATATTAAAACTATTTAAAACTTTATAAATTACTTGACTATGGTCATAATTCATAAGTAAATATAGAGAATAATATATATAGAATTTAATATAATTTTATATTTAAATCTTAAGTATAAATATTTAAAAGTTAAATATATTATATTAAAAGATAGTTTAAAATTAGGAGTAATTTGACTTTGAAATTAAAGATGATTTTGAGGCTAAAATTATTTAAAATCCGGATGGAGGGTTTTGAATCTTTTAAAAGGAGAGTTTTGAAATTATTTTGAAAATAAGATAATTTTGTAAAATCATTTGAATTAAAATTAGTGGATACAAAACAATGTTCCACTAGATTTTTCGTTGGTTCCATCTTACTTAGGGTTCCATCCCTTTAACAGGCTCGAAGTGGATTCTGTTCCACGAATAAATTGGATTTTAAGATGCCGGTGCTTTTCTATGAGTTTTAACAAAATTTCTAATTAAAGAATAAATTACTTCAATTCTTGAATTCTTGATAATCTTGATACTCATGAGTCTTCAATCTTGATATCTTGAATCTCTATACTATACAGTCTTCATTCTTGGTACCTGCATGGTTAAATCCTGCATATACATATTTATCAAAACTTATAATGTTAGTATTTATATTTTATAATCTATTTTAAGGTTGTTGTCATCAAAACATCATCTTATGGACTAACAGAGGGTACGATTACCTTTTTAAATGTATTTTCACTTAGAATTCTCACTATTCTCCAATGACAATATACTAATAGCATTCATCCATACAAGTCCGTTCTGGGTCCGAATGGAATCGAAGGCACTATTCCTACTACATCCATTTTGAAATCGTTCTCAGGATTAGTAACGATTAGCCCTTGCACTTCACTGCTCCATCTTCGACTACATGCTCTTGTTTTCACTTCGAAAACGTACTTGGTTGATCGAAGTGGTTTTCAGATAACTTATCTGATCCAGGTCTCTTTGAAACAATGTTCGATATTTTTGGTAAACTCAACCCCGGTTCTTTAGGAAATAAACAGAGGAAAACAAGATTGGAGATCACCTCCTAACTATTAGTGGACGGATTTCCTTATTATCGTGCTAGAAGAACGAAAGAATTTTATACGTACAATATAGCACCTTCCGACGGTAACCATAACATATAATAACAGTGTTTCTCCTAGGTATTCCCAAAGTTATGTTTTGGGTCAAGATTTGATAGTCGGTTATTTAACTATCAAATAAACAATCATTCAGCCAAAGATTCAATTTTCCACTGAAAAAACAAAGTCTTATTTTATTTAATTTTAATAAATTAAATCTCTTTATCACAAGGTATGCACTTATCTTATTGGAGTAAGTACGTTTACTAACCATTCTTTTCAAAAATATTTGAAAACTCTTTAAAATAAATATGGAAAGCACCACGCGGTATCAACTATGGATTTACAGCTCAATGGTTGCGTCTCTATCCTAGAGAAATCCAAACTTAACTACAGGAACTCTCTGCCTCCGATTTCGCCATGAAAGTATACAATTACTTTTTGAAAACTTTATTTAATAATTTTCTCAAAATAATACTTATAAAATTCCTATATAAATTTCCAAGTTTATTTTATGCATATATTCTTTTATAAAGGTTATTATATAAAAATAATATTAATATTGAATAATTTATCCTTTTAAAATAATAATACTAATTAATTCTATATAATAATTGACTTAATATAAACTAACTTAATTAATAATTAAATATACTTTAAACAATTTAAAATAATCAAATAACTTTGAAACAATAATAAATTTAGATTTGTTAATAAAATTCTAATCGATTTACAAGACTTAATTATAAACTTATAATTCATTTTAACAATTAAAAAATATTTAAACAGCTAACTTTCTAAAATATTTCTATTGCTAATATTTTAAATTACCTAGTCCAAAAAAATAAAATCCCCTTTTAAAACAACCCATCTTCTTGGCAAAACATATTTTTCAATTCCAATATAACACATCTAATATTTATAAATCTCCCTCGATTTATCACCAGTTTGATTTACGTCCTAATTTCATAAATCCTCTTTTTAGATTTCTAAACATAAACATATCATTTATTTTTAAGGTCGATTTACCTATCTCCTTATAAATCCTCACCGTGAATTTATAATTTCAATTTATCCACTGACAATCATTTCACTTTATTTATAAGCATTGTTTATAAATCCTATAGTCTCATTTCCCATTTATAACGGCTTCACAACACTTAATCGATTACAAATCGATTTCTAAATTGAATTCCATTTTTAAAACAATTTCTCGTATAACCCAACTGTATTCTAACACCCAACTAAATTCCGATTCCACTTCCATTTCATAATTTGAAAATCATATTTAAGATCTAGTATAAAAATTTCGTATTTTATTTTCAAATTTCCTTTTTATTTTTTTTAACTATTTAAAATCACGATTTTAAAATCATTTTGCACTTAAAAAAATATCTCTTAAGTTGTGTCATTTAAAATCCTTTTATTTACATCATTCCTAAACCTCTGTTTCACATATTCCAAAATTATCAAGTACAATTTTAAAATAAAACTATTTATTTTACCCAAATTCATTTCTTTTAATTAATCCAAATTTCACTATAAATATTTTACTTCTAATTTCCCTTTTTATTTTCTTTTCAAATTCAATATATATATATTTGTGATATTTTAAAATTCCAAAATCTAGTCTAGTAATACCACATTATCCAATAAATTCAATCACACAATAAACTATCACGGATTTCTCAAACAAATCATATATAAATATATATATATGAAATTTAATTCAACTTTTTTAAGGAATCCGGTTGGATCCCTTCAACCTGTTTTCTTGCATCCACAGATGTTAATACAACATAAAAATACCAATCACACTTCGAGGGGGATATCGAGGTATATAGTGTCATTTGCTATTATGCGGGGCGCATAGGGTCTCATCCGCTATACATATGCGAGAATATCAATCCACTACCAATATATATACTACTACATATATAATAACATCCAAACTGATAACAATAATCAAATTCAATCAATCAACTAGCAATTAATTTTAATCATTTAAAATTAACTAGTAGTCCAAAATTGAGTGAGATTAACTCACCTTGATTTTAATTACCGCTTCACTTTTTGGTTATGAATAAATTCGAACGCGTTTGAGTTTATCTAAAATTGTAGAAGCTCCGAATAGTTAACAATCAATTTCATTTTCGTAATATTCGACGATACTATCCTGGGTCAACTAGTTTTGTTCGAATCTGATCCTAAACGAGTAAGTTATCACGATTTTAAGATTATCAATATAAAATCTTGTAATAGTTTCTTAATTACGTTCTTAAACTACAAATTAAGTTTAATTACTACCAACAAAGAAGGTCGGGCCCACAAACCTTTAATGCATTCTGCTCCTCTTCTTCCCTTCTCCTCTTCACAAAGAAACTGATAAACACACGCTCGACCCAACAACATCACCTTCCCCAAGATACAATCCCACCGGAAACAAACTCAAGTTTCACCAAAATCAGTGCAAGCTGTGCACTCTCGTCCCTCCAACATTCGACGATAACCAAATATGGTAACCCAACGACTTCCACTCTTCCTTGCAACCTCACCACCCTCGAGGAAGACATACCCAGGTCGCCGCGAACATCAACTTCTGGCCATCACTTCAACGCACGCGTACATATGCGACTCTACACCCCAACCTTAGTCACTCATGACTGCACACGAACAGCTCTACACCTCATCACAAATCGTGTCACCTTCTACCTCCCCTTCGACCACCCAGATCGTGAACCCCAATTCCAACCCTTTCCAAAAATCACGACCCATCACTTGAGCGCAGCTCCGCACCCATCATCAACGCCGTCGACCCTCCTTACTCGTGCGCTTGCATACGCAACTCCTCCTCCCTTATCGAGAAACCCTAAATCGATTAAATCGATTTTTTTTTCTTTGTTTGAAAGGATAAAGGACGGGTGATTTAAAAGATGAAGGTGAACTAATTTTAAAAGAAGGGAGATGGGAAATTAGAAAGGATCGGTTGCGTGTTAGAGGAGTCGAAAAGATATAACACGGCTGTTGACTAGTAAATATTTAAATTTAAATTTTCAAAATGACTCGTTTTACAGAACTCAAAATCTCGAACTCCTATCGAGGCATGCCACAAGGCGTTCATAATGTTATACCCTTATTCCGAATGAAATGGAAAAGATTTCGAGTCCTAATTCGATGGTATGGAGAAGATAACTTTTTGGACCCAATTAATATATTGAATTTTCGATATAAATTTCAGTACGTTTATATCCCGTACGATCAAATGATAACTTCAAACACTATGAAATTTGAAATCCAATAACAATACACTATTACAGATCCAATGAAAATAGTTTCTTCTAAATGCGAGACTATGCCTCGGCAGGCTATTTATATACATTCAGTCAAACACATATTTATAAAACCAAAAAATTCATTTTTAAATTCAACTTAAAAAGTTTTATTATCTACATTATTATTAATATAAATTTTATAAGCCTTTAAATTATTTTTATCAAGCCTAAAACTCAAGATTCAACAATTTAACAAATTTTCAATCATTAAATCCAATAATTAAATTATCCAATAAATCGTTATATTTGAAATTTAAGTTAAAAATTAACTTTTATATATTTAAAATCAATTATATATTCCAATTTTAAATAATAAAAATTCTAGGTTGTTACACAATGTATCCTAACTTCTATCACGTAAATAATAAAACTAGGCAAAGGAACATGCCTATTATATAATCGGTGAGCTTAACTAATATGAAGTTGTAGTAAACTTTAGTAATAGATGAAGTTGTAGAATACTAAATAGATTCGGATAAAAACTAACTGTAGGAGCAATTTCACCCAAGAGGGGGGGGGGGTTGAATATGGTGATACTATTAAGTATAAAAATTAATGCGTAAGTTAATATAAAATAATTTCAATACAGATATAGCAGAATAATACCAGCACATATAATAGCAGATTATAAACAGAACACATAAATTTACCCAGCTTTGACAAAACCCTGCCTACGTGCTGCCCCCAAGGTTTCTACTAGAAATTAAGCAGTCAGACGCTTGCACACGTAAATTCGCGACACCGGCTATCGACTAAACTTAACTCTACGCTCAAAACCCTGCCAAAATGCAGCCACTGAGTTGCGAATTCTCAAACTACACCACCGTAATTCGTCCCCCAGTCACACGACTACAAAATTACAATAGTTTAAAAATTAAAATACAAAACAAAAATAATTTAAAACGAAAACCCTAATTATCTAAAGCCATATATAATTAATAACCAAATAAACAAGGCCAGCCCAATAAAATAAATAAGTGATAAGATAATTCCTCTCTCATTTTTATTTCTTCGGCCCGACTCGTCTTTGAAAATGGCTGCTCGTTCTCGTTCGTTTCCTCTTCAAATAAATTAGGGTTTCTGTGAAATTCCAAAATGCCGACTTTAAATGCTCGATTGAATAGACGATTTAGCATTCCTTGTTTGTCAATCGATGGTCTCTTTTATTTACTTCTACTACTTCGAATTTGATCGAGTTCGGAACGGCTTCGGTATGTAATTTTTGCTCTTTTGCTGTTCTGGTTGAACGCTTGAACTCGATTTGATTCGATTTATTGATTTAATATTCTCTGTTTAACTCGAACTCGAATGGGTGATTGCCGATGATGTTAATCATTTATATATGATTTGAATTCCTATATTCTTGTTCGCATAAATTCATTTGAATTCGTCAACACTTTTGCTCGGCCGTTGGATGTTGCTTGGATGTTGATGATGATTTATGACTTTATAGTTTCTCATGGGTTGGATTTTTTTTGTGGCCACCACGGTATTCTGATTTTCTAGAAGTTTTGGTTCCGTGAATTTCTAATGACTTCAGCATAGTTTGATTTTTGACTCAGTTCGTTCTTTTTGCCTTGGTTATCACGGCTCTGACTCGATTCCTTTATTTGTACTTGTTGACTTCGGCATGACCACGGTTTTGATTTTAGTTTGAAACTGCTGCTTTTAATTCTCTAGCATTGGATTTGATTCCATTTTGACTTCGGCCTTTTTTGAAACTCATTGCTTGATTATTTTTGTGTGTCTTCATATATGTGCATATATACATTTATATGTGTGTAGGCATGTACTATTGAATTTGCACGGCTGTTTGATATTGTAAAAACCTGCTTTGAGTTTCTGGCATTTGAACTTGAAATCATCTGTATTTTGGTTGATGGTCATCTCCACTTGCTGTTGGTCTTCATGTAGCTTATCATGCATGTATATATTAAGTTGTATGTTGCAAACTTGAGTCGATTACATATGTGATGCTATGTACTTGTTGTATATATGCACTGTGTATATACATGTGTGATTATACATGTGTATATGTATGTTGTATATGTTGTAGTTAGTGAGGCAGTGCCGTTGATATTTGTGTCCTTATTTTTACTATGTTGTAACTGCTTTGGGTTACTATCCTTTGATAAGTTGGCATTGTTTTCTTGTTCACTTGTATCTAATGTTAGTCTATCTCGACTGTTTGGTTGCCAGATCATTTTAGCTCATGTGCACTGATCAGCTCATAATTGTGGTCTTTGTTACATGTCACCATGTGTACATTTGTGTGTGTGCGCTTAGTTTCTGTTTGGTGCCTGGTCCTCTGGTCTTTGATCTATGAACTGTCTTTGTTGGTTTGTGTGTACTTGCTTGATGGTCTGAATGGACTGTCTAGCCTCTGTTTTCATGTGTACGACTTGAACTTTGGTCGAGGCTTGATTTATACTGGTTTTGGATTTTTGACCATTTTATTGTATTGGTACGTTTGGATTGCACCTGTGTTGAATCTAGCTTAAGGATCGGGTTTTACCTTGTGCCGATATTGTGACTTTATTTTTATTGCACTTGATTTGAACCCGGCTTTTGATTTGGGTTTGATCTTGTGCTCACCTATCCCTTTAATTTTATCAAGTGTATATATCGGTGTGCACAACCTTATGGCATGTACAGTGATACACTGTGCATGTCACAAGTTGTTCGTGTTTGATGAATTCAAGATTAAATGATGATGAACAACCTAAATAACTGAGGCAAATGATATTTTCAAAATACATTTTATTTTACACTGCAAAAATATTTCTTTTTCAATTTTACTGCGTCAGTGTGTATTTTGTAGGTTACTTAGATGCTGGATTTAGTCTGGAATGGAGTTGAAGATAAATATGATTGAATGAGCGGTATGTAGTGAGGACATTTGTAAATGAAAAATTGTGATGTGATCAAAATTGTATTATTTGAAAATTGTGTATATAGTGAAAGCTCAAATTTGTACTAATCAAAATTTTAATAAATATTTGGTTGAATAAAATATCTGTTTGAATTTAAATTCTGTGTTATTTATTTTATTCAGCAAATATTTATTTACTTGTGTGAAAAATAAAATAGTACATTAACAAATACATTTAAACGAATATATATATGTTTATTATCATCAAAAAAAAAATCATATACTTGCATATTCAACAATCTCCTCCTTTTGATGATAACAAACATATATTTACTATTTTGAATTTGTTAAATGTATTTGATCATTCAATTTGCTCCCCTATTTGAATGCTCCCTCTCTACACAGAGCTCCCACTTCATATATGCATAAAAATATGTAAATGAATAAATGAACCTAGATGCATATAAAATATTTGACTTTTATTTGCCAAAATCTTAACCTTTATCTCCCCCTTTTGTTATCAGCAAAAGATTAATAGTGTTAGAAAAGTAGAGATAAAGCGATAGACATTAATACAACATTAAAACCCAATATAGTATAAATATTAAATTTCAATAAAAAATCAAGCAAAAATTACAAATACTCTATTAGGCGCATATTCCACTTTAGAATGATATGTGTGATGTCATCATATAAAATCATATAGTTGTGTGTATTTGTGGTATATTTATATCAAAAATTAGAATATCTACTAATCATGCATAACCGTTAGGACTTTTAAATGAGATTAGTAGTATTCCAAATTTTTGTTACAAAATGAATTCAAGTATCTTCTAACCATGCATAACCGTGAGGACTTTTAAATGGGATTAGAATCAACTTGTCTATTAAATCAATCAATTTTGATTTGCATTCCATACATGTATAACCGTGAGGTCTTTTAAATGAGCATGGAAGCACATAATCAAAAATCCCAAGTAATTCACCCATGCATAACTGTGAGGACTTTTAAACAAGAGCGAATACTTTGAATGTTTTTTATTGCTAAAAATATAATAAAATGAAAGTGCATAATTTCCCGTTTAAAATACCACATATTGACATACTTATTGGATTTTGATGAGTGATGGTCGTTAGAAATATGATTGAAATAGAGATGGTCGTTAGAAATATGATAAAAATAGAGATGGTCATGGAATTTTTACCAACAAAAAGTTTTATAACTCTTGTTTAAATTTCTAAAGAAATTTACTAATTATACTTTCTCAAGTTATAATATATGCTTAATATCAACATTCATCACTTTTTAAATTACTATTTATCTTTTCGACAATCAGTAGGGAGTCAGATTGGTTAATGTAGTCATTTAAAATCAAATCCAAAAATAATTGTCAAATAAAATTTTCTGAAATGACTAATCTGAAACAAGGTCAAAAAATTATTTTATTGAAGGGGTTTTATAAGAAAAATGTCTGCTATTTGAAAATTATTTTAAGTGAAAATATGCCGATATTTTCTTTGAAAAACGATGCTGTTAACGAATGTTTCAACAAAAAACTCATTGCACTTGTAGTTTTTCTATTAACTAGATTATCAGTGTAGTCTGCATCTGAATTTTTCTTTCACTTGAGATTATCATTAGTTTGATGTCATAGACCAGACCATGATGTTGCAACAAATTCTTGAAGACCTTTTTAAATGAAATTCTTTTCAATTTTAATTGAAACCGTGCCAATAAACAAAAACCGTGAATATAGAGTCAGCCGTAAAATAACCAAATGTATTATCATCAACTAATAAAACACTACCATTAATCCAAAGTAATCTATATGAAGTAGTTCAAAGATTCTAGAGTTTTTTTATAGTGTTCTTGGCATAAGAATATAATTGGCCAACAATTTTGAATAAGTCATAATTAAAATCAGCATTGAATTCTTTATCAGTAACTGGCTGAATTAAATTAAATTATGGTGCAGATTATCACATTTAATAGATCATTCAAGATGAATATACCGATACCTATTTTACATTTACCAATAATATTACGCTGTTGCTCATTGTGATTCTACCACCTTTATCTAGGCTAAGGAAGTGTGATTTATCGCCTACTGTGTTCTTGGAACAGCCAGAATCCAAGTAACAGTGTTGTTGTTCCTTAGCCTGCCACCACATCTACACAATGAAAGATTATTGACCTATTTGTTTTTATAAGTCCATGATTGTTAGTGGCAAATGATTTTGAAAAATGTGTTTGTGTAGACCCAAAACTATTTATAAATGTTCCTTTCAGCACCCAGATTTGTTTGACTTTAAGGGATTTCATATTTGTGCCTTTTGGAATGCGAATTGGAATAGTTTTCACGTGTTTGGGTCTATACCAGCAATTATTGTGATTGTGTCCAGTTTTTCCACAAATTGTGCACTTTGAATTGACTTGATTAATTACCTTTCTAGTATGTTCAGATTGATTATACCCAAGTCCTTGTCTAACAATATTAGTTTGTTTCCCTAATAGCATATTTAGCGATCTTACACTTTTGGAAAAAATTTCTAAAGTCGTACACAATTGTTGGACTTGTGTTTTTAGTGATTCATTTTCATTCAATAATTGTGTGCACTTTTTAATAGGATTCTCTCTTCTAGTATTTTCTCTTTTTTTCAAAATCAGAATTTCATTTTCAAACGATTTAATTTTAATTTTTGATTTTTTAATCTCTTCTTCGACCGATGGACACTTATCACACTTAGGGATCTTGGTTTGATAGTTTTTAATAAATTGATTAAGCTGTTTATTTGATTCTATCAAACTATCTCTTTGTGATTCAATTTTGGCATATTTTTCCCTAAATCTTTCAACACAACCATTTACTTCATGGAAATATATAAGTAGTTTTGAGTGAGAAAGTTTTGATACCTCACTTGGCTCGTCATCGTCGCTATTAGTTACATCACCTCGTAGGCACAAATTTACTCTTTCACTCTCACTGCTAGAGCCTTTTCAATTATCATTTTTATTCCACGTAGCTGCAAAACCTTTCCTTTTTGAATTCTTTTCTTAGCCGTGTTGATGTCGAGGACAATTGGGCTTGATGTGTATGGGTTTGTTGCACTTGTGACAGATGATCTTCCGTTCTTCTGGGTTGTCTAGTGCTTTGATTATTCTGCTTTTCAATTGTCGATTTAGAGCTGGATTTCGTTATTTGCGGTTTGGCTTTTTGAATCTCTTCATTAGTAGTGCCAGCTCAGCTGCTCCATCATTATCATCCTCATCACTACTACCTTTTAACCATCCTATTAAACACGTTTCTTTAACTGAGTCGCACATTTCTTTAACTGAGTCGATTGTGGAGGATTTCTCATTGCTGTTGACTTTTGCACCATATATTGCATCAAAAGTATTCCAGATTTCCTGTGCACTTTCACAATGAGAGATAAAGTTAAAATTATCTTGATTAATATGAGAATATATTATATGCATAGCAAGAGCATTAATCGAGATAATTTTCTCCTCTGTTATAACACACCCATTTCCAATAGTATCCCAACATTTAACATTAACAAATTTTAAATATATTTCCATTTGCAATATCCAATTCAAAAAATTTGTTCCATCAAAAATAGGAGGAATAGTGTTGGATCGACCTATAGTAAAAACATTATTAACAGAAGCCATTTTAAAAATTCAAATTTGTAAGAAAAATTGGACTTTGTAAAATCAAACTTTATAAAACAAAAAGGGCTTTTGTTCCTAGCTCTAATACCACTTGTAGGATCGATTTCACCCAAGAGGGGGAGGGGGGTGAATAGGGTGATACTATTAATTATAAAACTTAATGCGGAAGTTTATATAAAATAATTTCAACACAGATATAGCAGAATAATAGCAGCACAGATAATAGCAGAAAAAACAGAACACGTAGATTTACCCAACTACGGCAAAACCATGCCTACGTGCTGCCCCCAAGGTTTCTACTAGAAATTAAAGCAGTCAGACACTTATACACGCAAACTTACGACGCCCGCTATCGACTAACCTTAACTCTACGCTTAAAACCCTCCCACAACTCAGCCATTGAGTTGTGAATTCTTGAACTACACCACCGTAGTTCGTCCCCCAGTCACACGACTAGACAATTACAATAGTTTAAAAATTAAAATACAAAATAAAAACAATTTAAAACAAAAACCCTAATTATCTAATGCCTTATATAATTAATAACCAAATAAACAAGGCAGGCCCAATAAAACAAATAAGTGATAAGATAATCCCTTTCTTCTTTTTATTTCTTCGGCCCGACTCGTCTTTGAAAATGGCTGCTTGTTCTCGTTCGTTTCCTCTTCAACTAAATTAGGGTTTCTATGAAATGCGAAGAAGTCGAATTTAAATACTCGATTGGATAGACGATTCAACGTTCCTTGTTTGTCAATCGGTGGTCTCTTTTATTTACTTTGACTGCTTCGAATTTGATCGAGTTCGAAAAGGCTTTGGTATGTATTTTTGCTCTTTTGCTTTTCTGGTTGAATGCTTGAACTCGATTTGATTTGAGTTAATGATTTAATGTTCTCTGTTTAGCTTGAACTCGAATAGGTGATTGTCGATGATGTTAATCGTTTATACATGATTCGAATTCCTATATTCTCGTTTGTATATATTCATTTGAATTCGTCAACACTTTTGCTCGGCCGTTGGATGTTGCTTGGATGTTGATGATGATTTCTGACTTTTTCACTTTGTATATATTTTGATTTCTTGTTTCTCACGGCTTAATTTTTTTTCGTGACCACAAGCAGTATTCTGATTTTCTGGAAGTTTTGGTTCCGTGAATTTCTAATGACTTCGGTATAGTTTGATTTTTGACTTAGTTCGTTCTTTTTGCCTTGGTTATTACAGCTCTGACTTGATTCCTTTCATTGTGCTTGTTGATTTCGGCATGACCACAGTTTTGATTTTAGTTTGAAAATGTTGCTTTGAATTCTCTATTATTGGATTTGATTCCATTTTGACTTCGGCCATTTTTAAAATTCACTACTTGATTATTTCTGTATGTCTTCATATATGTGCAAACATACATTTTTACGTGTGTATGCATGTATTGTTGAATTTTCACTGTAGTTTAATATTTGTAAAAACCTGCTTTGAGTTTCTGGCATTTGAACTTGAAATCGTCTGCATTTTGGTTGGTGGTCATCTCCACCTGTATATATGTAAGTTGTATATGTTGTAGCTATTGAGGCACTGCCATTGATATTTGTTTCCTCATTTTGACTATGTTGTAACTACTGTGGGTTGCTTTACTCTAATCATTTGGCATCGTTCTCTTGTTCACTTGTATCTAATGTTGTTCTGTCTCGACTGTTTTGTTGCCAGATCATTTGAGTTCATGTGCACAGATCAATTCATAATTGTGGTCTTTGTTGCATGTCACCATGCTTACATTTGTGTGTGTACTTAGTTTCTGTTTGGTGCATGGTCTCTCTGGTCTTTGACTTATGAACTGCCTTTGTTAGTCTGTGTGTACTTGCTTGATGGTCTGAATGGGCATTATAACCTCTGTTTTCATGTGTACGACTTGAACTTTGGTCGAGGCTTGATTTATATTGGTTTGGATTTTTGATCATTTTATCGAATTGGTACGTTTGGATTGCACCTATGTTGAATCCAGCTTAAGGCTCGGGTTTGACCTTGTGCTGATATCGTGACTTTATTTTTATTGCACTTGAGTTGAACCTGGCTTTTGATTTGGGTTTGACCTTGTGCTCACCTATCCCTGTAATTTTATCAAGTGTATATATCGGTGTGCATGGCCTTATGGCATGTACAGTGATACACTGTGCATGTCACAAGTTGTTCGTGTTTGATGAATTCAAGATTAAATGATGACGACAAACCCAAGGCAAATGATATTTTCGAAATACATTTTATTTTAGACTGCAAAAAATACTTCTTTTTCAATTTTACTATGTCAGTATGTACTTTGTAGATTACTCAGATGTTGGATTCAGTGTGGAATGGAGATGAAGATTAATATGAGTGATTGAGCGTATGCAGTGAGGACATTTGTAAATGAAAAATTGTGATGTAATCAAAATTGTATTGTTTGAAAATTGTGTATATAGCGAGAGCTTAAATTTATACTATTCAAAATTGTAATAAATATTTGGTTGAATAAAATATTCGTTTAAATTTAAATTCTGTGTTATTTATTTTATTCAGTAAATATTTATTTAATTATGTGAAAAATAAAATAGTACATTAACAAATACATTTAAATGACCATATATGTGTTTATTATCATCAAACAAAAATCATATACTTGCATATTCAATACTAACACAATACAAATCAAAAAAATACACGAAACATTTGTATATAATAAACTAACCTTGATGAGCTTAGTGTCATCCAAGAGGTACTATTCACTCCTACCAATAATTTCAGCAGGGTAGACGATATACTCCAAAATGGCATCATGCACGGCTATCAATGTTTTTTTACATGAGCGAACAATGGTTGAACCCCTTTAGGTGGCCTCAAATTCCTTCTAGTAGCAAGGAATATCACATCATTTTCATGGAACTTCTTCTCTGGCACCTTCACAAGCCTAACAAGGATCTTCCTGAAAGCCTTCCTAAGCTTACATGGAATATGGACAACAATTGCTTTTTTACATCCTGTTGCATCAAATTGAATTGCATAGTTGGTTAAAAGATCCTTGAACTCTCAATTTCTTGCTTGTTGTCAGTGCTCTTCAAGTCAAACCCCTCGAACCTAAAAGAGTAGAGTGAAGAGGAGAAGAGAGTCGCCTTCGCTTTTAATTAGCATACTATCATATTTAAAAATTATCACTCTATCTTACAGCTTCATATATGCCAAATAATTATATAACATAGTAACAAAACTTATGCATGTTACATTGAAATTTATACTTTATACATTTCACTTTCTCTTATGGTTATAAATATTATTTTTGTAATTATAATGATGAAATTAGAGGTGTTAACCAGTGAATGTTCGTTTAATAATTATTTGTGTAGGATGAATGTAGAATATGCAAGAATTATTATTTGTCTAATATTCTGATGTTTATATTATCAAAGTGTATTGAAAATAATAGTTTAACACACATACATACACACACATAAAAATATATATATAGTAACAACCAGCTTTTCTTACACCTGAAGATGACACTTAATGCATCCTCGGTATTCATGTGTCGATCATGTAGTCAAACGAAAGACATATTGTTAGGGGTGAGAGAAAGAAGAAGGAAGACAGAAAGAAACTAAACAACATAGGATCTCACAATGCAATAGAACATTATATATTAATTAACATAAAATTTTACATAGTCATTTCCAACATGATACAGCAGAGTCATAATAATACACATTCTACCCTACTACATTTATAACTGCCTGTCCCAATTTAACTGATACAAGATACACAATACACATAAAAAAAAAACAAGATAATTAACTAGCTATTGATGAAGCCATCCATTCCAAGCTCCTCCAAAATGCATCAGTGGGAAACCTGAACTACTTGGCTGCTCATACAAATTTGAGCATCCAAGAGTTTTAGGGAAAGAAAATAAAACTCTATATCGGACATGGGTCTGGTGTGAGTAAAGCATAAGTTTAACTTTATAAAACCCTTTAAAAATGAAGGGTACCTCGTAAGACCGCGTCGCACATAAACATGGATGAGTTTTTACCTTACAATAATCAAAAAAATATCTATAGAAAATGCGACGATATTATAATAATGTCTAGGATTAACGTAAATATGGAATCATAGCCAAAGTTATTACATTAATAAATTATAGCATAATAGATATACAATCAAGTCCGAAGGCAAATATTGGAAAATGGATTCCAACTATGGCTAGGTAAGGGACTACCTTCCGATGGTATACCTCTAGAAACAGTACCTGAGGGCAACAGATGCATCTGCCTCTCTGCTACACAATGCCGGCTACCCTTTTAATATGACAGGCCGAGTTAACTCATCCCTTGACATCGAGACTGCAAACATTGTCCCTCGAAGCCTGCACGCAAAAAACTCTAAGGGGACGATGAATAGGATGACGCCTCCTAATGGTAGCTAATCACATAGCTCTGCAACAAACCCTGTTTTAGCCATTTTTCCAAGTTGTGAGGCTTGATTGTAACAACATATTTGGTTCGAGGTAGGTAATTAATATATATTTTTAAAGAATGTCGTCCTTTCAAGGTTTGAGGGTAACCTAACCTGATCGCCTTCGTTGTTAACTAATAAATAACTTAATTTCAACATCAAAAATTAATACTGAGTATAAGTAGTCAAATCCCCATATTAGTGTTTTTGGGTTGTCATAACGATGTTTTACGCAACATTCTTTTGATCCAATAAAGTTTGTTTTGGAAAATATGAAGCTTTCCTCAAAGATTTTTATGGATTTAAGTACAGAGAGGTATTTTCTAAGTATTGACATTGAAATGGTTTCTTTGAAAAGAAGTTTGAAATTTTTGTTGAATAAAAAATATTTTAAAGAGATTATATATAAAGGAACACCTTTATAAAAATATTCGAATAAAAGATGAAAAAAATTATGAAAGTTTTTCATAATTTTTTTGGTAAAGTTAATAAATATGTATGGGGTACATAGATCACTTCATTACACGATTTTGATCTAGGAATCGAATACGGAACTTTGAGATATTTACACTGATCCGAAAAAGATTTATTGCTCGATTCTTGACGACGAAAATTGATGAGGATTTGCGATTGGATACTTGCGTTTTCTGTCATAGTTGAGGGCTATGTAAGGGAAGTAAGGGTTTCTGATCAAGGAGCCTGATTAGAGTCCTAGAGTGTCGAGGGATAAATACTAGTTCGAAAATAAAGTTGTATATTTGAGTAGAAGATCAAATCCGATAATGCATACGAATGAACTGGGTATATTTGAATTTGAGATCAAATCAGATGATTCATACAGATAATCTGTAAGGATAACACGGGATTATATTTGAAATTTAAAATAATGTTTTTACCGAGTTTTCGATTAAATGTAATTTCGAGATGAAGTTCTTTTTAGGAGGGAAGTCTTTAACGACCCCCAAATTTATCAGTTTGATAAATTACATTTATTTTTAAATATTCTAATATAAGCTTTTTAAAACATAAGTTATGATGTTTTGAACAATAATAATGGTAATCTTATTTTGAATAAGTATTTACAAAAAATATAAACTTTGAAGGAATATCGATAAAATGGTCGAAAATCGTTTTATCAATAAAGAGCTCTATAATTATCAGAAGTCGCGCATGGAGCTGGATACATACACTTATTTTTTATTTAAACAAGGATATGAAATAAAATTATTTATTTTGTTTTTGGACAAAAGTATTTATGACATCATTAATGATGGCATCATATTGAACGGTTTACTATTTTCAGAGCAACTAGGTGGAAGACGCCGCGTACCAAGCTACTTCTGGGCATGCTTAAGCGGCTAAATAATGTTGTGTGGTCTGAGCGTAATGAGCAGGCTTTTAATTTCAAAAGGAAGTCCCATGCTGAATTATACAACATAATTCACAAGAAGATTATGCGGCACGTTTGAGAGCAAAATCGATACTTTTATCTACTGTTTAACCTAGCCATGCTTTTGTGGGTTTCTGCACATGGTAGATAGCCTTTTCTTTTTTAATGTTGCCTTCACATGAATCCATCCTTTCCCTATAATAAATTGGCTGGGCTCCCTTTAGCCCTTAAAACTTCCAAAAAAATAATGGCATCGTATCTAATAATCGATTTACGAATTTGATGATTTAAGAATTATTATAGTTATTCAAATAATTATTTTAAAATGATAATAATTAATTTTAATTAGTTATATAGTGATAATAAATCATTTAGAATAGTTTTATAAAGATATATATTTGATTTGAAATCATAGGGAAAATTAATATCGCTTTATCGATATAATAACACTTTTTGTAAACTATTGTTAATATTTATTTATATAGCTTTATAATTCAAATGTGATCATTTTAAGTCATTAATAATGATAAGAAATTATTTTTTAATTTTTATTACATTTATATGTAATTTAATTAATAAGTGAAAATGTGACCGGAAATCAGTTTTTCGATTTTCAACGGATTAAAAAACCGAAGTTGTTCAAAGTCGATGCAACGTTGCTGTTCTCTTATGCATATACATATAAATGCACATACAAATCACATTCACACATATACATACATATAACGTATATTTATATATGTACACACATTTACCATTTGCATTTATATTTACATAAAGTAAAAATTCAAAATATCATGATATTTGTACAAAGTCAAAAAAGCAACTTTACTTCACCCTTATGCACATCAACTCACAAAGTAGAGGCACAGAGGGAGGCTTAGCTATGCGCTAGTGATGGGAAGAGGAGGGTGTGGGCTAGGGCATTTTGGTCCATGAACAATAAGGTATTTTGTTCAAAACATTTCCTATAAATACTCATCCATTCTGTCATTATTTTAGCACAATCCTTCATCTTCTTCTTCCTCTTTCTCAAGCTATTTAATCGCTTCTCTACTTAATAAATTTATAAAAAAATTAGAAAAATGAAAATTAGTTTTTATAAGTATATATACATTAGCAATCCACTTCAAAATCAAGTGAAATCCACTACTTTCCTCTTTGCAAACTCACGGCCACCACCTCCATCTCCATTAGTCGAGAGATCCACCTCTTCCTTGCTTTAGCCGTTGCTTTCCATAGGTCTTAGGATCGATTCCATAAGCTTTGATTCGATCGTAGTGAAGCTAAAATCTGTTTTCATAAGCCCAATATCAAATAAAGTTAAGAAACTCGACATATATATATCTCTGTGTGTGTGTGTGTGTGTGTGATATGTTGGATGATATAATACATTTTGCTAGTCTTGTTTATGATGGTTTTTCATCATCTTTGAATATGATAATATAGATGTTTGGTTGTTGAAATGGTTCCCGTAAATACACGTCTAATTTCATAAAGGAAATCACTTTCTTAATAAATGGAATGGTGTATATGACATTGAGAAACCAGTTTAAAATGGTTTATAAATGTTAAAAAGTTTTTTGACAAAGTTTTGAAAAGAATATGTAAATTGAGTTAAAATAGGCGCGCCGCGTAACGGTAGTTCGCGATTTTGCACCGTAATTGTTTAAATCCATTCATAGAATTGAATCAGAGTCAGAATTCTTTAGAATAAGAATTTTTTGAACACTTATAATCATAGTTTTCGAACAAAAGAAAATGATCGAGATTTGACTTAGTAAATTTTGAAACATGAGCAAATCAAGTTTTCAAAATAATCATGCTTTGGCAGTTCGAAAACCAAAGCGATAAATTCTTTAAAATAGATATTTTTTATTCTTTAAAAATATGGATTAAATTCAATAAATATATTAAAAAGATTTAAAAGAGAATTGTGTTATAAAAATGAATTTTTAAATGATAGAAACATTGTTTTGATCAAGTAAGCCTTAAAAATACTATTAAATAACTTTTGAAATATAGATTTAAACTTAATTATTCTTTCTTAAAGCTTTTGTAAATGTTTTCAAATAAATGATTAAGTATTTTAAAGATTATTTGGAGGTTTTATAATTATTTTAAAAGAGTTTAAATAAATGGTTAAAAGAAAAGCTTTCATAAATAAATGGTTTGATCTTGGCTCTAAAGCCCGATAGGTAGACTGGATTTTTCTATTCATGAGATCTAAATGCGGGGTGCTTAAACTAAGGAGATGTTCAGGATCAACTAGTGCTCTGGCTCACCTGGCCTCTTTCCTAAGCGAGGAATAGATAAGGCCGAAATGTCAGAAATGAGGCAAGTATAAAAGATTCAAATTTACAAATTTAATACAATTTAGATTGTGTGGAAATAATCTTTTTATACTTGGTATTAAATTTTGAGGAGACAACACATACTATCCATGTGATTTAAAAGGTGATTCCACTGTTATTCGATGGATAGTAAAGGTTGAATACGGAAATTGATATTGAGTAGAATTAGTATAATTTCTATCGACCATTTTTACACGATAAGGTTTTGCAATGTGATTTATGAGAGATGAATTTAGTATTTCCAAAGTTAAAGAGAGGTCTAATGATTCCGTATATACTGGAAAAGAATATGATTTAAAGATGTATATCTCTAAAAGAGATATTCTATTTGATAAAAGATATTGATAAACGAAATGATAATCGCCCTCAAACTTAACAACTTTTATCAATTATTAGTTCAAAGGAACTGGGAAGTGATTTGAATGATTCCTATCCGAAAACCACAATGAATCAATGTATGTTAAAAATTGAAAACATGATAAAGGCAATGATTTTAAAGATGGAGATTTTCATACTAAAAGGCTACATGCCACTAGCCTCTCGATTTCTCATATCATATATGTGGCAGTTGTATCTTCATTTGATCTTCGATGCAAGGGCTACTCGGTAGTAATCCTAGTGGTGATTCCCAACAGGATGTAGTAGGAGAGTTCCTTCGGTTTGTCCTATTCCTGGACAACTTGTGCAGACGAATGTCTGACATTGCTTTGTCCTATTCCTGGACAACTTGTGCGGATGAATGTCTGACATTGCACTTGTAGAATACACTTACATTGATCTCTATAAACATACATAAGTTTGGTGGTGTAGGAGGTATTCTCTTTTATACTTAACACCCTTCTTTGAGATGTAAGAGCTCAAAGGTTGTACATTTGTGAAAATCAATAGTGTGTGATGGAAATGACATTGTGGCATTCTAAGTAGGATTTGATGATTCTATGCAAGGTAAAATGAGAACTTAAGCCTTGCACCTGGGACTGACAAAAACAAGGTAGATGTAGTAGGGCTATGTGGATCACACCCATTAGGATATGGTCATCACCTTTCAAGATTACCGTCTATATATCAAGTATGTTGTGTGTGATGTGAGAGCTCTTGGATAGGTAGGGAACGACCGGGTAAAATCATATTCGGTACTATCTACGATAAAAGTAGGCCGGTTTTGTATTGCTAGAGGACCATATTTAGGTGCCTCAGTGCATTTTTCTTGAGATATATTGTAAGAAGGTAGTCCTTTATCTGTCGTTATATGGAATTCATTCTCCAATACAAGCCTTTATAGTTTTAGTTGTAAACCTAATATGCTGTCGAATTTAACAAATGTAACAATTCCAACTATGATTAATATGTTATCAGAAGGATTTTCAAAGAATGTCATTAGAGATACTGATTTTTCATAGCAAAAGTTTTGGTTATTAAAGTTTAAAACCCATTATTTATTTATGTGCATCGTGGTCTTATGAGATACCCTTTTTTTCCAATACCCTTATTTTTAGGTTTCTCACTCAATCCTATGAATAATCCGAAGTTTATTTCCTTTTTCCTTAAATTCTGGATTTCCAGCCAGCCAAGTAGTTAGGTTTAACTGGGAGCATTGTGATGGAGCTTTAAGTTTGGAGCTGAAGATGTTCTTATAAGTAGTTTCCCATTTCCATTTCTACTGCAATAGTTTACTGATTGTATTCAACATTTATAAGGATAGAGATTTATAGCTGCCCGGGCTAATTTATAAGATAGACTTTGATAAATGTATTTAAAATTTCCACTGTAAAGATCATATATATTGAAATAATATATGTAATTCCATTTATGTAAGATTCTGTTCTATCTTTGTTTTCTTTTTGTCCTTTACCATCTATCCTTCCGGCACTTGGTTTTGCAGCACGTAAATACCGAGGATGTATTAATGTCGATTTCTAACGTTCGAAAGGGCGGGTACTCACATTTGTATCAGATCTTATATTGAACAAAAACCTGAGCCTAATAGGGCTATAGTCTCATAAAAAATAGGGTAAGCGATACCTTAGGATGAGCGACTGATTAGAGATAGGGTATGTGACACCTTAAACTGAGTTGAGCATATTATATATGAGCGTGTATTTGTAAATGTTGTATAAAAATGATTTTTGTTTTGGAAAATTGGTTAATGACGTAATTTTACCTAGGATTGTATTTTGAATATAAAGGAATATCTTTTAAAGATGTAGTTATTAGTGTAGTGTTTGGTTTTTAAGGGATGATAATATTTATTATCATTAATTGATTGGTTGTTTGATTTAAAAGTTTACATGCGAACACCTTGTGAATTTAGTTTAACAATTTGACATGTTGTGTTCGATGAATAATATTGGTTTAAGGTTAAAGTTATTCATTTAAGATAAATGATTTTATGAATGTATTTTATAAAAAAAAGTGATGTTATAAATTAGATCTATAAATGTGTTTTAGAATTTAAATCTTGGTATTTTGAGAAGAATCTTATTATTAACTAGTTCAAGTGGCTCGAAAGTAACTAAAAATGGGCAAGAGATATGTTCGGATGGTAAACGCTTCTCCTTAGTATTCTCCTCCTTATTAAGGGAATGTATGATATTATTGGTAGTACCCAGTTCCAAAGTATCATATTTGAGTTACTATATCTATATAATTTTTTAAAGTTAAAAAGGATAGTTTAAATCATTAATTGATACATTAATTAGTGGTTGCTAATTTTTTTTATCATGATATTTACATTGGTTAAGGAAGTAATAACATTCAGTTATTATCATTAGTTGATTTAACAAACACCTTATGAATTAATTTTCACGATTTGACTATAAGGTGTTTGATAATAATACTGGGATAAGGATAATAAATTTATGTAGAATAATAAATGGTCATGCTTTATAAAAGTGTGTTTTACAAAAATAAAATGATTCTGTAAAAGATGGATTTAGAAGATGAGTTTTATAAAAAGAGATTTTGATCCTGGTATTTTGGAAAAGCTTTGAAAATTTTAAAATGATTTGGTAGAGTTATAATTTTAGAAGTGTAACGATCTCGATTTTCAAACCGGTAATTTATATAAATTCTTGGAATAAATTGTGAATTAATTTGAATTTTTCCAAAATTTAATAAAGATATGTGTTTGTTATTTATATATATGTATATAAATATAGATTATAAATTGAAACTTTGATTTGGAAATTCAATAATAAATATCTAAGAGAATAAATTGGGTTTAAAACATCATATTTTGAAATTAATAGAAAATTTGTTTTCTAATTATAATAAATATATATATGTGTGTGTATATGTATTTGAAAGTTATGATTTATATTTAATATAATAAATTTTCAATAGGGTACTTAAAGGTTAGATTCTGATATGTATATTAATATATATATATATATATATTTAGTGTATAATTGAGTTTAAATCATTTTCTTTAAGATTATATATATATTTATAAAAAGGAAATGCATTTAGATAAAATTGAAAATATAAATAGTTGTAAATATGATACTTTTTCAAAAGTTATTCAATGTTAATTGCATATTTTCAAAAACAATTGAATGAAATTTATTTATTTAAAAATACGATAACTTAGATTTAAAATTTAAAATAAGATATTCTTCTCTTTAACATAATACATATGTGAACATATTACATAAAACTTAAAATTTATATAACCATGTAAAAACATAAGATAAAAGGGTTTAAAAAAATGTATAAATAAAATAAAATATGGGGTTAAACACAAAATGTTTCCTTGTTAACATTTGTAAGCCATGTAAATTTAAAAATTAATAAGTGTAACTTAAATGGATTAACAAATAAACAAGTGTCATACTTGGTTTTACTTTTCCTTTTATTTTTGAAATTTGTAAGTAAAAATAAAATAAGCTATATACATACATCCATTCCATTTCCATTCTCTTTTGTTCATGCATTCAAACAAAGAAAAACTCAAACCAGATAAAAGAAATCAAATTTAAATCATAGATCTGATCATCTCAGATCAAATAATCAAGAAAGGTTTCAAAGCAAAACAAAAATAAATCAATAGCCTGTTTCATCTTCAATCTGATTCAAGATCAAACAATCAAACCTGAGAAAAATTCAAAATCATCTCAAACAAATCAAGAGCAAAGTCTCAGATCAAAATCAATATCAGGGTTTAAGATCAACAAATTAAAATCAAAATGCAGAATCCAAGCAAGATAATTCAATAGATAAAAGATCAAAACAAAAGAGATCAAAATCGGGCTCTAGGTTTCCAAAACATGGCCTCGGTTCCAAGGACAGGTGAGCGAACTTTTCAACCCTTTATTTATTTCTTTGTTGATGCTTGTGAGTAAACTCCATTTTAAACCCAATCTTTTATCTTGATCTATGCTCTGTGATGATGAATGAGTTTGATGATGTTGTAAAATATGTTGTATGGATATAAATATGTTTATATTTACATATATAAATGTGATCGGTGTAGAGACATGAACTCTGTTATACCAACAAAATTAAGAACAATATATTGGAAAATCCATATCTTCCAATTTATAAAAATTCGAGCTATGATTACTGAAGGAAAAATGATTGAAACAATATAATACCATTGTTAAAAATTATTTCATGCTTTTATATTGTGTATTCATTTAAAAAATGAGGAATAACAGTAGGAACCAAATATAAGTTGAAAATCAATGCTCAAGTTTTCGAGTTTGGATTCCATAATCTGATTTATGGTAGGAAGTGCTCAATTTAGGTAATAATTTCATGATTTTTAAACTTGGGATCATCGTGAAATCTGGAGTTGATCAGATATTGGGTTTTTGTTAGTTGCCGTTGAACGGCGAAGTTATTGTCGACATAATCAAGTTGGGAGGAGGATCGTGTATTATAGTCCATGGGAAAAATGGAGTTTTGTTTTTCTAATCATCATCGATGATGATATGACGGGAAATAGGGTTTTTGACCTAGTTTTGTTCAATGTTGAAGATGCGATGATTTCATCATCGACATTGCATCGGGATACATCGCACCGGGGGAGGGAAGGTTCGTAGGCCAGTGTAGATGCTCTGGTCAAAATAGTATGGTCAACGGTGGCTAGGATTTCGAGGACGAGGAGTTTGTAGACGACTTGGTTCCAGTTTCGAGTCAAAAATCTCAATCTCGATCTACGTTGAGTTTGGGGGATCTTTTGTTCTTAGGAGGCTCAGGTGGGTTGCCGACAACGTGGCGATGTGGTCGTGGTTGATCGGCGTAGTTCCGATTGCCTATGCACGTGAATGCATATCACGGTGTACATGTTTTGTTGATGGGTTGGGGAAGAAAGTTTGGCTCAGGTTCGAGCACGTGAAATCGAAGATTTGACTCGAAGGCGAGAGTGAGAGAGGGAAACCGAAGTTGGTCTCGGGAGAATTCAGAAATGGCTCGAGTTTTGTTTTGAGAAAATTTGGCTTTGGCTCGAGTGTTTCAGCCTTGGGCTCGGGTTCATTATTTCAGGTTTTAAAATACAACATTAAAGTTATAGAGTAAATTTTTATTTAAGCAAAGTTTTAAAGTTTATTTAAAATAAGTAAGTTTCCAAAGGAAAACAAACCAAGTTTCAAATTAAAATTTAAACATGTTTTAAAACAAGGTTTTTAAGAAATATAAACTAAGTTTCCAAAAGTAAAGCATTAAGCATTAAGCAAGCTTTCAGGGATTTAAATTTTAAAGTTAAATTGTTTTAAACTTGTTTGGTCTATATAATTTTGTATTAAGTCAATTATCTTATTAAATATTTGATTGTTTTCAAATATAATTAAACAAAAGATTAATTACTTAATGTGTTAAAAGATGGTTAATTAAATGGATAATTTATCAAGGTGATTAATTAAGTAAGGTGATTTATTTAATTATATAATTAATTAAAGGTTGATTATCTAATCTAATTAATCAAAGAACAATTAAGTATTGAAAGTAATAAAGATTAATTACTTAGTGAAATTAATTACTTAATGTAATTAATAAAAGATTCTTACTTAATGTAATTAAGGTATAATTAATTTATGTGATAAATTAAGAGTTAATTAATTAATTAAGATTAATTAAAGGTAATTAATTACTTGAAGATAGTTACAGAATTAAAAGTAATTAATTAATTAATGATTAGTGATTGATTAATCAAGTGATTAAAGGATAATTACTCAATGTAATTACTTTGTGATTTATTAATTTGTGATTAGGGATAATCACTAATTGTAATTAATTAAGGATAATTGGTTAAATGGTAATTAATTAAGGTTAACTAATTAATCAAGGATAATTAATTAAAGAATAATTAAATAATTAAAGGTTAATTATTTAATGATTAAAGGTGGATTGATTTATTAATTAAGGTTAATTAATTTATCATTAAAGGTTAATTAATAAATGATTAAAGGTTAAATTAATGATTAAAGGTTAAATTAATGATTAAGGTTTGTAATTAATTAAATTAATTAACCAGGATTAGTAATTTATTTCATAAGTAATTAATCTGATTAATCAAATGATTAATTATTTGATTAATCAATCTTACTTATAGATGTTTGGATTCTATTGAATGTTTGAGTTGTTTGATATCCCTGATGTGTGATGCTTTGTGATATGAATTATTTTGATTTGAGTTGCGATGAATGTAATTTATTTATCTGTGATGAATTTATATTATTTATCTGTGAATCTACGAATAAAGATAAACGTTATAGGATTATACCGCTTATCGATATTGCTGTGATTGAATCTGCAATGGTTGATGATGTTGCACTATTGTGTAAAACCCTTAGACTACAACATACACACAAAAATATGGATTTCATGGAAAATTGGTTAAGTCACAGTTTTGAAGTTGAATTTTGAATCCAAAATGGTTTGGAAATGTGATTGGGTTAAATATGAAAACTTTTGAAAAGAAAGTTTCGGAAATTACTTTAAATATCATATAACTTGTTAAAGTTTTGAAATTTAAATGGTTTGACTTGAATTTGAATTCAAGATTTGAAATTAAGTTCTATGAATATATGTTTGAAAATTATGGTTCAAAAAGGTTATACAAGTTATATAATGTATTTATATTGGTTTTAAACCATTTTAAATTTGAATTTAACCCAAGTTTATACTTGAAGGGCTTTAACTTATGCAAATGTAATTGGATTTTTTCGAAATGAAAACTCTTTTTTTTCAAATGATAATGGCTTTCATATAAAGAAGGAATTTCCAGTTTTGTTGAAAGGATTTCAAGTTGAAATTGAAAATAGTTTTAAAAGATATGAATGAATCTTTGTGAAAGATTGTTGAACTTTGTTTTAAAATTGAAGAGGATCTTAAAGGTGTATCTTTTGTATAAAAGATTTGAAATTGAAATAGTTTTGAAAGCTATGAATGAATTATTGTGAAAGATTGGTGAAACTTTGTTTCAATTTGAAAGTGATTTTAAAATAGGTAAGTCTTTTGTTTAAAATATTTGAAATGGTAATTTGTTTAAACCATTTGAAAGAAAGGTTTTGGGCTTTAAGTTGTGACTTAACTAAGATCCCACTATATCCATATGCTTTTTAAATTAAGTGCTCATTATTCGGTTTAGCCAGGAAGACTTTGTATCATAAAACCCATTTCGAATAATGATACGACGAAATGGATAGCATTTGAAGAATGGTGGAGAAGACCTGTTATTTTAGAAAGCGAAAGGATTACCAGTCGAATGTCTCTGCACCGACTGGCCCCCAGTATAGAGATTTGATCACCCTTTGTGATGGGTAGTCCAGACATGATTAGGGATTATCCAAATTGCAAGGGATTCTTTTAAAGTGCCTTTGGTTCTGTTCGAACCCAGAACAGACTTGTATGGCTGCATATCTGACGTTACACTTTGAGATGTAAAGCTGGTTTCTATCAAATACATTTCTGTTTGGTAGCGGAGAATTTATTCTCTTAGCTTAATACCCTTCTCTGAGACGTACGAGCTCAGAGGTTATATTGTTGATGGTTACTAGTGATACATTCCCAATTTGGTAATGTGGCATACGAAGTGCTGCTGATCATGTGTTGATCGATGTAAAGTGTAGCTTTGTGGACGTGACCTCATCGAACCTCACAAACCAGAATGGTCGAAACAGGAAAGAAGCGGCAAGGTTATTTGAGGGTAGCGCCCCTTGAGGGTATGTCCATTTCCTTCTGGAATGAGGTGGTATCATGGTATAAAGCCCAGATTTTAACCTATGTGGTTACTGCAAATTTATTACTGTGTGGTTGTTGGTGTTGAGAGCTCTCAGATAAAGGTCGATAAAGACCGGGGGATGGCATACTCGTGTAGTAGTTACCTAGTTACAGAGGTAACTCAGGCTTGTTTTGGTAGAGATCCAGTTAAGTTCTCGAGGCGTCCCTCTAGGGGCGTACCCATGTGGCCTAACATGTTCCTTTGCCTGACCATTTGTTGGAAATCCAATCACCAATACACGCTTGTACGGTTTTAGTTGTATAACCTACCATTCTTAAATGGTAGCTATAGAAGGCATAATATAATGGTACATATGCTGGTTAAGATTAATATTATACTTTCGAAAGGTTTTTTTTGCTCTATGCACTAATAATAATATTGAAAAGAATTTTGTGTATCAAGCATGTTTGACTATCTTAAGGAGAAATCTCCTTCAATTGTGTGCTTGCATTGTGTGTGTGCGGGGAGGCTTTATGGTAGTTTCATTTTCTAAAAAGCATTGCGGATTTCTTTTAAATTTTTTGTTTTGCTTTTGATAAAGATAAACTATTTTCGTTTTCTCACACCAGTCCCATGACTGACCTAGAGTTTATTGTTCCCTTCCAAAACTCTGGGTGCCCATAATTTTCCACACGGGCAGTCTAGAGTTGGGTTTTTCAGATAATCAAATAGTAGGTGTAGATTCGATGGCGTCCAGCCTTTGGATTGGGCGATAGCATTTGTTTCACTTCAACAGTTACCTAAATTGCTACATACAATGTGATGGTGGTTCGAGCTTATGACATCTTAGAGATTTTGGAGCATTGAATTGGAATGCAGTTTTGGATTCTATCTTCTTTCTATTCTTTGGAAGATCAAGTTGGTGATATTGCTCCATTGCTGGTGTTTTCTTTCCGCTATTGTCTTGTATCTCTGATAGTATTGATATCTCATTTGTATCATTATTGTATTGATATTGTGTATCAATAAATTATTCTTTTTCTTCTGCTATGTTGTTGTACTGATTGTGTTATAAGTTTCGACGGGCCAGATTCGACGTTTGAATCTACGGCATTCGAATACGGGAGAAGTATGGATGTCGATTTTCGAACGCAAAAAAATCCGGGCCGTCACATTTGGTATCAGAGCTGAAGGTTGTACTTTGGCTCAGGAGTATAACACATTAGGTGACTCATTAGAGATAGGGTGAAGTATGCCCTAGAATGAGTATATCCCTAAGATATCCGTCTGTATGCCTCAGTAAATTCTCTTACTATCCACTGATAGTAAGTATGAGTGCAAGAAGAGGACGAGATAGGGGACAAGGGAGTACCACTACAAATGGTCAATACCCTGTAACAACAAGGAACAACTTTCTCTATCAATTCCTTTTGTTCATCATTTGATTTCAATTCTTTGGATGGCTTCATGGCAACTATAAGTAGAAGCTTTGGCGTGGTGTTGGCCCTACGAATCGTTGTAGATAAATTCCTCTTTCGTATTCTCTTCATCAATTTTTATCAGCTTTTCATTTTAACTTTAATGAATTTGAAATTTTATTTGAAATAAATTGGTTAATGAAATATGTAACTAAATTAAATTGTATCCATTTAATTGTTCTTTGGGGTTTGCATAAATTCTACGAATGGTTAGTTATCCTTCAAACTAATCAATGCCCTTGCATATTTCGTAGACCGGATGGCGCGGGTACTTCGTGAAATATCGAATGATTTATTTCTCATAATTATTGTTGACATTATGAATTGGTAAGCCAAATGCAGAATACATATTCAGCTTGATCTGGTAAAACATTCTCCATTTATTCTTGGTGGGTCTCCCTGTAGCAAATTTCGGGGATGGAATTTTCTTAAGGGGGTATCTGTAACGATCCCGGTTTTGAGTTAAATTCAAATTGGTAATTTATATAAATTCTTGGATTAAATTGTGAATTAATTTGAATTTTTCCAAAAATTTGATAAAGATACATTTGTTATTTATATCATGTATATAAATATAGATTATAAATTGAAACTTTGATTTAGAAATTCAATAATAAATTTCTTAGAGAATAAATTGGGTTTAAAACTTTATATTTTGAAATTAATAGAATTTTTTTTTTCTAATTATAATAAATATGAATATATATATATATATTTGAAAGTTATGATTTAAATATAATATTATAAATTTTCAAAAGGGTACTTAAAGGTTAGATTCTAATATGAATATTGATATATATATTTATTAGTGTATAATTTAGATTAAATCATTTTCTTTAAGGTTATATAAACATTAATAAAAATGAAATGCATTCAGATAAACTTGAAAATATAAATAGTTGTAAATATGATACTTTTTCAAAAGTTATTCAAAGTTAATTATATATTTTCAAAAACAACTGAATAAAAATTTATTTATTAAAAAATATGATAACTTAGGTTTAAAATTTAAAATAAGATATTCTTCTCTTTAACATAATACATATGTGAACATATTACATAAAACTTAAAATTTATATGATCATGTAAAAAAAAAAGAAAAAAGGGTTTAAAACAAATTGTACAAATTAAATAAAATATGGGGTTAAACACAAAATGTTTCCATGTTAACATTTGTAAGCCATGTAAATTTAAAAATTAACTAGTGTAACATAAATGGTTTAACAAATAAACAAGTGTCATACTTGGTTTTACTTTTTATTTTTGAAATTTATAAGTAAAAAGAAAATAAGCTATATACATACATCCATTCCGTTTCCATTCTCTTTTGTTCATGCATTCAAACAAAGAAAAACTCAAACCAGATAAAAGAAATCAAATTTAAAACATAGGTCTGATCATCTCAGATCAAATAATCAAGCAAGGTTTCAAAGCAAAACAAACTTAAATCAATAGCCTGTTTCATCTTCAATCTGATTCAAGATCAAACAATCAAACCTGAGAAGAATTCAAAATCATTTCAAACAAGTCAAGAGCAAATTCACCGATCAAAATCAACATCAGGGTTTTAGATCAACAAATTAAAATCAAAATGCAGAATCAAAGCAAGATAATTTAACAGATAAAAGATCAAAACAAATGACAGATCAAAATCTGGCTCCAGGTTTTCAAAACATGGTCTCGGTTCCAAGGACAGGTGAGTAAACTTTTCAACACTTGATTTATTTCTATGTTGATGCTTGTGAGTAAACTCCATTTTAAACCCAGTCTTTTATCGTGATCTGTGCTCTGTGATGATGAATGAGACTGATGATGTTGTAAAATATGTTGTATGGATATAAATGTGTTTGTATATACATATATAAATGTGATCGGTGTATAGACATTAACTCTGTTACATAACAAAATTAATAACAGTATATTGGAAAATCCATATATTCCAATTTATACAAATTCAAGCTATGATTACTGAAGTAAAAATGATTAAAACAATATAATATCATTGTTAAAAATAATTTCATGCTTTTATATTGTGTATTCATTTCAAAAATGAGGAATAATAGTAGAAACCTAATATAAGTTGAAAATCAATGCTCAAGTTTTCGAGTTTGGATTACATAATCTAATTTGTGGTAGGAAATGAATAATTTAGGTAATAATTTTATGATTTTTAAACTTGGGACCGTAGTGAAATCTAGATTTGATCAGATATTGGGTTTTTGTTAATCGTCGTTGAACGACGAATTTATTGTTGACGTAATCAAGTCTGGAGGAGGATCGTGTATTGTAGTTCACGAGAAAAATGGAGTTATGTTTTTTGATCATCGTCGATGATGATATGACGGTTAATAGGGTCTCGACCCAGTTTTGTTCAGCGTTGAAGATGCGACGATTTCATCATCGACATTGCATCAGGATGCATCGCACCGGGGGAGGGGGGAAAGGTTCATGGGCTAGTGGAGAAGCTCTGGTCAAAATAGTGTGGTCAATGGTGGCCGGGTTTGTTAGGATGAGGAGTTTTGTTGTCGACGACTTGGTTCCAGTTTCGAGTCAAAAATCTCGATGTCGATCTACGTCGAGTTTGAGGGATCTGGGTGCTTAGGAGGCTCAGGTGGGTTGCCGACAGCATGGCGATGTGGTCATAGTTGATTGGAGTAGCTCCGATCGCCTGTGCATGTGAATGCGTATCACGGTGTATATGTTTTTATAATGGGTTGGGAAAGAATGTTTGGCTCGGGTTCGAGCACTTGAAATCGAAGATTTGACTTAAAGGCGAGAGTGAGAGGGGGAAACAGAAGTTGATCTTTGGAGAATTCAGAAATGGCTCGAGTTTTGTTTCGAGAAAATTTGGCTTTGGCTCGAGTTTTCTAGGCTTGGGCTCGGGTTCATTATTTCAGGTTTTAAAATACAACAGTTTTTAAAGTTACAGAGTAAATTTTTATTTAAGCAAAGTTTTAAAGTTTATTTAAAATAAATAAGTTTCCAAAGGAAAATAAACCAAGCTTCGAATCAAAATTTTAAACAAATTTTAAAACAAAGTTTTTAAGGAATATGAACTAAGTTTTCGAAAGTAAAGTATTAAGCAAGCTTTTAGGGATTTAAATTTTAAAGTGAAATTGTTTTAAACTTGTTTGGTTTATATAATTTTGTATTAAGTCAATTATCTTATTAAATCTTTGATTGTTTTCAAATATAATTAAATGAAAGATTAATTACTTAATGTACTAAAGGATGTTTAATTAAATGGATAATTTATCAAGGTGATTAATTAAGTAAGGTGATTTATTTAGTTATATAACTAATAAATGGTTGATAATCTAATTTAATTAATTAAATAAAAAATTAAGTAATGAAAGTAATAAAGGTTAATTACTTAGTGAAATTAATTACTTAACGTAATTAATAAAAGATTCTTACTTAATGTAATTAAGGTATAATTAATTTATGTGATAAATTAAGGGTTAATTAATTAAATTTAATTAATAAAATAATTAAGGGTAATTAATTACTTAAAGATAATTACTGAACTAAAAGTAATTAATTAATGATTGATTAATCAAGTGATTAAAGGGTAATTACTTAATGTAATTACTTTATGATTTATTAATTTGTGATTAAGGATAATCACTTAATGTAATTAATTAAGGATAATTAATTAAATGGTAATTAATTTAGGGTTAACTAATTAATTAATTAAGGATAAATAATTAAAGAATAATTAAATAATTAAAGGTTAATTATTTAATGATTAGAGGTGGATTGATTTATTAATTAAGGTTAATTAATTTATCATTAAAGGTTATTTAATAAATCATTAAGGTTTGTAACTAATTGGTATTAACTAACCAGGATTAGTAATTTATTTCATAAGTAATTAATCTGATTAATCAGATGATTAATTAATCTTACTTATGGATGTTTGAATTCTATTGAATGTTTGAGTTGTTTGATATCCCTGATGTGTGATGCTTTGTGATATGAATTATTTTGATTTGAGTTGTGATGAATGTAATTTATTTATATGTGATGAATTTATATTATTTATCTGTGAATCTATGAATGAAGATAAGCGTTATAGGATTATACCGCTTATCGATATTGCTGTGCTTGAATCTGTAATGGTTGATGATGTTGCACTATTGTGTAAAACCCTTAGACTACACTATGCACACACAAATATGGATTTCACAGGAAAATGGTTAAGACATGTATATTTGAATTTAATGGTTTTAAATTTGAATTTTGAATCCGAAATTGTTTGGAAATGTGATTGGGTTAAATATGAAAACTTTTGAAAAGAAAGTTTTGGAAATTACTTTAAATATCATATAACTTGTTAAAGTTTTGAAATTAAATGGTTTGATTTGAATTTGAATTCAAGATTTGAAATTAAGTTCTATGAATATATGTTTGAAAATTATGGTTTAAAAAAGTTGTACAAGTTATATAATGTATTTATATTGGTTTTAAACCATTTTAAATTTGAATTTAACCGAAGTTTATACTTGAAGGGCTTTAACTTGTGCAAATGTAATCAGATTTTTTCGAAACGAAAACTCTTTGTTTTCAAATGATAATAGCTTTCATATAAAGAAGAAATTTCCAGTTTTGTTGAAAGGATTTCAAGTTGAAATTGAAAATAGTTTTGAAAGCTATGAATGAATCTTTGTGAAAGATTGTTAAACTTTGTTTTGAAATTGAAGAGGATCTAAAAGGTGTATCTTTTGTATAAAAGATTGGAAATTGAAATAGTTTTGAAAGCTATGAATGAATCTTTCTGAAAGATTGGTGAAACTTTGTTTCAATTTGAAAGTGATTTTAAAAATGGTAAATATTTGTTTAAAATAATTGAAATGGTAATTTGTTTAAACCATTTGAAAGAAAGGTTTTGGGCATTAAGTTTTGACTTAACTAAGATCCCATATATCCATATGCTTTTTAAATTTAGCGCTCATTATTTGGTTTAGCTGGGGAAGACTTTGTGTCATAAAACCTATTTCAAATAATGATATGACGAAATGGATAGAATTTGAAGATCGTTGGTGAAGACCGGGTATTTTCGAAAGCGAAAGGATTGCCTGTCGAATGTCTCTACATCGACTGTCCCTGGTATAGAGATTTGATCACCCTTTGTGATGGAAAATCCGGATGTGATTAGGGATTATCCGGATTGTAAGGGGTTCTTTTGAAGTGCCTTCGGCTTTGTTCGAACCTGGAACAGACTTGTATGTATGTATGTCTGACGTTACACTTTGAGATGTAAAGCTGATTTCTATCAAATACATTTCAGTTTGGTGGCGGAGAATTTACTCTCTTAGTTTAACACCCTTCTCTGAGACGTACGAGCTCAGAGGTTATGTAGTTGATGGTTACTAGTGATACATTCTCAATTTGGTAATGTGGCATACGTAATACTGCTGATCATGTGTTGATCGAAGCATGGCTTTGTGTAAAGCGTAGCTTTGTGGACGTGACCTCCTCGGACCTCACAAACCGGAATGGTCGAAATAGGAAAGATGCGGCAAGGTTATTTGGGAGTAGCGCCCCTGAGGGTATGTCCATTTCCTTCTGGAAAGAGGTGGTATCATGGTATGGAACCTAGATATTTAACCTATGTGGTTACTGCAAATTTATTACTTTATGGTTGTTGGTGTTGAGTGCTCTTGAATAAATGTCAGTAACGACCAAGGGATGACATACTCGGGTAGTAGTTACCTAATTATGGAGGTAACCCGACCTTGTGTTGGCAAAGATCCGGTTAGGTTCTTGGGGCATTCCTCTAGAGGCGTACCCATGTAGCCCAGGATGTTCCTTTGCTTGACCATTTGTTGAAAATCCAATCACCAATACACGCCTTGTATGGTTTTAGTTGTATAACCTGCCATTCTTAAATGGTAGCTATAGCAGGCATAATATAATGATACCTATGCTGGCTAAAATTAATATTATACTTTCGAAAGGTTTTTTGCACTATGCACTAATAATAATATCAAAAAGAATTTTGTGTATCAAGCATGTTTGACTATCATAAGGAGAAGTCTCCTCCAATTATGCGCTTGCATTGTGTGTGTGCGGGGAGGCCTTATGGTAGTTTCATTTTCCAAAAAGCGTTGCGGATTTCTTTTAAATTCTTTTGTTTTGCTTTTGATAAATATAAACTGTTTTAGTTTTCTCACACAGGTTCCATGACTGACCTGGAGTTTATTGTTCCCTTCCTAAACTCTGGGTTCCCACAATTTTCCACACGGATAGTCTAGAGTTGGGTTTTTCAGATAATCAAATAGTACGTGTAGATTCGATAGCATCCAGCCTTTGGATTGGGTGATAACATTTGTTTTACTTCAACAGTTGCCTAATTTGCTACATACAACATGATGGTGGTTCGCGCTTATGACATCTTGGAGATCTTTGTAGCATTGAATTGGAATGCAGTTTTGGATTCTATCTTCTTTTTATTCTTTGGAAGATCAAGTTAGTGATATTATTCCGTTGCTGGTGTGTTCTTTCCGTTGTTGTCTTGTATCTCTGATAGTATTGATATCTCATTTGTATCATTATTGTATCGATATTGTGTATCAATAAATTATTCCTTTTCTTCCGCTGTGTTGTTGTACTGAATGTGTTATAAGCTCTGGCGAACCAGATTCGATGTTTGAATCTGCAGCATTCGAATACGGGTGAAGTATTCAGTGTCGATTTTCGAAGGTCGAGTCAGGGTCGTCACAATAAGAAGAGTTTATAAAATATAAATTTTATATTTACAAAAGAGTACAAAGTTAAAATATCTTTTAGGAGAAATGATCTGAAAGTGATATTTATAATAAGATTTAAACTATATTTTAAAGAAAAAAGATTTCAAAAGGGCTTAAGTGGAGGAAGACATGGATTACGACATTATTGTGTAAATAAATGTTTTCGGGAAAGTGAGAAAGACATAAACTATAGCACTATTGTTATAGTAAGATGATTTTTCAAAGGAGATATTCTATGTAGTATAAGAGATATATATATATATATCTTATATTCGTCCATTCAAGGTCTAAGAGGCAAACGAACCTGATCACCTTCATTGTTAACTAATAAATAATTTTATTTTGAAATCTAAAATTAATACTAAATATAAGTAGTCAAATCTCTGTACCAGTGTTTTTGGATTGTAGTAACGATGTTTTACGCAACATTCATTTTGATCCAATAAAGTGTGTTTTGGAAAATATGAAGCTTTCCTTAAAGAATTTTACGGATTGAAGTATATAGAGGTATTTTCTAAGTATTGAAATTGAAATGATTTCTTTGAAAATAAGTTAGAATTTTTGGTGAATAAAATATATTTTAAAGTGATCATATATAAAGAAACATCTTTATAAAAATATTCGAATAAAAGATAAAAAAGTTTGAAAGTTTTTCATAATTTTTTTGGGAAAGTTAATAAACATGTATTAAGTACATAGATCGCTTCGTTTCACGATTTTGACCGAAGATTCAAGTACAAAACTTTGAGGTATTTACACTGGTCTGAAAAAAGATTTATCACTCAATTCTTAATGACAAAAAATGATGAGGATTTATGATTGGGTACTTGCATTTTCTATCATAGTTGAGGGCTATCTAAGGGAAGCAAGGGTTTCTGATCAAGGAGCCTGATCAAAGTCCTAGATGGTCGAGGGATCAGTACTAGTTCGGAAATAAAATTTCATATTTGAGTAGAAGATCAAATTCGATATTTCATACGGGTGATCTGGGTATATTTGAATTTAATAGCGAATCAAATGATGCATACAGATAATCCATGAGCATAACTCAGGCTTATATTTGAAATATAAATTAATGTTTTATCTGGTTTCTGGCTAAGTATAATTTCGAGGATGAAGTTCTTTTAAGGTGGGAAGTCTTTAACGCCTGCAAATTTATCAATTTGGTAAATTATATTTATTTTTAAATATTCAAATATAAGCTTTTTAAAACATAAGTTATGATGTTTTAAACAATAATGATGGTAATCTTGTTTTGAATAGGTATTTACAAAAATATAAACTTTGAAGGAATATCGGTAAAATGGTCGAAAATCATTTTGTAGTAAAAGGCTTTGTAATTATCAGAAGTCGCATACGGAGCTGGATACATACACTTATTTTTCTATTTAACCAAGAATGTGAAATAAAATTATTTATTTTCTTTTTGGAAATAAAAAGGATTTTTGAATCCATTAATAATGGCATCATATTCAATAACTGATTTATGAATTTAACGATTTAATAATTATTATAATTATTCAATAATTGGTTTAAAATAATTATAATTCATTTTATTCAGTTATATAATGATAAGAAATCATTTATAATAGCATTATAAAGATATATTTGATTTGAAATCATCAGAAAATTGATATCGCTTTATCGATATAATAGTACTTTTTGTAAAAAATTGTTTAATATTGATTTATATGGCTTTACAATTCAAATTTGATTATTTTAATTCATTAATAATTATTAGAAATTAGTTTTCAAATTTATTTTACATTTATGTGTATTATAATTAATAAGTGAAAATATGACCGAGAATCGGTTTTTTGATTTTTAACGGTTTAACGACCATAAGTTGTTCAAAGTCGGTGCAACGTTGCTGTTCTCTTGTGCGCATACATATACATGCACATATAGGTCACATGCATATATATAAATATATATAACATATATTTATGTATATACATTTACCATTTACATTTATATTTACATAAAGTAAGAATCAAAATATCATGATATTTTTTGTAAAGTCAAAAAAGCAAACTTCACTTCACTTTTACACACCAACTCACACACATGGAGGCACAAAGGTGGAGGGTTAGCCGTTCACTAGTTATGGGAAGGGTGGGCAAGGGCATTTTGCCCCATGCACAATAAGGTATTTTGTTCCAAAATTTTCTTATAATTACCTATCTATTTAATCATAATTTTAACACCATTCTTCATCTTCTTCTTCCTCTTTCTCAACCTATTTTAATGGCTTGTCTACCTAGGAAATTTAAGAAGAAAAATTAGCAAAATGAAAATAAATTTATATAAGTACATATAATTAGCAATCCACTTCAAAATCAAGTGAAATCCACTCCTTTCCTCCTTGCAAACTCACGGCCTCCACCACCATCACCATTGGCTGAGAGCTTTACCTCTTCCTTGCTTAGGTCATAGCTTTCCAAAGGTCTCGGGCTTGATTCCATAAGCTCTGATTCGATCATAGCGAAGCTATAGTCCATTTGTGATGACCCGAAATTTTGGGCAATATCTATTTAATAATCTGCATAAACAATTAATTTGATTTGATAATTGTCTTTTACAATTGTAATTTAAACTGGAAAATTTATTCTTTTATAAGCAAATAAATATTTAATTGGTGAATTTTATCTTTTTAGAACTAATAAAATGTTTTCTATTTTTAATGTATATATATATATGTGTGTATGTGTGTGTGTATATATATATATATATATATATTTGTATATATTGTAAATAGATGAGCTTTGGTTTGAATTTAACAAATTAAATTATGTTTTCAAATTCTAATATATTTTTAGTAATTTAGAAATTTGATTTAATTTAATATAAAACTTTTCAAAGGTTATTTAAATAAATAATTATATAGTTTTAAAATACTTAAGATAAATGTTAATTGTTTAAATATTTTTAAGCTTAAGTTTAAATTTAAATAAGATTAACATAAAAGCTTTGTTTTATTTTCTTTTCTAAATATTGCTTGAAATTATATATAAGATTTTAAAATACAATTAACATATTATATATTAATTCATTTAATAATGTAAGTAATTTATAAACAATGGGTAATCTCTTTTATAAATTATTTAAAATTGTCAAATTTGTTATTTTCAAACTTATTAATAATGTGATTAAATATAAATAGATTTTAATGAAAATAGAATTTGTTATTTTCAAATTTAGTATGTTGTTATAAATGTATATATACAATTGACTTTGATTTGGATTTTCAAATTTAATTTGAATTTGAATTTGGATTTAATTTTGAATTTCAAAAAGGTAGATATTTTAAAATATTTGGATTTAAATTATATGTACAAGTGTTTATTTATATATATAATTGATTTCATTTATATTTTCTTTAAGAAATATATATATATATATATATATATAAGAAATAATAAATTAAGTAAAAAGTTTTAATTTACACTTAATAAATATAACATAAGACAAGTGTAAATTTATTAGACTTTGTTTTAAAAATTGTTAATCATTAACATGAAAGAAATGCGGATTGCGGATCTTAAGGCTAGGATTAACACTAGAGGGGGGGGGGTGAATAGTGTTTATAAAGAATTACTAATTCGTTTTGTATTTATGTTAATTTAGACACAGATGTATGCAATCTACAGATATAGGGATAATCACAGAAATAAATATAGATGCAGAAATAACATAAAAGCAATAAAGGAAAGAACACACCGGATTTTATACTGGTTCGAAGTTACCCTACATCTAGTCCCGCAACACAAGTATGGATTTCCTTTCAAAACCCATTGTACAATTACACCTCGATTTCAAGGCTACGAGGTACACCCTCCAGAATTTCAATCCTCTGGGTGGAGATACTTGATTTCCGGGCCACAAGTTTACCCAGTTGATTTACCAAGTCTACAACCACACCTTTTCTCGCTTGATTGATTTTTAATGCCATATACACACATTTTCTCACTTAATAGATTACAAAGAAGTCTATAACTCTAAATAGCACTGAGAGCCTTGTTGAGATAGTGATAGAGAATCAAACTAGAAGTAATCGAGTATGATTCAATATTGATTCGGCAGAGTAATGGTAAGAGTATGTATTAAGAAATGTGGAAGAAGAAGAAGAGTGAAAAACCAGAAAATCTGATATAAAATTCGTTGAAACTAACCCCTATTTATAGAAGAACAACAGCCATGTCCATTCATTAAGAGTTATGGAAAATAGACACCTCTTTTGAAATTTAAATTTTGAACTCAACTGACACCATGTCGACATGGTCACCATAGGCATGTCGACATCCCAAAGCAATTTTTAATGATTTGATTTTCTTTGAAAACAACCTTTATCTTATATTAAAACTATTTTAAACTTTTCTAATATACTTGACTATAGTTAAAATTCATAAGTAAATATAGAGAATAATATATATAATTTAACAATAATTTTATATTTAAATCTTAAGTATAAATATTTAAAAGTTAAATATATTATTTTAAAAGATAGTTTAAAATCAGGAGTAATTTTGACTTTGAAATTAAAGATAATTTTAAGGCTAAAATAATTTAAAATCAGGATAGAGGTTTTTGATGCTTTTAAAAGGAAGGTTTAGAAAACATTTTGAAAACAGGATATAATTTTGAAAAATCATTTTGAATAAAAAGTTAGCGGATACAAAACAATGTTCCATTAGATTTTTCGTAGGTTCCATCCTACTTAGGGTTCCATCCTTTTAACGGGCTCGAAGTGGATTCCATTCCACGAATAAATTGGATTTTAAGACGTTAGTGCTTTTCTATGAGTTTTAACAAAATTTCTAATTAATGAAGAAATTACTTCAATTCTTGAACTCTTGATATTCTTGATACTCATGATTCTTCAATCTTGATGTCTTGAATCTCTATACTGTACATTCTTCATTCTTGGTACCTGCATGGTTAAAACCTGCATATACATATATCTAAACTTATAATGTTAGTATTTATATTTTATAATCTATTCTAAGGTTGTTGTCATCAAAACCATAATCTTACGGACTAACAATCTCCCCCTTTTTGATGATGACAACCTTTATTTATAAAATATTACTTCTATCCCAATAACTCCCCCTTAATCTATAACTCCCCCTTAATTTATGCCTAACTAACCTATTTTATATTTCTCCCCCTTTGTCATCAACAAAAACAAACTCTAAACTTTATAACTCCAAACTATATAACTCTTCCTAACTCTAATATACTATGTGATTATAATAATAGTGTTATCATAAATAATCAACACTTAGATCTAATAACAAATCTAATCCTAAACTACTAACTATCTTAAGTATACAATAACCGTGTAATTATATATATTAATAACAGTTTGGATAGTGGAAACAGAAATTTCCACGTTGTTCGATAAGATTCCCATTCTTGTCAAAACACACTTCTCCAACACACACGACATGGTCATCATCCTCCGCGTGCGCTTCTTCCATAGGTTCTTCTTCTTCGTTAGCCTCTTGATTGAGTGAAGAATCTTCATCAATCAAGATAGGGTTGCCTTGATTATCCATTATAAATTTTTGCAAATTCCTAAGAATCTTACCTTGCTTCTCTTGTTCCTTTGCCATATGGAGTTGAATCACTTGAGTTTCAGTCGTCATCTGAAGTGCATCCTTCAGAGAGTCCTCTATTTTAGTCACACGAGCGAGAGTAGTACGTTGAAATGGGCCAGACGTAGGAGAGGGGAATGAAAAGGTTGATTTGATGTTTGATTTGGAAGAGGAGGCCATTGATTATTTGATTCCAGAGAGAAGAACAGAAAGGTAACAAAAATGATGAATAGAATTTCGAAAATGTGAAGAATATATAACCAATTATTTTGAATTTTGGTGGGAAAAGAATTTAAAAAAGAAAAACGTTGCATGTCGACATGGGTATATGGGGGATGTCGACATGGTCCTTTTTATTTTTACTATTTGATTTATGTTAATGTTAATTATAAATTATACTTGTTATTTATATTTTATATTTTAGTTATAGAACAAATACCTAATTCTCTTATAAATATAGTAAATATTGATTCATTTAAGGGTTTTGTTAAGATATCAGCAATTTGATTCTCAGAATTGATATAATCGAGAGTAGCTGCTTCCTTACTTATATTATCTCTGAGAAAATGATGTCTAATACCAATATGTTTAGTTCGAGCATGTTGAGTAGTATTTTTGGATAAATTTATCGCACTCGTATTGTCACAATAAATCGGTGATTTTGAAAATTTTAAACCAAAATCTTTTAAAGTTTGTTGCATATATATTGCTTGAGAGCAAGCCAAAGCAGCAGAAATATACTCCGCTTCAGTTGTTGATAAAGAATCTATGTTTTGCTTTTTACTAAACCAAGAAAGCATAGAATGCCCCAAAAAGTGACAAGTCCCACTTGTACTTTTTCGGTCTGATTTACAACCAGCATAGTCAGCATCACAGTAAGATATTAAGTCAAAAGAATCATTTTTAGGGTGAAATAAACCATAATCAGATGTGTGTTTAACATGTCTTATGATTCGTTTTACGGCTTTTAAGTGGGTCTCTTTAGGTTGGGATTGATATCTGACATAGAAACAAACACTATGCATGATATCAGGTCTACTGGCAGTAATATAGAGTAGTGATCCAATCCTTCCTCTATATAATTTTTGATCTACATCTTTCGAGAGATCTTCTTTACTAAGGTACTCATTGGTTGCCATGGGAGTGGGCTTTCCACTCGCAGTAGTCAAACCAAATTTACTAATTAGGTCTTTAGCTTATTTTTCTTGACTAATAAAGATACCATTATTTAATTGTTTTATTTGTAATCCTAAAAAGAAATTTAATTCACCCATATGACTCATCTCAAACTCTTTTGTCATTATTTCAGAAATTTCTTTATTCATTTCAAAATTAGTCGATCCAAAAATGATATCATCTACGCAAACTTGTACTAGTTGAATATCATTTTCACGTCTTTTAATAAAAAGAGTATTATCTACTTTACCAATTTCAAAATTAGATTGCGATAAGTAAGATCTTAGTCTATCATACAGGCTCTAGGAGCTTGTTTTAGACCATATAAAGCTTTCTTGAGTTTGTAAACATGATTTGGTAATTTATCATTTTCAAAGAGTGGTGGTTGTTCAACATATACTTCTTCTTTTACAAATCCACTTAAAAAGGCACTTTTAACATCCATTTGAAATAATTTGAAATTATTATGATTTACGAAAGCAAGTGGAATCCTAATGGCTTCCAATCTTGCTACGGGAGCAAAGGTTTCATCAAAATCTATTCCTTCTTCTTGACAATAACCTTGAGCGACTAATCGAGCTTTATCTCTAACTACCTCTCCTTGTTCATTCATTTTATTTTTATAAACCCATTTAGTTCCAATTATAGTTTTATTTTCAGTTCTAGGAGCAAGTTCCCAAACATCATTTCTAGTAAATTGATTTAATTCTTCTTGCGTAGCCAAAATCCATGAATCATCAATTGATGCTTCTTTTGGATTTTTGGGTTCAATAATTGATATAAAAGCTACATTACTCATTTGACTTAGTTGATTTCTAGTTTTAACAAAAGATTGCATATCTCCCAGTATATTTTCTATAGGATGATCTTTTAAAAGTTTTGTCCTTTTATTGGGATGATTAATTTCACTATTAGTTTCAATTGATTCTTGATTTTGAGTGATTAAATCCACTTCATCATTTGTATCTTTAAAATTTTTGAAATTTTCATCAAATGAAACATGCATTGTTTCTTCAATGGTGTTAATTTTTAAATTAAACACTCTATATGCTTTACTTCTATTAGAGTATCTGATAAAGATTCCTTTGTCGGATTTAGGATCAAATTTATTTAAATTATCTTTTGTATTTAAAATAAAGCATTTACTTCCAAAAATTCTGAAATAAGATACCTTAGGTTTCTTTGAATAAAGAAGTTCGTAAGATGTCTAATTAGTTAGAGGTTTAATTAAAATTCTATTTAAAATATAACAGGCGGTAGCAACTGCTTCTGCCCAAAAATTCTTTGGTAAATTACTATCTGAAAGCATAGTTCTCACACACTCTTGAATCGTCCTATTTTTACGTTCTACTACTCCGTTTTGTTGTGGAGTTCTCGGAAATGAAAATTTGTGAGCTATTCCCTTTTTATTGCAGAATTCCTCAAACTTTTCATTTTCAAATTCACCACCGTGATCACTTCGAATAGTTATAATTTCTAGAGAAAATTGATTTTGAATTCTTTTTGAAAAGGTCTTGAAACATTCAAAAGTATCACTTTTATATTTCAAAAATATTGTCCATGTAAGTCTAGAATAATCATCTACAATTACAAAAACATCATTACTATGGTTTATTGACAAAATTTGAGATGGACCAAATAAATCAAGATGAAGTAATTCAAGAGGTTTTGAAGTTGAAATCATATCTTTTAATTTAAAGGAATTTTTTCTAAGTTTTCCTAATTGACATGCATCACATAAACTATCTACTTTAAAATTCATTTTAGGGAGACCTCTTACTAGATCATGTTTTGACAGTCTAGATAAGAATTTGAAATTCAAATCCCAAATCTCTTATGCCAAATCCAAGGGTCACTTGTACTTGCCAACAGACACAGGTTATCATTTGAAACTTTCATACTAAGAATATAAATATTCTTTTTCCTGACTCCCTCAAATATTATGGTTGAATTATTATCTTCGATGTAACATTTATCTTTTTCAAATTTAATTTTATATCCTTTATCGCAGAGTTGACTTATCTTAACAGATTATGTTTTAAATCTTAACTAGCAAAACATTAGTAATAGTAGGAGTTTCAGAATTACCGACTTTGCCGATGCCAATCACATATCCTTTTGAATTGTCTCCAAAGTTAACCAGTCCTCCGTCTTTGTATATAATATCATTCATTATTTCTGGATTGCCAGTCATGTGTCTAGAACACCCACTATCAAGTATCCATTTGTTCTTTCTGATCTGAACAATTTGTCCGTTGTGGATTGATTCCTCAACAGCCATAAAGCATGACTCCCACACATCAAATGTAACAACCCGATTTTTAAGGATACTAAATTGGGAATCAACTTAATAAATTGATAATTAATTAGTTAATAATAATAAATAATTAAATATTTTTGGAGAAAATAAAATAATAGATAAATGAAATAAAATAAAATTTAATATTAATATGGTTGAGAGAAAAATAAATTGTAACGAATTCATTTGCCTTTATTTGGTGTTATAAATTATGCCTTTTTTAGTGGTAATGTAATTTATAAATGAACCATTTTATTAAACCAAACTATTTGAAAAGTTAAAAAAAATATAGAAAAGTTGCTTTTACTTAATTTTTTTTAATTCCCATGTTTTGCATTAAAGAGAAAAAAAGGAGAGAAAATGAAAATTTCATACCAATTTACAAATTATACATAAATAATAATAATAATATCATTTTCATGATTCCATGCAGGAAAGTTCTAGAATTGAATAAAATAATGTTTAGGAAAAGAAAAATCTAGAACAAAAACAAAATAAAATGATTACACTTTATTAGAAAAAGAAAAAAAAAAGAAATAATAAATTAAGGGGGTTACTGAGAGAACATTCTAGAGGAGGGGCTTTATAATAAAAATACCATTTCCTCTCCGCTTTTCGTTTACAGTACGTACGCCAATTTCAGAAACAGAAAGAAGAAAAAAAAAGAAACCTAAAATCTAATTGCTAACCCTCTCATCCAAATCCAAAAAAAAGAAGAAGAAGAGCTGCAATCAAATCTAAGATTCCCAATTCTAAAAGTAAGTATCCCTAAATCAATCCTTTTCTATTTCATTCTTTTTTGTTTTATGAGTAGCTATTTAGGGTTTTCCTCTTTTGTTAGCAATTGAAAGGAGAAGCTTCAGCAATCAAAGGCTAGCTGATTTAGGGCTTGAAGATTGCTAATTAGTGTTTAGGTGAGTGAAGTTATAATTAAGTTTTATTTTCATGTGTGCATGCAAATATGATGGAATTTTTTGGATAACAAGGGTTGTTTGCTTATTCCTGTAGCACGTTAGTTGATTGAATCATTGGATTGGAAAGAAATGAGAATCAACGCATACGATTGCAATGCATGCATGGTGTTTGCATAATTGTCACAAGAAGTTTCAGACTTCTTCATCTTAAAAAGGAAGAGAGAAAAAAATTGCTGATTTGCAGGTACAGCCTAGACTGGAGCTGCACCGAGCAACGGTACAACACAGCCAGGGGCTGCACTGTGCAGTCCATGTTGGCTGCACAGGCAGCCCGGGCGCGGGGTGCAAGTGCAGCCCGGTCGGCCCGGAATGCATAGGCATCCCGGCCATGGGCTGCATGTGCAGCCCAGGCGGGCTGCATGAGCAGCCCAGACGGCCTGGGATGCACACGGCCTAGGCTGCACAGGCAGCCCGACCGGCCCGGGCTGCACAGGCAGCCCGACCGGCCCGGGCTGCACAGGCATCCCGACCGGCCCGGGTTGCACTTGCAGCCCGGCCGTCCCGGACTCCACAGGCAGCCCGGCCATGGGCTGCATGTGCAGCCCAAGCGGCCGGCCCGGGCTGCACAGGCATCCCAGCCCAGTTCAGGGCTGCAGTGCAGATGGGGGCATTGTCTAGGCTGCACTACACAGCCCGGAAAAGAAAAAAAGTTTTATATTTTAAATTAAACTATTATTTTTAAAGAATATTTAAAAAATATATATATAACAATCGACTAATAAATGTTTTCTAGAAAAAGAAAATTTATTTCAAAGCTTTTGATAGCATTTTGCATACCGATGCATGTGTTATTTTGTTTTAAAATTAAATAAATTGTTATAAATGTTTTTTTAACGAACTTTAAATAACTTTAATTCAATAAATTAGGTTTTTATGTTTCGCCTTGATACATAAGTATTATGGGGTACTTGTGTATTAATGCGAAACGGAGATGTAACTATTTTTTTTTTATGGAGAATGATTTTGCTAAATTTCTTTTGCTTTTTGAATATTATATTGGGTTTATTAATGGAATTTTTGAAAGACGATTGTCATCGTTGACTTTTATTTTTAAGAAGCGTTTCAAAGTTACAAACATTTTGATTTTTGGGATGGGATAGATTGGACTCTATTGTACCAATGGGTCATAACTCCATCTTGGCCGACCTGATTCAGGATCGCTACCTGAATCGGTGGTATATTACTTGCCCTTTTACCACCAAAGGTCAACGGTCTTCTACACATAGCTAATTTATTTTATTTATGATCGGATTCCCCAATCGGCGGGTTACAGACTATGATGGATGGAGGCGTGGGGTCCCACGTGTAGATCCGTGAACGGGTAGCATACGGCCTTTGCCTTAGACCGTTTTGGTTATCCTGGGTTGATCGCTAGGTGTATTATGGCGTTATGAGTAGGTTACGGTGCAGATGTCTCCGCGTGCGCTCGAGCTTTACCACTGTGATTTTACAATATTAGCGTCGGTTTATTTGGTATATTTTATGAGTCGTATTATATTTATCCCATAGTTCCCATTTTGTAAATTTCTTTATCTTATGATTTTTATGGAAATATTAAAGTTGATTTGGAGAACCCAGTACCTTTGAAGAATGTGTGTATGAACTCATTTATTATAATATGGCTTTATATATGAAAATTGGGTTGGTATCGTATTGGATTACATACGATATTTTTGGTCTAAACCCATTTTTTGAGAAAATAAATTATTTATGAAACTAAATTTACATGCTGGTTCACGCACACATATATGCCTCATGTTGATTTATACATGCGGCGCTTTCTTTCCACTTTTTGATCAAGATAATTATTGTCAATAGATCTTACTTCACTCACGCTAGAAATAGTCTGACCCATGTGATTTATTTTATAATCCTCGGGTCAGTCTGAGGATTTTGGTTGCAGGTTAGGTTGCACGGACTGTAGCAGCAATCTTATCATTTTTCACGTTTTGGGGTTTTTGGGCTTTATAGCTTGGACTTAGCAGTAGTTAATATATGTATTATGGTATGTATGTTATTATGTATTTTGGGAGTGATATGTACTATGGACTATGTATCGTGGACATTACTATTATGATATGTATTATGCATTATGCTGTTTTTTTATGCTGAACTGTACATTCTATTATATTCTGTACTATGTAACCTGGAATTTTTTTTATCTCGTACCATTGTTTTGGACCAACACTGCGCACGAATGGTAAGTAGAAAAAAGTCATAAAATTTCTCGTGCCAGTGTTAGTTCAAGGGAATGAGTACAACATTTAGCCCTATCGAGTCCCATTCTTCGTGCTTTCTGACAGTAATACTTAGTATTGCTCTTGGTTGGCATGGGTATATGGGTCGGGCGTTACATCGTTGGTATCAGAGCCCAGGTTAACAATAGTATAGAATATATTTAGAATATAAGTTAGCACAAAGCAGTAGAAGCATTGTACATGTCTATATACCATAAGTATCACTTCCATAATATAATAATAGTCATACATGCCAAAACCAAAACCCCAAATCTTTGATCTTTTTTGTATGAGAATTATTTTAATTCCAGCTTAACATCATTTCTCACTATGCAGAGTAGTGAGAAAGATGAATGGAAGAACTCCACGTTTGACCATGGAGCAGTGTTTAGAGTTGATATGGAACATGCCACAGGCTGCACCCGCTCCTAATGCTGCTCCTAGAGTTGATTTCGCTCGTATGTGTAAGGATTTTGTGAGCCTTGAAGGGAAGCCCTTTCATGGTAATGAAGGTGTGGTTGGAGTTCAGGCTTGGTTGAAGACTTGTGAACGAGTCTTTGGGCACATGGGTGTGACAGACCGTCGGAAGTTCCAGATTGCTTCCAGCTTCCTCTAAGACGGTGCCTCTGACTGGCTCGACGTGGTTAGTGCTGAGATAGGCGAGGAGGAGCTTACATGGGAGAGATTTAGGGAACGATTCGAGTTAAGGTTTATTCCTGAGGCAGAGAAGGCCATCCTCACTCGTAGATTTATTGAGCTGAAGCAGAGAGATATGACAGTTCAGGAGTATGTCAATACCTTCAACTCCCTCTCTAAGTATGGCCCCGATTTGGTTAGCACTCCCTTAAAAAACCCAGAAATTTGTGGATGGTCTACGTAGGAAGCTGAACGAACGACTTTTGACTCAGCTTCGCTCCACTTTTGATGAGATAGTAAATTTGGCCATGAGGTATGAAGACTTGTATAGGGAAAGAGATGATGATGCACCACCGAACCGACAGAGCTTTGTGCCTAAGAGGAAAGCACCATTCTTCCCTAAGAAGAAGCAGAATTCTCAGAAGAAGCAAAAGAAAGGTCAAGCTTCGGGCTCCCAGAAGCAAGATAAATGTGGAGTGAAATGCTATAAGTGTGGAGTAATGGGGCATTTTGCTAATAATAGCCCCAGAGGCAGTGCTATGAGTGTCACCAAACTGGTCATTTGAAGAACAATTATCCACAGCTTACGAAGAAGAAGCAAGCAGCAAAGCTGAATGTGATGGAAGGAGATCCAGGCCCGAGTCAGAGGAAGGGAAAGCAGGTGGCGGTCATGGAAGGTGCGATTCCTTTTAGAGATACTTTTATTCGTATACTCTTTGACACCGGTGCCTCCCATTCTTTCATATCTAAGGAATTAGTTGATAGATATGATTTGGAAGTTGTATACATCGTGACATCTCTAAGGGTTGCGAATCCCATCGGTGGGTTCGCAACACTTGGAATGTTGTGTAAAGGCTTTGAGCTTTCCTTTTGCGAACTCTCTTTTCTCTGTGATTTGCATGTATTTGAGTGCCTTGGCTTTGATATTATCTTAGGGATGGACTGGTTGGATCGTTATGGTGCACAGCTTTCCTGCTCAGACAGAGCCATTATTTTGAAGCATCCATCCTATAAAGGGCTTATTAATATGACTCTGGATATACCGAGCTCTGATGCTTATGTTTCTTTGTTTTCCATGGAGTCGCGATAGGAAGATGAGATAGTCAGAGTGTCAATTGTTAGAGATTTTGGTGATATATTTGAGCCTGTTACAGGCTTACCACCAAAGAGAGCCGTGGAGTTCCGCATAGATCTAATCCCTGGAGCCCAACCAGTCGGTCGACCACTTACTCCTATGCCTCGAGTTGAGATGGAGGAACTTCGTAAGCAGTAGACTGAATTGGAAGGGAAGCAGTTTATCCGATCTAGTAGCTCTCCTTGGGGAGCCGCTGCTATATTTGTAAAGAAGGCGGATGGCTCTCTTCGTTTATGCATTGACTACAGGAAGCTTAATGAGCTAACTATAAAGAATAAGTATCCATTACCTCGTATTGATGATCTTTTTGATCAGTTGAGTGGAGCAAAGGTCTTTTTCCAGCTGGACTTAGCCACCGGGTTCCATCAGTTGAGAGTAGCGGAAGATAGCATTCCCCTTACTGCTTTCCGCACTCGTTATGGTTCATACGAATGGCTGGTAATGCCGTTTGGGCTTACGAATGCTCCTGCGTATTTTGTAGACCTAATGAGTAGAATATTCAGAAGCTATCTTGATCAATTTGTCCTGGTTTTTATTGATGACATCCTAGTCTATTCCAAGTCTGAGCAAGAGCATGAAGGGCATTTGAGGATGGTTTTGGAGACCTTAAGGGAACATAAGCTAAAAGCTAAGTTCTCCAAGTGCCACTTTTGGCAGAAGGAGGTAAAGTTTTTGGGCCATATAGTCTCCGAAGCTGGTCTAGAAGTGGATTCTTCTAAGATCGAGGCCATACAGAATTGGAAGAGACCAGAATCTGTTACCGAGATATGGAGCTTCTTAGGACTAGCTGGTTACTATCGACGTTTCATTAAAGATTTCTCCAAGATTGTGACTCCTTTGACGAGGCTGACGAGGAAAGGAGTCAAATATAAGTGGACAGATAAGTGTGAAGAAGCTTTCACAAAGTTGAAGGAGATGCTCACTAATGCCCCAGTTTTGGTGATTCTAGAGGGTAATCAGGGTCTTATGGTCTATACGGACGCTAATGGCTCTGGCCTTGGAGCGGTACTTATGCAGAAAGGGCGAGTTATGGCTTATGTATCTAGGCAATTGAGGCCCAATGAGGTTCGGTATGTTGTTCATGATTTGGAGCTAGCAGCGGTGATCTTTGCTTTGAAGTTGTGGCGACACTATCTTATGAGTGAACGGTTTGTTCTCTATACAGATCATAAGTCCTTGAAATACCTATTTTTCCAGAAGGAACCGAACATGCGCCAACAAAGATGGTTGGAGTTTTTGGCAGCCTATGATTTTGATATTCAGTATACTCCTGGGAAAGGAAACCGTGTTGCGGATGCCCTCAGTCGTAAACACCAGGCAGTTGTATCGATGATGGTGGCTGAATGGCGTGACTTGGAGGTGTTAGCTTCTAGTGGGATCTGTAACAGTATGCCTACTCATAGCTCAAGGAGGATGTTAGCTAGCTTGGTTGTGAGACCAAGTCTTATGGACAGGATTTCTCTTGCTCAGAAGGAAGATTCGGTTGCTTTAGATCGTATTCATCGGTTGAAGAATGGAGAGGAAGCTGATGATCTGAAAGGTTTTGAGATGGATGCTCATGGTTGTTTGAGGAAGAAGGGTAGAATTTTTGTACCTAATGCTGCAGGGCTTAGACAAGAGGTAATGAAGGACTGCCATTGTTTACGATACACTATTCACCCAGGTGGCAGCAAGATGTACATGGACATGAAGCGCCTATATTACTGGGAAGGAATGAAGCGTGATATAGGTGAATATGTTAAAAATTTCATTATTAGCCAACTGGTGAAATGCGAGCATCAAAAGCCTAGCGGTCTTCTTCAGCCCTTGGAGATTCCGTTATGGAAATGGGATTAGGTATCAATGGATTTTATTGAAGGCTTGCCTCATAGCATATGGGTAGTAGCGGATTTTTTGACAAAACCTGCCCATTTTATCCCTGTCAAGGCAAAGAGGACTGCATCTTATTTGGTGAAGCTGTACGTGAAGGAAGTTATTCGTCTCTATGGCGTACCTAGCGCTATAGTTTGTGACAGAGATCCATTATTTACTAGTGGATTTCGGAGGAGCTTACAAACAGCTTTGGGTACGAGGTTGAATATTAGCTCAGCCTATCATCCTCAGTCCGATGGGCAAACTGAGCGAGTCAACAAGATATTGGAGGATTTGTTGCGATCTTGAATTCTGGATTTTGGAAGGTCCAGGGAGGACCACTTGTACTTGGTAGAGTTTTCATATAATAACAGCTTTCAGTCCAGTAATGGCATGGCTCCTTTCGAAGCATTGTATGGAAGACCATGTAGATCTCTTGCATGCTGGCTTGAGACTAGAGATAAGTTAGTTCTTGGTCCCGACACTGTACGTGAAGCTTCAGAAAAGGTAGAGATAATTAGGAGGAGGATGAAGGAAGCACAAGATAGACAAAAGTCCTATGCAGATAAAAGAAGGAAGGACTTGGAGTTTAGCGTCGGCGATCATGTATTTGTAAAGGCTACTCCTTTAAAGGGAGTAATGAGGTTCAGCATGACTGGTAAGATCGCTCCTAGATTTATTGGGCCTTATCCTATTATGGAGCGGATTGGGAAGCTTGCCTATAGAGTTGCTTTACCTGAACACTTATCGAGTGCGCACAACGTCTTTCATGTGTCACACTTGTGAAAGTGTTTGAGGGATTCTGAGGAGGTGATAGAGCCAAAGCAGTTGCAGCAGCTTGGGATCGCTCCTAATATGACATATGATCGAGATCCTATTCGTATCATTGCCTCTGAGACGAAGAAGTTGCGTAGTAAGGTGGTTCCTCTAGTCAAGGTGCAATGGTCGTGCAATCCGAAGGACTGCACCTGGGAAACAAAGGAGTCGACGCAGAGGCATTATCCTGAATTGTTTGGCGCTCGAGTAAGGTATGTCTTATTTTTTTAAAATTTTAATCAACTAGTAAGTTACAGAAATCACCCTTACGTAAAAATTGCAAGGACACAATTTTTGTAAGGGGGAAGTCTGTAACAACCCCATTTTTAGGGATACTAAATTGGGAATCAACTTAATAAATTGATAATTAATTAGTTAATAATAATAAATAATTAAATATTTATGGAGAAAATAGAATAATAGATAAATGAAAAAAAAAATTAAAATTTAATATTAATATGGTTGAGAGCAAAATAAATTGTAACGAATTCATTTGCTTTTATTTGGCGTTATAAATTATGCCTTTTTTAGTGGTAATGTAATTTATAAATGAACCATTTTATTAAACCAAATTATTTGAAAAGTTAAAAACATATAGAAAAGTTGTTTTACTTAAAAAGTTTTTTTTAATTCCCATGTTTTGCATTAAAGAGAAAAAAAGGAGAGAAAATGAAATTTTCATACCAATTTACAAATTATACATAAATAATAATAATAATAATATCATTTTCATGATGCCATGTAGGAAAGTTCTAGAATTGAAGAAAATAATGTTGAGGAAAAGAAAAATCTAGAACAAAAACAAAATAAAATGATCACACTTTATTAGAAAAAGAAAAAAAGAGAAATAATAAATTAAGGGGGTTATTGAGAGAACATTCTAGAAGAGGGGTTTTATAATAAAAATACCATTTCCTCTCCACTTTCCGTTTACAGTACGTACACCAATTTTAGAAACAAAAAGAAGAAGAAAAAAGAGAAACCTAAAACCTAAGTGCTAACCCTCTCATCCAAATCCAAAAAAAAAAAGAGCTGCAATCAAATTTAATATTCCCAATTCTAAAAGTAAGTATCTCTAAATCAATTCTTTTCTATTTCATTCTTTTTTGTTTTATGAGTAGCTATTTTGGGTTTTCCTCTTTTGTTAGCAATTGAAAGGAGAAGCTTCAGCAATCAAAGGCTAGCTGATTTAGGGCTTGAAGATTGCTAATTGGTGTTTAGGTGAGTGAAGTTATAATTAAGTTTTATTTTCATGTGTGCATGCAAGATGGAAATTTTTGGATAAAAAGGGTTGTTTGCTTATTCCCTGTAGCACGTTAGTTGATCGAATCATTAGATTGGAAAGAAATGAGAATCAATACATACGATTGCAATGCATGCATGGTGTTTGCATAATTGTCACAATAAGTTTCAGGCTTCTTCGTCTTAAAAAGGAAGAGAAAAAAAATTGCTGATTTGCAGGTACAGCCTAGACTGGAGCTGCACTGAGCAACGGTATAGCCCATCCAAGGGCTGCACTGTGCAGCACATGGGCTGCACTGTGCAGTCCATTTTGGCTGCACAGGCAGCCCGGCCGGCCCGCACTACACAGGCGGCCCGGCCATGGGCTGCATGTGCAGCCCAGGTGGGCTGCATGAGCAGCCCAAGCGGCCTGGGCTGCACAGGCAGCCCGGCCGGCCCGGGCTGCCAGCCCGGACGGGGCTGCACAGGCAGCCTTGGCACGGGCTGCACTTGCAGCCCGGGCACGGGCTGCACTTGCAGCCCGGTCGGCCTAGACTGCACAGGCAGGCCGGCCATGGGCTGCATGTGCAGCCCAGGCGGCCGACTCGGGCTGCACAGGCAGCCCGGCCAGCCCTGGATGCGCTGGCTGCAGGGCGCGGGCTGCACTTGCACCCCGGCCGGCCCGGGCTGCAAAGTCATCTCAGCCCAGTTTAGGGCTGCAGTGCAGCCCAGCCCAGGGCTGCAAATGCATCCCAGATGGGCAGCATTGGCCAGGCTGCACTGCACAGCCCAGAAAAGGAAAAAAAGTTTTATTTTTTAAATTAAATTATTATTTTTAAATAATATATTTTTTAAAAATAATATAATAATCGACTAATAAATGTTTTCAAGATAAATAAAATTTATTTCAAAGCTTTTGATAGCATTTTGCATACCGATGCATGTGTTATTTTGTTTTAAAATTAAATAAATTGTTGTAATTGTTTTTTTAACGAACTTTAAATAACTTTAATTCAATAAATTAAGTTTTTATGTTTCGCCTTGATACATAAGTATTATGGGGTACTTGTGTATTAATACGAAACAGAGATGTAACTATTTTTTTCTATGGAGAATGATTTTGCTAAATTTTACTTGCTTTTTGAATATTATACTGGGTTTATTAATGGAATTTTTGGAAGACGATTGTCATCGTTGACTTTTATTTTTAAGAAGTGTTTCAAAGTTACAAATATTTTGATTTTTGGGATGGGATGGATTGGTCTTTGTTGTACCAATGGGTCAAAACTCCATCTTGGCCGACCTGATTCAGGATCGCTACCTGAATCGGTGGTATATTACTTGCCCTTTTACCACCAAAGGTCAACGGTCTTCTACACAGTGCTAATTTATTTTATTTATGATCGGATTCCCCGATCGGCGGGTCACAGACTCTGATGGATGGAGGCGTGGGGTCCCCACGTGTAGGTCCGTGAACAGGTATCATACGGCCTTTGCCTAAGACTGTTTTGGTTATCCTAGGTTGATAGCTAGGTGTATTATGGCGTTATGAGTAGGTTACGGTGTAGATGTCTCCGCGCGCGCTCGAGCTCTACCACTGTGATTTTACAATATTAGCGTCTGTTTATTTGGTATATTTTATGAGTCATATTATATTTACCCCATAATTCTCATTTTGGAAAATTTCTTTATCTTATGATTTTTATGGAAATATTAAAGTTGATTTGGAGAACCCAGTACCTTTGAAGAATGTGTGTATGAACTCATTTATTATAATATTGATTTATATATGAAAATTGGTTTGGTATCGTATTGGATTACATACGATATTTTTGGTCTAAACCATTTTTTGAGAAAATAAATTGTTTATGAAACTAATTTACATGCTGGTTCACGCACACATATATGCCTCATGTTGGTTTATACATGCGGCGCTTTCTTTCCACTTTGTTGATCGAGATAATTACTGTCAGTAGATATTACTTCACTCATGCTAGAAATAGTCTGACCCATGTGATTTTTTCTATAATCCTCAGGTCAGTCTGAAGATTTTGGTTGCAGGTTAGGTTGCGTGGACTGTAGCAGCAATCTTATCATTTTCCACGTTTTGGGGTTTTTGGACTTTACAGCTTGGACTTAGCAATAGTTAATATATGTATTATGGTATGTATGTTATTATGTATTTTGGGAGTGATATGTACTATGGACTATGTATCGTGGACATTACTATTATGATATGTATTATGCATTATGCATTATGCTGTTTTTTTGTGCTGAACTGTACATTCTATTATATTCTGTACTATGTAACCTGTAATTTTTTTTTATCTCGTACCATTGTTTTGAACCAACACTGCGTAGGAACGGTAAGTAGAAAAAAAAAGTCATAAAATTTCTCGTGCCAGTGTTAGTTCAAGGGAATGAGTACAAAATTTAGCCCTATCGAGTCCCATTCTCCAAGCTTTCTGACAGTAATACTTAGTATTGCTCCTGGTTGGCATGGGTATAGGGGACGGGCGTTACATCAAACAATTTTGATAGATAACTTGAATTTGAATATTGATTATATGCAGACTCATGAAACAATGATGATTTGAGTATTTCTAAACTAGTATTAACAAATATAGCCAGTTTAAAAACATTTTTCAAAAAACAGATTATGAAACTTTGAAAACCTTGCTCTGATACCAACAGAAAGAAAAGCGTATTACGGATCTTAAGGCTAGGATTAACACTAGAGGGTAGGTGAATAGTGTTTGTAAAGAATTACTAAATCTTTTTAAGTTTATGTTAATTTAGACACAGATGTATGCAATCTACAGATACAGGGTAATCATAGAAACAAACACAGATGCAGAAATAAAATAAAAGCAGTGAAGGAAAGAACACACCGTATTTTATACTGGTTCGGAGCTACCCTGCATCCAGTCCCGCAACATAAGTACGGATTTCCTTTTAAAAGCAATTGTACAATTACACTATCGATTTCAAGGCTACGAGGTACACCCTCCAGAATTGCAATCCTTTGGGTAGAGATACTTAATTTCCAAGCCACAAGTTTACCCAATTGATTTACCAAGGTTACAACTACACCTTTTCTCGCTTGATTGATTTTCAAGGCCACAATCACACCTTTTCTTGCTTAATAGATTACAAAGAAGTCTATAACTCTGAATAGCACTGAGTACCTTGTTTAGATAGTGATAAAGAATCAAACTAGAAGTAATCGAGTATGATTCAATATTGATTTCGGCAGAGTAATGGTAAGAGTATGATTAAGAAATGTGGAAGAAGAAGAGGATTGAAAAAACAGAAAATCCGATCTAAAATTCGTTGAAACTAACCCCTATTTAGAGAAGAACAACAGCCATGTCCATTCATGAAGAGTCATAGCAAATAGACACTTCTTTTGAAATTTAAATTTTGAACTCAACTGACACCATGTCGACATGGTCACCATAGGCATGTCGACATCCCAAAGCAATTTTTAATGATTTGATTTTCTTTGAAAATAACCTTTATCTTATATTAAAACTATTTTAAACTTTTCTAATATACTTGACTATAGTTAAAATTCATAAGTAAATATAGAGAATAATATATATAAAATTTAACTATAATTTTATATTTAAATCTTAAGTATAAATATTTAAAATTTAAATATATTATTTTAAAAGATAGTTTAAAATCAGGAGTAATTTTGGCTTTTAAATTAAAGATAATTTTGTGGCTAAAATTATTTAAAATCAGGGTAGAGGTTTTTGATGCTTTTAAAAGGAAGGTTTAGAAAAAAATTTGAAAACAGGATATAATTTTGAAAAATCATTTTGAATAAAAGTTAGCGGATACAAAACAATGTTCCGTTAGATTTTTCGTAGGTTCCATCCTACTTAGGGTTCCATCATGTTAACGGGCTCGAAGTGGATTCCATTCCACGAATAAATTCAATTTTAACATTTTAGTGCTTTTCTATGAGTTTTAACAAAATTTCTAATAAATGAAGAAATTACTTCAATTCTTGAACTCTTGATATTCTTGATACTCATGAGTCTTCAATCTTGATATCTTGAATCTCTATACTGTACAGTCTTCATTCTTGGTACTTGCATGTACATATATCTAAACTTATAACGTTAGTATTTATATTTTATAATCTATTCTAAGGTTGTTGTCATCAAAACCATTATCTCACGGACTAACATAACAGGGGTTTATGACAAAATGTTGAAATGAGAAACAAGTGTCACCTTAAATTTTTATTTTCTTCTTTTATTTTTTTATATACCATATTTCACTTATGTAAACATTTGCTCCTCACCTTTCCTTCTTTGTTTCCATCTTTTTTCCTTTTCAAAAGCTAAGCGAAAACCAAACTTCAGCTTGTAAAATTCTCAAACAAAACTCAAACCATCTTTCAAAAAAACAAAATTAATAATCATCTTCAAACCAGAAATCAAGCTGCTTATCATTTTCAAAATCAAATCCTATACAAATTTCTTAAAAAATCAGATAATCAGTAATAAAATCCCTCCACAAACCAGAAATCAGTCACCAGTAATCGTCTTCAAATCATTAACCTGTAATTCATTTGCAAATCATTTTCAAGATCAAAAAATAAAGCCTGAACATTTTTCTTCAAAACCAAAAGCCTACAAGTTTTCTTCAACTCGGAACAAAGCTTGCAAGCATCTTCTTTCAAACCTGAGATGTAGACAGAAGCAAGTAGATTTCATCTGTGATTCAGTTTCAATAACAAAGCAATTCAGGTTTGAAGTTTTCAGAAGCTAAGGCATTCATGTTTTCATAAAGATTCAAAGGCTATTTCAAAACAAAAAGGGGCTCTGTTTTCAAATTAACAAGTGAGTAACACTTTTTTTTAATAAGCTTAAGTGCAAATGTAGTTGCATGTGAATCTCTGAATCTAAGAATGTTTGTATATGATTGGATTTTCTTTGTATATATATATGTGGATGTATAGATGCATGCTTATTGATTGTATTTGTTCTTACCTGCTCTTAGTTTTAAAAGCAAATTTTTTTAATCAAAAATCCATTTACTCTTAAACTAATCTCTGTTTGGACTTAGTTTTCAAACAAAATATGTTTGTTTGATCATGAAGTAAAGTTTAAAATTTTAATTAAATAAATTAGATTTGAAAATTTCTTTGGAATACAAAAGGAATATGGAAGTTTGAGTTTTGTGAAAATTTCAAACTTCTTAATTTATTAATCCAGGAATATAATCCGAATCCCTAAACTAAATGATGAAAGAGTGACATTATGATTTTAGTTTTGGATTAAGGGGGCAATTTGAGTTTTATTCGAAATGGTATTTTTGGTGATTTCTGGTGATCGAAGTGCTCGGTGAGGTTGTGATTTTCACAGGAGGTAGAGGAATGACCGGAGATTGAGGAAAAATGTCAGGTCGGGGTTCAAGGCACTGTGGCGGTGATGGGAGATCAGCGATGCCTGTAAACCTAGTTTTTGGGTTGATCGGAATTTCATCGTTCTCGGCGTCTCTAGTGGACCGAGCTCCACCAGATTTTGGGAGATGGAAGCTTTGGCGACGACGAAGTGGTGGCCCGGATCTACGATGTTCTGGTGGACGGCAAGGCGAGTTCGAGGTGGTATCAAGTGAGGTCTGTGGTTCCAGTTTTGGCCTAAATGCTCGAATTTGATATCGAGCTCATATGGGAAATCTGATGGTTGGATTAGGGTTAGGGAATGATCGCTATTACGAAAGGTTGTGGTGATGACCAGGGATGGTCGAAGCCACCGTGCATGTGCACGGTGCACTCTTGTTTCCCGATGAAGTCAGGTAACAAAGAAAAGGTGGTATTCGAGATTTCTCGAGTCGCATGCGTGTGTTACTCGAAGTGTTGTGGGAATTTGCTCGAAGACCTTGAGGGATGGCTCGGGTAGTTGACTAGTTACAGTTTTTTTTAAAACCTATCAGGTTTTAAAAATTTTAAAATGAGTTTTAAAATTGAAAGCAAGATTTAAACAATGTTTTAAATCAGTTATTAAGTATGGATTCAAATTAAATTTTGAATTCTAGTTTGAAATAAATAAAGTTTCATAAATTAAATTTTTTAAACTAGATTCAGGTTTAATGTATATTTGTAATAAATTAGTTTTCCAAATATATGTGTAAAACTTTATTTATATAAATTTCTTTTATAAAAGTTCTTTAATATTTGAATGGAAAGATATATAAATCGGTTTAACTTAAATTTGCAAGTTAAATGATTAATTTATTTTAAAGCCTGATTTTAAATATAATTAAGTAATTTAGTTTAAACATTTATTTATATAAGTTTCTTTTTAAATAATAAATGTTTTCTTTAATATTTGATTTAAAAAGGTTTATGAGATTGATTTAAATTTGGTTAAATTTGTTAATCATTTTAAAACCTTAAATTTGAAATGAAATTTAAAAAGTAAATTTAAAAGTGAAATGTTTTAAATGCATACGTTAATGAAAATTAAGTCATTAACAAATGAATGATTTATCTCAAAAATAATTTTTGTTTCAACGAATAAAGATTAATTTAGTTAATTAATTAATGATTTAGAATTAATTAATTAGTAATTATGGATTATTAGTTAATTAATTAAGGATTAAGTTAATTAATTAAAGATTAATTAATTTGAAATTAAGGATCATTAATTAGATAAGTATAGGTTATTAATTAATGATTTGAAATTAATTTATTAAGTAATTAAGATAAATTAAGTTACAGTTAAGCCCTTAATTAATTAAGTAATTAAAGTTTATTAATTGGTAATTAATATTAATTAACTTGTAATTAATAATGATTAATTTAAGTTTAATTACTTAAGAAAAGTAATTAAATAATTGTTAATAGTTAATGAAGATCATTAACTTGAGATTATTAAATAATTAATTATTATAATTAATTTTAATAATTAATTAGATTAATTAATTAAGGATAGTCATTTATGGAATTGCGAAAGTATAATTACTTAATGAAAATAATTAGAATTAATTACTCATTGTAATTTATTAAGTTTAATGTGATTAGTTTAAGTTAATCAATTAAGTTTAATTAATTAATATAATCACTAGATGATTTGTTAAGTATAATTACTTAATGTAATTAATGAAGTGTAATTACTTAGTGAGGTAATTAATGGATAATTACTGGATGTAATTAATTGAAGAATGGAAGTAATTTGGGTTTAATTACTTTGTGTAATTAATTGAAGGATAATTAATTAATGGAAGAGATTTGGGATTAATTACATTGTGATTAATAAAAGGATAATTACTCAGTGGAAATAATTAAGAATTAATTACTTAGTGTAATTAATTAAAGAGTTAATTAATTTTAAGAAGTTAATTAATTAATGTAAGTAATTATGGGTAGTTAATTATTGGATGTGATTAATCAAGGGTCATTTATAAATCTGATTAATTAAGGGTTAATTATTAAATATAATTAATTTAAATAGAGTAATTAATTAAGAAAGTAATTAGAGGATCATTAATTAATGAAACTAATGATATACTTAAGGGTTGATTAATTAAGATTAATTAATAAATAATAAGTGATTATAGAGTAATTAATTAATTGTAATTAATTAAGGTCTAATGTAATTGATTATAGTTAATTAATTAATGAAGTAACTAAAGGTTATTTATTGTAAGTGGTTAAAGATAATTAATTTATGTAATTAGTTAAGAATATTTAATCAAGGATGATTAGTTAAGATGGAAATTAGAGAATGATTAATTAATTGATTTATAATCAATTAATGGTTAAGTAAACAAGATTTATAGTAATGGAAGTAATTAATTTAATTTATTTTAAATTAATTAGAGATGCAAGTAATTAATTTAATTCATTTTAAATTAATTAGAGATAGTATGATTAATTAATCCTTTCTTATGTATGGATGGATGATAATGATTGCCTTGAATGGTTTGAGATCTCAAATATGAGATAAGTGATGCAGCGTGATATGGATGTTTGGTTGAATTGTGATGATAATGTGGATTATCTATTGAGATATTGTGAATTATCTATATGCGTGAATATAGATAATAGAATTGAATTGTTTTAACTTTAAAACAACCTAGACCTAAAAGATGTTATTTTGGATTTCGATGAGACCGGGATCGGGTTTCCAAATTTGGATATCCGAAAACCACATCGATCCAAATTAAACAATAGGTCGTGAATCTCAAGTGAAGATGAAGATTCAAAGTGTAAGGATTATTGTTGTTAACTTTGCGGGTAATTTCAAAATGAGTGTAACGAGAAATTGCCTTTGGTTTCATTCGAACCCCGGAACGAACTTGTATGGATTGAATGCTTTCAAAACATCGTTAGATGGACAATGAGCATTCTAAGAGATGGGTTTTCTAAAGGTAATTATAGCCTTAATCCTTATCAATCAGGAATGGCTAAAACATGGGAGGTGTAATAAGGCTAAGTGGGTAGCACCCAAGTAGGACATGATTTTCCCCTGTCTAGAAGTCCCTTTTTATTCGGTTGTGTGGGCAGTTGGAACGCGCGCCAACTGCGGGGTTGTCTTGTTCGGGACTATCCAGTATGGGATGGTTCTGACCTTGTTTTGCAGGGGATTGGGAGTAATTCTCGGTACGGTGATCTAGGCCCCGTACTGCGACGGGTGGTACCCTAGTATCCCTGCCATTGTATGGAATCCAAAATCCAATAAGCGCTGTAAGTTTTATTTGATCCCAATTATGTTGGAACGTGAGATGTAAGCATTCCAGCTATTTCTGTATTTACTTGAAAACCCTAGACCCTATTATAATATCACTGGATTTCATATCAAATGTTTTGATTAGCGTAAGGTAAAAACTTACCCATGTTTATGTGTGAGAAGTCTTACGTGATACCTTTTGTTTTCAAAGGATTTTCAAAGTTAAGCAACTTTAACCTGTTACTCACACCAGCCCCATGTCTGACCCAGAGTTTATCTTCTGTTTTCTTAAACTCTTGGGTACTCAAATTTTTACGTGTAGATATATTATGGTTCCGCTGTTGAGATCCTGTTGCTCTTTGCTTTCTTTCTTCTCAATCTTTTTCTCTTTTCTATCCCTTTCTTTCTTATTAATGATGCGTTTTTCTGTAAGATGAACGGAGGTCGTTACAATGGTATCAGAGCACTAGGTTGAGGAATACCTAGGCTTTGGAGTGATTTCTTCCTTGAGAGAGCGTACTTGTATTTATATATATATATATATATATATATATATATATCTGTTTTTACCTATTTGTTGGGTTACCTGTTCGGGTTTTCCAAAATGAATTGTAGAGGTGGGAAGGATAGTGGTGTGAATAGCACGACTACCAATGAAGGAGTCTTAGTGTTGAGGTTGGAAGTATATCTATTGAGACTGTAGACCCAATAACCCTCTCGAGTGATTTTTGCATCATAGTGTAAGGATTTCATCTATCTCTAAAGGAAACCTTTTTAAGATTCGGAGTCCATCATTGAAGTGCAAGTTTGGATGAGTAGAGTTTGGATCTGTCAGTTAAGCTGAAGCGAGTAATGGTATCTTGGCAACTTCGGGAAGGAGCAGCTGCATGGTGAGACGCAGTGACTATGGCTGTTTGTGAAGATGTTTCTTTTGGAGCAAGTTTAAGGAAGTGTGTCTGTATCAGTAATGAAACTGAGTTCAGCGAGATGTTGTGTTGGGTTTGAGGACCGAGTTTCTTGGGGAATGTTTGCCCATCTCGAGGCTCTGTATAGGATTGGATGATATGGCTTTGGGGTTCGAGGAGCTTTGGATGGGAAGTCTACGACGTCTGTATCAGCAGTGCAGCTCGGAGTGTTCTATGTAACGGCAAGAAGGTATTCTGTCAGCATTTTTTTAGAGGTAGAGTTCAGAAGCAGCAGAGTGGATCCATTTCTTTGATGGATTGGTTGGTTAAGTATAAGCTGTTCTGATTAGTAAAGAGAGAACAGTTTTCATTGGAATTGGGCCCGGTTGATCGCAAAATTGACTTACGATAGTTGAGTGTTCTCTTGGGTTATCAAAATTTTTCCGATGTCTTTAGGGTAGTCAGAGGTTTCTCCGCATTTAGAGATTGAGTTTTTGTATCGACTAGGATTCTAGGAGTGATACCGGTGATTCGGCTAGTTGAAGGATGGTTCCTAGAGAGAGGGTGTGGTGAAGCAGCTCAGGTTTGGTGGAATTTCTGTGCCTTCTTTTATGAATCTGATGAACCATGTTTTCCGAGAAGTGTCGGATAAGTCTATGCTCATGTTCATCAACGAATTTTCTTATCTATTCCAGAATCAGAGCTGTGCAGCGGAAGCATGGTAGTAGCTGTTCTAGAGTGGAACCAACCGAGAAGTTATAGTGTTTTGGGTTAAAGGGTTTCTATAGGATTTGAAGGCAAGATAGGCGAGTGCTCCTGTTTTATCTTTTTCGAATAGGAGAAGTTAGTTCTGTACTGATGATAGTAGAGTTTGTATTTTTGATTTTGGATTGATCTTGAAAGGATCATTCTGTTGGATCATGTTTTGTCCAGTTTGTTTCTAGAGGCATCAACGAAGGTTGAGCTGATCTAGAAGGATGAATGCAGCCCAGGATCATCAGAAGTGTTTTGTGGATAAGAGACAAAGTCATTTGGATTCAGAGGTCGGAGATTTGATTTTGGATAAGTTTTCTCCGATCAAAGGAGCTATAAGCTTGGTAAAACTGGAAAGCCAGCTCCAAGGTATTTTGGATCTTTCTGTGTTATTATGAGGATTAGTGCTTTGGTTTTCTCAGTTGAATTGCCAGTTTAGAAGACTGGGATTCAATGTGTTTCACGTATCTCCGAGGGAGTACGTGTCTGATCTATCTCTAGTTTTGGAAGCAACAGATCAGGAGGATTTGGTGGTTGAGCAGGACTTGAGTATGGTCTGGTATCCTTTTCAGTTTTGTAGATCTAGATGAGTAGGTTCTCTATAGCTTAGTAGTGTGGATTGTTTGGATTCTGTAGAGCGAGTATTCCAGTGTTTATACCTGGGAAACTCTAGATAGTGTTAGGAGATCTATCCTGATTTGTGTCATGATTATTAGATTTGTTTGAACGAGTAAATTGGTTGCTTTGGTTGTTAGCATATGGTTGATAATATATGCTTGTGGTTTAAAATTAAAACCTTTGATGGGTAATTAAATTACCTTTGCTTTTAAATTTCGGGGATGAAATTCTTTTAAGGGGGGAGGAATGTGATGACCCGGAATTTTGGGCGATATCAATTTGATAATCTACATAAATAATTAAATTGATTAGATAATTATCCTATATAATTGTAACTTAAATTGGGAATTTTATTCTTTTATAAGCAAATAAATATTTAACTGGTGAATTTTATCTTTTTAGAACTAATAAAATGTTTTCTATTTATAATTTATATATATATATATATATGTATATGTATATATATATATATATTTGTATATATTTTAAATAGATAAGCTTTGGTTTGAATTTAACAAATGTAATTATGTTTTCAAATTCTGATATATTTTTAGTAATTTGGAAATTTGATTTAATTTAATATAAAACTTTTCAAAGATTTTCTAAATAAATAATTATATTTTTAAAATACTTAAAAAAATGTTAATTATTTAAATATTTTTAAGCTTAAGTTTAAATTTAAATAAGATTAACATAAAAGCTTTGTTTTATTGTCTTTTTTAAATATCGCTTGAAATTATATATAAGAGTTTATAATACAATTAACATATGACATATTAATTCATTTAATAATGTAAGTAATTTATAAACAACGGGGTAACCTCATTTATAAATTATTTAAAATTGTGAAATTTGTTATTTTCAAACAATATTAATAATGTGATTAAATATAAATAGATTTTAATGAAAATAGAATTTGTTATTTTCAAATTTAGTATGTTGTTATAAATGTATATATATATAATTGACTTTGATTTGGATTTTCAAATTTAATTTGAATTTGGATTTAATTTTGAATTTCAAAAAGGTAGATATTTTAAAATATTTGGATTTAAATTATATGTATAAGTTTTTATTTATATATATAATTAATTTTATTTATATTTTTTAAGAAATATATATATAAATCTAGATAAGAAATAATAAATTAAGTAAAAGTTTTTATTAACACTTAATAAATAAATAAATATAACATAAGACAAGTGTAAAATTATTAGACTTTGTTTTAATAAGTGTTAATCATTAACAAGGGTTTATGACAAATGATGAAATGAGAAACAAGTGTCACCTTAAATTTTTATTTTTCTTCCTTTATTTTTCTTTATATACCATGTTTTACTTAAATAAACATTTGCTCCTCACCTTTCCTTCTTTTTTTTCTATCTTTTTTCCTTTTCAAAAGACAAGAGAAAACAAACTTCAGCCTGTAAAATTCTCAAACAAAACTCCAACCATTTTTCAAAAAAACAAAATCAGTAATCATCTTCAAACCAGAAATCAAACTGCTTATCATTTTCAAAATCAAATACTGTACAAATTTCTCAAACAAAATCAGATAATCAGTAATAGAATCCCTCCACAAACCAGAATTCAATCACCAGTGATCATCTTCAATTCATTTACCTATAATTCATTTGCAAATCATTTTCAAGATCAAAAAAATAAAGCCTGAACATTTTTATTCAAAATAAAAGTCCTACAAGTTTTCTTCAACCTGGAACAAAGCTTGCAAGCATCTTCTTTCAAACCTGAGATGCAGATAGAAGCAAGCAGATTTCATCTGTGATTCAGTTTCAGTAACAAAGAAATTCAGGTTTAAAGTTTTCAGAAGATAAGGCATTGATTTTTTCATAAAGATTCAAAGGCTATTTCAAAACAAAAAAGGGGCTCTGTTTTCAAATTAACAGGTGAGTAACACTTTTCTTAAAAAACTTATGTATAAATGTAGTTGCATGTGAATCTCTGAATCTAAGAATGTTTGTATATGATTGGATTTTCTATGTATATATATATGTGGATGTACAGATGCATGCTTGCTGATTGTATTTGTTCTTACCTGCTCTTAGTTTTAAAAGCAAAAAATTTTGATCAAAAATCCATTTACTCTTAAACTAATCTCTGTTAGAACTTAGGTTTCAAACAAAATTTGTTTGTTTGATCATGAAGTAAAGTTTAAAATTTTAATTAAATAAATTAAATTTGAAATTTTCTCTAGAATACAAAAAGAACAGGGAAGTTTGAGTTCTGTGGAAATTTCAAACTTCTTTATTTATTAATCCAGGAATATAATCTGAATCCCAAAACTAAATGATGAATTTTAAGAGTGACATTACAATTTTCAGTTTTGGATTAAGGGAGCAGTTTGAGTTTTATTAGAGGGTGTGATTTGCACTGGAGGTGGAGGAATGACCGAAGATTGAGGGAAAATGTCAGGTCCGGGTTCAAGGCACCATGGCGGCGATGGGAGATCAGTGATGCCTGTAAACCTAGTTTTAGGGTTGATCGGAATTTCATCCTTCTCGGCATCTCTAGTGGACCGAGCTCCATAGATTCTAGGAGATGGAAGCTTCGGCGATGGCAAAGTCGTGGCCGGGAGCTACGGTGTTCTAGTGGATGGCAAGGCGAGTTTGAGGTGGTTTCAAGTGAGGTCTGTGGTGCCAGTTTAGGCCTAAGTGCTCGAATTTGATTTCGAATTCGTATGGGAAATCTGATGGTCGGATTAGGGTTAGGAGATGATCGTCGTTTTGCTGAATGTTGTGGTGATGACCAGGGATGGTCGAAGCCACATTGCATGTGCACGGTGCACTCTTATTTTCTAGTGAAGTCTGGGAACAAAGAAGAGGTGGTACTCAAGATTTCTCGAGTCGCATGCATGTGTTACTCGAAGTGTTGTGGAATTTTCTCGAAGACCTTACGGGATGGCTCGCGCAGTTGATTAGTTACAGTTTTTTTTAAAACCTTTCAGGTTTTAAAAATTTTAAAATGAGTTTAAATTTTAAAGCAAGATTTAAACAAAGTTTTAAATCAGCTATTAATTATGGATTCAAATTAACTTTTGAATTCCAGTTTTTAAATAAATAAAGTTTCATAAATTAAATTGTTCAAACTAGATTAAGGTTTAATGTATATTTTAAATTAGTTTTCCAAATACATGCATAAAACTTTATTTATATAAATTTCTTTTATAAAAGTTCTTTAATATTTGAAGGGAAAGATATATAAATCTGTTTAACTTAAATTTGCTAGTTAAATGATTAATTTATTTTTAAAGCTTGATTTGAAATATAATTAAGTAATTTATTTTAAACATTTATTTATACAAGTTTGTTTTTAAATGATAAATGTTTTCTTTAATATTTGATTTAAAAAGGTTTATAAGATTGATTTAAATTTGGTTAAATTTGTTAATCATTTCAAAATCTTAAATTTGAAATGAAATTTAAAAAGTAAATTTAAAAGTGAAATGTTTTAAATGCATACATTAATGGAAATTAAGTCATAAAAGAATGATTTATCTTAAAAAAAAATTGGTTTCAACGAATGATGATTAATTTAGTTAATTAATTAATGATTTAGAATCAATTAATTAGTAATTATGGATTGTTAGTTAATTAATTAAGGATTAAGTTAATTAATTAAAGATTAATTAATTTGAAATTAAGGATCATTAATTAGATAAGTATAAGTTATTAATTAATGATTTGAAATTAATTTATCAAGTAATTAAGATTAATTAAGTCACGGTGAAGCACTTAATTAATTAAGTAAGTAAAGATTAATTAATTGGTAATTAATATTAATTAACTAGTAATTAATAATGATTAATTTAAGTTTAATTACTTAAGAGAAGTAATTAAAGAATTGTTAATGGTTAATGAAGATCATTAACTTGAGATTATTAAATAATTAATTAATGTGATTAATTTTATTAATTAATTAGATTAGTTAGTTAAGGATAATCATTTATGGAATTGTGAAAGTATAATTACTTAACGAAAATAATTAAGGAATTAATTACTCATTCTAATTAATTGAGTTTAATGTGATTAGTTTAAGCTAATTGATTAAGTTTAATTCATTAATATAATCAGTGGATGATTTGTTAAGTATAATTACTTAATGCAATTAATGAACTATAATTACTTGGTGAGGTAATTAATGGATAATTACTGGATGTAATTAATTGAAGAATGGAAGTAATTTGGGTTTAATTACTTTGTGTAATTAATTGAAGGATAATTAATTAATGGAAGAGATTTGGGATTAATTACTTTGTGATTAATTAAAGGATAATTACTCAGTGTAAGTAATTAAGAATTAATTACTTAGTGTAATTAATTAAAGAATTAATTAATTTTAAGAAGTTAATTAATTAATGTAAGTAACTATGGGTAGTTAATTACTGGATGTGGTTAATCAAGGGTGATTTATAAATATGATCAATTATTATTAAATTTAATTAATTTAAATAGAGTAATTAATTAAGAAATTAATTAGAGGATCGTTAATTAATGAAATTAATGATATAATTAAGGGTTGATTAATTAAGATTAATTAATCAATAATAAGTGATTATAGAGTAATCAATTAATTATAATTAATTAAGGGCTAAAGTAATTGATTATAATTAATTAATTAATGAAGTAATTAAATATTAATTGCTGTAAATGGTTAAGGATAATTAATTTGTGTAATTAATTAATAATAATTAATCAAGGATGATTAATTAAGATGGAAATTAGAGAATGATTAATTAATTGATTTATAATCAATTAATGGTTAAGTAAGCAAGATTTATAGTAATGGAAGTAATTAATTTAATTTATTTTAAATTAATTAGAGATGTAAGTAATTAATTTAATTCATTTTAAATGGATGTAAGTAATTAATTTAATTCATTTTAAATTAATTAGAGATAGTATGATTAATTAATCCTTTCTTATGTATGGATGGATGATTATGATTGCTTTGAATGGTTTGAGATCACAAATATGAGATAAGTGATGCTGTGTGATATGGATATTTGGCTGACTTGTGATGATAATGTGGATTATCTATTGAGATATTGTGAATTATCTATCTGTGTGAATATATATAATAGAATTTAATTGTTTTAACTTTAAAACAACCTGGGCCTAAAAGATGGCATTTTGGATTTCGATGAGACCGGGATTGGGTTCCAAATTTGGATATCTGAAAACCACATCGATCCAAATTTAACGATAGGTCATGAATCTCAAGTGAAGATGAAGATTCAAAGTGCAAGGGTTATTGTCGTTAACTCTGAGGAGATTCTAAAATGAGTGCAATGGGATAATGCCTTCGATTTCGTTTGAACCAGGAACGAACTTGTATGGATTGAATGCTTTGAGAACATCGTAAGGTGGACGATGAGCATTCTAAGACATATGTTCTCTAAAGGTAATCGTAGCCTCAAGCCGCGTCAACCGGGAATGGATAAAACAGAGAAGGTGCAGCAAGGCTAAGTGGATAGCATCCAAGTAGGACATGATTTCCCCTCTGTCTAGAAGTCCCTTTTTATTCGATTGTGTGGGCAGTTGGAACACGCGCCAACTGCGGGGTTGTCTTGTTCGGGACTATATAGTAAGGGATGGTTCCGGCCTTGTGTTGCAGGGGATTGGGAGTAGTCCTTGGTACGGTGATCTAGGCCCCGTACTGGAACAGGCGGTACCCCAATAACCCTGCCATTGTATGGAATCCAAAATCCAATAAGCGCCGTACGTTTTAGTTGTGCCCAACCATGTTGGAACGTGAGATGTAAGCATTCCAGCTATTTCTGTATTTTACTTGAAAACAATAGACCCTATTATAATATCATTGGATTTCCTATCAAATGTTTTGGTTAGTGTAAGGTAAAAACTTACCCATGTTTATGTGCGGAAAGTCTTACGTGATACCTTTTGTTTTCAAAGGATTTTCAAAGTTAAGAAACTTTAACCTGTTACTCACACCAGACCCATGTCTGACCCGGAGTTTATCTTCTGTTTTCTTAAACTCTTGGGTACTCAAATTTTTACGAGTAATCAAGGGTTTCAGGTTAGATTTGATGAATTCTGGAGGAGATTTGGAGCAGGAGGCTTCAGTATGTAGATATATTATGGTTCCGTTGTGCTAGTGTTTGTGTCTATAGCTTTGTGTTTTATATTGTATTGTAATGGCTGGACAGGTGTTATAATTGTCTAGCTTGTGATGTATTAGCTGTATAACTCTGATGTATCTGATATTGTATAATACTTATGTGATCAATATAATTTATTCGTTCCGCTGTTGAGATCCTGTTGTTGTTTTCTTTCTTTCTTCTCTATCTTTTTCTCTTTTCGATCCCTTTCTTTCTTATTAATGATGCGTTTTTCAGTGAGATGAAAAGCGGGTCGTTACACAATCTTCATAAGCCCAATATCCGATGAAGGTGAGAAACTATATACATACTTACATATATATTGGATGATATAACATGTTTTGCTATGCTTGTTTATGATGGTTGTTTACCATGTTTGCATATGATAATATAGCTGTTTGATTGTTAAAATGGTTCAATTAAATACACGTCGGATTTCATAAAGGAAATAAACGAAATGGTGTGTATGGCATTGATAAACCACTTTAAAATAGTTTAAAATGATTTAGAAATGTTTCATAAACATATAAAAGCATTTTGACAAAGTTTGGAAAAGAATATGAATATTGAGTTAAAATATGCGCGTCGCATAACGATAGTTTGTGTTTTCTCACCGTAATAGTTTAAATCCATTTACATAATGGAATCAGAGTAAGAATTCCTTGGAATAAGAATTATTCGAACTTTAATAATCATAGTTTTCAAGAAAAATGAAAGACTTGATATTTCATTTAGTAGATTTTGAAATATGAACAAATCTATTTTTTAGAATAATCACGCTTTAACAGTTCATAAACCAAATCGATAAATTCTTTAAAATGGATATTTTTATTCTTTAAAAATATGAAACAAATTCTACAAATATATTAAAATGTTTCAAAAGAGATTTGAGTTATAAAACTGATTTCTAAATAATACAAATGTTGTTTTTATCAAATAAGCCTTAAAGCATTATTCGCATCACATTTTGTAGCGGTATTTAATAACTTTTGAAATATAGATTTAAACTTAATTATTCTTTTCCAAATCTTTTATAAATGTTTTCAAATAAATAATTAAGTATTTAAAGATGAATTGGAGATTTTATAATTATTTTAAATGAGTTTATATAAATGGTTGAAATAAAGGCTGTTATAAATAAATTGTTTAATCTTGGCTCCGACGCGTAGACTAAATTTACTATTTGCAAGATCTAATTGTGGGGTGCTTAAAGTAAGGATATGTGTAGAAATAATCTTCCTATACTCGTTATTAAATTCCGGGTAAGGAACCCATACTATCCATGTGAACTTAAAAGGCGATTCCACCGTTATTTGATGGATAGTAAAGGTTGAATACGGAAATTAATATTGAGTAGAATTAGTTTAATTTCTGTCAAACCTGTGACGCCCCACCTCTATGCTCGCAATACCACCTCTATGCTCGCAATAACAAAGAGTATTAGAGGTGGGGCGTCACAAAACCTTTTTACTTAATAAGGTTAGGTAATACGATTTTTAAGAGATGATTTTAATTTGGTATTTTCAAAGCTAAAGAGAGGTTTAATTTTTCCGTATATACCAAAAAAGAATATGATTTACAAATTTATATCTCTAAAAGAGATATTATATTTGATAAAAAATAATGATAAATTAAATGATAACTACCTTCAAACTTAACATCTTTTATTGGTGTTTGGTTTGAAGGAATCGGGATCAAATTTGTGTGATTCCTATCTGAAAACCACTTCGAACCAATGTATGTTCGAAAGTGAAAACATGATAAAGGCAATGATTTTGAAGACATAGATCTTTAGAATCAAAGGCTACGTGCCACTAACCCCTCGATTTCCCATACCATATATATGTAACAGTATTATCTTCATTTGATCTTTGATGCAAGGGCAGCTCGCTACTAATCCTACGAGTGATTCCCAATAAGATGTAGTAGGAGGGTTCCTTTAGTTTGTCCTGCTCTTGGACAACTTGTACAGATGAATGTCTAACATTTCATTTCTAAAATACACTTACATTAATCTCTACAAACATACATTTTTTTGGTGGTATAGGAGGTAACCTCTCTTCTACTTAACATGCTTCTCTAAGACATATGAGCTCAGATGTTGTACATTTATGGAAATCAATAGTGTGTGATAGAAATAGAAATGTGTTATTCTGAGTAGGATTTGTTGATTCTATGCAACTGAAAACGTGACCATAAGCCTCGCATCCGGGAATGAAAAAAAAAAGGGTAGATGTGGCAGGGCTATATGGGTTGCACCCATTAGGATATGGTCATCACCTTTCTAGTTTGCCCTCTATATTTGAGTATGTTGTGTATGCTAAGAGATCTTATGGATAGGTCAGGAACGACTGGGATATTTTCATATTCGGTACAATCTACGGGAGAGGTAGGCCAGTTCGTAAAGGACCATCTATTGGTGCCTCGGTGCATTTTTCTAGAGATATACTTTCGAAAGGTAATCCCTTACCTTACCATTGTATGGAATACATTCTTCACTAGAGCTTTATGGTTTTTGTTGCAAACCTATTATGTTGTCGAATTTAACAAATGTAGCAATTCCAGTTATGATCAATATGTTATTTGAAAGGATTTTCGAAGAATGTTATTAAAGGTAATATCCCTAATTTTGTGTAGAAAATGTTTTGGTTATCATGAGCTAAAAACCCATTCCGTGTTTATGTGTGGCGTGATACCCTTTGTTTTGCAACACCAGTATTTTTGAGTTTCTCACACCAGTCCCAGGACTGGCACGGAGTTTATTTTCCTTTCCCTTAAACTCAGAGCGCCCTAATTTTTCTTAATAGCCAAGAAGTCAGGTTTAACTTGGAGCATTGTGATGGAGCTTGAAGTCTAGACCTGAAGATGTTCCTATAGGTATTCTTCCTTTCAATTTCCATTTCCGCTGCATTTGTTTACTGATTAAATTCAGCCTTTATAAGGACAGAGATTTATAACTGTCCAGGCTGATTTATAAGGTGGACTCAGATAAATATATTTAAAATTTTCGCTGTAAAATCATATATGTTAAAAAAAATATGTTATTCTATTCGTGTAGGTTTCTATTTTTTCTTTATTTTATTTTCGGCCTTTACCATCTGACCTTTTGGCACTTAGTTTAACGACACGTGAATACTAATGATGTATTAGTGTCGATTTCTAAGGGTCAAAAGGGAAGGTCATCACATTGGGGCTACACTTTACCTTTTCTACTAGTAGACCGTCTTTGAATGCTAGCACTGCCCTCTAAGCAGAGACGCAATGCCAGCATTCATCCATACAAGTTGTTTCGGGAATGAACAAACATTCAAAATTTACTATCTTCCATTTTAGAATCACCTTCAAGAAGAATATTTTAGCCCCATAACATACTTCATCATGAACGTCATTAGTTTGGAGTAGTTTGGGTAAATCTGAAAAAACTGTGTCTTCGAACTAAGCAATAATTTTCGACTAACTCAATTTGATTCTTTAGAACTATGCAACAAGTATTCGAGTTGTCACCGGGGAGCTCGAATATAAAATCATACTTCCTGAGTCAAAGCAGGTCAAGATATGATAGTCAGTTATTCAGTTATCAAATAAACAAACAGAAACAATTCAGGGATATAATTACCCATGGCAATCACCATGCCTCAAAATAAATCTTTCATTTATTTTAAATCTCTTTTCAAAATATTTAATAAATATTCATATACTTATCTCACTGGCATAAGTATATTCACAAAACATTTGTGAAAGATTACTTATCCCAAAATCATATTAAGAGGACCAAAACAAATTTATTTAAATTAGAGACAAAAATAACTTCAAATGCTATTCTTAGGTTTTAAGTGCGGAAGAATGTTCATACCACCAAAATTAAGAAGGCCAATTAAAGGAAATCCCAATAAATATTTTTCATTTATGAAATCACTTTTTCTTAAATTCCAAATTCATTAATAATACACTTTATAAATCTCCAAGTTTATTTATAGAACTCTTTTATAATTACTTAATATCATTTATAAAACTCTTTATGAATATCCAAAATACTTATAAAGCTTCGTTTATAAACTTTCTTTATCCAAAACAAAACTTCTTTAATAAACTTTAATCAATAAAATTCCTTTGATAATAATCAATCATCTAAAAGACCTTGAAATAAACAAGTTATTATTCAAACGTTCTTCATTTAATTAATCCTTAAACCATATTAGGAAAATAATGATTTTAGACAATCATTCAAAAAGTATAAAATTACTTCCAATGCCTTTAATAAAATATTTTCTTAAGTTTCCTTTAAATATCTTATTTTAAATTGCTAATGAACTTTAAACCATTTTTACGAGGATAAATTTTTAATATTTGACCTTACAAGTTCAGAAGGAGGCTTAGTGACCACAATAGTTCTTATTTAATTAAGTTTATATTTCCAAGTTATAACAATAGCAATCAATAAACATAAAGTTAAATGTCCAAGTGACCTTAATAGCGAAATTAGTTTTATTTATACTCAAATAGATGTCATTATAACCTACTTAGGAAAGTTATGGTAGAACTATGATTTATTCGGCCAAACAGATGTCCAATATAATTTAATTAGTGGGATGGTGATTTATCCTACTAAAACAGATGTCATTGGGTTTTATATTCATTGGAGGTTACTTAAGGGAAACTAACAAAGGAATCCTTTGGATAAAAATATTCTTTAAAACTAAATTACTTTTAAAAAACAAATCGTTAGAAAACAAGTGATTTAAAACTTTCAAACTTTATTTAATAGTGGAATAACATTTAAACCTTTGTTTAAAAATAATTAAACCTTGAATTATGAATTAAGCAACAATTAACTTTTAAATAAGTAATTAAACCCTAATTTATCTGTAATTAATTATTAAATAATATTTTAACTTTTAAATAATAATTAAATATTAATTATTATCAATCAATTAATTATATAATCCCAAATTAAACGTAAATAATAGATTAAACATTTATTTAAAATAATTAAGTTATAATTTAGTTTTAATTAAATCTTAACTTAAATTTATCTTGATTGATAATTAATCAATACTTAAACGCTTTTTAAAATAAATAATTTAATTAATCCTTAAACTTTATTAATCAATCAAAATAATTAACCCTCAAATATTAGTTAAAAAATAATTAACCTTTTACTAGTTAACTAATTATAATAAGCTTACTCGATTAATACTAAAGTACTAATTACCTTGTTAACTAATGATTAAGCACTAAAACCTTACTTAATGAAATAAATAATAAACTAACAAATGAATAATATTTATTTTTAAATACTTAAAATAAGTTTCGCAACACCTTTCAAAACGATACTTTAGATTTAAAAAATTTAAATTTGCAAAAGAATTCATTTTACAAACTACATTTATAGCGATTACCGCTATATAACTTGAAATTTTAAAACTTGAAATCTGGTTTTGTAAATCTTTAAAACTTAACTTTTGGAACTTTATCACTTTGTAAAATATAAAGTCTTATTTTAGAAAACTAATAAGTTTAAAATTTTAAAACATTTTGCAAGTTTCTAAAACCAAAGATTTCGGCTTTTATATAAGGGATTTTTTGGAAAGTTAATAAAAAGGACGAGGTACATAAATCATTTTATTGCATGATTTTGATCTAAGATTAGAGTACAAAACTTTGAGGTGTTTACACTGGTCCAAACTCTTATAAAGATAGTTTTCAAACAAAAGAAAATGATCGAGATTTCGTTTAGTAGATTTTGAAATATGAGAAAATCAAGTTTTCAAAATAATCATGCTTTAGCAGTACGAAAACCAAATCGATAAATTCTTTAAATGGATATTTTTAATTCTTTAAAAATATGGAATAAATCCTATATATATTAAATTTTTTAAAAAGAGATTTGAGTTATAAAATGGATTTCTAAATGATAGAAAAGTTGTTTTGATTAAATAAACCTTAAAAGTACTATAAACAACACTTTTTGCAACGGTTTTTAACAACTTTTGAAATATAGATTTAAACTTAATTATTCATTCCCCTTTCAAATAAGTAATTACGTATTTTAAAGATGATTTGGAGATTTTATAATTATTTTAAAAGAGTTTAAATAAATGGCTAAAAGAAAGCTGTTATAAATAAATGGTTTAATCTTGGCTCTAAAAGCCGATGGGTATACTGGATTTTTCTATTCGTGAGATCTGGATGTGGGTCGCCTAAATTAAGGAGATCGTCAGGAGCAACCAATGCCTTGGCTCACCTGCCTCTTTCTTGAGTGATGAATAGATAGGTCGAAATGTCAGAAACAAGACAAGTATAAAAGATTCAAATTTACAAATTTAATACAACTTGGATTGTGTAGAAATAATCTTCTTATCCTTGATATTAAATTCTAAGGAGGGAACCTGTAATATCCATGTGAACTTAAAAGGTGATTACGCTATTATTCGATGGATAGTAAAGGTTAAATACAGAAATTGATATTGAGTAGAACTGGTATAATTTCTATCAACCCTTTTTACTCAATAAGGTTTTGCAATGTGATTTATGAGAGATGAATTTAATTTGGTATTTCCAAAGTTAAAGAGAGGTTTAATGATTCCATATTTACTAGAAAAGAATATGATTTAAAGATTTATATCTCTAAAAGAGATATTCTATTTGATAAAAGATAGTGATATATGAAATAATAATCACCCTCAAACTTAACATCTTGTATCGATGATTGGTTTGATGGAACCGAGATCAGATTTGGGTGATTCTTATATGAAAACCACTTCAAACCAATGTTTGTTCGAAAGCGAAAGCATGATAAATGTAATGATTTTGAAGACAGAGATCTTCATAATGAATGGCTACTTGCCACTAGCCCTTTGATTTCCCATATATATATATATATATATATATATATATATATATATATATATATGGTAGTAGTATCTTCATCTGATCTTCGATACAAGGGCAGCTTGCTACTCAAACTAGGGGTGATTCCCAATAGGATGTAGTAGGAGAATTCACTTGTGTTGTCATGTTCTCGGACAACTTGTATGGATGAATGTCTAACGTTGCATTTCTAAAATATACTTACTTTGATTTCTACAAACTTACATCTTTTCGGTGGTATATGAGGTAATCTCTCTTGCATTTAAAACCCTTCTTTGAGACGTACTAGCTCAGAGGTTGTACATTTGTGGAAATCAATAGTGTGTGTGAAAATTGCAATGTGGCATTCTAAGTGGAATTTGATGATTCTATGTGAGGTAAGCCGGTTTTGTGTTGGTAGAGGACCATCTGTTGGTGCCTCGGTGCATTTTTCTAGGGATGTACTGTCAAAAGGAAGTCCCTTGCCTTGTCATTGTATGAAATACATTCTCTAATGCTAACCTTTGTGGTTTAATTATAAACCTTTTATGCCTTCGAATTCAACAAATGTAACAATTCCAACCATGATTAATATATTACTTTAAACGATTTTCAAAGAATTTCATTAAAGATAATATCTCTGATTTTTGATAGAAAATGTTTTGGTTATCATAAGGTAATAACCCGTTCCATGCTTATGTGTGGCGTAGTCGTATTAGATACCCTTTGTTTTCTAATACTTATATTTTTGAGTTTCTCACACCCATCCCACGACTGACCCAGAGGTTATTTTATTTTCCCTTAAACTCTAGGTTACTTAATTTTTCGAATAGCCAAGTAATTACGTTTAACTTGGTGCATTATGATGGAGTTTGAAGTCTGGAGCTGAAGATGTTTATGTGGATAGTTCTCCATTTCCATTTCCGTTGCATTAGTTTACTGATTGTATTCAGCATTTATATGGACAGAGATTTATAACTGTCCAGGCTGATTTATAAGATATACTCTGATAAATGTATTAAAAATTTCCTCTGTAAAGATCATATAAATTAAAATAATATATGTTATTCCATTCATGTAAGATTCTGTTTTGTCATTATTTTATTTTCACCCTTTATTATCCGGCTTTCCGACACTAGGTTTTGCAGACAGAGGATGTATTAGTGTTGAATTTAAAGGGTTGAAATGGTGGGTCATCACACTGAGGCTATGCTTTTACCTTTTCTACCAGCAGACCATCTTAGAATGCTAACACTGCCCTTTAAGCAGTGGTGCAATGCCAAAATTCATCCACACAAGTTGTTTCGGGATGCAATAAACATTCAAAAATTATTATCTTCCATTTTGAAATTAACCTCAAGAAGAATACTTTATCTCCATAGCATACTTCATCAGGAAATTTATTAGTTTGGAGTGGTTTGGATAAATCCGAAAAACCGGTATCTCTAAACTAAGCGATAATTTCCAACTAACTCAATTTCGGTTCTTTAGAAGTATGCAACAAGTATTCAAGTCATCACGAGGAACTCGAATATACAATCATACTTCCTGAGTCAAAACAGGTAAGGTTTGATAGTCGGTTATTTATCTATCAAATAATCATATATTAACAATTCAAAGATTTAATTAACCATAGCAACCATAAGCCTCAAAATAAATCTTTCATTTATTTTAAATCCCTTTCCAAAATATTTATTAAAATATTCATATACTTATCTCGTTGGCATAAGTATGTTCACAAAACATTTGTGAAAGATTTCTCATCCCAAAATAATATTAAAAGGATCAAAACAAATGTTTTTTAAATTGAAGATAAAGATAACCTCAAATACTATTCCTTCGATATTAAATGTGGAATGAATGTCCATACCACCAAAATTAAGAAGATCGGTTAAATTAAATCCCATTTCAAATTCTTTTATAATTTACTTTTAATAAATCTCTTTCATTTATGAAATATCTTTTACTTTAATTCCAAATTCATTTATAAAACTCCTTATAAATACCCAAAATCATTTATAAAGCTTCCTTTATAAACTTTCTTTATCAAAACATAACTTCTTAAATAAACTTTAATCAATAAAGTTCCTTTGATAATAATCAATTGTCTAAAACACGTTGAAATAAACAAGGTTTTATTTATACATTGTTCATTTAATTAATCCCTAATGATTTTAGACAATCATTCAGAAAGTATTAAATTACTTCAAATGCCTTTAATAAAATATTTGCTTAAGTATCCTTTAAATGTCTTATTTTAAATTGGTAATAAACTTTAAAACATTTTTAAAAAGAAAAAATTTAATATTTGACTTCACAAGTTCAGAGGGAGGTTTAGTGACCACAATAGTTCTTATTTAATTGAGTTTATATTTCTGAGTTTTGACATGGCTATTTACATAACAAATAGATATATGAAGGGAATTAGCCAATAACAATCAATAAACATATAGGTAAATGTCCAGGTGACCTTAATATCAGAACTGGGTTTTACTTTTACTTTTATAAATATCATTGTAATTTAATTAGAAATTTTTTGGTAGAACAATGATTTATTCAACCAAACAAATGTCTAATATAATTTAATTAGTAGGATGGTGATTTATCCTGCTAAAACGAATGTCATTAGGTTTATATTCATTGGAGGTTACTTAAGGGATATAGACAAAGGAATCCCTTGGATAAAAAATATTTTTAAAAATAAATTTCTTTAAAACAAAACAGATATTTAAAAATTAAGCGAATTAAACCTTTCAAAATTTATTTATTAATTGAGCAACATTTAAATCTTTATTTAAAAATAATTAAACCTTTAATTAAAAATTAAATAATAATAAACTTTTAAATAAATAATTAAACACTAATTAATCTTTAATTAATTATTAAACAATAGTTTAAAATTTTAAATCATAATTAAATATTAATTATTGTTAATTATTTATTAATTAATCCTTAATTAAACGTAAATTATAAATTAAACCTTTATATAAAATAACTAAATCGTAATTAAATTTTAATTAAATCTTAACATAAATTTAAATTGATTAATAATTAATCAGTATTCAAACCCTTTTTTAAATAAATAATTTAATTATTACTTAGACATTAGTAATTAATTAAAATAATAATCAATCCTTAAATATCAATTAAATAATAATTAACCTTCTATTAATTAACTAATTATAATATGATTACTTGATTAATTCTAAAGTACAAATTACCTTGTTAATTGGTGGTTAAGTACTAATTACCTTAATCGATTAATTAACTAATAAACAAACAAATAAATAACTTTTACTTTTAAATAGTTAAACAAATTTTGCAACAATTTTCAAAACGATACTTAAGATTTAAGAAATTTAAATTTGCAAAAGAGTTCGTTTTTGGAAAACTAACAAGTTTAAAACTTGAAAATATTTCGCAAATTTTTAAGACAAATGAATTTAGTTTTTACACAAATGATAACATTTCGCTTTAAACTAGAAATGTGCAAACCTTTTTAGCATACAATCACGTATTCATGTATACAACATACAAAACCACACCAAAACCATATAGCAACATGTAAACATCGCAACCATATCACAACCAATCATAAACAAGATTGGAAATTTGCAAACTAACTTAACTTTTTCACTTCCATATTCCAAACTATTTATTATCACAACCAAGCACAATTATATACATATAATCCAACATCATTTCCATCCATATAAACTCCATTGTTATATCCCAAGTCAAGGATGCAAATATATCTAGAAAACCCAATTAAAAGTTAAATCTTACTTACCAAAATTCCATTAAACTAAGCGAACTTATTCTATAACCTATATGCGACCTAGATCTTCACTTAGCTTTTTAAAAAATTGGATTTTCGAAGACCTAAATGCCCAAAGTGGCACGGCCCAAAGAACAAAGGGCTCGACCAGGCTGTTTATGGATGGATGTTGTCTTATTTTGGCAAGGAGGAGTGTAGAAATAGAAGGAAGGTGTTTAAACAAGCTTTTAGTAATTTAAAAGTGATAAATCTAAGGTTTTTAGAACTTAAATAAATTGGCAGCCATTATAGAACTCATGAAAGCATGGTAGAGTTTTATAAAGTAGGGATGAAATAAGAAAATGATCATAAGAATTTGGTAATTTATATATATATATATATATATATATATATATATTAAGTGTATAAATTAAATTGCTAACTTACCTCTTATACTTTACCCTCCAGCTCCTTACGCCACCTCACCATGCTGGCCTTCACCCTTGTACCTCGTGCCCACTCCCTTGTCCCCTTTATGTGCACCTTGGCTAACATGTTTAATACTTACTTGTATTTATGTTAGCTTGTGACGTGACATTTTCTATTTATTAAATCATATTTTAAAGCTTATATACCTGAGTATAAACACACGCACACGTGCACATATATGTAGACACACTAATACACACACACACACACACACACATATATCTTAACTTGCTTATAAATTTGTATAATTATAGTAAAGAGTTCACAAAAAACGAATTCTAGTTAATTTTCGGTTTTTCATGGATCTAAATATTTTTATATACAAATTTTGAAAATCATTTCACCATCATTATTTATAATTTGTAAGGATTTTCTTTTAATTATAAAACCTATTATTTGAATATTTAAAATTAATTAAACATTAACATATCAAAGAGGGGAAATTCAGGATCAAATGAGGTAAAATTTTGAATAAAAGATAAAAGTTATACAGTAGTTTTTCATAAATTTTGGGAAAGTAAAAATACATATGAGGCATATAGATCATTTGATTACATGATTTTGATCTAAGATCCAAGTATAAAAACTTTAAGGGGTTTACACTGATCCAAGCTCTTATAATGATAGTTTTCAAACAAAAGAAAATGATCGATATTTCGTTTAGTAGATTTTGAAATATGAGCAAATTAAGTTTTCAAAATAATTTCAATTTAGTAGTTCGGAAACCAAATTAATAAATTCTTTAAAATGAAATTTTTTATTCTTAAAAATATGGAATAAATTCTGTAAATATATTAAAATGTTCTAAAAGATATTTTAGTTATAAAAATGGATTTCTAAGTGGTTGAAAAGTTGTTTTGATCAAATAAGCCTTAAAAGTACTATTCGCAACATTTTTTGCAGCGGTTTTTAATGACCTTTGAAATATAAATTCTTTTCTAAATCTTTTATATAGGTTTTCAAATAAGTATTTAATGATGATTTGGAGGTTTTATAATTATTTTACAAGAGTTTAAATAAATGTTTTAATCTTAGCTCTTAAGGCCGATGAGTAGATTATATTTTTCTATTCGTGTGATCTGGATGTAGGGTGCTTAAAGTAAGGAGATCTTCAGGAGCAACCAGTGCCCTGGCTCACCTGGAATCTTTCTTGAGTGAGGAACATATAAGGTTGAAATGTCAAAAATGAGGTAAGTATAAAAGATTCAAATTTACAAATTTAATACAACTTGCATTGTGTAGAAATAGTCTTCTTATCCCTGATATTAAATTCCAAGGAGGGAACCAATATTATCCATGTAAATTTTAAAAGTGATTCCACCATTATTCAATGGATGGTAGAGGTTGAATATAGAAATTGATATTGAGTAGAATTGGTATAATTTCTATCGAACCTTTTTACTCTATGAGGTTTTGCAATGTGATTTATGAGAGGTAAATTTAATTTGGTGTTTCCAAATTTAAAGAGAGGTTTAATGATTCTGTATATACTGGAAAAAAAGATGATTTAAAGGTTTATATCTCTAAAAGAGATATTCTAATTGGTAAAAGATATTGATAAATGAAATGATAATCATCCTCAAACTTAAGATCTTTTATTGATGATTAGTTTGAAGGAACCGAGATCAGATTTTTGCGATTCCTGTTCGAAAACCACTTCAAACCAATGCACGTTCGAAAGTGAATACGTGATAATGGCAATGGTTTTTAAGACAGAGATTTTCATAATGAAAGGCTACTTGCCACTAACCCCTCAATTTCCCATATCATATATATGTGGCAATTGTATCTTCATTTGTCTTCGATGTAAGGGCAGCACACTACTAAACCTAAGGGTGATTCCCAACATGATGTAGTAGGAGAGTTCATTTGGTTGTCCTGTTCTAAGACAGCTTGTATGGATGAATGTATAACATTGCATTTCTAAAATACACTTATATTTTTCTATAAATGTACATCTATTTGGTGTTATATGAGGTAACCTATCTTACACTTAACACCCTTCTCTAAGACATACTAGCTCAGAGGTTGTGCATTTGTGGAAATCAATAGTGTGTGATGAAAATAGAAATGTAGCATTCTAGGTAGGATTTGATGTTTCCATGTAATGTAAAACACGACCTTAAGCCTCGCACCCGGGAATGACGAAAACAAGATAGATGTTGTAGGGCTATGCGGGTCACACCCATTAGGATATGGTTATCACCTATCTAGATTACCCTTTATATATCAGGTATGTTGTGTATGCTAAAAGAGTTATTACATAGGTTGGGAACGACTGGGGTAATATCAAATTCGGTACAATTTACGATAAAGGTAGGCTGGCTCTGTGTCGGTAGAGGACTATCTGTTGGTGCCTCGGTACATTTTTCTAGACATGTACTCTCAAAATGTAGTCCCTTTCCTTGTCATTGTATGGAATACATTCTCCAATACAAGCCTTTAAGATTTAGTGGTAAACATATTATGATGTCGAATTTAACAAATGTAACAATTCCAACTATGATTAATATGTTATTTGAAAGAATTTTCAAAGAATGCCACTAAAGATAATATCCTTGATGTTGGATAGCAAATTTTCTGGTTATGATAAGGTAAAAACCCGTTCTGTGTTTATGTACGGTATAGTCTTATGAGATACCCTTTGTTTTCCAATACCTATATTTTTGAGTTTCTCACACCAGTCCCATGACTATCCAAAGTTTACTTTCCTTTCCCTTAAACTCTAGGTGCCCTAATTTTCTAGATAGCTAAGTAGTTATATTTGACTTGGCTCATTATCGACAGTTCTCCATTTCCATTTCCGTTGCATTACTGATCGTATTCAGCATTTATAAGGACAAAGATTTATAACTTTCCGCTTTAATTCATAAGATGTACACTGATAAATGTATTTAAAATTTCCAACGTAAAGATCATATAAATTAAAATAATGTATGCTATTCCATTCTTGTAAGATTCTGTTCTATCGTTATTTTCCTTTTACCATTTACTATCCGGCCTTACGGTAAAGCTTTTTTGCATCACACGATTATCGAGGATGTATTAGTGTTGAATTTTGATGGTTGAAAGGGCGGGCTGTCACATGGCAGCTACGCTTTTACCTTTTCTACTAGCAAACCATCTTGAAATACTAACATTTCCCTCCAAGCAGAGGTGCAATGCCAACATTTATCCATACAAATTGTTTCAGGATCAAACAAACATTCAGAATTCACTATCTTCCATTTTGGAATCATATTAAGGAAGAATAGTTTAGCCCCATAGCATACTTCATCCCGTACGTTATTAGTTTGGAGTGGTTCGGATAAACCTGAAAAACCAGTGTCTCCAAACTAAATGATAATTTCTGATTGATTCAATTTTAGTTCTTTAGAAGTACGCAGCAAGTATTCGAGTCATCACAAGGGAACTCGAATATACAATCATACTTCCTAAGGCAAAACAGGTCACGGTTTGATATTTGGTTATTTAACTATCAAATAATCAAACATCAACAATTTAGAGATTTAATTACCCATAGAAAACACTAAGCCTCAACATAAATCATTCATTTATTTTAAATCTCTTTCCAAAATATTTATTAAAATATTCATATACTTATCTCTTGGCATAAGTGTATTCACAAAACATTTGTGAAAGATTTCTTATCCCAAAATCATATTAAGAGGATCAAAACAAATGTTATTTAAATTGGAGATAAAGAAAACTTCAAATGTTATTCCTTCGGCATTAAGTGTGGAATGAATGTCCATACCACCAAAATTAAGAAGATCAGATAAAGGAAATCACATCTCAAATTCCTTTATAATTTACTTCTATAAATCCTTTTTATAAACCTCTTTCATTTATGAAATCTCTTTTACTTAAGTTCCAAATTTATTTATAAAACTCTTTATAAATATCCAAAATAGTTTATAAAGCATCCTTTACAAATTTTATTTATCTAAAACAAAACTTCTTAGTAAAATAAACTTTTATCAGTAAAGTTCCTTGATAAGAATCAGTTATCTAAAACACCTTGAAATAAACACGATGTTATTTAAACATTCATCATTAAATTAATCCTTATACCACTTTATAAATATAATGGTTTTAAATAATCATTCAAAAAGTATTAAATTATTTCAAATGCTTTTAGTAATATATTAGCTTAAGTATCAATTAAATATCTTATTTTAAATTGGTAATATACTAGAAACCATTTTTAAAAGGATAAATTTTATCATTTGACTTCACAAAGTTTAGGAGGAGGCTTAGTGACCATAATAGTTCTTATTTAATTGAGTTTATGTTTCCAAGTTATAACATGGGTATTTACATAAAAAAATAGATATGCGAAGGGAATTAACCAATAACAATCAATAAACATACAAGTAAATGTCCAAATGACCATAATAGCAGAACTGGGTTTTATTTCTACTTAAATAAATGTCATTGTAATCTTATTAAAAAAATTATGGTAGAACTATGATTTATTCAGCCAAATAGATGTCCAATATAATTTAGTTAGTAGGATGGCGATTTATCATGTTAAAACGAATGTCATTGGATTTTTATTCATTGATGGTTACTTAAGGGGAATTGACAAATGAATCCCTTGGATAAAAATATTCTTTAAAAATATTTCTTTTAAACGAAACCAATCTTTAAAAAAATAAATGATCTAAATCTTTCAAAATTTATTTAATAATTAAGCAACATTTAAACCTTTGTTTAAAATAATTAAACCTTTAATTAATAATTAAACAAGGACTAACTTTTTAAATAATAATTAAACCCTAATTAATCTTAAGTTAATTATTAAATAATAATTTAAACTTTTAAATAATAACTAAATATTAATTATTCTCAACTAATTAGTTAAATAATCCTTAATTTAACTTAAATGATGAATTAAACCTTTATTTAGAATAATTAAATCATAATTAATGTTTAATTAAATCTTAACTTAAATTGAAATTGATTAATAATTATCAATACTTAAACCCATTTCAAAATAAATAAATAAATTAATACTTAGACTTTAATAATTAATTAAAATAATAAATAATCGTTAAATATTAATTACATAATAATTAAAATTTTATTAATTAACTAATTATAATATGATTCCTAGATTAATACTAAAGTACTAATTACCATGTTAATTGGTGGTTAACTACTAAGTACCGTAACTAATTAATTAAATAACAAATAAATAATATTTACTTTTAAATAGTTATGTAAGTTTTACAGCACTTTTCAAGATATTTAAGATTTAACAAATTTAAATTTGCAAAAGAGTTCGTTTTAGGAATTGCGTTCACGTGCTATCGCTATACGACTTGAAATTTCAAATTTTGAAATTTGGTTTTCAAAATCTTTTGAACTTAACTTTTGGAACTTCATCACTTCGTAAACCCTAAAGGATGTTTTTGGAAAACTAACAAGTTTGAAACTTGAAAACATTTTGCAAACTTGAAAACTAACATGTCATTTTAAACTAAAAATATGCAAACTTTTCTAGCATACAATCACATATTCATGTATACAACATACAAAACCACATCACAACCATATAGCAACATGTAAACATCACAACCAGACCACAAAGAATCATAAATGAGATTAAAAACTTGCAAACTAACTTGACTTTTTTACTTCCATATTCCAAACTATTTATTATCACAACCAAGCACACATACATCCATATAAACTCCATTTTTACATCCTAAGTCAAGCATGCAAATTTATTTTGAAAACTTAATTAAAAGTTAAATGTTTACTTACTGAAACTCCGTGAAACTAAGCGAACTTATGCTATAACCTGTATGCTACTTAGATCTTCACTTAGCTTTATTGAAAACAGGATTTTTAAAGACCTAAATGCCCAAAGTGGTATGGCCAAAGAAGTAAGGGATCGACCATAGGTATTTATGGATGGTTGCAGTTTTATTTTGGCACCGAGGAGCGTAGAAATGGAAGGAAGGTGACTAAAAAAGCTTTTAGTAATTTAAAAGTGATAAATTTAAGGTTTTTAAAATTTTTAAAATTCTTTGGTAGTCATTAGAGAACTCATGAAAGCTTGGAGTAGTTTTATAAAGTAGGGATGAAATGAGAAAATGATAATAAGAATTAGGAAATTTGTATATATATTAAGTGTATCAGTTAAATAACTAATTTACACCTTGTACTATACCCTCCACCTCCTTACGCCACCTCACCATGCTTGCCTCCACCCTTATACCTCATGCCCACCCATTGTCCCCTTCATGTACACCTTGGCCAACATGTTTAAACATGTATTAGTACTTAATTATAATTATGTTGGCTTATGATGTGACATTTTCTTTTACTAAATTATTTTTTAAACTTTATATACCAAAGTATATACATATGTGTATATATTTACTAATAAACTACACTAACGAATTCACAATGTTTCCAACAACTTTTAGCCGACGAAATGTCATAAAGTCGATAAAACGAATTCTGATCGCATTTTCGATCTTTCTTCGAACTAAATATTTTTGTAAACAAATTTTGAAAATAATTTCACCACCATTATTTATTATTTAAAAGGGTTTGTTTACTTATAGACCTATTATTTGAACATTTAGAATTGATTAAAAATTCACAAATCAAAGCGGTTAAATCTCACGTCGTTACACTCTTCTCCCTTAAAAGAATTTCGTCCCCGAAATTTTACTATGGCTCTAAACCCAGAAAAATAAACTAACTCTTAAATACCTAAAACTATTCATTAGTCTGTATGATGTACATAGATCATCTGTGTGCAAAATCTTAATTGATCACATACTAGAATACATAGCTTCGCTTCTGGACTAGTGTCGCTCACCCGACTCCCTTTAGATACCTCCATTCTCCTTGCATAACTATATAATATGATAGAAAATGTTTGGTTCCACATTTAGAACCCTCACCAAGTGTTCGCTGTCAAAAATTGAGTGACAAATCCTTATTTGGATTAGCGTGGGACACCTCTAGTCATGTGCACGAACCTCGGATTAAGAACTATATGAGAAAGGGAAATATTCTACGTACAACCAACGTACTTATCGTATTGGTTCATAATACCCAACTACATTCTACCCTTCCCAAAATATTTATGAAAATATTTCATAATATTTGAACTTAGGTCAACATTTCAAAATGACATAACTTATGAAACCTTTCCATAAATCATTTTAATTTGTTATTGTATAATACTTTCCATCATCCTAAGAGCATATATTAAACATCTTATCTTTAATTCTATTCACTTTTAATTATTCATATGTAGGCCCAAAATAATTAGGGTCTCAAAATTGAGTCGATCAATCTAATCTCTTTACCCAATTGGTCTGGTAAGTAGCTAAGAAGAGTATGCTGATGATATCCAAAATTTGTCCTAGAGTCTACTCTTAGACATCATAAAGTAAAGATGTTATTAACTGACCCAATAAAATAAAATAATTATTCATTTCCTAGGTGTTAAAAGCAAAAGACATGTTTTAATAAAATAAAGTTTATTAATCCTCCTTATTAAATTAACTTAAATTTAGAACTTCATCTATTAATCCATCCTTTAACCAAAATACCTTATAATTTTGAAAAACTTAAGAGCTAAAATATCCATGTTTTATTTCAATTTTTTTTGAAATGATACTTTATTTTTAACCCTTAGAAAATATACATATAGCCCGAGTAACTCCAAAATGATATCAAGGAACTAGGTACTATGTGACGCCCCACCTCTATACCCACGTTAGCCAAGGACACTACATGGTAATGCCGTCAACTAACACGGAGAATAACGCTGGTTAGGAGCGACCATCTATAGCCTTGCTCTAACTATCTATTGAATACATCGACAATAAACATACCAAGCAGGTCGACACATCCAATGAATACTTAAAACAAAACCATAGGTGGTTGGAGGATCTATCAGAATAGAATATAATAACTCAAATGTAATATACATCACAGAACAGTAGAACATCATATACACATATACTGATACATAACAGAGTATACAAACTGATATACGTCAAGTGGTATAGCAAACCACAATATACAGACGAATCCAAAAGAATACATATATCAGTGTTACAACAAAAAGGACAACACAAAAAGCTTTAACCAAAAGAAGCAAGAAGGATAGTCCATGCGGAAGCAAAATAGGCTAAGTCCAAAAGCACCTAACCCGAAACATCTCAATCTGACCCGAGTATAAAATACACGGGTCAGTCTAGCTAAACAAATCAGTTAGATAAATTGAACAACAATAACCTGCAAGGTCATAAAGTATAACAAATATCTCTAAAAGAGATAACACAATCATCTAACAAAAGATGAATCATATCATAACAAGCCTCGTATCATCGGCAACACAAATAAACAAAGGATATGAATATCCCAAAACAAGCCAAAAAGGCAAATAACAAATACCAATGAAGGTAACACAAGTTCCACAAGGTAACCGTTATATATCGTGCGGCTCAAAAAAACCAACACCGAAGGGCGATACCTAGGGAATATACATATCAATGAAATATCAGAAAATTTGCACATGCTCAGTACTGTATAAACAAGGATCATGAGCCCGAAGACTCCAAACCTAATATCACTCGAGCAGTAACGAATGACCAACTCTGAAAGCGATACAATAGGGCAACAAACCCGAAGGCACAAACCCGAAGGCACAAACCCGAAGGTACAAACCCGAAGGTACAAACCCGAAGGCAACATACCCGAAGGCAACATACCCAAAGGCAACAAACCTGAAGGAGACAGTCCGAAGACACCATCCCAAAGGCAACAAACCATAGTGGTGAAGGTCCGGAGGCCCAGTACTGGACCACTAACTGGCAGAATGTGTCATAACTCTCAAAAAGGAATCCGAAAAGTGGTAACATGAGTCCCATAACCACTCGTTCGCACTAAATGGTTTACTATCCGTTAGTTAATTTCACACTCAAAGCAGTACAAAGTTTATCTCATCTCATCGGTAAACTAGACCAAAAGGCCAAAACGATCAATCGAATAGGGCGGGAATTAATCAGAAAGATAAACGCGTGGATTCATGGTCCGTGTTTTACCTAACCATTTAATCTCCCTTCCACTCCGCTCGAAGTGCCAAATTGTGTGCGTGCGTTTTAAAATAAGATTTATAAATTAGAGAAGCAAGCTTTTAATACAATTTAAAAGATTATTTTATAAAAACCCGTGGATGAAGTCAAAAAGGAATCATCAAGGTCAAGTACGCATAAAAAACTAATTGGAATCAACTTAGATCGATAAAAGTTGGAATCACAAACAAATAGGCACACTAGGCAAAACAGAGAAACAGGAGCAGGTCGGTTGACCGGACTTCCTGAGTCGGCCGACCGAAATAGCCTAGAAAGGTTTCGGGCTCCAGCTCGGTCGACCGACCAGAGAGTTCGGTCGACCGAACCCAATTCCTGCATTTTTTTCACCCTATTAATTAAAGTGCAAACTCTCCCAATTCGAAACTGGTCGAGCACGGACGCTAGAGGATTATGCCCATCGGCTACCCGGTCCTATTGGTTCCTCGATGCATCACCAAAAACATGTTCAAACATCAAAGTTGGGATCTTTAAAGATTTGAACCCAAAACACTAAAAATTGGGATATTCACCAATTCAATCCAAACCAAAAGCAAGTGCACATGAATAAGTGTTAGGAATTCCCACCCAACAATCAAAGATAGTTATAGACAAAGATGTGAGATAAAAATCTCACCTTTTAACTAACAAAGAAAGAAGAAGAAGCTTAATTACAAGGAGAAGACCAACCAATCTCTACTTCAACCCAACTAGCTTCAATCTAAGATCAAAACAAGTATTTTCCTAAGTTAGATTCAGGAAACTTTCTGAAATTGAAGGAAGAAAGAGTTAGAGAAGATGAAGAGAAGGCTTACCGATAGCTTCACTTTAATTTTGGAGCAAGAATTCAAGTTTGCAAAGTAAACTAGGGCTTGGAATTTCTAATTCTTCTTCCTTTCCCCCATTTTCAGTTTTAGCTTGAGTTTAGAAGTGAAAATGAGTGAATGGAAGGAGAGGGACTGAGTTAGGGTATTTAGTTAGCTAGTGGGCTGAACCCAAACCCGAAACCCAACTAGAAAACGTAGAAAAATTCAACTTACTCCAAACATATCAAAGTTTATACTCAAAAAGATCGCAAACGCCATTTTGAACTCAATGGAAGTGGTTTCGAGCCCTAATTCGGCTGTTTCAAAAAGTAACATTTCGGACCTAAAATCTGACTAACGACGCTCTATTTAAATAAAACATTTAAATATATAATCGTTAAATATGTGGGTTGTTACATACTACCAAATAGTATCATATATCCCTTTACCAAGAAGGGTAATATTTAAAGTGTCTACCATCCGAACACACCTCGATCCTATTTTTAGTCACTTTCACGTCACTCGAACTAATTAACCATAAAAAACTTCTTCTTTGCAAATCCCTTTTTGAAACAATATTATGTATATATTTCCAACTAAATATTTTTTTTATTTATCATCCACTTGCTTTGGATTCATTCGGATTTGAAGTCGTTTCGGTTGTATATTGACAAAGAGAATAATTTACTAAGTGCCCTGTCACATCTGCCTAAGTAAACATCTTACCCTCAAATTTCCTTAAAAGATTGTTTTAATCATCACAAAATAGACCGAGACTCATTCTCGAACTGTCCAAAGAAAAATCTTACCCTCAAATGTCCTTCTACATATTTATAACTTAAAGTATTTTTAAGTAAAATTACTATTACTTTTCCAAGAATTGTTAGAAAACCTTATCAAAGCCATTAGGGTTTAAATCCTTTTAAAATCCATCTTATTTTCAAAATATATTTTATAACCCGATTTATAAGATCAACTTTATAAAATCATCTAAAATATTTCTTTTAATGAACACCTTTTATTAAAATTAAATTTTAACCCAACATTATCATCGATCACCTTATAGTTAAACTGTGAAACTTAATTCACATGGTGTTCGATTCAACGTTCCCACAAATTCTATCTAGCCAACCTATCCTTAAAAGAAAAAACTGCTAATATGTTAGAAAATAGTCAATGCTCAAAAATGGATGAGCATGACTAATTGAATCCTATATGATAATAATTAAATATTATCAACTCCTAACAACAATCGAAACATAGATAAGTATCTTTTATATTTTGAAAATCTTACCTTTATAAATATAAAAGATAGTCCTACGTAAAATTATTTCATTTACCACTTTCAAAATAATATTGTGTCGATTGGACTTGTTCAAGTATTTTGGAAATTTCTATCGATAATGTTGGCCAAACGCACCGATTAGAATTCTTAAACCATTCAACCGATCAAACCACACAATATAAAATATTTTTATACACTAACAAATACATTCTCTTTTATAATATACTCTCAAACTCATCCTAGGGTCTTACTTACCCTATCTCAAATGAGTCAACCCCGCCAGGCCAAGATTTTCACCTAACCTTGCGCTCTGATAACAACTGTAAGTCTCGCATTTCTTAAACCTAAAGACGAAACTTAATGCATCCTTAGTATTCATGTACCGATCATTTATTCGTATGAAAGACAGATTGTTAACGGTGAAAGAAAGAAGGAGGAAGATATGAAGAAACTAAACGACACATAATCTCACAACGCATTGAAAACAATATATATTAAGTAACATAAAAATTTACATTGTCATTTTCAACATGATACATCAGAGCCATAATAATACAATTTCTACCCTAGGACAGTTATAACTGCCTGTCCCAATTTAGCTAATACAAGATACATAAGACATGGTGGAAACAAGATTAATAAATAGCTATCGACGCAGCCACCTACTCCAAGCTCCTCCAAAATGCACCCGAGGGAAACCTGAACTACTTAGCAGCTCATAGAAATTTGAGCACCTAATAGTTTTAAGGAAAGAAAATAAACCTTCAGGCCAGGCATGGGTCTAGTCTATGTAAAGCATAAGTTTAACTTTATATAAACCTTTAAAAATAAATGGTATCTTGTAAGACCACGCCGCACATAAACATGAATGGGTTTTTACCTTACGATAACCAAAACATTTTCTATAGAAAATCCAGTGAAATTATAATAATGTCTATGTTTAAAATAATTATGGAATCATAGCTGAAATTGTTACATTAATCAAATTCTAGCATATAATAGATAAACAATCAAGCTCGAAGCCTCATATTGGAAAATGGATTCCAACTATTGCTTGGTAAGGGAGTACCTTCCAATGGTACACCTCTAGAATATGTACCTGAGGGCTACAAGCGCATCTGTCCCACTGCTACACAGAGCGGGCGACCCGTTTAACATGACAGGCCAGATTACGTAATCCCTTGACACCGAGGTGCAAATATTGTTCCTTGATGCCTGCATGCAAACAACTCTAAGGGGACAATCTAGAATGGGATAATGACTCCTAATTGTAGCTAACAACATAGCTCTGATACCTTGTTATAGCCATTTTCTGGGTTGTGAAATTTGAGGCTATGCTTTTACCTTTTCTACTTGCAGACTATCTTGAAATGTTAACATTGTCCTCCAGGCAGAGATGCAATGCTAGCATTCATATATACAAATTGTTCCAGGATCGAAAAACATTCGGAATTTAATATATTCCATTTTGGAATCACCCTTAGGAAGAATAGAATAGCGCCATAGCATACTTTATCACGAACGCTATTAGTTTAGAGTAGTTCGAATAAATCTGGAAAACCGGGTGATAATTTCTGGTTAACTCAATATTGGTTCATGGGAAGTATGCAACGAGTATTTGAGTCCTTATGGGGAACTTGAATACAATCTACTTCCTGAGTCAAAACAGGTCGAGATTTGATAGTCGGTTATTGAACAATCAAATAACCAGACAACAATAATTTAGAGATTTAATTACCCATAGCAAACACTAAGCCTCAAATAAATCTTTCATTTATTTTAAATCTCTTTCCAAAATATTTACAAGAATATTCATATACTTATCCCACTAGTATAAGTATATTCAAAAAACATTTGTGAAAGATTTCTTATCCCAAAATCATATTAAAAGGATTGAAACAAATGTTATTTAAATTGGAGATAAAGATAACCTCGAATAATATTCCTTTAGTGTTGAGTGTGAAACAAATGTCCATGCCACCAAAATTAAGCAGGTCAGTTAAAGGAAATCTAATCTCAAATTCTTTTATAATTTATTTCTATAAATCTTTGTCATAAGTCCTTTTCATTTATGAACTCACTTTTACTTAAATTTCAAATTCATTTATAAAATACTTTATAAATCTCCAACTTTATTTATAAAAACTCTTTTATAAATACCTAAATCATTTGTAAAATCTTTATAAATATCCAAAATCATTTATAAAACTTCCTTTATACACTTTCTTTATCTAAAATAAAAAATCTCTAATAAACTTTAATCAATGAAGTTCCTTTGATAATAACCAATTATTTAAAAGACCATGAAATAAACAAGTTATTATTTAAACATTCTTCATTTAATTATCCTTAAACTACATTAGCAAAATAATGGTTTTAAACAATCATTCAAAAGGTATTAAATTAATTCAAACGCCTTTAATAAAATATTTTCTTAATTATCCTTTAAATATCTTATTTTAAATTGGTAATAAACTTTAAACCATTTTTTAAGGGTAAAATTTAAATATTTGACTTCATAATTTGAGAAGGAGGCTTAGTGACCATAATAGTTCTTATTTAATTGGGTTTATATTTCCAAATTATGACATGGGTATTCACATACCTAACAGATATGTTAAAGGAATTATCTAATAACAATCAATCAACATACATGTAAATGTCCAAGTGACCTTAATAGCAGAACTGGGTTTTATTTCTATTAAAATAGAGGTCATTATAATCTACTTGGGAAAATTATGATAGGACTATGATTTATTCAGCCAAACAGATGTTCAATATAATTTAATCAGTAGGACGGTGATTTATCCTGCTAAAACAGATGTCATTGGGTTTTATATTCATTAAAGGTAATTAAGTGACAAAGGAAATCCTTGGATAAAAATATTCTTTAAAAGAAAAATTATTTAAACAAAACCAATCTTTAGAAAATAAGTGATTTAAAACTTTCAATCTTTACTGAATATGGAATAACATTTTAACTTTTATTTAAAAATAATTAAACCTTTAATTAATAATTAAACAATAATTAACTTTTAAATAAATAATGAAACCCTAATTAATCTTTAATTAATTATTAAATAACAATTTAAACTTTTAAATAATAATTAAATATTAGTTATTCTCAAATAATAAATTAAATAATCCTTAATTGAACTTACATAATAAATTAAACTTTTATTTAAAATAATTAAATCATAATTTAGTGTTAATTCAATCTTAACTTAAATTTAACTTGATTAAAGTCAATACTTAAACCTTTTCAAAATAAGTAATTTAACTAATACATAGACTTTAATAATTAATTAAAATAATAATTAATCCTTAAATATTAATTAAATAATAATTAATCTTTTATTAAGTAACTAATTATAATAAGCATACTTGATTGATACTAAAGTACTAATTACTGTGTTAACTAATGATCAAGTATTAATTCCTTATTTAATTAAATAAATAATAAAAAGTAAACAAATAATATTTATTTTTAAATACTTATAATAATTTTTGCAACACTGGTATAAAATGATACTTAAGATCTAACAAATTTAAATTTGCAAAAGAGTTAGTTTTACGAACTGCATTTATAGCGACTATCCTTATACGACCTAAAATTTTAAAACTTGAAATTTAGTTTTCTAGACCTTTAAAACTTAACATTTGGAACTTTATCCCTTTGTAAAACATAAAGGCTTGTTTTGGAAAATAAACAAGTTTAAAATTTGAAAACATTTTCCAAAATTTTAAAACCAAAGATTTCAGTTTTTACACAAGGGATAGCATGTCGCATTAAACTAGAAATGCATTAACTTTCTTACATAGTATACAACATACAAGACCACATCACAACCATATAGCAACATGTAAACATCACAACCATACTACAGCCAATTATAAAAATATTAGAAATGTGCAAACTAACTTGACTTTTTTACTTCCATATTCCAAACTATTGATTATCACAACCAAACGTAGATACATATACAATCCAACATCATTTTCATCCATATGAACTTCATTTTTACATCCCAAGTCAAGCATTCAAATATATTTAGAAGACTTAACTAAAAGTTAAATCCTTACCTACTAAAACTACATGAAACTAAGCGAACTTATGCTATAACTTGTACGTGACCTACATATTAAATTAGCTTAATTAAAAATTGGATTTTTGAAGAACTAAAGGCCCAAAGTGGTTCGGCCTAAAGGACAAAGGGCTAGCCATAGGTGTTTAAGGATGGACGTGGCCTTATTTTAGCAAGGAGGAGCGTAGAAATAGAAGGAAGGCATTTAAACAATCTTTTGGGAATTTAAAAGTGATAAATCTATGGTTTTTAAAACTTTAAAAATTCTTCGATAGAAATTAGAGAATTAATGAAAGCTTGTAGAAGTTTTATAAAGTAGGGATGAAATGAGAAAATGATTATAAGAATTAGGAAATTTGTGTATATATACATTAAGTGTATAAATTAAATTACTAATTTACCCTTTGTACTTTACCATCCACCTCCTTGCGCCACCCACCATGCTAGCCTCCACCCTTATACCTCATGCGCACCCCTTTGTCCCTTCATGTACACCTTAGCCAACAGGTCTAAACATGTATTAGTACTTAAATTGTACTTATGTTGGCTTATGATGTTACATTTTCTTTTTACTAAATTATATTTAAAGCCTTATATACCTAAGTATATACACACACACACACTCTAATATGTATATATATACACAAAATTATTTATAAATGTGTATATACACACTAAAGAGTTCACAATGTTTTCGATAACTTTTAGCCAATGCAAAGTCGAAAATTTGAAAAAACGAATTTCGGTCACATTTTCGATTTTTCTTGAAACTAAATATTTTTGTAAGAAAATTTTGACAATCATTCATCATAAGTATTTATTATTTAAAAGGGTTTTATTTTAATTATTAAAACTATTATTTGAATATTTAAAATTAATTAAATATTTACAAATCAAAGCGATGAAATTATGGGTCATTATATGTATATGTATATGTATATGTATATGTATATGTATATGTATATGTATATGTATATGTATATGTATATGTATGCATGTATATGTATATATATAATGCTAGTACGCCGTCATATTAACGATGAACTATTCAATATGCAATATTTTCTTTCATATATGTATAGTTTTTTCCTATTCTAATATGGATAGCATACATTAAATAATAAATTTATTTAAAAGAAAGAAAATATCACTGAAAAGAAAAAAAATAGTATTATAGGTAATGGTATAGTATTTTCCATATACATTTCTTTAGTATATAATATATATCTTTGACATACATTTGATGCGTGGAAAAGAAGGAAAAAGGCTAAATATGACGCATGTCGATGAGACATTGTATCTAATCAAATTATAATTTGAAACAAATTAGCATCACAAATTTGGATAATGGTAACATGAGAATATGAGATTGTTGATTAGAATAGTAACTATTTTTACGTAGTTAATTGGATATATACATGAAAACAAAACTAAGTTTTCTATGAAGTAAAGATAAAATTATGTAATACACTAATGGTTCTTTAATAATTTCTAGAACTTGATCATGTTTCTCCTAAATTTTGATCAACTCTTCCTCATCTCTTCTACAAATTAGTGTAGATAAATAGTTTATTATATTTTATATAATCGAACAAAGCTGTTAATAGTATTTTTGAAATTTAAACATATATCATCTCATTTCCCTATTCTGTTCAACCCTATCATTGAGCTTCTCCTTCTAATACTATTTCTCTGTAATTAGAAATAATAATAACAAATCAAATAGGTTCTACAGTAGACTCAAGTTTAGGTGAGTCGGACTTTGTATCAAGTGTTGTCTACGTGGTATACACAATTAATAATTAATGTCATGTTTCTTCTAAAAAGATACATGTTTGAAATTAAGATTCACACTTTAAATAATGTTTTAATCCATAAATTAAATACATAGTTTATGATTCGAATTGTGCATTGACTACAATTTTCACATTATAAAAATGGATAAACTTATATTTCAACGCTTAAAAATGAAAAACCTTTATATATCGTTATCTGCCTAGCACCATTAGCTTCTATTGAATTTAATTTTAATATAGAATTATCATGATTTTGTTGTTTATGTAGTAATCAAGAGACTCGTTACCTTTTGAAAAAAGTCTTAGTTAATATCACATCAAATTAGAATTATAATCTTTTATCACTATTTATTTAATAATCATTGATATTTTTTGCAATATTTAATATAAAGCTCATATTTTTTGTGATGAATTAGGATATACATGTTATATGCAAGTTTAGTTGCTATATGTGAACAAAGAAGTTTAAACATATTTGTGATTCTATTAATTTTCAATACACAATTCAAATACATTTGTTTATAGCATAAGATTTTCTTTTAAAAGCTAAAAGACTTGAAATCATGTAAGTAACAATGGCTAAATGAAGCGAATATACCTAACTACTAGATATATCAAATTACGATAAATTTATTTATCCAATACATGAATTACCAACAGATGAAGAACCTGTCTGTTGACATCAAAAGTGGCGCAACATCCAAAGTGCTGTAGAAATATCGAAAACTAGTCGGAAATAAATTTAAAACAAAGAGAACACAAAGTTTTTAAAGTGGTTTGGCAATCTATGGCCTACATCCACCGTAGATTTTATTGATTTAAGATTTGAAAGTTTCTAGTACGAGGGTTTTACTAATCTAAAAGCTTAGAACAATAAATCGTAGCTTCCTTAGTGACTATGGTGGAGGAGAGATAAAAGAAGAAAACGATGAACATCCAAAAAGTCCTTATCTAGTTACTATAGCGCCTGTATTTATAGAGAATCTGTTCAACAAAAATCAGAGGTCAATAAGATACCAAGTACAGATCCAAGAGTGTAGGAGGGGAAGATGGGCCCCCTAAGCCATAAATTCTACTCAGTTCTAACTAGAAATGGTCGGTACTAACCTGAATTTAGAGGGGTAACTTAATCTTCTTCCCTTCATGATCTTCTACCCCTAGTCCACTTTGTTCCAAGCAATTCTCTTTTGAGATTAGGTCGTTTCAGAGAGGTTCTCATACCATCTGTACTCATCTACCATCTTTCAGATAGTCGTTAAATTTACTCATTTATTCCTTGAGAAATATACTTCATGATGATCACCTAGGATATATCCCCTTATAACAAAAAATAGGGGCCCCATTAAGGGCCCAAAATAATGGTCGATGCTGGGAGGAAGAGCTCGGTACTGAGTAGTTTACTTAAGTCCTATTGTTTTGTAACTTCTTAAGCTCATTCCTATAGTCTTTCCATGTGTTATCAAACTATGTGACCAGGCCATATTCGGGTGCAATAAGTTGGAGGAGCTGAGAAATTATCTAGTAGAAAATCCAAAGTTGTAACTGCCAAGCCCAGATACCAAGTGAGGTCAATGAATAAAGTCCAAAGATAACAAATAATAATAAGTAATCTCCAAACAAAACCTACACACCTCCTATCTATCATCAACAACTCGAAATCCCATAAGAAAATAATTTGCGGATTGGTATTGATCGCCAATTAGAGTTTTAATCAATCCCTAAAAGCTCTTCCATCTTGCTACCAGCTCCATTTTATATCAAGCTAAGGTGTTTACAACCAAGTACATTCTATGTTGGATGGCTTGCAAGTACGTGTCAACAACCACAACCAACTTCAAAGTCAAACACTAATGCTTTATCCTTGAAACGAGGAAATCTCTTAAATCCATGCCGTTGACAATGCAAACAAACCAATAAAGATGAAGATATGAGCAAGATGAACATTCACGTAATTTAAATGGAGATCCAAAAGGCAGATTTGTGGATCAGTACTAATCCCCAAACATGGATCAGTATCGATCCCTAATTATTCATGTCATGGCCATGATCTCTTCAACTAACTCCCCCTTGGACATGGGGAACATGGTTTTAAAATGGGGAGTGATTTTCATTTACCTGTAGCTATAAATATAGGGATAGGAGCATATTTTGGGGATCTTTTTTAGTTGTTAACAAGTTATTGTTTTCTCCTTGTAATTACATAGATCATCACCGATCCATAGAATACTTTTGTAAAAATTAATCAAATATTTCAATAAAGTTTAAGTAGACGTAGGCCATTGATTAACCGAACCACTATAATTATTGTGTGTTGTTGTTTTCCTAATTTTCAAGTTATTTTTATTATTTTATTCTCTACTATTAATTTTTAGGTGTTTGTGCCAACTTTTGGCATAAACATTTTGGTGCTTTCACTTAAAACATATTGATCTTAGGCTATTAATTTCTATTTTTGACCTTTAGGTTGTTTAAATCCACAAAGTAGATCCATCAGTTTTGTTGCTATAACTCGTGACCGCTCATATTTGTATATAATCTATCATCGGATCAGTTGAAGTTATGGCCCTATGAAACGAGAAATCCATTGCCTCCGGACTACTGCTCATGTTGAGAATGTCAACTCTCAACACGTTAAAGAAGTTGCTCAACTCGTAATTGCTAACATTTATAATCCTCCGTCGGATATGATAATGTAGGTTGGGATGGATCGCATGATGAAGCAGATGAATGACAAGGTGTAAGAGAGTCTGGATGAATTGATGAGGAAAATGAGAGTCTCAATTTGCTAAATCAGTTGACTCGTGGTCGTTAAAGTAGTAGGAGAGGTTTATTAGCTTTTGACTCAACAGTTCTTCTTCATTTGCTAAAAAACATCAAGATGGAAAAATGAACATGAAGCGAAAGAAAACAGGTACTTTGAAGGATGGATTGGACGGAGTTCATAGTAAAGGGTTGTGTATTCGAACTAAACCATACCTTGAGTTATCAACTTAGGCAATAAAGATGTTGCTAATTTGGATGGTGATGTTAGTGGTGATGTTAGTCATATTGCTGACAACCAGAATGTTGGAATTCAGGCAGTTGTTGTAGATCTGCCTCATAGAGACCGTAAGAATGCGTCAACTAGGCAAATAGTTCTTCGGGAGATAGTAGATTTCGGATATCATGGAACTAAACAATACTATTTACGGAGCCAAATATTCAGAGTAGGCTATGATTATCGCCATACAGTAGATAAGGTCGAGCCGGAGCAGTGGTGGATATATAATGAAACTAGTGAGTGAGAACCAGCATAGAAGTAACGATCAACAAGGCTCTTCCCTTAGTAGGAATAAATTCACGAGGAAGTACTGCTTGAGGAGTGCCTTCGGAAGTTCACAATGCCAACGATGCCATCCTACAATGTGATGATAGATCTGAGGAAACATTTACTGAAATACGAATGGCATATGGACACGGCAAGAGTGACAAATGCTATGAGATGTTGATGTTTTCCAATTATCCTTAAAGGTGTTGTGAAGATGTCATTCAATTGGCTTCCGCCGAGTTCTATATTGTTTTTCGATCAACTGGTAAAAAAGTTTGTTGAGCAATTCCGTTTGCACACAACATGTCCTAAGGACATAATGTCGTTATAAAACCTCTTCTAAAGAACGAGAGAATTGCTGAAGGATTTTTTGAGCAAGTTCAATACGATGGTAATAGAAGTAAGAAATGTGCAGGAAGACATTGTGTTAATGGTTTTGAATAGGGGATACCCGATATAGACTTTGGAAGGTGGTTGAAGATGAAACCTCCATCGATGGTGGATATTTTCTATCGGAAGGTGAATCAATTCTTGCACTTGGACTAGGATAATATGACCACTGGAAAGGCCAATGGTGGCCGATCAGCAGAAATTATTCAATGTAATGCGGCTGTGAAGCAATCTAGTGAAAACTCCAAAAATGTAGCTGGGATGTGGGAAATAATGGCAATAACCAGAATAAGAACATCAGGATGATGGAGGTAGGTAACTTGACTTCAAAATACGTGTGAAATATACAAGTTATACACCGCTGAATAATTCAGTTGAATATGTACCTTATGATGTGAGGTACTAACACTATAAGAAGACGAGTCCCAGGTAGTTGATTGAGAGAGAGAAGGGGTTTGGGATGTTTTATTATTTCCACGAGACCCATGGTCATAATACGAATGAATGCAGGCACTTGTAAGATGTGATATAGGATTTGATTTGAAAGAAAAGCTTCAGAAATATGTAAAAGCCACATAGGATGGCAGGTAAGAGAATACTTATCCCTAGGGGCAGCTACTCCAAATGGGTCATGTTGGGCTTAGTGATGATGAGCCTAGGCAGCTTGGGAATAGATTGGTTATTAACACGACCTCTAGTGGACCTCATTTGGCCGCGAAGAGATGGAATAAGACAAAGAGGTATGCAAGTTCTTTGAAGTATGTTGTTCAGGAAAGTTGCTTTGCTGTCGAACATGGAGCTTCAACAAAGCAGCTCAAGATAATAACTGATGATATTGTGTTTATAAATAGGGACGCTAACGAGGTCAAAGCACCTACACTAGATGCCTTGGTGATATCGGCCTTGATTGGGTTAACAGCTATGAGGAATGTGTTGTTTGATTGTGGCAGTTCAATGAACATTTATTTAAAAAAGCTTATGATCAGATGTTGATGGATGGCTAGAATATGAAGCCGTGCAAGTCTCGAATTCAGGGATTTAAAGTAGTGGCGACGGAACTTATGGGGTATGTAGATTTACCAATAGATCTAGGTAAAGAAGACTATAAGAAAGTGTGGGTTGCGGCTTTTTTGGTGATGGATATTTTTTCTGCTTATAACACTTTCTTGGGCCAACCGGCCCTAGTTTGCTTTATAGTGGCCCTTGCCTTGTGTTGCTTTACAAAGAAATTTCCTACAAAGAATGGAGTAGGCATCACTCAAGTAGAAATTAGAGTGTCGAACTTGAATGCTATATCGTGGTGCTAGGAAGCAAAGCAATGTGAGAAAGGAAAGACGAAGAGAAGATGCTATACGTCATGATGTTGGATGCATAGCAACCACCACCTATGCCCTAGCTCAGTTAGCATAGCAGATTCTACAAAGCCATCGATCCGAGGAAAGAGCTAGAGGATAAGAGGGCGGCTCCTGCTAAATCGATGATAAATATCTTGGTTAGTTAGGATGATCCTACACGGATCCTGAAAATCGGCTCTTAGCTTGGCATAAGGATGAGGAAAGAACTAATGAGTTTTCTCCAAGCAAACTTAGATGTCTTTTCCTAGACACATTTCAACATGTGTAGAATATCACCGAAGATAGCATGTCATGCATTGAATGTGAACCCTGGGTCTCTCAGTGAAACAGAAGTGGCAAGGTTTGGGTATAAAGTGATCAGCTACGCTAAAAGAAGAAGTAGATAAGCTAAAAGAAAAAGACTTCATCCTTGATGCTCTATACCTGAACAAGGTAACTAATCCAGTCTAAAAGTCCAACGGAAAATGGAAGACAAGCATTGATTATTCAGACCTGAATAAAGCATGCTCGAAGGACCGTTTCACATTACCAAAAATTAACCAACTACTAGATTCAACCACCGATCATGAATTGTTGTCATTCATGGACGCTTACTCTTGTAATAATCAAGTTCTAATGCACATCCCAAACTATGAACATACCAGCTTCATAACTAACATAGGACTGTACTACTATCTTGTAATGTCGCTCGGCCTGAAGAATACTGGAGCCAACTACTAGAGACCGATGAATTTGATGTTCAAAGATCAGATTTGTTGGAGATGTTTGGCATAATGATATGTTGGTGAAGTCGTGGCGATCGATGAAGCATTTATAGAATTTGTCAAAGATGTTTGGTGTGCTCTCGGAATATGGAATAAAGCTCAATCCGCTGAAATGCTCGTCTAGAGCCACATCAAGGAAGTTCTTGGGTTTCATTGTGAACTCGAGGAATTTAGTTAATATAAAGAAGATTGAAGACTTGAGGAACGTGGAGGCCTCAATGAAGATTAGCGAGGTTTAGAGTTTGAATGGAAAGGCAGCCGCGCTGAGATAATTCGTTTCAAGAGCTACAGACAAATGCATACCATTCTTCGATGTCTTCGCTGTGGGGAATAAATTTTTTTTTAGGATGCAAGAATGCAAGGATGCCTTCCACGCATTATCGATCATTGGAAAGACTGCCTATCTTATCAAAGCCTTTGAATGGAGAAGATATATTCATTTATCCAGTAGTATCTGTGCATGCTTTGAGTGCTGCCCTTGAATGTGAAGAAACTGGAATCCGAAGTTCGGTGTCTTACATTAGCAAGAAATTAACGGGAACCAAAATAAATTATTCAAAGCTGGAAAGATGGCATATTTCTTATTTGTTGCATTGAGGAAACTTCATCCATATTTCCAAGCTCATCTAATTAAGGTGCTGACTGACGTTGCCTTAAGATAGGTACTGCAGTTACCCAAGACATCTAGGAGATTATTGTATTGGAATATTAAACCAAGTGAATATGATATATCGTATCATCCCAAGTGGGAAATCCAAGGTCAAGTGTTGGCCGATTTCATCGCCAAATTCACTGCTCAAGATGAAAAGATGGAAGAAATTGCAAAGCGGAGTGCTTAATGAAAACTGTACATGGATAGAGCATCCAATGAACATTGCTTGGAAGTAGGAGTAGTTTTGAAACCCTTGAAGAACGATCAATTTGCTATGTCTTAAAAATTGAGTTACCCGCAATGAACAATGAGGTCGAGTATGAAGTGCTAATAATGGGACTCAAGATCACAAAGGAATTGGGGGTCGAGACCTTGCACATATACAATGACTCTCAGTTGGTGGTCTGCCATGTAAGGAAGGAATTCCCAGTAAACATCGCTAGGATTGCCCCTTATTTAACGAAGGTTCTTGAACGGCTTAATGATTTTGAGTATCACATGATAATGCACATTCCTATGGAGGAAAACTCGAAAGCTAATTCTCTAGACAATTTGGTTAGCTATGGGGATACACAACTCATGGATTCACTTCCAGTAAAAGTATTATTAGCTCCGAGCATCGACCAAATGGATACTGATTGGATCTTAGAGGCTGAACCTGAAAAAGAATCATGGATGACTCCAATCAAGGAGTACCTATTGAAGGGAACTCTTCCAGATGAGAGAAGCGAATGAAGTAAATTATTGTGTCAGGCTCCATGATTTATTATCCAAGATGGACTATTATACAAAAGAGGCTTTTATATACCCCTGTTGTGGTCTGTTGCCTATGAAGAAGTTAAAATGGTCCTTGTGGATGTTCACAAAGGAGCCTACGGCAATCGCACTGGGAGGAAATATTAGAAAAGAAGGCTCTTTGCTACAGATACTTTTGGATGATCGTCAATAGAGATGTAACCGATTACAGCAGGAGGTGAAATCAGTGCCATAGAATCACCAATTTCCTAAAGCCTCGCCTATGGAAATTCAGCAAATGGTCAGCCCATGGCCATTTGCGATATGGGAAATCGACATTATTGGTGTGTTGTAAGTGTCAAAAGGTAGGGCCAAGTAAACTATTGTTCAGGTTAATTATTTTACGAAGTGGGCCAAGGAAAACCACTTGCCACAATCACCACAAGAACATTATTTTTCATTTTAGGATCTCATAAATGATCATTACTGGTAGCGGGATTTAATTTGACTATGAGGAATTCAAGAACTTTTGTAGCAAGTATCAGATTGAGAAAATATTCTCTATGATAGCTCATCCCCATGTGAATGGATAGGTAGAAGCAATGATCAAAATCATCAAATCCATTCTAAAAAGCGATTAACAAAGGCCAAAGCCTAGTAGGTTGATGAATTACCACTGGCACTTTGGGCTTTCGAACAACTCACAAATCCATGATCGGTCACACTCCATTCGCTTTGGCTTATGGGTTAGAGGCCATGATTCCAATTGAATTGGAAGTGCAATCTCATCAAAAGATCCGCTATGATCCCAAAAGGAACGAGGATTTCTACTCGAGTCCCTTAACATGATCGATGAGAAGCATGAGGAAGCTGATTTCGGAGTCGCTATTCATTGTAATCGAATAGCTCAGCATTACAATACAAAGGTCAGAAACCGGACCTTCGAGATTGGTGATCTCGTTTTTAAAAAAATCTTCCCTAGCCCAGTGAACATGGGCCTGACTTAGGACGGTCCATATACTATTAAGCACAGGCTTGGTGATGGAACATTCAAGCTAGCAACAACATATGGAATTTCATTTTTGAAGGTATGGAATGGCGAACATTTACGATGCTATTTTTCTTAGAACTATCTTTATACATATCTTGTAATCTCAATGTAAAGTGGCATAATTAGTAGTTCTTGTGAATATGAAATGAATTAGCTTTGGGGATCGATGAATTTACATTCTCATTAGCTAAATTTCGTGCTATGAACAATAGTTCGAGTGAATAATACATACTTATATAAAGCATAATTGCAGGTTCCCGAAGATAGCTCTAATCAAACTTTACATTCCATAAATGGACTTAAGTAGCATGACTGTTTCAGGCATCCGAACTAGATACCAAGTTACTCATTTGACCCATGATTTGGACGTTGGAGCATAAACACATAAGGAGTCGAATAAGATAGTTCACCCTAAAAACTGTTGCTCGGATTTGGCAAACCAAACAATTTATATCGTGACAAAGATCTTGCCCGGAGTTTTGGCGAAGCTCAAACTCCTCACCTAGAGAATGGCGAGGTCAAAGATCCATGCCCAAAGTTAGGAGGGATCTTCCCCAAGTAACCTGAAGACTAATACTATAACCACTATTTCAGGTGATCAATCCCGATCAATGTTCAGAGTTAGACGAGATCGAAGGAAAGCATCTACGAAATGGATGCTCGAACTTCCACTCTAAATAGCCAATTTTGGTCAAGATCCAGATTTAACCCTAGCTTAATAAGGATGCTCAAAGACGGGCATCTAAGTCATTAATCTATGAGAATGAAAATAATGTAATTTCAGACACTATCGTTAGTCAGATAGAACTCAATTAAAAGATAGCAAAATGATACATTGATTCAGCTAACTGATGATAGGGAAATGACTCACATCCATCTGAGTGAAAATAATAAACACGTTTCTCAATGCTTGAACATATTGATATAAGGCTTGAACCAAAAACAAGTCTAATTTTATTAACATACTGGTTAAAACAAAAGGTTAGGGTTGCCCTCACAAAAATTCAGCCTATTTACAAGATTATTCGAATCAAACCAAAATGATGACAAAAACAGGGAAGGATGCGGCTATATCTTCCTTCTCCTCTTCAATTCCCTCCTTTTCTCCTCATAAGAGGGCCAGACTCACCAGGCTTCCTTAGGCTCCTGTCCTTTCCTTAACCCTATGGATGATTGCTCATTGAAGTCTCAAGGGCCACAATGATAGATTGATTGGGTAATGAAATGGATAAAGTAGTAGGTATATCGACATCTTTCTCCTTCTAGATTTTCTCAACCAATACGACTTGAATTTGGAGCATTTCCTTCATGGTAGGCTCCGAGAAAGGATCAGCATCTCCAGTTATAACGATGTCCTCTTCTTCTTGCACCTTATGAAAGTCTCCTATCGCCTCTTCTAAAGCGTGAATCATTTCATTCCTAGGGTCGAAGTCTTGCCGGTCGAAATATCTAGGAGCTTTTGGGAGGCAGACACGATGACTGATTCTGTAACTACAGCTTGTGTCCCCGATGACAAGCTCGTTTCAAGCAACGAGATAATAGAAGTCTGACCTGAAACTTGGGAAACATAAAAGAAGAGATTAATGACATCGATTGGTGTTATATGGGCCATCTAAAACATGAGTGAGGTTCATGATATTCCTTCGGGAGATATAGAGTCGAGGGGAACTAAAGCTTGGCTAGAGCCTCCCTCCTAAATGTGAGATAAAATGAATGACTTTGGTAGTAAGGGTTCACCAGGGTTGTATTGATCCACTAACAAAGATGTCGAAACCATTATAGCTTTGGAAACCATCTCGGTAATAGAAAAAGTAGTAGAGCCGGGAAGAGAAGTGATATTTCCTATGGACAATGACTTAAAGGTAAAATAGGCAGTAATGTCCACTATGCAGTCATGGAGAGCATACCCAAAGCCCTCACCTTGGACTTTTTGACCCACGATAGCAAATTCAGGGTGCAGGATACGTTCACTAACCCTAAGCGTCTCCTAGTCCTTTCATCCAAAAGTTCTAGTTTCTGCTATTCCACATCGAGCTCAGCCCCACCAGAGCACTCTCGTACTTGATTTACAATATCCTCGCATATTATAGCAAGAGCCTCGGGATACCCTTCATCGAACCATTTTAGGTTTGCCAAATCTGATAATGTTTGCATTATAATGGATAAGCATGAGCTCAAGCTCGTCCTTAACCTGCTTCTCCATAGCTCTACCTACTTCTTATCGACTTTCGTTCGGACCTCCGTATTGTCTCTTACCTTGCGGGAATCCAACAACTCTTTATGGTAGCCCTGGGCTTGGATGAGAGTGTTGTCCTTCTCTTTCTTCTTGATCTTAACCAACTTCTTTAATTATCTACTTGTTTCTTAAAGTGGGCATTTTATGGTGATAGATTATAACTCTTGTGGTGAGCAGCCTCGATTTGTTTATGATGATTCTATTGCTCTTCCTCGGATGACTTAGTCAGATTCTCCACCTGTTTCTTAGCCTTGGCCAATAACACACTAAATTTTTTTCAGCCTTTTGGTTAATGGCGGAGATGATACGCTTGTACTTCTCTTTTCTAACTTCACTCCATTGAATTGCACTTTTCTTTTGTAGGCGCCTTCAGAAATGACCTCAGCTATCTGCCACCATTTGAAATATTGATCATACTCATCATTGATGTAAGCCTCAGTGTTAATCTGATGTGTGGAAGAATGTTCTTCAACTCAAGGACAAACATGGTATCATTGAAAATGATTTTCAGAAAACTGCTTTGGGAACATGGCCAACGCTATGATCCTCATCTTGAAGGTTATCGACTCTTCGATTAACATCAGCAAGATAGTGCTCATATCCCTTTCATCGAGTAGGACTTGATAGAGAGATGCAAGAGTGCTCGCCAAAGCTGCATCGCCAGACCTTCTTGAGCTATTTGCAATAAAAAGAAATAATCATATGTGTAACTGAAGTTATATTGTCAACATAAAAAATGAAGGTAAGATCTATGACCAAATAACCACCTCTATGGATAATTAGGCGGGCCGTGCACAAAAAAGAATTTTCCTTTAAAGTAGGTCAATTTTTTCCTAAGACCGGTTACAATTCAACAACCCACGGAAGGTTCTAGGTATATAAGCGAAGGTGATCCTTTCCAATGTTCGAAGCTATACAAGTAGCAGATCACCTGAATGTTGGGATCACAACTCAAATTACGGGTGAAAATAATATAAATGATGTTCAAAAAATCATAGCTATTGGGTTGCGGTTGGATCAAAGATAATTTAACGAACTGCAAAGTTGTGCTGATAAAATTGTTGAATGGCAGGACATAACTAGCCATACATGTATATAGGTTACATGCCGTGTATCCCATAGGCGGAAGATGCGCCCATAATGGCACGAAGGGACTAGCACATCCTCAAATGGAATGCTACGTTTCTCACATATCCTTTGAAGGGACACCTCATCAACCCTCGATGTTGGGGAGTCTCGAGGGTCATCTAAAATTATAGCATCACCTTATAAATGTTAGGATCAACCCTGACTCAAGGCCCCTTGGCTAGTACAAACCGACTGAGGAGTATGTCTCGCTGCAAAAACTATAGTAGGACTGGATTCTATGTCAGATTCCACATATTTTGATGTTGACGGACCTTCTTCCATAGTGGAGAGATGCTTGGAACTTTTATGATCCTTAACTAATAATGCTTCACACTTAAGTGATATTAGACACATTAAAAGATGTAACCTTTATGTTGGAAAAGAACCCTGTAAAGTCAATGTACCAAACCCGAAAACATCAATGTGTGTTGATCGCTCGAGTCTCGTACATCGATGGAGGGTAAAATGGTGCAGTTAATGTGTACAGTCCATATATCTAACATCGTGTAATTTAGATTTATTATTGAAAAAGAAATGAGCAGATAGTTCGTTCGAGTACTAATTTAATACCTAAAGTGACCATCATTGCAGATCATCCTAATGGATTGTGCATCATTGACCACGGCTCAACCAAATTCGATTATACAACTCCAATTACAGTCTATGGCCATATTTGGGAACTTCCATAGGAATGAAACTTCTGCAAAATCTCGGGCTTGACTAAAGTAGAAACTATGCCAACCCGAGCCAATATAATTGTTGTTAAACTAAGGTCATGCTTTGAGAAAGTGATGCCAAAACTTGAGCAGCTCCATAGTTTTGCAAAGGAAACTAATGCCTTCAAACTTCTAGTGAATCCTCCTAAATGTGGGATCAGATCCTAGAGAAGGAAAATTTCTTCCTTTAATTATCTTCTAATCAAGCTCGGCCTAGGAAAGCAGACGACGATCGATCGTTGGCATTGCTAACAAAGCCGCACCACACACCTAAAGTGATTCGGGTAGCTTGGGTTTGGGTATGTTCAAATCTAGATGTCGAGTCATTGAAAAAATCGATGCTCAAGGACTAGGAGTGTGGAGCTCTGGTGGTGACAGTGACTAGATGCAACAGCTTGAGGCATTAGTTGGTCGGTGTGAAGCTTTGGCAATGGTGACTTGAAAGCTTGGAGGAAGAAAATTCTCAAAGCTTAAAGAACATAAAGTGGAAAAGAAGCAAGTGTGGGTTCAGAGGATATATAGGACTCGAACCATGAACTTAGGCACCCAAAGTGCCTCATTTTTAGGTCTCATGGATCGGTATTGAACCCTAAAGAATGAAAAATGTAATAGTAATAATAATGATGAATGGTGGGGAAATGAAAGGTTTGGATGTATGTACATGTATATACATGGAAATAGACTATTGAAGTTCCAAGGGAATGGAGTCAAACTTGTAGGATCTTGAAAGGAAAATTGTTGAAATCTATTTGAATTTAAAATAGTGCACTTGGAGAGCATGCTTCAGCTTTTATACTACATGGAAATTGTAGGCCTAACCTAAATGAAGAAGTACAACAATTGATGAAAGATGCTATACTTTACTGAAATGGTTTAGAGGGAAAGACGATATCTTTTCGAAATAAGGCAAGAAACAAATAGTGCAGAACCTTTAACTTGTCCTATTCCAAAGTACATCTCGTTAAAACGAGATATACTTCAGGGGGAAATGTTGTGACCGGGTCATATTCGGGCGTGTCAAGTCAGTCGAGCTGAGAAATTATCCTGTAGAAAATCCATAGCGACAACTATCAAGCCCAAATACAAAGTGAGGTAAGCGGATGAAGACCATAGAGAACAAGTAATCTCCAAACAAAAACCAACACACCTCCTACCTATGACCAACAACTTCAATGCCTAAGGGAAAATAATTCATGGATTGGGAACGATCCCTGACCAGGGTTCAGTACCGATCCCTAAAAGCTCTTCCATCTTACTACCAGCTCCATTTTATGTTAAGCTAAGGTGTTTTCAACCAAGTACATGCTATAGGGATGGCTCGTAAGTACGTGTCAACTACCATAACCAACTCTAAAGTTAAACACTATTGCTTTATCCCTAAATCAAGGAAATCACTTAGATCCATGCCATTTACAATGCAAATAAGCAACAAAGATGAAGGCACGAGCAAGAAAAGCATCCATATGAGTTAAAAGGGGAGGTATAAGATAGATTTATGGATCGATACTGATCCCCAAACACGGATCACTACCGATTCCTGATTATTCATGATATAGCCATAATCTCTTCAAATCACTACCTCTTGGACGTGGGGAACATAGGTATGAATGTGGGCGAGTGATTTTCATCGACATGCAGCTATAAATAGAGGGATATAAGCATAGTTTGGAGTATTTTTTAGCTGTTAACAAGTTATTGTATTTTGCTTGTAATTACACGAATCATCGTCGATCCCTAAGAATTGTTCTACAAAAACTCATCAAAGGCTTCAACAAAGTTTAAGCAGATGTAGGCCTTTGATCAGCCGAACCATTGTAATTTCTATGTGTTGTTCTTTTCCTCCTTTTCAACTTATTTTCTCCATTTTATTCTCTACTATTAATTTCTGGATGTTTGTTCCAACTTTTGGCATAAACACCATGTATGTCTGTAAGTCCGTGAGTCATTTCATCTTCATCATGGCGTTCTGATTCTAGTGAAAACCTGCCTGGTCATAAACCCAAGTAATGCATGCCTCCTAGAGTATGCTTTCATTGAAAACAAAGTGTGTTATGGAACAAGATAAGTGCATGATATTATCTAATCATGTCATTTAGTCATCCATTATTTTAAAGTGTCGTATCCATTCCACGAATATTTTTTCAACTTCTAAATATGATAGAAATACCATTCTCCATGCTAAGGACAAGATCTACACTTTGGAGATTATTCACGCCATAGCAGGTATGCTCTTCTTTCCCCATGCTTTTTCCTCAATTTATGGTCAAAAACTTCAGGTTGGTACTGAGTGGTTCTTCTCCGTACAGAGTTCTTGTCATCTCCATGTACTATAAATATTTAGTACTTACAATAATTTTTTATTTTATCTTTCATTTCATTTCCGAGCTTATATCTTCATCGAGCACTTTATTACCTTAGTTTGCCGCCGACCTCATTCCAAAGTACCATAGATTGACCACCTATGATCGCCCTAAACCGCCGCTGCCTCCAGGATGCCATCACTGTCATCTGATCATTGCCACTAATTTTCGCCATTTCACCGAAGTAATTTGTCACCAAGCTCTCCATTGCAACTCGGCCCTGTGTCCTTCAATATAGCATCCAAGTCTACAAGGGGTCAAGGTGGTCTACTGGTCTACGATCATGTCGTGGCCATTCATATTATGGCCAGTGATAGTGACAATAATCATGTATGAGACACGGGACATGGGGCTAACAATGTACAAATTAAAAATGCCATTTCCTCCGATTGACGGTCAGAACTCGATTTGTCCACACATGTTGACATCCGCTAGATTCTAGGCATTGATCACAAGGGTTTAAATTTAAGAGGTAGTTCCAAAATAAAACATACCTAACCATGTTGAATGATAAGTTTTCCTACTCAAATGACTAGTCAATCACCTCACTTTAAGGTTGGTATTGGGCCACCTACTCCTTTCGAACATGCATCTACTACCGCTCAGGTTTCGATGTCCACTCCTTTTGGGACTAAGCATTCAATTACTGCTGAATTACAAGAAATGATCGTCCCATTTTATCCAAACCAAGAACAACCTCCACCACTGAATGAGTACATCAGTTTAAGGGTTCTAGATGATCCGCCTAAATAGATGCCGACAATTCTTTCTCCAAAGAGGCTTTCAATCCTCCGGTGGGTTATACAACCTGTAACGGATACCTATTCTTAGGTGGTACATTATCACCATTCAATCCATTTTTATGTATGGTCCTCCAGAAGCTCGAGTTAGCTATATCCCAGTCCATCCTAATGGATACCACAGTTAAGCTCCTTGTATATGCTATTCTTGAATCGATTCCAACGTCCTCCAAACTTTTAAGGGCTAACCTATATCTTGAGCTTTAAGCAAAAACAAGACTTTCCATCTTTCATGATTATTATGGCCTGGTGCAAGTGCAAAGTTATATAAATACTCCATAACAAACATTTGAACTTCAAGAATGAGTATTTTTTATAAGGTATCCATATAGCTTCAATAGGCATTGGCTTTCTAGCAGTAAGATCCTTTTCCTCTTTACTCTTTCCATGCTTGAATTCTTTCCGTCGAAGCATTTAATAATTCATTATCAATTTTCTTTGTAGATATCCCGCTCGAGACATAAATGACAAGCATGCTGAAACTTTGAAATCTCCGAAGGGAATTAGCTTCCACATCATACCACCTCAAGCCTTCTAAAAAATGACAACCTACGATGGTACAATTTGTTGCATCATGAATGTTTCGCCGTTTTTGCAACCACTCCACTTTGAAGCTCTAGAATGTCGATCCAATCTTCTAATTCATCTTAAAGTTTTGACGACAATCTTCAAAGGAAATTTAATGGTCCATTGGGCACAGAAAACATCGGTGAGCCCACAAATAGGACAACGAAAGAGCTTGCTACTGTTGAAATTTCAAGAGAAGAGAATGAAGGACTAGGTTTGTTGATGATCCTAGAAGAAAATGAAGATAGGGAAAGAAGAGAAGGAAAAGGAAGAATTGAAAGAAGAATTATAGGAGGAGGAGGAAGAGGAAAAGATTATAGAGGAAGACAATGGTGACTCCAATGCTAGTCCAGAGGGAGACGAGTCATGCAACGAGACATCTTCCAAAGTCACCGAACATCTTGCCTTGCCTCAACAAAAACATATCATCATCAAGTCTCCTCGGAAAACCGAAGAACCAAGCACATCACCATTAGCCGTGGCAACTCTTCTAGCTAGATATTCCAGGGACATTTTATGCTTCTTGTGCAACTTCGACATCTTCATTAGTGATCTCCTCAAGGAAGGCCCCTAGGCTTCATTTTCCCTTTCGATGATGTCGTAAGAAAAGGACGTGAGACTCGTCCTTACTTCTATGTGAACATGGTCTGTATAGTATTTAGAGGGTTATCGACACTCTACACAATCACTAGGATCATGAACACACATCCCTGTAATTATTCAAATCCTAAATTATAGAGCTTATATGTTGTTCTCATTTCAGGTGCCATAGCAAGAGACAGATATGGCAAGCTCCAATATGGCATTCGTGAATCGAGAGGGCAAACTCCTGACCTATGTCCGCATCATTCTAACTACTAGGGTCATCATGAGACCAAGGAATAGAGCGGTAGATGCAAGACATAGAACAAAATGCAGAAGATGATTGCCCTACAAAAAGAGAGAGAAAGTAAATGCAACCTGAAGAAAGGCAACCTATCGATCCAACCAAGCGGCACATAGACTCGCATGATCGTCGCGACTCCTCTTCGAGAATTTCTCTATCCCGCACAGAATACCAAATTCCTTCTTTTCAACAAACTTCCACTAGTCACTCTTTAACTGTAGTTGTTCCTCCTCATTCTAAAGGAATCTCCACTCTTCCAACTCCCATTCTTGCTACACCACTTGGCCTACAGGCTTCATTTCCATCCCTCTTCCTATATGGTGTCATAATTTACCGTGACATCCAAGACATTCCGAGTGAAGAAGCAAGACGGGATGTCTAGTGGATCCAAAAGTTTATTGACCAAGGCTCTATGTGGAAAAGGCTCACTTATGCCCTCTAGATGGTTAATCGCGTTAATTACACGAACATCCAATCCTTCGAGTCTAACAAAAGGACTTATGATAGCCTCATGAGGGGTATAATGGGGACCTAGAGAAAATGAAGGCAGAGAGTCAGATGCCACTCTGAAATCCAAGGCTAATACCGATGGCCTTATGGTGGAGATAAGGATAGCCCATACTAATGCAAAGCTCATGTTGAAAGATCTGCCGAGAATTGTCCATGAAGACATTGATATTTCGAAGATGAAGATTGTTGAAAAGAACCTGGACCTTACTACAAAATATGAAATCTTCCTAGCCAAGGACAAAACCATTAAAGAGCAGGTAGCCGAGGTCCAAAAGATTCATGGAAAGAAGATAAAATTAGGGAGAGCCTGCTATTAGTGAAGATCGAAAAGTTGGATACAGAGGTTGATTATTATTTTTCCATGCAAGAACTAAAAGACCGCAAAGAGAGAAAGGAAAAAGAATGGGAAGAATTGAATATACTTTCTAGCAATTCTTTGCCAACATGATTCAGTTCAAGAATCTAAAATGGCTAAGGAGTATATTAGTCGTAATCGCCAACGATGCTTGGGAGGAAGTGTTATGCCATTTAGAAGCTGCCGGTGAAGGCCTTACCAAAGAAGAACTGTTGGACAAGTACCTCGACGTATACGATATAATGAAACTTGAAGTGGGAAAGACCATCCTTGCTGAAGAAGATGCTACCGCTGCTCTTATTATTGTTGAGGCTTCCACTGGCCCAAGCACATATGGTAGGCCTATGATAAGAGTTAGGGGTATGCCCTAGGGCAATTCGTTAATTTATTACAAATTAATTAACTCTGAAATTAATTCTCGTTTGAAATAAAGGTGTTTTTCTTTCTGTTATATATTTGTTACAATGTGTTATAGATAGTTAAATGTTTAATTAAAATATATTTAACAAAAAATCCAGAAAATGGCATGTTTTGTGATAGTTGTCACAAAGTGTTGTAAATATGTGTAATTTATTACAATAAAATTAAATATAACATTTTAAATGTTCCTTGTCAAGATGTGTCGAGATTGGAGATCGTTATCCATTGAGACTAGAGTATGTAATGCTCTTCAAATGTTGGATAATATATCACTTATGACTACTGGGGCACCTAGGGGTTACATACTAAAAGTTATTGAATAATTGTGGAACAACTCATTTGATAGTTTTCTATTGGTAACTATATCTAAGATTAAATAGAAAATATCAATGTAAATAATCTACGCAGTTCTTTCAAGTTGTAAATATTGTGAATCTTCAATACGAAAAACTCTACTTTGAATATAGTCTAATCATGACATTGCATCCATCGAGTGACTATAGTTGGGTTGAGTGGAAGTATTGAAAAAGAAGCACTATTCAAGAGAGGATTCGTCTCCTCATTTGTATGGGGTTAGTATCTCGGTCAACTCAAGTCAACGCAATGTCAAAATCCCTAAAAAGAGTAGTTTGGTTAATAATAATTATTTTTATTAAACTAAGGACTTTGTGTTTGACCGTAAAATTGAATGTAGATGATGTTGGAATTTTGACCGTTACCAAATTTAGTATGTCCAAAATGATATAGTTTTAATGTAGAGAACTGGTGTAAATAATTACCACGGCTAGGTAACGCTTATTAAATTAAAATGAGATTTTTCTGAAAATGAGTAAGCATAAATTTGGCCATATTATCACACCAGCTGCTAAGCAAAATGTGAACGTTAATGTTGGAATAGGTTGATGTTAATCACTGATCGAATTTACATACAAAAGTTACACAACCGGAATAATGAATTCTCTTAGACTAAATAATTTAATTAAGTTTATAACTGTTATAAATTGATTAAATTAATTAATATTAATGAAATATTAATTATAAAATTTTGATATGATTTGAGAAATAAATTTATTGCATATATTTATAAAAAATTATAAATATGTTGATCGATGTGCGATACCGATAACAAATTTAGTTAAATATAATCGTGTATATTTAATTAGGTTAAATGGGCCTACAAACTCGTGCATCTTGGAGGGACAGGTGGTTGGTCCAACAAGGGGAAGGGCGGCTACATGTGTGTGCAATTAGGGTTTGAAATGTGCGGTGAGAACTTTGCTTGCTCTCTTAACCTATCCATATAAAAGCCAATCTCAAAACCTTAATTAGAAACTAGTTCATTTTTAAGCCATAACTTACTACTTCTTTCTCATTTTAATGGAAGTAAGAATCCTCTAAAAATTCCTAAAAATTCTAAAACCCAATTCAAAATTGAATAAATACTAATTCATAGTAGAAGGTCTCCAATCATGGATTAGCAACCTAGCGGATTGGGAATCGTTCTGAGAAGAGAAATCATTGTTCAACATGGACCCAAAGGCTTCATTAGGAGGTGAACTTTCATTTATCATTATTGTTTTGGATTCAAGTTTATCATATAAAAGTTGATTTAATCCATATCATCTATTTGTATTCAGATCTGTTTATTATTTAGATTAGGTGAGATTTTTGTAGGTACATGTGTTTGTTACATTTGGACTGGTTATGTGCTTGTTGTAGTATTTTGTTTACCGATTTATTATTGAATTAATGTTTTGAAGAAAAAAATAAGTTTGATTTATATTAATATATATATATATATATAGATTAAATGTCTACATATCATCAAACTGTCACTTTGTGTAATTGTATATATGATTATATATCATACATATTTAATCTTAATATTTTCTTATGATGATTTACACCTATTATGAATCATAAATATAAAAATATTTTATTAAGTATCTATACACATATTTTATTATTATTTAATGATTTTGTGAATTGTTTACTATGTATAAAATGATTAATGGTTCAAAATTTCAATTTCACATTTCTATTATTTGGTGCACCATGTAATAAGATTACTATAAAATTTTAGATTTTTTAAAACTTAATTTAAATTAATTTACTTTTGAACCACAATCTTTTATTTAATTAAAAATATAATTCCAATTAAGAAAATTCTAAAAAATTCCTTAAGCCTTAAATATATATCAGTTACCTTCGTAAAATTATTTAAGATTTTTATAACTTAATTCATAATATTTTTCATTAATTTATTTTCGACCTGCAACTACTTATTTAATTCAAAATATAATTTCAATTAAGATAATTCCAAAAAAAATTCTAGACCCAGTATATGTCTCAGGTACCTTTAGAAAAAGTTTTAGAATTTTTAACTTGATTTCATATCTTTTAAGAATTAATTTGATGGTAGGAAATTATCAATAATTTAACAATACATATTATTTTAATTGAGGAAATCCATAAATTAGTCTTAAGCCCAAAATGTGTTTGCAGATTTACTAAATTTATAAAACTTTCATTATATCATATTATTATTTTACAATGATTTATTATGGCAGAAACTATTTTATTTAATAAATAAATATATATATATATATATATATATATATATCCATTTGCATATTAATATCTAGTTTTGACATACTAAACAAGCACATATTTTGACAAATTACTATACATATAAAATAAGCTAATGTGTCTGCTACAACGTACATCTCATCATCTATATACAGGCACATTATACCCTTTACGGATTACTATGTTACACATACACACACATATATTTATGTATACTTACATAAACAAATGAAACAAAAAATTTAATAAATCTCAAACTACAATTTATTCTGTTAGAATACATATGGACATAGTAATAAATCTTTCCATAAATAAATTAATAATTAATGACTTTTAACAAATCAATCAATTCAAATTAAAGAGAGAAAATGAAAGGTTTCTCTACCATTTAATATAATCAATGCTCTTAATTAATTTTTGTTGTAAGGAAAGAAATGAAAGGTTTCATTCCCTATATATGAACTCATATAAATAAATGTTAGGTGTATTTGATATACTATGCATTTGAAATTAAATTTATTTAAACTTCCTTTGGACTATTTCAAATAGAATACATGATTTTATTTAAACCAAATTTAGAGAAGTTGACTTCGTAGACCCATTAATGATCCAAAATGGATTTTTTTTTTAAAAATTCATCCATTTCTTCTACTATGGGCTGGCCAAGTTCCTTCAACAGTATTAGAGCCCAATAAAGCCTATGCGGCCAAAATTAGTCACATTAGGGCTAACTAATTATGCCTGCCCACTTAATATAGTGTCTAAAAAGGTGATGTCCAGTATTGAAATTGGGTAATCAAGTACCCTATCATACCTGGTTACCAATCCAACCTGAAAGGTGAAGTGAGCCCAAAAGTTGCTTCTAATAAAAATACCCAACCTGAATTGGACCTTGGAATAATTTTCAAAATCGTTTTAAAAATTAAATTTTAAAAAATTAATTGTTAAATTTAAGGGAAAGTCTATTTGAACACAAATTTGGCGACACAACCGATGACACTATAGATGTCTACCATTGGATTGCCCTCTAAATTTCACCTTCCATATAAAGATAAAAAGATCCAATGGTCCAAATAGTTGGCCCTTAAATTTAAAATAAAATATGTTTATTATAAAAGTTATAATATAACATGATTTTTCAAAATGTTTGAAAACCTATTCACAATTATTTCAATTTTTTAAATAAGATTAATAAAACTAAATTAATTAAATAAGTTAATTAATCAATAAACATGCGTGTGTATTATATATCAAGATATATGTTACGTTGTTTTAAATTATTTAAAATAACTTAAGTATACATGTATGTGTATGAATTGAAGTTTGAAATTAATATAGTTTAATTAAAATAGTTAAATAAATAAATAATTAAAAGATAATTAATTAAACTACACATGTATATGGTATATGTGTTGTACTGTGATAGTTATAATGTATTATAATTTATGGATATAAATGTTATATCGATGTCAAATTGATTAAACTGTTAATCAATAATTAATTAAATATGAGTTATTAAAAATAAATTAAAGGTGGAACCTAAAAGAAACACATAATAGACTTAAGAAATAAATAAATATGTAATCATACACATATCGTGATTTTCGATGTATTCGACACCGGAATCACGAGGGTGTTCATAAGAATTACGTTGTTTCATAAGTCGATATCACTTAGTTTAATGTTGTCCTATACCATATATATATATATTAATTAATTAATTGCATACTCCTTAGTTGTTGAGCAAACTCAAGCTAGGGATGTTATGTGTAGTATTATTAATATATTGGATGGACATGGTAAGAAAACTATATGTATTTGGTGAGCAAACACAAGGTACTATACTTAGGCCTTCGTGATATGGTAGGTACGAGTGAATAATTTCATTTAGATTTATTGAGCAAACTCAAGGTCGAAGTGAATTCAGGACCAGGCACTAACGGTTAGGAGTTGTATATGATACAATTGATAAGGAGTTATCCATCGTTTGTAGAGCTATGAGTTGTCGAGCGAACTCAAAGTCAGGATTCCATGACAAACGAGTCCTAACACCTATTAGTGAAGTCAAAAGACTTCTATGTTTTGACTTAGGGTTTAGAGAATTATAACGGACTAGTGGGAGCTTATTAGTAAAATGAAACATAAAGTTTGACCTTACTAATCTTATAAGTACATCTACTATGATTTATCCTAATAATCTACCATATAAACTTGCAGAAAATGTCAACTCCAAAATTATTTTCTGAAAGTGACAAGCTCACTGGACCTAACTATAAAATTGGCTAAGATTAATTAAGAGAGTGTTAACTTACGAGTGCCTTTGGAATTCTGTTACATGTGAACCCAAAACTTAACCTGCTAATGACGCAAACCCTGAAGAACAAATTGCTTATTTAAAGGGCAATCAGACCTAGAGATTGCACAAGTTTTCGTGTTGTCAACCTTAGATAAACAGTTGCAAAGGCAACACGAGAACATGTTTGTCCATGAGATTTTTAATAGTCTCAAGCTCTTTTTGGTGAACAGTCTTGTTCCGCTAGGTATGAACTTTCGAAGAAACTGTTCAACACAAAATTGACCAAGGGACACAAAGAGGATGATTATGTTTTAATGATAAAAGGCTATATTGATAGACTTGCATAGTTAGGTGTAAAGATAAGCAAAGAAATGCAAGTAGACTTGATCCTTCGTTCTCTCACTTCTTGGTATGAACTTTTCATATTGAATTACAACATGAACCAATTGAATGTAAATCTCGTGGAGCTCCTCAATATGTTAAGATCAATCGAGTCTGTATCTAAGTATCAAGGTGACGTACTTGCTGTGAAGGGTAATGCATCATCTTTGAAAGGTTAGAAGAAGCGGAAAAAAGATGGTAAGAAAAAAAAGTAAGAAGATTGATGACAAGGGTGAATGTCACCACTGATATAAGAATGTCATCGAAAAAGGAACTGTCCCAAGTGCTTGAAGATTGTTAGGGAAAGGAAACAAAATGGTTATGCTGCTCCATCAGATACATTTATGATTCAAAATTGTTTTGCAATCAAGAGAATGTCTTGGGTTCTAGACACTGTATCTAGAACTCATATATGTAATTTGTTACAGGGGCTTAGGAATTAACGCTGCATGGCAAAAGGATAAATGAGCCTCCAAATTACCGAAGGATCCATTGTAGATGCAATGGTAGTAGGATATTATCATTTCGTTTTTCCTAGTGGTGTAGTATTAATATTAAATAATTGATATTTTGTGAATGGCTTTAATTGTGGAATTATATCTGTTTCTAGATTATATGAGACGGGATATGTTTTTCATTATGCAAACAATGTTATGATCATTAGTTTGAATGAAAATAAGGTCTGTGTTGGTGTTCTTAAAAATGGCATTTATGTGATCAATACTAATTATGTGTGTTTTGTAATAAATCTTCCAATAATATAAATGAAAATTGTCTTTAGCACTATAAGGTGGGTCATATTAGTGAGAAACGACTTCACAAATTGGAAACCAAAGGTTTTCTTTCATCACTTAATTCTGAATCATTGGGCACATGTGAGTCGTATCTCAAAGGTAAAATGACCAAGCACCACTTCGATGGGAGTAATGAAAGAGTTAATGAACTCTTAAGGCTGATACTTAGTAATGTATGTGGCCCAGTGCCTATAGTGGACAAAGATAATAGTTCTTACTTTGTTACCTTCACTGATGACTTCTAAAGACTAGGATATATGTATATATATTTGCATTTTGAAAGGTTTTTATTGAGAATAATGGCAACACCCAATTTTCCCAAAACCCTAGGCAATCTAAAGGAGGATGATGGTGGAGGTTGGAAGACGATTAAGAGGAAGGGGAAATATTCATTTGTTGAGATTGTCAGACAACAAACAAACACGGGGAAACGTAAACTAGAGAAAAACCCTAAACCCTAAACCATGGGTTGAGGGAGTAGAAAGAAAAATCGAAATCAAAGGTAAAGTTGATTTTTTTTGAACTAATTAAAGATGGCAAGGAATCTTATCAACTAATAGATGACATAAACTATAAAGAATCTAATTTGATGTGGAAGAATTTGATTTATTCTTATATGGTAGGTAAAAGACCCTTCTTTGTCTATTTCAATGCTTATATCAAAAGAGTATGGAATCCCACGGGATCATGTGATGTATATCCTACAGACAATGGTTGTTATCTAATTAAATTTGAAATAGATGAATATTATGAATGAATCCTGAAAGGAGGTCCATGGTTCATGGATAGCAAGCTGATATTCATGAGAAGTTGGGGGGCGGATTTCAATTTTAAAAGAGCCATGTTGACTACATATCCTATTTAGGTTAAATTTAACAACTTAAATCTAGCCTTAAGGAACGTGAAATGTATTAGAAAACTTGCAAGTCTAATTGGTAGACCACCAGATATTGATGAGAACACTAGAATGGTTAAGAGAATCAAATATGCCAGAGTTCTTGTAGAAGTGGATGTAGAGGCAAAAATGCCAAAAAGTGTCAAGGAAATTAACAAACATGGGAATGTATACATCTAGGAAGTGGAGTATGAATTCGTACCTCCAAGTTGTGGGGATTGCAAGTGTTTTGGACATTATAACATGCAATGTAACAACATTTACACTAAACCTAAACAAGTGTAGGTTGAAAAACCAAGAGCAATCTTAAATGGTTCAACTAGCACTACTATTGTGGAACCTCCTATTGATGAGATTACTACTAGAACTGGGTTAACCCCGTAAGAAATGATGCAGCTCAAAAGATTATGCACAAAATGCTTCCACACTTAGCCCAAACCCTCCCTATATAGAGACATAATGAAAATAGTGCAGAGGACTCTATAGAAGAGAAAGTAACAAATCATCCATTTCAAAACTTACAGGAGGAGAATTCAAGCCAGGAGAATCATAAGCAGTGGCAATTTGATCAGGAAAAGCAAGATAAACTTGATACTGATGAAGAGATATTACCTAAAACATTAAAGGAAGTACATAAGGTGGATATCCAAATAGAATCTTCTGAAGAAGATAATGAAGATATTGATAGTAGTAAGTATACAGAGACTAATGAGCAATACGATTAATTATATGCTAATAAAAGTATAATGAGGCTTGTAAAATAGCTAAGGTAGTTTTGGGCGCCAATTATTAGGAGCAGAGCTATTAAATCATAATGTCCATCGTTTTTGGAAGGTTAGAGGTTTAAATGGTGATATGAGAAAATTAGACCTTTATAGTATTAGGGCTAAATTTAGTCCTACTTTGTTAGCTATTTTAGAAAACGAATTCACTAAAAGTAGAATGGAGCTATTTAAGTGTCAACTGGGTAATTATGGGATACACACATAATAGTTTTATAATGGTGAAAGGTAGAATTTTGATACTATGGGACATTAACGTATGGTCAGTAACCATGATCAATATGGATGAACAACAAATAACTGTTTGTATGGAGAATGTGGGAGGTATGGACATAATTGCATCTTTTGTATATGTTAGCAATTTGGCTTCTGAAAGAAACAAACTTTGGAAAAAACTAATTGATAACTCAAAAATTATTCGCAAACCCTGGCTGGTAGCTGGGGAATTTAATGCTGTGTTAAAGATAAATGAAAAGCAAGAGGGACTTACATTGAAAACGTACCAAGTTGCAGAATTCAACAAATGTGTGTTAGCAATTGGATTAGTGGAAGCATTCCAACAAGCCTAAAACTCACATGAAGAAGTGGTGAGGTGAAAAAAATTCACTCTAGACTGGATAAAGATTTTTGTAACGTCGAATTATTTAATCAAATTCCTAATATTAAGGTTACAGTTCTTCCAAGTTCAACTAGTGATCATTGCCCTCTGCTTATACAATTTAATTATAACAACCATATTGAAAAAGGAAAACCTTTTAAATATGCCAATCACTGGCATCTAATTGAAGGTTATAAAGATGCTATGGATGTTAAGGCTATTCAGATACTTGAAGGAAAGTTGATGTACTAGTTTATCATATTTGTTAAGACGATGAAATACAGGCTCAAAGATTGTAATGGACTGAGGAAAAAACAAGGTGATGAAACTCAAAGTATACAAAAACAACTGGAAAAGATTCAGTACCAATTTGATGCATATTCCCAAAATAAAAGACATAGCTTGGAATTTTATGCACTACAAAGATTACTCAAGACCCAATTAAACAAACAAGCAACCGATAAGACAAAAAGCTAAGGAGAAGTGGCTGACTGAAGGAGATAAATGCAACAACTTTTTTTTAAATTAAAACATCTCCAAAGAGAAACAATAATAACTTAGTTAACTGTCTAATCGAACAGCGTCTCTCTATTGAAAATGTACAAGAATTGGAGGATAATGCCATTATATACTTTACAGAGATATATAATGGAGAGTACAACCAGCAAATACCTCATAATCAATAAAGAAGGTGCTGAAGTCGCTATGCACTGATACCAAATGAAAGTAACAGCTATGCTATATGATCGAAATGGCCAACAGTTGTAAACAATGTAAATGTAGTGGAAATGCGATATAAACTAAGATATCTACGGATGCAGAATATGAGTAAATAAAATTAAAGTAAACAACTGTAAAATAATAATAGTGGTAAAATGATACTAGAGATTTTTATACTGGTTCGAACTCTCATTCCACGTCCAGCCCCAGACACCTTCTGGAATCATAACTAGCAACCTCACTTAACCCAGAGGAACATGTATTACACCGCCAGAGCAACCGAATAGGACTTTGACCGCCTGAGCAATAGAACCGGACTTGACCGCCTGAGCAACCGAACATGACTTTCTTATAAACTAGATTAACTTGACTTTATATATTCTAGATAATATGGATTTGTCACTTGTAGTACACGCTTTCTATAATCTTATCCTCAAGTATGATGTGTATGATTGTGTGTATATGAAGAATAGGAACTTTGAAATTGCTTGAAAGATATGAAATAGAGATTGTAAGCAATAAATATATGAATGCAAGAAAGAAAGAGATTCGCAGAATATAATTCAAGTTAGAGCAAGAGAGAAAAGTAATTGAAGTTATCTGATCATTAGAACACAAGCATATATATAGTAGATAAGGAGTTGCAACTGCTGGTGAAGAGTTCTCAACGAATAGCAATGGCTGCAACTCTTAGTGAGGAAGAAGGCTATTAAAAAGGAAGTGTCTTTAAAAAAAATGACATTACATACAGTTCAGTCGACTGGTATAGAAGCTTCAGTCGACTGAATTAAAAAACGTGCATATACATTCAAAAGTGCACAGATTCAGTCAACTGACTGAATGTATTCAGTCGCCTGAATTCTGTTGTTAAACAAAAAACTACCATATCTCATTTCATTAGAGCACTTGCCTTCTAAACTAGTGACCCGGGTTCAAGCCCCGCTCCATGCATTTTTTGAAAAGTTGATATTGATTAAAATATGCATGCGAGTTTGTTTGAATGTAAATGATGTTTCTTGAGTAAAGATTTTAGCAAAGCACTAAACTAGACTCTATATATTCATATTTGATGATTGCTAAAATATATAACTATATGAACCATACTTTGAGTCATTGATTCCGGATGTTGTCATTGTCATAGATTCGTGAATCGTTATTTCATGTATGTAATCAAAACCAATGATCCAATATTCTCACCCTTTTTGATGATGACAACTCCATTTGCTACAGACGAATCTTCGACAAGCTTTGTTGACTTATCTCTCCCCTAAATATATTCCTGTAATTGTGCTACAGATTTCTCCCCCTGAATCTATGCTATATATTCCTGTAAATAATTAATCTTTCTCCCACTTAATCTGTGCTTGCATCGTTTATTCCTACATATAGTAGTAGAGCAATATCTTTCTCCCCCTTTGTCATCGACAAAAAGAAGAGTTTATATGATGATATAAATTATATATTTCACATAAGTGTTAACATAGAACAATATAAAATAAAATAACTACTACTTATAATGTAAGGTATTAGAAAAAAATTAACATTTAAAGCATGCAATACCCAAGGTTCTTATAATTTCCTAATTTTTGGGAACCTATACCCATTTGGGTGTAGTTGAACCTTTATAGATATAGTTTTAATTACAAATCATATTCTTATAATAGTTGCTGATATGAAGTTGTTTATCATGATCAATTATATTAGCTGGAATCCATATCTTTATACTATTAATCATTAGCTTGGTACTTGGAATATAATTTCTACCATTTCTAAACAAAGTATTATTATGATTGTAAGTGGTTTTGGAACTATCTTTGTTAATAGTACTATCATTAAAAAAAAAAATATATGAATGCATATTTAGTACTTTTTTTTTACTTTTAGCTTGTTTGCAGCCTAAACCGCTTTTATCATTGTGAGCTTTAGAATTTGTAACTAAGGAAGATAAGTTATCTTTAGCTTTGTTAAAATTTATGATTTTTTTTACTACTCTTTCAAAATTTGCCTTAGAATCACAAACTTATTTTTGCAAAAATATTATTATTTACTTTTAAAATCTCACATTCTTTAGATAATTCTAAATTCTTTTTAATTAAAAGTTCATTCTTTTTTTCAAGGGACAAAATTAAAGAACTATAATTGTTTAAAGAATTTTTCAAAAATGTATTTTTATTTTTCAAAACATTGATTTCCTCCAAAAGATTAGTGTTTTTCTCTTTTAACTGCTCATTTTCTTTTTGTAGGAAATCTTTTCAAAAACAAGTTCTTCTATGGTATTTCAAAACATGTAGTTTGTTTTATTAAAAAAAAAATTCCTCTTTCAAATTGGAAATTTCTTGCTCATAATCTTTCAACTTAGCTAAAGCAATTCCATTAACTTTATTCAAAGTTTTACAATCTTTTAGTAATTCATCATGTGCTAACAAAAGATCTTTATATAAAGAATCTAAGCATATCGATTGTGATCTGAGTTTAGCCATGAAACATTTTCTTGTTTGCTCCTTTGATTCTTCTTTATTGCTCTTCCTCTTCCTATTTCCTTGACTAGATCTCTTTATGGCCATTTACTCTAGGATGTTGTTACGATCTCTGGAATCCCAGGCTCTGATACCAAATGAAAATCGCTATGCACTGATACCAAATGAGAGTGACTGCTATGCTATAGGATCAAAATGACCAACAGTTGTAAACAATGTAAACGTGGTGGTAGTGCGATATAAACAAAGTTATCTACTGATGCATGAGTATAAAAATAAATAGTAAAGCAAACAACTATAAAATAATAATAGTAGTAAAATGACACCGGAGATTTTTATACTGGTTCGAACTCTCGTTCTGCGTCCAGTCCCAGACTCCTTCTGGACTTATAGCTAGCAACCCTCACTTAACCCGGAGGAACAGGTATTACACAGCATGAGCAACCAAACAGGACTTTGACAGCCAGAGCAACAGAACATGACTTGATCATCTAAGAAACCGAGCAGGACATTCTTATAAACTAGATTAACTTGACTTTATGTGTTTTGGATAACATGGATTTGTCACTTGTAGTACACCCTTCCTATAATCTTATCCACAAGTATGATGTGTATGATTGTGTGTATATGAAGAGTAGGAAGTTTCAAATTGCTTGAAAGATATGAAATTGAGATTATAAGCAATAAATATATGAATGCAAGAAAGCAATAGATTTGAAGAATATAATTCAAGTTGGAGCAAGAGAGAAAAGTAATTGAAGTTATTTGATCATTAGTACACAAGAATATATATAGTAGATAAGGAGTTGCAAATGTTGGTGAAGAGTTCTCAACGAATAGCAATGGCGACAACTCTTCGTGAGGAAGAAGGCTATCAAAAAGGAAGTGTCTTTTCAAAAAAGGACAGTTACATACAGTTCAGTCGACTGGTATAGAAGCTTCAGTCAATTGAATTAAAAAACTAGCATGTGCATTCAAAAGGCACAGATTCAATCGACTGACTGAATGTATTCAGTCGACTGAATTCTGTTGTTAAACAAAATACTGCCATAGCTCATTTGGTTAGAGCATTTGCTTTCTAAATTAGTGATCCGGGTTCGAGCCTCGCTCTATGCATTTTTTGAAAACTTGATTTTGATTAAATTGTGCATGCAAGTTTATTTGAATGTGAATGATGATTCTTGAGGAAAGATTTTAATAAAGAACTAAACTAGACTTTATATATACATTTGATGACTCTTGTTAAAATGTATAACTATACGAACCATACTTTGTATCATTGAGTCTGGATATTGTCGTAGTCGTAGATTCGTGAATAACAGGCGCATCTTGGTGGAGGGTGCTGCTATGTTGACAGCTGATATTACTGTAGGGGAACTAAAGAAGGCCGCTTTCTCTATCCAAAATGATTCTAGCCCTAGGCCTGAAAGCATGGGAGTAGCTTTCTTAAAAATGCACTAGGAAGACCTGAAAGACATTATGCTTAAAGCTTAACAAGAAGCATTTGACTCTGGTAAGTTTGTCTAAGAAATCAATCGCACTTTTATAACACTTATTCCTAAAGTGAATAAACCAGAACGAATAGATGAATACAGGCCTATTGCATGTTGTTACGTCACATATAAAATTCTTAGCAAAACTATATGTATGAGACTGAACAAAGTGCTTCCAGACCTCATATCTTAGTGTCAGAGTGTGTTTATAAAAGGAAGATTTATATCAGAAAACTCTCTGATGGCACTTGAACTAGTAAGAGACTTTAACAAACAAGGAGCTAACAGGGTCTGTATGAAAATAGACTTGCATAAAGCTTATGAAAAAGTTAACAGGCAATTTATTTCACACATGCTTCATGCCATAATGGTACCGGCCAAATTGCTAAAATTAATTACTCACCGTATATGCTACATTCTCAGTGATTATCAATGGTTCACCTAAGGGATATATCCATTTTAATAGAGGAATTAGACTAGGAGATCCTCTCTCACCTTACTTATTCGTTGCGGCCATGAGATACTTCGCTCTACAACTGGAATCAGTAAGTCACTTTCTATTAATTAAGCCAGTTTACAACATACAACCTGAAATTACCCATCTTATATATGTAGATGATCTATTATTTGTTTTCAAAGCTAATTCTATAGTTATTGAAACAATCAAGGAGATCTTTAGACTAATGGAGAATTTGCGGGTTTAAAGGTTAACGAGCTGAAAACTAAATGTTACATAAACAAATGTTTTAAACGCAAAGCTGAAATCATTTCACAGCTTGGTGTAATGGAGGGGGAGCTTCCAATTAAATACCGTGGTGTCCCTCATTCAAATAATACTATCATTGATGCAGAATGTGGAAAGTTAATAGATAGTATTAGAGAGATATTACAAGGCTGGAGATCTAAATTATTATCATTTGCAGGAAGAGTTGAGCTTGTACACTTAGTTATAACTTCTAAAGTCAGGTTTTGGTTGCAAACTTTTCAAATACCAGATTGCTCTGTAGAAAAAATTAATGGAGTTTGTGCCAATTTCTTTTGGGAAGGAGGTATACACAAGGTGAGTTACAAAATTTATGTAGAAAAAGAAAGAAGTTTGTGTGGGCCTTAGAAATCTCTTTGATTTAATAAAGCTTATGGACTCACGCTAGCTGGAAAATACTCGAATCAAATAGTTTATGGGCAAGATGGATGAGATCAAGGTACCTTAAAAAAAATTTAGATAATCAAGATAGATAACAATACTTCAACAACCTGGAAGAATGCACTAAGACATAGGGGGCAACCGAGGAACCTTATTGAAAGACAAATAGAAAATGGAGAAAATACATATTTGTGGAAATACCCATGGATAAATAGCATAAGTTTAATCGACAGACTCAGATGGGATAGTTACACGGCAAGTGGTACTCCAATATATAAAGTATAAAGTATCATACATAACCAAGAATGGGCAACTGATAGGCAAATGGTGACTAGCAACTTTAAACAAGAAATCAAAGGCATTCTCTTATTCATTGGGAGAAATAAAGAAAAATGGACATAAAAAGCAACAACAAAGGATAGTTCAAGTTAAGAGAAGCTTGGTAGGACTGTAGACATCACCACTCTAGAATTCAATGGTACAATGTTATATGGAATCATTCAAATAGTCCAAAAATGGCGCACACTGCATACAAGGCCATTAACTATCGATTGACAACCAAAGACATGCTTAAAAATTAGGGAATTATAGAAGATGCAACAAGCAAACTCTGTACTAAGGAAATAGAAACTCACAATCATTTACTCTTTCAATGCAAATATAGTAAAAGAGTTTGGGCCATTCAGAAATTGAAAAACTTACGAACAGACGCAATTAAAAGCCTCCACGATGAAGCTAAATACCTGAACGACCAGACAGATATCTCTGACTTGATGAAGGAAATCGAAAAAATTAGCCTACAACTACTGTGTGGCACCTCTGGCGTGAATGGAACATATGGACTTTCAACAAACGAAAACGAGAGTTAGAATTTTCAGAATAAATTGCAAAAGATGTAACAATAAGAATTGAGAGGACAAAATGACATGAAAATACCAACTTAGAGGGATGAGAAAGACGACTACTAGAGAGCCAGAACGGGAAGGCTGATCAGTAAGAAAATCAAGGAGCGACCTAGAAGCCGCCATAGCCTGGGAAGAGTAGACCTAATGTAATTTGGGAATGTTTTAGTTAGCAGTTGGAAGTATACGTTAAGTTAAAATGTAACAACCCTGGTTTGGAGAATACCTATCAATACTAAATTATAATGGTAATTATAATTTAATATTGTACATTAAATTAAAATTGGAGAAATTAAATTTTTTATTTGGAATAAACAATAAAATTGGAATTAAATTGTGAAAAAAAAGCTTCGAACTTTCTTTTATTTTGTTTGGAGTGATAATAAATGGAATATGGGACAATATCTACAAAGTGCGGGCTGTTACATAAAGTGTTCTCTTGTTTTATTAGTGAATGTACAATTTAAGCTTGGGTCGCATAACCTAGTAATAAAATCTTAAACAATTTTCATATATATATATATATATATATATATATATATCTTATGAAGAACAAATCCGACATCTATGAGAAGTTTGTTGAGTGCAAAAATGTAGTAAAATCAAAGGGCCATAAGATTAAAATTCTTCGATCAGATCGAGGCGGTAAGTGTGTTGGACATGATTTCCAATAATAATTAAAAGATAATGGAATTATCTCTTAGGTTTCTCCCCATATGCTCCACAACACAATGGTGTGTTGGAGTCCTGGAATCGAACCCTACTAGATATGGTTCGTTCCATGATGAGTAAAGATGAGTTATCTCTATCCTATTGGGGATATGTGCAAGAAACTGTATCATATATGTTAAACTTGTTACCTACTAAATCTATGTCCAAAACACCATATGAGTTATGGCGTGGTAAGAAATCCCAACTCAAATATTTGAAAGTATGGGTTTGTCTGGCATACATTAAGAAAATTGATCCAAATAAATTAGAGGAAAGATCGGTACTGTGTAAGTTTATGGGATAGCCCAAAAACTTGATGGGACATATATTCTCCAAAACCGAGTAACAAAAGGTCGTTGTTTCTCAATAAGCTATCTTTTTAGAAAATATATTTCTATTAAAAGAAATTAACAACGTAGTTGTAGACTTGGATGAGATCCAAGAAACTAGCACCAGGCTGAAATAGTGGGAGAAACAAGTTCACCCGTATATGAAAAACATACAACCTATTAAAAGATCTAACAGAGAATCTCTTGAACCAGAGAGATACTACGGTTTTCTTGTGGATGGCGAAAAGAAGGATTGTGTCTTAGATGATGACATTCCTTTGACTTTCCAACAAGCACTGTAGAGTACAGACTCTACACTCTAGCTTGGAGCTATGAAATCCGAAATGGACTCCATGTATGAAAACAAAGTTTGTACTTTGTCGAACACACCTGAAGGGATAAAACCTATCAGCTGCAAATAGATTTTTAAGAAAAAACTAAATGCAGATGTGGAAGTGGAGACTTAAGGCAAGACTAGTAGCGAAAGGATTTTGTCAAACTCAAGATGTTGATTATGATGAAACCTTTTCACCGGAGCCATGCTTAAATTAATTTGGATTATGCCAGCCATTACTGCATTCTATGGCTACGAAATATGGAAAATGGATGCAAAGATGGCTTTTCTAAATGGTGATTTAGATGAAAACCTTTATATGTCGTTGCCAGAGGGTTTTGTGGTCAGTGGGAGTGAAGGAAAAACTTACAAGTAGTTAAAGTCCGTTTATGGACTCAAACAAGCTTCAAGGAGTTGGAAAAGGTGTTTTGATAAAGTAATCAAACAGTTTGGTTTTTATCAAAACATTGAGGAATCATGCATATATACAGAAAGGAATAGGGCAACACTATCATTTTCTAAGTACTCTATGTTAATGATCTATTACTGGTTGGCAATGACACTTCATTATTGTAATCAGTGAAAATTTGGCTTTCCGAAACCTTCTCCATAAAAGATTTAGGTGAAGCAGATTATATACATGTTATAAAGATATATCAGATAGATCTAAGAGGCTATTGTGATTGTCCCAGTCCCTCATACATAGATACCATTAAAAAGGTTTAGTATGAAGAATTCCAAGTGTGGAAGTGTTCTAACGCAATCTGGAATCGCCCTTTCTAAAAGGGACATTCTTCATACCAATGAGGAAAAAGAGCGTATGAAGAGGATTCCCTATGCTTCAACCGTATGATCCACAATGTCTGCTATGTTGTGTACTAAATCAAATATAGCCTACACATGAGGACGCGTAAGCCGATACTAGTCTAATCTTGGAGAAAAACTAGGACGGTTGTAAAAAGCACACTTAAGTGTTTAAGAAATACTAAGGACTTATTCCTCATATATGGGAATAGAGACCTCCTTGTGAAGGGGTATACAGATTTGAGCTTTCAAAGTGATATAGATGATAGTAAATCAATGACTGGCTATGTCTTTACACCAAATGGCAGAGATGTTAGTTGATGTTCCAAGCAAGAAATAGTTGTTGATTCCATGATGGAGGCCGAATACATCATCCTCAATGAAGTGGCAAAAGATGCAGTTTGAATGTACATCTTTTTGAGTGAGATCATAGTGATTCACGATACTGAGTATCCTATGGCATTATTTTATGGCAACAATGTGGTGATATAGATCGCAAAGTAACCAAGAGCACGAAAGAAGTCATGACACATTTTACGAAAGTTCCGCCTTATTAGAGAATTCGTTGAGAAGAAAATAGTTGCGATTCAATGGGTAGGTACCGAGGACAACATGGCAGATCCATTTACCAAAGGCCTGGCTTAGTTAATTCTCGAAAAACTGATTGAAGGGATGGGATTGAAATTCCATAATTGACCCCAAGTACAAATGGAAGATTGATAGAGTTAGAGGTATGCCCTAGGGGAAATTATGTAATTTACTGTAAATTAATTAACTTCAAAATTAATTCTCATTCAAAATAAAGGTGCATCTTCTTTCTGTTATATATGTGTTATAATATGTTATAGATAATTAAATGTTTAATTAAAATATATTTGACAAAATTCCTAAATGGTATGTTTTGTGATAGCAGTTACAAACTGTTGTAACCGTGAATAATTTATCACAATAAAATCAAAATATATCATTTTAAATGTTCCTAGTCAAGATGCATCGAGATTGGGTATCGATGTATCCATTGAGACTAGAGTACGTAACGCTCTCCAAATGTTGGGCAGTGTATTACTCATGACTGCTGGGGGTACCTAGGGGTTACACACTAATAGTTATTGGATAACCATGAAACGACTCATTCGATAGTTTTTTGTATGTTATTATAACTAAGGTCAAACAGAAAATATTAATGTGAATAATTTACGCATTTCTTTCCACTTAAGAATATTGTGAATCTTCGATATGAAAACTCCACTTTGATTATAGTTTAATCATGACATTGCATACATCGAGTGACTATAATTGGGTCTAGTGGAAGTATTGGAAGTGAAGCACTATTCAAGAGAGGATTTGTCTCCTCAGTTCTATGGGGTTAGTATTATGGTCAACTTAAGTCAACCCAAAGTAAAAAATATTTTGTCAGAGAAGTTTGGTTAGTAATAATTATTATTATTGAAACATCAAAAACATTTTGTCAAATAATATTTAGTCAGAGAAGTTTGGCTACGTATAAGATCGACTTAGACATTCCCCATCAAAACACATCATCATTGAAATCCATACTTAATGTGAGAAGATAAAGTGATGATGACGTGTTGCATATGCTGAATGCATGGGTTAAAGGTATAAAATTAGGACTATTTTGAAAGGAGGAAAACCTATCGACTCAGTCGAAAGGTTTACTTCCTAATGGAATCCTAGGTTATGTGTCTTACATCCACTCGAGATGGATTTCATTCCAAGTGAATCTGCTCCTTAAGAACCAATAAACCCTTTGCACGGGTTCCATAGAAAGAACATGAACACCAAAGGGGCTGAAAGCAATTAAGGTTGACAAATGAGTCATGCATTTCCTTACAATAATGTCGAAGGTCTCATATGTTACCTTTCGACATGATTAAGAAGAAAGTAGGAGTCATCAACTATAACTGCTTTCAACATCTAGGGGAGATTGAGCTTGACAAATCACTAATTTTGGGAAGCTAAAAGATCGTGAATTACATCAACTAGTCAAAAAGTTGGAAAGGCCTTGTCACACCTTTCGACAAGGTCGAAAGGTTTGGCAACTTTCCTCTATTCTAACCTAGTCGAAAGGTTAGAGTGATCTTGTTAACTACTTTTCAACAAGGTCAAAAAGGACTCAACCATCTTCTTCTACTCCGACCTAATTGAAAGGTTGAAGTGAACTTTCTCATTGACCTTTCGATAAGGTCGAGAGATTTGACATTCTGATATTTTATCAACTTGGTCGAAGGGTCGAAGTAGCCTCATTAACCTTTTGATAAGGTCGAAAGTATGAAAATTTACTACTCTTTTCATCCAGATCAATTTGATTAAGACATTTTATCCAAAGATGCACTTTATAATGCAAGAATCATCTCAACCACATTGTTACGTCGAAATAAAATTATCTTATCAGAGCATTGGGGATGTTGACAATATTTCTTCTTAACATTTTTGGCGCTAGAATGAGAGCTCGAACCTCCTGACCTTGTTACTTTATATAAGCTAATTATGTGTCATTTTTCTTGCATAGGAAAAATGAGGTCAAAGTGTTAGAGTGCACTAGAAGAGGGAGCAATACACATTAATGCCTTGGAGGAAAATATAGCTCTAACTTTCAGCCTGGATGAGGTTCTTCCAGGGAAAACTTCATCACTAGAACGACAAGATGAAAACATAGCAAAAATCAAGTGTTTGGAACAACAGCTTCAACAAATGCAGGAACTACTAAAGATGGCTTTGTTTCGGAAATCATCGAAAACTCCAAGACAGACTCAAGGAGAAGAAGCGGTCTCCCTAAGGAGAAATCTAAAGACCAACCCCAAAGAGTGCAAAGATGAAGTGGACTTGACTTCTTCAAAAAAGAAAGAGTTTCCCCAAGCTAGAGTTAATCATCAGGCGAGAGTTCTTGACAAGTCATTAGAGCAGTCTAGTAGCTCAACATCTAAAGATTACTACCCAACTAAGAAAAATTACGGCAATGTTGAAGCTTTTCTTGAAGATGCTACTGAGAAGGATGTCAAAGACGCTATGAATGCTAAAGGGAAAAGTACCATGGTCGAGAATGCCAATGATAATGAGAGGGTGCCACCTTTCATCAACGAGTTCATGGCAATAGCAATACCTCCATATGTCAAAATCCCATCTATTAAATATCATGGAGGATACAGATACTGATGATCATCTTATGGCTTTCGACAGCTAAATGGACTTATACAATGCTTTTGGGGCAGTCAAATACCGACTATTCCTCATTATTCTCCAAAGGGCGATAGCCAAATGGTATAGATAGTACAGAGAAAAAACCATCTACTCCTGGAAATAGTTTTCTTATGAATTCTCAACTTAATTCTGCATTTGCAAGGATCCTACTATTGATTACACGGTCTTGGCAAACATAAAAAAGGTAGGGTGAACCTTTGGGAGACTATTTGAGAAGATTCAATACAGAAGATTTGAAGGCTAAGGATATGAATGATTGTGATAAGCTCATAGTTGTCCATTCTGGCTTAAGGGAGAGTACCCCTTTCTGGAAGCAGCTCTTTGTCAATGGTTGTAAAGATCTATAGGACTTCCACTTTCAAGCAGATAAGTTCATTAATATGGATGAGCTTTATTACGCCAAGAAAAAAAACAGTTCCTAGGAAGGAAGGGGAAGGTTTGGCCAGGACCGTGGCCACAAAAGGACCCGATAGGAAGAACCAGTAGTTAATGCAGTTGCTTTAAAAGCCACCGTCTTACATATATGCTACAGCTAAGGAAAGAGTCAACTTTCCGACCTCCTATAAAGCTAAGAATAATCTAGAGCAGAGGAAGGGAGAGGATTACTGCACTTATCATAAAGTTAACGGCCGTAAATAGATGAATGCAGAATTCTGGCCGGAATAATTCAAAAGTTGGTCTGACAAGGCCATCTTAAAGAATTTATCTAAGATCAACACAAAGCCCAAAGAATTGAAAGTGCTCCCCAGAAGCATTCGGGCAACGATGTAAATGTCTGAAAGATGAAAATCCCCTCAGCTTAAGCCCGCCAGTTAAAAGGATTGATGTGATCCATGGAGGGCCACATCCGACAGGGAATAGTAAAGGTGCTCGAATCAGATATATTAAAGAGGCCAAGAAGGGAATTCATTCTGTTCAAGAGGATCCCCCAATGTAGAGCCCACGTCTTAATATTCAAATGCCTAATGTGGTAGTCATCCCGCAAGAGCTACGCAAAAGAGTCTATCATCCATACAATGACTCCCTTATGATAACTGCATAAATTGGGCTTTCTATCGTCTCTAAGAATTTGGTCGATACAGGTAGTGCAGTTAATGTAATCTTCAAGCATGCTTTCGATCAGATAAACATCCCAAAGCATAAATTAGAGCCTAGCACCAAGTCGATATTTGGGTTTAACAACAAGAGATCAACTCCAACAAGGCAAATAAAGCTTTTAGTACAAATGAGGGTGCCTCCTCCTGTCGAGCATTTGAAACAATCTTTGTGATAATTGACCAATTCTCTTACTACAATGCTTTCTTCAGCAGGACAATCCTAGATGAAATTGATGCTTTTGTCTCGCCAAAGTACATTATGGTAAAGTTCTTGACAAAGCAAGGCTGGGGGACTGTGCGGGGAGAACAATTCAGCTCCCATGAAGTGTATTTTGTCATGCTCAATCAATATAAAAGGGATTATTCTACTTATTTTTATTCTTCTACTATTTTACAGCCTTCGGATTATGAATTTTTACATCCAACATTCGAAGCAAAGATTAATGATAAGAAGTCTAATGACACATGTAGCAAAAGTACATTTCTGCGGGAAATAAGAGAAAGAGGGTTGACACTAATTTAGTAGAAGAAGGTCCAATAATCACAGAGTTTGATTATCAGGGAGAGATAGAGAGAATAAGACCCATAGAGGACCTTAAGGAAACCCATATAGATTCTGAAGATGTCTCTAAAGTGGTCAAAGTGGGAAAAGATCTTGAAGACGAGTTAAAGAAAGATCTAATTCGGTTCCTCAAAGACAACAAGGACATGTTTGCCTGCTCACGCGCTGATATGGTGGAATCAACCTGACCGTCATGTGTCACTCCCTTAACATCAACTTAGGATCAATCCCCATAAGACAAAGAAAGAGACAATTGGATAAAGTTCGAATAGATGCTCTAAAAGAGGAAGTTGATAGGCTTCTTGAAAATGGTTTAATCTAGGAAGTATATTACCCTAAATGGTTAGCCAACCCAGTTCTGGTGAAAAATTCAAATGGAAAGTGGAGAACATGTTTCGATTACACAGATTTAAACAAAGCATGCTCGAAAGCCTATTTTCGTTGCCAGAATAGATCGGTTGGTAGATGCAATGAGTGGACACAAGTTGTCATCTCTTATAGATGCTTATTCAGGGTACAATCGGATACCGATATTCAAGCCAGATGAAGATCATACCAGCTTCATAACAGAATGAGGAATTTATTATTACAGAGCATGCTATTTAGTATAAAGAATGCTGGGGCCACTTACCAGAGATTGGTTAATCAAATATTCAAAGAACAGATTGGCAGAAATATGGAGGTTTATGTTGATGACATTTGGTAAAATCTAGCGAACCTGAAAACCATCTCAAAGTTCTTGAGGAAATTTTCGAGGCATTACGGAGGCATCAAATAAAGTTGAATCCACAAAAGTGCTCTTTTGAGGTTCATTCTGGAAAGTTCATAGGCTACTTGGTAAGTGTTCAAGGAATAGAGGCAAGTATCGACCAAATTCAAGCTATAAGGATATGGCCGAACCAAAAACTAGCAAGGAAGTGATGAGCTTAAATGGAAGAGTAGCTGCACTAAGCAAGTTTATCTCCAAAGCTAGTAATAAATGCATATCTTTCTTCGATGTAATTAAAAAAGAAAGAACTTTGAACAGGGAGAAGATTGTAGAAAAACTTTCTTGGAATTGAAAAGCCATTTGGAGAAACCACCGATACACTTAAGACCCGAGAGTGGGGAAACTTTGTATCTATATAAGGCAATCGGAACACGCAGTCAATTCAATACTCATTCGAGAGGATAAAGGAGCACAACTCCAGATATACTATGTAAGCTAGGGATTGAAGGATGCATAAGTTCGATACCTAGTTATAGAGAAATTAGCTTATTGCTAGATTCTTACAACTCGAAAGCTTATAGCATATTTCCAAGCACATTTGATCAGGGTATTGACAAATTTTCCTATTAAGCAAGTTTTCAATAAGCCTGAGACTTCAGGGAGATTGGTAAAATGGGGGATTGAACTTAGCCAATATGAAATAGAGTTCAACCAAGGGCTGTAATCAAAGGCTACGCCCTAGCAGATTTTGTTAATGAATGCACCAACTTTATAAAGGAACAATCAAAAAAAGAGAAAGACCAGAAGCCCATGTGGCAAATATTTGTGGATAAGGCATCAAATGAGCAAGATGCTAGCGTAGGATATGTAATTATAACCCCAGACTGACATCGATTGCACTATGCCATGAAATTATGATTCCTCGCAACCAATAATATGGTAGAATATGAGTCAATGGTAGCGGGGCTAACTCGGGCAGTAGAAGTGAAAATCCTATGGATATAAATTTTCAATGGCTCATAGCTAATAGTCTATCAGTAGAATTAAGTATACTAAACAAAGGACCCTAAGCTATGTTTATATATGAATAAGATATTGCAAATGCCCGCCTTGTTTGAGTATTTTTCCGTAAATCATGTTCCAAGGACAGAGAATGCACAAGCAGACTCTTTAGCAAAATTAGCTAGCTCAAGGGGGTCCTCTGCAACATGAATTATTCTCGTTGGATATCAAGAAAAGCCAAGCATTGAAAAAGAGACATCCGAACTAGAAAAAGAATTGTTGGTTATGACAAGATCTCAAACCAGTTCTCAAAGGAGAGAAGAAATAGAAAGCAGTAATGAGCTAACAGATGAAAGGATGGACCAACCCAATCCAAATAGCACATATGATGTCACATGGATGTCACCCATTGTTGAGTATTTAGTTAATGGGACATTACCAATCGATAAAGGTGAAGCAAGAAAAATCAAGAGGCAGTCTCCAACGATTGTTTTGATAGATGAAATCCTCTATAAAAAGGGATATGCTCTGCCTTATCTTCATTGCGTGAGCATCAATGATATGATGAGACTAATGGCTGAAGCACACGAGGGTTGTGTGGTGATCATTCAAATGGAACAAAGCTTGTAAAGAGAGTAAGGAGGTAAGGATTTTATTAGCCACACATGGTAAGTCAAGCAATAAACTACGTGAAAAGAAGAAAAAAAGGCCAGAAATTTTCAAAAATACCCAGGTTGCCTCCAAGTCAATTAACCCCAATCACAAGTCCATGGCCCTTCAATGTCTGGGGAATAGATTTGATCGGCTCATTGCCAATCTGAAAAGAAGGAGCTAAATATGCCATAGTGGCTATAGACTATTTTACCAAATGGGTTGAAACCGAACCGCTGCCAAAAATCACTTTGGAAAAAGTATTGAGACTTGTCATTAAGAATATCATAACCAGTTTTCAATTCCCTAAAAGATAATCTTTGACAATGGTACGCAATTTAAAAGAGTAGAATTCCCTCGATTCTGCCACAAAAATGGGATTAAAAGTTCTTCATCTTTTGCACATCCAAAAGCTAATGGAGCAATTGAAGTTGCAAATATGACCATAAAAACCATTCTAAAGAAGCGGTTGAATAAAGAAAAAGGAAATTGGGTAGAAGAACTACCATTAATGTTATGGGCCTACCGAACATCTACTAAGATGGCAACGGGACATACCTTGTATTCATTGACGTATGAATGTGATGCAGTGCTACCAATCAAGATTGAAATACCCTCACACCGAAGGATTGCCTATGCGTTTGATAAGAACCAATAATTGAAGAAAGAATCCCTAGACTTGATACATGAGTTAAGAGATGAAGCAGCGGTAAGAACTAACGAATATCAGAGGAGAATCTCTAAGTGTTACAACTCAAGAGTAAGGACTTGGTCATTTCAAGAGGGGGATTTGATACTCCGTAGAGTAATGGACAATACAAAGAATCCTACAGATGGACCCTTGGGACCAAACAGGGAGGGGCCATTAATCATATGCAAAGTAATCCCATCGACAGCCTACAAATTATGTCGCCCAAACAGTAACATGGTGCCTAGAACATGGAATGTTGAACCTTTAAGGCCATATTTCCAAAGATGATTAAAAAAGAGCTTCTTTCTGAAAAGAGAAAATCTACAAGGTTGGAAGTGAAATGCTCCTCATATTTGGACACTACCTAAGATGGTTGAAAGGCCTCTATCCGTGCCGAGATGGACACGATAAAGCACCTCATGGAGGGAGGGCTAGTAAGCCTTTAACTGCGTCATGAGATGACTAGGTTAAAGCATCAGACAAGCCCTTGGCCGCGCTTCTGCTCAACTCAAGGCACCTCCTGGAGGGAGGATGGAGTAAGCCTATATCCGTTTCATAAGATGGCCAGATTAGAGCACCGAACAAGCCCTTATCCGTGCCGCATTATGGCTAGGTTAAGGCACTTCCTGGAGGGAGGACGGAGTAAACCTCTATCCACGCAATAAGATGGCCAGGGTAGAGCATCGAACAAGCCCCTATCCACGCCGCAAAAGGTCTAGGACAAGGCTCCTCTTGGAGGGAGGTCAGGTAAGTCCTTGGTTCTAGCCTCTAAGACGAGTTAACTAAGATCCCCGGACAACAATGGATTAAGACATCCAAGCCTGAGGAAAGGCTCAATCAATAATGGACTAATATGTCCAAGCCCAATAAGAGGCTCAATCAATAATGGACTAAGACATCCAAGCCCGAGAAGAGTCACAAACAACAATGGACTAAGATGTCCAGGCCCGAGAAGAGGCACAATCAACCGAGGACTAAGATGTCCCAGCTCAGATAAAGGCTCATCAAATTATGGACTAAGACATTCAAGCTCAAGAGGCAGCTAATAAAATTATTTCTACACAAAACCTGAAGACTTCTTATATGTCGAAAAATACAAAAGAAAAGGAGTAAAACAGGTCTCCACTTAATATTGCCTGAATTTGGGTTTCGGGATTCTCACTTCTAAACATCGGCCATTAATACCCAAATAGGGGTTTCAAGTTCTTCATATATGAAATACATTATCTAACACCCGAATCTGGGTTTTGGGTCTTTATTAATCACTAACTTACTATGCTCGAATTTGGGTATCAAGATTGCTACTTATCTAAATCCTAATTTAGGTACAGGATCTGTCGATTTCTATTCATCACAAATGCCCGAATCTGTCGAATATGAAAGTATATGATTTTTGTTTGATGATAATAAACACATACATACATACATACATACATACATACATACATATATATGTATATTCATTTAAATGTATTTGTTATTGTACTATTTTATTTTCACATAATTAAATAAATATTTTCTGAATAAAATAAATAACTCAGAATTTAAATTCAAACAGATATTTTATTCAAACAAATATTTTATTACAATTTTGAATAGTACAAATCTGTGCTCTCATTATATATATATATATATATATATATATATATATATATATATATATATATATATATAGACACAGTTTTTTATTACAATACAATTTTGGTTACATAACAATTTTCAATTTACATTTGCACCTCACTACATATCACTCATTCACTCGTATTTATCTTCAACTCCGGTCCAGATTGAATCCAGCATCTGAATTTTCTGCAAAGAAAACACTGACGTAGTAAAATTAAAAAAGAATTATTTTTGCAGTGTAAAATAAAATTTATTTTGAGAATACTATTTTCCTCAGTTATTTGTGTTGGTCGTCATCATATTTATTTTGAATTCGTCATACATGAACAACTTGTGACATGCATAGTGTATCACTGTACATGCCATAAGGCCGTGTACACCAATGTATACTTGATAAAAATTATAGGGACGGGTGAGCACAAGGTCAAACCCAACCAAAAACTAGGTTCAACTCAAGTGTAGTAAAAATAATGTCACGACACAAGCACAAGGTCAAAGCCGAGGCCAAGCTAGGTTCAACTTAGGTGCAATACAAATATAAAAAAGAATGGTCAAGTTTTAATGACCAGAGCAAGCCTTGACCAAAAATGTTCAATTGTGTACACATGAAAACAATTCAACTCAACAATGAACATATAAAAAGCTCAATGTTCTTTGAATCCAAACTAGCTCGAAGCAACTGTATATCAAGTGCACCAACAATAGTTCAAGAATGAGCCAGTGAAGACAACAGAGGTGCAGACTACATGAAGTCGAATAAATACCAAGGATAGAAGTGGCAGTATGGTTGCAGTGAAGTAGTGCACCAAAATGGTCAATACATGAAGCTTCAAACATATAACAGACTTCAACATATGACAGTAGTCAATGCAATTGAAGTGAAGACTAACAGCAAGTGTCGACCAGGCAGCAAACAAGAACAAAATAGCAACCTCAAATGCTACATAAAACAAGACTGCATTAAGAAACAAATACCAGAGCTAGCTCAATGAACCAACTAAGTACACGTGAACTACACATGATACATGACTCGAGAAAAAGACCATGTCAACATGCAATATCAACCAGACCAGATCAACACACCAGTAATGATACAAGTGTAGTGCAACTTAATGCAAACAAAGCAACTATTGGTTACAGTTTTAACAAAGTCAACGGCCGATATCAACCAGAGCAAAAAGAAATTTAATAAGTCTAAGTGGCCGAAGTCAAACCAAATTCAAGTGAAACAAAAATGTAATTCGATAGACTCAGTTACAAAATGCATATATAGTGAAGCTCAGATCTCAAAAAGACACAATACAACAAGCATACATATATACATATGCAAACACACACACAGACACATATGTATATATATATATATATATGATGTATGTAGTGATAACCAGTACTGCACCTCGAATGGTACAAGTGCAAGCCTGGCAACATGGAAGCAATTGCACCGTGTATATACATAAACAACCCGAAGTGAACAGCGCAAGAGCAAGAGCTCAATGCACCACAGACCAATGCATCGCAAGCATACATCTATACATACGCAAACACACATGTATACATGTGTGTGTGTGTATAGTGCGACCATATCAACTCAAATACAAAGATGAACAAAGTCAATTTGCAGTTACAAAAATCAAGTGAAGACCAATAGTGAAATAGAAGTGTCAATAATGTACAAGTGAATGAGATGCAACAGTTCAAATGTCGCAGGGATGTCAAAATAACCAAATCAAGTCAAAGACAACATGAATACATATGTAGTTCAATATCAAAGCAAAGTCGTGGTCATACATTGTCAATTTAACAAGTTGAAGATAAAATTCTCAACTCAAAAATATCATCACAAAATCAAAGTGCCGAAGTCAATTTTTTTCTCATAGTGGATAATATATGAAACACGAATTAAACAAGTCAAGTTAAATTAACATCGTCAGAGAATTCAAAGCCGTGGTGACCAAGGAATCGAGCAAATCAGAAATCAAGCCGTGATAATCAAGATAACAAAATTATATGAATTGAAAAGGTCAGAGAATATCACCAGCGTTCAAGCATAATCGAATGGACAAATAAAATTATCACGACGAATTCAAACATTATATTCGAACGAAAATAAAAGGAATCGAACCCTGTTTAACCCTATCATCATCGACAATCCAAATTTATCGAGTTCAAGCAAGCTAACTAGTAAAGCAAATAGCATAAATCACATAACATTAAAATCAAACTCGATCGAGAAGCAGCCGAAGCTAGGCAACAAACGATCGATCAACAGAGCAACGTGAGAACATAAATCAATCAACCATCCACGCGGCGGCTTCAAAATCACAAAGCCCTAATTTTCTCAGGGGAACGAACAAGCGATTTTTCACATAGAAGAATATAAGGCGGAAATAAATAAAAAGTGAAAAAAGGGGGGACAATCTATTTACATAGTTTTTGTTTGGGCCGGCCATTATTAACCTGCCTTTTAGCAAGGCCATGGACATGCGGGTTTAACTAAATCGGTTGCTTGGCTGTTGAGGACTGGAATGTGACAAATTTTAGTCGACTGGATGGATGTATGACCAAGCATGGATAATAGTCATGAGTTTGCTGCCTAGATTCGACATAGTCATATGGAGTAGAGCCTCGAGTCGTATAGATGATTTCTTCAAGTCTCTTAGGTGGCCCGGCATAGGCGGCTCAGCATTGGCGGCTCGGCATGGGTCGCTCGGCATTGAAGTGAGAAGAGGTTCGTTTGGCATTGAAGAGAGAAGAGGATCGTTCCACATTGAAGTGAGAAGAGGGTCATTCAGCATTGAAGTGAGAAGAGGGTCGTTCGACATTGAAGTGAGAAGAAGGTTGTTCGGCATTGAAGTGAGAAGAGGGTCACTCGGCATTGAGGTGAGAACGGGGTCGCTCGGCATTGAGGTGAGAGCAGGGTTGCTCGGCATTGAAGTGAGAACAGAGTCGTTCGACATTGAGTTTCGGTCAAGGTCGCTTGGCATCGAGGTTCGTCAGGGTCGCTCGGCATTGCAGTGAGGACAGGGTGGCTCGGTAACGGCGGTTCGGCACTGGAGGTTGTTTGGCCTGATGGTTTGGCAAATATGGTTCAGCCTTGGTTGCCATTCGGCATGTGTGAGTCGGTTACAATGCAAAGCATGGCTCGGCTATGGCCATGTTGGGCCCAAATTACTCAGAAGGCCCAACAACCTAGCTTTGCCTATAAATACAGCATGTGGGTCTCCAGAGGGAGGGATCTTCTTTTTGGGGGCTCTCGAGCTTTCTAGTTCTTAAGGATAAGGTTACTCTACCAGTTTGTAAATGTAATTAATTCTAACATCAATGAAAAAGAAAACTTTTGGAGTGGACATAGGTCGGAGTGAGCCGAACCACTATAAAATCTGTTGTTCTTTACTACTATCATTTCGATTTTGACTGTTCTTTACATTATTACTCTCTATATATATTCTATCTCTGAGCTATGACTGTGATTTGGTGCTTTCGCTTGGATTCGGGTGTTAGTGACCAATTTTGGCGCTAATAGCTATATTCTTTAGGCTTCAAATTTTAAATTAGGGTTTATTTTTTAAAAATTTTTTACTATATATTTCTATTTAAACTTTTATATTTTACTAGTCGTGTGACTAAGGGACGAACTATGGTGGTGTATTTCAAGAATTCGCAACTCAGTGGCAGAGTTGTGGTAGGGTTTTGAGCGTAGAGTTAGGTTAGTCGATAGCGGATGTCGTGATTTTATGTGTGTAAGCGTCTGACTACTTAATTTCTAGAAGAAACCTTGGGGCATCACGTAGGCAGGTTTTGCCGAAGCTGGGTAAATCTGTGTTGTACTATTTCTGCATTTTTATTATTCTACTATTATCTGTGCTCCGATTATTTTGCTATATCTGTATTGCAATTATTCTATATACTTCCGCATTAAATTTTTATAATTGATAGTATCACCCTATTCACCCCCCTCTAGGGTGAAATCGATCCTACAAAATCTAGGACACGGGATCCTCATAAATGAATTTCAAAATCTAATATCCAAATCTGTGTTTTGGGATTCTGTCAATCGCCATCTTTATTAAGCCTGAATCAGGGTATGAGAACATTGTCTATTATTACAATTCATAATACTCAAACTCGGGTTTTGGAATTGTTATCTGATTTTCCCAAATACCCAAATCTGGGTCTGATCATCTATTATGAAGACAATTTTCATGAATTTCTGGTTAATCAAAATATATCCCAACAGGCAGAGAATTTCTATTTTATCAACTATCCTCTTACACAAATATGAGCCCTAATCAGGGACAAAGATTCTCTCTACAAAGATGATCGACTAACATATGTCTTAACCTGGGCTCAAAGCTTAATTTGAAAATCATACTACTAATTTCAGTTTAGTTGGCCATAAAAACCCTAATCTGGGTTTAGAAAAGCCACATAGAACTATTCTTGGGGTATGGTCATTTGAATTCGGAATATCACGTTATCAATCTCCAAACTTCACAATTTAATACCCTAATCTGGATTGGATTTCCTAGATGATATAATGTAACTGAGTCTATTGCAGGCAGCCAAAAATCCCAAACCGATCTTCTTAATGTTAAAATTAAAAGTTGTTGGTTATGAATTCCAAATGATGCTTATCAGGTAAATAAGGGCATAATGCTGATCAACTACTGAACATACATGTAAGTATGATAATAACAATGGTGTTTTTAGTTTTTAATTTTGCCGGAAAGAAAAAATTATGAAGAGTAAGAAAGCTATGAAAACTTTGTCCTCAAGAACAAAAGCTTCTTTCATATAAGGAGGCAAAATGTTAACCATAAAATCTACTTGAAAGAAGAAGTATGAAAGAAGGATAATAAAATTGAAGTTTAGATGAAGAGACAGGCCAAATCATCACGAAAGATTTAAAAAGAATGTTTCGAAGGGCCAACTTTTTTTAACAGTGCAAAGGCCTTCGACTAATATGGAAACAAATAGGACCTTCTGCCACAACCAACCTTTCGACACAGATGGGAAAACAATAATGACTTCAGAGCCCCTTTCAAAAGCAATCAATATTGTACCCTCAACTACACAATCAAACCTTTCAAAGTCAAAGGTTTTGCCCCGAAGTGGCTTTTTTGAAAGCATAGCAAGCCTTTCGAACCTGTTAAGACACATCCAGGATACCTTTCGACAGCGTCAAAATTGCTATGAAAAAAGCAATATTTAGAAGTTAGCAAAGACAAAGGAATGAAAGAAACCTTTCGACAACATTGAAGGAAAATATAGCTCCCGAAAACGTTCAACTCGAGTACAAACCTTTCGACAGGGTCGGAAGGTTCGTAACAACAAGTGAAGACAAACCCTTCGTCAAGGTCAAAGGGTTAGTATAAAAAGATAACCCCTCAACAAAGACGGAAGGTTCATGAAGGCATAAGAATGGAAAACCTTTTGATAAGGTCGAAAGGTGGAGGACAAATCTTTCGACAAGGACAGAAGGTCATGACAAGGACAAACCGTTTGATGAGGTCGTAAGGTTAAAAACAGCATATGAAAGGAAAACCTTCCGACAAGGTCGAAAGTTTCACAATAGCATACAAAATGGCAACCTATCAACAAGGTCGAAAACAGGGAAGCAAAAAGGATGAACAAAGGAGCACAAGAGATTCATAACCTTTCGATAAAGTCGAAATGTATAAGGTGGCATTTAAAAGGGAGACCTTTCGACTCAGACGAAAGGTAAGGTGCGGCAAGGGGCCAACCTACATCGATAAATAAGACCAAAGGGGTCTTGTTTTAGGGGCCGAATTTTGATTACTAAATTCATCTTCTTTTCTCTACTTTTATAGTGATAATTGTACTTGGAAAACACCTAAATTGAATTGCGGAGAGAGCTCAATTTCTTGTAACTCATTTTGGATATGAATAAAATGGACATGGCTCGTTTATGATGGATATTGGCAATGAGGAGAATCATTAAGATCATTAGCTAGACTAATGATCAATTGCACATCATTTCTACCTTTTTCTAATCTCTTTCGATCTATGCTATGTATAAGATCGACTTAGACATTCCCCATCAAAACACATTATCATTGAAATCCATACTTTATGTGGGAAGATAAAGTGATGATGACATGTCGCATATGCTGAATCCAAGGGTATGGGAATAACCAAATCGATCTTATATAAGAAAAATAAATAGGTTAAAGATATAAAACTGGGAATGCTGCAAAAGAAGGAAAACCTATCGACTTAGTCGAAAGGTTTAATTCCTAATGGAATCCTGGGTTATGAATCTTATAACCACTCAAGATGGACTTCATTCGACATGAATCTGCTCCCTTAAGCACCTGTAAACCCTTTGAATGGGTTCCATAGAAAGAACGAGGATACCAAATGGGCTGAAAGCAATTAAGGTTGACAAATGAGTCATGCATTTCCTTACAATAATGTCGAAAGTACCTTTTGACACGATTATGAAGAAAGTCAAAGTCATCAACTTTAACTTCTTTCAATTCCTAAGGGATATGGAACTTGACAAATCACTGATTTCAGGAAGTTAAATGATCATGAATTACACCAACCTAGTCGAATGGTTGGAAAGGCCTTGTCACACCTTTTAACAAGGTCAAAAGGTTTGGCAACTTACTTCTATTCCAACTTAGTCGAAAGGTTAGAGCGATCTTGTTAACAACTTTTCGACAAGGTCAAAAAGGGCTTAGCTATATTCTTCTACTCCAATCTAGTCGAAAGGTTGAAGTGAACTTGCTCGATAAACTTTCAACATGGTCAAGATATTTGACAATTCGATATTTTATCAACCTAGACGAAGGGTCTAAGTAGCCTCATTAACCTTTCGACAAGGTAGAATGGTATGACAATTCACTATTCTTTTCATCCAAATCAATTTCATTAAGACATTTTATCCAGAGATGCACTTTCTGAAGCCAGAATCATACGTCCAAATAAAATTATCTTATCAAAGCATTAGGGATGTTGACAAGATTTCTTGTTAACAATAATTGTATATATGATTATATATCATACATATTCAATCTTAACATTTTCTTATGATGATTTATACCTATTATGAATCATAAAATATAAAAACATTTTATTAAATATGTATAGACATATTTTATTATTATTTAATGATTTTGTGAATTGTTTATTATGTATAAAATAATAAATGATTCAAAATTTCAACTTTTTATTTTTTTATTTGCTCCACTGTGTTAGAAGCTTAATGTAAAAAAATTAGATTTTCTAAAACTTAATTTAATATTTTCAAACAATTTACTTTTGACCTGTAATTAATTATTTAATTTAAAATATAATTTCAAGCGAGAAAATTCTAGAAATGTTTATTAAGCCTTATTTTAGTCTTAGGTACCTTTAGAAAAAAATTCAGATTTTTATAACTTAATTTATTAATTTTTTATATGCAAATAAATGTTTATTAAAATAAAATTTCAATTGAGAAAATTATAAAAAAAATTCCTAGACCCAAAATATGTCTCGGAAACCTTAAAAAAGTTTTATAATTTTTGAACATGATTTCATAATTTTCTAAAAATTAATTTGATTGCGAGCTATTATCGATTATTTAATAATAGGTATTATTTTAACTGATGCAAATTTTCTAAAATTATTAAACTTTTATTTTATCATATAATTATTTTACATTCATTTATTATGGCAGAAACTATTTTATTCAATTATATATATACACGCACGCATGCACACATATATTAATATCTTGTTTGACATATTATACAAGCATATATTTGGACAAATTAAAGTACATAAAAACGAGCTAATGTGTCCGTTGAAATGTAAATTCCAACATCTATATACATACAACCTATAACCTTCATAGATTATGACGTTTCTTATGCATGCACATATATATATATGTATGATATATATATATACACACACTTATATAAATAAATAAAACAAAAACTTTAATAAATCTTGAACTATAATTTGTACAGTTAGAATACATATGGACATAGTAATAAATCTTTCCATGAATAAATTATTAATTAATGATATTTAATGAACCAATCAATTTAAATTAAGTGAGAAAGTGAAAGGTTACTCCCTCAATTTAATATAGTTAATGCTCTCAATTAATTCTTGTTTTAGAAAAAGAAATGAAAAGTTAAATTCTCTATATATTGGCTCTTATAAATAAATGTTAGGTGTAATTGATACACTAAACATTTGAAAATAAATTTATTTAAACTTCCCTTTAACTGTTTTAAGTAGAATACATGATGTTATTAAAACCAAATTTAGAAAATTTCTAAATGTTAATTTAGACTTTGTAGGCCCATTAAAGATCCAAAATGATTTTTTTTTGAAATTCATTCATTTCTTCCACCGTGGATTGGCCTAGTTCCTTTAGCTTGAATTTCCAACTCAAAAATCTTGGGAGCCTTCGATAAATAATCCTATGACCTAGGCGCTAGCTCTATATTCATCCAAATCATCCTAGTATCTACAGCGACTGCTTTCATCAAGTCCTATATTCCTCCCTTTATTGGCTAACCAGTCCAGTACACCCCCAAAAGGGTGAAATTTCTTAGTCTCCTACTTCACAATCGACTCTGGGTAAAGGTATATCCCTTATTTCACTAGTTTTCGAGAAACTCTATTTTTCGTGTGAATCCATCTCCAACAGTTACCATTTTGTTCGCCAACTTGTAGGTCATCTACATCTTCCTCCTCTCCTGTCAGCCACTCATGGTATGAGTCCTACAATAACTACTACTACAAAAATAGTCATTTGCTTGATTGTTTACCCACTGTTGCTTCGGTTCAACAACCAAAGCAAATGAAGACAAAACAGTAGACCAAAACCTATTTCTTTTGTTGTTAAACCGAAGCAACATGGGTCATTTGCTTCGTCTCTTTAAAAAAAAAAGCAACTAGTTGAGGCTTTTCCTATGGTTGTTTCATGACAACCGAAGCAAATGAGCCTCTTTTGCTTCAGTTGTCTCATAAAAACCAAAGTATAAGAATATTAATTGCTTCGGTTGTCACATGACAACCGAAGCATATGTCAGTTGAAAAGAATAATAATTGAAAGCTCACATATCAAAGAAAAAATTCAGTTCACAGATCAGTATGTACAACATATACATCAAACCAACAATGCTAATAGAGAAGCAATCTAACAAATAAAAATTAGATAATTCAGCTCATAAATTCAACATATACGTCCAACAAGTTAAAGTAATGGCAACTTTATTAAGTACGTTTACATGAGATATAACTATTATTGCAAAATCAAGAAGAATTACATTTACTTAGTAATGCAAAATTCATACTTCATCATCAATTCCTACCCAGTGAGTGAAAGAAAAAGGAAAATCCTTAAAAGTTACATTGCCATTTTTGTCCTATTTCCTTTGTTGTAACAGAAAAATAACTATAACTTATAGTTAATTTTACTTGCAAAATAAATGCAAAACGAAGAATACAGACAAAATTTACAAATGTAGTGGTAAAATAAGTTCGAAAACAAAACTACACAAAAGGTATGCATGCAAGCAAATAAAATGTCACTACCTTGACCAATCAAGGACAACTAATAATTGAATAGTAGTAATGAAACCCCACTTGATCCTATTATCTCAAATAATGCAGTTTTAGGTATGTTCTCGTCGTTACTAAAACCATAGTGTAAGTGGTACATCAAGCTCTAGTTCTTCTACAAGGATCCGCTTAAATAATATTTGCACAGTTCTCTTCGATTTGATATGTAAACTTTATACTTAGCAGTCATGTGCTGCAAGTTATATCCTTATAGCTTACCAAAATATTGAATCCCCTACAAATTTCTATCCAAACCTCAGTAATAGCTACTATCAGTTTTGATCGTTATACCATGGAAGGGAAACCCATTATGAGAAATATAGGCTATAAGCTATATCCCATAAATTTTTTTTATTGAGTGCTAAAAATATGCGTTTGTTTAAATATATTTGATTAAATATATACCACTACTCTTTTAGATTTTCAAAAATAACAAAAAAAAGGATTAATCAAATAAACGAGACTGAAAGCTTATTAATTTAAGAAGCTTGACATGATATATTTCTGTATCATTATATGGCTATATTGACCAGCGTCCTCTTTAGCTAAAAAGATTGTTATGACACCCCACCTCTATATCCATACTAACCAAGAGTATTACAGAGTAATACTGTCATATAATATGAAGAATGGAGCTGTATGGGTACATGTGAATATTCCGTTGGACTAATACTGGTACGTATTAAAACATCAAATAAGTAACTAATCTATACGTACACAATATCGATACAAAGTGATTAACATATATGACTCCAGGACAGAACAATACATAATACACTGTAAATAGCAGAGAACACAAAGTCAATCGCTGCAATAATATACAACATATGATATAGTTTATATAAAAATATCTCTAATGTCAACTATCTCGATGTAATGAGATATACAATCAATATACAGCTCATTGTCATAAATATATATAATGAATAAATGGCATATGAATAATATACAACATTCTAATATATTTCTCCTCTAAACCCACTAAAATAAATGGTCATGTCGTCCCTGTGCCTGAAATATCTCGGATTAACCTAAGTATTATAAAATAACACACGGGTCGGACTATGTCTAATCAAGAATCATAATTATGATGATATAATATAAACAGCAACAACAAAGCCATTATTCCCAAAAAAGTTGGGGTTGGCTAGAGTTGGAACCCAAAACTAAATTTACAAAATCAATTTAAAAGTTATAATAACAATAATAACAATAACAATAATAAAATAAAGTCAAATAAGTAAATTAATAATAATAACCAAGTAAAATAGAATAAACATATATATATATATATATATGTATGTATATAAGAGGAATGATGATAATAATACTAATAGCGATAATGTACTAATAGTAACATTGGTCAAAGACCGAACGTACGTCTTAGGCTCCCGCTCCTTAGTCTTATAATCTAAAACTTATAAAACTCAGTGCTCATGGTTCTGGTACGTGAATTGCTAACTTCCACTCGCTCCAATCTGTCATCAGCTCCTCAGATATACCCCAATCCTACAAACCTCTTTTTACTACTTCCTCCCAGGTCAACCTTGGTCGACCTCTACCTCTCTTTGAGCATTCAATGCGGCCTTCATTGAAGATGTTCAAACCATCTTTAGAGATGTTGAATTAGCTTCTTCTCAATTGGTGCTACTCCAAGTTTGTCACATATATCGTCATTTCTAATTTGGTCTCTTCTTGTATGACTACAGCTCCATCGCAGCATACACATCTCTACTTCGCTTATCTTTTGGACATGTTGGCTTTTAGTAGGCCAACATTCTGCACCATACAACATCGCAAGCCCGATTGCTGTTTTGTAGAACTTTCCTTTAAGCTTTTTTGGGACCTTCCTATCACAAAGAATTCCAGGCACTTGTCGCCATTTCACCCATCCCGCTCGAATTCTAAAACTAACATCTTCATCATTATCACCATTATACTGCAACATTAATCCTATATATCGAAATAATTCCTTCTTGGGAATTATTTGTCCGGCCAGAGTGATATCTCCAACCTCTGACCAGAAGCCGCTGAACCCGCGCTTCATATACTCTGTTTTAGTTCTGCTAAGCTTAAATTCCTTTGATTTTAAAGTATGTCTCCACAACTCCAGTTGTTCATCAACCCCGATCCTACTTTCATCAATTAGCACAACATCATCAACAAATAGCATACACTAAGGAATCTCAGCTTGTATACCCTTCGTAACCTCATCCATCACTAGAGCAAAAATGTAGGGACTCAAAGCAGACCCTTGATGTAATCCTATGTTAATGGAAAAGTCACTGGTTTCACCATCGCATGCTCTGACACTAGTCACAACATCATCGTACATATCCTTGATAAGTGTAATGTACTTTGTTGCGACTCTCTTCTTTTCCAAGGCCCACCACATCACCTTTCGTGCTACCTTGTCATAAGCTCTCTCCAAATCGATAAATATCATGTGTAGATCCTTCTTTTGCTTCCTAAACCTCTCCAAAAGTTGTCTTATCAAGAAAATCGCTTCTGTGGTCGATCTCCCAAGCATGAAGCCAAATTGGTTTTTTGAAACACTTGTCATTCTTCTTAATCGATGTTCAATGACTATCTTCCAAAGCTTCATTGTATGACTCATAAGCTTAATTCCTCTGTAGTTTTTGCAACTTTGGATATCTCCTTTACTCTTAAAAATCAGAACCAACATGCTTCTTCTCCACTCAACTGGCATCTAGTTTGGTTTGAAAATATTATTAAACAACTTAGTTAACCAGGCTATCCCTGCATCTTCAAGGCATCTCCATACCTCAATGGGGATGTCATCAGGCTCGAATATCTTTCTTGCTTTCATATGTTTTAGTGCCTCATTTACCTCGGATTCTTGAATTCTTCGAACAAAATATCTATAGGTGTCATCAGAAGAGTCGCCTATCTCGATCGTAGTGATATCACCTTCTTTATTAAACAGCTTGTCGAAATAATCTCTCCATCTATTTTTTGTCTCCTAGTTCTTCACCAAAAGTCTATTATTATCATCTTAGATGCATTTAACTTGGTTTAAATCTCTTGTCTTTCTCTCTCGGAGCTTAGCTATCCTGTAGACTTTTTTTCACCCTCCTTCCTACTTAGGTTATGATATAGATATTCGTACGCCTAACATCTTGCTTCATTCACCGCTCTTTTTGCATTCATCTTTACTACTTTGTACTTTTGCATGTTGTCCTCGCTCCTATGGTGATGTAAGCACTTATAGCATTCCTTCTTCTCTTTGATAGCCTTTTGCACATCACTGTTCCACCACCAAGAATATTTAGGCTCGCATTTATTTCCTTTCGCTATTCCAAACACCTCGGTGGCCAATTTTCCTATTCCTAATGCTACTCACTATCAAAGCTACTCAAAACACCAGACAACAATCAAAGTATATATACACATACACACACACACACACATATATATATAGTGTATTGCTAAGGGCGCCTAATTTTCCTATTCCTAATGCCATAGAAAAATAATAAACACGATAAAATTAATGTGCTTTCTAATGCCAAATTTATTTAACACGACAATTAACCATATCATAAAGTCGTTTCTTAAAGAAAACAATCGCCAACAAGTACCATTTTCCATGGCCATTAACCATCGAACTGTTGTTCTTCGGTGGTTGATCGCCGTAGAAAATATTGTTGGTCGTTGGTTGTTCATCGTGCAAAAAAGTGTAAAAATGATGTCTTTGGTAATCCCTAAAAAGTCTGGGATTAGGAAGAATATACTATAAAATTTTATGGTATTTTTTGGCAATGGATTAGGAAAAGGAAAATGAGGTGCCCTTAGTAACAATATATATATATATATATATATATATATATAATAATCCTTAAGGCATTACATCACCTAAATATCTCAAATCCATATAAAATAATCAAATCTAATATCAAAAGATGTCATCACCCATTTAGAAACATATTAAATCAGTAATCATGTAATCAACACAAATGGGTGATTCAAACATATCTATAAATCATCATCAAAATCAATATATATATATATATATATATATATATATATATATATATATGTATGTATGTATGTATGTATGTATATACATATAATGTAAGATAGCCTATCAAATCATCCAAACCATATTCTATGTCACACGAATCACAAATACAAACCATCTATAAACCAAAGCAACAACAATAAAGTAAGGCTATCTCAAAAATACCAAATCATCAAAGAGTATGGTTACACGGGGACTAATTACACTTTAAACTCAACCAGTCTTTAGTCTAGTCAACTTATTATAGGGATGAGACATATATGCCAATCCACTACACTCGCATACCTACCAAAACAAGATAGGAGATTGACAACACGTCTCTTTGCTCCAGGAGCGACACGTGATCCATATGACATGCCTCCTATAGTCATCGGTTACCCTGACCTCTCTCCTCTCTGTATCGTAACAATGATCCACCGTAGGCTCGATAATGCTTTGCCACTTTAGCTATGACTATCGACACTTGTACCCCAAGGATAACTGGAAGCTGGCCTATATGACATAGGAGCACCACACAACACTAGCACAATGATACATAACATAAACAATGTGTCACAGATTAAAGGCATGACCCCTCAATCAGGCCGTCAGGGTGAATACTGGCCAATTTGGTTCACTGCCACAACATAAGAAGAGCTGGACCCAAGGTGGATGGTCATTTAGTACTCAACTTTTAACTGTATACATCTCCAACTATTGGCCAATACATGGCCTGTATAAGTCAACATGCGTCCACCGTATGCTCAACGCAGCGAATATATATATATATATATATATATATATATATATATATATATATATATTATTATATCCCCCTTTGAGTGACATTTACTTGCAATGAATAATCAAACAAATACCATGATGGCATCCCATGCCACCTCACGTTACCCAGATAATTTTTCATTGCACATAAACTACACTTGTCCTTACTAGATATCTCTGTATGAAAATCCGATGAATAACTAAAAAGGTGTTATTAAAAGTCCAATACCAGATGGTATGAATAAAACATTTATTCAAATTTCGTGTCATGCATAAATGAATCTCATAAAATCAATAGAAAGATGTAATCACCGTATCATACCAAAAACTTATAAATCAATATTAATGACGAATTATTCATATAAGTCATTTCATTTTAAAAAGGTAGTAAAACCAAAAAAGCAAGATAAAGTAAAATTGACTAACACTCATAATTATAGAAACCAAATAAATCAATATTTATTAATGAATCATTCATAACATTTTATCTTATATAGAAATAAATACTTACAAATGAACAATAAATACATATTCTAGGATTAATCGAAATATTCTAGAATTAACATGGATTTGAATTCCATTATAAATTTATTGTTTATAATAAATAAATAATTTACAAATCTTTTATGTAAACGATCAATTATTAAACTTTCCTCAACTTAAATTTTCAATGCTCTAAACATCTTTTTGTTTGTTAATCCTATTTTTTATATAAATAATTAACTGATGTATAAATAAATATATTAAAATAAAATGAGTATACAAACACTCACATACACAAAACACTTACTCACATTAATTTCCTCTCAAAATAATTAACATCACATGGACACAAGAGAATACAATCAGGCAACACACAACAATGTATACACGCACACACCCCAGCACCTTCAACACACTTTACCCCAAACATATGCACGCACACTTTTGTCTGCATACAATTCACTACCTCAAATGCACATTCAAGTATACATACATACATACATATATATACATACATATATATATATATATATACATATACATACATACATACATACATACATATATATATTTGAATGCATTGACACACGAAACCCAAACTCACACACACTTCCTCTCTCGCATTTTACATGCACACACACTCTTATCAAACATAACACTCTCATGTTAACACAACAATATACTAAAGCAAACAATTGCATGTACACATGCACACATTATTGGAAACACACACAGAGGTAACACACAGGGAGGAATGAAAACACACGCTCATACATGTACACTAGCAGGTAAAAACACACACATGACAACACATATGCAGTTACACATTGACAGCCATACTTTACATACACAACACGTACATATCCAAAACCACCTTCTCTTACATCTTATATACACATACACCTCAAATGAACAAAACTCAGCAAGTATCTTCCCTCAAAAACACACACATACTCACACTGCACAACCAGCCACAGGTATATACATAAACTCGCCACTTAATAATAATCCAACGCTCACACACATTACTCTACTGTGCATAAACTACAGCGTGCACACACACACTTTAATTCACCATGTAGTAGGCAAGTATTCACCCATACAATTATGCGCATACTCAGCGGATTAAACGCATGCATTTTGCTGCTCACCATATATGCACACACACATGCATATATGCATACTATCATTCACTCATGTACACAATTATACACACGGAGTTTGTCCCTTTACAAGTTCAAACCGTAGGAAAATATCGTTATTTTCAGTGGAGACAATAATGTCCTAAATTCTACCTGATCAACTAGCTTTTAATTGTCCAGCATAAAAAAAATCTAGGGTTTTCTTCTACCATGGGGGAAAACATATTTCCTCCCAAAATTCAATCCAATCCTCCTCTTTCTCGTCCTTCTCCTCAATATAGACCATCTGAGTCTCATATCAGAAAGCCGAATAGTATCATCATTAATAATGAGGGCTTTCAATTGGTTCAGCGATGATCCCAAAGAAGATACCAGCCAAGAAATGATCAAGTTCGGTCTTATAATAACGTTGATCAGAGAAAGAAAGAGGGTACGATGACAATCTCCTATCAGGATAAGACCAAATTATCACAACCAGAAAGCCGACCAAGTTCTCTCTGAATAAAGAACTAGGACACAAATCCTAGGCTGATATTGTCTTAGAGCTATCGAAGAACCAAGAGATGAAGGTTGAAGTCTTGAAACCATTTCTCCTATAGTATATTTAAAAATACTTTATAATAGTTTTTATAGTTTAAAATGTTTATAAACTATGTTTATTTTTTTACACAATATCGAAATATTTTACGAAGCAAAATATTTTCAAAACGTTTAAAACAAACAAGTTTTCAATATACACGAACTTCTGTCGACATATCAAGAAATATGGTGTGGTTAACGAGGCAGTTTTTTAAAGAGCCACGGAGTGTTGGAATAACTCCATTTTGGTGTATGTGGTAAGCATCAAACCATATTTCTTATTTTTCAAAGAATACATAAAAAGAGTATGGAAACCAATAGATGAGTTCGAAATCTTTTCCAAAGACAATAGGTTTTTTCTAGTCAAATTCAATGATTCTCAAGACTGCAATTCAATTATTCAAAATGGCCCTTATTTTTACAATGGCAAGCTCATCATCATGAGAAGGTGGACTGAGTCACTGAGGTTGGACATAGATTTATTGTCAACTATGCCGATATGGGTTAAATTACCCAGTGTAAACCTCAAATTATGAGATCGAGAGGATTTCAGTGTTATGGCTAGTATTATCGGAAAACCCATTAAAATGGACGCAGCTACAACCATGAAGACGAGACGTAATTACGCTTGGCTTCTTGTGGAAGTTTCAACGACTGATGAACTTCCATATGAAATTACTCTCAATCTTTATAATAGTGAAATCATAACACAAAAAGTCGAATATGAATGGGTTCCACAGAAGTGTAGCATCTATAAGTGCTTCCTCCACACTAGAGAGAAATGCAATCCGAAATAGACGTGGTTCCCCAAATACAGTGGAAAAAATAGAGTTGATACTCAAGAAATTAATTCTGAAAAGATTCAAGAAATGATTATCAGTAAAAACACAGAAAACCAATCAAGAACCCAAGAGGGCAACGATCGAATCATTCAAGAGGACATCGTCTTTGATCTAGAAAATAATATAAGTGAGCTCACTGACCAAAGTGATCAGATCACTGCTATGGAAGTTAACCAGTTAAAAGGCTATGAAGAAAACTCAAATGATCTGATTTCGATTAATACAAAGAAAGGTAAAAATAAAAAGATCTTTCACTCTGAAACCCCTCCTATTTCAGAGCCATGTTTAATTACATACCATAATGTTACAAAAATAGCCAACAATCTTCATTAGACTAAGAGCCAAAATCTAAAAATTGATATAGAGAAGGGACCCTCTTCTGCACTTGCTGCAGATGTTGAGAGGATGAATTGTACTCACTCAACATTGCCTCGCAAATGTGATCCTCCTACAAAGCAGACTGCAGTGACTGAATGTAATGAATCAGTTATGCCTCGCACAGCTCCATCTGATATTTCCCTAATTAAGATTCCAGAATTTGCACAAATGGAGGAAGATAAATCTGAGAAGGTTAATAACATAGAAGAATTCGACTTATCAGAATTACATATTGCAAAAACAAAAGCATCTGGTAAGTTAAAGGGCGACAAAGAGAAGAAAGCTTTCAAGCAAAAATATATTTCGATCAATCCAGAATGGGACCAAATGTCTACCAGATTGAAAGTTAAGGGTGTTGATAATAAAAGGAGAGGTAAAGTACTATAGTGTTAGGTACCATTTAAATTTCTTATTTTATTATTAAATTTATGACTTTATTTGCTTGGAATGTTAGGGGGATGAATACCCATGTTAAACAATCTAATATCCTTTGTATGATTAATATTTACAAACCTTCTATTATTGCTTTAATTGAGAATAAAATTGAATGATGAGAATTTTGAAAGGTTTTGGCTCAAGATGTCCGCTAATTGGAAAGTTATTCATAACAATGATTGTGGTTGTAAAGGTAGAATCATTGTTATTTGGGATTATAATATCTGGACTAATATGAATATAAATTAAGATAGTCAATTTATAGATTGCAGTTTTAAAAACATTTGGGGTTTTTCTTTGCAAGTTACTAGTGTCTATGGCAGTAAATTTGAAAGAGAAAGAAATGCTTTATGGAAAAAACTTAAATCTCTAAATTCCATATATGATTACCCCTGGATTGTGTTAGGGGATTTTAATATTGTTTTTCATGTCGATTAAAAATTTGGAGGAATTAAAATCCCTCAAAATAAATTGGATAGGGTTAATAAATTTCTATTAGAATCTGGTCTTATTGAACCAATTATTAGTGGGAACAAATTTACATGGAAATATGGAATAGCTAAAAATATCCATTGCAAATTAGATAGGATTTTGTATAACAAAGATTTTTCAAAAGATTTCCTAATTGTATCTGTTCCACTTTAGAACAAAACATAAGTGATCATACTCCTTTATTGGTTAAACTTTTTGTCAATGGTGAATTTAATACTAAAGTTTCTCCTTTTAGATTCAAAAGTAGCTGGGTGTTTGAAGAAGATTATAAAAATTTAATGGAAAATAGTCTAAATTTTTCTTGCAAAGGAACTAAACAGTATCAGTTTTATATATTTTTGAAATACACTAATAATAATCTTAAAAACTGGAACAAAAATAACTATATGAATAAAAATAAGATTATTAGATTGGGAAAAGAAGGAAAACTTTTACAGCTAAGTTCTCATAATAAGCCTGATGATATCAGTACTATTAATAAATTTTTTCAAAATTGAAATGAGTTGTTTAGTGAAATTTATAAAGTCTGTTAATGCTAGACAAAAAGCAAAAGTTGATTGGCTTATTTTAGGTGATGATTGCACCAAATTCTTTTATGCTAAAATGAGTAACAGAAAGCACGTAAATAATATAGTTTGCATTATAGATAAAGAGGGTAATTTATCTAATGCATATGATAAAGTTACCACAGAAGCTATCAACTTTTATAAGGAGCTTTTTTTTCTGCAAATACTGAAAAGAAATTTCCTTATATAACTTGTAAAAATATTTTAAATCATAATGCATCCGAAATCTTGCTTGCTTCTGTGAGTTTAGATGAGATAAAAAAAATTTAATGCTGGGGACAACAAAAGTCCTGGCCCTAATGGGTTCAATGAATTTTTTTTAAAAATCATTGGGATAATATTAAACAGCAAGTGTTGGAAGTTGTCAAAGAATTTATGGACAAAGGAAAAATTCTCAAAATATTAAATCATACATTCATTACCCTTTTTCCTAAAAATAAAAATCCCACTGATATTGGTGATTATAAACCTATTTCTTGTTGCAACTTTATTTACAAAATTATTGCTAATGTCCTTAGTAATAGAATAAAAGTGTTTTTGCCTTTTCTTATCTCTAAGAATCAGAGTGCATTGTACCTGGTAGACTTAACTATGAAAACTCTCTTTTAGCACATGAGATGGTCAGAAAATTCAACAAAAAGCAGGGTGATAATGTATGTATTAAAATTGATTTATAAAAAGCATATGATAAGGTAAATAAATACTTTATCCATCATATTATGAAATGCATGGGATTTCCTACAAAGTTTTGTGATTTGGTATGTGAATGTATTAACACTCCTACCTTCTCTATTCTGATTCAAGGAAAGGCAGAATGGTTTATAAAGAGTAATAGGGGTTTAAGACAGGGTGACCCATTATCACCTTATCGTTTTGCTATTGTTATGGAGTATTTTTCTATACTTATGGAAATAGAGGATATTAAAGGTAATGTTCAACCTATAAATAGAATTCATCCCTGTATTAACCATATAATTTATGCTTATGATCTCATGGTGTTTATAAAAGTAATAAAGCTAATGCAGACACTATAAAAACAATTTTTGATAACTTAAAAACTTATGCTGGGCTCCAACTTAATGTTAATAAGTGTAAAGCTTATTTTAGTAAATCTTGTAAGTACAAAAAAGAATTTTTAGACGTATTACAAATAGTAGAGGGCTTTCTTCTAATCAAATATTTAGGTCTGCCTCTATCTACAAATCAGATTAAGGATTCAGATTGTTCTATTCTAATTGAAAAAATCCAAGAAAGAATGGAGACTTGGTCTTTTATGTTACTTTCCATTGTTGGAAGACTTGAACACATTAAGACTGTGATTTATGCTATTATCTTATACTGGCTACAAACTTTTCATATCCCAGTTGCATCTATTAAAAAATTGGAAAGTAGATGCATTGATTTTTTACGGAGAGGTAAATATCACAAAATTAGTTGGGAAATTGTGTGCAGACCTAAAAATGAAGGGGGTCTTGGCATAGAAGTATTAAGGACCTGAGTATTACCTGCCACTTAAAATTATTTTGGAGATTTCTTAATGTAGACTTTTTGTGGGCTAGATGGATGAGATCCAAGTATTTGAAACAATTTTTTTTTGGACTTTTGTGCATAACAGTAACCAATCAAATACTTGGAAGCAAATATTAAATTGCAGGGAAATAGGTAAAACATTGCTTGAAAGAAAATTAAGAATGGTATGGAAACCAGTTTATGGTTTGATCCATGGTTTAAAAATGACGCATTTATAAATAAGGTTGGGTGGAACAATTTAGTTATATGTGGTGGATCAAATGAGAAAGTATCTGATATCATTATAAATAATCGGTGGCAACCACAATTACACACTATTACTAACCTCAATAAAGTTCAAATATGCAAAATTCTATTTGATCCTTATGCAGAGAATGATTACTGGGAATGGAAAGCAAGCAACAGAGGGAAGTTTTCATTTAAATCAACTTGGAATTTTATTAGAAATAAATTCCCAATGGAAGATTTGTACCAATTCATATGGAATAGAGTGAATTGTCCCAAGATGGCATTTTGTACATACTTTGCAATTAAGAACAGACTGCCAACTTGCGATAGACTTAATAAATGGGGCAATAATATGAATTCACTTTATTCCTTGTGCAATATATGTAATGAAAATGCTAATCACCTATTTTTTGAATGCAATTACTTGTACTTTATTTGGAATCAAATCAGAGCTATTATGGGTATAGATGACAACAAGAAAATGGATCTGATGCATATTATCAAAATGATCAACAACAAATTCAGATCTAAGTCTAAGGAAACAGATTATGCTCACATTCCATTAACTATTGCAGTGTTCAATTTGTGGGAAGAAAGAAATTTACGTATGCACAACAAAGGCAGCTAAAATAAAGAGCAAGTTTGGTTAGTTATTAGTACTGATAGCAAGTTTATACTTCAAAAATCTAAGAAAATATTTAAAAACCAAACCAAGTTCGCTTCCCTTGTTGATGAATGGAGTTCTGAAGCTGGAAGCTAACATTTAGAAGCTTATCTTTTGCATTTGAAAAGCTTATAGACCGACAATCATGTTGACAGTATAATTTGAGAGTCGTGCTTCTTCAACCAGCAAGGACTTGCCGATAAGACTGATAAGAACTGCTCCCATGAGGCTGAAAACAATTACTTTAACCCCCAGCAAGCTCCAGCCATCAACTTCTCGAGTATCACAGCTAATTTGGGTGGTAACAGCAATTTGAGGACGACATCGTTAGATCTAGGTCGCGATGACGCTAGATCTAACAACCCACTGTATTTCAGCAATAATATTAGTGGTTCGAGTAAATTTGAGACTGGTAGTGGTATGAGAGAAGGGTTTAATGATGCTTTATCTTATTAGGAGTGTGGAGAAACTAGTGGTTTGAGAAAAGAAGAAGATTTGGCGAAGATTTGGTGAGCATCGTCCGCCATTTTTTTTTCTTTCTGGTAGCTTCGAAGAGATTAGGGTTAAGTTATGTCGGCAACCCTAGACGATTTATTTTGTTATGTTGTTATGGCTTTAGGTTTGTATTATGTACCCGATCTTTTTTTATCTAGGCTGGGCCCATTTTAACCATCTTCAAAAAAAAATCATACACACGCAAATACATAACTCCAAGCAGTATTGCACCCAGAACACACATGCATGCAGGCTGAAAACACCCACTTGCACTCGAACACATGCAACCAGTGCACCGGTCCACTTGTCATCAATGCCTGGAGCAACTTTTCTCGAGGCTGTGCATCCCTCACCCAAACTTCCATCGTCTGTTAATGATAAATACTCCTATTGCTTCAACTATTTCATTTAAAACTTGATGCACAACTAACCCATACAAATACGGCACAAATGATACATATATATCATGATCTGAGTGCATAGGACATAGAAGTGTGAGCGTAAATTGCTCGCTTGTGCATAGTTATTTGCCCCACTGTTTTTTCTCTCTCACTTTGAACGCTCGCCCCTAGGCTTCCAACGGTTCGATGAAATCTCATTCTCTTTCAAGTGTGAAATTACATTGGTGTAGAGAAACATATACTAAAGTTTGTATTTGAATTGAATTTGAATTGTTGAAGTAGTAGAATTATGAGGCAATTTCCAATTTTCAGAAAAAGTGGGGAAAATATAACGTAATGTTATATTTATAGGTCAAGAGGAATTATCTGGAAATGGAAGGGTCTCGAATCAAGAATGTTGAATTAGAGTTAGGGTTCATAGGCTTTGGGCTTTTGCTAAATAATTCATTTTCTTTCTTTTCCTTTCTTTAGTTTTATGAAACAATATATTTTCAAGTTTATTGCTTAAATAATTCATAATTCCTAAAATATTAAATTTTAGAGAAATTAAACTTCTATCCCCAATTCTCTATTATTAAATTCTAGTATTCCAAAATAAATGTAACGATCCCAATTTTTAAGCTAAATTTAAATTGATAATTAATTTAATTTTTGAATTTAGTTGTGAATTAATGGTGAGTTAATTTGAATTTTTCCAAATTTTATAAAGATATGTGTTTGATTTGTGTTTATATATATAATAATTTGAAATTTGAATTTGAAATTCAAATGTTAATATATTGAAATTTAATTGGACATAAGAATATTTTATGTTTGAAACAATATAATAACTATGATTACTTAAGTTTAATATGAAAATTTTAAAATAAGTATTTGTTAATAAGTTTAATATCTTAAGTTTAAAAATATAAATGTATTGAAAATAATAATTGTATTTACTAACTTATAAATATTTATTAGTAATGTATAATTTAATTTCAAACCCATTTTCTTTAATTTGTATAAGTATAAATAATACATAAGAAAGTATTACATAATTGTTTTTAACATTTGTAAACTATTAGTAAAGGGTTTTGACAAATGTAAATTATATAGAAACATATATTAACAAGAGTTCGCAAATTTTAACAAGTGGCACATGGTTTTCTTATAGATTTTTAATTTACAAATAAACATAAACCAGGCTAAAATATCAGCTTTTCTCCTACCTTCAAAAAGAAATCTTAAATCTGAAATTAAAGAAAAAAAATAAAGAATAAAAACCTGATAAAAGAAAACCAGAAAAAAACATAATATCAATGTTCAAAGTTTTCAACCTGCAAATGAATTCAACCTGAAAACAAGCCTGAAAAAATATATCAAACTAAGCAACTTTAAAATTGAAAGCAATTCAACAAGGTCAAGCATGCAAGATCAACTACCTTCTCAAACAAATCAGGATCAAGATCAGATTCAACATTGAAAACGAGTTCTCAAATCAAAGAAATTGAATCAGAAAACAATCTGCAACCTGTGGATAAAATCAACAAAATCAGAGTTCCATATTTTCAAATTCAAATTACATTTTCCAGGATTCAAAAGTATTTCCTGTTCTCTGCTTATTCCCATCAAGGTGAGCAAAAATTCACCCTCCTTATTTTTGAAATGCCTATGAGTAAACTTTGTGTGTTTTAAGCTGAAATTTGTGGTGATGCCTAATATTGTGTTTGAATTGAAAATTTAGTTTGCATGTACATATTTACATCTGGAAAATGGGATATGCATGTTTGTGCACATCAATCTGGATTTTATTCCAAGTTCACAGGCATAAGCCTGATCAAAAAAATTTGATTTCTTTTTCTTCGATCATTATTAAACTAGAGGATATAAACAACATTCGTGTGTTAAATGTAATTAAGTTTTTAAAATTTTATTTATAAGTTTGAAAATCTGTTGGAAAATGAAAAGAACAAGGGGGATTAAAGAACAAGAAAAAATCAACTCCAACGATTTGTAAATTCAGGGATATAAATTGAATGCTTAAACTAAAACTCGATTTTTAAAACAAAAATCATGATTTTTGGTTGGAGATTTTGTGCGAAATTCTGGGTTAACCAGAAAATGATTTTGAGGAATCTCCGGTGATCGACCGCACTGGGAAGGTCAGGGCATCGATTGGAGATATAGGGGTGGTCGAGAAGTCTGGGAAAAATGTCCGGAGGATGATCAGAGCATTGAGGTGAACGCGGTGATTGATTTTCGTTTGTAACCCGAGTTTTGAATGGGTGAAGTATTTTGATCGAAATAACTTCGTGGATTGATCGAGTTCAACAATATTCAGGGGAATGTTAGCTTAGGGGTTTTCGAAGAAGTGGCCGGAGTTTCAGGAATGCCAGTGGTCGGCGTCGACAGTTCGAGGAGATTTTTGGGTGGCCAGTTTCGTTCAAATGGGTTCGATCGAGCTCGATTTTGAGTTTATTATCGTTTTGATGATCTAAGTGATTGCGTTGAATTAGGGAGAGGCTATCAACTTGTTGGCAACGACGGCGATGGTCGGAGCACGATCAGTTGATCGTGCACGTGCACGCTCGTACTATGTGTCTGGGTTTGATAGATTGTTTGGGAAGAAGAAGAAGTACTCGGGGAAGTGCTCGGGTAGATGATGGTTCGACTTGGGTTGATGCTCGGGTTCGTTTTAATGGTTACTAGTATGACAGTTTTTAGAATTTTTAAGTTTTAAAACAAAGGAAAACAAAACACACAAGATAACTCGCAGTAAGTAATGAATTTGCTCGGGAAGGTTTAAATTTTTCTTGGGATTTTGTGGTTTCTCCTCGGGTTTGGAAATTTGGTATAAAAACAGTTTTAAACTTTGAAAACAAAAATCAAGTTTTACTTAATACAATTTTGTTTAAACTACTTCTTTTGTAAATAATGAAGGTTTACCTAAGTTTTAAATTTTCTAAAGGTTTTCAAATAAAAATTATTTCAAATTAATTAAGTTTAAAGTGTTTAATCTATATCACTTTTATTTTAAAAGTTTATTTTAAATAAACTTAATGTTATAATTAATTAAAGATGAAATGCTTTTGTTATATAAAACATTAATTAATCAATGCAAGTAATTAAGGTATGATTATTCAATGGAATCAATTACTTAATGATATTAAGGGGTAATTACTTGGTGTAATTACATTAAAGGATAATTGATTTATGTGATGAAGTAACTAAAAGAAATTAATTACTTAAAGACAATTACTTAATTAAAGGTAATAAATTAATGGCTAAGGTTGATTAATTAATAATTAAAGGTTAATTAATTTATTATTAAAGGATAATTAATTAAAATGACTTGTAATTAATTAAAATAAATTAACCAGGATTAGAGACAAATCTGATTTAAATCAATCAGATAATTAATTAATTTTACTTATGGATGTTTGAATCCTATTAAATATTGAAATTGTTTGTTATCCTTGATGTGTGTTGCTATTATGATATGAATTGAATCGATTTGAGCTGTGAACGGTGATGTAATTTATTCATCTGTGATGTATCTTATTTATCTGTGATGAATTTATACTATTTATCTATGATCTATGAATGAAGATAAGCGTTATAGGTTATACCGCTTATCAATATTGCTGTGTTTGAATTCTGTGATGATTGATGATGTTGCACTATTGGGTAAAACCCCTGGACTACACTATACACACAAATATGGATTGCACGTGGAAATCGGTTAAGTCACAGATTTTTAAAATAGTTTTGAATTTGAATTTTAAATCCAAATGGTTATGGAAATGGATTGGGTTTAAAGTGAAAAATACTTTTGAAAAGGTGTTTTAAAAATGAAAGTTATTGTGAATAACTTAATAAAGATTTGAAATTTGAATAATTTGAATTGGAATTCAATATCTGAAATTGAATTCTATATTTGGTATTTATGACGTAAAAAGGTTATACAAGCTATAAATGTGTTTATATGGGGTTTTAAACCATTTTAAAAGTATGGTTTTGAGAATTTGAATTTAACCCATGTTTATATTTGAAAGGCCTTAACTCGTGCAAATATAATCGGGTTTTTCGAAACGGAAACAAGTGATTTCAAATAATGTTAGCTTTTATAAGGAAGGAATTTCCAAATTATGATGAAAAGATTTCAAGTTTTGAAATAGAATGGCTTTGAAAGCTATAATTGAATCTTTGTGAAAGATAGCTGAACACTAGTTTGAAATTGAAGAGGATTTTAAATGATTTATCTTTTATATATAAAATATTATGGAATTGTTTTGGAAGGCTATGAATGAATCTTTGTTAAAGATTGGTGAAGTTTGTTTTCAAATTGAAAAGGGAACTGAAAAACGTATCTTTTGTATAAAGGATTTGAATTGGAAAGATATTAATGAATCTTTGTGAAAGGTTGGTAAACTTTGTGAACTTTATGAAGTGAGTCTTTTGTTCAAAAAGATTTGTAAATGGTAATTTGTTTAACCATTTGAAAGAAATGTTTTGGATAATAAATTGTGACTTAAATGAGATCCTATATTCATATGTTTTTAAGTATTACGCTCACTATTCAGTTTAGCCGGGAGAGGACTTTATGTCATATAACCCATTCCGAATAATGATACAACGTTATGGATAGTAATTGAAGACCGGTGGTGAAGACCGGATATTTTCAAAAACAAAAGGATTTCTTGTCGAATGTCTCTGCATCGGGTGATCCCCGGTATAGAGATTTGAGCACCCTTTGTGATGGGGAGTCCGGACGTGATTAGGAATTATCCGGATGTGCAAGGGATTCTTCGAAAGTGCCTTCGGTTCTATTCGATCCTGGAACGGACTTGTATGGATGTGTGCCTGACGTTACACCTTGAGATGTAAAGCTGGTTTCTATCAAATACATTTCTGTTTGGTGGCGGAGATTTATTCTCTTAGCTTAACACCCTTCTCTGAGAAGTACGAGCTCAAAGGTTTTGTAGTCGATGGTTACTAGTGATACATTCCCAATTTGGTAATGTGGCATATGAAGTGTTGTTGATCATTTGTTGATCAAAGCATGGCTTTGTGAAAAAGCATGGCTTTGTGGACAAGACCTCATCGAGCCTCACAAACCGGTAGTGGTCGAAACAGGAAAGATGCGGCAAGGTTTCAGGGGTAGCTCCCCTAGGGTATGACGATTCCTTTTGGAAAAAGGTGGTATCATGGTATGGAGCCCAAATACTTAATCATGTGGGCACTGTAGTATATTTATTACTGTGTGATGTTGTTGGTGTATAGGATCCTCAGATAAAGGCCGCAAACGACCAGGGGTGGCATATCTTAGGTTTTACTTCCCGAGAAAGGGGTAGCCGGCCTTGTGTTAGTAGAGAGCCGGGTAGGTTCTCGGGGCGTCCCTCTAGAGGCGTACCCATATGGCCCAGGAAGTTCCTTAGCCTGACCATTTGTTGTAAATCCAAACACCAATACGCGCCTTGTACGGTTTTAGTTGTATAACCTGCCATCTAATATGGAGCTATAGTAGGCATACTATAATGGTACGTATGCTGGCTAAGATTAATATTATACTTGCAAATGTTTTCTGCACTATGCACTAATGATAATATTAAAAATATTTTGCGTATTAAGCATGTTTGACTATCATAAGGAGAAATCTTCCCCATGTGTGCGATTGCATTGTGTGTGTGCCGGGAGGCCTTATGGTAGTTTCATTTTCCAAAAAGCATTGTGGATTTAAATTTAAATTCTTTTGTTGTTTCTTAAAAGATAAAATGTTTTTGTTTGCTCATACCAGTCCCATGACTGACCTGGAGTTTATTGTTCCCTTCCTAAACTCTGAGTGCCCACTATTTTCCACACGGGCAGTCTAGAGTTGGGTTTTTCAGATAGTAGATATAGATATCGATTCAGTAGCTTTCAGCTTTCTCTTTGGTATTCTTTGAAGACTTTCGATATTGAAGTATTTGGTTAGGACGACTGACCTTGCTTAGCTTGGTGCAACTTGATGGTGGTTCGAGTTATCTATGGAGATTGCTGATATTAATGTTTCTTCTGGAGTTTCAAGTTCTAGTTGTTTCCGCTGCTAGTTCATTGAGTTTTCTGCTGTAGCATTTCTTTGTATCTCTGATATTGATCATTGTTGTATATTTGGATATTGTATCATTGGAGTTGTATATGATATTCATTTCTTTTTCTTCCGCTCTGTTGTTATACTTAATGTGTTATAAGCTCCGGCGAACCAGATTCGACGTTTGGATCTGCAGCATTGGAATATGAGTGTCGTATTCGGTGCCGATTTTTGAAGGTCGAGTTAGGGTCGTTTCATTTGGTATCAGAGCTGAAGGTTGAATTTTAGCTCAGGAGTATAACATATTAAGTAACTCATTAGAGATAGGGTGAAGTATACCCTAGAATGAGTATAATCCCTAAGATATCCGTTCGAATGCCTCAGTAAATTCTCTCACTATCCACTGATAGTGAGTAAGAAGAGGACGAGATAGGGGACATGGAAGTACCACTTCATATGGTCAATTGCCCTGTAACAACAACGGAAACAATCTTTTCTCTATCAATCTCTTTTGTTCATCATCTCTTTCCAATTCTTTGATGGTTTTGTAGCAGCTCAAAGGAGAAGCCTAGTAGGAAATCATTATTTTGGTTAAATTATGCGATGTGTCGGCATGGGACATAAACTCCAGATAGGTTAGAATTATTTGTTTGGATGAATTGTTTGCTTTGGTTGCTATGGTTGATAGGTATATTTTGGTTGTTTAAACTAAAAGTTTTGGGATTGTATCCATATATCTGTCTATTCTTTGGGGTATTCCGACTTGAGCTTGGAATCCATACCCATTGTTTGAGAATTATGGAAGATTAAATTCATTTATTTGTTCTTTTGGGTCTCGATATATTCTACGAGGGGTTAGTTATCCTTTGAACTAATCAATATCCTATATATTCGTAGATCTGGTGACCCGAGTGTCTTGTATTGAATGAATTCGTTCTCATAATTATTAGTGATATTCTGATTTGGTAAGCCAAATGCAGAATAGATACCCAGTTTGATTTGGAAACTGTCTCTCTGTCTTTGTGTATCCATTCTTTGTTGTCTCCCTGGCAAATTTCGAGGACGAAATATTCTTAAGGGGGAGAATCTGTAACGATCCCGATTTTTAAGCTAAATTTAAATTGGTAATTAATTTAATTTTTGAATTTAATTATGAATTAATGGTGAGTTAATTTGAATTTTTCCAAATTTTACAAAGATATGTGTTTTGTTTGTGTTTATATATATATACATATATATATAAATATAATAATTTGAAATTTGAATTTGAAATTCAAATGTTAATATATTGAAATTTAATTGCACTTAAAGAAAATTTTATATTTGAAACAAAATATAATAAGTATGATTACTTAAGTTTAAAATGAAAATTTTAAAATAAGTATTTGTTAATAAGTTTAATATCTTAAGTTTAAAAATATAAATGTATTGAAAATAAAAATTGTATTTACTAACTTATAAATATTTATTAGTAATGTATAATTTAATTTCAAAACCATTTTTCTTCAATTTATATAAGTATAAATAATACATAAGAAAGTATTAAATAAATGCTTTTAACATTTGTAAACTATTAGTAAAGGGTTTTGACAAATGTAAATTATATAGAAACATATATTAACAAGTGTTCACAAATTTTAACAAGTGGCACATGGTTTTCTTATAGATTTTTAATTTACAAATAAACATAAACCAGGCTAAAATATCAGCTTTTCTCGCACCTTCAAAAAGAAATCTTAAATCTTAAAATAAAGAAAAAAATTATAAGAATAGAAACCTGATAAAAGAAAACCAGAAAAAAACAATATCAATGTTCAAAGTTTTCAACCTGGAAATGAATTCAACCTAAAAACAAGCCTGAAAAAAAAAATCAAACTAAGCAACTTTAAAAATGAAAGCAATTCAACAAGATCAAGCATGCAAGATCAAGTACCTTCTCAAACAAATCAGGATCCAGATCAGATTCAACATTGAAAACAAGTTCTCAAATCAAAGAAATTGAACCAAAAAACAATCTGCAACCTGTGGATAAAATCAACAAAATCAGAGTTCCATATTTTCAAATTCAAATTACATTTGCAAGGATTCAAAAGTATTTCCTGTTCTCTGCTTATTCCCATCAAGGTGAGCAAAACTTCACCCTCCTTATTTTTGAAATGCCTGTGAGTAAACTCTTTGTGTTTTAAGCTGAAATTTGTTATGATGCCTAATATTGTGTTTGAATTGAAAATTTAGTTTGCATGTATATATTTACATATAGAAAATGGTATATGCATGTTTGTGCACATCAATCTGGATTTTATTCCAGGTTCACAGGCATAAGCCTGATCAACAAAATTTGATTTCTTTTTCTTCGATCATTATTAAACTAGAGGATCTAAACAAAAGTTGTGTGTTTAAATGTAATTAAGTTTTTAAAAATTTATTTATAAGTATAAGTTTGAAAATCTATCTTGAAAATGAAAAGAACAGGGGAGATTGAAGAACAAGTAAAAATCAACTCCAACGATTTGTAAATTCAGGGATATAAATTGAATGCTTAAAATAAAACTCGATTTTTAAAAAAAAAATCATGATTGTTGGCTGGAGATTTTGTGTGAAATTCTGGTTTAACCAGAAAATGATTTTTGAGGAATCGTCGGTGATCGACGACACTGGGAAGGTCAGGGCTTTGACTGGAGATACAGGGGTGGTCGAGAAGTCTGGGAAAAATGCCAGGAGGATGATCAGAGCATTGAGGTGAACGCGGTGATTGATTTTCGTTTGTAACCCTAGTTTTGAATGGGTGAAGTATTTTGATCGAAATGACTTCGTGGATTGATCGAGTTCAACAATATTCAGGGGAATGCTTTCTTAGGGGTTTTCGAAGAAGCGGTCGGAGTTTCAGGAACGCCAGTGGTCGGCGTCGACAGCTCGAGGATATTTTTGGGTGGCCAGTTTCGTTCAAATCGGTTCGATCGAGCTCGATTTTGCGTTTATTATCGTTTCGATGATCTAAGTGATTGCGTTGACTTAGGGAGAGGTTGTCGACTTGTTAGCAACGACGTCGATGGTCGGAGCACGATCAGTTGATCGTGCACATACACGCTCGTGCTTGTGTGTTTGGGTTTGATAGGTTGTTTGGGAAGAAGAAGAAGTACTCAGGGAATTGCTCGGGTAGATGATGGTTCGACTCGGGTTGATGCTTGGGTTCCTTTTAATGGTTACTAGTATGATAGTTTTTAGAATTTTTAAGTTTTAAAACAAAGGAAAAGAAAACACACAAGATAACTCGAAGTAAGTAATGACTTTGCGCGGGAAGGTTTAAATTTTTCTCGGGATTTTGTGGTTTCTCCTTGGGTCTGGAAATTTGATATAAAAACAGTTTTAAACTTTAAAAACAAAAATCAAGTTTTACTTAATACAATATTGTTTAAACTACTTCTTTTGTAAATAATGAAGGTTTACCTAAGTTTTAAATTTGTTAAAGGTTTTCAATTAAAAATTAGTTCAAATTAATTAAGTTTAAAGTGTTTAATCTATATCACTTTTATTTTAAAAGTTTATTTTAAATAAACTTAATGTTATAATTAATTAAAGATGAAATGATTTTGTTATATAAAACATTAATTTAATTAATGTAAGTAATTAAGGCATGATTACACAATGGAATCAATTACTTAATGATAATAAGGGGTAATTACTTGGTGTAATTACATTAAAGGATAATTGATTTATGTGATGAAGTAACTAAAAGAAATTAATTATTTAAAGACAATTACTTAATTAAAGGTAATAAATTAATGATTAAGGTGATTAATTAATAATAAAGGTTAATTAATTTATTATTAAAGGATAATTAATTAAAATGACTTGTAATTAATTAATATTAATTAACCAGGATTAGTGTCAAATCTGATTTAAATCAATCAGATAATTAATTAATTTTACTTATGGATGTTTGAATCCTATTGAATGTTGAAATTGTTTGTTATCCTTGATGTGTGTTACTATTATGATATGAATTGAATTGATTTGAGCTTTGAACTGTGATGTAATTTATTCATCTGTGATGTAACTTATTTATCTGTGATGAATTTATACTATTTATCTATGATCTATGAATGAAGATAAGCGTTATAGGTTATACCGCTTATCAATATTGCTGTGTTTGAATTCTATGATGATTGATGATGTTGCACTATTGGGTAAAACCCCTGGACTACACTATACACACACAAATATGGATTGCATGTGGAAATCGGTTAAGTCACAGATTTTTAAAACAGTTTTGAATTTGAATTTTAAATCCAAATGGTTATGGAAATGGATTGGGTTTAAAGTGAAAAAAACTTTTGAAAAGGTGTTTTAAAAATGAAAGTTATTTTGAATAACTTAATAAAGATTTGAAATTTGAATAATTTGATTTGGAATTCAATATCTGAAATTGAATTCTATATTTGGTATTTATGACGTAAAAAGGTTATACAAGCTATAAATGTGTATATATGGGGTTTTAAACCATTTTAAAAGTATGGTTTTGAGAATTTGAATTTAGCCCATGTTTATATTTGAAAGGCCTTAACTCGTGCAAATATAATCGAGTTTTTCGAAACGGAGACAAGTGATTTCAAATAATAATAGCTTTTATATAAGGAAAGAATTTCCAAATTATGATGAAAAGATTTAAAGTTTGAAATAGAATGGCTTTGAAAGCTATAGTTGAATCTTTGTGAAAGATAGTTGAACCCTACTTTGAAATTGAAGAGGATTTTAAATGGTGTATCTTTTATATATAAAAGATTTGAAATGGAATTGTTTTGAAAGGCTATGAATGAATCTTTATTAAAGATTGGTGAAGTTTGTTTTCAAATTGAAAAGGGTTCTGAAAAACGTGTCTTTTGTATAAAGGATTTGAATTGGAAAGATATTAATGAATCTTTATGAAAGATTGGTAAACTTTGTGAACTTTGTGAAGTGAATCTTTTGTTCAAAAAGATTTGTAAATGGTAATTTGTTTAACCATTTGAAAGAAAAGTTTTGGATAATAATTTGTGACTTAACTGAGATCCCATATCCATATGTTTTTAAGTATTGCTCTCACTATTCGATTTAGCCGGGGGAGGACTTTGTGTCATATAACCCATTCCAAATAGTGATACAAGTTTATGGATAGTAATTGAAGACCGGTGGTGAAGACCGGATATTTTCGAAAACGAAAGGATTTCTTGTCGAATGTCTCTGCCTCGACTGATCCCCGGTATAGAGATTTGAGCACCCTTTGTGATGGGGAGTCCAAACGTGATTAGGAATTACCCGGATTTGCAAGGGCTTCATCGGAAGTGCCTTCGATTCTGTTCGATCCTGGAACGGACTTGTATGGATGTGTGTCTGACGTTACACCTTGAGATGTAAAGCTGGTTTCTATCAAATGCATTTCTGTTTGGTGGCGGAGATTTATTCTCATAGCTGAACACACTTCCCTGATACGTACGAGCTCAGAGGTTATGTATTAGATGGTTACTAGTGATACATTCCCAATTTGGTAATGTGGCATACGAAGTGCTGCCGATCATTTGTTGATCAAAGCATGGCTTTGTGGAAAAGCGTAGCTTTGTGGACGAGACCTCATCGAGCCTCACAAATCCGTAATGATCGAAACAGGAAAGATGTGGCAAGGTTTCAGGGGTAGCTCTTCTAGGGTATGACCATTCCTTCTGGAAAAGGGTGGTATCATGGTATGGAGCCCAAATACTTACTCATGTGGGCACTGTAGTATATTTATTACTGTGTGATGTTGTTGGTGTAGAGGATCCTCGGATAAAGGTCGCAAACGACCGAGGATGGCATATCTTAGGTTTTACTTCCCGGGAAGGGGGTAGCCGGCCTTATGTTAGCAGAGATCCGGGTAGGTTCTCGGGGCATCCCTCCAAAGGTGTACCCATGTGGCCCAGGAAGTTCCTTAGCCTGACCATTTGTTGGAAATCCAATCACCAATACGCGCCTTTTACGGTTTTAGTTGTATAACCTGCCATCTAATATGGTAGCTATAGTAGGCATACTATAATGGTACGTATGCTGGCTAAGATCAATATTATACTTACAAATGTTTTCTACACTATGCACTAATGATAATATTTAAAAAAATCGTATTAAGCATGTTTGACCATCTAAGGAGAAATCTCCCTCCAAGTGTGTGATTGCATTGTGTGTGTGCCGGGAGGCCTTATGGTAGTTTCATTTTTCAAAAAGCATTACAGATTTCAATTTAAATTCTTTTGTTGCTTCTTAAAAGTTAAAATGTTTTTGTTTGCTCATACCAGTCCCATGACTGACCTGGAGTTTATTGTTCCCTTCCTAAACTCTGGGTGCCCACTATTTTCCACACGGGCAGTCTAGAGTTGGGTTTTTCAGATAGCAGATATAGATATCGATTCGGTAGCTTCCGGCTTTCTCTTTGGTATTCTTTGAAGACTTTGGATATTGAAGTATTTGCTTAGTACGACTAACCTTGCTTAGCTTGGTGCAACTTGATGGTGGTTCGAGCTATCTATGGAGATTGCTGATATTAGTGTTTCTTCTGGAGTTTCAAGTTCTAGTTGTTTCCGCTGCTAGTTCAATGGGTTTTCTGCTGTAGCATTTCTTTGTATCTCTGATATTGATCATTGTTGTATATTTGGATATTGTATCATTGGAGTTATGTAACGACCCGCCTTTTTGGATAGTTTAAACCGACGATCAAATACACATGCCGGTTCCAAACCATTAAAAAAAGGCAGATGGTTATTGGGGTAATTAAGAAAAGAAAAGAAACAAAGGAAATGAAACAACATAGAATCTCGCAGCGGAACGATAAAATATAATAGTCAAATAAACAGTTCATGAAGCTGTTTACTATACTTAGACAATTATTTATACAACATTTATCAGAGTTATACATATACAACAGAACAAATAAATAATGCAGCAGACAACATGATGCACAGATAATAATAGTAATAGTATACCAAATCTTCGTCTTCGTCCTCCAGAATAGATCTTCAAAAATCTGAAAACTCAGGACTGACCCGAGCGTAATGAAAAGACAAAACACTCGAGTCAGGACTAAAATATCCATATGAAAGTTAAATCAATCGTAAATAAATATGAGTGTGACGGCGTCAGAGATGTTTACGGGGTTTGACATCTCATATCCAGTGTCAACGTGCGTGCAATAACTTAAGAGATGTTACGGGATTTTCCACTTTTCAAGGATCCGTTAAACTATCTACTAGGTAGAAATGTACGCTAAGTAGATAATGTCTATCAGTAATATAAAGTATCAAAATAGCGTTAAGGCGTTACCATAATCCCCCTTAACACATTTTATATTCCCAAAAGCATATACAAGACCGTAGTTTCCCCAAAACCGGAAGTCACCAGAGGGCAATCCATATACTCAAGGTACAAACCAAACGTAGTGGCCGCGAATAGGATAATCAGTATGACAAGGTACATGAGGAGATACCAACTAGGATACTAGTAGTTGCGTGATCCGGACTGATGTTGAGCATAGCAGCTACTACCTCAACACCGCGAAACAACACTCCCAAATCAAGGGGTGCACCCAAATCAATTCACAAATGTAATAGACATGGTATCGAAGAAGTGTGTCCGCTAGAGGTGGCGAACCTCAATGGCCCGGCGCGGCTCCTGTTTTAGTCATGTCAGGGGTCATCCAATATCGTTCTCTTTCTTCAGTCAACGCGTTCACCAAACCATCCACTTCATTCTGGATCAACACTCCGCGTATAATAGTTATTAAAGTGGTTTTCGGTATCGACAGAGAGTATGTCCATATCCGATCCCGGTCTCTTTAATAACTACGTATTATTACACTGATGGCTCTTTTATATTTCAAATTGATTCATGATTGATAACAAAATATCATATTCGCTTTAAAATCAAATCCATTTCAAAATCATCATATATTCAAAATTATCAATTTTGTCCGATAAATCAATTTCACTTCAAAATTTGATTCGAATTCAATTTAGGTTATAATCTCTACTTTAACCTAGTTCGTATTTAAACCAAAGGTTTAAATATAAACATTTCCGTCTCTTTAACCAGTTTGAATTTAAGAAAATAGTTTAAATAGTTTAAAATAGTTAAATAATTCAAAATAGTTTAATAGAAAATATTTAAATAGTTTAATCGAAAATAATTTGAATATAAAATGGTTTATATATAAAATAGTTTGGAAAAAATCAAAAATTATTTGATAAATAATTCCAAAGTCAAACCGGTCAACTTCCCAAATTTCCTATCCAAATCAAATCCAAATTCCATTTCGATTTAGTCGATTTATTCCAATTTCAACTTGAATAAATTTCTATTCCATGTAAATTTCGATTTCAATTCACAAATTTCTTTAAATTTCAATTCAATTCCAAATTAATTTAAATCTAAATTTCAAATAATTTTCAATTCCAAACTCAAACTTGAAATATCATTTCATATCAATTTTCTTAGAAATATTCAGAGTTCGATTAAAAGTCCAATCTTTTAAAACAAATCAACTTTCAAAAATTTACACCGTATTTCAATTTTCAATTTAAATCTAAACTTCGAATTTATTTAATAATTTCGTTTACCAAGTTTAAATTCTAACATTTCGAGCTCCAATTCAAAATAATTCAATTTCCATAAATTGGATTTTATTCTTAAAATCAATTCATTTAAATAATTTCAAAACAACTTTTAAAATCATTTAATTTATCCAACTCGGTGTCCGTATATAATTTTCTAACCTATGGCCAAGTGATTAATTATTACAATTAAATGTCAGGGATGAATATATCATTTAAATCAATCACAGTGTCATATGTATGCATAGCAGGATATATATAAACAAATAAACATCCAAACATTTAAATCTCAACCAATAACATCCATTGAAATACATCATCCAATAGGCAATACAATTCACGGCAATTTCATATTTATCAATGTCAGGTAATTTAATCGCAATTCAATTTTAATTTAAATTTAACTGTCAATTTAATTTTTTTAACGGTGAATTCAAATGACAATCAATATGATAATTAAATTTTATCAAACAACAACAAATAAAAATCATAACTACGCATAATGTCAAATTTAACTAGCATAAAGATATTCAGTACGTTGTGAGCGTTATAAAACACTCACCTTGATTTTACGATTTTAAATCAAATCGAACGACGTTCGATTTAACATAAAAATTTAATGAGCTCCAAACACTTTCGGATCTGCACTGCAGCGCAGCTCTCATCTCCGTGATTCCGGCGCTTCTTCCCCAACGTGAAATTCACGTATGCAAACGCATTAGCCGCCGATCTTCAAGCAATTTTCATGACCACCTCGTCGACTTCTAGAACGATCAGCTAGCGCCACCACGAAGCCCTTCACCAGAGCCACCTACGCGCCAAGTTTCATCCCGTCATTCGCCGTCGTTTGCACGCAATCCAAGAAAATACGTACACACTTTCAAGTCAGATCTGGACGAATCCATGAAAAATTAGCATACATCAAACGTATGGATTTGAAGATCTCGTCGAGATTTACACTTTTCCTTTTGGAATTTTTCGATTTCGTCGAACGGATTGAGAGATATTAAGGAAAGAAGATCGGCAATTTCTGGCCATGAAATAGGTGGCGGCCATGATTTAGAATTAGGGTTTCTGGGTTAAAATAATAATAAAACTGTCTCGGTTTGCATGCGTATTTATATAGGTAGGTCCAAAATCATCCGAACTCCAATCGAGACGTGCCGCCAGGCGTTTATAAGGTTTTACCCCCATTCCGGACGCAATGGAACTAGTTTCAAGGCCTAATTCGATCATATCAGGAAGATAGCTTTTCGAAGTCGATTATTTTAATTAAATTCGAAATTAAATTTCTACGCGTTTCAAGCTCGCACGGCCAAACGACAAGTCCAATTGCTACGAAAATTGAAATCCTACCATAATTTACTATTACGGATCCGATGAAACAAGTTTCGTCGAAATCCGAGACTGTTTGAAAAATGGCTATTTTAACTCGTCAATTAAATATTAAAATATTCAATTTTCACAAATTTACTTTTAATTCGATTTTAAAAGTTCTACAACATCATTCTAACTTTAATTGATAAAATAGAATTTTACAAATCATTTTTAATCATATTAAACCCGTTATCCAATTATTCAAATAATTTCAAATATTAAATTATTCAACAAATTACATTAATAATCATTTTCCTTCAATAATCACCTTAAATTTTCTAATTAAAATAGCTAAAAATACGGGTCGTTACACTCTCCCCCACTCAAAACTTTTCGTCCCCGAAAAGGAAAAGAAGGGAAAAGGAACTAAGTATAGAATTCAACATTAGATATATTTTATTCAAAGTTACCAACTTATAAAACGATGAAATTGCATTTATAAAGTCATAACTACGCTTCCACAATGTTACTCCGAACGGCTTTCTAAATTTAAAAGTTAGTTATCAAAACAAGTTATAAAATTTAAAAACTTGAAAAATTTTCTAACACCCGGATTCACGGAAAATTTCGGCAGGGTCTCCTTTGCGCGGCTCGATCGAAAAATTTTACAATTCAATATATAACACAAATATAACCAATATATATCAAATATACATCTCATCTCAATGATGAGGCTTCCCATATCTGGGGAAACAACATATATATATCACCAATACCATATAAAACCATAAGCGTACCTTTTATTTAGCATTTATTAGCAGTTTACTTACATTTTGTATTTAGCACAGAAGCGAGCTCTACAACGAAGCGCAACCCCTTTACTACCTACTAAAATGCTCAATAACTAAGTTAGAACCATGCATATAAAGATAGATCGATATATTTAGCCTACACAACATATATATAACCTATTTAGCTTCAAAACTGAGATTCCAATTTCAGGACAGCAAACAAATCTCAGTTTTAGGTCACCTAAACTATAAACTTTGGCAACAGAATCTAAACAAAAGTTGTTGTATTCATTTCAAGCTTTCCGGAATGTCCAAAATCATCGAATTCGGACCATACATTCAAAAGTTACGGCCGTTTTACTTAGAGGATACGCCTCAGCCTGGGCAATGAATTGCGCAGGTCAGCGACGTTCACCCACGTTTTCGACCTTCTAAACGATATCAAAATACAAAACACTTAAAACAAAAGTTTTATCTTAAGTTCTTAGCTTTCCAGAAAGTGCAAGATCATCAAAATCCGATAAACCAGTCAAAAGATATGGCGAAAATACTAAGGCTGTATACTACTGATTTTACTTATTTTTACACAGGACAGCGAGTAACATTCAAGTTTTTAACCAAGCAGATGAAGGAATTTTCTCAAGTTATCTAAACAAAAGTTGTGCTATAGTTTCTAAGATTTCCGAAAAGTCCAAAATCGTCGAATTCCGTTCAGCCATTTAAAAGTTATGGTTGTTTTTGTTTCAGCATATATTGGACAATGTTGGATTTTTTTTTTCCAAAAATTTGCTTTTATTATTTCAAAGTACAAAACATCAAAACTTTAAATTTTCTAAAGAACAATCATAAACACAAAGTCATCTATTTTCTTATTCATCCATGCAATAGGTTTACATTCAATTTGTTTCCGATTTATTCAAGTTTGTTTCATTCACATTTTTAATTCAAGTCAATTTGCTCCCAATTTGAATTTAATTATTTAAAATTTTATTCCGTTTATTCAATTCCATTAACACTAATGAATTCTACTTAATCAATTATCATCCATCTAACAACCAATGCATATCAAACATTAACATCCATCCAAAATCTACACTAAATCAATTATACATTTCCAAGTCAATTTTAATTTCATACACTTCCAAGTTTATTGACATTTAGTTATATTCAAATTTAATTAGTTTCCATTTACCAATTTTATATTTCATTAAGTTTAAATTTTATTCATTCACTTATACATGTATCATTCATTTTACAGCTTAAATTTCTTTTATATTTACAACTATCAATAGATCTTTACATTTTATTTTTCACTCTCACACTGGTATATTATTTCTCTACTTATCCTTATTAGCATTTTAAACCCTTTAAGTATTTGGTAAGTTATAGTTATGCAAATAGAATGTAGTTAAACAACATACAACTTCTTTTCATTTAAAGTTGAATTTTCAATTTATCAATTCTTAAGTCATTACTTAAATTTCACTATAATTTAATTTCACATTTACATTCACATATAGTATTTTCATTTTATATTAACATAATTGTGAATCACCTTTAAATGTTAATTTAAATTCCAATTATTTACTAACAATTTTATTTATATTTGCAAACCATTAATTAAATGCATTTTTCATTATTCAAACCTATACTTGTATATTATCCAATTAACAATTCATATAACATTTTTGAACTTCTTAAGTATTTTGGTAAGTTATATCTAAGCTATAGAATGAAATTTAATACTATGCGAGTTTTACAGTTTCAATTTTATTTTAAGTTCATAATTTCCTAATTCTAAGGATTTCTACTTCAATTGATATTTTCACTTAGCTCTTAGGTTCATTTCTCATTTCACAATTCAGAAGTTCCTTAATGATTCAAGTCTAAATTCATTTCAATCAAAAAAAAAATCATTAATTATTAAAGAACTTAAGAATTCCAATCCCGGTTTCATTTCAAATCAAGGTTTGAAATAATATATACTTATATAATTTATATATCAAATCATACTATAGAGAATGCAAAACAAAATAAAATTTGAGTCAAACAAGGTTTAGACAAGCTATTAAGTGGTCTCCCCCACTCGGACTCTCGAAAATAAACGCCAATGATGCGTGCACACATCATCGAAATCATTTTCTAGCGTCAAGAGAAGGGAATATAACACTTATCATAAAAAAATCCTTTGAAAACAATTTCAACTCAATTATACTATCATATAATGCTCATATTATATTTTTCAAATTCTTGTAAGTCAATCTCAAACACCGGAATTTAAATTCCCAAATCCAAGTTAAAATTCATTTATATTCATTATCAATTGTGTTTACAAGATTTCATTTTCCCAAATCCATTGTTATTTAATCAATTGTTGTAAATATTGACTGATCAAACAATAACGATAATAATCTAATATTATCATCTCCTAACAATCAATTCAATCAAAATGAATAAATATTCAAATAATTCTTTTATATAAAATATATTCCAAAATGATATTGTGTTGGTTTGTCCTATTCGAGTGTTTAGAAATTCCTATCAACGCCTTGGCGTCCCAAGTATCGACCAGAATTCATAAATACTCAACGGAACAAATTAACACAATATAAAACCATTTTATATCTAATAACAAGTACGCTCTCTCATATACACTCAACTCATTCATATAGTTTACCTCTATTTCAATGAGTTATTCCTCACTAGAGCCAAGGTTTATCGCTAAACCAAAGCTCTGATACCAACTACAACGACCCGCCTTTTTGGATAGTTTAAACCGACGATCAAATACACATGCCGGTTCCAAACCATTAAAAAAAGGCAAATGGTTATTGGGGTAATTAAGAAAAGAAAAGAAACAAAGGAAATGAAACAACACAGAATTTCGCAGCGGAACGATAAAATATAATAGTCAAATAAACAGTTCATGAAGCTGTTTACTATACTTAGACAATTATTTATACAACATTTATCAGAGTTATACATATACAACAGAACAAATAAATAATGCAGCAGACAACATGATGCACAGATAATAATAGTAATAGTATACCAAATCTTCGTCTTCGTCCTCCAGAATAGATCTTCAAAAATCTGAAAACTCAGGACTGACCCGAGCGTAATGAAAAGACAAAACACTCGAGTCAGGACTAAAATATCCATATGAAAGTTAAATCAATCGTAAATAAATATGAGTGTGACGGCGTCAGAGATGTTTACGGGGTTTGACATCTCATATCCAGTGTCAACGTGCGTGCAATAACTTAAGAGATGTTACGGGATTTTCCACCTTTCAAGGATCCGTTAAACTATCTACTAGGTAGTAATGTACGCTAAGTAGATAATGTCTATCAGTAATATAAAGTATCAAAATAGCGTTAAGGCGTTACCATAATCCCTCTTAACACATTTTATATTCCCAAAAGCATATACAAGACCGTAGTTTCCCCAAAACCGGAAGTCACCAGAGGGCAATCCATATACTCAAGGTACAAACCAAACGTAGTGGTCGCGAATAGGATAATAAGTATGACAAGGTACATGAGGCGATACCAACTAGGATACTAGTAGTTGCGTGATCCGGACTGATGTTGAGCACAGCAGCTACTACCTCAACACCGCGAAACAACACTCCCAAATCAAGGGGTGCACCCAAATCAAATCACAAATGTAATAGATATGGTATCGAAGAAGTGTGTCCGCTAGAGGTGGCGAACCTCAATGGCCCGGCGCGGCTCCTGTTTTAGTCATGTCAGGGGTCATCCAATATCGTTCTCTTTCTTCAGTCAACGCATTCACCAAACCATCCACTTCATTCTGGATCAACACCCCGCGTATAATAGTTATTAAAGTGGTTTTCGGTATCGACAGAGAGTATGTTCATATCCGATCCCGGTCTCTTTAATAACTACGTATTATTACACTGATGGCTCTTTTATATTTCAAATTGATTCATGATTGATAACAAAATATCATATTCGCTTTAAAATCAAATCCATTTCAAAATCATCATATATTCAAAATTATCAATTTTGTCCGATAAATCAATTTCACTTCAAAATTTGATTCGAATTCAATTTAGGTTATAATCTCTACTTTAACCTAGTTCGTATTTAAACCAAAGGTTTAAATATAAACATTTCCGTCTCTTTAACCAGTTTGAATTTAAGAAAATAGTTTAAATAGTTTAAAATAGTTAAATAATTCAAAATAGTTTAATAGAAAATATTTAAATAGTTTAATCGAAAATAATTTGAATATAAAATGGTTTATATATAAAATAGTTTGGAAAAAATCAAAAATTATTTGATAAATAATTCCAAAGTCAAACCGGTCAACTTCCCAAATTTCCTATCCAAATCAAATCCAAATTCCATTTCGATTTAGTCGATTTATTCCAATTTCAACTTGAATAAATTTCTATTCCATGTAAATTTCGATTTCAATTCACAAATTTCTTTAAATTTCAATTCAATTCCAAATTAATTTAAATCTAAATTTCAAATAATTTTCAATTCCAAACTCAAACATGAAATATCATTTCATATCAATTTTCTTAGAAATATTCAGAGTTCGATTAAAAGTCCAATCTTTTAAAACAAATCAACTTTCAAAAATTTACACCGTATTTCAATTTTCAATTTAAATCTAAACTTCGATTTTATTTAATAATTTCGTTTACCAAGTTTAAATTCTAACATTTCGAGCTCCAATTCAAAATAATTCAATTTCCATAAATTGGATTTTATTCTTAAAATCAATTCATTTAAATAATTTCAAAACAACTTTTAAAATCATTTAATTTATCCAACTCGGTGTCCGTATATAATTTTCTAACCTATGGCCAAGTGATTAGTTATTACAATTAAATGTCAGGGATGAATATATCATTTAAATCAATCACAGTGTCATATGTATGCATAACAGGATGTATATAAACAAATAAACATCCAAACGTTTAAATCTCAACCAATAACATCCATCGAAATACATCATCCAAGAGGCAATACAATTCACGGCAATTTCATATCTATCAATGTCAGGTAATTTAATCGCAATTCAATTTTAATTTAAATTTAACTGTCAATTTAATTTTTTTAACGGTGAATTCAAATGACAATCAATATGATAATTAAATTTTATCAAACAACAACAAATAAAAATCATAACTATGCATAATGTCAAATTTAACTAGCATAAAGATATTCAGTACGTTGTGAGCGTTATAAAACACTCACCTTGATTTTAAATCAAATCGAACGACGTTCGATTTAACATAAAATTTTAATGAGCTCCAAACACTTTCGGATCTGCACTGCAGCGCAGCTCTCATCTCCGTGATTCCGGCGCTTCTTCCCCAACGTGAAATTCACGTATGCAAACCCATTAGCCGCCGATCTTCAAGCAATTTTCATGACCACCTCGTCGACTTTCAGAACGATCAGCTAGCGCCACCACGAAGCCCTTCACCGGAGCCACCTACGCGCCAAGTTTCATCCCGTCATTCGCCGTCGTTTGCACACAATCCAAGGAAATACGTGCACACTTCCAAGTCAGATCTGGACGAATCCATGAAAAATTAGCGTACATCAACCGTATGGATTTGAAGAGCTCATCGAGATTTACACTTTTGCTTTTGGAATTTTTCGATTTCGTCGAACGGATTGAGAGATATTAAGGAAAGAAGATCGGCAATTTCTGGCCATGGAATAGGTGGCGGCCATGATTTAGAATTAGGGTTTCTGGGTTAAAATAATAATAAAACTGTCTCGGTTTGCGTGCGTATTTATATAGGTAGGTCAAAAATCATCCGAACTCCAATCGAGACGTGCCGCCAGGCGTTTATAAGGTTTTACCCCCATTCCGGACGCAATGGAACTAGTTTCAAGGCCTAATTCGATCATATCGGGAAGATAGCTTTTCGAAGTCGATTATTTTAATTAAATTCGAAATTAAATTTCTACGCATTTCAAGCTCGCACGGCCAAACGACAAGTCCAATTGCTACGAAAATTGAAATCCTACCATAATTTACTATTACGGATCCGATGAAACAAGTTTCGTCGAAATCCGAGACTGTTTGAAAAATGGCTATTTTAACTCGTCAATTAAATATTAAAATATTCAATTTTCACAAATTTACTTTTAATTCGATTTTAAAAGTTCTACAACATCATTCTAACTTTAATATGATAAAATAGAATTTTACAAATCATTTTTAATCATATTAAACCCGTTATCCAATTATTCAAATAATTTCAAATATTAAATTATTCAACAAATTACATTAATAATCATTTTCCTTCAATAATCACCTTAAATTTTCTAATTAAAATAGCTAAAAATACGGGTCGTTACAAGTTATATATGATATTCATTTCTTAATGTGTTATAAGCTCCGGCGAACCAGATTCGACGTTTGGATCTGCGGCATTGGAATACGAATATCGTGTTCGGTGCCGATTTTCGAAGGTCGAGTCAGGGTCGTTTCAATAAATATCAATTTATTTATATTCAATTCACGAAAAAAAATTAATTTTTACGAATTAAATAATTATTATTATCTTTTATTAGTTACCCCTAAAACCGGGTTGTTACAATTGCAGATTGCATTTTATACATTCTAGGAGATCCAAATCCATATCTCAACATGAAATAGGTAATTTTTTTCAAACATGAAACCACATGCAGTATGTTGTATATGTGAGACAACTATAAAAAAAGAACTGCATTATTTGTTGAGCTAAACACGGTAATAAATATAGCTGGATTGACAGTAGGATCAAGGTGTAGCGCAAGGATTATAACACAGGGTGCGTAGCCTTCTTTATTTGATAGAATGTTCATCCTGTGATATGCCTCAGTAGTCAGTAATCACCGTTATAGTCTTACCTCTATATTTCTTTCATTATGTGCACCTCCATAGCTAAAATTGCAACCTGCATTTGCATATTTATTACATCATTAGTTTGGTGATGGCATACTTAAACTTTTGCAGCTTAATTTTATTTAAGTAAATTAAAATGGAAAATACCTCTTTTCTGTGGAATATTTCAGTAGCAAGGGTAGCAGAAGCATTTATTTTCTCAAAAACCTCAGGAAAATGCTCTATTGAACCAGCATCACTGCTTGCAATTAAAGGTGTACTTACAGCATCAGATACAAGCTTGATCGGATCCACATCAAATCCCTTACCTCGACATGTTAAATCAACAGCTGAATGTAAATATAGTGAACTTAAAATCGCAAGTTTGTAGATATCTTTACTAATAGTTGGTTCTGAAGCGTAATTTTTTAGTCCGACCGTGAACTTCTCAAATATCCTTATATACACCCTTTTAAAGTTAAATTTCTGTTTCATATAATCTTTCTAATAAATTAGGAGATAAATATACTTACAATTACTTTAGACGTATTAAAATCTAATTACAATTAGACTTCAGAAAACGAGTCAAATATATATATGGCTGCATTGGAATAGATAATATAAGATCTTCCTACATAAATCAACCAATCTATAAATCTTTGTTAATCTTTATTAATAGTTGAAATAAAAACACAATTTTTTGTTTCGATCGTGAAATTACTCCTTTTGTAAATTTAAAACATCTATCTACAAATGCTATTAAATTTCAACATTACTTAAAAATAGGATCTAACAAATAAATTATTAAATAATAATATGAATAAAAATTCGAACTTAAAAAAATTGAAATTTAGAAATTAAATATAAACCAACAAAAATGATTTCGATGCAAAATAAATATAGTTAAATATTTATATAAATCATTTTCTTTTGGATGTGCTAAACATATATAATTTGCATAAAAAATTTCGCGTGCGAAGCACGTGCCATCATCACACACGAAGCTTGTGCCGTAGCGCTCTTATTACATTTTTGTATTACAAACCGATATGCAGCAGGATTTTAAAAAACAAAAAACGAAGCAAAAATCTTCGATACCAAATTTATTAGAGTTACATGGAAACCCCTGGCTGGTAATTTTTTAAGATGAACCAACTCCTATTAGATATTAATGTTGTCTTCTCCATTGGAAAAATTTCTACCGAGCCATCGCCTTGAATGAGTTCCACGAAGCCTACATTAATGTTAGAAGCTTGTTTAGTTAACATCATAGAGGAATGTTGTCCATGTATATCAGGCACTTCATGTTCTGTATTTTTCCCACACTGATTTCCTTTGCAGTTGGCTAAATAGAAATAGTATAAACTTAATTAATATATAGGAAAATCTTGTAAAAGACTAGCATGCACAAGGATAGATGTAGTTATAGCCCGAACTTAAAAAAATAATGACAGCTTAGTTGAATATTTTTGGAGAAAGAGGGAGAGAATATAAGAAAGAGGAGTTTTTTTTATTTTATTATAAAAAACTTTTCTTTATTGATGATTTATTTCTTGCTTGATTGATACAAAATGAGGGGAGAGCTCCTCTATTTATATGACTCAATAGAACATTCTAGATATAGAATATTCTAGAAACATGACTCATTTGAAAACTCTAGAACTTTCTCTTTAGACAACTCTAGAAACATAACTATTTTATAATTCTTATTTCTAGCAACTAATATAAAATTATAGAGCTCTCTCCAAATTCTATTAAATACAAGAAGATTCTAGAAACTTTAATAATAAGAAACTTCTAGAAATTAACAAATCAAGTTTAATATTTCAACACCCCCTTTTAAACTTGATTTGTGACTCTAAGCAGTACTTGTAATCTTTGAATTTCACGTGCTTCGGAAGGAATAGAGGTATCATCCGAACTTTCTTCATAGCATTGACCTTCTTGCCAAACGTTGAGATCTTCAATGCAAGTTCACATATTCTTGTATTACTTCTTCCTTTTCGTCCTTCTTCACCACAATAGAATCTTCCATAAAATAAGCGTTCTATTATCCGTCTTGTTTCAGTAGCATAAATTTTGCATGAGTCATATATTCTACTTTTGCATTCTTTCATAACTTTGCACTTACGGTTTTTTATCAATCCAATTTCTATGTATGCTTTCCAAATTTCACTTTCGTCGGTCATTTCTGAAAACATTACTTGAAAATTTAGTTTGTTCAAAATTATATAAGCTTTGCTCACTTACTTATTTTCATGACGAAAATAATCGCTTTCCACTTTGGCTTCATTCTCCTTTTCCATACCTTTAGATTCTTGCTCGCACATCAAATTTCCTCTATGCTTTTGAATTTTATCTCCTTGATTCAAGCCTTCTTCATTTTCATCTCCTTTACTTTCATACTTTTCATCATCAGTGTCATCTTCGCTTCCTTTATTTTCTTCATCTTCTTCTTTTTCGTCATCTACACTTTTCCCTTCTTCTTCCAATTTATCATTCTCTAACTCCTCAAATTCCAATAATTTTTCAACATCTTTCTCATTATCACTATTCTTTGTTTTCTCTTTTTCCATGAATCAGATTGTCTTCTTCCGTTATTTTTGCATCATTCTTTTCAAATACTTCTTTCAATAAATTCAACGATTCTTTTGTGGAATCTTCTCCAAATATATGATCATAAGCTACTTCATCAACGTTCTCACTTATCACATCATGAGAACGATGGTCATTCCATAGTAATTTCGCAAATGCTTTCTTGTCAATTTGCGACACGTTCTCCAAATCATTTGACCATTCAGAATCATTCTCGACAATCTTCAATAATCCTTTGCAGATTAAATCCTCTTTCTTTTTCTCATAAGCCAGCAGCAAAGTACCATCTTTTTGGCTTTTTTCTTCAACGTAATTGGTCTTCTCTTCAACTTTATTATCCTTTGAATCTCTACATTCAGAAGCATAATGTCCAAATTTCTCATAATTGTAGCATTTAACACGTCACTTGTCATACCTTGAATTTCCTCTCCCACGACCTCTTGTTGAGCTTTCTCCTCTTTTATTATTGTTGTTGTTGTTGATTTCATAGTTGGGCCTCCAACCTCGTCCATGTCCATATGCACGACCTCTTCCTCTTTGTTGGCCACCACCCCATCTTTATTGGCTTCGATTTCTTTCTTCCTTTTTTGAATCAATCCGTGTCTTAAGGACTTGCTCCACGGTCTCTTCCTTCTTCCTTTTCTTTTCTTCATAAGCTTGCAATGAGCCTAGAAGTTCCTCTATTGACTTGGTCTCCATGTTTTTTGTTTCTTCAATGATGGCGACAATATGTTCGAACTTTGGATCTACTGATCTACGAATCTTCTCCATAATTCTTACACCATCTAACTTCTCACCATTTCTTTTAAGATTATTACTAACCACTAGAACTCATGAGAAGTAATCAGAAACAAGTTCACCTTCTTTCATATGCAAAGTTTCAAATTCTCCTCTTAAAGTTTGAAGACGTACCTTTTGACTTGATCAGCTCCCTTGTAAGACGTTTGAAGCTTCTCCCATGCTTCTTTGGCCGACTTTGATCCAGAAATTTTTTCAAATGTGTCATCATCCAATGCTTGATAAATTAGACAAAGAGCCTTTTTTTCCCTTGTCCTTGATTTTCTCAAACCATCTCTTTAAATTTGAGATAAACCATCTTCATTCTCATGTTCAGTATAGCCATTTTCAACTATCTCCCACACGTCGTGTGCTCCAAGGAGAGCCATCATCCTTAAACTCCAATTATCATAATTGTTCTTGGTGAGCATTGGAACTTATAGGGGAACGCCATTATTCTCCATCTCTATCTTTTAAAAAATCCTCGCTCTGATACCACTTTGTTGAATATTTTTGAAGAAAGAGGGAGAGAATATAAGAAAGTGGAGTTTTTTATTTATTTATTTTTATTGTAGAAAATTTTTCTTTATTGATGATTTATTTCTTGCTTGATTGATACAAAATGAGGGGAGAGTTCCTCTATTTATATGAAATAGAACATTCTAGATATAGAATATTCTAGAAACATGACTCATTTGACAACTCTAGAACTTTCTCATTAGACAACTCTAGAAACATAACTATTATATAATTCTTATTTCTAGCAACTAATATAAAATTCTAGAGCTCTCTCCAAATTCTATTAAGTACAAGAAGATTCTAGAAACTTTAATAATAAGAAACTTCTAGAAATTAACAACTCAAGTTTAATATTTCAATAAGCTTTATGCTTATATTTAGAAGCAATTAACTTGAGTACAAGTCGATGACGATGATATTCCTATTTTAAATTACTTATGTGGTTTATATTCCCATTTGTAGCCACTTGAATTATCGAGCATCACCACTATTTCACATTTAATATGCATTCTTCATCGCATTTGAAACCAATGTAAGACTTCTTGGTAAGTTTTGAGTTGGGAGACTGAATATATGAATGCAATATTAGATTACAAACACAGATATAATTTTTTATAAGGTATATGCATGTATCGTAAATAATAAAACATATTTCATCATGATCATTAGTTGAACTCCTACCACTTTCATTCATGATAATGGTACTTAAGTCACTACATGTGCTACTCCAACTTTCTTCAAAAATGGAAGGATGTTTTGGAACCTTTACGGCCGAATTAAAAAATTATGAAGGTGATAAAACTATTATAGAAAATAAATAAAAGCTAGTAGCAGCAGATATTATGATATTTTCACTCTGCATTTTGTGTGTTTATCAATAGCCATATACAAGTGTATTTATACATCATATAAGATGCATTTCTATCCATGAAGGTTATATAAGAGTGACAAAACATAATATCTAGAAAGCATATGGTAATAAAACATACCTTAATGGATTGTCCACAAAGAAAAGCCTTTCGGCTAAATCATAGTGAAGGAGCCCCGAAGTTAACAGCGATTGACTGGAAAGATGAACCTAGAACAAAATATATAGTTGTTATGCATGGTGATGTTTAAGCATATTAAAAAGTTCGGTACAAAAATAAAATTACATCCAATATTAGAGATGAGGCAACACTTTCCACTTGACTGGCAGCAATATTACCCAAAAAAATTAGTAGAAGAGTATATACACAGTTCATTAGGTAATATGCTACGAGGAGAAAACTTTTGAAAGAATGCTACAGGTGATGGAACGTTGCTTGAAAACAGAAGTTTCAAAATTCAAACGAATTGACTTGATCGTCGAGGTATTGTGACATAAATAAAAGGGAATCCTCTTATATTGGAGAAAAACAAAGTAATGATTTAGCCTTCTCTCACCCTAGAATATGGCTAAATATTGATCCATAGGAATTTTACAATATCCTAAAATAAAGAAGATATATTTGCATATGTCGAACTGAATATCCCAGCAACCCTATAATAAGTATAAAGTAAATGCAAATTCCACTAGAATATTGCAGTGGTAGATGATGAAGAAAAGGCAGGATCGATTTCACCATAGAGGGAGGGTGAATAGAATGATACTACTAATAATAAAAATTAATGTGGAAATATATAAAATAATTGCAGCACAGATAATATATAATAGCATAATAATAAAAACAGAAATAGAACAAAACAGATTTACCAACTTTGACAAAACTCTGCCTACATGCTGCCCGCAAGGTTTCTACTAGAAAATAAGTATTCGGATGCTTACACATGTAAACTTACTACACCCGTTATTGACTAACCTAACTCTACGCTCAAAACCCTACTACAACTCAGCCATTGAGTTGCGAATTCTCGAACTACACCACCGCAGTTCATAACTTAGTCACACGACTAGACGATTACACAAGTTAAAAGAGAAATTACAAAACAAATAGAAATACTAAACAAAACCCTAATTAAAAAAATAAGCCCAATATAATATAGAAGCCGATCCAAATAATTTCTTACGTAAAGAAAAAATAGACGCCTTCTCCTTTTTGCTTATGTTCGACCGATGCTTTCTTCGTTCCTCTTTATAGTATTAGGGCTTTATGACGAAGCCGCCGCTTTGTTCGAATTGAACGCTTATATGGTTTCGTTCTTCAATTTGCTTCGAATGCTTCCTCAATTTGAATCTCTAGATTTATTACTTGCGGTGGCTTCAAATGTCGAGCTTGAATGATTCGTGCTTTGAATTGGTACGTGTTTTCCATTTTTCGATTTACACTTATACTCGACTTGATTTGAGTACAGACGATTCTTGCTCTCTGATTTATTTTAACTCGAATGCCCCCCTTTTTCGATGATGTAACCAGGTTGTATAGGGATTAAACACCTTTATATTTTTGTTCGTATAAATATGTTTAAGTTCTTCATAATTCTTGCTTGCCCTTTCGATTTTTCTTGGATACTTGTGATTTATTTTGACTGGTTCAATTCGAATATTTTTCGGATATGCTTTGCTTGGTTACCACGGTTTGCGTTTGGATTTAGAATCTGTGATACTTGTTTATCATGCTCTTTCCACTTTCAAATATTTTTGACTTTTGTTGAATTTTTTCATCTCGGCGTTGACTTGGTTTGAAACCGCTGCCTTGATTTTTTTCGAACTGCATCACTGGATTTTTGGAACTTGATTTGTTAAGTTCGAACTTGTTCTTTCATTTCTGCTAGTAGTTTTGACTTGAGATATTGACAATCGAACTGCTACTTGCATTGTTTTGTAAAACTGTAAAATGCTTCATTGACTTTTGAAACATTGTATATATTTATCACTGCATATAAACTTGTATTTGGCCATTATAGTCATTTTTGTTGCTTTGTCTTCATGTTAGCTCATTTTGTGTTCACTATTGCATATGTATTTGTTCATGTTGGTTTGAGTTTTGTCCCAGTTGCTTTGTACATGTCTGCTGTTGGACTTCTGAGCCTCTGAACTGATATGTCTTGATCATCTTGAAGTATGGTTCTTGCCTTTGTGTTTATATCTTGATAGCTTGCATATTGAACTGGTCTGCATTTACTCATTTGAGCTGCTGTTTACACTCATGCCTGAAATCTGTGTGTGTGTATATATATATGTGTGTGTGTTCAAGTGTTTTGCATTCATGTGGTTTGCACTATGTACATGTCTTGATTCATGTTGCATTTCATTTACTATGGGTTGATACACTTGGTTCTGTTCTGAAACCTTTTGGAGTCTGAGTCTTGTATATGCCTCCGGTCTGTGTTTTCCTGAGTTGCTTCGAGTTAAAAACTACCGGATCTCGTTACTGTGCTATAGACCAGTTCTATGTTGCACTAGTGGTTCGTTTTGTGTTCATGCCATTAGACCGTTGTCTTGTTAAAACTGCTCTTCTTTGGTTCACCTTGTTGCATATACTCATGTATGAAGTATGTCTGACCATGTCATGTTGAGTTGCTTCACATGTGCATCATGTGTGGTGTTGTTGTATTGTTGTTTTGTGTTGATGTTGCACTTGGTTGCACTGTCTACTTTGTTGCATATGTTTGGTGCACATGAGTCCTTTGTGTTCTACTGCATATGTATACTTGAGTTTGGTTCTGGCCATTGCACTTGTATTCCTTTTATTGTATTGTAGCAGTCTTGTTGTCATTTTGATGCCTTTGTTGTTTGGTTGAGCTTGTTATCATGTGTTCATTGAGTCTAGACTTGTGCCTGGTTAGGTTGCATATGTATATGTGTTTGCATGCTCCTTCTGGTTTGTGCGTCTCTTTTTGTCACTAGTCTGGTTGGTTTCAACCCTTGTTAGCTTGAGTTCTTGTTGCATGTGCACTGATCTGGATGAACCGGTTTGTATTTTCATGTTGGTCGAGACTCATATGCATCTAAACTGATATATGTGTGTTCATGCATGTATGCTAGTGCCTTATTAAGTGCACTTGTATTTTAACCTATCTTATAGTCTGGTTTCATTTTATATTCATGTGTACTGATGACTCTTGGCTGAAATTCAAGATGTTGAGGCAGTGGACAAGTGTACGTATACACATGTATATATATGGGCTCTAGTTATTTGAAACTTTGTGGCTTGTTTTCGTATTGCACCTGAGTTGAATCCAGCTTTGTTAGGATTTGTCCTTGTTCTCACATGTCCCTACAATTATATCAAGCATATATCGATGTGTACAGCCTTGTGGCATATACAACGATACATCGTGCATGTCATAAGTTGTTCGTGTATGATTAATTTAAAAGAAAATGGTGACAAATAACCCAAATAACTGAGCCAAATAAAATTTTCAAAACACACACTTCATTTTAAACTATAAAATATTTCTTTTTCAATTTTACTTCGTTAGTGTTTATTTTGATGATAGGTCAGATGCTGGATTCATGCTGGAACCAAGTTAAAGACAAAATACGAGTGAATGAGTGATATGTAGTGAGGTGAACATTGTAAAGTGAAATTTGTGACGTAATTGAAATTGTATTGTAATTGAAAATGTATATATATGTAGTGAGAGCTCAAATTTATGCTATTCAAAATTGTAATAAAATATTTGTTCAAATAAAATATTAATTTTGAATTTAAATTCAGTGTTATTTATTTTATTCGACAAATATTTATTTAATTATGTGAAAAATATATAGTACAATAACAAATACATTTAAACGAATATACACACACATATATATGTTTATTATCATCAAACAAAAATCATATACTAGCATATTCTAAAGAAAATATAAGCCAAAATAAGCCGTAATGTACCTTCATGGCCATAAATCAAAAATATTACATAGTAGCTGAACTGTATCTAGTGTAGAATAGTCATTTTGTCCATTGTAAACAAACTGACTTGTGTGGTTTATGCTCAACAATATTTCACTGCACTATAGATATCCTTTAGCACTGCCTATTTCAGAATATATCTGAAAGAAATGGTACAAAAATATGTTCATTAGGATGATAAAAGGAGATATTAGTTCCTACTCTTACTTCAAAATTTGCATTTGCTTCTTGAGAACACTAACTAGCCAAAAGATAATTGAAGGCTAACTGATTGCAGATTGGTATATAATTTTCTGATGAGTCGTAAGATATCCCTATCTAATAAATAAGAGAACAATCATGAGTCCTTATACATTCAGTTGATTTACTATGAACAAAGAGAAAATGTGCAACCACCATAGCACTTAATATAATAACTTACTAGTAGAAGGATAACATCACACATAAATTTAACATAGTTGTATAAGCCTTCTACACCATTACCTCTAATTTCTCTTCCTTTCCAAACGAGGACATCCACAAAAAATATCATGAAGTCATCGGCGTTGAAGGATAGTGCACTAGTGGAGTCGTCGGGCAGCAGTCGAGTCGTCGAAGAAGGCAGTAGCAGAGTCGAAAGGATGGGGCAGCAACGACGTGGAAGGATAGGGTAGCACGTTCTCTTTTGGGGAAAATGAAAATAAGGTTTAGAGAGAGAACTAAATTTTGGATGAAATAAAGAATGGGCAGGAGAAAGTGATTTTTTTGCTTAATTGCTTTAGTCTTTCAAAGTTACCGAAGCAAATATATCTCTATTTGCTTCAATCATTGAAATAAATGAAGCAAATAATGCTATTTACTTCTATGCATTTGTTTCGGCTGTCTACAGCAACTGAAGAAAATTACATTTTTTTTTCTATTGCTTTAGATGTATTGATTACTTCGGTCGTTAAGGGGGAACCAAAGCAAATGATACTATTTTCTTCGATTGTGTTAACAACTGAAGAAAATGAGGCAAAGCAACAAATATATTATGTACTAGTGAATCTTCACCACGTCGACATCCATTTTTGTAGGACTTATCATTCATGTCACTCCTCTTAGTTCTAACTCAGGGCCTGATTCCGAGAAAATAGCATCTCTGTAGAAGCTGGAGGACGTGTCCTTATCCCTAGAGGAAGACATTGCTATCACCAGTGCTGTAGACCTGACCAATTAGATCACCATGGCGGAGAGAATTAAAATCAAACTTTTAAAGGTCAAAATTAAAATGGAGCTTGGTACTGAAAAGTCCATCTGTTCTGCTCCAATAAGTCCTTCTGCTAAACTTCCCCCACTCAGGCTGAAGCCCATAAAGATCAAATCCTTCGAGACCCCAACTGAAAAGACCTACAAGCCCCACGTTGCAACTGAGAAAGAGACTAATCAGCCAGAGGGCGACACTCCCAAAGAGGGAAAATATAGGGGTGGACGAAAGCACAAGAGGAAATCCGGCAGCTTCAACCATAAGAGCAGCAATAGTGGGAAGAAGAAGTAGAAGATCTCTGGGACTTGTGGGCGAGGTGGCCCTATCTGTTGTCCTTCTTTTCGATGTAAACATGCCATTTTTGTTTGTGAAGGACCCCGCTACCTTTGTATATAATAGATAAAGTAATGAAAGATCACTTCATTTTAAAATCTTTTTTGCATTTGACCGTTTCTTGCTTTTATATTATGTACCAGTTTACGTACAACTGCCTATATATATAATATTATTGTTTATATCGCAATCTACTTATATTATCCATGTTTATTTCCATGAAAGGTTTTAATTTACTACAACTCTGTGCTTATAAATAAAATTCTTGCGATTGCTCTAATTACATTCCATTAGTTGGCCTCGTTTAAGGTCGCCAAAGTGTTCATTTTGGCGACCCTAAACTATAATTTTTAACAAAATTCGCGGTTTTTCCTGCTTGTGTTAGACCGAGTTTCCTTTGACTATCAACGAGTTACAAATAATTCAAGTTCCATGCCATCCCTTGTCTTTGGGAACAACGGTTTGAAAGTCGAACTCCCGACGTCCTAATCTCCTTGGTAACCTGGTGTGATTGGTGTTTAAAAATATAAGGCAAATATCTGATTGCCCTAGGTCCGATAATACTTTTTCGGGCATGATCCTGGACCGAAGGAATCTGGTAGTATCTTTTTTCAACCTTCGATGACTGTCCACGCTTATCCCCGACTAAGCGTGTTCTATTAGGCATCAAGCATAGTCGCGAAGGTTTTAACTGTACACTAGTTCAAATATCGGAGAACCTATTCTTTTGGATGCCTATCTCCAGGCATCCGCTTTTAGTCTCACTTGGCACCTGGTGTTGACTTGGATTATTTGCTAACCAACCTTGCATATCCTTAGCTTAGCTTATCATGCCAGGCTACAAGCATGGTCATTTGAATTTCAACTGTGCACCAGTTTCCTCGAAAATTGATGCTTTAGTTACCTTTTCCTTGGCATTCCTTCTTGACATTGCTTAATTTCGAGCAACAGTCAAATTCCTGAAGGTCGGTGTCAAATTATTCGATCGACCTCTTAAATTATACTCCCCGCCCCGATCCTAGACCAAAGGAGCTATAATTATTTCTGGGTTTTAGGATGACAGGGTTGAATCATCTGATTGACCCTAACAATTATCCTCCTCGGTCCCGATCCTAGACCAAAGGAGTTTGTACCTGATCGTAGTGCTAATCACACAACACAAAATTTTTACTTTCAAGAACACGGTTCCATCGGTTTAAGATGTGAATTATATTTATAAATCCTACCTTATTATATTCCCTCCAAAATCTTTAGGTGGCTTATTTGTGAAAATAAACTAAATAAAATTAAGTAAATAGTTCTGTAACAAGTCACCATTCCATGCCCATGGAATTGGGATTCCATTATAGTGGCCAACTTGAACATTCCATCTCCAAGCTTTTGTTCGATCGCATAAGGACCTTTTCATTTCGGACCAAATACCCCTGTACCCGGGAGAACTCTTTTCAAAATGATAACCTCAACCTCAAAGGTACGATGGCTTAGGATCTTGGTGTTGAAGTTCTAAGCTACTCTTTTCGGATGAATAGCTACCCTTAATTCCACCTTTTTCCTTTTCTCATCAATCAAATCGAAGGACTCATGCAAGAGTTCTTCATTTACCTTTGGATTGTAAAACCTTTTACGATTAGAAGGGACTTCCAATTCTAATGGGATCATAGCCGCTGATTAGTATGTCAAAGCGAATGGCGTGTATCATGTTGCAAACTTATGAGTCATCTTACAAGCGTAGAATAACCAGTAGGAGCTCATCAATCTAGTTGCTTTTGGCTTTCATTAATCATTTCATTAAGTTGGACTTGATAATTTTATTCAACATCTCCATTTTTCAGCTCTCTTGTAGGTGTGCTACCACTGAAAAACCTTGCCCAATCATGTACATGTTGTAGAAACCCTTGAACCCAGAACTTTTGAATTAGGTTCCATTATCCGTTATAATCTTCTACGCTACTCCAAACCTATAGAAGATGATTTTCATCACAAAATTGATTATCTTTTTCGTTATGATCATGGCAAGCAATTCTGCTTTAGCCCATATCGTGAAGTAATCCACTGCAACTATAGCGTACTTAGTTCGTCCTTCCGCCACTAGTAGCACAACGATTAGGTAAATTCAATGCATAACAACTTCTTTTCCTCTTTTATCTTAAAAAAGAAAAAGAAATTTTATAATGATTTTAATATAACATGAGGATAAGAGTAACAATTTCATTTCAGGCAACTAATAATTTTCATCAAGAACTAAACCTTTGATGTTGTTACATATCTTAATTAAATATAGTTATCAATATATAATACCTTACAATCTAAAAGAAAAATTTATATTTATATATATGCTTATCTAAAATTTCTGAGAAACAAATAAAACCACGTTATATCTATTTTTTCTTCTTCTCATATTTGGTGGTTACTTAATATCAAAATACACTACAGTTGTGAACGTGAACTTCTAATGTTTTCCATTGGATATTTTTTAAAATCAAATTTTTGTTACAAATTATTTTCATGAAAATGACCATTTTATGTTTGCATGTTTGGAATAAAACCAGTATAACTTGATTAGTTTAGAAAACTAAGTCATAAGTAATCCTTCCTATATCAAAATAGCTAGCAGTATATGACGTAACATATATCCTTGTATACAAATTAGCAATCAAATTTCTGCTAATGATATTTTTATGCAACATCAAACAAACACCCCTTCAAGCAAACTTTTAATTAGATTACGGAGACTGCAAAAACATAAAAGTAAATATCAAAATAGGTACATCTTCAAGCCTATGTACAAAAAGAGCTTCATGGCCACTGTGCCAATGGGTAGAATTGGTTATCTATAGCATGTAGAAAAGTATTCTTGCTTATACATGTTGATGATTGATTAAATATAAAATCATGCAAAAAGTATAATAAAAGTCAAGGCTATGAAATTATAGGTTTGCATATTTTCCATATTGGAACATGAACATGTCTATTTTATCAGTTAGACCTGAATTTATAATGTTTGAGTTTATCATCGATTTTGTTCCCCCTTTGACTTTGTAGTTTACTACTTCACAACAAATTCCAATAAGACTAAAACACCCAATCATAACTCAGACTGACCAAACGTAAGATCAAAATTTGCTAGCAGGATCAAATTAAATGGTAATGAAAATAAAAGAATGAGGTACACAAATGTAGGAGTAGACATGTAGGAAAATAGAAGCTTAAAAACTACAATATTTTTCCTCGAGAATAACAAGTCACCTTTGTTTACCAAAAGATCGAATCTATATGATGGCATGTTATGTAGGTGATACAAACCTTTTGAAACATAACAAAACATAATTTATTGGCATTACATAAGAATGATAATTTAAAGATATTACTTGAAAATAAAGAGCTTAAATCATTACAAAGAACCTTGGTTACATAAAAGAACATAATAATGACCTAGTAAAAATGCATGAATACTAAGCTGTTATAAATACAGATTCATTATACTTAGCCTACCACTATTCACACACTAAATACGACACTTGATAATTCTGACTCCAAAAAGCATGATTCAGTTATATCTAAATTTCTTTCACTACATTTTACATAAAAAATAATACTTACAGTAATGGACATGATATGCTGATGGAGATTGTAGAACCATTTGTCAATGCACACTATATGAAAATGGTCCTTTAAAGGAAGCTCTTGCAATTTGCACCATCTTTGTTACTTGAAACGCAGATGCACCAATTCCATTATTTTGCAAATATTTATAGTAAGAATAATTTAAGTTATGATGACACCTATAGCAACGCGGGGTTTCGACCCTCAAATGTCGACACTAAATACATGCATCGTATTTTTGCATCAAGCATCGAAGTGTCGGAAAGACAGATAGTTGAGTGAAATAAAAAGAAAAGGAAACAAAAAGAAAAGAAGAACACAATATCGGATTTTCACAAAGGAATAATAATATATAATATCCAAAAGATAGTACAAAGGGTTACCCTAAATAGAATGATTAAAAAGTTACAAAGCCTGAGTACTACCATTGACCTGGACAGTTATAACTGCCTGTCATCACAATGTTGATTATAAAACATATATAGTGCAATGGAAATGGAAATAGATAGATTAGGGAAGTCTCCAGCTCGTCTTTTGAACTGTGAACTGTCCAAAATAAGACCTACTTTACTTGGCCTACTTGAAAGAGTACAAGGAATTTAGGAAAACCAAAATCCACATGTCAAACATAAGTCTGGTATGGGAAAACTCAAGATATATGCATCCGTAGAATGATAATTTTGAGACCATATGAATCATCGTAACGGATTTTCCCTGAAAGAAACTGACCATTTATTAAGTTAATATAGTGGTATACAGATAATGTCTAGGGTGTGTAATATAAATCAGAAAATAATCGTGCTACTTTCATTTAACAACACAACAGTATTAGATTACATCTAAAACTACTATGGTACGTTTGCATATGGATTTTCCGTGGAGATCTCTTCGATCAAGCCAAATCCATTCGCCTACAGAAGGGTTAGAACCTACCTTTTGAGCATTGTATATCTTTAGATAAAATATACCATTAAGGTAAACATAGCTAGTCCACGTCTAAACATGTAGTCCTAAATATCAACTCCCGCTAACAACATCAATAAGCATAATCTAGATATGGAGTTGGTGTATCCTATTGTGGGTTAGCTAAATCCCAAGCTATGTTTCCACTCTACTTTCTATCATTTTTGATGTCAAAGCTATATTTGGCATCTCTCACATGATTCCTCATCACTCGAACAGATCACAAATCCTTTCATAGATCCATGCATAAGTCGTTTGACAAATGCTAACGTTGACCTCTCCTTTAAATTTAACCTTAGGATAGATGGTTCAACACTATAATATAAGTTTGAAATGTCAGCGCTGACCTCTCCCTTGGACTCAACTTAGGATAGATAGTTTAACTCTATAACATTCCACTTTACACCCGTTTCCAAAACATATACTCATATCCTAGTGTGAAATGGTATTTGGTAAGTAAAACACTTATTGATCCCGGACTCTCTAAAGCAAATTGATGAATATCTGTTTGACTCAAGTTTGGTTCTTTTAAAAGTAAGAAAACTATATTGTAATAACACTATTTTAAGAGCCATAATATTATATAAATTTAAGTGATAAAAATGTCTGTATTCGATTATTAACAACTACTAGTTTGAAATTCACTTTTTACTTAATTGGAGTCTATTTAATAATATAGATTTTTAACAATTTTAATTAATTAATAAATTCTTTTCAGTAAATATATTAAATTAGATAATGTGTTAGTGTTAAATATAAAGTATTTTAAAGTGCAAATGATCTTATATACTTAAAATAGATGAATAATCAAATATAGTAAACTAATATTGAATTGAACTGAATTGTGTAGTTATCGAATTATATTGCATCGAATGAACTGTAAATCAGTATATATTAAAATGACATATATAATTATACACAATTTAAAAGAGTTCCTAGAAAAAGAAAAGAAAACACATTCTTTAAATTATTAGAGCCCAATCCATTTAAACAAGACCACACCGTTGTTCACCTCATATTTTCCTTAGCATATATTTTGGATTCTCAAAAACCCATTTTCCTTTGTAGCTACCCTAGCCCTAAATCTCCTAATCCCCAAATCGCGAAAAAATAAAATAAAAAGTGGAACATGGTGTTGTGGTCATATAAGAAGGCGACATCGTGGAAAGGACATAGGCACAGTGATGACTACGGGATGACGATGCGACGTCGATGGACGAGGGTGCATACGGTGATCAATGATAACCTCAATGGAGCCATCGTCGAAGTAGTGGATGAGGCCGTGCGACTTTAAGGAGCAGCGAACGTTTGCACTGACTGCGAGTTCATGAGGGAGGTTGTAACAACTTGTACCTTAATGAGCCTAAATTTTGATAAAAAAATCTAAACCCAAGTCCATCAAAGAATAGATCGTTGTATTTGGTACATGTAAATTAGCATGAGCATTATCAGAGACTAATAGAAATGTAAACTAACAGTTGGAAATAATAATAAAATAAGAATACTTACTAAGACTTCTATCTTGGAATTAATGGTATTCTTGGATAGTAGATTGTTACATCAGCACCGAGTATGAGAAAAAGAAGACTTCTCCAACAACAAAGCACATACATCTATAGTGACCATTCCTCTAAATTATGTCATGAAAGTTGTATGAGTAGGGGGCCAGAACAATGTACTGGTGACTGGAAAGATAAACTGTCCATAACAAAACTTATACCGATTGGTTACCAATTAATTTCTATGTACATTAAGGCTAACAATTCTAATCTAACCTTGCATTGCACACACGATTACATACTTAACCCTTCCCAAGTTATGAAATACTAATAAAGCCATATCAATCACCTAATACTTCCAAACCCAATAGGCAGATTCAGCCATTTAAGACCTTAATCAAGGCAGACCCCGTTATTTAAGACATATTCCCAAGGTGGTTTCCTAAAAGTATTATCAACGGTCGATGGGTCCTAGCTACAAAGACCTCTAACCAATGTTTAAGGCTTCTGACATTTAATGTCCAACTATTATCGCATCTATCGCCAATAATGTAACGATCCATAATTTTCGATAATTAAAAATAGTTGATTTAATAAGGTTTTTGTGATTTGATGTTGGAAGAAATAAAATTTGTGATTTTATAATAATAAGAATGTAACTGGAATGGAATATAATAGTATTAATTTAAGGTAATTGATAACTGTTTTAAATACAATTTCAAATAATAAAATGATTAAAGAGTTATAATTACGGATAGATTATAAACCAATTATAATAATGCGTGTATTAATTGATAATTGGATTAACAGAGTAATAGGTAATTTAAGTGTTGATTAATTAATGAAATAGTGTGTATAAATTGTAATTGGGTAGAAGTAGTATAGTGTAAGTTGTTATAACATTTGTTTGTAAATAATAAACCTAAAAATGTTATTAAATATAGAAACGTTGACAATTGTTATTTCTTACCAGTTTATTTAAATCAATTGCAACTGAATGTCATTAGATGTTACATTAATGTGCGTTAAGACAATATTGCAAATTGTGAATGTAATAAAATGAATAGAAATGCTAATTATATTCATAAGGTAATAATTAATTTAATAAAATAATGAAACCAAGATAAATAAATTAATTGGGATTTCAAATTTTGATTAATGTGAAAAATCGATAAAATTCAACATAATTGAAATATAGTAGTTAATAAAAATAAAAGATGGAAATTATAGCATATTGGTGAAATAAGATATAAAAAATATTAACTATGTTATTAGAGTAACAGTTGATTGATTATACAGAATGAAATCAAATTAAATCAATTTATTGGAATTAAATTATAATTAATTGGATTACTTGCAGTTGAAACCGAACACTGTATTTTGGAAAATAATTAACACTGAAATTTTAGGTTAACCAGTTTTAAGTTATTATAAATGTCTAAGTAATCAAAAATGATGAAATTTGTTAGTTTATAAATATTGAATTAAAAAAGGATTAATTATTTTAATATTAATTTATTTAATTAACATGAAATAACCATTTTGGCCATTGTCTTGGATTTCGACGAAACAAGTTTCATCGGATCCGTAACCGTGAGTTATTGTAAAGTCTCAAATTTCATAGTGATCGGACTTGTCGTTTGATCGTACGGATTCGAAACGCATAGAAATCAATTTAATTAAATTCATTTGAAATCAACTTGAAATAAGAAAATTTTAAGCTAACTTTTTTATAGCATGGAATTTGGACTTGAAACTTTTTCCATTGAATTTAAAATTATCGAAAACATCTATTTTGATATATGGGATGACCCACTTTGGTTTCGGAAGCGAAACGGGCTTTTCGGGTCGTGTTCATCAATTTAAATCTATTTGGATGTTTATTCATTTCTTATCAGGCTTCCTTAGTATATATTGTTCTGTTCTAAACCTAGCAACCTTTTATTCCTCATTTCAGTATGTATATTTTCTGTTTATCTCCTTCTTTCCAATGGTAGTAGCAAACTCCAATTGCCAAACCCTAAATTCAATTTCAAAACCAAATCGAAAATTTAAACTCCTCCAAACCATATCAAATTATATATCAATTCGAAGCTCTTGACGAACATAATCCACTGCAATGATTCGTTTTTCCAACTCGAATTATGGTTTGAGAAGAAATTGAGGTTAAACCTCGGCCGTCCAATTTAGGGTTTTGACGATAAAATGGTGAATCGTCCGATTGACGATCAGGAAGCACCATTGTGTAGACCATGGAGAGCAGGCTCTACAGTGGTCGTAGTTTGTTCTATCATGCTAAGGATTTGCCAGGAATTTTTTTAGAAGGCGTCGGCCACCATAAGGGGACGGCGGAGATGACCAGATGAGGATCGTATGGGGCAAGTGTTCATTGGCGTGCTCTGATCTGGTTTATGGTGTGTGGATGGTTATTAATTGGTTGATAGAATCGACGGTAGGATGGGTTCTGAACGCTGATGTACAAATTGTGATTGGGATGAGAGAGTAGGTGACAAGTAATAACTATATTATTATTTATTTGCTTTAAAATTTAAATTGTATACCTTCTAATGTTAATATCTTTTAAATACGAGGTCTGATCCACACGCAGTTTGTTCCGCTAGGATCATATTGAAATTCTAGATATTTTGGCGCTTGTTTGGTCGAATTTTGAGACAGTTGAAATTTGGGCCTTATTTTGCATTTCATATCGATTCAAAATCGAAGATGAGTGTTTTGACCCACTCGCAATTACTAAAATATTTTATGTTAGTTGAATAAAATTTATGATGTGATTAGAAATCAATTGATTGATGTTTGGTATGTTTAAATTGTCATTCTAGTTAAATTTGACTTTTATTGCATTTAAATCTTCGTTTAATTTAATGTTGAATTTAAATTGTAAATTTAATACCTATTATTAATTATCAGTTATATGATGTTTATTGACTGATTTAGATGCTGATTATGATGGATGTTTGATTGTTGATATTGGATGGCTCTATGTTGTATTTTTATATTGTTATAGCATTGCAAGTTTCCTATGTTTGAAATGATATGCCTGAACGATCTATGGATTAGGGAAAAATCGTTATGGGTTAAAATGGTAGACTCGAGCGATTTTATGGATTTTATTTAATTCGGTATTGCGGTTTGAAATGATATATAAACATAAAATTTTAAATTATGAATTGAAACGATAAAGATCTGTATCACTTGACCATAGGGTAAAACATTATATACGGACACCGGATTGGTTAAATTAAATGAATTTTAATTCTTTAAATTTTGAATTCAGTTAACTGGAATTTTGAAATAGAAACCGTTTTACATAAATTGAATTATTTTTGAAGTCCAAGCATAGATGTTGAAATTGGAATTGACTTCATGAATTGTTCGAAGGATTTAAATTTGAATCTCAAAGTCGAGATGTCAAATATAAATGAATTTATTGGAATTGAGTTATTGGAATGTTGGATATAACTTTGAAATCTATTTAAACTATTTTACTATTTAAACTATTTTAATTAATTTAAAAATATTTTAATTTATATTAATCTATTTTAACTTGTTTAATCCAATTTAAATATAATTTACCAATTTTAAACTAATTAAATTTATTTATTCTATTTTAAATCTGTTTAATGTAATTTTAATCTATTTAATCTATTTTAAATTTATTTAATCTATTTAAAATCTATTTAAGATAATTTAAATCTATTTAATCTATAATCAATCTATTGAAATCATTTTTTATCTAATTAAATCTAGATTTAATCTCTTTAAATCAATTTAAATCTAGTAAATCAAATTTAGATCTATTCAAACTATTTTACTATTTAAACTATTTTTAAACTATTAAATCTATTTATGACTATATAAACTATTTTCTAAAATTGCAGACTATGTAAATGGAAGTATTTATATTTAAATCATTGATGATCACACGACCTAAGTTTGAATTTGAAATTGATACTTTTTTGTGAAATGACATATTTGAGTAAATATGATGATTTTGGAATGAGGATCTAATTAACCTATCTTATCGATAATTTCATAAGTGAATATGATTTTTGAAAGTGAGTATGATTTTCAAGTGGATATGGTTTTGGAAGTGAATATGATTTCGAAAATGATATGGTTTGATAATCGAATATGATATTTGATATTAATTATGGATTGACTTTTGAAATGTAAAAGAACCATCCGGTGTGAAATAAGCGGTTGGTTGTTAAAGAGACTGGGATCAGATATTGTCATATCCTTTACCAATATGGAAAACCACTTTAACAACCGTGTAAGTGGTGAAGATTCCAAAAATGAAGTATGATGGTTTGGCGAACGATTTCACTATGAGGTATATACGTGACCACTGCTTCCACGTGTCAGCTCAGATGTGACTAAAACAGGAGATATACCTGGGCAAAGTGAGGTCATTCCTCCGATTGGACATGCTTCTTCAATACCATATTATGACTTGGCGATGATTTGGTGGCCATCCCTTGATTTTGATTTGGGAGTGTGTTCCGAGGTGGGCAGCAGTAGCTGTTATGCATTACCACTAGCATGGTTCTGCAATTGGTATATCAACCCTAGCATTGCTTCGAGTGCCATGTTCACACTGCCTTGAGTTCCTTCTATGAGTTTGTTTTGTACCGTTTTAACGACCCGGCTTCCTATCACCGGAAAGTCGCATCGCTAATTAAGAAAGAAAGGGATAGAAGAAGAAAAGAAAGAAGAGAAAGAAGAAACAACACAGAATCTCAACAGCGGAACGAATAAATTACATTAATAACATAACTATTACATAGTTACAATACTAATCAGAGACACACAGCATACACATCACATATACTAGACAGTTATAAACACCTGTCTAGTATTTACAACTCAATACAAGAGATACTACACAGAGAATACATAGCGGAACTATATATCTAACGCCGAAGCCTCCTGCTCCATTGCTCCTCCATAATTCGTCAAAGTTAACCTGAATCCTAACCTGAATCCCTTGGCTACTCGTAAAAATTTGAGTACCCAAGAGTTTATGAAAAACAAAAGATAAACTCCGGGTCAGACATGGGTCTGGTGTGAGTAACAGGTTAAAGTTGCTTAACTTTGAAAAACCTTTGAAAAGAAAAAGGGTACCACGTAAGACTTCCCACACATAAACATGGAAAAGTTTTTACCTTACGCTAACCAAAACATTTGATAGGAAATTCTCTGATATTATAATAGTGTCTAGGGTTTTCAAATAAATATGAAATAGCCGAAATTGTTACATTCATTAAATTCCAGCTACTAGCCACAAAAGTGGGTAATACAATCAAAACCGTTGGCACTTATTGGATTTTGGATTCCATACAATGGCAGGGCTACCGGGGTACCGCCCGTCACAGTACGTGGCCTAGATCACCGTACCGAGGATTACTCCCTTCATCCCCTGCAACACAAGACCGGAACCCTTCCTTACTGAAAGGTTCCAAACAAGACAACCCCGCAGTTGTTTGCAACCAACTGCCCACACAGCCGAATATAAAGGGACTTCTAGACAGGGATCAATCTCGCTCTCCAGTGGGAGCTACCCACGAAGTCTTGGTGCACCTCCCCTGTTTTAGCCATTCCCGGTTGATGAGGCTTGAGGCTACGATTACCTTTATAGGACACATCACTTAGAATGCTCATCGTCCACCTGACGATGTGCTGAAAGCATTCAATCCATACAAGTTCGTTCCGGGTTCGAACGAAACCGAAGGCATTATCTCGTTACACTCATTTTGGAATCACCCTCAGAGTTAACGACAATAACCCTTGCACTCTAAATCTCCATCTTCACTTGAGATTCACGACCTATCGTTAATTTGGATCGATGTGGTTTTCGGATATCCAAATATGGAAACCCGATCCCGGTCTCATCGAAATCCAAAGCGTGTCTTTTAGGTCCAAGTTGTTTTAAAGTTTAAAACATTTCAATACAATATTATCTATATGCACAAAGATAAATAATTAACAACATCACAATAGATAATCCGTATTATCATTCTAAACAGATATTTCATATCATCAATTCAATGCAACCATAGCATCCAAATCACACAACAACATATATCTCATATCTGAGATCTCAACCATTTAGGGTAATCAATATCAATCAACATTCATAAGCAATGACTTATTCACCACCATTCTATAATTAATTCAAAATGAATTAAATTAATTACTTCTTTCCTTAATTAATTTAAAATAAATTAAATTAATTACTCATCTATATAAATATTGCTTACATATTCCTTAATTAATTATAAACCAATTAATTAATCACCCTCAAATAAATTACCCTAATTAATCATCTTGACTAATTATCTTCTAATTACATTCAAGTAATTAACCTCTAATTAATTTTACAAATTAATTATTCCAAACCAAATTTAGTAATTAACCTTTAATTACTTCATTAATTAATCAACTATAATTAATCACATTAATTCTTAATTAATTAATTAATTCCTTCATTGATTAATTGTTCTTAATTAATCAATCCTTAATTACATCATTAATCATATGGATTAATGATCTTTAATTATTTATTTATTTATTTATTTATAATTACCCTATTTAAAATTAATTACATTAAGTAATTATTCATTAATTAAACCATATTGATTAATCACTCTTGATTAACCATATTCAGTAATTAACTACCTTAATTACATCATTAGATAAATTAATTACTACTTAATTAATCATCCTTAATAATTAATCTTTAATTAATTACATTTATTAATCATTCTAGATTAATCTCATTAATTAATTACCCTTAATTAATTACATCTCTTAATCCTCTTCAAATAATTTATTAACCAATTCTAAATTAATTACACTAAGTAATTAGTTATTAATTACTTCCTCTTAAGTACTTATCCTTTATATTAATTACATGAAGTAATTAATTTCTAAAACCTTTCATTACCCAATTATCCTTTCATTTAATTACATCTAGTAATTATCTTCCTAATTACTTCACTAAGTAATTATTTATTATTAATTACATTTGTAATTACTTCCTAAATTATTCAATGATTATTTTTAAATTAATTAAACTTAATTAATTAACTGAAATAAATCAAAATAAACTTAATTAATTACAATTAGTAATTAATTTCTTAATTACTTTCATTAAGTAATTATACTTAAACAATTCTCAAATGATTATCTTAAATTAATTAATCAATTTAATCATTAAAATTAATTACATTAATTAATTATAAAATAATATTAAGTTAATGACCTTCATTAACCAATAATAAATCTTTAATTACCTTTCCAAAGTAATTAATTAAATTAATCAATATTAATTCTTAATTTGTTTATAAAACTTATTAATTGATTCCTAATTATTAAATTAATCAAGTGATAATTAAAAATTTAATTAATTATAAATTACTTGATTAATAAATTCAAATCATTAATTAAATTAAATCAAATCTTATTTAATTAATTGATTTCTTAATTCCAATTTAATCAAGTTTAATTAACTTGCTAATCCCCTTTTTCTTAATTAAATAAACCCTTATCTATTTAATTAATTAACCTATTATTAATTAATTAAATTAAATAATTACAAACTTAATTACCTTGACCAATTTATAAATTATAAATCATTAAGTTCAAATTAACTTAATATAAACATAAATCACATTAATGATTTAAATCATCTTTAGCAAAGTATATTTTTTTATAAAAACAACTTGCTTTTTTTAAATTTCATCTACATTCCATTTTAAATTAAAATTTAAAATGAATCAAAATTTAAACTTAAACAAGGCTTAAATATTTAAAACCTTTCAATTCCATCTTTAAAAGAATAACCTACCCTTTCTAATTAAGTTTAAAAATAATTTAAACCATGATCATTTTAAAATACACTTTAATATTTAAGTGATTTTTGAAAACATTTAACTTTCAAAACTTATCTCATTCAAATCAGAATTCAAATATTCTTCAGTTTCAGATTTTAAAATTTAAATTTAAAATCCTGTTTTTAAATTCACTTCAGATTTATAAACACAGGTTATAAATACTATAATATTCAAACTTAATAACATTTGAACTTACAAACTTATTTTCTTTTGAAAACTTTCAGATTTGAATTCAAATTTAAACTTACCTCAGGTTTAGATTTAAACTTGCTTTGTTTATTTTTTAAATTTAGTTTTTAAAATTCAAAAAAACTGAAGCATATTTAGGCTACAGGAACAAAACTGCAAATCTTGCTTTATTCAAAACCTGAAATTCAAAATCTATTTGAATTCATGTTTAAAGCTTGCTTTCAGTTTAAATTTGAACTTGCCTTACTTTTTTTTTTTCAGTTTTTAAAAAAAAACCAAAACCTGAAATAATTCAGGTTACAGAAACAAGGCTCTGCAACCAAACTACCCGAGCTCAACACTATTTCACTTCGAGTCATTCTCCATTCAACTTCGAGTCATAACTCACCTTACTTCGGGTAAAAACAGAAAATACCCGAGCACCACCTTCTCCATATTCCAGAAACTATATCTCTCCTCTATGGCCACTGTGCACATGTACATGACCAGGGCCAACTTCAGATCATCAGAGATGATCATTACCATCCACCCTCCACCATTAATCCCAACATGATACCTAAGCATCAAGGAACTTCCATTTCCAAGAATTTAACAGAGCAGCTTCTATATTATTATTTTCTCATTTCTGCAATCATTTATATGAACACTGGAATACAAATTTATTTGAATCCAAATTTTAAACTTGCTTCAAGTTTAGCTTTAAACCTGCTTTCAGATTTTGTTTTTAAAAATTAACTTTGCTTCCCTTTAATTTAATCTTGCTTAATTTTTTTTTTTTTAGAACCTGAAACTGTCAAGTTTTAGAAAGATAGCACCTGAAACTAACATGCTCAAACCCGTTCCTATTTACTTCGAGTAATCTTCTACTTAACTTCGAGTCACAACTCAGATTACTTGAGAATTCCTTGAGAACACTTTCCTTACAATTTTCCAGAACAAAGTGAACTGCCCTTAAACTTTAAACTAAAAATTGTGCATTCTGATCTAAAAATCTTGTTTCTTTGAATGGTTTAAGATTACAATCTAAATTTAATAAATTAAGTAATTTTATGTTTCAAACAAATTCATGTTTTCAAGATTGTTTTCATGTCACAATTTGAATTAAAATAAACTAAGGAATGTACATTTTTTTTTTTAAACACAAACATGCTTCAGGGCAATTTGATTTCCAGAGGAGTTCTTGTTTTCCCGTTTACCTTATTTTAAATTTATATGCTTCAGATGTATATTTTTTTTTTTAACAAACAAATTGGTTTGTAATCCATTTCCTCAATAATGGTTTAAGTCATGAGACTTCTAAAATCTGGATTTTAAAAGCTTAAGTCCAGAACTAACAGTGTATACATACAAACAGATTACCTCAAGATTATCATGCATCTATAGTTAAGATTTAGGAGGATGATGATGTTATTCACAGGCAAAGATTTTCAGAAACAATTCAAGCAACCAACATTTAATTATATTTAAACAAAAAGTTACTCACCTTGAAAATTTGATGGGCAGAGCAACCATTTCTATTTTATTTTTGAAAAGCCTGAACTGAGATGCTTTGATTTGAAAACTTCAAGTTGCTTCTTTATCTTGCTTCAGAATTTAAACTTAGTTTACTATTAAAACTTCATCTTGAATTTGCACAATGCTTCCCTTGATCATTTGCATGCTTGTTGTCTACAGGTGTAAAGATGCAGGCTTCCAGATTGCTTGCATATGAACTTCTGACCAACAATATATGTATGCAGGTTTGCAAAACATTGGTTACAGGTTGTAAAAAGATCAGGCTTTGATTTCTTTGGGTTTTAAAGATGCAGACACAGATCTAAATTTGCCAAGCTAATGATCTTCCAGAGAGATGCAGATTGAATTTCAGACCTGATTTTGAAACCGAACTACATGTTTCAAATGCAGGTTGTATATTGAAAATCTTGTTACAGGTTCTTGATTTTGCAATTTTATTTGAGAAGTGAAATTCAGGTTTTCTTTTGAACAAGGAAATGAGGTTACAGGTTTGACATTTTGGTTTGAGGAGGATATGTCTTCAAGCTTGATCTGATTTCAGGTATTTGATAAATGAAGATTTGATATTTGCAAATGAAAATGAATTTACAGACTGAAGAAAATGCAGGCTTGAGATGAATGAATTAGCAGATCTTGTTTGTGAGGGATTTTAGATTTGTAAGTGAAGTGTTTTTCTTTAATTCATTTTATCTTTTGGTTTGAAAGAGCATGAGGGAAATGAAAATGTTTAAGGCTGAAAATATTTTAATAAAAATGAAGAAAGAATAAAATCAAATGACACTTGTCCTTTTGTTTATTTTACATCTAACACATGTAGTTAGATTACTTAATCTATTAACACATGTCTTTGTTTTATTTCTTTTTATATTTTAAATGTTAATAAAGAGTTTTCTAATTCATTTTATATCTATGTAAATATATGTAATTCTCTTCTATTTATTTATACTTATGTAATTTCTTATTTAAAGAAAATGTAAATGAAATAAATTAAAAACTAAAACTTATTCAAATATTTTAAAGAATCTATTACTTTGAATTTCAAAACAAAATTTCAAATCAAATTAAACTTTTGAAATCAACACTAAAATGTATTTATTCAATTTAAAAATGAAGACTCTAATTCCTTATCTTAATCCTTCTTTATATTTAAGAAAAATAGAATATTTATTAATATGGTTTCAAATAAAAATTTACAATTTATATGATTTATAAAGAAATTATAAATCACTTTTATATTTGAATGAATTTAAATCATATGTTATATTTAGACTTATATAAAATATACTTAAATCATATTACTCAATATTTTATTAGAATTTAAAAAACAAAACTTCATTTATTAATTCTCATGTAAATTAAATTTCCAAACAAAGATAAACTATAACATATATACAAATATATGTACATTATAATTTAAACATTTATTTTAGCTTTTAAAAAGACAAAATCACTGATTAAATATTTATTTAATCAGATTTATTAAACCAATTCATATTTTATTAATCAATATTGTCAATATCAATTTAATTTTAAATAAAGATTATTAAATTGATATTGCCAAAAATTCCGGGATATCACATTCCTTCCCCCTTAAAAGAATTTCGTCCTCGAAATTTTAAACAAAGGTAATTTAATAATCTATTTAGGTTTTAAATTTTAAAACACAAGCATATATTAACAAACATATGCTAACAACCATAGCAAACAATTCAACCAATCAACAAATCTAATTATCCAAACAAATTTTGGATAAAATTTTATCGAGTTTCCCCGGGTATATATACCGGGATACTCGCTTTATAAAATCCAAACAAACAATCACTACTAAGCTATAGAACTCCTACTCATCTAGATCTATAACTAAACAAGATATCAGACTACTGACAAGTCTGACTCAACCACCAAATCTCCCAAAACAGCTGATTCCAAAACCAGAAATATCATACACATACTCCCTCAAAGATACGTGAAACACAACGAATTTCAGTTGTCCAAACTGGCAATTCAATCCAGAAAACCAATCACTTATCCAAAATCAGATCTCCAACTCTTATCAACAAAAAAACTCTTCGGACGATCCTGGACGGCCTACTTCCAACCTGATCAGCTCAATCCTTGCTGATGCCTCAAGAAACATCCAAATCCAATTCTCCAGAATGATCTTCCACGATCAACCAAAACCAAGAAAAACTCCACTCACAACCATCAGAAGAAAACAACTTCTCTTATCGAAAAGAAAAGCAGATGCACTCCCAAACTGCTTCCGCTGTACAACTCTGATCTGAGTTGCTTCAACAAACACCATCTCAAGAAACCAACCTTCAATTAGTTGACCCAACGGTACCACTGAATCTCTAGATGAAGACAAATTCTAGCTTCTTTGAAAAATATTCATAAAAATCTCCAACAATTCAAGAGAATACTTAACTATCGCAAGTCACTTTTGCGATCAATCCAAATAAAATCCAAAGAGATCTGTTCTCTCAAAACCAATTAGAACAGCTTACACTGGCCTAGCCAATCCATTGAAGAAACGGATTCTACTCTACTGCTTCTGAACTCCACCTCCAGAAAATTACTAAGTCAGAAAACTCTGCTGACACCCATGCCAAAGAATTCTCAATCCAAAGCTCTTCGAGAAACTCGAACTTCAAACCAAACAGAAACACCTTGCTGACCTCAGCCACAACACCGAAGCAGACCTACTTCCTTAGGTTTCAAGATACCATCACTCGCTTCTGTCCAACCAACAGATCCAAACTCTACTCATCCAACTACAAAAATGAACTCCGAACCTTAACAGGTTACCTTCAGAGATCAATGAAGTCCTTATACCACTTCAAAACTCACTCGAGACGGTATTAGGTCTACAGTCTCGACAAATACCCTTCCAACCAAACATTCCAACTCCAACCAATGGTAGTTGTCGTGCTTCACACACTACTACCTCATCTACCTTTATAACCTATATTGGAAAACCCGAACAGGTAACCCAATAGATAGGTAGAATAAATATATTTATATATATTCAAAATTACAAATACGCTCTCTCAGGATAGACACCACTCCAGAGCCTAGGTATTCACTCAACCTAATGCTCTGATACCAACTTTAACGACCCGGCTTCCTATCACCGGAAAGTCGCATCGCTAATTAAGAAAGAAAGGGATAGAAGAAGAAAAGAAAGAAGAGAAAGAAGAAACAACACAGAATCTCAACAGCGGAACGAATAAATTACATTAATAACATAACTATTACATAGTTACAATACTAATCAGAGACACACAGCATACACATCACATATACTAGACAGTTATAAACACCTGTCTAGTATTTACAACTCAATACAAGAGATACTACACAGAGAATACATAGCGGAACTATATATCTAACGCCGAAGCCTCCTGCTCCATTGCTCCTCCATAATTCGTCAAAGTTAACCTGAATCCTAACCTGAATCCCTTGGCTACTCGTAAAAATTTGAGTACCCAAGAGTTTATGAAAAACAAAAGATAAACTCCGGGTCAGACATGGGTCTGGTGTGAGTAACAGGTTAAAGTTGCTTAACTTTGAAAAACCTTTGAAAAGAAAAAGGGTACCACGTAAGACTTCCCACACATAAACATGGAAAAGTTTTTACCTTACGCTAACCAAAACATTTGATAGGAAATTCTCTGATATTATAATAGTGTCTAGGGTTTTCAAATAAATATGAAATAGCCGAAATTGTTACATTCATTAAATTCCAGCTACTAGCCACAAAAGTGGGTAATACAATCAAAACCGTTGGCACTTATTGGATTTTGGATTCCATACAATGGCAGGGCTACCGGGGTACCGCCCGTCACAGTACGTGGCCTAGATCACCGTACCGAGGATTACTCCCTTCATCCCCTGCAACACAAGACCGGAACCCTTCCTTACTGAAAGGTTCCAAACAAGACAACCCCGCAGTTGTTTGCAACCAACTGCCCACACAGCCGAATATAAAGGGACTTCTAGACAGGGATCAATCTCGCTCTCCAGTGGGAGCTACCCACGAAGTCTTGGTGCACCTCCCCTGTTTTAGCCATTCCCGGTTGATGAGGCTTGAGGCTACGATTACCTTTATAGGACACATCACTTAGAATGCTCATCGTCCACCTGACGATGTGCTGAAAGCATTCAATCCATACAAGTTCGTTCCGGGTTCGAACGAAACCGAAGGCATTATCTCGTTACACTCATTTTGGAATCACCCTCAGAGTTAACGACAATAACCCTTGCACTCTAAATCTCCATCTTCACTTGAGATTCACGACCTATCGTTAATTTGGATCGATGTGGTTTTCGGATATCCAAATATGGAAACCCGATCCCGGTCTCATCGAAATCCAAAGCGTGTCTTTTAGGTCCAAGTTGTTTTAAAGTTTAAAACATTTCAATACAATATTATCTATATGCACAAAGATAAATAATTAACAACATCACAATAGATAATCCGTATTATCATTCTAAACAGATATTTCATATCATCAATTCAATGCAACCATAGCATCCAAATCACACAACAACATATATCTCATATCTGAGATCTCAACCATTTAGGGTAATCAATATCAATCAACATTCATAAGCAATGACTTATTCACCACCATTCTATAATTAATTCAAAATGAATTAAATTAATTACTTCTTTCCTTAATTAATTTAAAATAAATTAAATTAATTACTCATCTATATAAATATTGCTTACATATTCCTTAATTAATTATAAACCAATTAATTAATCACCCTCAAATAAATTACCCTAATTAATCATCTTGACTAATTATCTTCTAATTACATTCAAGTAATTAACCTCTAATTAATTTTACAAATTAATTATTCCAAACCAAATTTAGTAATTAACCTTTAATTACTTCATTAATTAATCAACTATAATTAATCACATTAATTCTTAATTAATTAATTAATTCCTTCATTGATTAATTGTTCTTAATTAATCAATCCTTAATTACATCATTAATCATATGGATTAATGATCTTTAATTATTTTTTTATTTATTTATTTATAATTACCCTATTTAAAATTAATTACATTAAGTAATTATTCATTAATTAAACCATATTGATTAATCACTCTTGATTAACCATATTCAGTAATTAACTACCTTAATTACATCATTAGATAAATTAATTACTCCTTAATTAATCATCCTTAATAATTAATCTTTAATTAATTACATTTATTAATCATTCTAGATTAATCTCATTAATTAATTACCCTTAATTAATTACATCTCTTAATCCTCTTCAAATAATTTATTAACCAATTCTAAATTAATTACACTAAGTAATTAGTTATTAATTACTTCCTCTTAAGTACTTATCCTTTATATTAATTACATGAAGTAATTAATTTCTAAAACCTTTCATTACCCAATTATCCTTTCATTTAATTACATCTAGTAATTATCTTCCTAATTACTTCACTAAGTAATTATTTATTATTAATTACATTTGTAATTACTTCCTAAATTATTCAATGATTATTTTTAAATTAATTAAACTTAATTAATTAACTGAAATAAATCAAAATAAACTTAATTAATTACAATTAGTAATTAATTTCTTAATTACTTTCATTAAGTAATTATACTTAAACAATTCTCAAATGATTATCTTAAATTAATTAATCAATTTAATCATTAAAATTAATTACATTAATTAATTATAAAATAATATTAAGTTAATGACCTTCATTAACCAATAATAAATCTTTAATTACCTTTCCAAAGTAATTAATTAAATTAATCAATATTAATTCTTAATTTGTTTATAAAACTTATTAATTGATTCCTAATTATTAAATTAATCAAGTGATAATTAAAAATTTAATTAATTATAAATTACTTGATTAATAAATTCAAATCATTAATTAAATTAAATCAAATCTTATTTAATTAATTGATTTCTTAATTCCAATTTAATCAAGTTTAATTAACTTGCTAATCCCCTTTTTCTTAATTAAATAAACCCTTATCTATTTAATTAATTAACCTATTATTAATTAATTAAATTAAATAATTACAAACTTAATTACCTTGACCAATTTATAAATTATAAATCATTAAGTTCAAATTAACTTAATATAAACATAAATCACATTAATGATTTAAATCATCTTTAGCAAAGTATATTTTTTTATAAAAACAACTTGCTTTTTTTAAATTTCATCTACATTCCATTTTAAATTAAAATTTAAAATGAATCAAAATTTAAACTTAAACAAGGCTTAAATATTTAAAACCTTTCAATTCCATCTTTAAAAGAATAACCTACCCTTTCTAATTAAGTTTAAAAATAATTTAAACCATGATCATTTTAAAATACACTTTAATATTTAAGTGATTTTTGAAAACATTTAACTTTCAAAACTTATCTCATTCAAATCAGAATTCAAATATTCTTCAGTTTCAGATTTTAAAATTTAAATTTAAAATCCTGTTTTTAAATTCACTTCAGATTTATAAACACAGGTTATAAATACTATAATATTCAAACTTAATAACATTTGAACTTACAAACTTATTTTCTTTTGAAAACTTTCAGATTTGAATTCAAATTTAAACTTACCTCAGGTTTAGATTTAAACTTGCTTTGTTTATTTTTTAAATTTAGTTTTTAAAATTCAAAAAAACTGAAGCATATTTAGGCTACAGGAACAAAACTGCAAATCTTGCTTTATTCAAAACCTGAAATTCAAAATCTATTTGAATTCATGTTTAAAGCTTGCTTTCAGTTTAAATTTGAACTTGCCTTACTTTTTTTTTTTCAGTTTTTAAAAAAAAACCAAAACCTGAAATAATTCAGGTTACAGAAACAAGGCTCTGCAACCAAACTACCCGAGCTCAACACTATTTCACTTCGAGTCATTCTCCATTCAACTTCGAGTCATAACTCACCTTACTTCGGGTAAAAACAGAAAATACCCGAGCACCACCTTCTCCATATTCCAGAAACTATATCTCTCCTCTATGGCCACTGTGCACATGTACATGACCAGGGCCAACTTCAGATCATCAGAGATGATCATTACCATCCACCCTCCACCATTAATCCCAACATGATACCTAAGCATCAAGGAACTTCCATTTCCAAGAATTTAACAGAGCAGCTTCTATATTATTATTTTCTCATTTCTGCAATCATTTATATGAACACTGGAATACAAATTTATTTGAATCCAAATTTTAAACTTGCTTCAAGTTTAGCTTTAAACCTGCTTTCAGATTTTGTTTTTAAAAATTAACTTTGCTTCCCTTTAATTTAATCTTGCTTAATTTTTTTTTTTTTAGAACCTGAAACTGTCAAGTTTTAGAAAGATAGCACCTGAAACTAACATGCTCAAACCCGTTCCTATTTACTTCGAGTAATCTTCTACTTAACTTCGAGTCACAACTCAGATTACTTGAGAATTCCTTGAGAACACTTTCCTTACAATTTTCCAGAACAAAGTGAACTGCCCTTAAACTTTAAACTAAAAATTGTGCATTCTGATCTAAAAATCTTGTTTCTTTGAATGGTTTAAGATTACAATCTAAATTTAATAAATTAAGTAATTTTATGTTTCAAACAAATTCATGTTTTCAAGATTGTTTTCATGTCACAATTTGAATTAAAATAAACTAAGGAATGTACATTTTTTTTTTTAAACACAAACATGCTTCAGGGCAATTTGATTTCCAGAGGAGTTCTTGTTTTCCCGTTTACCTTATTTTAAATTTATATGCTTCAGATGTATATTTTTTTTTTTTAACAAACAAATTGGTTTGTAATCCATTTCCTCAATAATGGTTTAAGTCATGAGACTTCTAAAATCTGGATTTTAAAAGCTTAAGTCCAGAACTAACAGTGTATACATACAAACAGATTACCTCAAGATTATCATGCATCTATAGTTAAGATTTAGGAGGATGATGATGTTATTCACAGGCAAAGATTTTCAGAAACAATTCAAGCAACCAACATTTAATTATATTTAAACAAAAAGTTACTCACCTTGAAAATTTGATGGGCAGAGCAACCATTTCTATTTTATTTTTGAAAAGCCTGAACTGAGATGCTTTGATTTGAAAACTTCAAGTTGCTTCTTTATCTTGCTTCAGAATTTAAACTTAGTTTACTATTAAAACTTCATCTTGAATTTGCACAATGCTTCCCTTGATCATTTGCATGCTTGTTGTCTACAGGTGTAAAGATGCAGGCTTCCAGATTGCTTGCATATGAACTTCTGACCAACAATATATGTATGCAGGTTTGCAAAACATTGGTTACAGGTTGTAAAAAGATCAGGCTTTGATTTCTTTGGGTTTTAAAGATGCAGACACAGATCTAAATTTGCCAAGCTAATGATCTTCCAGAGAGATGCAGATTGAATTTCAGACCTGATTTTGAAACCGAACTACATGTTTCAAATGCAGGTTGTATATTGAAAATCTTGTTACAGGTTCTTGATTTTGCAATTTTATTTGAGAAGTGAAATTCAGGTTTTCTTTTGAACAAGGAAATGAGGTTACAGGTTTGACATTTTGGTTTGAGGAGGATATGTCTTCAAGCTTGATCTGATTTCAGGTATTTGATAAATGAAGATTTGATATTTGCAAATGAAAATGAATTTACAGACTGAAGAAAATGCAGGCTTGAGATGAATGAATTAGCAGATCTTGTTTGTGAGGGATTTTAGATTTGTAAGTGAAGTGTTTTTCTTTAATTCATTTTATCTTTTGGTTTGAAAGAGCATGAGGGAAATGAAAATGTTTAAGGCTGAAAATATTTTAATAAAAATGAAGAAAGAATAAAATCAAATGACACTTGTCCTTTTGTTTATTTTACATCTAACACATGTAGTTAGATTACTTAATCTATTAACACATGTCTTTGTTTTATTTCTTTTTATATTTTAAATGTTAATAAAGAGTTTTCTAATTCATTTTATATCTATGTAAATATATGTAATTCTCTTCTATTTATTTATACTTATGTAATTTCTTATTTAAAGAAAATGTAAATGAAATAAATTAAAAACTAAAACTTATTCAAATATTTTAAAGAATCTATTACTTTGAATTTCAAAACAAAATTTCAAATCAAATTAAACTTTTGAAATCAACACTAAAATGTATTTATTCAATTTAAAAATGAAGACTCTAATTCCTTATCTTAATCCTTCTTTATATTTAAGAAAAATAGAATATTTATTAATATGGTTTCAAATAAAAATTTACAATTTATATGATTTATAAAGAAATTATAAATCACTTTTATATTTGAATGAATTTAAATCATTTGTTATATTTAGACTTATATAAAATATACTTAAATCATATTACTCAATATTTTATTAGAATTTAAAAAACAAAACTTCATTTATTAATTCTCATGTAAATTAAATTTCCAAACAAAGATAAACTATAACATATATACAAATATATGTACATTATAATTTAAACATTTATTTTAGCTTTTAAAAAGACAAAATCACTGATTAAATATTTATTTAATCAGATTTATTAAACCAATTCATATTTTATTAATCAATATTGTCAATATCAATTTAATTTTAAATAAAGATTATTAAATTGATATTGCCAAAAATTCCGGGATATCACAACCGTACCTATGGGGTGTCCTCTGGGTAAACCACCGGTTTGGTGGAGCCTATGGCATTGTATAGACTACGAGAATATATAAAATGTGTTAAGGGGGATATGGGTAACGCCTTAACGCTATATTAATACTTTACTTTATTGTAGACACTATTATAGTAGTGCATTGTAGTAGATAGTTTAACGGATCCATAAAAGTTGGAAATTCAGAACATCTCTTAAGTTATTGCACTCACGTTAGACATTGGACAAGAGATGTCAGACCCTGTAAACATCTCTAAAGCCGTTACACTCAGTTATATTTACTGTTGATTTAACTTACATAAGGTCTTTTAGTTCTAACTCGAGTGTTTTTTTCTTTCCAATTCGCTCGGGTCAGCCTGAGCTTTTTAGTTTATCGAAGACTGCTTTCTGGAGGACGAAGACGAAGATATAATACTATTATTATCTGTTTTATTTATTCCGCTGCATCATGTTGTTCTGCTGCATTTATATATTTGTTGCTGTTTATGCAACTCTGATTTTGTGTTGTAAATGAATAACCAAATGTATTTATAAAATAGCTTCATGAACTGTTATTTGATTATTATATTTTGTCATTCCACTACGAGATTATGTATTTGTTTATTTTTCTTTCTCTGCTTTTTTTTTATTTGCCCTATAATAATCTACCATTTTGAATGGTTTAAGTCTGACGTGTGTGGTTTATCATCGATTTAAATTGTCCAAAAAGGAAGTCATTATAGTTGTATCAGAGCTCTAGTTTAGCGATAAGCTAAGCTTTGTTGGGTTTGTAATACCCTAGAATGAGTCGCTGAGTGTATATATGAGTGAGCGTATTTGTTAGTGTTATAAAAGGCTTTTGTATTATGTTAATTTTTTCTGTTTCGTGTTTATAAATTCTGCTTGGTGCATGGTATGCTATGACATCGATAGAGAATTCTAGACACTTAATATGACAGACTAACATAATAATGTTTTGAAATATAGCGAAATGAAACAATTTTGCCTATTATATATTTTGTATATAAAATGATAAATTTTATAAATGATATAGTTGGTCATTATATATTTGTTTGTTAGGTAGTGAAATTTTATAAATTATGATTGAAAAACAAGACTTACAAATAAAATGAATATAAATTGGAATTTGAGAACTTAAGCCTGGGGATTTTGAAAATTTCTTTCGAAAGATTTTGGAATATAATATCAATATTATTTGGAAGTATTTTCTGATATAATTATTTCAAGATGATTTTGAAGAAATGTTTTAACATACATTTTTAAAGGAAATAAGTTCTGTACTCCCATCTCTATCGTTGAAAAATAATTTCGGTAATGAGTGCACGCATCATCGACGTTCATTTTCGAGTTTCAAAGTAGGAAGACTGCTGCAGTAGTTTTACTGCATATCGTTTTGATAAACAAATCTTAAAATTTGATTTGTAAAGGTTGAGTTGATATGTGTGTCTATATATATATATAAGTTATGAGCATATATATTATTTTAAATAATTGAAAAAGAACCCGATATTTAGTTCTTAAGTTTCTGTAAATTGGAAATTTCAATGATTATAATGAAATGAGACCTTCACTACATTAATAATTGTAAACTTCTAAAATGAAAAATAAGAAATTAAGAGTTAAGTGAATAGTTAAATGTAAAGAAGTTCAAGGTTGTCATTTATAAATTGAGAAATCGAAATAAGAAAATGCAACTATTGAACATTTTGTTAATTAAATAAATATGATAGCTTGTGTAACTATCTATTGTATTCTAACATACATTTATAGATATATATATATACATAACTTACCAAATTATTAAAAGTTGAAATTTTAATAAGAATATGTTATAGAATATTGTACAAGTAAACTTTAGATAATGAAAGTGCTCAATGGAATTACTTTTGTAAATAAGAATTCTGATACTATAAATTGTTATAAAATGAAGTTAATAGTTTGAAATGTTACTAATTAGATGTAATAGAAGTGAATAATGTAGGAAAATGATTAGACTTAAGTTAACATTTTAAGCTATTTATAATCAGATTTAATAGTAAAGGTGAACACTGTAAGTAAATAAATATAAATTTGAATTAATATTGAAGTCATTTATAATAAAAATGAGTACTATATAAATTGAATGATGGTAACTTCAAAGAACATTGGAAATGATTTTGAAATGGAGTTGACATTTAATAATACTTTATATGGAAGAATGAACGTGAAAAAGAAATAACCTATAAATGGTGAATTGAATTATAAAGAAACATACCTATTAATGTATAATCCAATAATTGAAAAAAAAATAACTTATTTAAGCAATGAATGTAAAGTAATAAGATGAAAATGGCACTGTATGAATAAAGGAGAAATAAACTTTTGCGTGTAATAACGAATGTAAATTAATGAAAATAAACAGTATATGCATGAGAAAAGAAAAGTGAACGATGAAAAAAAATCAAATTAAATTCTATGTGAAGTAAACTGAAATAAAATGTATACAACACTTCAAAAATGAATTCATTTATGATCCAAATAATTGAAATGGATCTAACTTATGTAAGTAAAGAATGTAAATTATTGAAATAAGCCTTATATGAATGAATGAGAATTAAATTTTATAAGTAATGAATGTGAATTAAAGAAAATCATTTTATGAAAAAAAAAATTAACAATAAATGATGTGAAAAAGATAAATAGAGTAAACTTAAAAATGTGTTGAATTCTTTGTTTGTTGGGCTTACGGATTGGTTGGAAAAGGATACTTCTATTTTGTATAGAGATGTAAAAATAACCTACAAGTTTTATCTACGACTGTTGAGTGTAAAGTTTACTTCGTAGTTTATTTATCATTTTATATGATGAGAAGTTCTGAACTCGAACAAACCATTTGTTTTGGTTGCTATGGATGGATGATTTCTCTTTTGTTGGAAATGATGTTTGTACTGTTGTTTGCAAATGATTATCGTTATATTGTGATGATTTGTTTATTATGTATTGAAAAAATTTAAATATTTCTCTTTTACTTAATTGTAACACTTTTGGGTTATATAAGCGAAATACTGGTTTATGGAAGCAATTTCTATTGCTTTTGGTTTCATAAATAAGCGTTATTTGCTCGACAATTAAGTACGTTCTTGGGTTACGATTTTCTAGCGATATTATATAATTTTCCTTTGGTTGGGATATATTATTGTTAAAATATAACAAATATTGTTATTATTGATATTACTATTTCTCCTAGACCTCTCCGTACACTACCGAAATTTTTCGTATATTTTGGACTTAGAAAATTTTGTGAAATGCTTTCCAAACTTTCATTAACATGAATATAAAGAATTTAATTGTTTATTAATTAATATGTTTTATTTAAATTATTTATTTATGTAAATTAATTGTTTATAAATTTAATATTTTGAATAAGATATATTGATTTCTTAACTCCTTCTTTCTCTTCTTTTCCTTTTCGAGGACGAAAAGTTTTGAGTGAGGGAGAGTGCAACGATCTGTAATTTTTTATAATTAAAAATAGTTGATTTAATAAGGTTTTTGTGATTTAATGTTGGAAGAAATAAAATTTATGGTTTTATAATAATAAGAATGTAACTAGAATGAAATGTAATAGTATTAATTTAAGGTAATTGATAACTGCTTTAAATACGATTCCAAATAATAAATGACTAAAGAATTATAAATGGGGATAGATTGTAAATCAATTATAATAATGTGTGTATTAATTGATAATTGGATTAAAAGAGTAATTGATAATTTAAATGTTGATTGATTAATGAAATAACGTGTAATAAATTGTAATTAGGTGGAAGTAGTATAATGTAAGTTGTTATAACATTTGTTTTTAAATAATAAACTTACAAATGTTATTAAATGTAGAAATGGTGATAATTGTTATTTGTTACATATTTTTTTACATCAATTGCAATTGAATGCCATTAGATGTTACATTAATGTGAGTTAAGAAAATAACTGCAAATTGTGAATGTAATAAAATGAATAGAAATATTAATTATATTCATAAGGTAACAATTGATTTAATAAAAGAATGAAACCAAGACAAATTAATTAATTAGGATTTCAAATTTTAATTAATGTGAAAAATCGACAGAATTCAATATAATTGAAATTTAGTATTTAATACAAATAAAAGATGAAAATTGTAGCATATTAGTGAAATAAGATATAAACAAATGTTAACTATGTTATTAGACTAATACTTGATCGAATATAAAGATTAAAATCAAATTAAATCAATTTATTGGAATTAAATTATAATTAATTGGATTAATTGCAATTGAAACTGAATACTGTATTTTGGAAAATAATTAACACCGAAATTTTAGATGAACTTGTTTTAAATTATTATAAATGTCCAAGTAATCAAAAATGATGAAATTTGTTAATTTACAAATATTAAATAAACAAAAGTGATTAATTAATTTAATATTAATTTATTTAATTAACATGAAAATAGCCATTTTGGCCACTGTCTTGGATTTCGATAAAACCAGTTTCTTCGAAGCCGTAATGGTGAGTTATTGTAAGGTTTCAAGTGTCGTAGTGATCGGACTTGTCATTTGATCATACGGACTCGAAATGCATAGAAATCAATTTAATTAAATTTAATTTAAATCAATTCGAAATAAGCTTATTTTAAGCTAACTTATTTATATGATGGAATTTGGACTTAAAATCTGTTTCATTGAGTTTAAAATTATTGAAATCATCTATTTCGATACATGGGATGACGCACTTTCGTTTCGGAAGCGAAACGGGATTTTCGGGCCGTATTCGTCAATTTAAATCTATTTGGATGTTTATTCATTTCTTATCTGGCTTCCTTAGCATATATTGTTCTGTTCTAACCTTAGCAGCCTTTTATTCCTCATTTCAATACGTACATTTCCTATCTATCTCCTTCTTTCCAATGGTAGAAGCAAACTCCAATTGCCAAACTCTAAATTCAATTTCAAAACCAAATCGAAAATTTAAACTCCTCCAAACCATATCAAATTATATATCAATTCGAAACTCTCGACGAGCGTAATCCACTGCAACGATTCGTTTTTCAATTCAAATTATTATCTGACAAAAAATCAAGGTTGAACCTAAAGCTTCCATTTTAGGAATTTGACGATCGAATGGTGGATCGTCGTCCGATTGACGATCGGGAACCACCGTTGTGTAGAGCATGGAGAGCAGGCTCTACAGTGGTCGTAGTTCGTTGTATCGTGCTAAGGATTCGCTCGAAAAATTGTTAGAAGGTGGCGGCTGCGGCCACAGAAAGGGAACGACGGAGCTGACCAAATGAGGATCGTATGGGGTGACTTGGGGCACAGTATTCATTGGCATTCTCTGATTTGGGTTACGGTGTGTGGATGGTCGACAGTTGGTTGGTGGAGTCGACAGCAGGATGGGTTCTGAATGCTGATGAACAAATCGGGTTTGGGAAAAGAGAGTAGGTGGCGTGTAATAACTATATTATTATTTTATTTTTTTAAAATTTAAACCGTACATATTGTAACGTTAATATCTTTTACATACGAGGTCCGATCCACGCGCGGTTTGTTCCGCTAGGATCATATTATTTTGGCGCTAGTTTTGTCGAATTTTGAGGCTGTTAAAATGTGGGCCCTATTTTGAATTTCATATCTATTCAAAATCGACGGTGAGTGTTTTGATCCACTCACAATTACTAAACTATCTTATGTTAGTTAAATAAAATTTATGATGTAATTAGAAATTAATTGATTGATGTTTGGCAAGCTTAAATTGTCATTCAAGTTAAATTTGACTTTTATTGCATTTAAGTCATCGTTTAATTTAGCATTGAATTTAAATTGTAAATTTAATACCTATTATTGATTATCAGTTATCTGTTGATGTTTATTGATCGATTTAGATGCTGATTGTGATGGATGTTTGATTGTTGATATTAGATGACTGGATGCTGTATTTTTATATTGTTATAGCACTGCAAGTCCCTATCGGTTGAAATGATACATACCCGAACGATCTATAGATTAGGGAAAAATCGTTATGGATTGAAATAATAAATTCGAGCGATTTTATGGATTTTATTTAATTCGGGATTGCGGTTGGAAATGATATACAACCGTAAAATTTTAATTTACATATTGAAATTGGTAAATATCTGTATCACTTGACCATAGGGTAGAAAATTATATACGGACATCGGATTGGTTAAATTAAATGAATTTTAATTCCTTAAATTTCGAATTCAGTTAACTGGAATTTTTGAAATAGAAACCGATTTATATAAAAGGTGTCAAATATAAATGAATTTATCGGAATTGAGTTATTGGAATGTTGGATATAACTTTGAAATCTATTTAAACTATTTTAATCAATTTAAAACTATTTTAATTTATACTAATCTATTTTAACCTATTTAATCCAATATTTAATCTATTTCAAATCTATTTAATGTAATTTAAATCTATTAAATCTATTTTAAATTTATTTAATCTATTTAAGATAGTTTAAATCTATTTAATCTATAATTAATCTATTTAAATCATTTTTTAATCTAATTAAATCTATTTCATGTATGTTTAATCTATTTAAATCTAGTTAAATCAAATTTAAATCTATTCAAACTATATTACTATTTGTATTATTTTTAAACTACTAAAACTATTTATGACTTTATAAACTATTTTCTAAAATTGCAGACCATGTAAAGTGAAAGTATTAATATTTAAATCCTTGATGATGATACATCCTAAGTTGGAATTTGAAATGGATAACTTTTTGTGAAAAGACATATTTGAGTAAATATGATAATTTTGTAACGAGGATTTAATTAACCTATCTTATCGATAATTTCATAAGTGAATATAATTTTGAAGTTAATATGGTTTTGGAAGTGAATATGATTTCGAAAGTGATATGGTTTGAAAATCAACTATGATATTTTGATATTAATTATGAATTGACTTTTGAAATGTAAAGGAACCATCTAGTGCGAAATAAGCGGCTGGTTGTTAAAGTGACCGGGGTTCGAATATTGTCATACTCTATGCCAATACCGAAAACCAGTTTAACAACTGTGTACGTGGTGGAAATTTCAGAAATGAAGTAGGATGGTTTAGTGAACGATTTCTGTATGTGGTATTTACGTGACCCTAACTTGCGTGAGTTAGCTTAGATGTGACTAAAACACCTGGGCCAAGTGAGGTCATTCCTTCGATCAAACATGCTTCTTCGATACCATATTATGACTTTACGACGATTTGGTGGCCACCACTTGATTTTGATTTGGGAGTGTGTTCAGAGGTAGGTGGTTGTAGCTACTATGCGTTACCACTAGCCTTGTTCTACAATTGTTATATCTACCCTGGCATTGCCTGGAGTGTCGTGTTCACATACCCTGAAGTGCCTTCTATGAGTTTGTTTTGTACTGTATCTATGGGGTGTCCTTTTTGTAAACCACCAGTTCGGTGGAGCCTACGGCATTGTATAGACTACGAGAATATATAAAATGTGTTAATGGAGATATGGGTAATGCCTTATAGCTATTTTAATACTTTACTTTATTGTAGATACTATTATAATAGCGTATTGTACTACATAATAGATAGTTTAACGGATCCTTAAGAGATAGAAATCCCAAACATATCAAGTTATTGCACTCACGTTAGGCACTGGATAAGAGATGTCAAACCACATAAACATCTCTGAACCCGTTTCACTTAGATCTATTTAGTGTTGATTTAACTTACATAAGATCTTTTTGTTTTGAGTCGAGTGTTTTGTCTTTTCAATTCGCTCGGATCGGTCTGAGCTTTTCAGTTTATCAAAGACTGCTTTCTGGAGGACGAAGACAAAGATATAGTACTATTATTATCTGTTTCATTTATTCTCCTGCATCATGTTGTTCCGCTGCATTTATTTATTCATGTTTATGCAACTCTTATTTTGTGTTGTAAAAGAATAATCAAAAGTATTTATAAAACAGTTTCATGAACTATTATTTGATTATTATATTTGTCATTCCGTTGTGAGATTCTATAATTGTTTTTTTTTCTTTCTCTGCTTTTTCTTATTTGCCCCATATGTAACGACCCAGAATTTTTATTATTTAAAATTTGAATATTTAATTAATTTTAAATATTAATTAGTGAAATTTATAAGTCGAATAAATTTTATTTCGAATAATTGGATTTAACTGAATGATTAAATCGATAATTTAATATGTTAAATTATGGAAATAATTGAAAATAGGGTTAAAAATGATTAAAATTGATTTTTAAAATTTTATTTTATCATGTCGGAGTTAGAACGATATTTTAGGACTTTTAAATTAAAAGTTAATTTGTGAAAATTGAATATTTTAATATTAAATCGACTAGTGAAAATAGCCAATTTTCGAACAGTCTCAGAATTGGACGAAACTAGTTCCATTGCATGCGTAATAGTTAGTTATTACCGGATTTCAATTTTCATAGCAATCGGAGTTATCGTTTGATCGTGGCAGCTCGAAACGCATTGAAATTGTTTTTAATATTAATTTGGCGAGTTAAAATAGCCATTTTTCAAACGGTCTCGGATTTCGACGAAACTAGTTTCATCGGATCCGTAATGTGATATTATTGTAAGGTTTTAAATTTCAAGTCAATCGGATTTACCGTTTGTCCAGTGCAAGCTAAAAACGCCTAGAAAATCGTTTAATCGGTTTAATTTTAAATCGAACGTTTATTGCCATAACTTGCACAGATGACCGAATTAGCTTTCGAAACCTATTCCATTGTGTCGGAAACGCGGGGTAAACCCCAGAAACGACAGTCACTACGCGTAAATCGAAGTTCGGAAAAATCGAAATGAATAGTGTTCGTTCGGTTCCCTATAAATACCCCCATAATTCTAAAAAAATAAATAAATAAATAAAACCCTAACCCTAGGAAACGCAGCCGCCACCATCAATTCGACGGCCAGAAAATGTCGTTCCTTTCTCCCTCAATCTCTTCTAATCCATCAACTTCCACACGAAATCATCAACACGAAAGTTCTAGAGCTCGGGAAGTACTTCAAATCCGTACGGTTAAAATTTCATTTCGTCAACCAGAGGGGAGGCTAGAGGGGCGCGTGCATCACTGTTTTGAGCACGAATTCCCATGTTCGGGAGCAGCCGAGTGCTATGGGGTGGTAGGCGTGGGTAGCTCTTGGCGAGGCGAGTGGGATGAAGGGTGCTGATCATCTTGGAATGAGGTGTGGAAGGAGAAAAATTAAACCCTAGGGCGGCCTATTTGGGTTCGAACGCACGCAAAATTCACCTGGGGAAGAAGGTGTGTATAGAGGCCGTGATCTCGTGTGTGGGGATGGACGGCAGGATGTGAGTTGTAGGGTTTTAAATAAATTTAATAAGTTGTAAATAATTATATTTATAATTGTACAAACTTTAAACTGCGATATCTCTTTCGTACGAGGTCCTTTTCGGACGAGATTTTTTGCGTTGGAATCGTATTGACGAGCACTACGCTATGGAATTGGATTGGTGTCGTTTGGAGTTAGTGAGAATTTTGGGTAAAATTAAACGCGCGTTTAATTTTATTCGAAATAAATCACTAAAACGAAATTGAAATCAAGGTGAGAACTTCTCACTCAATCGAATTAGTTTCGATTTTTATTTTAAATAGTTAGATTTAAAATTCTTGAATGCATGTTTGAATGATGATTGTTATCTATTGATTGTTAAAATAGACATTATGCGCCGTTAGAAAGCGGATGTTATTTATTAAAAACATATACCGCGAATATTTCATAAACAGTGAAATTGGTATTATATATAATAGCAATATATATATATTGGCATATGTATATATTGCAGTTGTTGATTTCCCGCATTGTATAGCGGATGAGACCCTATTGCGCCGTCTATTATGCAGATAATATTTTATAAATCCCATATACCGCGATAATTCCGTACTGCAGCGGAATTGGTATTGTGCTAATGTTTGTGGATGCAGGGAAACAGACTGGAGGGATCCAACTGGATTCCTCAACTGTATTGGTTTATTTACAGATATTGTGATATTTATTGATTATCATATCGATATATGATATTTGGATGTCGTGATTGACTATTTGGTGCTGCTGCATCATCGGATCCATTTCTGAAGTTTTAAAATAATGATTTTGGTTTTAAAAGGAATTTTAAAGTGATTTTCAAAAGTATACGTTTTATTAAATTTTGAATTGATTCATTTTAAATAATTAAGATGTTATAAATTTTTATGTCATAAAAATTAAGATTTTTGAGAAATATAACCGCAATGAAATTTTTGGAAATCAATAGTTAATTAATTTACAAATTGGTTTAAATTGGGATTTTTGAATTATTAAAAACGATGTATATAAAAGACTTATAAAATTGATATATTTTATAAATTAAAAATATTGGAATATTAAAACGAGTTTTTATAAGTATTAAAAATGAAATAAAAATGGATTTCATAAGTGAACGCAATTTATAGATTTATAAATTGTGAAGTTATAAAATGGATAGATTTTTGTAAAATATAAGATTTATAAGTAATCAACTTATAAATTGGGTTTGGCATTTAAAATGAGATATAAAAAGGATTTTTATAAATAGAAGTTTATAAAAATATAAATGGAGTTTATAAACGTTGTTTATAAATCCGAAATCAATTGAATTTGATAAGTTGGATATAGGAATATATGAAAGGAATTATATTCACGATTTTGGACAGTGAATATATTATTAAATGAAATGGATATGTTTTGGGGAAGGAACATTATGAAATGAAGTTAATGATTTTAAAGACATTTTAAAATGCATTAAGTATCGAATACATAGATTTCAACATTCATTGTTGAAATAGACGTTTTCGAGAAATAGAAGGAAATGGTGGACTATAACACTGTTGTTATAGTAAATGGTTTCCGAAAGGAAATGTTTTGTATAGTATTGAGATTTATATATCTATTTAAACTTTGAATCCCTATACTAGTGATTTTGGGTCGTCGTAACGATGTTTTACGTAACATTCGTTTTGGCCCAAACAAATGTGTTTAAGAGAATGATTTCTTAAAGAACGAAATATATACTTAATTTTCGATTTAAGTATATTGAATATTTTCCAAGTGTTGAAATTGAATGGATTTGCGATGTACTTATTATTAAATAAGTATGGAAATATTTTTCCAATGTGAAATGAACGTTTTAGAATTTATCCTTGTAAGATAAATTGAAAATGAATAATAGAAGTCGATTAGAAAATCGTATATTCATAGATATTTTGGATTATAAATTCACTAAGGAATTTATAAAAGAAAGAGGTAATTGTTTAAAAATAAACGTTGATTTACTTTTGAAGTGTGGGAATTAATTTACGAATTTGGAACGTAAATATATAAAATAAATCGGTAGGGATTTATTTAATTGGTTTAAATGAACCATGTTGAAATGAAAGAAATTCCACGTAAGGAAAAGTGATTTGAAAATTTATTTTCGAATGGTTGAAGTGTGGAAAAAATATATATCTAGTAAAGATATTTTGGAAAGTAAATAATTTGGGAAATTATTTGGATTTGGTGATGTTGAGCATGCCTATTGATAGTTAAATAATCCGACTATCAATATTTACCTTTAAATAGGTATTTGTTGTGAATTGCTTGAATTTGAATGCCACACTTATTTTTGAATAAGCGCTCACTATTCGGGTTAGCCGGGAAAGGACCTTGGGGTCGTATAACCCATTCCGAGTATGTGATACGTCGTTATGGATTGCATTCGATGACCGGTGTTGAAGACCGGATGATTGTGAAAACGGAAGGATTACCATCGAGTTACTCTACATCGGCTGATCTCCGATATAGAGGTTTTATCACCCTTAGTGACGGGAAGTCCGGTCGTGATTAGTGGATATCCGGATTGCAAGGACTTCTCTGGAAGTGCCTTCGGTTCTGTTCGATCCCGGAACAGACTTGTATGGATTGTATGTCTGACATTACAAATTGAGATATAAAGCTGATTTCTTTCAAATATATTTTTGTTGGTGGCAGAGAATTTATTCCCTTAGCTTAACACCCTTCTCTGAGACGTACGAGTTCAGAGGTTATATAGTTGAAGGTTATTAGTGATATACTCCCAATTTGGTAGTGTGGCATGTTGAGTGTTGCTGTGAAATGATCATTGTGTTGATCATTTGTGATAGGATCATTTATTTGATCATTTATCTTGGTGATCATTTCTATGATCATTTGTTGACCCAAAGCACGGCTTTTGTATAAAGTGTGGCTTTGTGGACGAGACTTCGTCGGACCTCACACCCCGGAAATGGTCAAAACAGGAAGGATGCGGCAAGGTTATTAGGGGGTAGCGCCCCTTTAGTGTATGTCATTCCTTCTGGATAGAGGTGGTATCATGGTATGGAGCCCAGATATTTAACCTATGTTGTTGCTGCATATTTTATGGTTGTTGGAAATCGAGGATCCTCAGATAGATCGGTTACGATCGGGGGATGACATATTCGTGTCAGTAGTTACCCAGTTAGGGGTAACCCGGCCTTGTGTTGGCAGAGATCCGGTTTGGTTCTCGGGGACGTCCTTCCAGAGGCGTTCTCATGTGGCAATGGGAAGTTCCTTGGCCTGACCATTTGTTGGAAATCCAATTCCCAATACGAAACCCTGTACGGTTTTAGTTGTAGAACCTATCATTCACTTATGGTGGCGCCCCACTGTTTGGATGGTAGCTATAGTAGACATAGTTCGAAATGTCTATGTTGGCTAAGATTTATATTCTATTTTCGAAATGAATTTTGCCAACACTATGCACTAGTAATAATATCAAATGTTCTCTTTAATGCGTATCAAGCATCTTTGACTATCATAAGGAGAAATCTCCTCCGATTCTGCCTTTGCATTGTGTGTGTGTGCGGGAGGCCTTATGGTAGTCTCATTTTTAAAAGCATTGCGAATTGACTTTAAAAATATTCTTCTATTTTGATTTTAAAGATAAACTGTTTTGAGTTCTCACACCAGTCACATGACTGACTCGGAGTTTATTGTTTTCCTTCCTAAACTCTGGGTGCCCACCAATTTCCACACGGGCAGTCAAGAGTTAAGGTTTATCAGGATATTCCGGAATTCAGGAGTTCCTGGAGGCAAGCTGGATGGCATGGCGTATTACTAGTATATTATATTTCTTTTCCGCTGCATGTTGTTGTTGTACACTCTGATGATGTAATGTAAAGTAATATGATGTAACGTAATAACTGATATAGTTCTTTGTTCAAAGATTATTCATTTAATTATTATATGTTGTTCCGCTGCGAATTGTGAGATTCTGATGTTGTTCTGTTATTTCTTCTGTTCTGTTCTATCTTTTTCTATCTTCTTCTACTTTTTCTTTTTCTAAAACCCTAACTATTCGGTTTTTCGGCAACGAAAAATCGAGTACGTTACATTTGGTATCAGAGCTTATGGTTAAGCGACAACCATGGCTCTGTTGGGTATTACTCATTAGAGATAGAGGCAGTAGTACTCTAGAATGAGTTTGAGAGTAATAATAGATACGAGCGCGTATTTGTTAGTGAATATAAATTGTTTTATATTGTGATGATTGGTTTGTTGAGTGGTATATGGATTTTGGTTAACACGAGTAATTAACGTTGTTGATAGGGATCTCTAAACACTTGAATAGAACAATTCGACACAGTATTGTTTTAAATTGGGTAAATGAAATAATTTTACCTTGATTATATTTTTATATATAAAGGAATAATTTTTCAGAATTATTAAAGTGTATATGAATTGATTGTTTGGTTGTTGAATAAGTTAAATAAAAACAACAGCTGTAAAAGAATGAATTGTATAAGCAATTGAATTATAAGTATGGAGTTATAATTAAAATGATTTACAATTGTGAAATAATCTTGTATATAAGAAGTGAAATTATATAAGTAAAAGATTTGTAAATATGATTTATATTCTGAAATGAAATTCCAAAGAAGTATTTTGAAATGACTTGATATTTTGGAAATTGTTTTGAAGAGAAATTAAAGCTCTAAACTCTTTTCGGTCGCTGGAAAATAATTCCGATGATGATTGCAACATCATCGGTGTTCATTTTCGGGTTTCCAAAAGAGGGACTGCTGCCAAATTGTTTAAAAGAAAGTTGTTTGGAAAATTTGGATTTGATTTGGATTTGTTAAGATGGTTGAAAAGGAACATAAGTTAAATAATGTTGAATGAAGTTGAATTTTGGTGTCAAAATAAATTAATAAGTGAATTAATGAAATGAAGTCATTAAGAATTTGAACTTGAGTTATATAAATGAAATTCAACTTTATATTGTTAAAGGAATTAGCAATTGAATTGATAAATGGATTGAATGTTAATCAATTAAATGTAAATAATTAGTATGAAACAATGAATATAAATGTAAATTCATTAAAAGCTAATGTTATTAGAAGTTGAATAAATTGAATGAAAGTCAAATTAATATGATCCAATTGGAATTAAAAGTGTTGAACCAAATTGAATGTAAAGTGAATAAATTTGGTTGGATTGAATAAACATTGGTTGTTATTTGATTGTTGATTGATTGTATATGAATTCATTAAGTGTTCATGAAAGTGAATTAGCGAAATTGGAAGCTAAAAAAAATTGAATCCAACTTGGAAGAAAATGAATTTGAATAGAATTGAAATTTGATTTGGAAATGAACCAACTTGAATGTAAATTAGTAAATGCAAACTAATTGAAATTGGATATGAATGAATGTTGATAAAATCCAATGTAAATGAATCAGATGTGATTTAAATGGAAAACCAATTCATTGAATATTAATGAGAATATGAATGAATATTGATTTGGTTATGGATGATAGTTGGTTGATGTTTGCATTTGTTGCTTTAGTTGCATTTGCTATATTGGCATATATAAATGTTGCTATATGTTGTATATTGATACTATTTTCATATATGCATGATTCTCATGTTGTTGTTGAGTGTATAGTAGGTGCGGATTGCGTTGCTTTGCATTTGGAGCTCGCTTTCGCGCTATATTAGCCGTATATGCTCGCTAATAATAAATAAGGTACATATCTCGGATTACATACCGTACTTTTACACTTTTTTTCCCTTCGGGATGCCTCATTACTTGATGAGATGTATATTTGTGATATATATACTGTCATTTTTTTTCGGATCGAGCCGCGTAAAGGAGACTATGGCGAATTTTTCCGAAAATTTAAGGCGTTAGAAAAATTTTGAGAAAATTTGGGAAATTTGTGAAAACTATAATTTTGGTTTTGGAATTGGAAATTAAACGATATAGTTTGGTTTTGAAAAGATAACTAAGTATAGATTTGAAAACTTAGCAAAGTATGGTAAGAAGTTTAAACTTGTTTTGGAAAGTTAATAAATTCTGTAACTTTTCTTACTTGGTAATTTCGAGGACGAAATTCTTTTAAGGGGGGAAATCTGTAACGACCCAGAATTTTTATTATTTAAAATTTGAATATTTAATTAATTTTAAATATTAATTAGTGAAATTTATAAGTCGAATAAATTTTATTTCGAATAATTGGATTTAACTGAATGATTAAATCGATAATTTAATATGTTAAATTATGAAAATAATTGAAAATAGGGTTAAAAATGATTAAAATTGATTTGTAAATTTTTATTTTATCATGTTGGATTTAGAACGATATTTTAGGACTTTTAAAATCAAATTAAAATTTAATTTGTGAAAATTGAATATTTTAATATTAAATCGACTAGTGAAAAAAGCCAATTTTCGAACAGTCTAAGAATTGGACGAAACTAGTTCCATTGCATGCGTAATAGTTAGTTATTACCGGATTTCAATTTTCGTAGCAATCGGAGTTATCGTTTGATCATGGCAGCTCGAAACGCATTGAAATTGTTTTTAATATTAATTTGGCGAGTTAAAATAGCCATTTTTCAAACGGTCTCGGATTTCGACGAAACTAGTTTCATCGGATCCATAATGTGATATTATTATAAGGTTTCAAATTTCAAGTCAATCGGATTTACCGTTTGTCCGTGCAAGCTAAAAAGGCCTAGAAAATCGTTAAATCGGTTTAATTTTAAATCGAACGTTTATTGCCATAACTTGCAAAGATGACCGAATTAGCTTTCAAAACCTATTCCATTGTGTCCGGAACGCGGGGTAAACCCCAGAAACGCCAGTCACTGTGCGTAAATCGGAGTTCGGAAAAATCGAAATGAATAGTGTTCGTTCGGTTCCCTATAAATACCCCCATAATTCTAAATAAATAAATAAATAAATAAAACCCTAACCCTAGGAAACGCAGCCGCCACCATCAATTCGACGGCCAGAAAATGTCGTTCCTTTCTCCCTCAATCTCTTCTAATCCATCAACTTCCACACGAAATCATCAACACGAAAGTTCTAGAGCTCGGGAAGTACTTCAAATCCGTACGGTTAAGATTTCATTTTGTCAACCAGAGGGGAGGCTAGAGGGGCAAGTGCATCACCGTTTCGAGCACGAATTCCCACGTTTGGGAGCAGCCGAGTGCTATGGGGTGGTAGGCGTGGGTAGCTCTTGGCGAGGCGAGTGGGATGAAGGGTGCTGATCATCTTGGAATGAGGTGTGGAAGGAGAAAAATTAAACCCTAGGGCGGACTATTTGGGTTCGAACGCACGCAAAATTCACCTGGGGAAAAGGTGCGTGTAGCGGCCGTGATCTCGTGTGTGGGGATGGACGGCAGGATGTGAGTTGTAGGGTTTTAAATAAATTTAATAAGTTGTAAATAATTATATTTATAATTGTACAAACTTGAAACTGCGATATCTCTTTCGTACGAGGTCCTTTTCGGACGAGATTTTTTGCGTTGGAATCGTATTGACGAGCACTACGCTATGGAATTGGATTGGTGTCGTTTGGAGTTAGTGAGAATTTTGGGTAAAATTAAACGCGCGTTTAATTTTATTCGAAATAAATCACTAAAACGAAATTGAAATCAAGGTGAGAACTTCTCACTCAATCGAATTAGTTTCGATTTTTATTTTAAATAGTAGGATTTAAAATTCTTGAATGCATATTTGAATGATGATTGTTATCTATTGATTGTTAAAATAGACATTATGCGCCGTTAGTAAGCGGATGTTATTTATTAAAAACATATACCGCGAATATTTCATAAACAGTGAAATTGGTATTATATATAATAGCAATATATATATATATGTTGGCATATTTATATATTGCAGTTGTTGATTTCCCACATTGTATAGCGGATGAGACCCTATTGCGCCGTCTATTAAGCGGATAATATTTTATAAATCCCATATACCGCGATAATTCCGTACTGGAGAGGAATTGGTATTGTGCTAATGTTTGTAGATGCAGGGAAACAGGTTGGAGGGATCCAACTGGATTCCTCAACTGTATTGGTTTATTTACAGATATTGTGATATTTGTTGATTATCATATCGATATATGATATTTGGATGTCGTGATTGACTATTTGGTGCTGCTGCATCATCGGATCCATTTCTGAAGTTTTAAAATAATGATTTTGGTTTTAAAAGGAATTTTAAAGTGATTTTCAAAAGTATACGTTTTATTAAATTTTGAATTGATTCATTTTAAATAATTAAGACGTTATAAATTTTTATGTTATAAAAATTAAGATTTTTGATAAATATAATCGCAATGAGATTTTTGGAAATCAATAGTTAATTAATTTACAAATTGGTTTAAATTGGGATTTTTGAATTATTAAAAACGATGTATATAAAAGACTTATAAAATTGATATATTTTATAAATTAAAAATATTGGAATATTAAAACGAGTTTTTATAAGTATTAAAAATGAAATAAAAATGGATTTCATAAGTGAACGCAATTTATAGATTTATAAATTGTGAAGTTATAAAATGGATAGATTTTTGTAAAATATAAGATTTATAAGTAATCAACTTATAAATCGGATTTGGCATTTAAAATGAGATATAAAAAGGATTTTTATAAATAGAAGTTTATAAAAATATAAATGGAGTTTATAAACGTTGTTTATAAATCCGAAATCAATTGAATTTGATAAGTTGGATATAGGAATATATGAAAGGAATTATATTCACGATTTTGGACGGTGAATATATTATTAAATGAAATGGATATGTTTTAGGAAGGAACATTATGAAATGAAGTTAATGATTTTAAAGACATTTTAAAATGCATTAAGTATCGAATACATAGATTTCAACATTCATTGTTGAAATAGACGTTTTCGAGAAATAGAAGGAAATGGTGGACTATAACACTGTTGTTATAGTAAATGGTTTCCGAAAGGAAATGTTTTGTATAGTATTGGGATTTATATATCTATTTAAACTTTGAATCCCTATACTAGTGATTTTGGGTCGTCGTAACGATGTTTTACGTAACATTCGTTTTGGCCCAAACAAATGTGTTTAAGAGAATGATTTCTTAAAGAATGAAATATATACTTAATTTTCGATTTAAGTATATTGAATATTTTCCAAGTGTTGAAATTGAATGGATTTGTGATGTACTTATTATTAAATAAGTATGGAAATATTTTTCCAATGTGAAATGAACGTTTTAGAATTTATCCTTGTAAGATAAATTGAAAATGAATAATAGAAGTCGATTAGAAAATCGTACATTCATAGATATTTTGGATTATAAATTCACTAAGGAATTTATAAAATAAAGGGGTAATTGTTTAAAAATAAACGTTGATTTATTTTTGAAGTGTGGGAATTAATTTACGAATTTGGAACGTAAATATATAAAATAAATCGGTAGGGATTTATTTAATTGGTTTAAATAAACCATGTTGAAATGAAAGAAATTCCGCGTAAGGAAAAGTGATTTGAAAATTTGTTTTCAAATGGTTGAAGTGTGGAAAATATATATATCTAGTAAAGATATTTTGGAAAGTAAATAATTTGGGAAATTATTTGGATTTGGTGATGTTGAGCATGCCTATTGATAGTTAAATAATCCGACTATCAATATTTACCTTTAAATAGGTATTTGTTGTGAATTGCTTGAATTTGAATGCCACACTTATTTTTGAATAAGCGCTCACTATTCGGGTTAGCCGGGAAAGGACCTTGGGGTCGTATAACCCATTCCGAGTATGTGATACGTCGTTATGGATTGCATTCGATGACCGGTGTTGAAGACCGGATGTTTATGAAAACGGAAGGATTACCGTCGAGTTACTCTACATCGGCTGATCTCCGATATAGAGGTTTTATCACCCTTAGTGACGGGAAGTCCGGTCGTGATTAGTGAATATCCGGATTGCAAGGACTTCTTTGGAAGTGCCTTCGGTTCTGTTCGATCCTGGAACAGACTTGTATGGATTGTATGTCTGACATTACAAATTGAGATATAAAGCTGATTTCTTTCAAATATATTTTTGTTGGTGGCAGAGAATTTATTCTCTTAGCTTAACACCCTTCTCTGAGACGTACGAGCTCAGAGGTTATATAGTTGAAGGTTATTAGTGATATACTCCCAATTTGGTAGTGTGGCATGTTGAGTGTTGCTGTGAAATGATCATTGTGTTGATCATTTGTGATAGGATCATTTATTTGATCATTTATCTTGGTGATCATTTCTATGATCATTTGTTGACCCAAAGCACGGCTTTTGTATAAAGTGTGGCTTTGTGGACGAGACTTCATCGGACCTCACACCCCGGAAATGGTCAAAACAGGAAGGATGCGGCAAGGTTATTAGGGGGTAGCGCCCTTTTAGTGTATGTCATTCCTTCTGGATAGAGGTGGTATCATGGTATGGAGCCCAGATATTTAACCTATGTTGTTGCTGCATATTTTGTGGTTGTTGGAAATCGAGGATCCTCGGATAGATCGGTTACGATCGGGGGATGACATATTCGTGTCAGTAGTTACCCAGTTAGGGGTAACCCGGCCTTGTGTTGGCAGAGATCCGGTTTGGTTCTCAGGGACGTCCTTCCAGAGGCGTTCTCATGTGGCAATGGGAAGTTCCTTGGCCTGACCATTTGTTGGAAATCCAATTCCCAATACGAAACCCTGTACGGTTTTAGTTGTAGAACCTATCATTCACTTATGGTGGCGCCCCACTGTTTGGATGGTAGCTATAGTAGACATAGTTCGAAATGTCTATGTTGGCTAAGATTTATATTCTATTTTCGAAATGAATTTTGCCTACACTATGCACTAGTAATAATATCAAATGTTCTCTTTAATGCGTATCAAGCATCTTTGACTATCATAAGGAGAAATCTCCTCCGATTCTGCGTTTGCATTGTGTGTGTGTGCGGAAGGCCTTATGGTAGTCTCATTTTTAAAAGCATTGCGAATTGACTTTAAAAATATTCTTCTATTTTGATTTTAAAGATAAACTGTTTTGAGTTCTCACACCAGTCACATGACTGACTCGGAGTTTATTGTTTTCCTTCCTAAACTCTGGGTGCCCACCAATTTCCACACGGGCAGTCAAGAGTTAAGGTTTATCAGGATATTCCGGAATTCAGGAGTTGCTGGAGGCAAGCTGGATGGCATGGCATATTACTAGTATATTATATTTCTTTTCCGCTGCATGTTGTTGTTGTACACTCTGATGATGTAATGTAAAGTAATATGATGTAATGTAATAACTGATATAGTTCTTTGTTCAAAGATTATTCATTTAATTATTATATGTTGTTCCGCTGCGAATTGTGAGATTCTGATGTTGTTCTGTTATTTCTTCTGTTCTGTTCTATCTTTTTCTATCTTCTTCTACGTTTTCTTTTTCTAAAACCCTAAATATTCGGTTTTTCGGCAACGAAAAATCGAGTACGTTACACCATAACAATCTACCCTTTTGAACAGTTTGAGTCTGACGTGTGTGGTTTATCGTCGATTTGAACTGTCCAAAAGATAGGTCGTAACAGATAAAAACGTAGCCATGTAATAAACAGTACCCAAGGCACTTAATACCTTTTATTGCAAAATAAACAGACTCTGGTCATTCAAGACCTTAATTAAGGCAGACCTCATCATTTAGAACCTAACCCCAAGGTGCACTCCTAAATGGTACTATTGTTATTACGACCTTATCAATATAAGAGAGTATACCCAAGCCACTTAATACTTCCAAGTGGAAAATAGGTAGTCTTTAGTCATTTAAGACCTTAATGAAGGTAGGCCCCATCATTTAAGACCTATTTCCAGAAGCGTGCTCCTTAATGGTACTATATAACTGCCATTGCATAGAAATCTCATTGAGCTACTTAATACATATTTTATAGGAAAGAGGAGGATCCTACAGTCACTTAAGACCCCAGACCTAAAGCGAGCCCTTTCCGATACATCCACTATCAATCTTTAATTATAAATATGGTATCTCATTAGGTTACTTTTTTCGGTAGGGAGGCGGACCCTTCAGCCACTTAAGACTTCAACACTAAAGTAAACCCTTTTAAGTAGCTTACTCAATACTTACATTTAGGACAAAAACAGACCTGTCAGCCATTTAAGACCTCAAACAAGAAGCGGACCCCATGGAGATGGCCTTCACCACTCCTAATTCCAAATATGGTTGATTTAATACTTTCCAATTAAGAAAGCAAGCCCAATCTCTCACATCGTCATGGGTCCTAGGATTAGTGATATCTCACATCAATAGCAAGTAACTCGACTGTTGGTATCCTCAAAGTGAATGGCAGTCTTCCATCGAGTGACTCTACTGACCTTGCATCACCAACCAACTAAGTCCAATTAACCATCCTAAGTCTTTATTTATACTATCTTAGCTAGATACTAGACATAGCTTACAAATTCCCTTTTATTTAAGGAAAAGATTCACCTTAAATATTTATCAACTCATAAATCTCTGTTTAATGCTTATAAATGTCAATTGGTCTATAAAATCGTAATGGACAATTTCTAAGACATACATGTATGATTACTAATTTCAAATTAGTAACCTTTTATATCTATTCAATTTTTATCAGTCCAATCAATCCATTTACCCTATTAGATTATTGCAACTCCATTATTTATTACCATTTATTGGAGTTACAACCTTTTAGATTCTTTTCTCATTAGTTAATTATCCTAAGCGTGAATATTATGTGCAAGCATCGTCATTAGCTTTTTATTTAATTATTATAAGAGTAATAAATTATGTACAAACGTTTAGTTTTATCAAATATGTCATTTTTATATATCTTCGCTAGAATATTCTTTTCCATGTTAAATTGTTGAAATCATATCTAAAAATATTATCCGCTATAATTTTCATAAATTAGTCCAAAACAAAATATTTAACTTTAAAAGATTACATTTTTTGAAACTACAAGAAATAATCATTTCTTTTTTATAACATCCCAAAATTTATCAATTTAAAATTTGGTAATTTATTTGAACTTTTGGAATTTAATTTGAAAATAATTTGAAAAGTTTCAAAACAAATAAAATATGTGATAATTTATATGAATAAAATTCCAATTTCTTTTGAGTTTAAAAATTTGAAATAATAAATGTTTTAAAAATCATTTGAATTTAAATTATATATATAATGCATATGTGAGTAGATTTGAATGTATATATTGAATTTGAATTTAAATTGTACAAGTATATGTATAGACATAAATGGATTATAATTCAAGTTTGAATTGGAATTTGAATTTAAATTTAAAATAAATGTTTTAGAAAAATAATTTGCATTTGAAATCATAAATGTGTAATTTATATAATGTAAAAGATTTGTTAAAAACATTTCTTCTTTTAACATTGTATATACAAATGAATAAGGGATGTAATTATTAATAAAGTGAATTTGATATAGAATTTACTTAAAATTCTTTATCTTTGTAAAAATACAAGTGTTAAACAAGCACAAGAAAGATGGTGTGAAAATGAACAAGTGTAGAAATCTAATGATTAATTTTAACAAGTGGCATTCAATTTAGTTAATTGAACAAAAAACCTTAAATTCATAAAAAAACTTGTCCACTTCTCTTTTTCAATCTTTAGCTTCTCAAAATTCTGAAAGAAAAGAAGAAAAACATCTTGAACATTACAAACCTCAACACCAAAGAAAAAAAAAATCTGAAACTGCAACATCTTCTTCAATTCAAAGTTTAAAATCTGAGATATCTCCACCATCAAAGTAGTAGTTTTAATTCCATATCTCAGGTAAGTTTTAAACTTCATAATTAAGTGAATTAGTAATTTTGAAAATCAAGATTTAACATCAAAATTTCAAAATGCAGCTCAGTGAAATCAGTACTCCAGTTTTTCCCAAGAAGTAGAGCAGGATTCTTCTGAAATAAATTTAAGGCAAGTAAATAATTTTTTAAAATTTGAGCTTGAATTTGTTAATCAGTAATAAAGAAAGAACTAAGAAAGTTGTATCAATCAGTTGCAGAAAAAAAATCAAGTTTCAAAGACTAAATTAGCTTCAGAATTTCAAGCTGCAGACCAAAGTTCTCTGTTGCATTTAAATCAAGATGTAAGTAAATTGAATTTTGATTGTTATTGATGAATTAAGTAAACAAATACATCAGAGATTAAGCAAAATTTGTATTAACAAGTTGCAGATAAAATTTCAAGATCAAAGTAAGAAAAATCAGTATCCAGGGTTCAAATTTTTTAAATCCAGTCAGAAAGCTTCTGTTCAGATTTCGTCAGGTGAGTAAACCTTTTTCTAATTTGGAACTGAATCTTGTTGTTGTGAAAATATGGAAGTTTAAATTGAAAATATGTGTTGCATGTATATAAAAGCATGAAAATTGGGTTGTGCATGTCTGTGCACTTGAAAGTGGGGTTCTGTCCCAGGTTGACAGGCTCAAATTTGATTTAAAATTTGATTTCTTCTTCCTCAATCAATATTAAACCTTAATATCTAAACCAAAGTTGTTTGTTTAGGCATAATTCAAGTACTAATAATAGTTTCAAGCAAATTAAATTGAAGAGTTGTCTCAAAAATCGAAATTACAGGCAAATTTAAAACTTGTTGAAAATTTGATTTTCATAAATTTTGGTTTCAGGCATATCGATTGAACCATCTTTGAAAATAGTGATTTTTGAAAGTAACATCAATTTTTTTTATCAAGTATTCACTGAGAAAATAAGAGATGAATGGATTTGTCATTTTCTCGAAGGTCTGGCAATCGATGGAGTTCGAGTGCTTGAAATCGTGGTCGAGGCTTGCTGGAAGATTGTGGAGTTTGGGAAAAATGTTGGATTAAATTCTAGATCAACATAGATGTCAATTTTGATCGAGTTAGGGTTTAAGCTGTAAAACGAATCAAGGTTAGAAATGTGATCGTCGTGCCGTCTATAGGCCATCGGAAGTCATAGGACCGGGACCATCAGAAGCGTGGGAGGCTAGTGGAGCTTTGGATGGGGTGTCGCGAATTTTGATGATCAAAAGAAGGGGAGCGAGGCGATTGTTTGAGGCTCTAGTTCGTTCCAGTTTTGGGTCTGTGGGCTCGAATATGAAATCGCGATTGATTCAAAATTTTGAGTGTTTGTGAGGTTCGGAAGCATCGTCGTGGATGTGTCGATGACCAGAAATTCAACTGGAGGCAGCCGAAGGGGTTGTGCATGTGCACAGCGAAGAAGTTGGTGTCAGGTGGCAACGGTTAGGGAAGAAACTTCGGACTCGAAGTACCACTCGAGGGTTAGAAAGGATGACTTGAAGCTAGGGCCGAGTAGTTTTGGTTACACATTGGGTCGCTTAAAACTTAAACAAATTTAAGTTGAAAAAAATTTATACATGGGTTGATATGTGGAAAACTCGATGCAAGGAGCACTTTTGCTCAGGGATGACTCGAGATAGCCTTGGGTTGGTTGTGGAAATAGCATTTCCAGCTTTAAAAGTTTAAAAACATAAGTTTAAATGATTTCTATATTCATTCCTTATAAAATGATGATTATTTGTTAAGTGGAATGTGAAGTTAATGGTATTGAAATAATTATTTGAAATTAATTAAGTTCAAAGACGTTTTAAACTTATATTTTTTTTTAAATAAAGTTGTTTTAAATTTAACTTAATAAAATAATTGAGAAGTTAATCAAATATTTAATTTGTTAACTTAAAAACAAATTTATTTATAATGATTAAGTAATTAATGATTTGTAATTACTTTGTAATCGATAATTAATTAATTAAAGAATAATTAATTAATAAAAGTAATTAAGATTTAATTAATTAACAATTTAAAATTAATTGATTAAAATAATTGATTAAGGAATAATTAATTAATAAAGTTAATTAAGATTTAGTTAATTTATAATTAATAATAATTAATCATTGATAAAAAATAATAAATGAAAATAATTATGTGGTTAATTAATTTAAACCACACAACTAATTCATCTTAATTGAAGATGATTGACTATTATCAAATGTTGTGTACTGGATTAATATTTCTGTTTGTGATTGTGATATTGTTTGATGTGAATTGCTTAGTGCTAAACTACATTTATGATTTGTTTCTGTGTGTATGTGAAAACCCTTTTGCCCGTAAAACGGCATTTAAACTTCGATGCGACAGGGAGTCGGATTCCAGTTGGTTATCCGAAACCCAATGATCTTTGTGATTGATACATCCACGTGTTTTAAAATTGACGCTCACTATTCGATTTAGCCGGGAGAGGACCTTTGTGTCATATAACCCATTCTGAATAGTGATACGACGAAATGAATAGCATTTGAAGACGGTGGTGAAGACCGGGTATCTTCGAGAACGATAGGATAACCTATCGAATGTCTATGCACTGAGTTGCTCGGGTATAGAGATCTCCACATGTGATGGGGAGTCCGATCGGGATAATGGATACCCGTATTGCAAGGGCTTCTTTCTTTATTGGACGAAGTACCTTCGGTTCTATTCGAACCCGAAACAGACTTGTATGGTTGTATGTCTGACACTACACTTTGAGATATAAAGCAGATTTCTTTCAAATACATATCTGTTGGTGGCGGAGAATTTATTATCTTAGCTTAACACCCTTCTCTGAGACGTACAAGCTCAGAGGTTATGCAGTTGAAGGTTATCAGTGATGTACTTCCAATTTGGTAGTGTGCATGCTAAGTGATGCTGTGTGTTGATGATCATTTGTTGATCATTTGTGATCAAAGCATGGCTTTTGTGTAACGATTAGCTCTGTGGACGAGACCTCATCAGACTTCACACCTCAGAAATGGTCGAAACAGGAAAGATGCGGCAAGGTTATGAGGGTCGCACACTTTAGGGTATATCATTTCCTTCTAGAAAAAGGTGGTATCATGGTATGGGGCCCAAATACATAACCTATGTAGTTGCTGCAATCTCATTACTGTGTGGTTGTTTCTTTGTGATTGAGGGCCCTCGGATAAAGGTCGCAAACGATCGGGGAATGGCATAATTGTGTAGTAGTTAACTAGTTACAGAGGTAACCCGACCTTGTGTTGGTAGAGAACTGGTTAAGTTCTCAGGACGTCCCTCCAGAGGCATACCCATGTAGCAGTAGGAAGTTCCTTAGCCTGACCATTTGTTGGAAATCCAAAGAAATAATACGAGCCTTGTACGGTTTTAGTTGTATAACCTTCCCTGCAGCGTGGCGGTAACCTGCCATAAAATATGGTAGCTATAGTAGGCATACGACGAAATGTGGTATGCTGGCTAGGATTAATATTATACTTTCGAAATGGTTTTCTACACTATGCACTAGTAATAATATCAAAGTAATTTTCTCCTATCAAGCATATTTGACTACCATAAGAAGAAATCTCCTCAAATTCTGCGATTGCATTATGTGTGTGGCGGGAGGTCTTATGGTAGTTTCATTTTCTAAAAAGCATATCGATTTCCTTTGATAAATTTGTTTTTACTCAAAGCAACCGTTTTTTTACTCATACCAGTCCCATGACTGACCCGGAGTTTATTGATTCCTTTCTAAACTCTGGATGTCCATAATTTCCACACGGGTAGCCTAGTAGCATGTTTTCCGTGTTTTGGTGCTAGCTGGATTTTGAAGTCTTTTGGTTTGGAGGCTATCGATTTTTGAAGGCTTTTGACTTGGAGATATTTTGAAAGCTTTTGGATCTCAAGGTACTTAGTTTTGGAAGTTCGTTATCGCTTTATTTCTTTGAAGACTTTCTTGGAATGTGATCACTTGTTGTTCTATTTTGAAGTTCTATTTTGAAGTTGTGTTATATGCATAAAAATACTCTGATGTTAATGATGATGTTGTATCTATGATGTAAATGAATGATATTCATTTGTTTCCACTGTTTTATATTCATCTAATGTTGTTATAAGCTCCATCTGACTGGAGTTCGATGTTTGAATCTTCGGCAGTCGAATACAAGTGAGGTATTTGATGTCAATTTTCGAACATTGGATTTTGGGTCGTGACATGTTTATTACTGAAATAGATAGTGTAAACTACAATGAATTCATATTTTACACATCTCTTTTCCTACCTATTTGCATATATTCCTTGCTAGATCAAATGCTACATTTTTCTAAAAGGGAAAGAAATCAAACTAATTTACAAATATTAAACAGATCTAAATTTCAAAAATTCCAAAAAAATAGGAAAGTTTATATTCTAACAAAAGTAGGGTAATAATCCAAATTTATAACATTATTATACAACTTATTTCAGAAAATTTCATTCCAATCAATATTCCAGATTCATACTTTTGGGACTGATTTCCGAATTGGGTTATAAACAATGATAAATCAATTCATAAACAAGCATATGTAGGCGATATTTATTATATTCAAATCATATTCAGTTTGTGCTTATAACTCTTATAAAACTATCCAACTAGGCAAAAAAATTGAATAAAAACCAAAGAGATAATTTTCATATTATAATAATATATAAAATTTCCCATTCACCTTTTAAATGCGATCCCAATCTCCAGATCTAAAGTAAATATTTGATTAATCTCCAAATCTTTTTTTAATCTAATGGATATGTATAAAATGATATACAAATACATTAGAATTACAAATCTAAGAAGAGATTTAGGATTGGGAGAGAAAATAGATACAAATATATATAAATATATAAATTACCTCAAATATGCATATCGTTGATTCTCTTCTCATTTTTATTAGATTTCTACTCTTCTCTGATTTGTGTGAATATAGATACAAATATCTTATCTTTATATCTTAGAAAGATGGTAGAGAAGAAGAAACGGTAGAGCTTCTCTACTGCCACCTTAGAATATGAGTAGAGAAGGAAGGGCTAGGCCTGAATTTATAGGCACCAGAATAAACTATAACTGTTTGATTTAAAATATTAAATTTGAGCAGTTGCGGCCTAAGGTTATAGTAGCCGCCAGATCACCATCGTTCGACCCCTTTTAGGTCACGGGTCGACCGTTGGGTGTCGATCGTCCCCAATATCGGGTCAGCCTCTGGGCTCGGGCAATTAATATAAAAAGGTTAATTTTTCTTCTTTAATTATTTTCGTTCCGAATTCATTTTTCTCCTGTAACTTCTTCGTTTCGAATCCAACTGCAAAACCCCAAATATGAAAATTGCTCAAAATTTCACCACCAACGTAATGGTGCAACTTTCATGGTCAAATTCCATCATTTGCACAAATTCCACTTTCATGGCCTAATTAATTAACTAACTAACTAATTAAATAACTAATGCCAAATTACGAGGTGCTAGCCCCGTTGAAAGGAATTTCATCCTTAAATGTGGCCAATGACTAAGTCAAGGTTTTGGATCCTAATTATCTTAAACTTCATAACCAATGAGTGTATAACAAATTTTGCAACCAAACGTGCATAAGTGCATAGTGTTTTACTGTATCAACGTAGAGATAATATGTATCCAGAATGATTCTAAATCAGATCCTCCTATATGAATGCATTTCTTTTGAAAACAGTTTTGAAAACAAGATGCAAACAATCTACATATTGGCAGTTCTACATTTATGCAGCTTTTTGAAAAATCTTTTCAACAAAAATCCCTGTACTCATTCGTATAGAAGTATGAAGCAACCAATTTTTCATCCAGTTCCTACCACTCAATAATATAATATATTGAAAAATCGCTTCCTAAACTTTACTCCTATGCCGAAAAAAGGAATTTAGATGAGAATTTGTCATTCTTACCACTTAATTATTTTTCTATTCCTGTAGTACAGTGGAAATTTCTTCGTTGTCCTGGATTTACTCATACTTTATCACCCACGTTGATTTCACATTTCAAATAACTCAGTTTTCTCCCATGAACAATTTAAGTCAATGGATTAGTTTGATCCAAAACTTAAGATAAAGGGTGTAGGCCAAAAAAGGATTCATAAGTGGTTGTTAATGAAGTTGAAGTTACCAAATTTTGAGGAGTCGGTATTAATTTATGTCGGTTTGCTTCCAGTGAACTCAGCTACGTGAACCTTTCTACGAAGCTAGCTCATTCAAATAGGGGTGCTGAAGCTAGCTCAAATAGGATCAGTGACTGGTCTTATAAGTAGAATCCCCGGGAACACAGACACTCAAAAATCTGTTGGACATGTAGATTCACATTCATTTTGGGTATAATGGTAGATGCCCGAGACCATGTTACTATTATTTCTTTCCATACGCAAAACTCATAAGGAGTCTTATTTTCAAGATCTAAGACGGAATTAAGGATAAAAATAGACTTGCATTCATCGTCGACAAGGTTTGGAAACAGAAATTCCAAGGCTAAAACAGCTTTTTCCCTTATCATCGCTTGCTTTTATCATATCATCAACCCTAATGCACCGCTAAATTCGTAAATTCTAACTCTATTGGTCTTCCCTACGCTTAGCATATGGCCTTTAAAATCAAGTTTTCACAAAAATAATTCCCACTTTTCAAGTTTGTACGTCATTTAGAAAATAAAATCCCAAAATTTCTAGACGCGCATTTTCCCTTGAAATAAAACTTTGAAAAAAAAAACTCTAAAAGTAATTTAGGAGTCAAAAATAAGTAAAATACAAAACCTTTTCTTACTTTTTTTTCAAAAGGAACTTTTCAAATCATAGGGAAAATTTTCAAATATTTTCTTCCCTAATTTTTTAATAAATCAAGCCACAATTTCAGCGTGGTCCGAAGTTGGTTATGCGCTAAATGCATAAACCAAATTCCAAAATTCTATAACTAACTTTTACCCAAAACTTTGAAATCTTATTTAAAAATGCCAGCACATCCATTATTCAATTTTTTTTATCTTTTTAGGAAAATAAGTAATCAACCATGATGTAAAAACAACTTTATCGTATCCTTTACTAAAATTTTCCAACTATTCGTAACTTCAGTCTTATATTGCTTTCAATGTTAATTAAGTGTCTTTATGAGATTCTCATATTTGTATTGCTTCTCTACTATGCATATGTATATAGGAGCGGTTCGCATATTTAGAAACAATAACACGGAAAACAAATAGAAACTCATAATGTCTTGTGTGCCTTTTATAAGAGAAAACTAACAATTTTACAACCCAACAATAAAAAAAAGAATAAATGTTGGAAATAACAGTGCACAGTAATCCTAAAAGAAAAGAACAAATGCTGGAAGGAAAAAGACAATAACACCTTAAATCCTAGAATAATGCCAACAGACGATGAGATGCCTTGCTCCACGACTGGAGCTTGATCCATTGATATGACCCTTAAATGCTCGTAGCATGCGACTATACACCTAATCTCGTGCCACTAGCGATGTTGGTGTTGTTTAGGCTTAAGAATTGCTATCTTCTTAAGGAAGGATCTAATGATGGCAGAATGAACCTTCTAATGAATTACCTCTCCATAGAGGTTCATCTGTTTTACCTAAAGACGAGAGTGAATAGGTGAAAATATGGAAAGTGACTCTACGGAGTGCCAATCCTTGATCAACAAACTGAATCGAAAGAGTGTGAGTCCAATTAATGGCGATGCTGCCACTACTAGCACAGGTGGTCTTCTGTACCATAAGATAAATAAAATTGTAACTTCCTATCTTGGGGATGACACTGTGTTGAATTATATGCACAATCAGACAGGCAATCAGACATAGATGATTCGTCTTCCATACATCAACAATAAGAGAAAAGATCTACTGCAAAAATCTTTGAGTTGGTCATCTTAAAATTATCCAAGTCTGCGTCCTTCATGAAGAACTCCAAAATCTCAACGATATCATCATTAGTCAATTATGATACCCTTCACCTCCAAACGATCAAACTATTGCCTCCATCGAAAAGGAAGATGTAGCATGGGTAACATTCCCGCTTAAAGGTCTCGAAGCAAAGGATCGGTGCAAATCCTACGTGACGAATAGCTCTACCAGCCTAAAAGCGATGAATCCTTTTTCTCATTTCGGTCCAACAAGTGGCCTCTTGAGGGTTAAGAGCATAATGGTAGGAGGAAAAACTGGCACTACGGAAAGGTGTCTTGGGCTAAGAAGTGGTCGAAGGGAAGGAACAAGGTTTAGATCTAGAGTGATGGTAGGGAAAGATCTAACGTGCAAAACCAAGACGAGGGGGAAAGGCGAGGCTGCTGCTCCTAGGAGAGAGAGAAAACGACAGCACCTAAACGAGGAATGGAAGAGAGTGGTTGATACTTGGATAGCGAGGACGATGGAGATTTGGTGTGGTTTGTTGAGGAAGGAGGAACGGAAGAAGGAAACTGGGGGAATTCAAACGCGGCTTTAATAGTCCCATTCCAGGTTCAAGTTGTGCTAAAACTAATTAACCGGTAGACCTCTGTAGGTTCACCGCTAAGTGGTCTACAATTAGATGGGCTTTAGGTGTTAATTGAACCTAGACCCAATTAGGGTTGGATTAAATAATAATAATCGTTTTGTGCCGTCACCTTTGATTTGACATGATCCGAATATTTCTGCCCTTATCACGATGGTGTCATAGCCTACTGCGCATTTTGTAGGATCTAGATTAACCCTAGAGGGGGGTGAATAGGGTATAGCAAATTTTCTCGATTTAAACGTAAAAACAAACTGCAGAAATAAATATGCTGAAAAGTAAATCACACACAAAATTTACCCAGCTTCGGCAACCCCTGCCTACTGCTGCATTCCCAGATTTCTATTAGAATTAAATAGTATCCTGCTTACAAACACTCTACTAGACTCGCAAACCCTTTTGGTCCCGCTCACAAACACTCTACTAAACTCGCACACCCTGCTCCGCCTATAGAGTTCTGCTTACTCGCAAACTCTGCTCCACCTATAGAGTTTTGCAAACTCCCACACCCTGCTCACTAAACTAATTCTAACTAGACAATCCGACACTACCTACAACCTAGGTGGTGATTTACAAATTCTTTGACTCGAAAAGAAAATATAAAAGATAATAATTTAAAGACAACAAAATAAATAACCCTAAACCCTAATTTAGTTAATTAAACCAAAAACCCTTTTAAAGAAATATGACCGGCCCAATTTAATTCTATAACCCGTTCCTTTTTCTTTTGCTTGGCCCGTTCCTTTGCTTGTGAGAATAATGGCGATTTCGTCGTCTTTCTGAAATTAGGGCTTCGGCTCTTTTGCTCCTTTCTTTCAAAATTAGGGTTGTACAAATTTAAGCGCTGGTTGAATTCCTCGATCGAATAATGATTGACGTGCTTCCTTTGTCGATCGACGCTCTCCTTTTTACCACATGGCTTCTCCAATTTGGATCGAGTTCCTCTGTGATTTCGGTATGTACTTTACTTCCCTTTCGTTGCTGGTTTAATGCATGCTTGCTTGAACTCGATGCCTTTAGCCGATGATGATGAATGGTTTACATAGTGTTCAATGCCCTGAATTTTCGTTCGTATTTCATATACGACTTCGTCTGATAATTTATTTGAAACTGTCAATTGCTTTATCTCGGCCGTATGATTTTGATTGAAGTTGAGATTTATCTCTGACTAATTCATAATCGTAAGCCCTTGATTCCTTGGTTGACACGGTAGAGAACTCTGACTTGGTTCGATTTCTTCATTGCCAAGCCTATCACGGCACTGTTTGATTTATCTCGTGGATAATGCGGCAGAAACTTTCCTATTTTAATTTTCTTTGACTTTGGACTTTTTCAAAGATACGAATTTGATTTTTGAATCCTGACTTCGGCTTGATTAGTATTTTACTTCGGTCATCTCTGCAATGTTGAACTTCGTCCATCCACTGTATCATCGATTTACACGGCATTGACTACTTTGGCACGTCTGCATCCATATCTGCATTCATCTCTGCACTTTTCCTTTTTACTGTAATATTTGTTTTGCTTTGACACAGCTTCGGTCATCTTTGTGTTGTTGACGTTTGCCGAGGTTGTTGATTCACCGCTGAGTCTCATTTATATTTTGTAGTCATTTATGCATTACACCATGCTGTTACCTCTCTTGTATCATTGGTATTTGTAGCTTGTAACTGGACATGTTTGGCTTTGCGGTTTGGTTTCACTTGGGATTGTAGTTGATGTGCATGTCACTGTTGTATTACAGTACACTGCATAGTGGTCTTCATTGTGATGATTTTGTTGCTCTGACTTGTATCACTCATGCAGTCTTCATTTTTTTTGCTGTATGCATCACTAGATTGTGTAACTTGTGGTTTCATGCTTGTGACGTGTGCATTTGGTCTGCACTTGTGTATATTCTCGAGTTGCACACTTTGATTTACTACTGCTTCAACTTGTTGAGTACCTATTGTTGCTGTTATATTACTTCGAATTGCATTTATTTGCTTGTACTTATGTTCTGGTCATTGCTTGGTCATTGTTCTGGTCATTCATTTGTTGTTTGGACACTTTGGTCTTGTATTTGTGTACTGTGTCTTTGAGTTGCTGTGTTGATCACCATGTTCATGTGTGTCTGCCATTCCATGAATTTCTTGTATCATATGCAATGATTGGTCTGACCTGAACTTGATTATTGAAGTATGTTGCACTTTGGTCTTGCATGTCTTGTGTCTCACTTCATTGATCCTTGTACCTGTTGGCACTAGATTTTGCTGTAATCTTTATTACTTCGAATTGCATATACTTCATGTTGACATTTTCTATGCTTTGACACAGATGCTTCACTTGTTCATATTGCCTTTGTAAACTTGTTGCTTTCATTGCTGTGCACATTGTTGCATTGTTTATGTTTTTTGTAGTTTGGCCTGGTCTGGTCTGCATACATTATTGTTACAGTCAATTATGCTGTTGGTCTTCGTTGCATTCTTGTCGTGTTGCCTTGTGTTGAATCCAGTTTCAAAACTCGGGTTTGACCTTGTGCTAATGACGTGATTTCATTTATATTGCACCTAAGTTGAACCTGTCTTTATATTTGGGTTTGACCTTGTGCTCCCCTGTCCCTGTAGCATTATCAAGTGTATATCGATGTGTACGGCCTTGTGGCATGTACAATGATACACTGTGCATGTCACACTGTTCGTGTGTGATGAATTCAAATGTAAATGATGACGAACAACCCAAATAACTGAGGCAAATCATATTTTCAAAAATCATATTTTATTTTATATTGCAAAAATATTTCTTTTTCAATTTTACTGCGTTAGTGAATATTTTTGCAGATTGCTCAGATGCTGGATTCAAACTGGAATGCAGTTGAAGACAAAATACGAGTGTGAGTGATATGTAGTGAGGAAATTATGTAAACTGAATTGTGATGTAATCAAAAATGTATATGTATAGTGAGAGCTTGAATTTGTACTATTCAAGATTGTAATAAATATTTGTTTGAATAAAATTTCTGTTTGAATTCAAATTCTGTGTAACTTGTTCTGTTTGAATTCAAATTCTGTGTAATTTATTTTATTCAACAAATATTTATTTAATCTATGAAAAACAAAATAGTACATTACCAAATACATTTAAATGAATATATATGTTTATTATCATCAAACAAAAACATATAAGCACATATTCATATAATCTCCCCCCTTTGATGATAACAAACATATATTTAAGATTTTGACCGTGTTAAATGTATTTGATCAATGATATACTCTAATTGCTCCCTTATTTAAATGCTTCCTCTCTACATGATGCTCCCCCTACATATATGCATACAAACAGAAATATATAAATGAGCCTAGATGCAACTGGAAAATTATTTGACCTTTGCTTGATTCTATTTGACAAAATCTTAACTTTTCTCTCCCCCTTTTGTTATCAGCAAAAGAATAATAGTGTTAGAGAAAATAGAGATAAAGTGATCAATATCAATCCAACATTAAACTCAAATTGAATATAAATATTAAACTTCAATAAGAATCAAACAAAAACCATAACTACCCTTGTTAGGCGCATATTCCACTTTGAGAAATAATGGAAATGATGTTCTAATATAAAATCATACAATTGTATCAGCTTGTGGTACATTTATATCAGGAATTTGAATATCTACTAATCATGCATAACCGTTAGGACTTTTAAATGACATTAGTAGTATTCCAATTTAATTTTAAAAATGAAATCAAGTATCTTCTAACCACGCATGACCGTGAGGACTTTTAAATGGGAGTAGAATCAACTTGTCTATTTAATCAATTAATTTTGATATGCGTTCCATACATGCATAACCGTAAGGACTTTTAAATGAGCATGGAAGCACATAATCAAAAATCCAAGTAATTCACCCATGCATAACCGTGAGGACTTTTAAATGAGAGTGAATACTTTGGATATTATTTATTTTAAAAAATATGAAATGAAAAACAAATGATTCCTGATTATAGTACCACATATCGACAAACTATATTTAATATTTGATAAACAATGGTCGATAGAAATATGATAGATATAGAAATGGTCATGAAATCTTTACCTAACAAAAAGTTTTATAACTCTTGTTTGAATTCCTAAAGAAATTTTCCAAATATACTCTCTTGAGTAATGTATGTTAAATATCAACACTTATCACCTTTTCAATCACTATTTATCTTTTTGATAATTAGGAGGGAGTCGGATTAGTCAAAATTTGTCATTTAAAATCAAATAAAAAAAATGACTAATCTGAAAATATGGTCAAACATGATTTTCTTGAAGGGGTTATATGAGAAAAATTTCGGCTATTTGAAAATTTGTTTCAAGTGAAAAATATGCAGATATTTTCTTTGAAAAACGATGCAGCAAATGAATGTTTCAAAGATTAATCACGTTCCACTTGTAATTTCTCTATCAACTATATTACCAGTGTAATCTGCATCTGAATTTAAATTTCACTCAATATTCACTCGTTGGATGTCAAAGACCAGATTGTGAAATTTCAACAAACTATCTCAGAATGAAATTTAAGATGAAGCCATGTTAACACTCAAACAAATATCATAATGTTAATTTCAGAAACCGTAGGATAAACAGTTATATTCATGAGTAATCAACAGTCAATCAACAACATAATTATTTCAAAAACAATTTCTTGAAGTTTCAACAATTTCCTAAAATTCTTTTTAACAGCTTTCACATGAAATTTGAAATCGTGCAAATTTACAAGCAGTGACCAAAATGTCAAAACAAATATATCTACGTGTAGCATGAGTAATCAAAGATCAATAAAATACCATCATTTGACCGAACAAATTTATATGGATTAGTTCAAAGTTGAAAATCTGATTGGTCATCATTTAAGCACAAATCAAGGTCATAAATAAGAACAAGTCAAAAAAAATCATATCAATTAAGAATAAGTCAGAATTAAAGACATCATTCATTTCATCATCACATTACTGGCTGATTTAATTCAGATTATGGTGCAGATTATCACATTTAATATATCGTTCAAAACAAATTTACCTGTTTTACCTTTAGGATAATTTTTCGTTGTTGTCCATTGTGATTCTGTCACCTTTATACTAGGCTAGGGAACTTTGCTTTGTCGCCCGTTGTGTTTCTGGAACAGCCAAAATCCAAAGAACACCGTTGTTGTTCCTTAGCCTGCCACCACACCTACACGATGAAAGATTTTTGTGACCTATTTATAGGTCCATGATTGTTAGTGGCAGAAGCATTATGAATAAACAAACCCTTTGGAACCCAAACTTGTTTAGTCCATTCATTCTTGTTCCAATAGACATGAAATTTGTTTGTAGAATTCTTAGGAACCCAAACTTGTATAAATTTTGTGTTCTTGTTCCTATGACTACAATTTTCAACACGATGTCCAATTATTTCACATCTATCAAAGACACTCTTACTTATTGCATTATCCTCAACTTGTGTTTTCCCAAAACCTAGTCCTTTTCTGTTGTTAGCAAAAATTTGATTTCCCAATAGCATGTTGAAAGATTTTTCGCCTCTTGAAAGGTTATTCAAAGGTTTCTCAAGATTTTGGACTTTGGTTTTTAATGTTGTGTTTTCAGTTACAAGTGAGGTGCATCTATTTATAAAATCCTTTTTCCTAGTGTCAATGTTTTCCTTAAGACTCAAGTTTCTTTTTCAAGATTCTCAAAGCTATTCTTAAGTCTTGATAATTCTGAATCTAAAGTTTTATATTTTTTACAGTCTAGGTTTTGAATATTTTCAAGTTCAGTTTCTAACCTAGAATTTTCATGGGCGAATTTCCTCCTTTCGGATTTCAGTTTTTCAATTTTTGATTCAAGACTATCAATTGTTTTAGTAAGATCTAAGAACATAAAAACAAGATCTCTATAGGAATACTCACCTGCCTCACTAGATTCCTCAGAGCTTGCTTCTGATTCTGATTTTGCCATACAACACAAGTTAGCCTCCTCTGAGTTGCTATCCGAAACTTCCTCTCCTTCTTCATCATCCCAAGTTGCTGCAAAGGCCTTCTTCTTCTTTTCCTTTCCTTTATTGTTTTTGAGAAGTGGGCATTCTTGTTTGAAGTGGCCAGACTTGTTGCAGTTATAACACGTCAGTTCATTATCGGAATTGTCAGGATCTTTTGACCTATTACCCTTTGTTTTCTTCTTTTGTGGCTTGAATCTTGACCATTTTCTAAGATTATTGACAGCCATTGCAAGCTCTTCAATTGGATCTTCTCCTTCTTCATCGCTCTCTTGTTTGCTCTTTAAGGCAATCGTCTTCTTCTTTGGTTCGGAGTTGTTGCGTTCTTCCTTTGCCTTTAGCTCAAGCTCACATGTCATCAAGTTACCAATCAACTCCTCCATACTTAGTTTACTCAGATCTTTCGATTCTTGTATTGCCGTGACTTTTGCCTCGAAGCTTATCGGTAAAATTCGTAGCACTTTCCACACAAGCTCTACCTCAGTGAATACCTTCCCAAGCGCTCTAGCGTTGTACACCAAAGTTGAAAAGCGTCCAAACATGTCCTTTATGCTCTCGCCTTTTTCCATCACAAAGTTCTCGTATTCATTACTGAATAGGGCTAGATGAGACTCCTTGACTTGAGAAGTTCCATCATGTGTCACCTCCAAGGTATGCCAAATTTCCTATGTTGTTGTACAATGAGAAATTATATTATATTCATTTTTATCAAGAGCACGGATCAAAGCGTTCATTGCTTTGGCATTTGTAGTTTTTAATTTCTTATCGTTAGCATCCCACCTATCCTTAGGTTTAGGAATCTCAGTACCACCAACAGTTATAGTGGGAGGTTTATAACTAGTTTCAATAATATCCCAAACATCATAATCAACAGAACTAAGATAAATACCCATTCTAACTTTCCAATGAGCATAATCATTCCCATTAAACATGGGTGGCCTAGCAATAGATTGCCCCTCAGAAAAAGCATTATTTGATGAATTCATGACCCTAGAGTTAAAAAAATACCGTGCTCTGATACCACTTGTAGGATCTAGATTAACCCTAGAGGAGGGTGAATAGGGTTATAGCAAATTTTCTCGATTTAAACGTAAAAACAAACTGCAGAAATAAATATGCTGAAAAGTAAATCACACACAAAATTTACCCAGCTTCGGCAACCCCTGCCTACTGCTGCATTCCTAGATTTCTATTAGAATTAAACAGTATCCCGCTTACAAACACTCTACTAAACTTGCAAACCCTTTTTCTCCCACTCACAAACACTCTACCAGACTCGCACACCCTTCTCCGCCTATAGAGTTTCGCTTACTCGCAAACTCTGCTCCGCCTATAGAGTTTTGCAAACTCGCACACCCTGCTCACTGAACTAATTCTAACTAGACAATCTGACACTACCTACAACCTAGGTGGTGATTTACAAATTCTTTGACTCGAAAAGAAAATATAAAAGACAATAATTTAAATACAACAAAATAAATAACCCTAAACCCTAATTTAGTTAATTAAACCAAAAACCCTTTTAAAGAAATATGACCGGCCCAATTTAATTCTATAACCCGTTCCTTTTTCTTTTGCTTGGCCCGTTCCTTTGCTTGTGAGAATAATGGCGACTTCGTCGTCTTTCTGAAATTAGGGCTTCGGCTCTTTTGCTCCTTGCTTTCAAAATTAGGGTTGTACAAATTTAAGCGCTGGTTGAATTCCTCGATCGAATAATAATTGACGTGCTTCCTTTGTCGATCGATGCTCTCCTTTTTACCACACGGCTTCTCCAATTTGGATCGAGTTCCTCTGTGATTTCGGTATGTACTTTGCTTCCCTTTTGCTGGTTTAATGCTTGCTTGAACTCGATGCCTTTCGCCGATGATGATGAATGGTTTATATAGGGTTCAATGCCCTGAATTTTCGTTCGTATTTCATATACGACTTCGTCTGATAATTTATTTGAAACTGTCAATTGCTTTATCTCGGCCGTATGATTTTGATTGAATGTTGAGATTTATCTCTGACTAATTCATAATTGTATGCCCTTGATTCCTTGGTTGACACGGTAGAGAACTCTGACTTGGTTCGATTTCTTCATTGCCAAGGCTATCACGGCACTGTTTGATTTATCTCGTGGATAATGCGGCAGAAACTTTCCTATTTTAATTTGCTTTGACTTTGGACTTTTTCAAAGATACGAATTTGATTTTTGAATCCTGACTTCGGCTTGATTAGTATTTTACTTCGGTCATCTCTGCAATGTTGAACTTCGTCCATCCACTGTATCATCGATTTACATGGCATTGACTACTTTGGCACGTCTGCATCCATATCTGAGTTCATCTCTGCACTTTTCCTTTTTACTGTAATATTTGTTTTGCTTTGATACAGCTTCGGCCATCTTTGTGCAGTTGATGTTTGCCGAGGTTGTTGATTCACCACTGAGTCTCATTTATATTCTGTAGTCATTTATGCATTGCACCATGTTGTTACCTCTCTTGTATCATTGGTATATGTAGCTCGTAACTGGACATGTTTGGCTTTGAGGTTTGGTTTCACTTGGGCTTGTAGTTGATGTGCATGTCACTGGTGTATTACAGTACACTGCATAGTGGTCTTCATTGTGATGATTTTGTTGCTTTGACTTGTATCACTCATGCAGTCTTCATTTTTTTTTGCTGTATGCATCACTAGATTGTGTAACTTGTGGTTTCATGCTTGTGACGTATGCATTTGGTCTGCACTTGTGTATATTCTCGAGTTGCACACTTTGATTTACTACTGCTTCAACTTGTTGAGTACCTGCAGTTGTTGTTATATTACTTCGAATTGCATTTATTTGCTTGTACTTGTGTTCTGGTCATTGCTTGGTCATTGTTCTGGTCATTCATTTGTTGTTTAGACACTTTGGTCTTGTATTTGTGTACTGTGTCTTTGAGTTGCTGTGTTGATCACCATGTTCATGTGTGTCTGCCATTCCATGAATTTCTTGTATCATTGCAGTGATTGGTCTGACCTGAACTTGATTATTGAAGTATGTTGCAATTTGGTCTTGCATGTCTTGTGTCTCACTTCATTGATCCTTGTACCTGTTGGCACTGGATTTTGCTGTAATCTTTATTACTTCGAATTGCATATACTTCATGTTGACATTTGCTATGCTTTGGCACAGATGCTTCACTTGTTCATATTGCCTTTGTAAACTTGTTGCTTTCATTGCTGTGCACATTGTTGCATTGTTGATGTTCTTTGTAGTTTGGCCTGGTCTGGACTGCATATATTATTGTTGCAGTCAATTATGCTGTTGGTCTTCGTTGCATTCATGTCATGTTGCCTTGTGTTGAATCCAGTTTCAAAACTCGGGTTTGACCTTGTGCTAATGACGTGATTTCGTTTATATTGCACCTGAGTTGAACCTGTCTTTATATTTGGGTTTGACCTTGTGCTCACCTGTCCCTGTAGCATTATCAAGTGTATATCGATGTGCACGGCCTTGTGGCATGTACAATGATACACTGTGCATGTCACACTATTCGTGTGTGATGAATTCAAATGTAAATGATGACGAACAACCCAAATAACTGAGGCAAATCATATTTTCAAAAATCATATTTTATTTTATATTGCAAAAATATTTCTTTTTCAATTTTACTGCGTTAGTGAATATTTTTACAGATTGCTCAGATGCTGGATTCAAACTGGAATGCAGTTGAAGACAAAATACGAGTGTGAGTGATATGTAGTGAGGAAATTATGTAAACTGAATTGTGATGTAATCAAAAATGTATATGTATAGTGAGAGCTTGAATTTAAACTATTCAAGAATGTAATAAATATTTGTTTGAATAAAATTTCTGTTTGAATTCAAATTCTGTGTAATTTATTTTGTTCAACAAATATTTATTTAATCTATGAAAAACAAAATAGTACATTACCAAATACATTTAAATGAATATATATGTTTATTATCATCAAACAAAAACATATAAGCGCATTTTCATACATATTTTTGAACCACACTCAAGCAATTCAAACTAGTCCCAACAAAACTGTTACGACCAACAATAGCTCCAAAATCCTGAAAATATTTCAGCTGTTATTTCCTATCTGCTTCACATGGAAATATTTCTTCCAATAGCCGATGATACAACAATACTTCAAACTACATACCCCAATATAATTTAATGTCATTCTTCTTTTGTCCATATCTTAGAGAGAGATTTAAAAACCTCGATTTTGTAAACCAAAAAACCATTGAGCTAAATATATGCTCCTTCATACCCGTTTTTAGATAATATAAACCATTTCATAACAAAATTTTCATTAGAAGTCAAACTTATATAAATATTTCAGGTTATTCGAAAACCTTTTTAAAGCACAAATTTCCCAAATTGAAAACTATTTTCTTGCTAAAAATCAATATCAAGCCTTTACTGATATATATAAGGATTTAAAGAACTAATATTTTATAAACTAAGAAAATTTTAACACGACCAACTTAGAGGTATACTTGTTTCTTTGAAAATTAAAATTTCAAAACTTTTCCAAAATAAAATTTCCAAAATAAATCCTTAGGAAAATAAATCCTTTGAAAACTCGTTTTTTCAAAAATCTAATGCATTTCTAAAATATATTTCATAAAAATTCTCTAACAGGTTTCAGACTAAGGAATTAACATTAGTTATTCAAATAAAAATCTAGTTTGCCATCAAAAAGGTGATCAATGAATCCACTATAGAAAAAACTTGCTTTTGGACGATTGCGACATACAAACTCTAATTTTCTGCCCATCTGGAATAAATATGTGTGTTCAACTGGAACACAAAATCTAAAACATAAGGTAGCTAGAATCTCAACCGTTACGTCGAACACTTCCAATCTTTGGGATTCAACCATATGTCATACTCATGCTCTTCATCAACAATGCCTTAGGTATCGCTAGCACTACATGGGGCACTTCGAAGTCGGCGTGCAAATTTTAGCTCTAAGATATTTCCAGCCCATAGTTTCTCTGCATATTTCTTCGGAGTGGAAATACAACTATTTATATTGTCGGAATTCTTAGAATCTAATGCAAAAATACAATACTACTAGATAAGAAAGTACGAATACATTCTCTCAGTTTATCCTAAATCTTTTGGTCTTCTAACCTCAACTCTGATACCAAATGCAACAACCCGTACCTTAATGGGATTAAATTTCGACAATAAAATCAAAATCCAAGTCCATCGAAGCACGGATCGTTGGATTTGGTACCTGCAAATAAGCTGGAGCATTATCAGATATTGGCAAAAATCTAAACTCACAGCAAAAACAATAAGAAGATAAGAATACTGACTATGACTACTACCTTCGAATTAATGATATTCCTTGGATAGCATATTTTCACATCAGCATCGAGCATAAGAGAAAGAAGACTTCTCCAACAACAAAGCACAGCCTACCCCAGTGACTAGTTCCTCTAAATTCTATCCTGAAGGTCTTATGAGTAGGGGGTCAGAACAATGTTCTGGTGGCTGGAAATATAAATTGTCCATAACAAAACTTATAACGATTGCTTTCCATTTAATTGTTATGTCCATTAAGGTTAGCAACTCTAATCTAACCTTGCATTGCACACACGCAATTACATACTTACCCCTTCCCAAGCTACGAAATGCTAATGAAGCCATATTAACTACACAATGCTTCCAACCCTTTAGTCACTTAGTACTTCTAAATATGAAGCAGGCTTCTACAATACTTTTAAAAAGAGAAATAGGTTGACACTACCATTTAAGACCTTAATCAAGGTAGTCCCTATCATTTAAGACTTATTCCCTAAGTGGTTTCCTAACAATGTTGTCAACGGTCGGTGGGTCCTAGCTACAAAGAGCACTAACCACTATTTAAGGCTTTCGACATTTAATGTCCAACTATTACTGCATCTATCATCGATAAAATCGTAGCCATGTAGTAAGAAGTACCTAAGCCACATAATACCTTGTATTGAAAATTAGGCAGGCTCTGGTCATTTAAGACATTAATTAAGGCAGATCCTATCATTTAAAACCTATTCCCAAGACGTGCTCCTAAATGGTACTATTGTTATTATGGCCTTAGCAATGTGAGAGACTGTACCCAAGCCACTTAATACTTTATAGTGAAAAATAGGCAAACTCTGGTCATTTAAGACCTTAGTGAAGGCAGACCCCATTATTTAAGACCTATTTCCAGAACCATGCTCCGTAATGGTACTATCTAGCGGTCAATACTTAGAAATATCATGGGCTACTTGATACATCTTTTATAGGAAAGTGGAGGACTTTACATTCACTTAAAACACCAAACCTGAAGCAAACCCTTCTCAAGATATCTACTATCACTCTTTAAATATAAATTTACCATCTCATTTGATTACTTCTTTCGGTAGGGAGGTGAACCATTTATCCATTTAAGACCTCAACATTGAAGTAAACCTATTTTAGAGAGATCCTTATTTATTTGGAATCTCACTAGCTTACTTAATACTTCCATTTCAAAGAGAGATGGACCCTTCAGCCACTTAAGACCTCGAACTAGAAACGTACCCCTATGGGGATATCCCTTACCGTTCCTAATTCCAAATTTGGACCATTTAATACTTTCTAGTTAAGAAAGTAAGCCCAATCTCTTACATCTTCATGGGTCCTAGACTTAGTGATATCTCACATAAGTAGTAAGTACACCCGACTATTGGTAGCCTCAAAGTGAAGGGCAATCTTCTGTCGAGTGACTCTACTAACCTTACATCACTAACCTACTAAGTCCAATTAACCTTCCCGAGTCTTTATTTATATTATCTTAGGTAAACATAGGACTTATCTTACTAAATCCATTTTTATTTAAGGCAATATGATTTACCTTAAAATGTATCAACCCATAAATCCTAGTTTAATGCTCATAATGCCAATTTGTCCATAAAATCCTAACGGACATTTTCTGAGAAACCTATGCATGATTACTAATTTCAAATTAGTAACTTTTTATATCTATTCCATTTTTATTAGTCCCATTAATCCATTTACCATATCAGATTATTACAACTCCTATATTTATTAACATTTATTGGAGTTACAATTTTTTAAATTATTTTCCCATTGTTTAATTATTCTAAATGTGAAATTACGTGCAAGTGTCGTTATTAGCTACTTATTTAATTATTATAACACGGTAATTCACATGCAAATATTTATTTTTATCAAATATGTTCCAGTAATATATATTCACTAGAATATTCTTTTCCATATTAAATTTTTGGAATCACTTCTAAAATGATTACCTGCTATAATTTCCATAAATTATTCGAAAACAAAATATTTAACTTTAAAAGATTAAATTGTTTGGAATTACAAAAAATAATCATTTTCTTTTATTACTGAAATAGACAATGTAAACTATAATGAATTCATACTTCACACATCACTTTCTCTTTATATTTGCATTTATTCCTTCTTTGCTCAAACACTGTATTTTTCTAAAAGGGAAATAAATCAAACTAATTAACAAAATATTAAATGGTTCTAAATTCCAACAGTTCCAAACTTTATATTATAACAAGATTAGGGTAATAATCCAAATATAACACTATTATACAACCAATTTTAGATCTGGAATAAATTTCAATCAAATCAATATTCTAAATTCATACTTTTGGGACTAATGTTCGAATTAAGTTGTAAACAATGCTAAATCAATTAATAAACAAGAATACGTAGGTGATATTTATTATATTCAGATCATATTCAATTCATTGCCTACAGGTGATACATAATTATCCAATATGGCATAAACACCAATCGGATAATTTTCATATTTTTTCAATCTCCCAAATTTCCCACTCACCTTTTAAAAGCGATCCAAATCTCTAGATCTGAAGTAGAACCTTTGATTCATCTCCATATCCTTTTTAATCCAGGAGATATGCGTAAAAGGTTATACATACATCGGAATTATAGATCTGAGAAGAGATTTGGGATTAGAAGAGAAAATAGATACAATTATATAAATTTCCTCAAATACACATATGGTTGATTTTCTTCTTTTCTCCTTTTTATTAGATTTATGCTTTTCTTCAATTTGTATGTATATAGATAAAAATATCTTATCTTTGTAATTTAGAAAGAAAGTGGGGAAGAAGAAATAGCAGAGCCATGTTACTGCCTCCGTAAAAATATGAGAAGGGAATGAAGGGCTAGGCCTGAATTTATAAGCGCTAGAATCAACCAGGACCGTTCGATTTAAAATTGAATCCAGGTCATTGCGGCATAGGCCAAAAATGTAGCCATTGGGTCGCTACTAGTCGACCGCCTTTGGGTTGTCGGTCGACCATTGGGGGTGGACCGTCTCCAATAACGGGTCAGTTTGTGGGCTTGGGCAATTAATATAAAAAATGTTAATTTTCTTATTTATTTCTTTTTTTTGAAATCGTTTTTCATCCATAACTTCTCCATTTGGACTTCGATCATAAGACTCCAAATATGAAAGTTGCTTAGAGTTTCGCCACGAATGCAATGGTGCAAGTTTCGTGGTCAAATTCTATCATTTTCACAAATTATAGTTTTGAAGCAAAACTAATTAACTAACTAATTAATAACTAATTTGGTCGGCTGAGGTGTTGCAAGTGTGGTCAAGGAGCTAGTTTCTGGACCTAGGGTTTAGAGCAGGCTGAAACCAATAAGAAGCTTAGGCGAGCAATTATTTGAGGTGAGTTATACTAATCACTCATCTATATCTCTAGGTTCTGATATATCAAAGATGGTTTACTATTTTGGATAAATTGCTAATTGGATGAATAGATCAGTAAAATTGAATTACAAAAATATCAACTTCTAATTATGAGCACTATTGATTTCTTTCTTAGCACAAACAAATATTGCATGCATATAAGTGGATATTTGTATTATTTAAATGGTTATTTGGACTTGATATCATCTCTAGTTTGGTTTGCAACTTGCCGGAATTAATGAAAGTCGAACACCTGAGTTAAATCGACGATTACCAAGCCAAATAAACGCATTGGATTTGAATCGGCTTGTCTAGTATCAGAGTCGACTGGTGAAGTTAATTATTAGGCAATTTTCCCAGTTTCCTTAATCTTGATTGTTTTATAATTATTTACTATCTTTTGTGAATTTTGGTCTTGTTCTTGGAAATATTATCATTTGATTTTGAATAGCAATAAGACTTGCAAAATACCTTTAGCGTCTATTTTAAAGAAAATATATCAAATCTATATATAAAAGATTTTATTTTTGAAAAGGAAAAAACAAATAAGGTTTTAAGATTTCATGAAAGTAATTATATATATATATATCATTTTAAAATTAAGCAAGTTAGTATTTATGAAAAAAATTGATTTGATTTCTAAAATTTGTAAAGAAACTCTATTTTTGAAATTTAAAATCTTTCAACGTGTTCCTCTTTAACAATAAGGGAACAAGCTTGATTTCGTTTCTGTTGGATTTCATGATTTTCTATGAAACAAAGAATTTAATAAAAGATTGAATTGTTGGATTGGTATGGGACATTTTGTTCAATTCTTTTGCTTATTATTATAATTTGTTAAATAAAGTTCGAGTGGAAATTACTAGCTTTTAGTAAATAATTGAATTTGCTATCTAGTATGCGACAGTTTGTTAAATCCTTGTGATTACTTAAGTGATAATATTTCATACCGTTGTACTACCTTTGGGTGTTTGGATTTCATTTTTTGGTCGATAAATTCCTGAGAGAATGTGACTCATTTTTCATTGACCTAAGTGTCAGTACATTCTTAGATTTGGTTAGGCAAATCTATTATGTTGGGTTAGGTTTGTTATGGTGTAATGCAGCTGTCCTTTTTTTGTTTGGAAAATGTTACATGCACGATTAGTCTATAGATCGGATGACTAATAACTATCAATTTATTAGGTATACAGTTAGATAATGTTTGCCTATTTTGTTGAGTTAAATAAATTTGCATAGCCAGTCTATTTTGTTGAGTTGGACAATTACACTATATAGCGGAGTCTATTTGGTTACTGATATCAATCTATTTAGTTGCTAGTCTCTGTGTCACTGTTTTTAAACCGATAGACTAACATTATTATTTTATTAGTGATGATTATTTATTTATAGATTTTTGGATGGATATTTAGTATCCATTGGCTCTGGAGAATTTTAAATTATTATTATCACCATATTTTTATAATAGTCCATTTGAGACTTGATATGGATTTATGAAATGGTGATTTGGTTTGATCTGCCTTAATATGGTTAATTGGTTTTAGGCATATTTTGACATGACTTATTTTTTGGTTATAAATGGATTTATGAAATGATTGTTTTATTTGATATACCTTATTATGATCATTTGTTCTAGCATATTTTTATTATGGCTTATTTATTGGTGTGTATATATATGATATCAGTATCTCACCTTTTTATTAGATATAGTCTGACCCATTTATTTTATAATACTTGGGTCAGGCCAAGACTCTGTAGGTACAGGGACTCGTTGACCTTTGATTTTGAGCTAGCACCGGGGTAGACTATTTTGCCTATTTTAGTTTACTACATCATTGTATATGTTGACATTTAGGAGGATATGTCATGTATATTATTTAATGGTCACCGTGTACCTAGTACAGTATTTTGGATGTGATATATATATATATATATATATATATATATATATATATATATATGTCTGACATTGATATTCGTGAACTCATATTTTGTTATGTATATGATGCATATAATTCCTCCGCGATCTATGACTCCAGTTCTGATTTGTCTATATTTTATACTATTCTGAATATTTTTAATCGGTGATTTTATTACTGTGTATTAATACTGTCAAATATTTCATTTCAGATCCTCAAAAGCTAATAAAGACGTATCAGTATAAGTACAAAGATATATTCACATTCCATCACCCTTAACTAACCGTATTATTCATGTTACTAAATGACATTACTTTTAATGTTCTTTAATAATATAGGTATAGCAGTGGGGCCATTACAGCTTAGTATAAGAGCCGTGTTTAGAAAAGTATAGAATATAGTTGACACAGAGTTGAGATCTAAACCTAGATGATTTAGAGTCCGTTCCATGGGTGGGTGGTAGTTAATGATTTAGTTAACTATTAGGGATAGGAATATAAATGAATATTTGGAATAATCATTGGGACATATTTAAAAATCTTTATTACTAGTTGGCTTGAAAGCACAAACTTTTGGTTCTACCGCGAATTTCCAAAATCACACTTTATATGGAACATAGAAAAAATATGCATTAATGTATAACTAATTTAAGCAAAGAATATATCTTGATTTATTGTATGCCATATATATATTTATGAATTTCAAGTTTATGCATTAAAGTATGAATAAATGATACAAACATCAAAATGGAAATGTTATTACAATGTTGGAAACGAATTTAGTTGATTTCGATTAATAAATTTAAATAAATGAATAACGTTAGAAAATTATGAGAATAAATGCATAACAATATTAAGAGCAGCAACCATATAACGTTATACAATTATGGGCGACAACCATATAATATTATGCAGTTTTGTTTATAAACTGAAAAATATAACATGTTGTATGTACAGTAATGTTACTGCTCTATTATCTTTTCAATAAAAAACCTATTATAGTATTTATGACCATTAGATATCACTCGGCAGCATATAGCTTGTATAATGTTACATAATATTTGAACATGTCAATGAGTTAGGATTTTTCTAGACTGTAATGTTCTCCCACCCTGATCCAATTTTTTTGGTATCAATGAATGAGTTAAGATATTGTAGGCGAGTTAAAATAGATGTGGCATACATATCCATATCTCTTAATTCCAACAAAGAAATATTCAAACTTCATAACAAAAATATATCATTCTGGAAATATCTATCGAATCCTATAAATGGCACTCACTCTATCCATCCATATTTATATATCTTTTCACCCCTATTCCTTTTCCACTTCTCTCTTCTATCATCTCCATTAAGATCTCTCACTACCGCTGTTTCTTTTCGGACAGACTTCAGTGAGTTGCTCGCCATAGTTAAACTCCGATATCATAGCTTCATGTTAGTGTAATTATATCGCTAAAACTATGTCATACTATAGTAATCTTATTCTACAAGAAAAGAAGATCATTTATGCGATTACAACTTCTACACTTATGTTTTATACTAAAAAGGTAATTGCACTATTTAGAATTTGTTTGTGTTGTTTATTGTAACATTCCCGAATTTTAACCAAGTTTAGTTTGACAATTAATTTATTTTTGGAATTAAATTGCGAATTTATTTGTGAATTAATTAGAAAATTTTCAGAATAAATAAAAAAAATTAGATTATAAATAGAATTTTGGTTTGAAATTAAGGATAAGTATTTTGTAAATAAAATTGGATTTAAAAATAAATATATTGGAAATAAATTGGATTAGAAATTTTATTTTTAATTTAATAGGAATTTGTTTCTAATTTTATTAAATATCCATTATAATTTAAAAATGAAGTTTTGAATTTGATATAATAGAGTTTTCAAAGGCCAATTAAGAATAAAATTATTTATTCATGCGTAATTAAATTGTAAAACCATCTTTCTCTTTAAAAGATTATATAAATGAATTATAAAGAAAATGTATTTATTTAAGTAAGAAATATGATATAAAGTTATATTTAAAATATTATCTGTAGTGTTTAATATATAGTAAAATTTTGAATGTTGTTTAAAAGCTAAATTTTAGAATATATACATGTGTGTTATTTATTAAAGTATAATTTGTTTTAAAATTCAATTTTTCTTAAGATTTTATAAAGGAGAATATATTTATTGAATAATAGAAATTATATATATGAAAACATTTTTTATAACAAGTGTAAACAAAATAAAATACATATGTTGAGATATGAAAATATAAATGCATAAAGGGTTAAAATAAAATTTATAAAATAATTTTGAATTAGGGATATAAACACAAATTTATTCACATAGGGCATTTGTAAGGAAATTAAAATGTGTAATTACAAGTGTTAAACAAAGTGTAATATAATAATACAAGGGGAAAAACAAAATATTCTTAAGATTTGAAAAACATGAATAATGTGAATGAAAGGAGTAACCAGACAAAATTTTCTTCAATTCATTTTCAAATCTGAAAAATGGTATCAAAGTAAACTTCATCCATGAATCCAAATCAAAGCCAGAGAAACTAAAAGCCTGTAATAAAGAAACCAAATCAAAACAAGAATAGAGATCAGAAGCAAACAAGTTGCAATTCAAGTCTCAGATCAAACCTCATGTAGTAGATTCAGTTCATAGCTCAAAGATCGGAGGCAACTAGATCAAATGCAAAGACATCTCCAAATCATAAAACCTGGAATGATAGACTCAGGTAATTCAAGCGAAACCATAATTAAAAATAAAATTTAAAATCTGAAGCAATCAAAACCATAATTAACTTCAGTATTTTTAACCTGAGGCAAACCAGATCAAGCAACAAATGCAACTCAACTTCAACCGGGAAGCCAGAAAGCTAAATAAATATATGGTTTCACTTCAAAATTCAGATTAAATTCAGATGAAAGAGAAAATCAAAAATGCAGACGAAAATCTTTGTTACAGATTCATTTCCAGGCTTTATTCTTCATTTTGAGTTGAGAAAACTCTTAAAACCAAGTATATTTTGGTTTGCATGTGATTGGTATTAGATGTTTGTTTGTGGAATATGTTTGTATGAGTGTGAATGTGCCTGAATGTGTATATATATATGACTGTGTGCAAACTTATATCTTTGTTTTTCAAAGACACCGGTTTAAACCTAATCCAAGAAAAATTCATATCTCTTCAAATAATAATTTTTAGACTGAGATATCTGAATAAAAATTGGTTATAACACTCTAATCTAAACTTTAAAAATAAATTCCACATGTAATTATTTACGGAATATTTGAAAATTCGAATATGACAGTGAAAATCAGACTAAAGTCAAAAGTCGATGATTTCGATTTCTTGTTTGGAATTATGAAGTAATTTTGTAATAGAAAATCATGATTTTAGAATATAGTTTCAAGATTTTTAGATTTGGAAATCATTTGGAATTTAGAGTTCAACGAAATTTCAAAAAATGTCAATTTCCGTCGATCTAAGAACAATCGAACTTCGAGTTGGAATCTGGAGGGGATGGATGTGATGTAGATTGTAGGAAAAATGATGGCAAATTTTTTTTATCAATTATGGTGGTTAGGCGAAACGATTTTAGGGTTTTAAATCCAGCCGTGCTCGATGAAGTTTAAAAAGGGGGTTCGTCGTCGATAAAGCACGGGAGTTGATCGCACAAAGAGGGAAAAGGAGCCTGGGGTAGTGGAGCAGCTACGGTCATGACGGTAAGGGTGCTGATAATCGTTGGCATGAGGCGATTTCATGGCGATGAGTTTGAGTTTCCTAATGGGTCGAATGAGCTCGATCTTGATATTTGGGAAATGTCGTCAATCTGGGTACGCTGTTGGTTTGGCATGATAAATTGCGTCATGTCGATGATCAGAAAGATGATCGGAAGTGTCTCGTTCAGGCGTACACGCGTATGCGTGTCACTGTGCAAGTAGGATCGAGGCAGCAGCCTCGTTCGGCAAGGTAGAGGGTGATGCGAACGTTGGGCTCGGTGATTAGTTTCGATAGATTCGCGATTGAATTAATGCTCGTTGTCAATAGGTTGGTTCATCGTGGTTGATGCTGGAACCGAAAGTGAATAGATTGGGGGAGAGGGAAGAAGAAGAAGTTGACACGGTGATTATGTCAGGAAATTTTGAGATTTTCTCGAGTGGGTTTTCATGTTTGTACGCGAGAGTTTTAAGGAACGGGATTTTAGAATTTTAAATCAAAACAAGTTGAGAAAAATGAAATAGAAAAAGAAGCTCGGGTGTTATCTCGAGTTTGCGCTCGTGGATTTAGTATGTGGGCTCGCGTTTTTCTTATGCAAGCTGATAAATTTTTCAAAAGCAAAAGGAAACCAAGTTTTAAAGTAAAAACAATACAAGTTTTAAAAGTAAAATTTTAATAAGTTTTCTTGAACAAGTTTCAAAGTTGAATTTTAAATTCAAATATGATTTGAAAATAATTTGATGTTGTTTTGAAATAAATTTTATATTAGATTTCTGATATTTTTTTCCAAATGTAATTAATTGATGTGATTAAATGGATGATCAAGTAATGATTTAGTTTTAAATCTTGAGTAATTAAAGATTGTTTGATTACTTAATAATAAAAGGTTAATTGATTGATTAAAGTTAATTAATTATTTAAATATAATTACTTAATGATTAAAGTTAATTTATCAAGTGATTAAAAGGATAATTACCTAAAGTAATTAATTTGTGATTTATTAGTATAAGTGATTAGGATAATCAATTATTGTAATTAATTAAAGATGATTAATTAAATTAATTAAGGATTAATTAATGTAATTAATGTGATTAATTAGTTAAAGAATACTTAAATAATTAGGGGTTAATTATTTAATAATTAAAGATTGATTGATTTATTAATTTAGATTGATTAATTAATAATTAAAGGTTAATTAAAAAATGCTTAAATTTTAATTAATTAAAATGGTTTGAAATTAATTAATGATTAATTAACCAGGATTAGTAATTAAATTCATAAGTAACTTATCTGATTTAAATCAATCAGATGATTAATAAATCATACCTATGGATGTTTGGATTCTATGGAATGTTGAATTATTTGATATCCCTGATATGTTATGCTTTGTGCTATGAATTGTTTTGGTGTGATATGTGATGAATGTAATTTATTTTATCTGTGATGAATTAATATTATTTATCTGTGAATCTGTGGATGAAGATAAGCGTTATAGATTATACCGCTTATCGATATTGATATGATTGAATCTGTGATGATTGATGTTGTTGCACTATTGTGTTAAACCCCTGGACTACACCATACACACAAACATGGATTGCACGAGGAAATTGGTTAAGTCATAGATTTTGGAAAATAATTTTAAATTTAATTTCGTATCCAAATGGATTTGGGTTAAAAGTGAAAATCTTTTGAAAAGAAATTTCAAGGATAAAAGTTATTTTGAATAACTTGATAAAGTTTTGAAATTTAAATAATTTAATTTGAATTTAAATTCAAGGTTTGAAATTGAATTCTATGTTTGTAAATCATGTTTTAAAAAGGGTATACAAGTTATAAATGTGTTTATATGGATTTAAACAATTTTTAAAAGTATTGTTTTGAGAATTTGAATTTAACCCAAGGGCTTTAACTTGTATAAATGAAATCGGATTCTTCCAAAATGGAAACCATTTGTTTTCAAATAATAAAAGCTTTCATATAAGAAAGGATTTCCAATTTGTGTTGAAAATTTTCAAGTTTGAAATGGAATTGAGAATTGTTTTGAAAGCTGTGAATGAATCTTTGTGAAAGATTGTTAAGCTTTATTTTGAAATTGAAGAGGACTTTAAATGGTGAATCTTTTATATAAATGATTTGAATTGGAAATGGTTTTGAAAGCTATGAATTAAGTCTTTGATTTAAAGATTGGATGAGTTAATCCAATTTGAAAGGGAAAGTGTTTTGAAATGATATGAATGAATCTTTGTGAAATATTTGGTGAACTTTGTTTTCAAGCAAAATAGGATCTCAAGAGAGATCTTTTGTTTAAAAATGATGAATGAATCTTTGTGAAAGGTTGGTGGACTTTGTGAAGTAAATCTTTTTGTTTAAAAGATTTGAAATGGTAATTTGTTTTAAATCATTTGTTTTGGGTAATAAGTTGTGACTTAACTGAGATCCCATATCCATATGTTTTTAAATGATGCGCTCATTATTCGGTTTAGTCAGGAGAGGACCTTGTGTCTTATAACCCATTTCGAACATTGATACGACGTTATGGATAGCATTTGAGGACCGGTGGTGAAGACCGGGTATTCTCGAGAATGAAAGGATGACCCGTCGAATGACTCTGCATCGATTAGCGCCCGGTATAGAGATCTCCATATGTGATGGGGAGTCCGATTGGGGTTGGGAATTCCCGAAGTGCAAGGGCTTCTTTGGAAGTGCCTTTGGTTCTGATCGAACACGGAACAGACTTGTATGGATGTATGTCTGATGTTACACTTTGAGATGTAAAGCTGGTTTCTACCAAATACATTTCTGTTTGGTGGTGGAGAACTTATTGTCTTAGCTTAACACCCTTCTCTGAGACGTACGAGCTCAAACGTTATGTAGTTGATGGTTACCAATGATACATTCCCAATTTGGTAATGTGGAATACGAAGTGCTGCTGATCATTTTTAATCAAAGCATGGCTTTATGAAATAGCATAGCTTTGTGGATGAGACTCCATCGGGACCTCACACCTCGAAAATGGTCGAAACAAGAAAGATGCGGCAATGTTGCAGGGGTCGCGCCCCTAGGGTATGTCCATTCCTTTTGGAAAAGGATGGTATCATGGTATGGATCCAGATACATAACTCATGAGGACACTGTAAATTTATTACTGTGTGTTGTTGCTTTGTAGTTGAGGATCCTCGGATAAAGGTCACAAACGACCGGAGTTGGCATATCTTAGGTTTTACTCCCGGGACGGGAGTAACATGTCTTGTGTTGGTAGAGAGCTAAGGTAAGTTATCGGGGCGTTTCTCCAGAGGCGTATACATGTGGCAATGGGAAGTTCCTTGGCCTGACCATTTATTGGAAAATCCAATCTCCAATACTCGCCCTGTACGGTTTTAGTTGTATAACCTTCCATTTACTTATGGTGGTCACCACTGCTTAGATGGCAGCTATAGTAGGCATAGTTCGAAATGTCTATGCTGGATAAGATTAATATTATACTTTCGAAAGGTTTTCTGCACTATGACTAATAATGACATTAAATGGTTTTCACATTTCAAGCATTTTTTACTATCATGAGGAGAAATCTCCTCCAATTCTGCGTTTGCATAGTGTGTGCGGTAGGAGGCCTTATGGTAGTTTCATTTTCCAAAAAAAGCATTGCGGATTTCAATTTTTAAGTTCTTTTGTTGTTTGTTTTAAAGAAAACTGTTTTTGTTTGCTCATAACAGTCCCATGAATGATCTAGAGTTCATTGTTCCCTTCCTAAACTTTGGGTGCCTACAATTTTCCACACGGACAGTCAAGAGTTGGGCTTTTTAGATAATCAAATAGTAGGTGTAGACTCGGTAGATTTCAAGTCTTTGGGAATCTTCTTCAATCCTTGGATGACTGATCTTGCTTAAGTCATCGATGATGGTGGTTCGAGCTTATTGGATTGGAGTCCTCGTAGCTTTTAGGATGAGCTTTTGGTTTGGAGTTGTAGATTGTGGATTCACTCTTCATCGAAGATCATATTTGAGTTATCTCTACCATTGTTATCATTTTACGCTCTTGTATATTTGTCTCTGATATTGTTGTATCATATTGTATCAGATATTGTATTCATTGTTGTACCAATGATATTATTCATTTTATTCCTTTGTGTTGTTGTACTTAATCTTTTATGAGCTCCGGCGAGCCAGATTCGGCGTTTGAATCTACGGCATTCGAGTACAAGTGAAGTACGGGTGTCGATTTTCGAAGGTCGAGTCAGGATCATTATAATTGGTATCAGAGCTGAAGGTTGAACTTTAGCTCAGGAGTACAACATATTTGGTAACTCATTAGAGATAGGGTTACAAATACCCTAGAATGAGTATTCCCTAAGATATCCGTCTGTATGCCTCAGTAAATTCTCGTACTATCCACTGATAGTGAATATGAGTGCAAGAAGAGGACGAGATAGGGGACAAGGGAGTACCACTACAAATGGTCAATGCCCAGCAGCAACAAGGAAAACAATTCTTTCTCTATCAATCTCTTTGATCATCATCGGATATCAATTCTTTGATGGCTTCGTGGCAGCTCGAGGGAGAAGCCTTGGTGTGGTGGCACTGCGAATTGTGTAGATAAGTTCCTATCTCGTATTCTCGTTATCAGCTTTTCGATTTAACTTTAGTAAATTGGAAATTTTAAATTGAAAATAAATTGTTTAACTAAAATATAAAGTTAAAATAGATTTGTATCGATAAAGCGATTTTGGTTAAAACCAAATTTGAGAATTTTGTTATAATTTCTTAGGAGGACTAAGTCCGAAGAGGACAAGCGGATATATGCTTTAGGGTATTCCAAATTGAGTTTGGAACCCATACCCAGTGTTTGAGAATTTTGGAAGATTAAATCCATTTATCTATTGTTTGGGTTTTGATATATTCCACGAATGGTAAGTTACCCTTCGAACTAACCAATGCCTCTGCATATTTCATAGATCTGGATATTCCGAATACTTTGTGAATTATTGTATGAGTTTGTTCTCATATTGGTGATATTCTGATTTGGTAAGCCAAATGCAGAATAGATATCCAATTTGATCTGAAAAGATATTTCTATATGTTTCATCTGTTCTTTGTTATCTCCCTGGCAAATTTCGAGGATGAAATTTTCTTAAGGGGGAATCTGTAACATTCTCGAATTTTAACCAAGTTTAATATATAGTAAAATTTTGAATGTTGTTTAAAAGCTAAATTTTATAATATACACATGTGTGTTATTTATTAAAGTATAATTTGTTTTAAAATTCAATTTTTCTTAAGATTTTATAAAGGAGAGTGTATTTATTGAATAATAGAAATTACATATATGAAAACATTTGTTATAACAAGTGTAAACAAAATAAAATACATATGTTAAGATATGAAAATATAAATGCATAAAAGGTTAAAATAAAATTTATAAAATAATTTGAATTAGGGATGTAAATACAAATTTGTTCACATAGGACATTTGTAAGGAAATTAAAATGTGTAATTAAAAGTGTTAAACTAAGTGTAACGTAATAATACAAGTGGCAAAACAAAATATTCTTAAGATTTGAAAAACATGAATAATGTGAATGAAAGGAGTAACCAGGCAACATTTTCTGCAATTCATTTTCAAATCTAAAAAATGAAATCAAAGTAAACTTTAGCAATGAATCCAAATCAAACCCAGAAAAACCAAAAGCTTATAATAAAGAAACCAGATCAAAAGAAGAATAGAGATCAGAAGCAAAAAAGTTGCAATTCAATTCTTAGATCAAACCTCATGTAGTAGATTCAGTTCATAATCCAAAGATCTGAGGCAACTAGATAAAATGCAAAGATCATCTCCAAATCTTAAAACCTTAAATGATAAACTTAGGTAATTCAAGTGAAACCATAATTAAAATTAAAATTTAAAATATGAAGCAATCAAAACCATAATTAACTTCAGTATTTTTAACCTGAGGCAAATCAGCTCAAGCAACAAATGCAACTCAACTTCCACCTGGAAGCCAGAAAGCTAAATAAATATATGGCTTCACTTCAAAATTCAGATCAAATTCAGATGAAAGAGCAAATCAAAAATGAAGACGAAAATCTTTGTGACAGATTTCATTTCCAGGCTCTGTTCTTCATTTTGAGGCAAGCAAACTCTTAAAATCAAGTATATTTTGGTTTGCATGTGATTGGTATTAGACGTGTGTTTGTGGAATATGCTTGTATGAGTATGAATGTGCCTGAATGTGTATATATATGAATGTGTGTATACATATGACTGTGTGCAAACTTATATATCTGTTTTTCAAAGACACGGGTTTAAACCCAATCCAAGAAAATTTCATATCTCTTCAAATAATAATTTTTAGACTAAGATATCTGAATAAAAATTGGTTATAACATTCTAATCTAGAATTTAAAAATAAATTCCGAATGTAAATATTTAGGGAATATTTTAAAATTCGAATATGACAGTGAAAATCAGACTAAAGTCAAAAATCGATGATTTCGATTTCTTGTTTGGATCTTATGAACTAATTTGTAATAGAAAACCATGATTTTAGAATATAGTTTCAAGATTTTTAGATTTGGAAATCGTTTGGAATTTAGAGTTGACGAACTTTCGAAAAATGCCAATTTCCGTCGATCTAAGAACAATCGAACTTCGAGTTCGAATCTAGAGGGGTAGGATGTGATGTAGATTGTAGGAAAAATGATCGTAATTTTTTTTATCAATTATGGTGGTCAGGCGAAATGATTTTAGGGTTTTAAACCCAGCCTTGCTCGATGAAGTTTAAGAAGGGGGTTCGTCATTGATAAAGCATGGGAGTTGATCGCACCAAGGGGGAAAGGAGCCTGGGCAGTGGAGCAGCTACAGTCATGATGGTAAGGGTGCTGATGGACAGATTCATTGGCATGAGGTGATTTCATGGCGATGAGTTTGAGTTTCCTACTGGGTCGAGTGAGCTTGATCTTGATTTTTGGGAAATGTCGTCAATCTGGGTATACTGTTGGGTCGGCGTGATAAATTGCGTCATGTCGATGATCAGAAAGAAGATCGAAAGTGTCTCGTTCAGGCGTACACATGTCATTGTGCAAGTTCGATCCAGGCAGCAGCCTCGTTCGGCAAGGCAGAGTGTGATTGGAACGTTGGGATCGGCGATTGGTTTCGATAGATTCACGATTGAATTAATGCTCATTGCCGATCGTTAGGTTCATCATGGTTGATACTGGAACCCGAAGTGATTAGTTTGAGGGAGAGGGAAGAATAAGAAGTTGACACGGCGATTATCTCGGGAAAATTTTAAGATTTGCTCGAGTGGGTTTTCATGTTTCTACGTGAGAGTTTGAAGGAACGGGATTTTAGGATTTTAAATAAAAACAAGTTGAGAAAAATAAAAGAAAAAAAGAAGCTCGGGTGTTATCTCGAGTTTGAGCTCGTGGATTTAGTATGTGGGCTCGCGTTTTTCTTGTGCAAGCTGATAAATTTTTCAAAAGCAAAAAGGAACCAAGTTTTAAAGTAAAAATAATACAAGTTTTAAAAGTAAATTTTTAATAAGTTTTCTAAAACAAGTTTCAAACTTGAATTTAAATTCAAATATGATTTGAAAATAATTTGACGTGGTTTTGAAATCGATTTTATATTAGATTTCTGATAAAAAAAAATCCAAATGTAATTAATTGATGTGATTAAATGGATAATCAATTAATTATTTAGTTTTAAATCTTGAGTAATTAAAGATTGTTTGATTACGTAATAATAAAAGGTTAATTGATTGACTAAAGTTAACTAATTATTTAAAGATAATTACTTAATGATTAAAGTTAATTTATCAAGTACATAAAAGGATAATTACCCAAAGTAATTAATTTGTGATTTATTAGTATAAGTGGTTAGGATAATCAATTATTGTAATTAATTAAATATGATTAATTAAATTAATTAAGGGTTAATTAATGTAATTAATGTGATTACTTAGTTAAAGAATAATTAAAGAATTAGGGGTTAATTATTTAATAATTAAAGATTGATTTATTTATTAATTTAGATTGATTAATTAATAATTAAAGGTTAATTAAAAAATGATTAAAGGTTAATTAATTAAAATGGTTTGAAATTAATTAATGATTAATTAACCAGGATTAGTAATTAAATTCATAAGTAAATTATCTGATTTAAATTATTCAGATGATTAATAAATCAGACTTATGGATGTTTGGATTCTATGGAATGTTGAATTGCTTGATATCCTTGATATGTTATGCTTTGTGCTATGAATTGTTTTGGTGTGATCTGCGGTGAACGTAATTTTTTTTATCTGTGATGAATTAATATTATTTACTTGTGAATCTGTGGATGAAGATAAACATTATAGATTATACCGCTTATGATATTGATATGATTGAATCTGTGATGATTGATGTTGTTGCACTATTGTGTTAAACCCTTGGACTACGCCACAAACACAAATATGGATTGCACGAGGAAATTGGTTAAGTCACGAATTTTAGAAAATAATTTTAAATTGAATTTCGTATCCAAATGGTTTTGGAAATGGATTTGGGTTAAAAGTGAAAAGCTTTTGAAAAGAAATTTCAAAGATAAAAGTTATTTTGAATAACTTGATAAAGTTTTGAAATTTAAATAATTTAATTTGAATTTAAATTCAAGGATTGAAATTGAATTCTATGTTTGGAAATCATGGTTTAAAAGGGTATACAAGTTATAAATGTGTTTATATGGATTTAAACCATTTTTAAAAGTGTTGTTTTGAGAATTTGAATTTAACCCAAGGGCTTTAACTTGTACAAATTAAATCAGATTCTTCCGAAACGGAAACCATTTGTTTTCAAATAATAAAAGCTTTCATTTAAGAAAGGATTTCCAATTTGTGTTGAAAAATTTCAAGTTTGAAATGGAACTGAGAATTGTTTTGAGAAGCTGTGATTGAATCTTTGTGAAAGATTGTTAAACTTTGTTTTGAAATTAAAGAGGATTTTAAATGGTGTATCTTTTATATAAAAGATATGAATTGGAAATGGTTTTGAAAGCTATGAATTGAGTCTTTGATTTAAAGATTGGATGAGTTAATCCAATTTGAAAGGGAAAATGTTTTGAAAGGATATGAATGAATCTTTGTGAAATATTTGGTGAACTTTTTTTTTCAAGCAAAAGAGGATCTCAAGAGAGATCTTTTGTTTAAAAATGATGAATGAATCTTTGTGAAAGGTTGGTGGACTTTGTGAAGTAAGTCTGTTTGTTTAAAAGATTTGAAATGGTAATTTGTTTTAAACCATTTTATTTTGGGTGATAAGTTGTGACTTAACTGAGATCCCTTATCCATATGTTTTTAAATGTTGCGCTCATTATTCGGTTTAGTCAGTAGAGGACCTTGTGTCATATAACCCATTCCGAATAATAATACGACGTTATGGATAGCATTTGAGGACCGGTGGTGAAGACCGGGTATTCTCCAAAACGAAAGGAGACCCGTCGAATGACTCTGCATCCATTAGCGCCCAGTATAGAGACCTCCATATGTGATGGGGTGTCCGTTTGTGATTGGGAATTCCCGGAGTGCAAGGGCTTCTTTGGAAGTGCCTTCGGTTCTGTTCAAACCCGAAACAGACTTGTATGGATGTATGTCTGACGTTACACTTTGAGATGTAAAGCTGGTTTCTATTAAATAAAGTTCTGTTTGGTGGCGGAGAATTTATTCTCTTAGCTTAAGACCCTTCTCTGAGACGTATGAGCTCAGAGGTTATGTAGTTGATGGTTACTAGTGATACATTCCTAATTTGGTAATGTGGCATACGAGGTGCTGCTGATTATTTGTTGATCAACGCATGGCTTTGTGAAAAAGCATAGCTTTGTGGACGTGACTGCATCAGGACCTCACACCCCGAAAATGGTCGAAACAGGAAAGATGCGACACGGTTGGAGGGGTCACGCCCCTGGGGTATGTCCATTCCTTCGGGAAAAGGGTGGTATCATGGTATGGATCCCAGATACTTAACTCATGTGGACACTGTAAATTTATTACTATATGATGTTGCTTTGTGGTTGAGGATTCTTGGATAAAGGTCGCAAACGACCAGGGGTGGCATATCTTAGGTTTTACTCCCGGGAAGGGAGTAAAACGACCTTGTGTTAGAAGAGAGCTGGATAAATTCTCGAGGCGTCCTTCTAGAGGCGTACCCATGTGGCAATGGAAGTTTCTTGGCCTGACCAATTGTTGGAAAATTCAATCTCCAGTACGCGTCCTGTACGATTTTAGTTGTATAACCTGCCATTTACTTATGGTGGTCACCACTGATTAGATGGCAGCTATAGTAGGCATAGTTCGAAAGGCCTATGCTGGCTAAGATTAATAGTATACGTTAGAAAGGTTTTCTACACTATGCACTAATAATAATATTAAATGGTTTTCGTGTATCAAGCATTTTTGACTATCATAAGGAGAAATCTCCTCCAATTCTGCGTTTGCATGGTGTGTACGGCGGGAGGCCTTATGGTAGTTTCATTTTCCAAAAAAAAGCATTGCGGATTTCAATTTTTAAATTCTTTAATTGTTTGTTTTGAAGAAAACTATTTTTGTTTGCTCATACAAGTCCCATGACTGACCCGGAGTTTATTATTCCCTTCGTAAACTCTGGGTGCCCACCATTTTCCACACCGGCAGTCTAGAGTTGGGCTTTTCAGATAATCAAATAGTAGGTGTATATTCGGTAGCTTTCAAGTCTTTGGGAATCTTCTTTAATCCTTGGATGACTGATCTTGCTTAAGTCATCGATGATGGTGGTTCGAGCTTATTGGATTGGAGTCCTCGTAGCTTTTGGGATGAGCTTTTGCTTTGGAGTTGCAGATTGTGGATTCAATCTATATCGAAGATCATATTTGAGTTATCTCTTCCATCGTTATCATTTTCCGTTGTTGTACATTTGTCTCTGATATTGTTGTATCATATTGTATTAGATATTGTATTCATTGTTGTATCAATGATATTATTCATTTTCTCCTGTTGTGCTGTTGTACTTAATGTGTTATAAGCTCTGGCGATTCAAATTCGGTATTTGAATCTATGGCATTCGAGTATAAGTGAAGTACGGGTGCCGATTTTCGAAGGTCGAGTCAGGATCGTTATATTTATTTAAGTGCTTTGCTCTATGTATTTAAATAATATCATGATTACATGTTATTTACGGACATAAAACCATCTGATAGATGAAAATTTATTCTTTTTCATTTTATTTTTTATTTTTAAATATATTTCAACCTTATTCTATAGGAAAAAAATCATTTCTATGACTTCTACTTCTATACTATTGTTTTATATTAAAAAGATAATTTGCCCTTTTAAAATTTGTTTGTATTGTTTTTTAGTACATTGCTCTGTGTATTCTCAAAATAATATCATGATTACATGTTATTTACAGACATAAAATCAACCGATCGATGAAATTTATTCTCTTTTCGTATAATTTTGTATATTTAAATATGCATAAAGGTCATACTTCATAAAAAATGTTCAAAAGTATATGTCAATTTTCACATTATTATTACTTTAATCTATATATTAAAAAAATTCAGCATATAACATAATTTATTAGCCAACCAATAGATATTAAACACTTCGATAAGCAAAGGTTGACTCAAAAGGATGATATTCTCAAAAAGCTTCTTTAACGGAAGATGGTGTACATGTTAAAAAATCAACAAATGACAATAAAAAATACACCATAAAAGATGATTATGACTGGGATTATAAATTTACTTCTGAAGTGGTAAGTGATATATCATTCAAAACTTTTGAAAAAATAATATAATTTTATTATCTTATCGGTTTTCTCTTCCTGTTTTTGATATCAGCATAAACTTCCACTAACTCACCTCTGTAGATATTACCAAATGTTACTATCACTTAAAAATAGGATCTAGCAACTATATTTTTTTACGCGTTCTTCTACTTATATTACCAAATTAATGTCACTTAAATATATGATCTAACAATTAAACTTCCTATACGCTTTTGCTCTTTATTAGCTGATAATAGAAATAAAAATTCTACCTAACAAAAAAAATTAAATGTTCCAACTTATAAGTGAAATTCAAACTGATTACATATGATTCCAACGCAAAAAATAGCTACATATTTAAGAAAATTATTTCTCTTAAATATGTTAAACACATATAATTTGTAAAAAAATCAATTTATTCGCAAAGCAGTGCTATTATCATGCATGAAGCGTGTGCCATAACACTCGTTATTATTATGAAAATGATTTCTAAATTTGGAACTCACTTCTATAAGGAGTGAGATTTAACAGTTATTATAAATGAGTCCTTTGATGATTTAGGGTTGAATTGTTGTTCCTAATTTGTTAGTGATCAGAGTTGCGTAGCGAAAGCTGGTAGATAGCTTTCCGGTGAAGGCGATTGTTTGTATGTTTGGTTGAAATGTATATTTTTTATATTGATGATTTTTTTTGTTTATGCTTAGTTTAAAATGTGGAATTGAATAAGAAGTTATCATTCAAAAAATTTATAATCTCATTTGAATCTGGACGATCCCAATTGTTAATAAACAGTTGTTTCTATAAAATAGAATCACTTGGAAAAAACAAAAATGCCTAAGAAATTAATAGTTATAAAATATGGAATAATAAATAATAATAAACTACTTAAATTTTGAATTTAAAAATATACTTAATAAATAAAATAAGACATAATAAAAATTGATTGATTGATGGATGCTTGGTTGTTTTAAAATTGTAAGCTATTGTGCAAAGTTAATATTGAGTAGGATTCACTACTAAGAGTTGAAACGTGCTCAATAATGACAATAAGAACTTGCGGTGTCTTTAGTAGTGTAGTTATTACAAGAAATGTTGAAAATTTAAATTAATATAGAATGAAATGTAAATTCATGTGTGGCTAATTAACTGTTAAGACGAATTAAAAAATTGATGTTTGCTTGATGTATATATTAAAGAATGTGTGTGATATGAAATTATTATCAATAAATAATTATTTTTATGATAATATTAAGATTTATTGAAGGATTTTATTAAAAGCAAGCATCTATTTAAATTAAAATCTTTATGATAAAAGACGTACGTATGGGTGCTTATTTATAAATATACATAAACAAATAAAATGGAAAGTTTATACACACACACACATACACATATGAGCAAGGAAATGATTTTGGAAAATGAAGTATATTAATTAAAAAAACGATTGGAAGAATTATAACTATTTATTTTCATGTTAACTAGTCTGTTAGAGTGGTTAATGGATTTTGATTGATATAAGTAGTCAACGTATTGGTAGGGATTTCTAAATGCTTAAACAAGGCAGAATCGACATAGTATTTTGGAAATGTAGTAAGAAATGTTTTACTAGGAATTTATACTATTTTATAAAATAATGTATTAATCTGGAAAAATGAAAACATTATTTTTTAAATTTAGTTAATTTCGAACAGCGTATGTAGCCATGGGACAAGTGTGAAGTTGAGTAATCGAGAGGCATTGTTAATATAAATTCTAGATGGTCAGTTACAGCCAATGGACGAGACAAATAGCTAAACTCTTATAGCACGGCAACGTTGTATATTTTGGGATCAAGTAAGTTGAAAATAATATGTAATGATATACTTCTTATAGTTGGATTCAAAAGCATTTTCTAATGACATATCTTTAAATATAGTAGATTATTTTGAATGAGGAAAAGAAATAAAAGTGAAATTTTCTAGTAATTCACTAAATAAAAACTTGGTTTATTATTTTAATTGACATTATTCTCATATATGCAATTTTATGAAGTAGCGTTTTGGATTATATATGAGTTATATGATTTAAAAATTTATAATCGATGGTTTGGAGTGGAAAAGATAAATGATATATGAATTTGATAATTTAAAAAAATACGAACATTTTGCCATCTCTATATTCAACTCAGAATACATATAACAATCTTTATTGCATCTACTTCGATATTATAATATACATGCAACTTGCACTACCAATTCCACAGCAGTAGTACATAATAATGTAAATTACATACAATGAAAGTTGCAAAAGACATCGATTTGAAGTGTTATTTTCCAACATAATTCATGAGATTATCAGATATGCCAAATCAAGTATGTCAAATAAATTTGCAAACTTGTATAGATAAATATCATATTTAAGCAACTTGCTTTATCGAAGTAAAAAAACAGACACTCTTGCGCTCACACATAATTGTATTCTTTAACTGTCACATGTTGAACAAAGCATTTGCAGTATGTAACCAAATTTTTTATATTTAACTGCTTTAACTATTCATTTTTCATTATAGACATAAGTTTGTAAAAGTTCCTAAAGTGATCTATTTCCTTCTTTGCCGAAAGTAGCATCCTTGAAAAATTTCCTATCATGAATGCATGCATCTTTTTATATTATGAATTGACCTAAACTTTATTTTTTCTCGTTTTGGCGTAACAAACAAAATGTTGAAAGTACTTTTTACTTTATTTAAGGAGACTAAGAATTAAATGCCAAGAATGAACTAAGTGTTTTACTTCAAGTGTTTATTCCTTTAATTGATTTCATTGGTTTAATTTTAATAGATATGTTCTTAAAAATATTAGCTTCCGTCCTTTCCAATATTCATGTTATGCATTTTTAGGATATGAATTTTCCAATTTCGTGTTTCTTCTTTGATTAAATTTTATTTCTATTTATTTTTAGAATCTTTATCAATATGTTAAGGAAGAATAGCAAGAATTACAACAAAATATTTCACAAGATTTGAGTCACCGGATTGAAGACCAAAATGATATAGTATATACGATCATGTACATGATTAAAACATAAATGGAGCTTACTAAATTCAAGAGATGTTGAAAGGAGGGTCGACAGAAAGTAAGTATACTGTACAATTATTGCTTATAAAGATTAACACTGTGTTAGAATACAATTTGCAAGTTTTAAGTGTAATGTAAAGTTGAAACCATTGAAATTCTCAAGTTAAATGCTTATGCACATTTTAGTTTTAATGGCCACAATATGTGTAATAACCCGATATTCGCGTCAATTCATAATCGACGTTAAAACGATTTATATTTTCGTCAATTGCCATTTTGAAGTTTTTAAAATTTAAATTAAAATTTAAATTACAAATGGTTATTAAGTTTGAGGGGCTTTGATATTTTTTTAAAAATAATAAATGGTCCACGAGTTTTTATTTGGGTCGTGAAAATTTTTGCAAAGCAAATGTACACGTCCCCTTTATCTCAATGCTGACCCATTCTTTAAGAAACTCAACCCGCCCCTTTACCATTTTTCTTTTATTCCGTTCGTAACCCTAAAACCCTCAAAAGAAAGTAAATGGTGGCATCTCGTCTTCGTTCGTCTGAAGCTAGGGCGCGTTCAAAATTTACGATGCTGGCTTCTTCAATTCGACGTTCTCGTGCTCGATTGGGCTTCGGTTGATAGCTTCAATTCGTCGACAAGGTGAGTATTATACTCACATCTAATTCGAATTCATAATTAGGTGGTTTTGTGTTTTGGCCTTGAAGTTTTGGTGCCTGACTTCGGTCGCGATTTTCTTGGCTTGTTAAATTTGTGATTTTTGGTACCTGACTTCGACCATTCGATTTTGTTGATGTTGATGATTTCTGGGTTGTTCGAATTTACATCTTTTGCTGCTTGATTTTTGGATTATGGCTTGGATTTCTCGACCCTTGTGAGCCTCGTCTCTGACCATCTCTGTGTCCATCTTTTACCTGTCGTACTTGAAGTATATTGATTGTTGCAGTTTGTATCTACTATACCATTGTATTCATGAGTGTGTGTGCTGTGGTGCCATACCCTTGGTGCCCTCACCCTCCTCCTATTTTCTTAGTTGAATACTCGTTATGCATTTTTCATGTTTCTTTGGTATTATTGCAGTGTATAAGAGTTTGATTCATATTTATGCATTTGCTGGGAGTTGCATTTCTGGTCAATCTTCGTACCTATGTCACTGATGTCGTCTTGCCTTATTCATTTCTCAATCGAACTTTGGTTCATTTTACAGTGTCATCCCCCATGTAATTTGCAGTTGCATTTTTATATTGTACACAGCCTTGTGCACTTGCTCATTTGAGTTATGCTGCTTCTCGTGCACCTCTGAATTGTTTAGCCATGTGCAGTTTATTATGATCATTCATATCTGCTGCATTACTGTTTGAACATTCACTATTTGGTTCATTGTTATAGCTCGACAGTTTTGGGATAATGCACATTGTCACTGTTTGATATATTTGCGTTTCAGTTGTGCAGTTGCATTTGGGATATATTGGCTTGAGCTCGAGTGCATGTAACATTAGCCTTACCTCTGTCTTAACTTTTTGTTTGCATTTTTAATATGCAGACACTTGAGCATTTTTTGTTGTTCACTGCAACTTTTTGTTTGCATTTTTAATATGCAGGCACTTGAGCATTTTTTGTAGTTCACTGCAACTTTTTGTTTGCATTTTTAATATGCAGACACTTGAGCATTTTTTGTTGTTCACTGCAACTTTTTGTTTGCATTTTTAATATGCAGACACTTGAGCATTTTTGTTGTTCACTGCAACTTTTTGTTTGCATTTTTAATATGCAGACACTTGAGCATTTTTTGTTGTTCACTGCAACTTTTTGATTGCATTTTTAATATGCAGACACTTGAGCATTTTTTGTTGTTTGCTGCAACTTTGGTTTTTGCATATTTAATATGCAGACATTCGAGCATTTTTCTTTTGTTGCTTTACTGCAACTGTGGATTGCATACTGGATATGCAGTAACCTGTAGCACTTGACTTCGGCTGTTTCTTTGATAGTGAACTTGTTCACTGTTTCCATATGCTCGAATTGGATGAGCTTGGTTTGTTGGTTCTTGATTATTTCAAGTTGATTTTAGAGATTTTACAGTGAGTTGAATCCAGTCTCAAAGACTTGGGTTTGACCCTGTACTTGAATGTAAACTTTCATAGTGCATTCATATGTACATCACTTGTTGTTGTTGCATGTGTTTGTTTCTCGACCTAGTGCAGTGTAATCTTCATGTTTTTGGAGCTCGCACTGTTATTTACAGTAGCATACCTGTTTCACCTTTGAGTTGTGTTTCACTTGCATACTAATGCAGCTTTGTTCTCTGGTTCTGGCTCCTGTAGTCTTGACTTTGAGTATTTATGTGTACGAGCACTTGTATCTGGCACATGTGTTATGTGCATTTCAATTGTACTTCTTTTATTGCCTGGTCTGTATTTGTGTTCTGGTTCTTGTTTAAGCACTGTTCACTTTGTGTTAGCATTACACTTGTGTTGAACTCGGTTTTTGAGTTTGACCTTGTGATCATTTGTGACTTTCACTGAGCTTTTGTGTATTTTGTGCGATAGTGGCGAGGCAGTACACGCGTGCGTGTACTGCAGCCCTATCAAATTTGGCAGTTTTAATTGATGATTCGATTTGTTGAATTGTTTCGTTGGTTCAATTCAGTATTCTGAATTGCATTCTGATTTGGTTTAATTACTGTCGTCTATTCATTATTTAATTATTATTGCTTCTGTGCACTAATAACTGAGTTTGAATTAGACTGACCCGAGTATTATTTTCTTTTGAATTTAATACTCGGGCCAGACCGAGTATTTCAGGTTGTAGATATTCTGCTTTGGGTTGCTGCTAGAGCTATGAAGTTCTTTCATATCTTTTGGAGTAGTCGTCGTCATTTGTAGTAGTCTGTAAAATTTGTATAGGAAGATATGTGTTCATGTATATTAAATACGTTAATGTACTTGTATATGTAACTTCCTTAGTCGACTGTTGTGGTTGTATCATATGTACCGTGTGAATGTATTGTAACTGACATCAGTTATTATATATATATATATATGAGACTTTCTGTTTCATCTGTGTTCCGCATTTATATTATCTGTGTTGTTATTTTATATTTACTGTTCTAAACTACTACGAACCATCGTAGTTCGTTTTATACTGGAATTGGGGTATGTCGATGGGAGAAAATAAATCAGAGATGAAAAATGAAAGAAAATATATTCATATACCACTCCCATTGAGATAACCAATGCTAGTATAAGGCCTAACTATTGATGGTCGCTCCTCAACAGCCTTATTCTCCGTGCTAGTTGACAGCACTACACCGTAGTGTTCTTGGCTAGCGTGGGTATAGAGGTGGGGCGTCACAGCTTGGTATCAGAGCCTGGGGTTTAGAACAAATATAAAACATAACTTAGATAGTACATGTGTTACAACTATTTGTTGACGTTTTATCTCTCATATTTGCATATGATTGTCTTTGATTGTTAGGTTTGAATTCCTAACGCTTATTCATATGCATTTGATTTTGATTCTTGTGTTTTCGGCTTTGATTCAATTTAGCCGATGATTGATTTTGTTCGAATCTCAGCGGTTCCGAACTTGATATTTTATGTTTTCCTCTACTTGAATTCCATTCGACTTCGGTCACTTTGTTTTTGAGAAATTTCTAAATTCGTGATTTCCAAGACTCTGATTTGGTTTGCCGTTGAGTCCTTTTATGATGATGTTGAATCGTTTTGTACTCTATTAGGGCCATTAATTGTTGACTTCGACATTGACTCGATTTTTATTTTTGTTGAAGTCATTTATGCATTTATGCTCGTTCTGCTTTGTTTTTCCAATTGTTAATCGATTCTTCTTTTCCGATTAGTTGTTATCTTCTTTGTCGACTTTGATAACTTCTATTTCTGGAATTTTTGGATATTCCTACTTTGATGGATTTAAGAATCGAATTCTTTGGTTTTTATTCACGTCTTCGAATGTGAATTTTAGTGAATTGATTTGGTTTCCAAATTTAATCGATTCTTGTTAATTTCCCGATTTGTTGCTATCATTTATTAGCAACTTTGATGACCATTTCTTCGGGAATTTTTGTGAACATACCTTTCGATGAATTCGGTATCGATTTCTTTGGATTCTATTCACGTCTTTGAATGTGAATTCTTGTGATTGATTGTTTCTACAATCATTTTTGTGATTTGTCACTTTAAAAATATAAATGTTTCAATACTAGTAATAAATATCAAAACTCTTTTATCAAAATGTTTTCAACTCTATTTTCAATATCAAAATCTTTTTCTAAACCGTTTTCCAATCTATTAGTATATACAAACCTTTATTTCACTCGTATGAGAAATCTAATTAAACGGCTTAGCAAAACAAGTGGTATGAAACGCTTGCGTTTACTTCGTCGGTTAATTTTTGGACTTGTTCGATTGAACCACTTGTGACATTTTTCTAGTGAAGATCTACAATTTGTTCGTAAATATTTAAGTTAAGCTAGTGGTTATGGGACATGAAGCTAAACTTCTATACTTACTAGCTTAGTGTAATTGACACTTCTCGTTGATCTTGATGATCGCTTTATGAATTAGACTAGCAATTGCGCGATGTCTCTTTCATTGCAAGGTTAGACTAGACACCACTTGTGTGATTCCACTCACGCATACCTTTTTGCTTTTTGGTTAGTCTTGACCTCAATCTGTGTGATTCCATTCACACATGCTTAGTGTATTTGACACTCCTCGTTGATCATGATGATCGTTCTGATGGTCAGACTAGACACCACTTGTGTGATTCCATTCACACATACCTTTCTGCTTTTTGGTTAGTCTTGACCTCAATCTGTGTGATTCCATTCACACATGTGGGGTAGCTCCCCTTGGTCTTCGGACCGTCATGTGATAGGCCTCTTTCCCTTTTTCTGTGATTTCTAGATTCCTTATGTTGATTTTTGGAAATTTTATGCTTCACCTATTTTTGTGCATTGGTGAATTCATATGTTATTGATTTGTCATGAGTACAAATTTGGGGTATGATACCTCTTTGGATCTTTGAGAAGATTCTTGTGATATTGATTATCTCTTATCGGTTGATCTCCTGTTGATCATTATTTGCATACTTATAGTTGTATGTCAGTATGGGTATTTCATATTTATGCCATACCTCTTATCGGTTGATCTCCTGTTGATCATTATTTACATACTTATAGTAGTATGTCATTATGGATATTTTATGTTATGCCGTATCTTTTATTCTATGTCATACTCCCATTTGAGTTTTCATACTCCGTTCGAGTTCTCATACTCCGTTTGAGTTTTCATACTCCGTTCGAGTTCTCATACTCCGTTTGAGTTTTCATACTCCGTTTGAGTTTTCATACTCCGTTCGAGTTCTCATACTCCGTTTGAGTTTTCATACTCCGTTTGAGTTTTCATACTCCCGTTCGAGTTCTTATACTCTTATCTTGTGATTTCTGGATTTCTTGTGTATATTTCTAGAATTTGTGCTTCACCAATTTTCGTGATTTCTATTGATAAGTTTTATCAATTCTTGTGCATTGGTGAATTCGTGTGTTATTGACTTGTTATGAATACAAGTTTAGGGTATGATATCCCTTTCTATCTTTGAGAAGATTCTTGTGACACTTTTAATGAATGAAAATCCACTTATCGAAGTTGCTACTGATGTCGCTGTTTTAATCACGTGTTTTAAAAAAATGTTTCAAAATATAAATCAAAATTGTTTTCAAATTTTTTACGATTTGCGCTTTTAAAAGAATGAGGAAGCGAATTAAACGCTTCAGAAAAATCGAGGACTATGACCCCTTTCTTTTACTGATTCGCTTAATTCCGGACTTGTCCGTTTGAGAACGTAAAATGTTATTTATTTAAAATACACCATTTTGCACTTTCAAGGAAACGATGAAGTGAATTAAACGATTTAGTAAAATTCATGGTTATGGGTCATGTGCGTTTGCTATTTCGGTTAATTTCGGACTCGTTAATTGAAAATTTGTGATTTCTGATTATCGTTTGTGATAATCAGATATTTGCTGTTTCTGATTATCGCTTGTGATAATCAGATATTTGAGATTTAATTATCGTTTGTGATAATTAAACATTTGCGATTTGAGATTTGATTATCAATTGTGATAATTAAATATTTGTGATTTGAAATTTGATTACCGTTGTGGTAATTTCTGATTATCGTTTTGATAATTGGATTTTTATGATTTCTGATTTATCGTTTTTGATAATCAGATATTTATTGTTTCTAATTATCGTTTGTGATAATTAGATATTTGTGGTTTGATTATCGTTTGTGATAATTAAACATTTGCGATTTGAAATTTGATTATCAATTGTGATAATTAAATATTCGTGATTTGAAATTTGATTACCGTTGTGGTAATTTCTGATTATCGTTTTGATAATTGGATGTTTATGATTTCTGATTTATCGTTTTTGATAATCAGATATTTATTGTTTCTAATTATCGTTTGTGATAATTAGATATTTGAGATTTAATTATCGTTTGTGATAATTAAACATTTGCGATTTGAAATTTGATTATCAATTGTGATAATTAAATATTTGTGATTTGAAATTTGATTATCGTTGTGGTAATTCCTGATTATCGTTTTGATAATTGGATGTTTATGATTTCTGATTTATCGTTTTTGATAATCAGATATTTATTGTTTCTAATTATCGTTTGTGATAATTAGATATTTGAGATTTAATTATCGTTTGTGATAATTAGATATTTGAGATTTAATTATCGTTTGTGATAATTAAATATTTGTGATTTAAGATTGATTTTTGATTTTGATAATCGAATACTTGTTGATTTGATTATCGTTTTTGAATAATCGAATATTTGTGATTTGAGATTTCTGAATTATCTATTGATAATTAGATTTTGTTGATAATTTGTGAATTTCTTTTATGAAATTAAAAGATTTCTTTGGCGTTTATATTGTATTACGCCGGTGTACCGACTCAATTTTCTGCTATTCATGATGTTTTCCACATCTTCCAATTACGGAAATGCCTTAGGGATTTCCGATTTCTATTCTTGAGCAACCTTAAATTCACATCATTGCTTCGGGGGTGTAGCACCTTCGAAATAAAGATGTTTCTCTTGTGGAGATTCTCAATGGTTCTCAAATTCTATGGATTTCTCTTAGGAATCCAAAGAATTCATTGAGCAAACACGTTCAAGCTTACTCTTTCTTGCTCTTATGGTTGTTACCTTTTGGCTATTTATTCCTTAGGATTGCGAGGACGCAATTTCTTTAAGGAGGGGAGCTGTAACAACCCGATATTCGCGTCAATTCATAATCGACGTTAAAACGATTTATATTTTCGTCAATTGCCATTTTGAAGTTTTTAAAATTTAAATTACAAATGGTTATTAAGTTTGAGGGGCTTTGATATTTTTTTAAAAATAATAAATGGTCCACGAGTTTTTATTTGGGCCGTGAAAAATTTTGCAAAGCAAATGTACACGTCCCCTTTATCTCAATGCTGACCCATTCTTTAAGAAACTCAACCCGCCCCTTTACCATTTTTCTTTTATTCCGTTCGTAACCCTAAAACCCTCAAAAGAAAGTAAATGGTGGCATCTCGTCTTCGTTCGTCTGAAGCTAGGGCGCGTTCAAAAATTACGATGCTGGCTTCTTCAATTCGACGTTCTCGTGCTCGATTGGGCTTCGGTTGATAGCTTCAATTCGTCGACAAGGTGAGTATTATACTCACATCTAATTCGAATTCATAATTAGGTGGTTTTGTGTTTTGGCCTTGAAGTTTTGGTGCCTGACTTCGGTCGCGATTTTCTTGGCTTGTTAAATTTGTGATTTTTGGTACCTGACTTCGACCATTCGATTTTGTTGATGTTGATGATTTCTGGGTTGTTCGAATTTACATCTTTTGCTGCTTGATTTTTGGATTATGGCTTGGATTTCTCGGCCCTTGTGAGCCTCGTCTCTGACCATCTCTGTGTCCATCTTTTACGTGTCGTACTTGCAGTATATTGATTGTTGCAGTTTGTATCTACTGTACCATTGTATTCATGAGTGTGTGTGCTATGGTGCCATACCCTTGGTGCCCTCACCCTCCTCCTATTTTCTTAGTTGCATACTCGTTATGCATTTTTCATGTTTCTTTGGTATTATTGCAGTGTATAAGAGTTTGATTCATATTTATGCATTTGCTGGGAGTTGCATTTCTGGTCAATCTTCGTACCTATGTCACTGATGTCGGCTTGCCTTATTCATTTCTCAATCGAACTTTGGTTCATTTTACAGTGTCATCCCCCATGTAATTTGCAGTTGCGTTTTTATATTGTACACAGCCTTGTGCACTTGCTCATTTGAGTTATGCTGCTTCTCATGCACCTCTGAATTGTTTAGCCATGTGCAGTTTATTATGATCATTCATATCTGCTGCATTACTGTTTGAACATTCACTATTTGGTTCATTGTTATAGCTCGACAGTTTTGGGATAATGCACATTGTCACTGTTTGATATATTTGCGTTTCAGTTGTGCAGTTGCATTTGGGATATATTGGCTTGAGCTCGAGTGCATGTAACATTAGCCTTACCTCTGTCTTAACTTTTTGTTTGCATTTTTAATATGCAGACACTTGAGCATTTTTTGTTGTTCACTGCAACTTTTTGTTTGCATTTTTAATATGCAGGCACTTGAGCCTTTTTTGTTGCTCACTGCAACTTTTTGTTTGCATTTTTAATATGCAGACACTTGAGCATTTTTTGTTGTTCACTGCAACTTTTTGTTTGCATTTTTAATATGCAGACACTTGAGCATTTTTGTTGTTCACTGCAACTTTTTGTTTGCATTTTTAATATGCAGACACTTGAGCATTTTTTGTTGTTCACTGCAACTTTTTGATTGCATTTTTAATATGCAGACACTTGAGCATTTTTTGTTGTTTGCTGCAACTTTGGTTATTGCATATTTAATATGCAGACATTCGAGCATTTTTCTTTTGTTGCTTTACTGCAACTGTGGATTGCATACTGGATATGCAGTAACCTGTAGCACTTGACTTCGGCTGTTTCTTTGATAGTGAACTTGTTCACTGTTTCCATATGCTCGAATTGGATGAGCTTGGTTTGTTGGTTCTTGATTATTTCAAGTTGATTTTAGAGATTTTACAGTGAGTTGAATCCAGTCTCAAAGACTTGGGTTTGACCCTGTACTCGAATGTAAACTTTCATAGTGCATTCATATGTACATCACTTGTTGTTGTTGCATGTGTTTGTTTCTCGACCTAGTGCAGTGTAATCTTCATGTTTTTGGAGCTCGCACTGTTATTTACAGTAGCATACCTGTTTCACCTTTGAGTTGTGTTTCACTTGCATACTAATGCAGCTTTGTTCTCTGGTTCTGGCTCCTGTAGTCTTGACTTTGAGTATTTATGTGTACGAGCACTTGTATCTGGCACATGTGTTATGTGCATTTCAATTGTACTTCTTTTATTGCCTGGTCTGTATTTGTGTTCTGGTTCTTGTTTAAGCACTGTTCACTTTGTGTTAGCATTACACTTGTGTTGAACTCGGTTTTTGAGTTTGACCTTGTGATCATTTGTGACTTTCACTGAGCTTTTGTGTATTTTGTGCGATAGTGGCGAGGCAGTACACGCGTGCGTGTACTGCAGCCCTATCAAATTTGGCAGTTTTAATTGATGATTCGATTTGTTGAATTGTTTCGTTGGTTCAATTCAGTATTCTGAATTGCATTCTGATTTGGTTTAATTACTGTCGTCTATTCATTATTTAATTATTATTGCTTCTGTGCACTAATAACTGAGTTTGAATTAGACTGACCCGAGTATTATTTTCTTTTGAATTTAATACTCGGGCCAGACCGAGTATTTCAGGTTGTAGATATTCTGCTTTGGGTTGCTGCTAGAGCTATGAAGTTCTTTCATATCTTTTGGAGTAGTCGTCGTCATTTGTAGTAGTCTGTAAAATTTGTATAGGAAGATATGTGTTCATGTATATTAAATACGTTAATGTACTTGTATATGTAACTTCCTTAGTCGACTGTTGTGGTTGTATCATATGTACCGTGTGAATGTATTGTAACTGACATCAGTTATTATATATATATATGAGACTTTCTGTTTCATCTGTGTTCCGCATTTATATTATCTGTGTTGTTATTTTATATTTACTGTTCTAAACTACTACGAACCATCGTAGTTCGTTTTATACTGGAATTGGGGTATGTCGATGGGAGAAAATAAATCAGAGATGAAAAATGAAAGAAAATATATTCATATACCACTCCCATTGAGATAACCAATGCTAGTATAAGGCCTAACTATTGATGGTCGCTCCTCAACAGCCTTATTCTCCGTGCTAGTTGACAGCACTACACCGTAGTGTTCTTGGCTAGCGTGGGTATAGAGGTGGGGCGTCACAATATGATATTTTAATGAAGCAACTTAAACACATGCCAAAGAAAACAAAGTAAAAACAAATTGAATATATATGTGTCTGTACGTATGAAGTTTGCTTTTTTTCAGAAAAACAGGCCTGCGCATTTACCTCATACTCATTCCACCATAACTTTCGAATGGTTTATCCGATTTCAATAATTTTGCCTATTTTGAAAATGTAGGAGTATAAGAAGCAACTTTTATTTAAAGCGTTCACAAAATTTTGTTGTTTACTAGGCTAAAAACATATATTTGTCAATTGACCTGTGTAAATATAGATATAAAAATCTGTTATGTATGATTTTAGAAAACCCTTCATAATTCGGGATATAAGCCATATTTTTTCAATCTGAAAGATGGTTTGGAATTTTAACGCATTATGTAACAATTCGCTTTTAGAAATCATGTATTGATTTAGTCGTTTAGCTATTTAAAAACTTGCCTGAAAGTAGTTAAAATATGAATTTGAATTCTTTTACACAATTAGTGCATATTCATTATATTTTTTATATGCAACTAATATGTAAGTTTTGAGTTGAGAATAGGTGCTTGAGTGGGCCAATTGGACTAAATGATGATGATTGCTCGCTTATGCCTCTATAAAAAGTATGATAGCTCGTTTTAAAATGTTAAATAAATGTACGCTTTCAGATTAAAATAAATAAATGTTATAAATATTAACATATATTTATATATATTGTATTTCTAACCATATGGCCGGTGTATATAATATATATCATATTTGTGAAATTTCAAATGGCTCACTGTACAAAGGAGACTCTGCCAATATTTTTTTGAATATTTTAACACTTAGAAAATTTTTTAATAAATTACGTATGTGAAGAAATAAAGGTTAATATGTAACGGCCGGTATCTTCGTACCCTTTGAGTCGATAATAAATCACATGTGTCCAACTCAAATTGAATGGAAATACGAATCATTAGAGGTGAAGAAGAAGAAGAAGATAGAAGGAAATAAAAACAACAACATAGAATCTCACAATCGCATTGGGACAAAATATAACATATAATAACAAATTTGTATACAAAAGAATTTGTAGCTGTTAATATACATAATCATTAGAGTACAACAATCAACAATCAATCTATACAGTTATGATAACTTGTCCTCACAAATACAGAATATACAACATGACTCACATAGTGGAAATAACCAAGTACGTGTAATACGTCGAAATCCTACAGCACGAGTCCTGTACTCCATAGCATACTAACCTGAATCTGTAATACTCGGTCTGACCCAAGCATTATAATAAAATAACACCTGAGTCAGTCTGCAAAATCAATGTAAGAAAACACACTCAATTTGAATTATTATTGTTATCAAAATCCTTTTAAAATAAAAGTATCTCGTAATACCGCGTTACACATAAATACGACGGGTTTCTACCTTACAATAACCAAAACATTTTATATCAAAATCATCCGATATTATAATTGTTTCTAGAGAAAGTAAATTAAAAAAATTGATGAAATGCTTGCATCTCACGTTTCAGCACAGTTGGGCATATTCAAAATCGTACGATCTCGTAGTGGATATTGGATTCCATATAATGACTGGGCTACTGGGGTAACCGCCTATTAAGACAATTATCATGTATTGTATTTGGGCCGGGCTTGTGCTTATAGCCCGTGCTTTGTTTTCTTTTCTTTGCTTTAGCCTGTAGCATGTATAAATAAGAGTAATACAGGCATTTGTAAAGTAATGATTTCTATTTTAACAAAACAGCAATAAAGAAATCAGATTCATTTTTTCTCAAATCTTATTTTGGTATCAGAGCAGACTCACCGAAAGGCATTTCATCCGTCTTTACCACCCCTTCATCACATTTTGAAGATTGAAAGGGGTATTTTTTGTGTCTCCTCAGAATAGTATCATCATTGGAGATTATATACCGTTCTTGATCAAGAGCATCTGATCTCATCTCTACCCTTGTGCTTCCAAGGCCTGGATCAGAGATATCTCTTCATCTCCAAACTGGTGGCAACAAGAGTTTTTTCATTTTTTCTTTGTGCTACAGACGCGTTTTCAAACTGCGGCACAAGTGTATTATACCAATTTCATTGATATAATACACATCCACCATTTTCTTGATTCCAACCGGTTTCTTGGCAGCAAACTGGTGTCTGCCACTCCAAGAAACGCAACTTCTTTATTTTTTCTGATCACCCTGTGTTGTCAAAGTTATTCAGATTCAAACATCTGGCCAAAGATGGAAGATACTGTTGAAGAATCTGAATCAGTGACTTCAAGAAGGGAAGATAATGGCACCACAAGCATCCCTGCACTCATTAAGCCAAATAGTCATGTCATCACCATTCCCCTTGATGAAGACAACTACATCTTGTGGAAATATCAGGTTAAGATGGCATTAAAAGGCTATGGCCTTCAAGAATTTGTGCAAGGGACAAATGCTATGCCTCATGCAATCATTTTAGACAAGGACAAAAACCCTGTTAGTAACCCAAATTACATTCAACACCAGAAACAAGACAACTTACCTGCATCATGGTTAATATCATCTGTAAGTGCCAATCTTTTGTCTCAAATTGTTAGGTGCAATACATCATATGAAATCTGGTCCACTATAGGCCAGATTTTTAGTTTTTAGTCATCTGCTCAAATTATGCACTACAAAAGAGAGCTTCAAAATGCTAAAAAAGGGGACATGCCCATGGGAGAATACATCACCAAGATCAAGAATTTATGTGACAGACTTAGTGCAGTGGGACATAAAGTTGCTGAAAGTTATCAGATACTTACTCTCACTAGTGGCTTGGACGAAGAATATGAATCACTTGTCACATTCATAGCCACACCACCTGTGCTACCAAATCTGCAGTATGTACATGCTGCCCTTCTTGCTCATGAAGGGAGAATTGAGCAAAGAAAGGCTACACAGGGTGATGTCAACATCAACTTTTCTATAAATACAAGAAGCAAGAACCAATCAAAGACACCCAACAACAATTCCAATAACCCTATTCAATGAGGAGGTCAGTCTCAAAGAGGCAGGGGTAGAGGAAGGTGCAACAATTACAGCAGAGTCAAGTGTCAAATTTGTGAGAAAACAGGGCACATGGCCAATAAGTGCTATTTCAGATTTAATTCTGAATACAACACAGCACAGCAAGGACAGTCAAGCCAAAAGGCACATAATGCAAACATGGTTCAAGTAAATCAGCAAAGCAGAAACAACACAGATGATACAAGTGAAGATGCAGTCAAGAATGATGATGCAGACATAAATGATTGGTTCCCAGATTTAGGTGCAGCAATAACAACCTCCAGAATCTTAATCTAGGGAACAAGAAATACACAAGTATGCATTCTGTTCTTATGGGTAATGATGAAGCCATAAAAATATCACATGTTGGAACTGGTAGTGTTAAAGGTGGTAGTACTCTCTTTTTGAATAACTTATTGAGAGTCCCTAGGATTAAAAAGAATTTAATAAGTGTTTCTCAATTTGCCAAGGACAACAATGTGTACTTTGAGTTTCACCCAAAATTTTGTCTTGTTAGAGACTTACTGAACAAAAATATACTGCTACAGGGTGAATTGGACAAAGGCCTTTACAAGTTCAGCAACATGGGCACAAGAAAACTCAATAATAGGGCAACTTATTCTAATCCTGTTAACTTCAATGTTGAAAAAGGGAATAACACTCTTAGTTTGTGGCATTGTAAACTTGGTCACCCCAAGATTGATATTGTAAAACAGATTCTGAATGAAAGTAAAATTGTTTTTAAAAAATTTATGTTCCTTTTATATGCCCACATTGTCAAGAAGGGAAAAGTCACAAATTGACTTTTAATAAATCAGAAACCGTATATAATGAGCCACTGAAATTACTGGCAGCAGATCTTTGCGGTCCAGCCCCCCTATCATCAACTCAAGGGGACAGGTACTATCTCTCTTTTGTAGATGCTTGTACTAGATTAACATGGATTTACTTTCTTAAGAATAAGTCAGACACATACAATGCAATTAAACACTTTATTACTTATGCTAAAAATCAACACAACAGTAAAATTAAAATCATGCAAACAGATGGTGGTGGTGAGTTCAAGGCTTTAAAGGCGTTTTTTGATAGTAAAGGGATAATACATAGGACCACCTGCCCACATACATCAAAACAAAATGGCTTGGTTGAAAGGAAACATAGACATATAGTTGAAACATGGATAACCCTTTTATCTCAGGGGTCACTACCTATGAGATATTGGAAAGAAGCTTTTGCCACTGCAGTATATCTCATAAATAGGGTACCCACCAGATTGCTAAATAAACAATCTCCCTATGAGAAATTGCATAGGGTTAAACCTGATTATAATCACATGAAAATGTTTGGTTGCATGAGCTTCCCCTTTCTCAGGCCATATAACAAGCATAAACTGAGTTTAAGATCTAGTGCTTGTACTTTTCTAGGTTATGCATATAATTAGAAGGGGTACAAGTGCTTAGATAAAGATGGGAGAATATATATTTCAAGGCATGTGGTTTTTAATGAAAATGTTTTTCCTTTTGCAGATAGAGTAAAGGAAAAACAACAAGCAAGCAGCAAATCAATCAATCTACCAATGATTCCAGAATTAACCGAACTGGCAAGTGAATTTCAAAATGGTGACAATAATCATCAATATGAAGAAACATCCATCACTAGTACAAAAATTGGTTACAGTTCAGACAAATCAAATTCAAGCAATGTTCATCACAGCTCACATATCAACCAAGAACAGTAGACAGGCATGAAGACAATGAAAGTGGCTACTCAACAACTACTGATCGTAGTAGACATTCAACAATAGAAAATACTAACAGCCACAGTGAAGATGTGGGTCAACCACAGCCAAGAGCTGAACATCCTATGACCACAAGGTCCAAAAGTGGGATTTTTAAACCCAAGATATATGCTGCTATACTCAATGAAATACCAACTAATTATGACCAAGTAGTAAAAGATGAAAAGTGGAGAAAGGCTATGGATAATATGAGGCTCTAATTAAAAACAAAACATGGAGTTTAGTCACACCACCAAAACACAAAAACATTGTGGGAAGCAAATGGACATATAAAATCAAGAGGAACACAGATGGCAGTATAGCTAAATACAAGGCCAGATTAGTTGCAAAAGGGTACACACAACAGTTTGGCTTTGACTTCAAGGAAACATTTTCACCAGTTATCAAACCTGCTACTATAAGAATAATCATGACTGTTGCATTATACAAGCATTGGAGAATTAAGCAGCTAGATGTGCATAATGCCTTTTTAAATGGTGAGCTTCAGGAGGATGTGTACATGGAGCAGCCAATAGGATACTATTCTGAAGCACACAACACACATGTATGCAAGTTACACAAGGCTATCTATGGTCTAAGGCAGGCCTCAAGGGCATGGTATGAGAAACTGAAAATTACTTTAGGCAACATGGGTTTTAGTGTAACTAAGTCAGATAACTCACTATATATCAGAAAAAGAGGTCAGAACATCATTTACATACTAGTTTATGTATATGATATACTGATTACTGGTGATGACATGGCAGAAATAAATCAAGTTGTTATTCTCCTAGATAAGCATTTTGCGATTAAAAACTTAGGAGAAATCAGCCAATTCATGGGGATACATGTTCAAAGAAAATCGAATTCAAGCTTGTTTCTATCTCAAAAGCAGTACATATCAGAAATCCTAATCAGGGCAAACATGGACAAGGCAAAACCACTTGCTACTCCAATGACAAGCAATTTACACCTATCCAAACATATAGATGAGCCAATAAATAATGTTAAGCAATACAGAAGTATTGTCGGTGCACTGCAATATGTTACTATCACACGACCAAAAATTTGCTATAGTGTAAATCAAGTTTGCCAACACATGCAAAGACCTTTGGATACTCACTGGAAAGCTGTTAAACGGATATTGAGATACTTAAGAGGCACTATTAATTTCGGATTACTATTTAAAACAAGTAAAGAGATTACCATACATGCTTACAATGATGCAGATTGGGCAAGCGATTTAGACGATCGCAAGTCCATCACAGGGCACTGCGTTTATCTCAGATCCAACCCCGTATCTTGGTGTACCAAAAAGCAACCCACAATCTCCAGATCGAGTACGGAGGCAGAGTATAGGGCCCTAGCCAGCGTGACAGCAGAAATTATGTGGACAGAAAGCCTTATTTCTGAATTAGGGCTTCGATCGGCTAAGATTCCCATAGTATAGTGTGATAATATGAGCACTATATCTCTCTCGATGAACCCAGTTCTACACTCGAGGACTAAATACATGGAAGTAGATCTCCACTTCGTTCGCGAGAGAACCGAAGCTGGAAAACTTCAGGTCAATCATGTGCCATCTCTGTTTCAGAAGGCTGATGTTTTGACCAAAGCTTTATCTAACAAGAACTTTGCCCGATTTAGAGAATTCTTATGCATTGTTAGTGGCGGCGATGAGAGTAATGAGAAGGAAGACATGAAGACTGCTGGGAAACCCTAGCTTTGTTTGAGGTAGGGTATTAAGACAATTATCATATATTGTATTTGGGCTGGGCTTGTGCTTATAGCCCGTGCTTTGTTTTCTTTTCTTTGCTTCAGCCTGTAGCATGTATAAGTAAGAGTAATACAGGCATTTGTAAAGTAATGATTTCTATTTTAACAAAACAGCAATAAAGAAATCAGATTCATTTTTTCTCAAATCTTATTTCCGCCCGCCAAGTACACCTTTAGAAAAATGTACCGAGGACCTCTCTTGGATCATCTGCCAACACAGGACCGGCCTACCCCTGACCTGGATAGTACCGAATATATTATCACCCCGGGTGTTCCCACCCTAATCAAGCGCTCTCTTTTGCATGCACAACCATATCCATAATTATAATATAATATATCCAAGAGTATCTAGAAAGGTGATAACATACCCTACTTGGGTGTGACCCACTTAGCCCTACTGCATCTTTTCTGTTTTAGGCATTCTCGGTTGATGAGTCTTGAGGCTACGTTTTACCTTAAGAATAACATTCAAACTTGGAATGCTAACACTACTTCCAGACCACGATGCAATGATAGCATTCATTCATACAAGTTATTCTGGGTCTGAATAAACTGAACTTACAAAATCGCCGTCTTCTTTATCTTCAAGATATCTCAATTCGTAACACACGAATCAGATCGAAGTGGTTTTCGCATAATTAAATCTGATCCCGGTCTCTTCGAAACGATTAATGAGTTTGGCCAAATTTGATAGTCGGTTATTTAAATATCAAATAACACACATAAGCAGTCACTAGGCCCATATTATAAATTTACCAAAATATTTATTTCAAAATATCTTTACAAAGATATATACCCAAAACTCTACCAATATTTCAATATTCGAAAACAATTTCGAAACTTATTTCCATAACAAGACATTTTCGAACCATCTTAATATTTAGAAATATTTTCTCCTAGATCCATTTATAATTCAACATTTTAAAAATATTTTTATAATAATAATCTTGTTGTTAAAATATTTCAAATTCTTCCAGTCCAATACTTAGCAAATATTCATACGTATATTTTCCCAAATCATTTTTTTCCAATACTTAGGAATTCCATTTTATTTCATATTTCTCAAAATCCTTTTCAATCAATTTGTAAATTCCTTAACTCGACGGATTCCATAAGCTTTTGGAACTCATAAATTAATTCCCTTTAAAATTTCCAAACTCGATTATACTCATCTATGATTACAACTACCCATTTCTAACTTCCTTCATGAATCTAATTCAATTTCGAAGTTTCTATATTTAATACTTTGGAAATTTCCTTAAGTTTTCCTGAATTCCATTCTGAGAATTTCCCTTATAAATTCACACCTGTTAAAAAAATCCTGTTTTCAAATCTCGAGAAGATCTATAAATAAATTTCAATCATTTCAAAACTCTATATATATCTATATTATAAAGCAAAACTCTGATCAAAGCGGTCAAAGTGAAGCCTTTTCTGTTTTACCAAAATTGCCCACTGTTGTACTGCAAATAAAATTGACGAGTGGAGGACAAATTTGTCATTCTCTTCGCCCGTACTACCACTATCCACGTTTTCCAATATGTCGTTCAGTTTCTCAACTTATATTTTTCTTCATTCTTCCACTAATCCTCCACTGCTCATGCTCTTTTTAGTAATGATAAAAATCGCTAACCGAATAAATGGTCACTCTCTTATCAACTTATTAGGTTGGAACAATCTTTACTACTTTGGAAAAGTTAATGCTTTTGTTGACAACATCATTCAAAATTCTACTTGGAATACATAAGCATTTCCTGCAACTACCGTCTTCAATTCAACAATCAATAAATAGAGATTGATCCTAATATTGATGAAGATGCTTGGTGCTGGAAACTATCTATAAAGGACAAATTTTCTTTTAAAAATACTTGGGACTTTCTAAAAGGTGAGGAAATGGAAGTGGACTGGCACAAATCAGTTTGGAACCCTGCCAATTGTCCAAAAATGGCTTTTTGCATGTATTTTTCATTACTTAATCGTCTTCCAACTAGAGAAAGATGTGGAAAATGGAACAAAAACTCTGGAAATATCAATTGCTTACTTTGCAAAACTGAGACTGAAAACACAGATCATCTCTTTTTTGACTGTCCCTACTCAAGGCATGTTTGGTTCATAGCCAAAAACAAGCTCAAAATAAATCAAAGATTGGATGTCCAAAACATTAGAGACAACATTCAATATTTTCAGAAAGCATACAAAGGCAGAAAAGTAGATTTTAACAAAGCTACCGTTATTCTCACTACAGTCATATGCTTTATTTGGAAAGAAAGAAATAACAGACTTCATAACAAAGTCGAAACAGACAGCATTCAACTTTGGAAAACTACTGAAATTGAATTCAACATCATTCTTCACAAATCCAGCAGAATCAACAACAGATCTCATAATATTTCAATAGAAGACAATTACGAGAACCTAGTTAAAGAATACTTACATAAAGAGAACTTTGACAAAAGTTCTCAATTCCCCTGCCACTGATAGTATTACAATGGAAAAGGCAGCTAGTTCCATAGGTCACAGTCCTTCGGATGATGGTTGCTGCCCCGCATTGCATACCAGAGACTATCCCTGCAAGGGAAGTAATAAAAAAGTCAATTTCTCTTACAATTTTAAAACAAAATTGAATAAAAATCTACCTTATACTTTACCTGATATGCATAGGGAGAGCCATCCATTCAATCCTGGGCCTCTGTTCTCCTGTGACTTTCAGCTGCATAACAACACTGTTTTATTCAATGCTGCTGTGCCTAGAGATAAAGCCATTGACATGCTCAAACACTTATCTGATAAGGCTCATTCCAACGCCGCTAGCAAGGCTATAGCTTGCAACCTATCAAGCAATCAGATCTCAACATGTCAGGGAAGTAACAAGGCTTTTACTCGCAACATTATCAATATTAATAAGGGTATTTGCACTAATAAAATTTTTCTTTTACATGATTATAGCAAGAGGAGCCGCTGTAATGCTGAGACCAGCAACAACATTAACTTTCCTCTGCCTAATCATGAGCAAAGATTAGGAAACTTGTATTACATCAATAAGCTTAATAATCGGATCTACCACTTATCTGCTTGGGAAAAAGGAGAGAGCAACCACCATTATGATGATAATTGCCTCAAATCTGCTAATCCAGATCTTAATAAGGTTTCCTTTTCCTTAGATCTAAAGCTTGGTGACAATTGCAATTACAAGGAGACCAACCATAAGGAAGCTACGATTAAAACAACTCACAAGAGCCATTTTAGCCTAGATCCAGGTCTCTCCAGGCTTCGTGACAAAGATATCAAGGAGTGGAGACCCTCCTAAGCTTTAGCGATGGCTATAGCGTGCTTTTCCATCGATGTTTTTGCAGAGTTTCTCTGCTTTGGTTGCTCCGCCATTTTTTTTTCTTCGCTTTGTTTTTTTTTGGAGGCGCTGTTGTGTTTGAGTTAGGGTTTGTGTTGTTAGTCCACGAGCGGTTTGGGTTTGTATCTTGAGTTTTCGGGTATTGGTTTATACCCCTTTCTTTGTAACATTCTGGGCCTGGCCCTTTTCCATTTTCAAAAAAAAGACTAATAGTACAATAATTTTATTTGATTTACGTTTTCCCTAGAAAGTTGAGATTTTGAAAGCAAGGCTCGCTTCATTGTCATATTAGTAACCAATTGCACCTGCATGGGTCAGCTTCTTTACCTAAGATCAAGGCGGATAATGTTAGTATGGCTCGCATTGTAAATGGAGTGGGTGCGTGGATTGAACGGACTAAAAGTCCCACATCGCGGAATATTCAGAATAATCGTGGTATATATATGGGATTGGTGGCACGTAACATAAAGGGATTCCTTTTGTTACAATGTGTTGCCAAGACCAGATTATATGCTCGAGGGAGGCGATGGAGGGATGTTCAATCGGGACGCCGGCATGGGAGACTTCGACCGTTGACTCTAATAGACACGGTGAAGCGAACGCGTACGATACGCGGGAACGCCGAAACTCAACTTGGTATCAGAGCTCCATGGTTCGATGGGACCGGTATGATGCAGCGTGACCGAAGCATAGCTGCTAAGGGTCTTGAGCATGGGATGCTCGTCAAGGTGGAGATATGGTTAAAGCAGTCACTCCGTCCTGCTTATGAGAACTCAGGGTAGCAGCTTGACTCCACTGCGAAGAGTACTCGGTATAACTCCAAGGTGACTTGAGCAATGCTCGTCAAGGTGGAGATTGTTAGTATGGCTCGCATTGTAAATGGAGTGGGTGCGTAGATTGAACGGACTAAAAGTCCCACATCGCAGAATATTCAGAATAATCGTGGTATATATATGGGATTGGTGGCATGTAACATAAAGGGATTCCTTTTGTTATAATGTGTTGCCAAGACCAGATTATATGCTCGAGGGAGGCGATGGAGGGATGTTCAATCGGGACGCCCGCATGGGAGACTTCGACCGTTGACTCCGATAGACACGGTGAAGCGAACACGTACGATACACGGGAATGCCGAAACTCAACATGGTATCAGAGCATCAGGTTTTGGTATGTGGTTGTAGAGATGCCTGAATCAAGTAATAACTCAAGTAGTTCCTCAATGGGTACTCCAAGTGGTGTAGCTCCTTATGTACGTGGCTCGTACGTAGCTTCAGGATCACAATTGGTAATAGACAAGTGGAATGGCGATAATGATTTTGAAAAATGGCAATGGAAGATGAAAGCGGTTCTTAGAAGGAATCGAGTGCATCGGTAGTATTTGACACACATTTATTGCCAGCAGACATCTCGGATGTTGAGAGAGAGGAGATGGAGGAGTGGGCATTCACTACACTTCAACTTGCTATGCGAGAAAATGTTATCTCTGAATTAGTGGTGAGACAACCGCTAAGGGTATTTGGGACAAGTTGGAGGAATTGTATATGAAGAAGTCACTGACGAATCATTTGATCTTACTGCGAACGTTCTTCACCTATAAGATGAAGGAAGGTACTTCGCTGAAGGCGCACTTAAATATTTTTGATGATTTGCTAATGAAGATGAAGGCGGTAGATTTGAAGATTGAGGAAGAGCAAAAGGAGATGATATTGTTGTGTTCATTGCCAGACCGCTATACAAGTTTCTCAAATAGTTTGATCTATAGCCGAGATACATTGACTCTTGATGATGTCAAGACGGGTCTTCTTAGCGAGAAGTTGCGGGATCAAATGAAGGAGTTAGGTGATGGAAGTAGTGGTGCTAGTAATGGTCATGGCTTGTCTGTGGAGAAGGAGAGACATGTGAAGAAGGAGAACCGGGGGCGTTCTAAATCAAGGAACCCTGGTTGGAGAGGAAAGTCAAAGGAAAGAAAAGGCAAGTGCTATATTTGTAGGAAGCCTGGTCATTGGAAGAATGAGTGTCCGGACAAGGAGAAGGCAAAGAAGGAAGTAGCATCTTCATCCGTAGCGGTAGAGAATGCAGTTGGTGAGGAAGAGGTAGATGTTTTATCGGCAGTAGCATCAGATGTTTCGGATAGCAAATGGGTGCTCGATTCGGGGGCATCTTATCATATGACGCCAAATATGAATTGTTTTTCTTCTTACATCGACAAAGAAGGAAATTCAATTGTTATGGGAAATGGTGCTATTTGTAAGTCGAAAGGCATTGGTTCCATGCAAAGTAGGATGTTTGACGGAGTGGTTCGTACTCTCACTATTGTGCGCTATGTTCCGGGACTTAGAAAGTCTCTTATCTCTTTGGGGCAGCTGGATTCTTTAGGTTATAAGATCACTATTGAAAGTGATAGATTGTGGGTTTCGAAGGGGGCACTTGTGATGATGAAGGGTGCAAGGACTCATGGTATTTATTTACTTCAAGGAGTGACCGTGGAAGGTGAAACTTGTATGGGGGTTGATAGTTGTCGTGGCTTGGATGCGACTAGGCTGTGGCATTTGAGGTTAGGTCATGTCTCGGAGAGAAGTTTAGATGTTCTTCGAAAGAGAGAGATGATCGATGGAGAAAGTTTCAACAAGTTAGAGTTTTGCGAAGATTGTGTCATGGGGAAGCAAACTAAAGTTTCATTCGGTGAAGGAAAACATGATTCGAGAAGGGTTCTTGAGTATGTTCACACGGATGTTTGGGAACCGGCACCTGTAGCTTCTTTAGGTGGAGCTCGCTATTATATTTCCTTTATAGATGACTTCTCTCGGAAAGTTTGGGTGTATGTAATGAAGGCCAAGTCGGAGGCATTTGCAAAGTTCAAGGCGTGGAAGGCTCTTGTTGAGAATGAGAGTGGCAAGTCTTTGAAGTTTCTAAGGTCTGACAATGGCGGAGAGTATGTTTCCATAGAATTTTTGGAGTATTGCAAGCATCATGGTATTCGGAGGCATTTTACTACACCTGGAGATCCGCAGTCGAATGGTGTTGCGGAGAGAATGAATCGTACTCTACTTGAGAAAGCTCGATGTTTGAGATTGACATCGGGTTTGGCAAAGGGATTTTGGGCTGAAGCTTTGTCAACCGCGGTGCATATTATTAATCGAATTCCGTGCTCAGCTATTAGTAACAAAATTCCGGAGGAAGTGTGGAAGGGAAAGAGCATTGACTTGAGTTATCTTCGTGTGTTTGGCAGTCCGGTTTATGTGCATGATCCGGGAGATGATAAGCTTGAACCTAGAGCTTTCAAGGGGATTTTGCTTGGCTATACGGATGGTGTAAAAGGCTATTGGATTTGGAATCCGGAAACGAAGAAGGTAGTGAATTCTCGTCATGTTACTTTTGATGAGTCGGCAATGTTCAAGGAGAATGTGAGCTCATCGGATGTTCCGGATTTGGTTCATGGTGAATCAAAGGAGAAGGAAATTATTTTCACATTTTGTCCAAGGAGTAGAGAGAGTAGAGTAGTTGGCGATGCTTGTGAGGAGATAGCGGTTGATGTTACATCACATAGTCCACATGGTGTCTTTAGTAGTGTTGGTGACGTACATGATTCTAGAGAAGATTCGGTTCAAGGTGGAGCCGAAGGGAGTTTAGGTGATGGTATTGCTACTCGGGTTGGTCGTCGTACTATAAGACCACCCAAAATATATGGTGATTGGAACTATCTTAGCTTTTGTGATAATTTGGACTACGCTCTTCATGTAGTCCAAGATGAGCCGATGGACCTTGATGACGTCATGAAGTCGAGTGATAGCTCGAAATGGATTTGCGCCATGGAGGAAGAGATGCAATCATTGTTGAAGAATCAAACTTGGGATTTGGTTCCACTTCCTAAAGGAAACCGTGCTATTGGGTGCAAATGGATATACAAGTGAAGGACGATGGAAGATATAAAGCTAGACTAGTGGCTAAGGGGTTTGCACAAAGGAAGGGAAAGGAGTATGATGAGATATTCACATCGGTTGTGCGCCATACTTCTATCCGGATATTACTTGCTATAGTTGCTATTCACGACTTGGAGTTGGAGCAACTTGATGTGAAAACCGCCCTCTTGCATGGTGACTTGGATGAAGACATCTACATGGTACAACCGGAAGGTTTTTTTGTGGATGGTAAGTCAAATTTGGTTTGCAAATTTAAGAAATCACTATATGGTTTAAAGCAATCACCTAGACAATGGTACAAGAGGTTTGATCATTTTATGCTTGAAAATGGTTTTGATAGAAGCATCAAGGATGCTTGTGTTTATTTCAAGAAGTTGAGAAATGATTGTTGGGTGTATTTACTCTTGTATGTGGACGACATGCTCATTGCTTCAAAGGATAAAAATGAAATCAACAAGTAAAACTGAGTTTGAAATCGGAGTTCAAAATGAAGGATCTTGGAGAAGCAAGAAGGATATTGGGAATGGAAATTGTAAGGGATCGAAAGCATTTTGAGTTGAAACTAACTCAAAAGGAATACATAGAGAAAGTGCTTTGCCGGTTTAGCATGGAGAATGCAAAGGCGTCATATACACCTTTACCTTTGCATATGAAGCTTTCGAATAAAGGATCACTTATTTTGGAGGAAGACAAGACTTATATGGAAAAGGTGCCATGTGCTAGTGCGGTTGGTAGTCTAATGTATGTTATGGTGTGTACAAGGCCCGATATTGCAAATGTCGTCGGGATGGTTAGTTGCTACATGGCTAATCCGGGAAAATCGCATTGGGAAGCTGTGAAGCTTATATTGAGATACCTTAGAGGCACATCATCTCATGGTCTTGTTTTTTGCGGTAGTAAGGCGATGGATTGCAAGTTGGTTGGTTATTGTGATTCGGACTAAGCTGGTGATAGGGATCGAAGAAAATCAACTTCTGGATATGTCTTCACACTTGGGGGAACAGCCATAAGTTGGAGATCTAGATTGCAGACCATAGTTGCTTTATCCACTACGGAGGCGGAGTTGATAGCCGCAGTGGAGGCGGCAAAGGAGGCACTCTATTTGAAGCAATTGTTGTGTGACTTGGGATTCGGGCTTGATAGTATTGATGTTTGATGTGATAGCCAGAGTGCTATTCACTTGGCAGAGAATTTGGCGTTTAGCTTACGGACTAAACATATTGAGGTGAGAGAGTCATTTCTAGTAGCCATGGATGAAGATAAGCAAGTATATCTTCGAAAGGTGCACACAAAGGATAATGCGGTAGATATGTTCACTAAGGCATTGCCGGTTGGAAAATTTGAGCATTGCTCGAACTTGATTCGCTTGGAGAAGTGCTAGGTGCCACGGGGTGGCACGGTTAAGGGAGGAGCTTGGTGGTAGATGAGGAAGAGTATTGGTGAGAGAGATTGATGTTCTATCTTCTTGGTAAGTGCTAGTCTTTGGTGACATAGCTTAAGATTTGGATGTTTTCAACATTTCATTAGAGGGCGGGGGCTTTGCCTGAGCTCGTTGGTGGAGTGCAATGGACGGTGGCTTTGCCGGAGCTCATTGGGAAAGCATTCATGTTTGGTTGAAGGTAGAAGAGGTGATAGTTGGCGTTATCGGTTGTCGTTGATGGTATGGTACAATTGGAATTGAAGATGGATATTGTGTCGAGGTAGAGTGTTAAAATTTGGCGACACTATATGAGAATTTGTAGAGGTCGGAAGTAGCTTCGTAACGGAGGAAACGGTTCGCAAATCGGAGTCCGGAGGTGGAAGTTAGAAGAGACAAGGTGAAGTGGGCTGTTTGGGGACAACAACTAATTTCAGACGTCTGAAATTACTTTCAGACGTCTGAAATTTTTCTGGGGTGGTTCTAAAACACTCAGTCAGACGTCTGACCAAGTGGGTCAGACGCCTGATCTAGAGCGAAGTCGCTTCAGAGTCTTAGGCCAGACGTCTGACCCTTAGGCCAGACGTCTGACCCTTAGGCCAGACGTCTGGAACGATTTTTTTCAGTTTTTCATCTCATGGACTTGGGTGAAAATTTGTGATATCCGCAGAGGCAATTTTGGATTTTGTCTAGGGTTTCTATTCTCCTATATAGGCTAGCCTCAGGTATCAGATCTGATGTGAGAGAGAAGCGTGTGCAAGCAACAATAAGAGATCAGCCTCCACCAAATTAGGGTTTATCAAAACCTAATTTTCTTCAATTCTCTTCTCCACAAAATCAATTTCTATTTTGATTATTTATCATTGTAATCAATGTCTTGTACTCTTCTCATCAATAATAATAAAAGCTCTCTCTTAAAGTGGATGTACACTAACACAACGTTAGTGGAACCACTATAAATCTCTGTGTGATTTATTTTCATTATTGCCTTGATCTTTGATTTGCTTGTCTGGGATTTTGATTGATTGTGATTGGATTTGAGTTATCGATTGGTTGTCTTTACACTCTTATCACGATCCCGTCTTCCGCTGCGCTCGTGGGGTTTTGATTGGAGTCGGAATCCCGCACCAACAGATAATATGTTTTGTTAAAACAATATGGATTTATAAACCATTCACAAATTCTGCTGTAACCAAATTATGCCAAGTGGCACCGTTACAACCAATACTTTATATAATCATTTTAACCATTGCTTTATAACTGACTCAGTTATAAAAGCAGAAATCAGCTTTAGTGCATGCATGACTGATATGTCTCTTATTTGTAAAGTTGCTACTGTTGCTACTCCAAATAACTGGGGTCTTGATGGCTCTCTAAGACAGGTTGGTGCTAACTCAGGCTTATCATAATGTGACTGTGTTAAATGAGGATCTTACTCCTCCAAGGCAGCTCACTCACTCAATAAAATTCTTAACAACCTAATTCAGTAGTCCATTCCTTAAATCTTCTAATGCATATGATATGTGGTCACATTCACACATACTGCTTTCCAGAATTGATAAATATTAGTATCTTGGATGTTACATTAGTTCATAAATATAATTTGTTGTATATAGCTCTTTATTGTTACCATAGGTAGTTAAAATAATAGCTTTGTTATTATCATAGGGTAATTCTTCCTTCCATATATACCTAAGAAGAAGAATATGCATCTTACTTGCAGCTCCTCAATGGACATGAGTTAAAAGAAGCAAAAAGGACGTATTACGGATTGAAGGGAACAATGAAAATATTGAAAATGAGTAAAAGACCTTGCTGTAGAGAAGTAAGAATCATGAAACAGTGAAAGAAATAGTGGTGCAGCCAGTATTGATTTGATATAATCACATGCAGCACTCACAAATTAACATCGAATCTGCGAACAAGCTTATTGAAGGAATTCTAAGGTCAGTAAAGATGTTACCCTTCCATCATCTTTCTGGACAATTTGAACTTGAATCGGCAAAAAGCAAAGAAGAAACACAAACTCTTTTTGATATTATAATATACAATCTTATTAATATGTTTAATTAAATTATACTAATGAATTTATGAAATTTGGTTATTTTCTGATTAAATGAAATTGGCTCATACTATTGTTAATAAATTTATGAATTGGTAAAATATAAATATACTTTCCTTTTTTCTTTATAAATAGACAAAGTAAATGTTTAATGGTTGATTACTTAAAGGTAAGATTGTGTGCATAACAGAGCACGTGTATGTGCTGGCAAGGAGTGAAAAGGAATGCATGAGCATGTGCGTAATGTGTGTATGTGTGTGTGTATAATTTGTGCGTGTGTATGTGTTGATTTCCATTGGTGAGTCAATTCGTGAGTGAATTTGAGTGTATATTTGTATGTTGATATTATGTGTGCGTCGGTTGTAGAGTTTAAGGGATGCCGTTGTGTGTGTGTGTGTGTGTGTATATATATATATATATATATATATATATATATATATATATATATATATATATATATAAGTAAGGCTAAGAAGTAGTAAAGTGTGTGTGTGTGTATATATATATATATATATATATATATATATATATATAAGTAAGGCTAAGAAGTAGTAAAGTGTGTGTGTGGTGTCTTCTGTGAGAGAAGGGAGATAACGTGTGTTTCAGGCAGGGTGTGCAAGGTAGTGAGTGTGTGTTTGCTAGAGTGTGTATATGTGTTGTTGAGTAGTGCCTGCGCATTGGTTACGTGTGGGTCTGCATATCCTTTTGCTTTCATGTTGGTTATTTCCTAATTTGTGCAAGTGTAGGGTTGAGTTATGTTTGCTGCTGCAAATTGAATTTTTACGTTTATAGCAGAGTGTGTGCCAGGTTGAGTGAATATATGTGTAAGTGCAAACATTATTTTGTGCATGCTCATTTGAAGGGGTATGCATGCTTAAATACTTTACATAAATAGCAATGTTTGCATTGGTGAAGTATTGTGTACTTCATATTATAAACACTTGCATGCCGCAATATATATGCATATATATTTAGTGGGACAGTTTGTTTACAAGGCATGTGTAAGGTGTTATTTATATTGTTATGTAGGTGTTGTGCTCAAATTTTTTTGAGTTGCGTCTTTTTGTAGTTCCGAGCATTATTGTATACTTATTTTGTTATAGAATATTAGCACTCGAGAAATAATATTCTCAGTATAATTTTTTTATTAATCTTTCGCTACCTGAAAACAACAAAGACAATATGTGGATAAAGTAAACCAAGCACGTGGATAAAGTTCAATATTGATGAAATTAACGAATATAGTGACAGAACTCGCGTGTTACTTATTGTTTTCTTTGCATGTGTAAAGATTACATGAACTATCTTTTGGTACACTGTTAAACCATTACATATATACACAGCTAAGCGTGTGTATTGAAATGTTATACCTAATACATATACTTTATTTATTTGATAGGCTTCACCATTGATACAATAGCCCATGATAAGGCAACCTGGGTTCCATATAACACTCATTTCCAACTAGAAAGAAATTTTCTATGCACACGTACATTGGACATATATGCACATTGGTATATATAAATTCAATTGTGTTATACATACACAAACACACACACATATATAATTGAAAATTCAAATGTGTACGTGGTACATGTCTCATAGTAATAACCATTGTTGAAATTTTACATGTATAATCAACATTTTGAAGTAAGCATACTTCATCATTGCCCTACGCTATATATATTGTAGAAATTTTGAAACAAGGCATGCCAAATAGTAAACGAGGTTCACATTTTGTACAACCTATGAGTTCAAAACAAAGTGTCAACTCCACTAAAATTCATAATATCAAAAACCCATCATTTCATTTATATAGTATAATAACTATTATTGCATTCGGTTAAAATTCTCAATACGTTGATACAGTGGTTTAATATTTTTTAAAAGAAAGATGATGTTAGTTTCCTAACTTCCAAACAACAGGAAGCGATAATTTTACTATTTAATACACTTCTTTAAATATTCATGTAATAGTTGAATATTTCTGTAAAATAATTTAATCTCACCCATGTTTTGATAAATGATTGATTCGTACATGTACACCGCATAAAAAATGCAACATATGTATACGTTAAAGTCATTTTGCAAAACTTAAAAAAAAACTTACAAACAGTGTTTTTTATACAAATTCATCATGCATACGTGCATCGCACGTGCCAAAGTACTTGTGTGTGTATATATATATATATATATATATATTTATATATATTTATATATATATATATGATAAGTATTTTTTTAAAGAATAATAATATATATTTAAAACATGTTTAAGTAATTATTTAAAATATTAAAAAAATTTAGATAGACATTGATAACTCATTTTCCAACTCATTCTAAAATAAAGCAAAACAACTTGCAAGCTGATTATAAAACTATAATTCATTTCAATAAATATTAAATATTTGAATAACTATTTTTTTGAAATATTTAAATATAAATAGTAGTTTTTAAACTACATAGTTTAATAAATAAAAATCCCATTTTAAAACAATTTTAATTTCTCGACAACAATCTATTTTTTTAAATTCAATATTGCCAATTTCAATTTATAAATCCCTCTCGATTTATATCGCATCGACTACTTTTCAATTTCATAACCATTCTCACATTCAAAAATAGATTTCGCTTTTTTTTCCCAAAAACCGATTTCCACATCTCGATTTAAATTCACACTGTAAATTATATTTCCAATTTGTCAACTGATAATAATTTCACTTTATCTATAAACATCGTTTCTAAATCTATAAACTCATTTAGATTTCACTTGTTTATAGACATCCTCATTTATAACTTCGTTTTAAATCTATCACTTTATAAATCCCACTTATTTTCCAAATCTATTTCAAATATTGATTTAGCACTCTTTATCCAAAATTCCAACAAAATATCATTTTAAAATCCATGGTTAAAATCCTTTATATAAATTATTTTAAAATCTTTAATAAAACTATTTTACGAATAGTTAAGTACAAACCCAAAATCAATTTATTATTTTATCCAACTCAATTTTCTTTAAAATAATGCAAATCCCAATATAAATATTTTTATATCCAAAATCTCCTTTTAATTCCTTTAAATTCAAAAATTATTTTTCTGGTATTTAAATTACCAAAATTAAGGCCAGTGCTACTCTAGCATTCAATAAATCAAATCACACAACAATCCATAACAGATTTTCAAATCATATATCACTATATACGAAACAAATCAATATATTTTTAAGAAATTTAGTTGGATCCCTCCTACCTATTTTTCCTATAACCACAGATGTTATATAACATAAAATAACAATCCCGCTTTGAGATGGGATATCGTGGTAATATAGGATCATCCGCTATTATGCGGAAAGCATAGTGTCTCATCCGCCCCAATCGGCGGGTATATATCCAACTACTAATACATATACTAATATACATGTAATACAACATTAAACTGATAATAATTTATAATTTCATCCAATCAACCAAAAATTAATTTTCAACATTTTATACTAAACAAGTAATCCAAATGAGTGAGATTTACCCACCTTGATTTTCGAAATTGCTAACCGTTCCAATCTAATTCTATTGCGTAGATTCTATAGCTATAAACCCTATACCAAACAATTAATCCAAACGATTCAATAATTATTTATAACTATTCAGCCAAGCATATTTAATCAATTCATAGAAATAATCACATAATTAATTAGGACAGTATTGTATAAGATAAATGAAAATAGAGTTAGATATAGATATGAGTAAGTAATACTCACAAAATCAAAGCTTTTCTCCTTCCAAAATTCACTACCGATGTCCTAGCAAATCGCCAAAGCCACTGCAGTCATCTTCTTTATCTCCATAACGCCACCATCAGACCTCACATTCCTTTGCAGGCCTAAGCCACCTATATTCATCGCCACCTAAACACGTAGCATTCCCTGTTCACGCCAACATTAGAATTGAACTTTCTTATTCCCACTCCACCATTGTCACACTCCTCCTCGACGTAGCCAAGCCCAGGTCACACAGCCCCAAGTCGATGGCTTCTACCCTTCATCGTGGCATCGAAACGCGGTTGCAAATCTACCTCCATAGATTGCCGATGGCTTTGGGTATACTCCACCCCTCAACCCCCAAAATAACGATGACGTCGCTCAAGCCGAGGGTGGCATCGCTCGTGCCTACATCTCCCCTCAAACGCGTGCACCAATCAACGTCACGGCCTTCACCTTGTGCAACCCATGTCGATTATGACCCTTTCTTTGTCGACATCGAGCACATGAGCGATTAGATCGTTAATTTTTTTATTCATGAATTCAAACTGAATGGGAGAGGAAGCAATGTCGTGATTTTAAACTGAGAAAGGGAAGTAGGGCGATGTGTTTTTAGTGGTAGGGTGGCTCGTATCAGATGTAGGATGCTACATGGCATTCATAATGTTATACTCCTATTTCAAACGTAATGGAATATGTTTTGAAGCCAAATTTGATTGTATGGAGAAGATAGCTTTTTGAAAGCAATTATAATATTAAATTATCCATATTTATTTCAACACGTTTCTCTTCCGTACGAACAAACGGCAAATCCAAACGCTATGAAAATTTAAATATGATAATAATACACCATTATGGATCAATTGGAACTGGTTTCGTTGAATTTCAAGTCTGTGCCTCAGATTGCTATTTTAATGCGTCGATTAAATTGACGATTTCAAAAATTGGCGAAATCTCTTAGAAATTCCTATTTTAAAACTTTATTAACTGAATTATAATTCCAATAGAATTTATATCAACATTAGAAATAGTTTTGATTCATATTCAGCTTCAATTCAATTATTGAAACAATTTTCAATTATTAATTCAACAATTAAATTTATTTAGTAAATTGCTGTATTTGGAACTTAAGTCTTATTCCACTTATTTGATCAATAAACTTCATATTAAAATTCCATTTACATTTAAAATTCCATATTCAAAATAAATTAAATGTTCAAAATCAAACGATTGAAATTCCGGGTCGTTACATAATAACTAAGCCTTAAGTTTATAACTTATGATACGTTTAATTTCAATGTTAACCAATTAGAGAATTGAATGAATTTCAAATTGATTATACAATACGAAAAGAATTAATGTTAGAGTTTAGTGCGACGTCTCCCGATAAGTAAATGCAAGGACGTAATTTTCATAAGCGTTAGGTCAGTAACAAACCTATTTTTGAATCCATAATATAATACAAATTTAAATAAAATAAAAATGTATGTATTCAATTTTTGAGAACTATTAATTTGAAATTCACTTTTTACTTAATTGGAGTCTATTTGATAATATATTTTTGTTTTAACAAATTGAATTAATTAATAAATTCTTTTCAGGAAATATATTAACCTGGATAATGTGTTAGTGTTAAGTATAAAGTATTTAAAGTGTAAATGACCTTATGTACTTGTAATAGATGAATAATTAAATAGACTCAACTAATAATGAATTGAATAGAATTATGTAGTTATTGAATTATATTGCATCCAAGGAAGTGTAAATCATTTTAAATCAAATAGACATATATAATTGCACACAATTTAATGGAGTTCCTAGAAAAAGAAAAGAAAACACATTCCCTAAATCATTAGAGCCCAACCTATTTAAACGAGACCACAACTTTGTTCACTTCCTATTTTACTTAGCCTATATTCTGGATTCTCAATAACCTTTTTCCTCTATAGCTACCATAGCCCTAAATCTCCTACTCCCCAAATCATAAAAAAAAATTAAATAAAAAGAAGAACGTGGTTTGCCGTTATGTAAGAAGGCGACATCGTGGAAGGGACATGGATGCGGTGATGACTTTGGGATGGCCATGCTACATCGGTGAATGAGGATGCCGATGGCGGTTAATGATAACCACAATGTAGTATGGTCGATGTTAATGGATGAGGCCATGCAACTTCAAGGAGTGGGGAATGTTGGTGGCAAGCACGATTTCATGATGGAGGCCAGTGTTGATGGTCGACGAGGGTCGGCTAAGGCATTGCAGGTGCGGTCAAGGAGCTAGTTTCTGGAATTATGGTTTGGAGTAAGCTGAAATCGATAAGAAGCTTAGGTGAGAAATTATTTGTGACGAACCGAAATTTTCAAACCCAAAAATTCCAGACAGTTAGAAAAAGAAGAGAAGAGATAGAAGAAGAAAATAGAAAACAAGACACAGAATCTCACATTCGCAGTGGATCAAAATATAATATCAAATAATATCAGTTGTAAAAAAGAAAACTGTATCTATCAATTTATATTTATATACATCAGAGTTACAACATCTCATAAAAACTAGATAGTATAACAACTTGTCCAGATAACAACAACAATACCATAGCAGAATACAATCCATACGTTCCTGCCATCCAGCTTGCCTCCTGAGCTCCGGAACGTCCTAACTTGAAAATCTGTAATACTCCGTATGACCCAAGCATTACATCAAAGTAACACCCAGGACAGGCTAGAAACCAACGTGAGTAAACCCACATAATATGAAATGCCAAACCATAACACATGAGGATAACAAGGTAACTCGTACCCTTTTACGAATTCTCTTAGTCAACATTTATCGCACAATAATTTCAAGTCAAATATCCATATTACACAATTCATTCCATTCTAGCCTGTTTAACCACATATCCAATATAATGAATTTTGTAGATTACAAATCGAAGTGGTTCAGGGTATTTACTGATACCCGGCTCCGGTCTCTTTGAATCTCATGTCATCTTAACCTAAGTTATTCAATTAAATCCAATTCAACTTTTTAAATGTCGGATGTCACTTTTACACAGCAATACATCATTGATAGATAACCAACTCAACTCATCCTAGGGTACCATTGATCCTATCCTTAAGGAGTAATCCCACCAGAGCCAAGGTTCTCGCTAAACCCGGCTCTGGTACCAAATGTGACGACTCAAAATTCTCAAACCCTAAAATTCCAGATAGTTAGAGAAAGAAGAGAAGAGATAGAAGAAGAAAGCAGAAAACAAGACACAGAATCTCACATTCGCAGCGGATCAAAATATAATATCAAATAATATCAGTTATACAAAAGAAAACTATATCTGTCAAATTACGTTTATATACATCAGAGTTACAACATCTCATAAAAACTGGATAGTATAACAATTTATCCAGATAAAAACAACAATACCATAGCAGAATACACTCCATATGTTCCTGCCATCCAGCTCGCCTCCAAAGCTCCAGAACGTCCTAACCTGAAAATCTGTAATACTCGGTCAGATCCGAGCATTACATCAAACTAACACTCGGGTTATGCCGGAAACCAGCATGAGTAAACCCACATAATTTGAAATACCAAACCATAGCACATGAGGGTGTCAGGGTAACTCGTATCCTTTTATGAGTTCTCTTAGTCAACATTTATTACACAATAATTTCAAGTCAAATATCCATATTACACAATTCATTCCATTCCAGCCTGTTTAACCATATATCCAATAAAAAGAATTTTGTAGATTATGAATCGAAGTGGTTCCGGGTATTTACTGATACCCGGCTCCCGTCTCTTCGAATCTCATGTCATCTTAACCCAAGTTATTCAATTAAATCCAATTCAACTTTTTAAATCCCTGATGTCAGTTTTACACAGCAATTCATCAATGATAGATAACCACGTTATCACTGTTCAAACCAAACACATTATATCACAAATCATTTCATATCAAAGATATCAACCAATTCAAGGCATTTAAAATCATTCAATCATTCATAAACAAGATTGATCAATTTCCAATTGATTTAATTCATCTCTAATTAAATTAATAACTAACATTAATCACTTACATTACCATTACTTAACATTAATTAATTATAACTAATTAATTAATCATCCTTTAATTATCCATAATTACCATTTAATCAATCCTTAATTTGATTAATCCTTAATTACCCTTGATTAATCTTTAATTGCCCTTGATTAATCTTTCATTATAGACTAATCATCCTTTAAGTATTAATTAATAAAACCTAGTAATTAATTAATAAAACATAATTCCACTCAGAAATTAACTGTCCTTTATTACTTCATTAATTAAACCAACTCCTTGATTAACTACATTAATTAATCCTTTAATTACACTGAGTAATTAACACTTAATTACTTCCATTAAGTAATTTTTCTTTAATTACTTTTCATCGAGTAATTTCCCTTAATTAATTACATCGAGTAATTATCCATTACTTCACTAAGTAATTACACTTTATTAATAACATTAAGTAATTATACTTAACCCATCATGAAGTAATTCTCTTTAGTTAATTAAACTTAATTAATTAAATTAAATTAACCACATTAACTTAATTGATTACACTGAGTAATTAATCCCTTTAATTACTTCATTAAGTAGTTACTCTTACTTAATTCATAAGTGATTACTTTAATTAATCACTAATTAATTACTTAGTTAATTATTAACTAATCATTTAAAATCAATTAAATAATTTCTTAACTACTTATACTTAAAAGATTCTTAATTAAGAAAAATTATTTATCTTAATTTAATTATTAACTACTATTAAATCATTAACAATAATTGGATTACCCTTGTTAATTTCATTTATTAGTTATCTTAAATTAATCAAAACTCTTAATCACTTAAAGATAAATCTTTATTATAATTGATTACTAAATTCTTATCATTAAACTTTTATTTTAAAAATAAAACATTTTAGAAATCAATTATAATTTAAACAATATAAACATCTAATTTAAACCTTTAAAACCTTTGAAAACTTTCAAAGTTATTAAATAGATTTTAATACACTTTCATATTCTTTAAAAAACTCCTCTATTTAAATATATTTGAAACTTGTTAAACAATTATTTTTGAAAACAATTTATCTCCATAAGTGAAAATCTGGTTTAAATTTGTCTTTAGACTTAGAAACACTTGCAAATCAAATTCCATTGTTTTAAAAACTTAATACTTCATGTACAATTTTTAAAGCCTGAACAACATGAAACCTACCCAACATAAAACTCGAGCTAAACTCCTATCTTTCCTGATCAAAACACGGAACCATTCACATTCTGCCTACTTCTAGAAAAACACCAGCCTACACGAGCACCTACTTCCTTCTCGAAACCCAACATTCCAGTGTCACAAAAACGTGCACATCTAAGTGCACACCATCCCTGGTCGTCGACGAACCCTGCTCCGGCCTTCGACCAGTCGACTTCCACAACGGCAACAACACGCGAACATTCAACTGCCACGATTCGATCGAGAATCGAATTCGACCCCAAACCCACTCAACCTGGAATGTACATCACCAGAAATTGACCACCTCCAACGATATATGCCTAGAGACACCTCGCCGTTCTCACCATAGCTTCACCACGTCTTCCCGCACCCCTAGAACACCTCGTGATCGACTCCGGTTGCTTCTAGGCATCGCAAAACCCAATTGAACGCCGACGACAAACCCAAGGTGTTAAACCCAACCCCAATGATTTCCGGCCATCCCGATCAACGATAAATCACCATATTATTTTTCAATGATCCTCATCTTCCCCTCTACCTTCAAGCCCAATCACGTCAACCAGTTCATCGTTGATCGACGAAAATCGATCAAAACATCACAAACGTTCAACTCAAGAGAACTCACAAATTTCCAAACTAAAAATCATGATTTACACACTAAAATTTATGATTTACTATAACAAATTCTACCATACAATCCATTCTTAAAATTGAATTGATAAATTTTTGACACAATTTTATTTCACTGGTTCTTTAGAAATTTTCGAGCCAAATATTCATTTTAATTTCCTGTAATTATTTCTAGGTGTGATGTTACATGATTTCAAACATTTTTCATTTACAAACCATATGCTAACTAGGATTAAATAGTGAGATATTGAATTAAATGAAGAAATTCAAACCTGTTAAAACAACAGAGTTCATTTTTGTAGATATACAGGCATTAAACAGGGATTAAACACTCATATCATACATGCATTCATTTTAATTCAAGCATTTCAGGTAACAACATGATTTTTCATTCATAACATTAAAATGAAATCCAGGATTAAACTATTTTTAAAATAGGTTTTCTCACCTGTCTAGGCTTGAACAGAGGAGCAAATTCACTTTGAAAAACAGGAAATTGTCTGGATATAGAACCTTGATTTGTTTTGTTTTAAGATGTTCTGATATTTGATTCTGAAGTTGATCCATTAGCTTCCAAGTTTGATTATGAACTGAACTTGTGTTAAATCTGAGTTTGACTTGAATTTCCAGGTTTGAATTTTGAAAAAGTCGTTCACTTTATTTTGATTTGTTTTCCAGGTTCAGATGATGTGCAGAGATTTTGAAACTGAAAAGAAATGCTTGATCTCTTTGAAAACTTAAAGGTGATACAAATTTAAGAAGATCACAGGCCACAGATTGAAAATTGTTTTACAGGATTTGATTTCTAGTTTTAGTTTCTGATCTTGATTCCTTATATTTTGTTTTCAGGTTGTTTTCTTGTTAGAAATTAAGGATCAAAAGAAATGAGAAGGGAGTATAAATGTGTATATATCTTCCTTTATCTTTTATTTATAAAAAAACAAAATAATGACACTTGTATTTGTATAATGCAATTAAGCTACACTTGTATTTTACATGACAAATCCACTTAACACTTGTTAATTCTTATACATAAATCGTTACATTTGTAATTATGTATGCATATACTTTTTTTTCAACACTTGTAATTTCATTTTATTAAGAGGTTTTATATTAATTAAAATATCTTAAGGATATAAATATTTAAACTATCTTGTTATTAATCGATATAAAGTTTTAAAGAAAAAAGATATTCCAGTCATATATTTAGAAATAATTATACTAGTTTAATATATATTTTATAAATTCCTTGAAAGAGAATGTTATAAAAATATAATATATACATAAACTCAATTTATTTTCAAAATGTTATATTTGAATTTCAATTTCAAATACTCTTTTAAAAATACTTATATATATATATATATGTTTAGATATTTTTATTTATCAAATTTTATTTATTTAACCAAATGGAATCAGTATCTCAATGATTTAAAATCAGTTAATTATCCAATTAACAGATATTAAAAATCCAGGTTATCACATTCCTCCCCTTTAGAATCTTTTCGTCCTTGAAAAGGAACAAAGTCTGAATTTATTAAAAATGCTTATTATTAGAAAAATTATTCTTTGATCACTTTTAAAACACTTTTAAAATCTACATAATAATAGTTTTTATAAAAATACTTTTTATAACTCGATATCTCAGCCAATCCATCCTTGTTCTCACAAAATTTCGGTCATATGTTGATCAAGCGTAGGACTGAAAATCTATAAGTACTTGGTAGACCCGTTTTCAACATCCAGTGAAAATACCTGAAAAATAATTTTATTGAAAATATAGAAAACATTTTTGAAAATAGAGAATATCTTTGGTGAGAATGCTCTGGAAATCATCACCCCCATCCATGGTCGCAGTTAAGCCGATGGTTACATTGCCATCCAAGCAAAATCCGTAGATAACTGTAGGCCTCCGCCCCCCTCGATTAAGCCATGGACCCCCCATAGATCGCAATTACATTCCAGGGTTACGTTGCCATCACAGCAAAAGTCTATGTAACTGTAGGCATCAACGCCCTTGATTTTCGCTGCCAAAAAAAATGAAACTTCTCCACTTCCACATAGGTTGCAGTCTATCGAGGTAAAATCAAACATAGACTGTTAGCTCTCAACGGCACACACAACTTTCGCTATGTCACCATAGGTCACAGTCTACCGATATAAAATCAAACGTAGATTATTGGCTCTCAGCGGCACACATGACTTTCGCTATGGTCAGCAGTAGATATCAGTGACATCGAGTTAAACTGCCATCACAGCTTAACTCACATGCCTCTATAAGCATCAACATTCTCGACTTTCGCTACACACTACAAAAAATCCTCAGGAACTAGTTTAGTCCGGACTCTCACAGGATCAACTTTAAAACCCCCCTTAGGGTTCAAGGCAGTACCGCCCTGTGGCACTCCTGAGAAGTTCATTCCAAGGGAGCGCCTTTTTCCCCGGAACCAATCTCAAAACACTTTATACTATACACATATAGTATCTTCCAAATCATACACCTAGTATCAATCTCATATAAATCTCCTTTCTCAAAATCAATTATTCCAAAATTGATAATTTTCAAGCTAGGCTTTCTAAATCTAATATTGATTTTACCCAAAAATCAAAAGCCTTTCCAAATCCAAAGGTTCTAAAAAACTTTCCTCAAAATCATTCTCATAAGATCCTTTATATATATATATATATATATATATATATATATATATATATATATATATATATATATATATAACCTTGAAAAATCTTTGGATCTCTTCAAACTTGTATAATTTTTTTTATACTTCAAATACCTTTCAAAAACACTTTTCTTCTGGCAAAAGATTCAACAAGGGGAGTTTATTTTATATAATAGATATATATATATAACTTTACTATACACCAATCAAATATTCAAATTTGATTACTTTTCTATAAAGTTATTAACCATATTTCTTTTCTACCATAGAAATATCCAATTTCCACTTTATTTCATCATATATTTCACAAAATATATGTTTCATTTCAAAAACCATTTTACAGTTCTTATCCACAAATTTTCGATATCAATTTTATTCAAACCCATACAATGTACACATATCATCCGTACGCTATATTAATCTGATCGCTCACTCGATCACACAATTTCACTTCTTAACTAGTATCGTCCACCCAATTTCCTAGTGCAGACTCAGATTTGGTTTCTTGATCTGAAACCGTCATTCTCCTTGCATAGCCATAACTATGATAGAGAATATCCAGAACCAATCAACAATCCATATCTAGGTTCGCCGTCGAAAGTCGAGTGAAAAATCCCAACTCGGATCGATATACTATCTCGAAATTCTATGCTCGAATCTGTATCAAATCATTATGCGAATAGAATAATATACGTACATCTAATGTATTTATCTTCATTGGTTATTAACTAAATCAATCCTTTTTTCTATTCACATTCATTTTAATTGTATTCACTTAATTCACAATTGCTTCAATCCCATTTGGATAATCACTCAATTCTTATCTCAATTGGGTATTTAACCACAAATAATTTGCACTTTGTCCGGCTTAAATTTAGAAAATAGCTTGAAAATTTTTAAAATAGATAAGTAGTTGAAAAACAATTATTAATTTGTAAAATAGCTGTAAAATAGTTAAGTAATTGTAAAATAACTTGGAAAATAGTTAAGTAGTTATAGAATATTTAGGTAATTGCAAAACAGTTGTAAAATAGTTATTAGTTATAAAGTAGTTGAAAAACAGTAATTAGTTTATAAAACGGTTGAATAATTGTTAAATAGTACCAAAAATAATTGTAAAATAAGTATAAAATGGTTTGGCTTTTAAAAAGAAAGATTGTGTAGTAAGTAGCTTGGAAAAATAGATTTATATTAAAACAATTTATTTTGAAAATAGTCTAGAGCCAAACTGTTCAATTCCCAATCTCCATCCCCATCAATTCAATTTAAATTTCCACTTCCATTTAAATTGACTCAATTCCTATTTAAATAACTTCAGTTTCCGTAGAAATTGATTTAACCCCAATTCAAGTTGAATTAATCTCAATTTCATTCCTAAATTCAAATCAAATTCCATTTGAATTTACTTATTCAACTTTAATCACAATTTTAATTAATTCAAATAAATTTCAGATTGAACCAATTTCGATTCATATCAATTCCAGTTTGAATTAATCCTAATTCCAATTTGAATTTGAACTCATTCAACTTCAATTTCATTTAAAATTAATCCAATTCAAATTTTCCATTTGATTTTTTAAACTTATCCATCTTCAATCACAATTCCAATTAATTCAAATCAAATCCAATTTGAACTAATTAAATTCAAATTTCAAATTTAAACCATCCCAAATTATATAAATTCATGTTAAATTTTTTAATGTTGATTTAATCCTTTAAATCAAATCAACTTGTATCTTTAAACCAATTAATTCTGAATTCAAATTCCATTTTTAACCTATTTCAAAGTTCAAATAATAATTCAAATCTTTTTTTAAACCACTTAATCTTTGAAATTCAATTTGTCATCAAATTTCAATTTTGAAACCAAACCTTTGAAGTTTTATCTTAAACGTTCAAACCTTAAGTCCAAAATGATTCTGTTTTATCTTAATAATGGATATACTACCTCACCCCATTTCTTCATTCATTTAAGAAAATCCAATTTCTGCTTAAAGATCATCAATAACAACATGATGGTATTATTCAAATTATTTTAAAACATCCATCCATTTCCAATTTCCAGATCTCAAACCCATTTTGAGATCACACGAACTCCCAATTCAAAATAACCATTTAACTTTCCAAGTTAAATCCCAATTTTATTTTGAAATTTCCAATTCTGGTTGCTTGTTAAATTACTGAATTTTCTCTAAGTTAAATTCAGTTAACTTAATCCGGCCAACCCTACCCAATTTGAATTTCCATTTCAAATTCTAAAATTCACACTAATAATCTTCCCGCCCATAAGTTTAGAAACTTATCACTTTGGGTATCTCATCACATTCCAAATTTAAAACTCAACATTTAGAGTTTTTTTCAAACCATCGTTGATATTATGTATATTACTCATATATACATATTATTTCCTTTACACACCAAGTCATCCTTAAATTTTAGACCACCTTTGGTTTTAATTCAAAACAAATTATTTTAAATTTAAACAACTCTTGTTTGAAATTGGACCCTTTCACTCAAATACATAATATTATTTATTATTTCTTTATCACTTTGAAACAATTTTCAAATTTCTGGAACTAGATTTAAAACTTCCCAATTTACATCATCTTCAGCTCCAATTTATAGGCCATACTTACCAAATGTTTTACTTCCCTAAAACATTTCATTTTGCTTACTCGTTAATACACATTTTATTATTAAACACAATAATCATTTACGATAATAACCAAGATTATCATATCTGGAAACCATTCATTATCATCTTATTCTGAAACTCTTCCCAAAGTTCAAGATTTTAATTTCAGTTTGAATCCATTTCAAACTTATCCTTATTTAACTTCAATTTTGTTGTTTTTCTATTACCATTTAATTTAATTCCAATAATTTAACAACCAATTACCTTAATATTTATTAGAAAGAAATGTTGCTTTATATATCAAAATATATTCTTATATAAAATCATTTAAAATCTTCATGTAAGAAAATAACAAGTACACTCTCATACACACACATACACACACTCAACTCATTCTAGGGTACCATTGATCCTATCCTTAAGGAGTAATCCCACCAGAGCCAAGGTTCTCGCTAAACCCGGCTCTGATACCAAATGTGACGACCCGAAATTTTCAAACCCAAAAATTCCAGATAGTTAAAGAAAGAAGAGAAGACATAGAAGAAGAAAACAGAAAACAAGATACAGAATCTCACATTCGCAGCGGATCAAAATATAATATCAAATAATATCAGTTATACAAAAGAAAACTATATCTGTCAAATTACGTTTATATACATCAGAGTTACAACATCTCATAAAAACTGGATAGTATAACAACTTATCCAGATAAAAACAACAATACCATAGCAGAATACACACCATACGTTCCTGCCATCCAGCTCGCCTCCTAAGCTCCAGAACGTCCTAACCTGAAAATCTATAATACTCGATCAGATCTGAGCATTACATCAAAGTAACACTCAGGTTATGCCAGAAACCAGCATGAGTAAACCCACATAATTTGAAATACCAAACCACAGCACATGAGGATATCAGGGTAACTCGTATTCTTTTATGAGTTCTCTTAGTCAACATTTATTACACAATAATTTCAAGTCAAATATCCATATTGCACAATTCATTCCATTCCAGCCTGTTTAACCACATATCCAATAAAAAGAATTTTGTAGATTATAAATCGAAGTGGTTCCGGGTATTTACTGATACCCGGCTCCAGTCTCTTCGAATCTCATGTCATCTTAACCCAAGTTATTCAATTAAATCCAATTCAACTTTTTAAATCCCTGATGTCACTTTTACACGGCAATTCATCATTGATAGATAACCACGTTATCACTGTTCAAACCAAACATATTATATCACAAATCATTTCATATCAAAGATATCAACCAATTCAAGGCGTTTAACATCATTCAATCATTCATAAGAAAGATTGATCACTTTCCAATTAATTTAATTCATCTCTAATTAAATTAATAACTAACATTAATCACTTACATTACCATTACTTAACATTAATTAATTACAACTAATTAATTAATCATCCTTTAATTATCCATAATTACCGATTAATCAATCCTTAATTTGATTAATCCTTAATTACCCTTGACTAATCTTTAATTACCGTTGATTAATCTTTCATTATAGACTAATCATCCTTTATGTATTAATTAATAAAACCTAGTTATTAATTAATAAACATAATTCCACTCATAAATTAACTGTCCTTTTTTACTTCATTAATTAAACCAACTCCTTGATTAACTACATTAATTAATCCTTTAATTACACTGAGTAATTAACACTTATTACTTCCACTAAGTAATTTTTCTTTAATTACTATTCGTCAAGTTATTTCTCTTAATTAATTACATCCAGTAATTATCCATTACTTACTAAGTAATTACACTTCATTAATTACATTAAGTAATTATACTTAACCCATCATCAAGTAATTTTCTTTAATTAATTAAACTTAATTAATTAACTAAAATTAACCACATTAACTTAATTGATTACATTGGGTAATTAATCCCTTTAATTACTTCATTAAGCAATTACTCTTACTTAATTCATAAGTGATTATCTTTAATTAATCACTAAAATTACTTATTTAATTATTAACTGATCATTTAAAATCAATTAAATAATTCCTTAACTACTTATACTTAAATGATTCTTAATTAAGATAAATTATTTATCTTAATTTAATTATTAAATACTATTAATCATTAACAATAATTGAATTACCCTTGTTAATTTCACATATTAATTATCTTAAATTAATCAAAACTCTTAATCACTTAAAGAAAAATCTTTATTATAATTGATTACTAAATTCTTATCATTAAACTTTATTTTAAAAATAAAACATTTTAGAAATCAATTATAATTAAACAATATAAACATCTAATTTAAACCTTTAAAATCTTTGAAAACTTTCAAAGTTATTAAATAGATTTTAATACAAAGTCATTTTGAAATCCACTTTCCTATTCTTTAAAATACTCCTCTATTTAAATATATTTGAAACTTGTTAAACAAATATTTTTGAAAACAGTTTATCTCCGTAAGTAAAAACCTGGTTTAACTTTCTCTTTAGACTTAGAAACACTTGCAAATCAAATTCCTCTATTTTAAAAACTTAATACTTCATGTATAATTCTTAAAGCCTGAACAACTTGAAACCTATCCAATGCAAACCTAGAGCAAAACCCCTATCTTTCCCAATCAAAACAAGTAACCATTCACATGCTACCTACTTCGAGAAAAACACCAGCCTACCCGAGCTTAAACCCGAGCACCTACTTCCTTCTCGAAACCCAACATTCCAGTGTCACGAAAACGTGCACATCCACATGCACGCCGTCCCTGGTCACCGACGAACCCTGCTCCGGCCTCCGACTAGTCGACTTCCACCATGGCAACAACACGCGAACACTCAACTGCCACGATTCGATTGAGAATCGAATTCGACCCCAAACCCACTCAACCTGGAAACGTACATCACCAATAATTGACCACCTCCGATTATCTATGTAACAACCCGGTTTTGATAATTACCTCTAATGGTTATAATTTAATATTAGAGGTAATCATCAAAACCGGGTTGTTACAATCTATGCCTCGAGACACCTCGCCGTTCTCACCATAGCTTCACGACGTCTTCCCGCACCTCCAGAACACCTCGCAATCGACTCTGGTCGCTTCTAGGCATCGCGAAATCCGATTGAACGCCGACGACAAACCCGAGGAGTTAAACCCTACCCTAATGATTTCCGGCCATCACGATCAACAATAAATCACCATAGAATTTTTCAATAATCCTCGTCTTCCCCTCGGCCTTCAAGCCCAATCACGTCAACTAGTTCATCGTTGATCGACGAAAATCGATCAAAACATCACCAATGTTCTGTAACGACCAGAATTTTTATTAATTAAAATTCGTATATTTAATTAATTTTAAATATTAATAAGTGAAATTTATAAGTCGAATAAATTTTATTTCGAATAATTATATTTAATTGGATAATTAAATCAATAATTTAATATGTGAAAATACAGAAATAATTGAAAATTGAGTTTAATATGATTGAAAATGGTTTGTAAAACTTTATTTTATCATATTGTAGTTATAGCGATGTTATAAAACTTTTAAAATCGAATTAGAAGTTAATTTGTGAAAATTGAATATTTTAATATTTAAATCGACTAGTGAAATTAGCCATTTTTCGAACAGTCTCAGAGTTGGACGAAACTAGTTCCATTGGATCCGTAATAGTTTGTTATTATCGGATTTCAATTTTCATAGCAATCGGAGTTTTCGTTTGACCGTGGCAACTCGAAACGCATCGAAATTGTTTTTAATATTTATTTGGCGAGTTAAAATAGCCATTTTTCAAACAGTCTCGGATTTCAACAAAACCAGTTTCATCGGATCCGTAATGTTATATTATGGTATGGTTTCAAATTTCGTGTCAATCGAATTTACCGTTTGTCCGAGGCAAGCCAAAACGCCTAGAAATTTGATTTATCGATTTACTTTAAAATCGAACGTTTATTGCCATAACTCGCGCAGACAATCGAATTAGCTTCCAAAACCTATTCCATTGTGTCCGGAACGCGGGGTAAACCCTAGAAACGTCGGTCACCACGCGAGATTTGGAGTTCGGAAAATCCGGGATGAATAGTGTTTCGTCGGTTTTCTATAAAAGGAGCCTTTATTCATCTAAATTCCCAAAGCCCTAATTTTCAAGAGCAGCTGCCACCATAGAATTTCACGGCCGAAAATTCATCTCTTTCCTCTTCGATTTTCTTCCAATCCACATATTGTTTTGAAAAAATTTCAACTGCAAACTTGTAGTGGACGATGAGATGAACCAATCCTACGGTTATGATCAAGTATTACTTGATAGATCGACGGCAAAGCAAGCTTGAACGTTCGTCGTTCGAACGCCTTTTTCTCAATGATTTTGCAATCGAGTTCGAAGCCATTGAGGCCGAGAGTGGAGGCGAGTACGTGCTTTTGAATGGCACTATCTGATCGAAGTGAAAAGGCTCGAGCTCGGCGGCAATAAGGGTTTTCAAACGTGTTGGGTTACGGTCACGAGAGCAAACGTGAGAGGGGAGAAGAGAAGTAACGTGGAGTGGCATTAATTTTCTGTTGTGAATCGAACGACAGAGATTTAAGGTTATAGAAATATAAAAGAAAATTGAAATTAAATTTGTATAAGAATTCGTGTTAACTTTAAAATGTGATATCTTTGTCATACGAGGTCCGTTTTGGACGAAACCAGTTGCGTTGGAACCATATGGACGAGCATCACGCTATGGAATAGGATTGGAGTCGTTTGGAGCTAGCTAAAATTTCGGTAAAATTAAACGTTATTCGAAATAAAAGCTGAAAACGAAATTGAAAGCAAGGTGAGAACTTCTCACTCAATCAAATCGGTTTCGATTTTAATTTTAAATAGTTAGATTTAAAATTCTTGATTGTATGTTTGAATGATGATTGTTATCTATTGATTGTTAAAATAGACATTATACGCCGTTAGTAAACGGAGGTTATTTATTAAAACATATACCGCGAATATTTCACAATACAGTGAAATTGATATTATTTATGTACTTGGAGTTGATTTCCTGCATTATATAGAGGATGAGACCCTATTGCGCCGCCCATTAAGCGGATAATATTTTATAAATCCCATATACCGCGATAATTCCGTACAGGAACGGAATTGTTATTGTGCTAATATTTGTGGATGCAGGAAAACAGGTTGGAGGGATCCAGTTGGATTCCTCAACAGTATTTATTTGATTATGGATATTTTGATATTCGTTGATTATCATATCGATATATGATGTCGTTGTTGTCGTGATTGACTATTTGGTGTGTAGCATCATTGGGCCTATTTTGGAATTTTAAAAGGATTTTTAAAGTGATTTTTTTTGAAAGTATACATTTATAAAATATTTTTGGAATTGATTCATTTTAAATAAATAAACGTTATAATTTTAATGTTATAAAAATTATGATTTTTGAGAAATATAGTAAAAAGTTGATTTTTGAAAATATGGGGTTAATGATTTTATAAAATAGTTTAAATCGGGATTTTTGAATATATTGTAGAAAGTTTAAATATAGGATTTATAAGATTTGATTATTTTATAAATCAAAATGATGAAATTATAAAGGAGTTTAAAGACGTTTTAAATAATAATATGAATTGATTTATATAAAGATTTATAAATTGATATTTATAAATTAAAATATTTGAATTATAAAACGAGTTTTTATAAGTGTTAGAATGAAGTGTAAATGAATTTCATAAATGAATGAAATTTATAGAATTATAAACGGTGAAGTTATAAATGGAATTTTATAAGCAGTAGGTTTATAAAATTTGTAAAGTTATTAAAAGAATAGTTTTGGGTAAATAAATGAATCTTATAAGGTATAAGATTTATAATTTGGGAAGTTTAAAAGAGCGATTTTGTAAACAAATAAATTATAAGCATTTAACTTATAATATGAACTTTTGGTATATAATTGAGTTATAAGTTGAAAATAGGTTAATAAAGGAGATTTATAAAAGGAAGTTTGTTATAAAATAAATAGAAATGGAATTTATAAACATTGTTTTATAAATCCGCAAACGACTTATTTTGATAAGTAAATTGTTATAGCTTATTAATGGAGTTATATTCACGTTTTAGACAGTGAATAATCCTTTAAAATAAAACGTATAGAAATGATGAAATTGGTTAACGAAATATATTCACGTTTTTGAATAGTGAATAATATGTTAAAGAAAATGTTTTGGATGTGATGTTTTAAATAGGATTAAAACGATCTAACAATGTTTTTAAAATGTGTTAAGATTCGAAACCATAGATTTCAACATTCATTGTTGAAATAGACGTTTTCGAGAAATAGAAGGAAATGGTGGACTATAACACTGTTGTTATAGTAAATGATTTCCGAAAGGAAATGTTTTGTATAGTATTGGGATTTATATATCTATTTTAATTTCGAATCCCTATACTAGTGATTTTGGGTTGTCGTAACGATGTTTTACGCAACATTCGTTTTGGCCCAAATAAATATGTTTAAGAGAATGATTTCCTTAAAGAATGAAATACATACTTTATTTCGATTTAAGTATATTGAATATTTTCCAATTGTTGAAAATAAAAAGATTTGTGAATTACTTATTATTAATAAGTAAGTATGGAAATGTTTTTCCAATGTGAAATGAAACGTTTTGAAAATTTATCTTTTTGAAGATAAATTGAAAATGAATAATTGAAATCGTGTATTCATAAATATTTTGGGATGTAAATTCACTATAGAATTTATAAATGAAAAGGGAAATTGTTTAAAAATAAACGTTGATTTATTTTTAAGTGTGGGAATCAATTTACAGATTTGGAACGTAAATATAAAGTAAATCGTTAAGGATTTATTTAATGGGTTTAAATGAACCATGTTGAGTTGAAAGTATTTCCGCGTAAGGAAAATGATTGAAATTTGTTTTCAAAAGTGGTAAAGATGAAAAGTGATTTGAAATTGTTTTCAAATGGTTGAAGTGTGGAAAATATATATCTTGTAAAGATACTTTTGGAAAATAAATAACTTGGAAAATTATTTGGAATCTGGTGATGTTGTGCATATCCATTGATAGTTCAATAACCGACTATCAATATTTACCTTTGAATGGGTATTTGTTGTGATTTGCTTGAATTTGAATTCCACACTTATTTTTGAATAAGCGCTCACTATTCGGGTTAGCCGGGAAAGGACCTTGGGGTCGTATAACCCATTCCGAATATGTGATACGTCGTTATGAATTGCATTTGAAGACCGGTGTTGAAGACCGGATATTTTTGAAAACGGAAGGATTACCGTCGAATGTTTCTGCACCGAATGGCCCCGGTATAGAAATTCCATATGTGATGGGAAGTCCGGACGTGATTAGTGAATATCCGGATTGCAAGGACTTCTTTATAAGTGCCTTCGGTTCTGTTCGAGCCCGGAACAGACTTGTATGGATTGTATGTCTGACATTACAAGTTGAGATATAAAGCTGATTTCTTTTAAATATATTTCTGTTGGTGGCGGAGAATTTATTCTCTTAGCTTAAAACCCTTCTCTAAGACGTACGAGCTCAGAGGTTATGTAGTTGATGGTTATCAACGATATATTCCCAATTTGGTAACGTGACATGCTGAGTGTTGCTGTGAAATGATCATTGTTTGATCATTTGTGATATGATCATTTGTTTGATCATTTATCTTTATGATCATTACTTTGATCATTTGTTGACCCAAAGCATGGCTTTGTACCAAAGCGTGGCTTTGTGGACGAGACTTCGTCGGACCTCACACCTCGAAAATGGTCAAAACAGGAAGGATGCGGCAAGGTTATTAGGGGTAGCGCCCTTTAGTGTATGTCATTCCTTCTGGATAGAGGTGGTATCATGGTATGGATCCCAGATATTTAACCTATGTTGTTGCCGCAAACTTATTACTTTGTGGTTGTTGGAAATCAAGGATCCTCGGATGTAGATCGGTTATGATCGGGGGATGACATATTCGTGTCAGTAGTTACCCAGTTAGGGGTAACCCGGCCTTGTGTTGGCAGAGATCCGGTTTGGTTCTCGAGACGTCATTCCAGAGGCGTTTCCATGTGGCAATGGGAAGTTCCTTGGCCTGACCATTTGTTGGAAATCCAAAGAAACAATACGATCTTGTATGGTTTTAGTTGTATAACCTGCCATGGAATGTGGCGGTAACCTGCTATTGAACATGGTAGCTATAGTAGGCATACGATAATGGTCGTATGTTGCTAAGATTTATATCTTTACTTTCGAAATAATTTTTCCTACACTATGCACTAGTAATAATATCAAATGTTCTTTTTAATGCGTATCAAGCATCTTTGACTATCATAAGGAGAAATCTCCTCCAATTCTGCATTTGCATTGTGTGTGTGTGCGGGAGGCCCTATGGTAGTCTCATTTTTAAAAGCATTGCGAATCTATTTTAAAATTATCCTATTTTTTGTTTTAAAGATAAACTGTTTTGAGTTCTCACACCAGTCACATGACTGACTCGGAGTTTATTGTTTTCCTTCCTAAACTCTGGGTGCCCACTAATTTCCACACGGGCAGTCAAGAGTTAAGGTTTATCAGGATATTCTGGAATTCAGGAGTTGCTGGAGGCAGGATGGATGGCATGGCGTATTACTAGTATATAGTATTTCTTTTCCGCTGTTTATTGTTGTTTGATAGTTGTACACTCTGATGATGTAATGAAATGTAATGTAATGTAATAACTGATATAGTTCTTTGTTTAAAGATTATTCATTTATTTATTATATGTTGTTCCGCTGCGATTGTGAGATTCTGATATTGTTCTGCTGTTTTCTGTTCTGTTCTGTTCTATCTTTTCTCTCTTATTCTACCTCTTTCTTTTTCTTAAAACCCTCAGTGTTCGGTTTTCCAGCATTCGAGTGCTCGGCAGTTGATACAGTGAACGTATTGATGTCGGTTTTCGAAAGTCGAAGAATCGGGTCCTTACATGTTCAATTCAAGAGAACTCACAAATTTCCAAACTAAAAATCATGATTTACAAACTAAAATTCATGATTTACTATAACAAATTCTATCATGCAATCCATTCTTAAAATTGAATTGATAAATTTTTGACCCAATTTTATTTTGACTGTTTCTTTAGAAATTTTCAAGCCAAATATTCATTTTAATTTCCTGTAATTATTTCTAGGTGTGATGATACATGATTTCAAACATTTTTCATTTACAAACCATAAGCTAACTAGGATTCAATAGTGAGATATTGAATTAAATGGAGAAATTCAAACCTGTTAAAAACAATAGAGTTCATTTTTGTAGATATACAGGCATCAAACACTCATATTCATACATGTATTCATTTTAATTCAAGCATTTAAAGTAACGGCATGATTTTTCATTCACAACATCAAAATGAAATCCAAGATTAAATTGTTTTTAAAATAGGTTTACTCACCCATCTGGGCTTGAACAGAGGAGCAAATTCACTTTGAAAAACAGGAAGTTGTCTGGATATAGAACCTTGATTTGTTTTCTTTTGAGATGTTCTGATATTTGATTCTGAAGTTGATCTATTAGCTTCCAAGTTTTATTTTGAATTGAACTTGTTTTAAATCTGATTTTGACTTGAATTTTTGATTTGAATTTTGAACAAAGTTGTTCACTTTATTTTGATTTGTTTTCCAGGTTCTGATGATGTCAGAGATTTTGAAACTGAAAAGAAATGCTTGATCTCTTTGAAAACTTGAAGGTGATACAAATTGAAGAAGATCACAGGCTACAGATTGAAAATTGTTTTACAGGATTTGATTTCTGGTTTAGTTTCTGATTTCTTATATTTTGTTTTCGGGTTGTTTTCTTATTTGAAATTGAGGATCAAAAGAAATGAGAAGGGAGTAGAAATGTGTATATATCTTCCTTTATCTTTTATTTATGAAAAAATAAAAAATAAAATAATGACACTTGTATTTGTATAATGCAATTAAGCTACACTTGTATTGTACACGACAAATCCACTTAAAACTTGTTAATTCTTGTATATTAATCCTTACATTTGTAATTATGTATGCATATACTTTTTTTTTCAACACTTGTAATTTCATTTTATTAAGAGGTGTTATATTAATTAAAATATCTTAAGGATATAAATATTTAAACTATCTCTTTATTAATCAATATAAAGTTTTAAAGAAAAATAAAAAAATTCCAATTATACATATAGAAATAATTATACTAGTTTAATATATCTTTTATAAAATCCTTTAAAGAGAATGTTATAAACGAATCATATATACATATTATTTTAAAATCAATTTATTTTTAAAATGTTATATTTGAATTTCAAATTCAAATTCTCTTTTAAAACTACTTATATATATATGTTCGGATATTTTTATTTATCAAATTTTATTTATTTAACCAAATGGAATCAATATCTCAATGATTTATAATCAGTTAATTATCCAATTAACAGATATTAAAAACCTGGGTTATCACATTATTCGAGGTGAGTTATAACACTCACTCATCTATATCTCTTGGTTTTGATATCTCTGAGATGATTTATTGTTTTCGATAAATTGCTTATTGGATGAGTCAAAATGATTTAGTATAATATTGCAACGAACCGTTTTTCTATACCCTTTGAATCAACAATAAACCACACATGTCCAACTCAAATTGCACGAACAAGAGGATCATTTAGGGTAGAAAGAAAATAAAGACAAAACAGAATCTCACAGGAATGGAATAACATATATTATCGCAATAATAATCTTTGCAGCGGAAAATTTTAAAATACAATATCAGAGTCTAACCTTAGTTCAGCCTGGACAGTTATAACATCAGCCCTTACAAATGATGACAAACAACAAAACAAATGCAATAGATGTAGCGAATAATAGAATATGTCCATACGATGATGAAGATCTCTAACTCTCCTCTGGAAACTCCAACTGTCTTCAAATCAATCTGAAACTACTCGGATTTGACCCGTGTATTAAAAATACCTGGATCAGGCTTGATAAACCGGCGTGAGATACTCAAAATTTAACATGACTATGTTATCAAAACTTTTGAAAAGAAGGGTTTCTCATAAGACCACGACTACGCATAAATATGGACGGGTTTTTACCTTATGATAACCAAAACACTTTTATACCAAAATACACTTGATATTATTTTTAATGATATTCTTTTGAATACACTTTTCAAATAAACTTATTCAAATAAGGTATCAATACCAGATTAAGTCTAAGTAATATATCCGGATTGGGTCGACAGAATATACCAAACGAAATATATGATACCAAAAAAGGATAGCTGAAATATTTGAAAGTCATTACAGCTATTTTGGAAATACAATCAAAACCGTAAAGCTCGTATTGGAATTGGATTTCCATCATGATAGGGATCTAGTGGAAATATCAATCTGTATCCACGCTTACGTCCAAGACTTAGACGCCATTATACAACAACATAAATGGCTAAAAGGGGATACAATTTGTGAATAACATCCAAGGACTCAAACATCACGCATCCCTGCCATTAGCCCAGACATATCTGGTACCTAGTGTGATATCCCGAAAATTTGGGGCAATATCAATTTAATAATCTGCATTCAAAATTAAATTGATTTGATAACATTTGTTAATAATATTCCTTTAAACAAATATTTAAACTGATAATTTATCTTTTAAAAGGCTGATTTAAATTGTTTCTATAAAAATAGATAAGCTCTGTTTTAAATTAATAAATAAAGTTCTGGTTTCTAATTCTCTTATTTTTGATAATTTGGAAATTTAAAAATGAATAAATAATAATATGGTTTAAAGATACTAAAGATAAAGTTAAAATTTGATTAAATGATTTTAACTTAAATTTAAATTTAACAAAAGTTATTTTGTTCTTATTTTAAATATAGTTGATAAAATAAGTAATTTATTTATATGGTGGTAATTTCTTTTATAAATTATTTTGATAATGAGATTTATTTATAATATAATATCTTTAAAAGTAGATTTAAAATAAATAGAAATTGTTGAATATATATATGTGTGTGTATAATTGGAAGAACTTTGGTTAAAGTTTAAAATAGAATCTTTTAAAATGTTTTAACTTAAAATAAACCTTATAAATATTTAGCATAAGTATAATAATAAATAATAATTAAAATTAGTATTTTATAGTTATGTTAAAATAAAAGAGAAACAAAATAAATAAAATATCTAAACACAAAGATGCAATAGCTTAGAACAAAGAATCAAGGCAATGCAAATTTGTAACCTGCAAAGTAAAATGTGCAGGCTAGTAAGAATATAAACATCAAGTATAAAACAAAATAAAAGGAAATGACATATGCAGGCAAGAGAAATAAAATACAAAGCTAAGAAATGTAAAGTAGGTATCTATGTATCTAAGGAATGAAAGCAAGCTAGGCTTGTATTTTTATGGTATCTGTAAAGCTTAGAAATGAGTGTAAGTAAAATATGTAACATGCAAACTAAAGAGTTACAGGCAAATAAAAACAATGGAATGCAAAAATATCTATGCATAGAGTAAGATAATAGGGAACACAAGTACATTAGCATTAAATGACACCACTTATTAGCAGCTAACAATAGTCATTTCGAATTGTATAAAAAAATCCTTCAGCCTCCAAAATGTTAAAATATCTCTGATCAAAATCTTTGTACCTGAAATAGCCTAAACCCAGTTATCACCTACCCTCCCCTGTACAACTCTTCTATATCTACATGCTTTCTTATTTTAGTTCGTTCATTACTACATAGAAAATCTGAAACAATAACAATTGTTTCCATTTATACAACTTAAATAACATTTACAACTGAACATAAGCAAGAAGATTAAGGAAATCAAAGCAAAGCAACTTTCCAGTTTTTAAGATCCAGGGTTTTCATGCAAGCATGCTCTGTTCATTTTTTTTCAAGCAAGGTGAGTAACACTTTTAAATTTTACTTAAGTTTTAAATCTATTGCATGTTGATATTTAAAGGCTTAAATATACGGTGTGAATATTTACTTATTCATTGTTCTATGGTTGTTTTGTGATGAAACTCTGTTTATTTCAAAACCTGCACATTCTAATGGCCTGCATTGAACTTGTTCTGTTTTTATTTGCTGTGAGTAGCTTAAATTTTTAAACTTAATTTTTTTTAAAACTAGTTGCAAGCTTAAATCCAGAAATAAGTGTGATTTGTATGTATGACATCTTTTGTGTATATGAATGTTGTCTGGATACATTATGAAGTCTCTGTAATAAACTCAGTAATTCTGTTCCAAGCTTGAGTTTGATCCAAACTATTTTTATCACTTGATCTACTAGTTTTTAGGATTTATAATACAAACAGAAATCGTTTGTTTCAACATAATTTAGAGTTTAAGTCTTATTCAAGTTGAAGTAAAGCTAAAATTTGTTCAGGAAAAATCAAATAACAGAGTAAAATCTGCATCAGATAAAAACTAAACTTTTTAGATTTAAAATTCAATGACATACTTTGAATCTCTGTAACAAAGTATGAATTTTAACACTTAAATCAGGATTTTTAATACCAGGAATTTAGAGCAGTTCTGGTATGAACTTAAAGCACAAATTTGGGATTTTTGGGTTGATCATTGTTGGATGGGTGGTCGGGCTCTGCCTAATGATGGAGGAGTGTACCCAGGTGATGGGAAAAATGGTTGGTGGTTGGTCTAAACACGGTGGCGATGGTGGCCGCAATTTTTAGTTTGTAACCCTAAGTTTTACGGTGGTCGAATTTTTGGTCACCGCTACGTCCTCTGTGCATCGAGTTGCACGCGGTCTCGGGGTTTGATAACTTGGTCGAAGACGAGTTCTTGGCTGAAGTTTCGCGAGTTAAGGTGGCCGAGATTGGGTGAACGGCACGATGACAGGTTTGGGAAGAGTTTGGGTTTTGCGTTTTCAGGTTTTGCTTTACTGCTCGATTTTTGATTTGAGCGTGGTGTTGGGTTTTGGTCGGTCGTGGATGTATCTGGTGATGCTCGGCGGTATGTTGGAGTGCCAGCGGGTGGCCGGAGGAGGCTGGGGCCACGGTGCACGTGCACCGTGCCCATTTGCAGTTCTGAAGGAAATTGGGGGTGTAGAGTTTTGGGCTCGGGAAGGACTCGTGATATTCGAGTGTTTAACTCGAAGCGTGGTAGGGGAAGACTCGATGCGTATCTGGGTTAGTTCGAGACAGGGGGATGGTTTCAGGTTTTGACAAAACCTGATTTGTTTCAGTTTTAAATTTAGTTCAAAATATAAACCAAGATTGAAACAGTGTTTGAATTCAGTGTTTAAAGTAATCTTAGAGGAAACTTTTGAATCTGAAGTTTTCAAAATAAATTTGGACTTTTAAATCAAGATTTAAATCAAGGCTTAAAAACAAAGTTTGGAATCAATGCTTAAAACTAATGAATTCAAGTTTCTCTTAAATTCAAATCTGAAATTTTAAATCAGTTTTTAAAAACTAAATATATACAATAAGTTCACATAAAATAATTTTGAAAGTAAATTTGTTGAGAAAAGTTTTTAAATAGAAAGTAAATAAATTGTTTAACTTGAAAATTTGCAAGTTAAAAATTAATGTATTTTGGAAATTTAAATTAGAGATTAATGTTATTTACAAGATTATAAATTGAATTTAAATTTGAATAATGTTTAATAAATAATCCTTTAAATCATAAATTCAGAATGGAATTTGGATTTCAATTTAAAAAGTGTAATGTTCTGATACACTTTTATATTAATTAAGTCATTAAATAAGAAATAAATTATCTTAAGAATAATTAAGGTATTAAATGATTTAATTAATAAGATAATTAAGGAATGGTAATTTATTAAATTTATAAATTAATAATTTAGATTAATTTATAAATAAGGATAAATTAAAAAGTAAATTAGGAGATGATATTAGTTAAAAAAGATAATTAACTAAAGAATTGCTAATCAATTAATGTGATAAATTTTGGTAATTAATCAGATTTATTAGATAATCCATTGTAAATGGTTAAGTGGAATTACTTGATAAAAGTAATTAAGAGATTAATTACCTTTTGTAATTAATTTTGGTTAAATGATTAATTTAAGTTAATTAATTAAGTCTAATTAATTTAAGAAAATCGTTTGATAAATTGATAAGTATAATTACTTAGTGTATGCAATGGAGCACAATTACTTAAGGAAGTAATTAATGTTAATTACTGAATATAATTAGTGGAAGATGATGCGTTAATGGAGTAATTTGAATAATTACTTTTGTAATTAATCAAGGGATTAATTAATGAAGATAATTAATTATGGGATAATTAATTTATTAATATAAGTAATTAATGATAGTTAATTACTGGTTGATATTAATCAAGAATGATTAATAATTGAGTTTGATTTAAAGATGAATCATTTAATGTAATTTTAATGAAGTAACTGATGTAAATATAATTAGAAATCATTAATTAATATAATTAATGATGAATTAATTAAGGAATAACTAACAATGTGGTGCTTAAGTATTGTAATTAATTAATAATAAATGTAATTAATTATATTTAATTAATACATAAAGTAATTACATGTTAATTACTATGAATGATGTAGGATAATTAATTTGTGAAATTAATTAAAGTCTAATTACCTATTGTAATTAATGAATGATTCATCAAAGCTGTTTGATCAAGATGAATATTTAGAGGATAGTTAACTAATTTGATTTATAGTTAATTTATGGTTGTATAAGCAGGATTTATAAATAGAGTAATTAATTTAATTTACTTTAAATAAATTAAAGATAGAAGTAGTTAATTTAATTCATTTTAAATTAATTACAAATGGTATGATTATAAATCATTGCTTATGAATGAATGTTAATTGATGATTGAGAATTCAGATATGAGTAATATCTATGTGACATGTATGCTTAGTTTAAATATGATGATATTTAATTATCCGTTTGGATGATGATATTAATTATCTGTTTATAATGATGATGTGATTATCTGTTGTGATATTATGAATATTCTATCTGTGTGTAGTGATTATATTAAACTGTTAAGACTAAATAGACAACTTGGCCTTAAAAGACACGTTTTGGATTTCGATGAGACCGGGATCGGTTTTCCGCATTAGGAACATCCGAAAACCACATCGATTCCAAATTAACGATAGGTCGTTAATCTGAAGTGAAGATGAAGGTTCAGAATGCAAGGGTTATTGTCGTTAACTCTGAGGGTGATTCCAAAATGAGTGTAACGAGATAATGCCTTCGGTTTCGTTCGAACCCGGAACGAACTTGTATGGATTGAATGCTTTCAACACATTGTCAGGCGGGCAATGAGCATTCTAAGAAAATATGTTCTTTAAAGGTAATCGTAACCTCAAGCCTCATCAACCGGGAATGGCTAAAACAGGGGAGATGCAGCAAGGCTAGGTGGGTCATACCCAAGCAGGACAAGGATATTCCCCAGTCTAGATGTCCCTTTTTATTCGGCTGTGTGGGCAGTTGGTTGCAAACAACTGCGGGGTGTATCTTGTTCGGGACTGTTCAGTAAGGAATGGTTCCGGCCTTGTGTTGCAGGGGATGAAAGGAGTAATCCTCGGTACGTTGATCTAGGCCACGTACTGTGACGGGCGGTACCCCAGTAGCCCTGCCATTGTATGGAATCCACAATCCAATAAGTGCCAACGGTTTTGATTGTATTACCCACTTTTGTGGCTAGTAGCTGGAATTTAATAGATGTAACAATTTCGGCTATTTTCTATTTACTTGAAAACCCTAGACTTATTATAATATCATAGAATTTCCTATCAAATGTTTTGGTTAGCGTAAGGTAAAAACTTTTCCATGTTTATTTGTGGGGAGTCTTACGTGATACCTTTTTATTTTCAAAAGATTTTCAAAGTTAAGCAACTTAAAAATGTTACTCATACCAGACCCATGTCTGACCCGAAGTTTATTTTTGTTTTTCATAAACTCTCGGGTACCCAAATTTTTACGGGTAGCCAAGGGATTCAGGTTTAGCTTTGACAAATTCTGAAGGAGCAATGGAGCAGGTGGCTTCAGCGTTATAGATATATATATAGTTCCGCTGTGTTAGTATCTCTGTATTGTTTTCGTTGTATTGAGTTGAGTTGTATAACTAGACAGGTGTTTATAACTGTCTAGTATGTGATGTATTGTCTGTATAACTCTGATTGATGTTGTATATTTATGTGATTATTATATTTTATTCGTTCCGCTGTGAGATTCTGATGTTGTTGTTCTTTCTTCTCTATCTTTTCTATTTTCTCATCCCTTTCTTTCTTCAAGACGGGACGTCTTCCTGGGCGTAGGAGCGCGGGTCGTTACAGTTGGTCTCAGAGTGCTAGGTTCAGTGAATACCTAGGCTCTTGAGTGATTTCTTTCCTGAGAGAGCGTATTTGTAATTTTGATATATGTATATATATTTATTTATTTCTACCTATTGTTGGGTTACCTGTTCGGGTTTTCCAATAAGTTATAAAGGTAGATAGGGTGGTGGTGTGTGTAACACGACTACCAATGGTTGGAATTTAAATGTTTGAAGTTGGAAGAGTACTTGTCGAGACTGTAGGCCTAATACCGTCCCGAGTAAGTTTTGAGTGGTGTAAGGATTTCATTGATCTATGAAGGAAATCTGTTAAGGTTCGGAGTTCATTTTTGAAGTGTAAGTTTGGATGAGCTAGAGTTTAGATCTGTCGGTTGAACAGAAGCAAGTCATGATATCTTGATACATCAAGGTATAGTAGCTGTGTGATGAGACACAGTGACTATGGATGTCTCCGAAGATATTTCTTTGGGACAAGTTAAGGAAGTGTATCTGCTTCAGTGTGGTGGCTGTGTTCAGTTGGAAGTTTCTGTTTGCTTTGAGGTCCGAGTTTCTCGAAGAGCTTTGGATTAGGAAGTCTTCTGGCTTAGCAGTTTTTCTTGAAATAGCTTCAGAAGCAGCAGAGCAGTTCCATTTCTTTGATGGATTGGCCACATAAGCTTAAGCTGTTCTATTTGGTAAAGAGAGAGCAGTATCTTTGAAATTAGGTTGGATTGATCGCAAAAGTGACTTGCGATAAGTTGAGTGTTCTCTTGTGTTTCAGAGACATTTTCTGGATGTCTTCAAGGAGTCAAAGATTTTGCTAACATTTGGAGATTGAGTTTGGTATCGAATGGATCCCAAAAGTGGTACCGATGGTTCAGCTTAGTAATAGGATGGTTTTTGAGTTGTGGAAGTAGCTCGGATTTTGGGGGAAACTTCAGAGCTTTATTTTTTTGGAATGTGTTGTCCAGTCTGTGCTTGAGTTCATCTTCAGCATTTTCATCTGTTCGATCAGAGTTGCGCAGTGGAAGCATGGTGGTAGCTGTTTTAGTTTGGAAGCAATGGGATGTTGCAATGTTTGGATTAGAGAGTTCTACAGGGAAACTTTTCAGAATCTGAGGCCAGATTGGAGTGCACCTGTTTTATTTTCTCCGGATGAGAGAAGTGAGTTCTGTTTCTGATTTGGAATAGAGTTTGTGTTCTGAGTTTTTGGTCGATCTTGGAAAGATCATTTTGTTGGACTGTCTTTGGTTCAGTTTGTTTCTAAGGACATCAGCAAGAGTTGAGCTGATCAGGGAAGATATAGGCAGCCCAGTATCGTCCGAGGAGTTTTGTGGATAAGAGACGGAGGAATTTGGATTCCGAAATTGGAGATTTGATTTTGGATAAGTGTTTGGTCTGCGGGATTGAATTGTCAGTTTGGATAACTGGAATTCGTTGTGTTCACGTATCTCTGAGGGAGTGCGTGTAAGATCTATCTCTGGTTGTAGAATCAGCAGTTCAGGGAGTTTTGGTTGTTGGTTCAGACTTGTCTGTAGTCTGATATTCCATCTTGTTTTGTAGATCTAGATGAGTGGAAGTTCTTTAGCTCAGTAGTATAGTTTGTTTGGATTCTATAGAGCGAGTAACCCGGTATTTATACTTGGGGAAATTCGAGAAAATTCTATTCGGAATTTTGTCTTGATAGTTAGATTTGTTGTTTGGATGAATTGTTTGCTATGATTATTAGCTTATGGTTGATATATGCTTGTGTTTAAAATTTAAATCTTTAACTAGATTAATAAATTATCTTTGTTTTAAATTTCGGGGACGAAATTCTTTAAGAGGGGAAGAATGTGATATCCCGGAAATTTGGGGCAATATCAATTTAATAATCTGCATTCAAAATTAAATTGATTTGATAACATTTGTTAATAATATTCCTTTAAACAAATATTTAAACTGATAATTTATCTTTTAAAAGGCTGATTTAAATTATTTCTATAAAAATAGATAAGCTCTGTTTTAAATTAATAAATAAAGTTCTGGTTTCTAATTCTATTATTTTTGATAATTTGGAAATTTAAAAATGAATAAATAATAATATGGTTTAAAGATACTAAAGATAAAGTTAAAATTTGATTAAATGATTTTAACTTTAATTTAAATTTAACAAAGGTTATTTTGTTCTTATTTTAAATATAGTTGATAAAATAAGTAATTTATTTATATGGTGATAATTTCTTTTATAAATTATTTTGATAATGAGATTTATTTATAATATAATATCTTTAAAAGTAGATTTAAAATAAATAGAAATTGTTGAATATATATATGTGTGTGTATAATTGGAAGAACTTTGGTTTAAAGTTTAAAATAGAATCTTTTAAAATGTTTTAACTTAAAATAAACCTTATAAATATTTAGCATAAGTATAATAATAAATAATAATTAAAATTAGTATTTTATAGTTATGTTAAAATAAAAGAGAAACAAAATAAACAAAATATGTAAACACAAAGATGCAATAGCTTAGAACAAAGAATCAAGGCAATGCAAATTTGTAACCTGCAAAGTAAAATGTGCAGGCTAGTAAGAATATAAACATCAAGTATAAAACAAAATAAAAGGAAATGACATATGCAGGCAAGAGAAATAAAATGCATAGCTAAGAAATGTAAAGTAGGTATCTATGTATCTAAGGAATGAAAGCAAGCTAGGCTTGTATTTGTATGGTATCTGTAAAGCTTAGAAATGAGTGTAAGTAAAATATGTAACATGCAAACTAAAGAGTTACAGGCAAATAAAAACAATGGAATGCAAAAATATCTATGCATAGAGTAAGATAATAGGGAACACAAGTACATTAGCATTAAATGACACCACTTATTAGCAGCTAACAATAGTCATTTCGAATTGTATAAAAAAATCCTTCAGCCTCCAAAATGTTAAAATATCTCTGATCAAAATCTATGTACCTGAAATAGCCTAAACCCAGTTATCACCTACCCTCCCATGTACAACTCTTCTATATCTACATGCTTTCTTATTTTAGTTCGTTCATTACTACATAGAAAATCTGAAACAATAACAATTGTTTCCATTTATGCAACTTAAATAACATTTACAACTGAACATAAGCAAGAAGATTAAGGAAATCAAAGAAAAGCAACTTTCCAGTTTTTAAGGTCCAGGGTTTTCATGCAAGCATGCTCTGTTCATTTTTTTTCAAGCAAGGTGAGTAACACTTTTAAATTTTACTTAAGTTTTAAATCTATTGCATGTTGATATTTAAAGGCTTAAATATAAGGTGTGAATATTTACTTATTCATTATTCTATGGTTGTTTTGTGATGAAACTCTGTTTATTTCAAAACCTGCACATTCTAATGGCCTGCATTGAACTTGTTCTGTTTTTATTTGCTGTGAGTAGCTTAAATTTTTAAACTTAATTTTTTTTAAAACTAGTTGCAAGCTTAAATCCAGAAATAAGTGTGATTTGTATGTATGACATCTTTTGTGTATATGAATGTTGTCTGGATACATTATGAAGTCTCTGTAATAAACTTAGTAATTCTGTTCCAAGCTTGAGTTTGATCCAAACTATTTTTATCACTTTATCTACTAGTTTTTAGGATTTATAATACAAACAGAAATCGTTTGTTTCAACATAATTTAGAGTTTAAGTCTTATTCAAGTTGAACTAAAGCTAAAATTTGTTCAGGAAAAATCAAATAACAGAGTAAAATCTGCATCAGATAAAAACGAAACCTTTTAGATTTAAAATTCAATGACATACTTTGAATCTCTGTAACAAAGTATGAATTTTAACACTTAAATCAGGATTTTTAATACTAGGAATTTAGAGCAGTTCTGGTATGAACTTAAAGTACAAATTTGGGATTTTTGGGTTGATCATTGTTGGATGGGTGGTCGGGCTCTGCCTAATGATGGAGGAGTGTACCCAGGTGATGGGAAAAATGGTTGGTGGTTGGTCTGAACACGGTGGCGATGGTGGCCGCAATTTTTAGTTTGTAACCCTAAGTTTTACGGTGGTCGAATTTTTGGTCACCGCGACGTCCTCTGTGCATCGAGTTGCACGCGGTCTCGGGGTTTGATAACTTGGTCGAAGACGAGTTCTTGGCCGAAGTTTCGCGAGTTCAGATGGCCGAGATTGGGTGAACGGCACGATGACAGGTTTGGGAAGAGTTTGGGTTTTGCGTTTTCAGGTTTTGCTTTACTGCTCGATTTTTGATTTGGGCGTGGTGTTGGGTTTTGGTCGGTCGTGGATGTATCTGGTGATGCTCGGTGGTATTTTGGAGTGCCAACGGGTGGCCGGAGGAGGCTGGGGCCACGGTGCACGTGCACCGTGCCCATTTGCAGTTCTGAAGGAAATTGGGGATATAAAGTTTTTGGGCTCGGGAAGGACTCGTGATATTCGAGTGTTTAACTCGAAGCGTGGTAGGGGAAGACTCGATGCGTATCTGGGATAGTTCGAGACAGGGGGATGGTTTCAGGTTTTGACAAAACCTGATTTGTTTCAGTTTTAAATTTAGTTCAAAATATAAACCAAGATTGAAACAGTGTTTGAATTCAGTGTTTAAAGTAATCTTAGAGGAAACTTTTGAATCTGAAGTTTTCAAAATAAATTTGGACTTTTAAATCAAGATTTAAATCAAGGCTTAAAAACAAAGTTTGGAATCAATGCTTAAAACTAATGAATTCAAGTTTCTCTTAAATTCAAATCTGAAATTTTAAATCAGTTTTTAAAAACTAAATATATACAATAAGTTCACATAAAATAATTTTGAAAGTAAATTTGTTGAGAAAAGTTTTTAAATAGAAAGTAAATAAATTGTTTAACTTGAAAATTTGCAAGTTAAAAATTAATGTATTTTGGAAATTTAAATTAGAGATTAATGTTATTTACAAGATTATAAATTGAATTTAAATTTGAATAATGTTTAATAAATAATCCTTTAAATCATAAATTCAGAATGGAATTTGGATTTCAATTTAAAAAGTGTAATGTTCTGATACACTTTTATATTAATTAAGTCATTAAATAAGAAATAAATTATCTTAAGAATAATTAAGGTATTAAATGATTTAATTAATAAGATAATTAAGGAATGGTAATTTATTAAATTTATAAATTAATAATTTAGATTAATTTATAAATAAGGATAAATTAAAAAGTAAATTAGGAGATGATATTAGTTAATAAAGATAATTAACTAAAGAATTGCTAATCAATTAATGTGATAAATTTTGGTAATTAATCAGATTTATTAGATAATCCATTGTAAATGGTTAAGTGGAATTACTTGATAAAAGTAATTAAGAGATTAATTACCTTTTGTAATTAATTTTGGTTAAATGATTAATTTAAGTTAATTAATTAAGTCTAATTAATTTAAGAAAATCGTTTGATAAATTGATAAGTATAATTACTTAGTGTATGCAATGGAGCACAATTACTTAAGGAAGTAATTAATGTTAATTACTGAATATAATTAGTGGAAGATGATGCGTTAATGGAGTAATTTGAATAATTACTTTTGTAATTAATCAAGGGATTAATTAATGAAGATAATTAATTATGGGATAATTAATTTATTAATATAAGTAATTAATGATAGTTAATTACTGGTTGATATTAATCAAGAATGATTAATAATTGAGTTTGATTTAAAGATGAATCATTTAATGTAATTTTAATGAAGTAATTGATGTAAATATAATTAGAAATCATTAATTAATATAATTAATGATGAATTAATTAAGGAATAACTAACAATGTGGTGCTTAAGTATTGTAATTAATTAAGAATAAATGTAATTAATTATATTTAATTAATACATAAAGTAATTACATGTTAATTACTATGAATGATGTAGGATAATTAATTTGTGAAATTAATTAAAGTCTAATTACCTATTGTAATTAATGAATGATTCATCAAAGCTGTTTGATCAAGATGAACATTTAGAGGATAGTTAACTAATTTTATTTATAGTTAATTTATGGTTGTATAAGCAGGATTTATAAATAGAGTAATTAATTTAATTTACTTTAAATAAATTAAAGATAGAAGTAGTTAATTTAATTCATTTTAAATTAATTACAAATGGTATGATTATAAATCATTGCTTATGAATGAATGTTAATTGATGATTGAGAATTCGGATATGAGTAATATCTATGTGACATGTATGCTTAGTTTAAATATGATGATATTTAATTATCCGTTTGGATGATGATATTAATTATCTGTTTATAATGATGATGTGATTATCTGTTGTGATATTATGAATATTCTATCTGTGTGTAGTGATTATATTAAACTGTTAAGACTAAATAGACAACTTGGCCTTAAAAGACACGTTTTGGATTTCGATGAGACCGGGATCGGTTTTCCGCATTAGGAACATCCGAAAACCACATCGATTCCAAATTAACGATAGGTCGTTAATCTGAAGTGAAGATGAAGGTTCAGAATGCAAGGGTTATTGTCGTTAACTCTGAGGGTGATTCCAAAATGAGTGTAACGAGATAATGCCTTCGGTTTCGTTCGAACCCGGAACGAACTTGTATGGATTGAATGCTTTCAACACATTGTCAGGCGGGCAATGAGCATTCTAAGAAAATATGTTCTTTAAGGGTAATCGTAACCTCAAGCCTCATCAACCGGGAATGGCTAAAATAGGGGAGATGCAGCAAGGCTAGGTGGGTCATACCCAAGCAGGACAAAGATATTCCCCTGTCTAGATGTCCCTTTTTATTCGGTTGTGTGGGCAGTTGGTTGCAAACAACTGCGGGGTGTATCTTGTTCGGGACTGTTCAGTAAGGAATGGTTTCGGCCTTGTGTTGCAGGGGATGAAGGGAGTAATCCTCGGTACGTTGATCTAGGCCACGTACTGTGACGGGCGGTACCCCAGTATCCCTGCCATTGTATGGAATCCACAATCCAATAAGTGCCAACGGTTTTGATTGTATTACCCACTTTTGTGGCTAGTAGCTGGAATTTAATAGATGTAACAATTTCGGCTATTTTCTATTTACTTGAAAACCCTAGACCTATTATAATATCACAGAATTTCCTATCAAATGTTTTGGTTAGCGTAAGTAAAAAACTTTTCCATGGTTATTTGTGGGGAGTCTTACATGATACCTTTTTATTTTCAAAAGATTTTCAAAGTTAAGCAACTTAAACCTGTTACTCATACCAGACCCATGTCTGACCCGAAGTTTATTTTTGTTTTTCATAAACTCTCGGGTACCCAAATTTTTACGGGTAGCCAAGGGATTCAGGTTTAGCTTTGACAAATTCTGAAGGAGCAATGGAGCAGGTGGCTTCAGCGTTATAGATATATATATAGTTTCGCTGTGTTAGTATCTCTGTATTGTTTTTGTTGTATTGAGTTGAGTTGTATAACTAGACAGGTGTTTATAACTGTCTAGAATGTGATGTATTGTCTGTATAACTCTGATTGATGTTGTATATTTATCTGATTATTATATTTTATTCGTTCCGCTGTGAGATTCTGATGTTGTTGTTCTTTCTTCTCTATCTTTTCTATTTTCTCATCCCTTTCTTTCTTAAAGACGGAACGTCTTCCTGGGCGTAGGAGGGCGGGTCGTTACACCTAGGGTTCAGAACATCTAATAACTCAAATCACTACTATCCAAAATGCGAGTATACATCTGACCACATAGAATCCCATCATAATTGGGGTGTGAGGCTCGCGAGGCTACGATTATCTTTCAAATATCATGTATCACATCTCTGAACGCCACATTGCCATTCCACATCACATGATTGATCTATTGAAGTATAACTTCCTGAGCTCATATGTCTCAAAAAGGGGTGTTAAGCTGAGACGATAATATGTGAAATTATCATGCTAACGCAATCTATTATTTTAGAATAAGCTTGTCAATAGATATTCAAAAAATTCAAACACCGTCCGCATTCTTATCTTAAAAACAAATAAATATCTGATATTTCGAAAACGATATGGACATGGACATAAATATATTCGTATATAGAAATTATTCGTATGGTTTTTATCAAGGTAATAATTTATATTATGTATATGTAATGTATATTCATCAAATAAAACTAATTTTTTATCATCATATTTTTGTGCTTTTATAATAATGGAATGAATTTGCCTTCTCCACCACCAACCGATACACATTTATAGAAACCACTCAAGTGTGATTTAGAATACAATGTCAGACAAACGTCCATACAAGTTCGTTCTGGGACTGAACGAAACCGAAGGCACTCTCCTACTACAATTACTAGCGAGTAGTTCTTGCAATCTGAAAAATCTCCACAATGAGGAGACCACTGCTATAAATAACTCTATAATGGGAACGACCAAGAGCAAGTCAACAAGCAGTTCTTACGCTATAAAGATCCTCGGTCTTCAATAATCATCATCTTCAACATGCTTCACTTTCGAACGTATACATTGGCTTGGAGTGGTTTACGGATAGAAATCAACCAAATTCGACCCCGGTTCCTTCGAAGCCAATTATAGATTTAAAGACGTTAAAATCATATGTGGATATCAATCATCAATAAATTACTTCATCTTTTATTTAAATAAAGTATCTTCCTTAGATATATTCTTTTTAAGTTATTCCATTTTCATTTCAAATGTATATGGAATCATTAAGCCTCATTTATCAAACAACTTTCTCTTTTACTTAGAATTTTTTCCAAATCATTCATTAAATCTTAATCAAAGATTTCTTATATTCAAGTTAAAACTTTTAACTTAGGGGAAATATTCCTAAATCATTTATTAAATCTTAATCAAAGATTTCTTCCTTAACTTCAAATCATATTCTTACAAATCAAAGATTTTCAGAATAGAGTACTACTGCCACCTAAGATATGGTAAATTTCACCTCCAGGGACTAATGGCAAGTAATCCTACATCAAGAATATCTTTGTATTTAATGATCTTTGTCTTCAATATATTTTATTTCGAAATTAATTTGAAGGGGTTTTCGGATAGGAATCACCCAAATCTGATCCCGATTCTTTGGATAGGAATTGCCCAAATCCGATCCTGGTTCCTTCGTACCAATCATCGTATAAAAGGTGTTAAGTGGTTAATTAACATTCAAATAATTTGTTTCTTTTCTCTTATCTTGAAAAAACTTAAATATGATCTTTTAGAGCATTCAGACTTTGCTTTCGATCCGTTCCACCCCTCATCTAAAAGATAAAGCGAAGGCCAGGTTAATTCAGGGCACTGGTTGCTTCATTTCTAACCTTAATTACATACCTTGCTTTACCGTTTAGCTCTCACAGGCAGAACAAATGTAATGAATGTTTTCGCATACTCAATTTGTTATTATATTCAATATTCTTCACTTTTTGTTTAAGTGGTATAAACGATCCTCTCAACCATTTATTCAAAATCTTATTAAAACTTCCAAATCACTTTAAATTACTTAATTATTCTTTTAAAATCATTCAAAAAATATTTAGGAAAGAATTGTTACATTTAAACTCATATTCAAAAGGTTACAAAATTCGCGGCATAAAAATGCTGTGAAAAGTGCTATATAAGCTTATTTGATGTGACGACCCAAACTCGATGTCCAATAAACGACATCAAATTCGCATCGCCGGAGCTTATAACAACAATCAGATGTATATAAAACAGCGGAACAGAATCAATATCATAAATAACATCACTGTTACAACATCAACATAATATCCATACTGCAACAGAGTATATAATACATACACTACAACTCCAAATACAACATCATGATAATACAACAGTGAACATATATCCAAAAGTTCTCAAATGAGAGATGATAACGAACTCCCAAAAGTTAACACCTGTAATCCCCAAAAGCTCCTAAGATAGCTCCAAGATAAGAGCTCCAAAATACTGCTACTCCAAAATACAGAAACCTGCTACTAGGCTGCCCGTGTGGAAATAATGGGCACCCAGAGTTTAGGAAAGAAAACAATAAACTCCGGATCAGTCATGGGACTGGTATGAGTAAACAAGACAGTTGTATTTTAAATAAACAAGATTTATAAAAGAATTTTCGGAATGCTTTTAAAAATGGAACTACCATAAGACCTCCCGCCACACACACAATGCAAACGCAGAATTGGAGGAGATTTCTTCTTATGATAGTTAAATATGCTTGATACGAGAAAAGAAATTCTTTGATATTATCACTAGTGCATAGTGAAGGAAATCATTTCGAAAATAGAATATTAATCTTAGCCAACATACGACCATTATCGTATGCCTACTATAGCTACCATCTAAACAGTGGTGACCACCATAAGTAAATGGCAGGTTCTACAACTAAAACCGTACAGGGTTTCGTATTGGGAATTGGATTTCCAACAAATGGTCAGGCCAAGGAACTTCCCATTGCCACATGAGAATGCCTCTGGATGGACATCCCCGAGAACCAAACCGGATCTCTGCCAACACAAGGCCGGGTTACCCCTAACTGGGTAACTACTGACACGAGTATGCCATCTCCCGGTCGTAACCAACCTTTAACCGGGGCCCCAGCAACAAATCACAAAATCATATATATATATATATCTGCGATATCCACATAAGTTAAGTATCTGGGCTCCATACCATGATACCACTTCTATCCAGAAGGAAATGTACATACCCTAAGGGGTGCTACCCCCAATAACCTTGCCGCATCTTTCCTGTTTCGACCATTTCGGGGTGTGAGGTCCGACGAAGTCACGTCCACAAAAACACACTTTATACAAAAGCCGTGCTTTGGGTCAACAAATGATCATAGAAACGATCACAAAGATAGACGATCAAACAAATGATCCTATCACAAATAATCAACACAATGATCATTTCACAGCAACACTTAGCATGTCACATTACCAAATTGGGAATATATCGCTGATAACTTCAACTATATAACCTCTGAGCCCGTACGTCTCAGAGAAGGGTGTTAAGCTAAAAGAATAAATTCTCCGCCACCAACAGAAATATATTTGAAAGAAATCGGCTTTATATCTCAACTTGTAATGTCAGACATACAATCCATACAAGTCTGTTCCGGGCTCGAACAGAACCGAAGGCACTTACAAAGAAGTCCTTGCAATCCGGATATTCACAATCCTGATCGGATTCACCATCACATATGGAGAACTCTATACCGGAGCAACTCGGTGCAGAGTCAATCGACAGGTCATCCTATCGCTCTCGCAAATACCCGGTCTTCAACACCGGTTCTTCAAATGCTATCCAATTCGACGTATCACTATTCGGAATGGGTTATACGACACAAAGGTCGTCTCCCGGTTAAACCGAATAGTGAGCGTTAATTTAAAAACAATGTGGATGTCATTCATAATAATTCACAGGTTCGATGTGGGTTTCGGATAACAAACTGAAATCCGATTCCCTGTCGCATCGAAGTTTAATTGCCGTTTTACGGGCAACAGGGTTTTTACATCAATACAGAACGAATCACAATCACAGTACTATAACATGGAAATTACATCATACAGAATTACAAACAGAACAAAGATGATATCAATATAAGTTAACAACAATAGTTAATTATTTACCAATCAAAGTGAATGGGATAAATTAACCAAATAATTATTTTATTGATTATTGAATCAATGATCTATTCTTCTTAATGATAAATGAATTAATCTTAATCATCTTGATACATTGATTTTTTTCTTAATTAGTTATTTTAATTGACTGCCAATTAAATTAATCAACTTGCTTTATCTAATCAATAAATGTTTAATTATAAATTTATTTGAGTACTTAATTGTTTATTAAATCAATTTTAATCACAATCTTTAAATTATTCTAAATTCCTTTTCAAAACTATTGATAAAATAGGTCTACTCCGGTGACCACCGCGATCACCACCAAGACGCTCTCCCTCCCCTGACTCGAGATCGAGCTTCACTTCGAAATTTTTGAAATTTAAAATTTGATAAATTGTTTGAACTTTGGGATCTAACAAGTAAAAATTTAATGTAAATTTAATATTGTTGATATTAATATTACACATTAATATAGGATTAAATAAAAAGAGATATTGATAGATGATCTTTTAATAGAATTTAAAATTTGTTAAAGTAAGTTATGATGAAATTATAAAATTTAAATAACATAATCATAATCTAAACAAACAAACAAATAAACAAACAAATAGTTAAACAAAAGAATAAACAAATAAATAAATGACTCGTAGATCTCATGACTCGTGTGTTTCGAGAAGTTTTAAATAAATTTGTGCTTGTATTCATTGATGACATCTTAATTTTTTCCAAAACTAAAGATGAGCATGCCGAGCATCTTAGAATTGTCTTAGAAATTTTGAAGAGAAATGTTCTATATGCGAAATTTTCCAAATGCCATTTCTGGGTCAATGAAGTCAAATTCCTTGGCCATATTGTTAATGAAGAAGGAATTTCAGTAGATCCTAGCAAAATTTCCGCTATTCTTGATTGGAAACAACCCACTACTCCAAATGAAGTTCGAAGCTTTTTGGGTTTAGCAGGCTATTACCGGAAATTCGTTCAAGATTTTTCTAAGTTGGCTAGCCCATTGACTAAGCTAACAATGAAAGGTGTAGAATTTGATTGGACTTCAAAATGTGAGGAATCTTTTCAAGAGTTGAAAAAGAGATTAACCACTGCTCCTGTTCTCACTATTGTTAACGGGAACCAAGGCTTATCTGTCTATACTGATGCAAGTGGTGAAGGGGTAGGTGCAGTATTAATGCAAAATGGAAAGGTAGTTGCCTACGCGGGTAGACAATTACGTCCGCATGAGAAGAACTACCCAACGCACGATTTGGAACTTTTGGCTGTTGTTTTCGCTTTGAAAATATGGCGACATTATCTTCTGGGTAAGAATCTTTTCAGCTTTCTAAATAATTTGCGAAATTAGCTAAAGAAATATACATAATAAACTCTCTTTGTTATAGGTGAAAAATTCGAATTATTCACCGATCATAAAAACTTGAAATATCTTTTCTCCCAGAAGGATCTGAATCTGCGACAACAACGTTGGTTGGAATTTCTGGCATCTTATGACTTGGATATTCTGTATACACCCGGAAAGGCCAATGTAGTTGCAGACGCTTTGAGCAGAAGTTATGCTGTTCTTGCTTATCTTGTTATTACTCCTACTCTTCTTAAGAAAATCGCGAGCAGGCAAACGGAAGACAAGTTTCTTCGAGAATTGCGTAGAAGAATAGATCGAGGAGAGGATACTACTTTTGAATTAGATAATAGAGAAGTTATAAGGATGAAGGGCAGAATTTGTGTCCCTGACATTCCAGAACTGAAACGTGAAGTATTGAACGAATGCCACAAATCCAAATTTAACATCCATCCCGGAGTCAACAAAATGTATCGTGATGTTAAAAGGACATTCTGGTGGAAAACGATGAAGAGAGACATATCTATTTATGTAAGTCGTTGTGCTACTTGTCAGCAGATCAAGAGCGACCAAAAGAAAGTGGCCGGTTTACTTCAACCTTTAGAAGTACCGAAATGGAAGTGGGATCAAGTATCGATGGATTTCATCGATGGATTGCCTCGTACCAGGAAAGGCAATGAAGCGATTTGGGTTATTGTGGATCGCCTAACCAAAAATGCTCATTTCATTCCAGTTAAATCCACTCGTACTGCAGCAAGCTTGGCAGGTATCTATATAAAGGAAATTGTTCGCCTCCATGGTATTCCCAGTAGTATAGTGAGTGATCGTGACCCGATCTTCACTAGTAGATTTTGGGAAGCATTTCAGGATGCATTGGGAACGAAATTAAAATTCAGTACTGCTTATCATCCGCAATCTGATGGACAGACTGAGAGAGTTAACCGAATTCTAGAAGACCTACTGCGTGCTTGTGTGCATGATTTTGGTGGTTCTTGGGAGGACCATTTGCATCTGGTTGAATTCTCATATAATAACAGTTATCAGACCAGTTTAGAAGTGGCTCCTTTTGAAGCTTTATATGGTCGTCCGTGTCGATCACCTACATGTTGGATCGAATCAGGTGATAGACTTGTTCTTGGACCAGATATGATAAAAGAAGCCACTGAGAAGGTAGAATTTATTCGAAAGAAGTTATTAACTGCCCAAAGTCGTCAGAAGAGCTATTATGACCGTCGAAGGAGAAATTTGGAATTTCAAGTTGGAGATTCTGTATTTCTGAAAGTATCTCCGATGCGGGGAGTGTTGAGATTTGGGAAAACTGAAAAGTTAGCACCGCGTTATATTGGTCCTTTTCCTATTCTGGAAAGGATTGGTTCTCTAGCATATAGAGTGCAGTTACCCAACTGGTTATCTGGCGTACATGATGTGTTCCATATTTCTAATCTTCGGAAATATGCGCACGATCCAGATGATATTATTGAAGAAGCTGCTCAGCAGGATCTTGAAATCACTCCCAACTTGGCAGTTAGAAGGGAACCGATAAAGATTGTAGATCGTGATGAGAAGCGATTGAGGAACAAGATTGTGAGGCTGGTCAAAGTACAATGGAGTGGCGATCCAAAGGACTGTACTTGGGAGACCGAAGATAATATGAAGAAATCGTATCCCAAATGCAGAATTGACATCTCGACTTAAATCTGTAAGTCATTTCCTTATTTCTGAATTCTTATATTATTTGTTTACGTTCTCTTTCTTTTAATTTCGAGGACGAAATTTTCTTAAGGAGGGGATGTTGTAACATCCCGAAATTTTTGAAATTTAAAATTTGATAAATTGTTTGAACTTTGGGATCTAACAAGTAAAAATTTAATGTAAATTTAATATTGTTGATATTAATATTACACATTAATATAGGATTAAATAAAAAGAGATATTGATAGATGATCTTTTAATAGAATTTAAAATTTGTTAAAGTAAGTTATGATGAAATTATAAAATTTAAATAACATAATCATAATCTAAACAAACAAACAAATAAACAAACAAATAGTTAAACAAAAGAATAAACAAATAAATAAATGAACAAATAAACAAGCAAGATAACAAAACAGTAAGAAAAAAACATAACATGCTTAAATTAACAATGTAACTAAACAACTTGCAAAAAGAAAATGTACAAACCAGTAAACTAAAAGGGGTAAGCAAAAGAAATAAAATAAAGTAAAACAAACTCTTGCATTATTAAAATATAAAACAAATCAAATAGCATGCTGAAAATATACAAGCATGAAACACTACATACTTTCATTAAATGCAAGCATCTACAAAGAAGCATAACTGCATTAAATACAAGCAGCATACTTCATTTAATGTTATTACTGCATAGCAGATCTAAAAGCATGGGTTAGTTTTTTATACTTCAACTTGTACTTGCTTTACTGGACTCAGTTTACCCTTTCACCTGCACACCATCCTTCTTATATACATACACACATTCATAATTATTTCATCTCGTTCTAAACAAAGATAGTAAACAAAAGAAAACATAATATTTCATAAATTCAAAAGCATTCAAGTGAGCAAAACAAAAAAATAAAAAGAAGTTAAAAACCAAACCAGAGAGGAGATTCAAATCTGCAGTTCAAAGGAAACCCATATAGTCTTTATTTCTAACCTTTGTCAGGTGAGTGAACAACAACTTAAAGGCTTTAAGTTAACTGTAAAGATGATTCTGTGTTTCATGGCATTGTATATGATATCTTTCAATATAGTTTGGTAAATATAAACAGATATACAGGTTACTCTGCAATTTGTCCTTCTCTGTTATGGGTTACAGGGTAGATTTCAATTCGAACTCCAGTAGTCTTCATCTGAATCATAGTAAAACTTTAGTTTTAAAAATCAAACAAGATAATAGAACTCAAATATGGTTTATTAAAAACAGATTTAAGACCAAAGCTGTAAGATATCATCACTAAAGTTGTCTACAGGAAATCAAAAGAAAATGTGAGGAACCCAAGTATTATGAAAAGCTAATTCAAACTCATAGCCTATATCCTTACTGCAAATCATGATTTTCAAAACAAAAGTGAATAATTTTAGTTTAGTATTTAAAGAGAAATTTGCATTTGAATAAAAATTGAATTTTTATCAATTTCTTGTAAGTGAATCAATTTAAATTGCTGAAATTGGAGTTGAAGCAAGCCGAACCATTCACGATGTTGGGAAAAATACAAATTAATTTTCCTATTGTGTGAATTGGGGGTTTGAGATCAAACTAGGGTTTTAGTCTCGAAATGTTTACGGTCTGGAAACGCGACGTGTTCATCTCCTCGGAGGCATCGAGTTGCGAAAGGCTTTAGGGAAAGGACGAGTGTGGTGTCGTGATGGTGGGGACGGAATCAAAGCTTCTCCGGTGAAACGAGGAGCGGCGGCGAGGCGTTTAAAGTTGGGTCTGTTCGAAACATTAGTTTAAACGAAGGGGTGAAATCGCGACCCAGTGGTTTTTTTTTCGAAGTGAAGCTCGATCTCGAGTCAGGGGAGGGAGAGCGACTTGGTGGTGATCGCGGTGGTCACCGGAGTAGAGCCGCGGTGGTGTACACGTGCACAGGGGGGGTCGCGTATCGGTCGTTTCTGAGTATCGTTATGTTGCACCTCGTGCTCGAGTTTTTTCTTGGTTTGCTTCGAGTGGTTACTCGTGTTCGAGCGAGTTTTTCCCTGAAGCTATTTTAGTTAGCTAAAGTTTTGTAACTTAAAGAAAAAAAAAAAGAAAAAAAAAAAATTAATATGGAAGGGGAAGAAGAATGCAGTGGAACGAGGAAGGGACGTGAGTAATTGCTGTAGGCTCGTATGTTTGGGCCCAGAGTTAATCAAGTTTTAAACTTAAAAAAAAAAAAAAAAAAAAAAAGAAACTGGAAGAAGAAAGAAGAACAGGCATGGGAAAGGAGAGAATGGAAGTCACGGGGAGGTAGCGTAATGAAACGGGGTGGACGCGAGTGAAACACGGGTTTTACTCGGACTGTTTTTATGGGCTAAGCCCATTCAAATCTTTAAGTCATCAATGTTAATGAAATTTTTGTGTTTTATAATATGAACAGTTTAGATTTTGTTAAGTTAAATTTTTAACAAATGCTTTAGAAATTGTAAATTCTTTAATTGGTAAAGAAAGTTAAAAATCAAAATTTAATTAAATGATTAAATTTTTAAAAAGAAGAATTTTAAATAAATTTACATTAAAATTTCAATGTAACAATAAATAAATTTTTAAAGTATAAAACAGATTTTTCAAATGAAAATTAAGGTAAACTATTTTATCAATAGTTTTGAAAAGGAATTTAGAATAATTTAAAGATTGTGATTAAAATTGATTTAATAAACAATTAAGTACTCAAATAAATTTATAATTAAACATTTATTGATTAGATAAAGCAAGTTGATTAATTTAATTGGCAGTCAATTAAAATAACTAATTAAGAAAAAAATCAATGTATCAAGATGATTAAGATTAATTCATTTATCATTAAGAAGAATAGATCATTGATTCAATAATCAATAAAATAATTATTTGGTTAATTTATCCCATTCACTTTGATTGGTAAATAATTAACTATTGTTGTTAACTTATATTGATATCATCTTTGTTCTGTTTGTAATTCTGTATGATGTAATTTCCATGTTATAGTACTGTGATTGTGATTCGTTCTGTATTGATGTAAAAACCCTGTTGCCCGTAAAACGGCAATTAAACTTCGATGCGACAGGGAATCGGATTTCAGTTTGTTATCCGAAACCCACATCGAACCTGTGAATTATTATGAATGACATCCACATTGTTTTTAAATTAACGCTCACTATTCGGTTTAACCGGGAGACGACCTTTGTGTCGTATAACCCATTCCGAATAGTGATACGTCGAATTGGATAGCATTTGAAGAACCGGTGTTGAAGACCGGGTATTTGCGAGAGCGATAGGATGACCTGTCGATTGACTCTGCACCGAGTTGCTCCGGTATAGAGTTCTCCATATGTGATGGTGAATCCGATCAGGATTGTGAATATCCGGATTGCAAGGACTTCTTTGTAAGTGCCTTCGGTTCTGTTCGAGCCCGGAACAGACTTGTATGGATTGTATGTCTGACATTACAAGTTGAGATATAAAGCCGATTTCTTTCAAATATATTTCTGTTGGTGGCGGAGAATTTATTCTTTTAGCTTAACACCCTTCTCTGAGACGTACGGGCTCAGAGGTTATATAGTTGAAGTTATCAGCGATATATTCCCAATTTGGTAATGTGACATGCTAAGTGTTGCTGTGAAATGATCATTGTGTTGATTATTTGTGATAGGATCATTTGTTTGATCGTCTATCTTTGTGATCGTTTCTATGATCATTTGTTGACCCAAAGCACGGCTTTTGTATAAAGTGTGTTTTTGTGGACGTGACTTCGTCGGACCTCACACCCCGAAATGGTCGAAACAGGAAAGATGCGGCAAGGTTATTGGGGGTAGCACCCCTTAGGGTATGTACATTTCCTTCTGGATAGAAGTGGTATCATGGTATGGAGCCCAGATACTTAACTTATGTGGATATCGCAGATATATATATATATGATTTTGTGATTTGTTGCTGGGGCCCCGGTTAAAGGTTGGTTACGACCGGGAGATGGCATACTCGTGTCAGTAGTTACCCAGTTAGGGGTAACCCGGCCTTGTGTTGGCAGAGATCCGGTTTGGTTCTCGGGGATGTCCATCCAGAGGCATTCTCATGTGGCAATGGGAAGTTCCTTGGCCTGACCATTTGTTGGAAATCCAATTCCCAATACGAAACCCTGTACGGTTTTAGTTGTAGAACCTGCCATTTACTTATGGTGGTCACCACTGTTTAGATGGTAGCTATAGTAGGCATACGATAATGGTCGTATGTTGGCTAAGATTAATATTCTATTTTCGAAATGATTTCCTTCACTATGCACTAGTGATAATATCAAAGAATTTCTTTTCTCGTATCAAGCATATTTAACTATCATAAGAAGAAATCTCCTCCAATTCTGCGTTTGCATTGTGTGTGTGGCGGGAGGTCTTATGGTAGTTCCATTTTTAAAAGCATTCCGAAAATTCTTTTATAAATCTTGTTTATTTAAAATACAACTGTCTTGTTTACTCATACCAGTCCCATGACTGATCCGGAGTTTATTGTTTTCTTTCCTAAACTCTGGGTGCCCATTATTTCCACACGGGCAGCCTAGTAGCAGGTTTCTGTATTTTGGAGTAGCAGTATTTTGGAGCTCTTATCTTGGAGCTATCTTAGGAGCTTTTGGGGATTACAGGTGTTAACTTTTGGGAGTTCGTTATCATCTCTCATTTGAGAACTTTTGGATATATGTTCACTGTTGTATTATCATGATGTTGTATTTGGAGTTGTAGTGTATGTATTATATACTCTGTTGCAGTATGGATATTATGTTGATGTTGTAACAGTGATGTTATTTATGATATTGATTCTGTTCCGCTGTTTTATATACATCTGATTGTTGTTATAAGCTCTGGTGATGCGAATTTGATGTTGTTTATTGGACATCGAGTTTGGGTCGTCACAAAGTGGTATCAGAGCTGTTGGTTGAGTAAGAACTTTAGCTACGGAGTATAACACATTAGATGGCTCATTAGAGATAGGGTGAAGTATACCCTAGAATGAGTATAATAAAAATTGAAACTTTAAAATTTTCTTAGTCTGTTATTTTTACTGCTGATATTCCTTAAGATATTTCGTCTGCATATCTAAATCAATTTTCTTACTAATCTCAGATAGTGAAAATGAGTGGACGCAGAGGAAGAGTGAGGGGTCAAGGCAATGCTGCAGTACCAAATCAAATTCCCGCAGCCGCAGAAGCAGTAATAGAAATTCAGCAGCAGCCGGACTTGGCTGAATTATATAAGAAGTTTGAAAAGCTTGGTGGAAAACCATTTATTGGCAAAGAGTCAATTATTGACGCTCAAGCTTGGGTAAGATCGTGTGAAAAGATTTTTAAAGGACTAAAATTGCAGGATGAGCAGAAAAGACTTATAGCTTCTTGGCAACTCCAAGGAGAAGCTTCAGCTTGGTGGGAAACCATCATTGTAGATGAACCCGAGGAAGAATTCACTTGGGATCGTTTTAAAGAAGTGTTTGAGAAACGTTACATGCCATCAGCGGGTGTTTCTAGAATGTATCAGGAATTTCTGGATTTGAAACATGGAAGTTTGTCGTTTGAAGAATATTTGAATAAATTCAGTGAACTATCTCGGTTTGGTCCGGAATTGCTAAATACACCTCTGAAGAAAAACGAAAGGTTTATCCGAGGAATGAACCAGAAATATCATGGAAGAATGACGGGTCATGTTAAAGAATCTTTCTCAGATTTAGTAGATATGGGTTACAGGTACGCTACTCTTGATATACAGGAAGCGACTGTGGAGAAAGGTAATTCAGGTAGTCAGAATTATAAAAAGCGTAAATTCGGAGGCAAGAAACCTTGGCAAGGCAATGAGAAGAAGAGGAATATTCAGGGAAGCGCAGCAGAAAATGTCACTTGTTACAACTGCAAAGAGAAAGGCCACTATTCAAGTCACTGTCCAAAACCGAAGAGACCAGCTAGAGAATGTTACAATTGTCATAAACCGGGCCATTTAGTTAAAGATTGCCCAGTGATGAGGCCAGCGCAGGTAGCAAAAGTCTATGCAATAAAGGAGGACCCCTCATCTTCAAAAGCTGACAAAGGGAAAAGTGTTTTGGAAGGTAACCTTACTATTAATAATAGAACTGTTAGAGCTTTATTTGATACGGGAGCTTCACATAGCTTTATTTCCCAACAAACCGTAAATGAACTAGGACTTGAAACTAAATTTGCTGACGATCTTATTTGCGTGAAAAATCCGGTTGGAGGTCCCGCAAATCTTAGTTCATATTGTAAGAGAGTTCCTATTTCATATGCTAGCTATAAATTTCCTATCAACCTTTATGTCCTCGAATTTGACGAATTTGAAATCTTACTCGGTATGAACTGGTTAACGAGATACGATGCTAGATTGGAGTGTAGTAATCGGACAGTTTTAATCAAAACAAGTTTTGGAAATTTTATTGAAATCTCTTGTGAGAATCCAAGTCCAAGGAGCGACAGATTGATATATACATTGGGAAATCTTGAACCCACTTTGCAGTCTATACCTGTTGTTCGGGATTTTTCTGACATATTTGAAGAAGTGAAATCTTTACCTCCTCATCGAGAAATAGAATTCCGAATCGATCTTGTACCTAATACTCGTCCTGTTGTTCATGCAAGTCGCAGAATGGCACCTAGGGAAAAGATTGAATTGGTTCATCAAACTAATGAGCTACTAGAAAAAGGATTAATTCGACCCAGTGTTTCTGAGTGGGGATCAGCCGTCGTATTTGTTGCCAAATCAGACGGATCTTTGAGATTGTGTGTAGCTTACCGCGATCTAAATAAACAAACTCTCAAGAATAAATTTCCACTGCCCAGGATTGATGATTTATTTGATCAGTTGCACGGCGCTCGTTTCTTTTCAAAGATGGATCTAGCCCAAGGATTCCATCAATTACGAATCGCCGAAGATTGTGTCCATCTGACCGCTTTCAGAGGTCCTAATATGTTCTATGAATGGTTAGTTATGCCTTTCGGACTAACCAATGCTCCAGCTTACTTCGTAGATCTCATGACTCGTGTGTTTCGAGAAGTTTTAAATAAATTTGTGCTTGTATTCATTGATGACATCTTAATTTTTTCCAAAACTAAAGATGAGCATGCCGAGCATCTTAGAATTGTCTTAGAAATTTTGAAGAGAAATGTTCTATATGCGAAATTTTCCAAATGCCATTTCTGGGTCAATGAAGTCAAATTCCTTGGCCATATTGTTAATGAAGAAGGAATTTCAGTAGATCCTAGCAAAATTTCCGCTATTCTTGATTGGAAACAACCCACTACTCCAAATGAAGTTCGAAGCTTTTTGGGTTTAGCAGGCTATTACCGGAAATTCGTTCAAGATTTTTCTAAGTTGGCTAGCCCATTGACTAAGCTAACAATGAAAGGTGTAGAATTTGATTGGACTTCAAAATGTGAGGAAGCTTTTCAAGAGTTGAAAAAGAGATTAACCACTGCTCCTGTTCTCACTATTGTTAACGGGAACCAAGGCTTATCTGTCTATACTGATGCAAGTGGTGAAGGGGTAGGTGCAGTATTAATGCAAAATGGAAAGGTAGTTGCCTACGCGGGTAGACAATTACGTCCGCATGAGAAGAACTACCCAACGCACGATTTGGAACTTTTGGCTGTTGTTTTCGCTTTGAAAATATGGCGACATTATCTTCTGGATAAGAATCTTTTCAGCTTTCTAAATAATTTGCGAAATTAGCTAAAGAAATATACTTAATAAACTCTCTTTGTTATAGGTGAAAAATTCGAATTATTCACCGATCATAAAAACTTGAAATATCTTTTCTCCCAGAAGGATCTGAATCTGCGACAACAACGTTGGTTGGAATTTCTGGCATCTTATGACTTGGATATTCTGTATACACCCGGAAAGGCCAATGTAGTTGCAGACGCTTTGAGCAGAAGTTATGCTGTTCTTGCTTATCTTGTTATTACTCCTACTCTTCTTAAGAAAATCGCGAGCAGGCAAACGGAAGACAAGTTTCTTCGAGAAATGCGTAGAAGAATAGATCGAGGAGAGGATACTACTTTTGAATTAGATAATAGAGAAGTTATAAGGATGAAGGGCAGAATTTGTGTCCCTGACATTCCAGAACTGAAACGTGAAGTATTGAACGAATGCCACAAATCCAAATTTAACATCCATCCCGGAGTCAACAAAATGTATCGTGATGTTAAAAGGACATTCTGGTGGAAAACGATGAAGAGAGACATATCTATTTATGTAAGTCGTTGTGCTACTTGTCAGCAGATCAAGAGCGACCAAAAGAAAGTGGCCGGTTTACTTCAACCTTTAGAAGTACCGAAATGGAAGTGGGATCAAGTATCGATGAGTTTCATCGATGGATTGCCTCGTACCAGGAAAGGCAATGAAGCGATTTGGGTTATTGTGGATCGCCTAACCAAAAATGCTCATTTCATTCCAGTTAAATCCACTCGTACTGCAGCAAGCTTGGCAGGTATCTATATAAAGGAAATTGTTCGCCTCCATGGTATTCCCAGTAGTATAGTGAGTGATCGTGACCCGATCTTCACTAGTAGATTTTGGGAAGCATTTCAGGATGCATTGGGAACGAAATTAAAATTCAGTACTGCTTATCATCCGCAATCTGATGGACAGACTGAGAGAGTTAACCGAATTCTAGAAGACCTACTGCGTGCTTGTGTGCATGATTTTGGTGGTTCTTGGGAGGACCATTTGCATCTGGTTGAATTCTCATATAATAACAGTTATCAGACCAGTTTAGAAATGGCTCCTTTTGAAGCTTTATATGGTCGTCCGTGTCGATCACCTACATGTTGGATCGAATCAGGTGATAGACTTGTTCTTGGATCAGATATGATAAAAGAAGCCACTGAGAAGGTAGAATTTATTCGAAAGAAGTTATTAACTGCCCAAAGTCGTCAGAAGAGCTATTATGACCGTCGAAGGAGAAATTTGGAATTTCAAGTTGGAGATTCTGTATTTCTGAAAGTATCTCCGATGCGGGGAGTGTTGAGATTTGGGAAAACTGAAAAGTTAGCACCGCGTTATATTGGTCCTTTTCCTATTCTAGAAAGGATTGGTTCTCTAGCATATAGAGTGCAGTTACCCAACTGGTTATCTGGCGTACATGATGTGTTCCATATTTCTAATCTTCGGAAATATGCGCACGATCCAGATGATATTATTGAAGAAGCTGCTCAGCAGGATCTTGAAATCACTCCCAACTTGGCAGTTAGAAGGGAACCGATAAAGATTGTAGATCGTGATGAGAAGCGATTGAGGAACAAGATTGTGAGGCTGGTCAAAGTACAATGGAGTGGCGATCCAAAGGACTGTACTTGGGAGACCGAAGATAATATGAAGAAATCGTATCCCAAATGCAGAATTGACATCTCGACTTAAATTTGTAAGTCATTTCCTTATTTCTGAATTCTTATATTATTTGTTTACGTTCTCTTTCTTTTAATTTCGAGGACGAAATTTTCTTAAGGAGGGGATGTTGTAACATCCCGAAATTTTTGAAATTTAAAATTTGATAAATTGTTTGAACTTTGGGATCTAACAAGTAAAAATTTAATGTAAATTTAATATTGTTGATATTAATATTACACATTAATATAGGATTAAATAAAAAGAGATATTGATAGATGATCTTTTAATAGAATTTAAAATTTGTTAAAGTAAGTTATGATGAAATTATAAAATTTAAATAACATAATCATAATCTAAACAAACAAACAAATAAACAAACAAATAGTTAAACAAAAGAATAAACAAATAAATAAATGAACAAATAAACAAGCAAGATAACAAAACAGTAAGAAAAAAACATAACATGCTTAAATTAACAATGTAACTAAACAACTTGCAAAAAGAAAATGTACAAACCAGTAAACTAAAAGGGGTAAGCAAAAGAAATAAAATAAAGTAAAACAAACTCTTGCATTATTAAAATATAAAACAAATCAAATAGCATGCTGAAAATATACAAGCATGAAACACTACATACTTTCATTAAATGCAAGCATCTACAAAGAAGCATAACTGCATTAAATACAAGCAGCATACTTCATTTAATGTTATTACTGCATAGCAGATCTAAAAGCATGGGTTAGTTTTTTATACTTCAACTTGTACTTGCTTTACTGGACTCAGTTTACCCTTTCACCTGCACACCATCCTTCTTATATACATACACACATTCATAATTATTTCATCTCGTTCTAAACAAAGATAGTAAACAAAAGAAAACATAATATTTCATAAATTCAAAAGCATTCAAGTGAGCAAAACAAAAAAATAAAAAGAAGTTAAAAACCAAACCAGAGAGGAGATTCAAATCTGCAGTTCAAAGGAAACCCATATAGTCTTTATTTCTAACCTTTGTCAGGTGAGTGAACAACAACTTAAAGGCTTTAAGTTAACTGTAAAGATGATTCTGTGTTTCATGGCATTGTATATGATATCTTTCAATATAGTTTGGTAAATATAAACAGATATACAGGTTACTCTGCAATTTGTCCTTCTCTGTTATGGGTTACAGGGTAGATTTCAATTCGAACTCCAGTAGTCTTCATCTGAATCATAGTAAAACTTTAGTTTTAAAAATCAAACAAGATAATAGAACTCAAATATGGTTTATTAAAAACAGATTTAAGACCAAAGCTGTAAGATATCATCACTAAAGTTGTCTACAGGAAATCAAAAGAAAATGTGAGGAACCCAAGTATTATGAAAAGCTAATTCAAACTCATAGCCTATATCCTTACTGCAAATCATGATTTTCAAAACAAAAGTGAATAATTTTAGTTTAGTATTTAAAGAGAAATTTGCATTTGAATAAAAATTGAATTTTTATCAATTTCTTGTAAGTGAATCAATTTAAATTGCTGAAATTGGAGTTGAAGCAAGCCGAACCATTCACGATGTTGGGAAAAATACAAATTAATTTTCCTATTGTGTGAATTGGGGGTTTGAGATCAAACTAGGGTTTTAGTCTCGAAATGTTTACGGTCTGGAAACGCGACGTGTTCATCTCCTCGGAGGCATCGAGTTGCGAAAGGCTTTGGGGAAAGGACGAGTGTGGTGTCGTGATGGTGGGGACGGAATCGAAGCTTCTCCGGTGAAACGAGGAGCGGCGGCGAGGCGTTTAAAGTTGGGTCTGTTCGAAACATTAGTTTAAACGAAGGGGTGAAATCGCGACCCAGTGGTTTTTTTTTCGAAGTGAAGCTCGATCTCGAGTCAGGGGAGGGAGAGCGACTTGGTGGTGATCGCGGTGGTCACCGGAGTAGAGCCGCGGTGGTGTACACGTGCACAGGGGGGGTCGTGTATCGGTCGTTTCTGAGTATCGTTATGTTGCACCTCGTGCTCGAGTTTTTTCTTGGTTTGCTTAGAGTGGTAACACTTGTTCGAGCGAGTTTTTCCCTGAAGCTATTTTAGTTAGCTAAAGTTTTGTAACTTAAAGAAAAAAAAAAGAAAAAAAAAAAATTAATATGGAAGGGGAAGAAGAATGCAGTGGAACGAGGAAGGGACGTGAGTAATTGCTGTAGGCTCGTATGTTTGGGCCCAGAGTTAATCAAGTTTTAAACTTAAAAAAAAAAAAAAAAAAGAAACTGGAAGAAGAAAGAAGAACAGGCATGGGAAAGGAGAGAATGGAAGTCACGGGGAGGTAGCGTAATGAAACGGGGTGGACGCGAGTGAAACACGGGTTTTACTCGGACTGTTTTTATGGGCTAAGCCCATTCAAATCTTTAAGTCATCAATGTTAATGAAATTTTTGTGTTTTATAATATGAACAGTTTAGATTTTGTTAAGTTAAATTTTTAACAAATGCTTTAGAAATTGTAAATTCTTTAATTGGTAAAGAAAGTTAAAAATCAAAATTTAATTAAATGATTAAATTTTTAAAAAGAAGAATTTTAAATAAATTTACATTAAAATTTCAATGTAACAATAAAAAAATTTTTAAAGTATAAAACAGATTTTTCAAATGAAAATTAAGGTAAACTATTTTATCAATAGTTTTGAAAAGGAATTTAGAATAATTTAAAGATTGTGATTAAAATTGATTTAATAAACAATTAAGTACTCAAATAAATTTATAATTAAACATTTATTGATTAGATAAAGCAAGTTGATTAATTTAATTGGCAGTCAATTAAAATAACTAATTAAGAAAAAAATCAATGTATCAAGATGATTAAGATTAATTCATTTATCATTAAGAAGAATAGATCATTGATTCAATAATCAATAAAATAATTATTTGGTTAATTTATCCCATTCACTTTGATTGGTAAATAATTAACTATTGTTGTTAACTTATATTGATATCATCTTTGTTCTGTTTGTAATTCTGTATGATGTAATTTCCATGTTATAGTACTGTGATTGTGATTCGTTCTGTATTGATGTAAAAACCCTGTTGCCCGTAAAACGGCAATTAAACTTCGATGCGACAGGGAATCGGATTTCAGTTTGTTATCCGAAACCCACATCGAACCCGTGAATTATTATGAATGACATCCACATTGTTTTTAAATTAACGCTCACTATTCGGTTTAACCGGGAGACGACCTTTGTGTCGTATAACCCATTCCGAATAGTGATACGTCGAATTGGATAGCATTTGAAGAACCGGTGTTGAAGACGGGGTATTTGCGAGAGCGATAGGATGACCTGTCGATTGACTCTGCACCGAGTTGCTCCGGTATAGAGTTCTCCATATGTGATGGTGAATCCGATCAGGATTGTGAATATCCGGATTGCAAGGACTTCTTTGTAAGTGCCTTCGGTTCTGTTCGAGCCCGGAACAGACTTGTATGGATTGTATGTCTGACATTACAAGTTGAGATATAAAGCCGATTTCTTTCAAATATATTTCTGTTGGTGGCGGAGAATTTATTCTTTTAGCTTAACACCCTTCTCTGAGACGTACGGGCTCAGAGGTTATATAGTTGAAGTTATCAGCGATATATTCCCAATTTGGTAATGTGACATGCTAAGTGTTGCTGTGAAATGATCATTGTGTTGATTATTTGTGATAGGATCATTTGTTTGATCGTCTATCTTTGTGATCGTTTCTATGATCATTTGTTGACCCAAAGCACGGCTTTTGTATAAAGTGTGTTTTTGTGGACGTGACTTCGTCGGACCTCACACCCCGAAATGGTCGAAACAGGAAAGATGCGGCAAGGTTATTGGGGGTAGCACCCCTTAGGGTATGTACATTTCCTTCTGGATAGAAGTGGTATCATGGTATGGAGCCCAGATACTTAACTTATGTGGATATCGCAGATATATATATATATGATTTTGTGATTTGTTGCTGGGGCCCCGGTTAAAGGTTGGTTACGACCGGGAGATGGCATACTCGTGTCAGTAGTTACCCAGTTAGGGGTAACCCGGCCTTGTGTTGGCAGAGATCCGGTTTGGTTCTCGGGGATGTCCATCCAGAGGCATTCTCATGTGGCAATGGGAAGTTCCTTGGCCTGACCATTTGTTGGAAATCCAATTCCCAATACGAAACCCTGTACGGTTTTAGTTGTAGAACCTGCCATTTACTTATGGTGGTCACCACTGTTTAGATGGTAGCTATAGTAGGCATACGATAATGGTCGTATGTTGGCTAAGATTAATATTCTATTTTCGAAATGATTTCCTTCACTATGCACTAGTGATAATATCAAAGAATTTCTTTTCTCGTATCAAGCATATTTAACTATCATAAGAAGAAATCTCCTCCAATTCTGCGTTTGCATTGTGTGTGTGGCGGGAGGTCTTATGGTAGTTCCATTTTTAAAAGCATTCCGAAAATTCTTTTATAAATCTTGTTTATTTAAAATACAACTGTCTTGTTTACTCATACCAGTCCCATGACTGATCCGGAGTTTATTGTTTTCTTTCCTAAACTCTGGGTGCCCATTATTTCCACACGGGCAGCCTAGTAGCAGGTTTCTGTATTTTGGAGTAGCAGTATTTTGGAGCTCTTATCTTGGAGCTATCTTAGGAGCTTTTGGGGATTACAGGTGTTAACTTTTGGGAGTTCGTTATCATCTCTCATTTGAGAACTTTTGGATATATGTTCACTGTTGTATTATCATGATGTTGTATTTGGAGTTGTAGTGTATGTATTATATACTCTGTTGCAGTATGGATATTATGTTGATGTTGTAACAGTGATGTTATTTATGATATTGATTCTGTTCCGCTGTTTTATATACATCTGATTGTTGTTATAAGCTCCGGCGATGCGAATTTGATGTCGTTTATTGGACATCGAGTTTGGGTCGTCACATTTGATCTAAACAACTTTTAAAATATTTGAAATTAATATATTCCATTACAAATATCTTTTAATAATTTTAATAGATTTATAAAATTTATTTCATATTTTTAAGCATTTAAAAATATCATTTATAAATAAATCCCTTTTTGGATTCCAAATTGCAAAACCGCGTTGTTTTTAGAAAATTGTTTTGGACATATTTCAAACTCTACTTAAAGAAATCTTGATTTTCTTTCTTTGTTGGAAAACTATTATTATTGTGGAGCGAAGAATTTTATTCCTAAGAAATCTGAATTATAAATCATTCTCTACGTGGTTGAAATTATGAACTACCGTTATGTGGCGAACTCGATTTTGACCAAATTTGTGAATTGCTTCGGAACTTGTCCAAAACACCTCAAATTTACTTTAAACTATATTTAAACTATTTTAATTTATTTAAAACAATATTTTCTTTATTTCACACTCATTTTTTATTTCATTTCATATTTAATATTACATTACTATAATATGATTTTCAATATTTTTAGATATTTTGAAATTAATAAGAGGCTAAATAATTTCCATTCACACATTTGTATGGATTTAATTCTCATTTAAATAACTATGCTTACTAACCATTTCTCTTATTATTCATCAAACTAAGTTATCATTCATATCACAAACAAATAATCAACCACAACATCAACTAAGTTATCATCTATCAAATTATCCAACATATACCAAAATTTTCATGTAATTAACTTGAAATATTTTTAGAAATTAGTAACTTAAAATATGAGTGCTCACGATTAGTTCCACTCCACCAAACTTTTTCATAGACTTTCCTTTTGATTCCAGCAGCACCTCCTTCTCTTTCTTGCTCTGGAGCTTTCCAACTTGCTTCCCTCCTTCTAAATGATTTGGCCTTGCCCTATTCTACCTCTTCCCCCATCATTTCTTTACTTCTTAGATGTTAAACCAAGTTTTGATGACGATATAAGAACTTTACTAAAATTTGATGATGTTTGGAGTCGATTTAATATAATTTTAGGAAAAGTTAATAAGGAAAGAAATGAGAAGAAGTCATTAGAAAGTGGAAGGAAACTTTTAAAAGGAAAAACAAGAAGTATAAAAAGTGAGGAAGTGGATGCTTATTTACAGAAAAAGTTTTGGACTAAAATAATATTTTGTAAGAAGACCAAAATATCTTTTATTTACTTTTTAAGCAAACTTATTTTTTCAACACTTAACGTCACATTTTCAAATCATTACTTTATGTCATTTTCACTTAAGAAGTAAGTAAGGAATATAATAATTATATTTGGTTTGATTTGATGTTTAATTTTTGCTTTGAAATGACAGGTTTGTCTTTTTGTGCTTGCTTTTTCTTAATTATATTCTAGAATTTTTTAGTATGTTCAGTAAAAGTAAACTTGATTAGTGAATTAATTAATACTTATACTATTTGATATATGTTCTTACATAAGAAAATAAAGGTGCGACGAAGTTGCGATAACTTTTAATCGACAAAACGTTGATTTTCAACAAAATGTTCTACGGTCACATTTTGACGTTTTAGTTAAACTATTTATTTTTGTAAACCAAATTTAAAAATAAATTTTTATATTTCTATTTATAAAATAAACACTTATAAATTAATTAAAATAATTTATTTAACCATTGAAACCTACTTTTCTGAAATCAACATTTTGTCACTTTTGTCGATATAGGAAAATGTTACTATTTTTGTGTTTGATTTTCTTTCCAAATCCTATCTAATATTGTTTGAATCGTATAACCTTACTTATTTTATATTTAAAATCACTTTAAATAGTATATTTTAGAGTGGTCAAATTCTGGGTCGTTACACTCTCCACTACTTAAAAGAATTTCGTTCTCGAAACTACCCAATTTTTTTTGCATAAAACATTTATCTTCAAACTTAATTCCATATAACATACACAGATCATCCGTATGAAATACCTTATTCGATCTCCGATTCAAATACAAAACTTTATTTCCGAACTAGTATCGATCCCTCGATCCTCTAGTGCGGATTATGATCAGACTTCTAGATCAGAACCTTTGCTTTCCTTACATAGTTCTCAACTATGATAGAAACTAAAGTACCTAACCATAAACCCTCATCAACGTTCGCTGTCAATAATCGAGTGATAAATCCTTTTCAGACTAGTGTAAAACACCTCAATGTTCCGAACTTGAATCTTATATCAAAATTTGTATGATGAAATGATTTACGTATAAATTATATATTTATTCCTATTGGGTTTTTCTTGGTTATACCAAATACTCTTTATTTACATCCTTTATTATTCACATTCATACTTTTTAGTATATTTTCTTTAACACTAATATTGTTTATGAATCATTTTGTGAAACTATAATTAAGTTGCTTACATCTTATAAGTTATGTAAATCAATCACATTTTAAAGACTTAAGTCCAATTCTTAATTAATGTTGGAATTCATTAATAAAACATTTTCCAAGTTATAATTACCTTTTCAAAGAGTCATTATTTTACTTAAGTATATAGACAGTTCATGGCTTAAATCTATATTTGTATGATATACCTTTACATTCTTCGAGTATATACAGATCCCAAATTTCAAATTGATTTTACCTAAATCCATCTGTCTAACAAATTTAGACATTGTTGTAATTTACTATTATTAATTTTCTAGCTTTGAAAAAACAAAATTTAAAACCACCCATATTTAAATCCTCATACTCTTGACTCTTGAATTCAATTTTTCTTTACAAATCATGTTTATAAATTATCCTTATCTTATTTCATTTACTCAAAGTATTTCACAATCTTTTACCAAAAGTTTTCACAAATTTCTTAGCTCTGGGTTAGGTATGATTCGGAAATTTTTGACTATCCAAAATCATTGAGAATTTTGTTTTATCTTTTCAATTAGCAATTCCAATTTATCTTCAGTCTAAATGTGAGAGATGCGAATTATGGATCTTAAGGTTGGAATAACATTAGAGGGAGGTGAATAGTGTTTTATGAATTTTCTAGAATTTTTGAAACTTATATAATTTAATCACCAACAAATGCAATTCACAGACACGGACATAATCACAAAATCAGACACAGATGCAAATACTAAATAAAAGCTGTAAAGGAAAGAACACATTAGGATTTTATACTGGTTCGGAGTTACCCTACATTTAGTCCCGTACAATCATACAGATTTCTTATCAAAATAATCTCCCAAATTACACCTTCGGTTTCAAGGCTACGAGGTACACACTCCTGCATTTGAGTCCAGGGAAAACATTCTTGATTTAACCATGCTACAAGACCACCTAATTGATTTTCGAGGTTACAATCACACCCAGTTGATTTCAAGGCTCAACCGCACCTTTTACTCAATAGTTTGATTTACCAAAGATCCTATAACTCTGAATAGCACTGATATCTTATGGACAGAGTGGTAAGAATCAAACAAGAGATAATCAAGTTTGATTCACTTGGTATTTCGATAGAGTATAGTTTAGAATTCTTTAAAATAAATGTGGAAGATGAAGAGGAGAGAAAACAAGTAAAAATTATGATTAAAATTCGTTCAAAACAACAGATATATATAGTAGAGCAACTGTCATATCTCTTCGCGAAAGGTTACGACGAATAGACACTTCTTTTGAAAACTTGAATTTTGAATTTAATGGACACCACGTCGACATGGGGGGTTGAGGGATGTCGACATGCTCTAGGCAAAATTGATATTTTGATTTTCTTATTAAAATTGGTTTCTTTAATTTGTCAAAACAATTTCTAAACTTTGTAAATATATTTGAATATAGTTTAAACATATAAAAGAGTTTAGAAAGTAATTTTTAATATATATAATCTTAATATATAAAGTGATTTAAAATCTGAGCATATAGATATTTTAAAGCTAAATATTTAAAACAAGATATGGTCTAAAACAAGGACAATTTTGAAATCAAAATATTAAAATGATAAAAACAGTTTTGAGGCTAAAATGTTTAAAACCAAGAGGGATGTCTTTTTGAAAAGAAAATTTTGAAAATATGTTTTAAAAACAAGAGATATATTTTGAAAAGCATTTTTATAAAATTAGTGGATATCAAAATAGGACCATTATACGTTCCACTAGATATTGTCATGGGTTTCATCCCACTAGGGTTCTATCCCTTTAATAGGCTCGAAGTGGATTCCATTCCACGAATAATTTTTCAATAAAGATGTAAGTGCTGTCAAGAAGTCTTAACATAATTCTAGACTCAATACTTATCTTGTACTCTTGAAATCTTGAACTCTTGATATCTTTAGTCTTGAATCTCTATACTGTGCAGTCTTCGTTGGTGCATGCATGTTTATATCCTGCATATACATATACATCTAAACTATAATGTTAGTATTTATATTTTATAATAATTCCTAAGGTTGTTGTCATCAAAACCATCATCTCAAGGACTAACAATCTCCACCTTTTTGATGATGACAACCTATGTTTATAAAATATACTTTACCTTCACTATAACTCCCCCTAAAACAAATAATCCCCCCTTAATCTAAGCCTAACTACTCTAACTACTCTATTTTATATTTCTCCCCCTTTTTCATCAATAAAAACTTATCCTAAACTAATATAACTCCCCCTTAGTCTTATACTGGAGTACTTGAGATAAATTATGATGGAGTGTATATAAATGTATGTATATATATATATATATAATAACACGAGTTAATAATAAAGACATGACAAATATTAAAGTTTAAACCCAATATATACTATGTTTCATATAATGTTACACAATCCATTCAAACCAAATCAATTCTAATCAAATCAAATCAAATCAAATCAAATCACACAATTCAAAAAACAAGCAATTCAAACCATAAGGAGATCAAATATTTTTAGGAACTTCAACCCATCCTTCTTCTCCAAAGATAGGATCCTTTTTAATAAATTTCCAATCTTCATTATCTTGAATCAAAGTTCCTACAGGATTTGTATCGAGGTCATCTTTGTTTAGGGAAAAATTCATCTAACGGAGGGCATCAAAATGCTTCTCTTGTTCTTTTATCATCTGCATTTGACTTAGTTCTAAGTGCTTTTGATTGCAGAGAATAAAAGTAAGTATATTCTTGAACGAACTGAGATTTTCTTCAAGATTGTCACTTAGAGTTTGAGAAGAGAAAGCCATTTTTGACAAGTAGTGAAGAGATGCAAATAGAGATAAGTAGAAATGAAAAGCTACAAATTTCTGGAAGATGCAGGTGTTTGTATAGGCAAAAATTTGTTTAAAATGAATACACACGAGTTAGCTAAATTAATTTCAAAATTTAATAAATAACCAAATCACATAGTTATATGTCACATAGTGGGTAGAGGTATGTTGACATGATCTGTTAATTTATATGTCTTATTTTTATTTGTGAATAAGTATGTATATATATAAACTTATATACTATACTAACATTTATTCCAGAGACACGATATGATAGAAAAACATAAGATAGATGATTTTTATAAATAGATGAGCTGATACATAAGATACTACATAATATGATAAAAAGAAGAATACAAGCTCACTCAAAACAAACTAATACATCACAACCTAATTCTTAGAACATGCTAGAGGATGAGGAGGATGATGATAAGCCAAGTTTTCGACTAACTTTAGCAAAGAATTTGTTTATATTAGTGGACATTTTATCCAATTTCTTACTAACGGATCTTTGAAGAATCCGTTGATTTTCCACTATAATCTTTTGATTTTCAGGAGAGTTTTGTTGGAAGGATTGTTAGTATTTGTAGGATATTCAATACTTTCCAAGGAGGTTTCTTCATTATCTTATTTAATTTCCATTTCATCCCCTTCTTCTTCTTTATTTTCTTCCTCCATATCTTCATATGCCAATCTTTCATCCTTTTCGGCAAGAGATTCATATTGTTGAAATATGAAAGGAATTTTCATGAGAGAAATGTTGGCATGATTAAACACTTTTCTTGAAATAAATTCTTCCCTTTTGTAATCAACATCAAAATAATTAAAAATCCGAGTGAGATAGATTCCATGATACATGGTATTCCCACCCATTTCCAAATTCTTAGGACGAAGTTCATCTATAATCACTTGTTCCCAATTAATGTCATAATGACCAAAGATAGCAAAAGGAGCTTTACAAACTTTTAAAATCGGGTTATTGAAATTTTCCAATTTATGGGTGACAGTATGTTGCAAAAGAAGATCGAAAATACGTGCTTTCGAACGAAACTTACAATTATTAAATTCAAAGTTGTCATCTCCTTTGAAAATGTGATGAAATGTCTCACGATCATGTTCATCAATATTAAAAGTAGAAAGATCTATTCCCGAATATTTGCAATTGAGAATGTTGCCCAAAATTTCATAATTTATAAAAAAATTAGTGCTTTTAACACTACTCCAAATTTCATCTTCATTTCCTTCATAAAAACTGCGATTCAAATTCGCATAAAACATTTGAACAAGATTTGGGTTACAAACAAAATCATTTTGAGAATTGTCAAAAAGACTAAGGATTTGATTCTCTTCAAGAAGAGTATTGATTTCATATGTAGAGAAATCGCTAAGGATAGCAAACTTTCCCGTATGGACTTTTCCGTAATTAGCATAGCTCACATAAGCCTTGATTGCTACCGGATCATTATAGAGATACTGTTTAATGGTTTTAGACAGCCTCATTGTGGATGGAGTGCTTGAAAAGCCATTTTTGAAGAGAGTAGAATGTTTGAGAGTATGAAAAAGGGTTTGAATTTTAAAATGAAAGTGAAAATGTATGATATGATAATGGAAATAAATATATATTCGATAGACATGCTCTCTGGTCAAGAGGTACCTTTGTAGGACATTGGATTTGGTGAAAAGGTAGAGGGAAATTCAAAGATTTGAATTAAAATTTGAATTTCAAATTTCTGATAGGGATGTCGACATTATGGGTAGGGCCATGTCGACATGGGTCAGAGAATTCATGTGACTTATATTTTCCTATATACTTTAATATCTATATACATATATTATTTTTAATGTCTATATATTTCCTGGAGTAATACTAAATATAATAATACTTGTTTAATAAAAAATATTATAATATTAAAAATAAAAATAATCATAATAGTAAAAAAAATTAAAATTCAAACAGCACATAATTTCAAAAAAAAATCAAAAAAATTTAGGCAAACAATTTCAACCAATATATTGTAAACGTGTACCTTTTTCTAGATTCGTATCTTCGAGATCATCGGAATCATGAATAGCCGTAAAGCACATATTTGAATTTTCCGTCTTCTGATCACCATCGGTTGAGGATAGTCTGAGTCTGAGTCGTCAAGTGTAGCGGTATACGCTCTTTTCATTTTCTTTGTATAATCATTGCTTGTAGGAAACTTTTGCTTATCAGGATGCGGACAGTCTCTTTTGAGATGGTCTGGTTCGTCACAGTTGAAACATTTGATGTGGTTTGGTGCTTCATTATGATTTCTAGAATTTTCATCTTTCTGTATTTCAGAAACTTCTGAAAATTCTTTGTCGTGAAAGCTATTTCTTCATCATCATCACTTCCCGAATCTGATCCATCTGTTAATGCATTTAATGCAATTGACTTCTTTTCGAATGCTTTGCTATCTCTTCTCCCTTGCTTTTGTATTTCGAACGACATTAGATTTCAAATCAATTCTTCAATCTTTAAAGTAATGACATCATTTGCTTCTTCGATTGCAAGAGTTTACTGATCCCATTCCGTGAAAGAGAATTTAGAATTTTTCTGACTTGATCTTCTTTGGAAATTTTTTCCCCAATGATATTAGAGAATGCACAATATCCTGAAATCTACTATACTATCTGAAATGGACTTATTAGAATTCATTTTGAATAGATGAAAGTGAATTATGAGTATGGATATTTTGTTATGTTTGACTTTGCTTGTTCCTTCATGAGTAACTTGCAAAGTTTTCCAGATATCATATTCAGACTTACAAACAGATACTATATTGAATTCATTCCTATCAAGTGAACAAAATAAAATATTCATGGCTTTGGAATTATTTTGTGCAATAGACTTTTGTTCAGCAGTCCACTGTGAAAAACTAGTTGTGGGTTCAAAATATTTAGTTAGTGTGATATTCCAAGTGTCTAATCCTATTGGCTGTAAGTATATTTTCATTATACATGTCCAATATGCATAGTTACTGCCATTAAAAAGTGGTGATCTGGCAGTAGATTGACCCTCTATAAATGAACTAGTGATAGTGTTAACAGAACCAGTGTTGGTAGCCATTTTTAAAACTTTTCAAAATTCAGATTATGAAAACTTTGAAAACCAATGCTCCGATACCAAATGTAAGAAATGTGGATTACGGATCTTAAGGCTAGAATAACACTGGACAGCGGTGAATAGTGTTTTATGGATTTTCTAAATCTTTTTGCTACTTACGTAATTTAATTACCAACAAATGCAATTCACAGACACAGATATAATCACAGAATCAGACATAGATGCAAATACTAAATAAAAGAACACACCAGGATTTTATACTGGTTTGGAATTATGCTGCATCCAGTCCTGTACAATCGTACAGATTTGTTATCAAAATAATCCCCCAGATTACACCCTTGGTTTCAAGGCGATGAGGTACACCCTCCTATATTGGAGTCCAAGGAAACTCTCTTGATTTAACCAGGCTATAAATCGCCTAATTGACTTCCAAGGCTACAATCACACCCAATTGATTTCAAGGCTCAACCTCACCTTTTACTTAATATTTTGATTTACAGAATATCCTACAACTTTGAATAGCTCTGAGATCTTATGGAGAGAATGGTAGAGAATCAAACAAGAGATAATCAAGTTTGATTCACTTGGTATTTCGGCAGAGTATAATTTTAGATTCTATACAATAAATGTGGAAGATGAAGAGGAGAGAAAACAAGTAAAAATTATGATTAAAATTCGTTCAAAACAACAGGTATATATAGTAGAGCAACTGTCATATCTCTTCGCGAAAGGTTACGACGAATAGACACTTCCTTTGAAAACTTGAATTTTGAATTTAACGGACACCAAGTTAACATGGGGGGTTGAGGGATGTCGACATGCTATTGGAAAAATTGATGTTTTGATTTTCTTATTAAAATTGTTTTCTATAATTTGTCAAAACAATTTCTAAACTTTGTAAATATATTTGAATATAGTTTAAACATATAAACGAGTTTAGAAAGTAATTTTTTACATATACAATCATAATCTATAAAGTGATTTAAAATCTGAATATATAAATATTTTAAAGCTGAATATTTAAAACAAGAGATGGTTTAAAAACAAGGAAAATATTGAAGTCAAAAAATTAAAATGATAAAAACAGTTTTGAGGCTAAAATATTTAAAACCAAGAGAGATGTCTTTTTTTAAAGAAAGTTTTGAAAACATTTTTAAAAAACAAGAGATATATTTTTGAAAAGTATTTTTATAAAATTAGTGGATATCAAAATAGGACCACTATATGTTCCACTAGATATTATCGTGAGTTCCACCCCACTGTTTTTCCATCCCTTTAACAGGCTCGAAGCGGATTCCATTCCGCGAATAAATTTCAAATAAAGATTTAAGCGCTTTCAAGAAGTTTTAACATAATTCTAGACTCAATACTTGTCTTGTATGCTTGAAATCTTGAACTCTTGGTACTCATGAGTCTTCAATTTAGATATCTTCAGTCTTGATCTCTATACTGTACAGTCTTCATTCTTGGTACCTGCATGTTTATTTCATGCATATACATATATATCTAAACTATAATGTTAGTATTTATATTTTATAACAAGTCCTAAGGTTGTTGTCATCAAAACCATCATCTCAAGGACTAACATTAAACACTTTAATAAAGATTACTTACCAATGATTCAAGTTATTTTTTTAACTTAAGAAAATTATATAGGTTGAGTAACTCCAAAACAATCCAAGGAACTGGGTACTGCCAATAATATCATATATCTTCTTAATAAGAAGAGTAATACTTAAGAGAAGTGTTTACCATCCGAATACATCTCTTGCCCATTTTTAGTTTATTTTCAAGCCAATCGAATTAATTATCATAACTACCTCTTTTTATTTGATAATAAAATTTTCAAAATCCTTTAGATATTACTTTATAAAATCTATTTATAAATTCATTTTATCTTACATTAATTAACTTCATTTAAATTACCGCAATTCTTTTACTTGTTAAATTTTCATTCCTTTTATATTTATCTTTTTACACAATCATTTTAAATACATTTTTATCTTATATGTTCATTACTTAAACAAATCTTATTATCAAATACCTTATAGTCAAATCGTGAAACTTAATTCACAAGGTATTTGTACTTAAACTTTTAAATCAAACAATTGATCAATTTATGATAGTAACTTAACATTATCATTTCTTAAATTATTATTTTGTTATAAGTATTAAAGATTTTAATACCTTACGGTTTCTTACTTATCGGTTATCTTTATGAAACATCTTATAGTCAAACTGTGAAATTTTAATCATAGGATGTTCATATTTAAATTTCATTAATCTTGATTTCTAACTATACAACTTTTCAAAATATATACTTTATATTCAAAATATAATCCTAGGTAAAATTATTTCATTTACCAATTTTCTCAAAATCAGTGTGTTGGCTCGTCTTGTTTAAATGTTTAGGAACCCTCGTCGATAACGGTTATCAGGCACATCAATCAGAATCCATAAATCACTCAATAGATAAATCAACACAAAAATTTTTATTAGTCACTAACAAATACGCACTCATATATAATATACTCAAACCCATTCTAGGATGTTACTAACCCTATCTCTAATGAGTCACTCATCATAAGGTATTACTAACCCTATCTCTGATGAGACTTATCCCAACAAAGCCAAGTTTCTCGGTAATGACCTGATTTTTCGACGTCCGAAAATCGACATCAGTACGTCCACTGTATTAAATGTCGAACAATTGAATGTTGAAAAACCAGTCCGTAAGGGAAAGAAGAAGGAGGCAGACGAAGAAAATAGAAAACAACATCAGAATCTCATAATCGCAGGAACAACATATAATAGATAAATGACTGAATCTTTATACAAAAGAACCATATCTGTTATATACATTACATCATCAGAGTACAACAAAATACATAGCACATAACTGGACAGTTATCATAACCAGTCCTCACAAAAGCTGACTATGCAGTTAACCATACACAGCCGAATATACGTCAAATACGTGAGATACGTCTCGCCATCCAGCTCGTCTCCTGAGCTACATAGCAACCCATCCAGAATTTGTACTCTATAATATTTACTTCTAACCAGAATTATCCTATATTTTACTATAAACAACAAACAACAATTTCTTTACTATAAAAATATTATTTTCTTTGTTTTATGTTCGATCTGTACACATGTTTAATTGAATTAAATAAAGATGGAAAAATAAGATTTTTACAGTAAAGAGATTGCTGTTTGTTGTTTATAGTAAAGTATAGGATAATTCTGGTTAGAAGTAAATATTATAGAGTACAGATTCTGGATGGGTTGCTATGGAGCTTAGGAGACAAGCTAGATGGCGAGACGTATTGATGTATATTCCACTCTATATGGTTAACTGCATAGTCAGCTTTTGTGAGGATAGGTTATGATAACTGTCCAATTGTGTGCTATGAATTTTGGTGTACTCTGATGATGTAATGTATATAACAGATACAGTTCTTTTGTATAAAGATTAAGTCATTTATCTATTATATATTGTTCCACTACGATTGTGAGATTTTGATGTTGTTTTCTATTTTCTTCTTCTACCTCCGTCTTCTTTCCCTTACGGACTGGTTTCAGGCATTCGATTGTTCGACATGTAATATAGTGGACGTATTGAGATCGATTTTTGAGCGTCGAAAAATTGGGTCGTTGCATTTGGTATTAGAGCCAGGTTTTTACATTACGATAAGCAAAACATTTCTTGTCAAATCCTTTGATATTATAATAGTGTCCATATACAAATACTTATTCAAATAGCCGAAATTGTTACATTCATTAAATTCCAGCATAATAGGTAGACAAACAAGTCTGAAGGCACATATTGGAGATTGGGTTTCCATCAATGGCAGGGCTACTGGGGTATCGCCCGTCACAGTATATGGTCTAGATCACCGTACCGAGGATCCACACTGATCTCCTGCAACACAAGACCAAAGCTACCCTTTACTGGATAGTACGAATAAAATCACCTTACGGTTGGGATCAGCAACCACCCACACAGCCGAAAAAAGGGACATATAGACAGGGATGAGCTTACCTTAATTGGTTGCTAGCTACTTAGCCTTTCACCTCCCCTGTTTTAGCCATTCCCGGTCGATGAGGCTCGAGGCTATGCGTTACCCTTTTAGCATACATTTATTTAAATGCTCATCGTCCCCCCGATGATGTTCTGATAGCATTCGTCCATACAAGTCCGTTCCTGGTCCGAAACGGAACCGAAGGCACTACTCCTACTACATTCATTTTGGAATCACCCTCAGGATTAGTTGCGATTAGCCATTGCACTTCATTGCTCCATCTTCGACTCCAAGCTCTTGTCCTCCTTACGAAACGTTCAAACCGGATCGAAGTGCTTTTTGGGAAATTAATCCCGATCCCGGTCTCTTCGAAACGATCGGTGCATTGGCCAATATTGATAGTCGGTTATTTAACTATCATATAACATCCACAAACAACCATCAGGCCTTAATAATTTTTCAAATTATTTATTTGAAAATGTCTTCGCAAGATATTTTCTACACTTCAACCCTTTGAAAATAGTTTTCAAATCACCTTTTCTCTTGTGGAATAAATTTTCGTCTAATTATTTTATTTCCACTTAAAAGCACCAAGTCTTAATAATTTAGATTGTTAAATAATTTAAATCGCTTTATCCAAAAATATACTTTAAAACACTCAAAATAAAACTACTTTATCTAAAAAATAATTATGAAATTTTATAATAATTTTTCATGTAAAACTTAAGCCAAAACTAAAATAAAAGTTATACTATAAGGAATAAATATTAAATAATTATCTTTTAAATCTTAATACTAGTTAACCTTTAAAATACTTTACTTATATAATTAACTTAATAAATATTTACTTTTAAAAATTTTAAAATCACTAACTAATAATTTCTTTCCAAAACATTCTTTAAAAACCACTTTAAAATCTCTAACTTATACTTGGAAATCTTTCTAGAAAATATATTTGGCTTTTAAGGGAAATACACTTTCCTTTCCACACCTTTAAAAATAAACCACTATTTATCTTTGAACAAATCACCCTTCCCTTATAAATTTCCATCTTGAATTTATACTTCCAAATTATCCTTTGATAAATATTTCACTTTATTTATAAACCTTGTTTATAAATTTCACAATCTCATTCTCCTTTATTCACAGTTTCAACACTTGGTCGGTTTTCAAATTGATTTTCGAAACCAACTCGATTTTAAAATAAATTCCTTTACTTATCCAAATTTATTTCAAAACCCATTTATCCCATATTCACACCTTCATTTATGATTTAAATTCTTATTTAAATCAGAAATTCCAATTTCATACTTTATTTAAAATATCTCCTTTTATTTTCCCAAACTCATTCAAATACTAAATTTTAAAAAAAAAAATCTTCGTACTTACAAAACAATATTGTCTAAGTCCTTATTTTAAATAAAATCCTTTTTCTCATCTATTCAAAATCCTTATTTTTCCCATCCTTGAATTTATTATATAGGATTTAAAATCAAACTTTTATCCCTTTCCTAAATTCATTCCTTTAATTTATTTGAATTCACTATAATTAGTTACTTATAAATTTCCCTTTTTATTTCCTTTAAAAATCCCAACTTATATATTTCATTTTCTTAAAATATCAATATATATTCAACCAAGCCATATCATTCAATGATTTCAATTCCTAATATAATCAATATAATCCATCGCAGATTGTCACATAAATCACATTACTGAATATATAATAAATTCAAAATTTGAGGAATCTTGTTGGATCCCTTTAACCTATTTCCTACATCCATAGATGTTAACATAACAATTTAAAATACCAATCCCGCTTCAAGGCGGGATATCGCGGTATAATGGGTCATCCGCTATTATGCTGGGCGCATAAGGTCTCATCCGCTATATAAACGGGAATCAATCACTCCAATATATATACTACTATATATAATATCACATCTAGACAATTCAATCATTCAACCAATAATTTAAATTTAACTATTTAAATCTAAATGGTAATCCAAATGAGTGAGATTAACTCACCTTTGTTTGGTTCGAATGAGTAAGTAAAGTAAAGTTGTAGAATTTTTTCGAAGGAACTAAAAGAAGTAAAAAGTTTGGAAACATTATTTTCATTAGAATTTAATAAAGACATATATATATATAACATATATATATATATATATATATATATGTATATAAGGTTTAAAACAGAAATATATGTATATATAAGATTTTGGAAATAGAAATTGTAAATGTTGAAGTCGTTGTTTAAAGTTTGATTTTTGAAATCCATATAGATATTTTTAGAAATATATATATAGCCTTAAAGAAAATAAATATACATTTACATATCTTAATTTACTAGCTTATTTTAGACAATGAATTTGGTGATAAATTTTTCCAATTAACCTACATAATTTATTTTAGCTATTAAAAGATTTTTTTGCTTAACCTTCCGCACTGATACCAAATGTAATGATCTAGGCTTTTCAACCATCGATAGTGGATACAACCACCGTAGCTTACACTGGTGCCATATGCTTTGCTTTTACGACCAGCCTCTCGACTGTAAGCCTAACTAGCAAACCAACCCTTCGATACTCGATCTCAGAGGCATGTAGGATTAAGAGTCATCCATTCGCAATCTAACAAGAAGCGAGAACCCCCTATCATGTACGAACCTCACTAAGCACAGCGGATAATAGAATACTTCAATATGATGATGAAGATCTCCAGCTCTCCTCTAGAAACTCCAATTGTCTTCAACTCAACCTGAAACTACTCGGATCTGACTCGAGTATTAAAAATACTCGGATCAGGCTTGATAAACCAACGTGAGATACTAGAAATTTAAAATGACTATGTTATCAAAACTTTAGAAAAGAAGGGTGTCTGTAGCGGACCTGACTCGACCTTCGAAAATCAGCACCGAATACGACACTCGTATTCAAATGCCGCAGATCCAAACGTCGAATCTGGTTCGCCGGAGCTTGTAACAGCATTAAGTACAACACAATGGAAGAAAATGAATATCAATATATATATATATATATATATATCACATTGATACAATGACAGATACAATATCTGATATAATATAAAAACAACAGAATGATAAAATATATATCCATGCTATCAGAGATACAAGACACAGAAGAAAGAAAATCTTCAATAGAATGCATCCCAAATCCAATGCTCCAATCCAAAGCTAGCTTGAACCAACACCACATTTCACCTAGACAAGCAACTCCCGTCCTGATCCAAAAACTGGACTAACTCCAGATATTCTACTAAACCTAACTATCTGAAAAACCCAACTCTAGACTGCCCATGTGGAAAATTGTGGGCACCCAGAGTTTAGGAAAGGAACAATAAACTCTGAGTTAGTCAAGGGACTGGTGTGAGTAACAAAAATAGTTAGTCTTTTAGAACAAACAACAACAGAATTTAGACTGAAATCCGCAATGCTTTTTAGAAAATGAAACTACCATAAGGCCTCCCACCGCACACACAATGCAAATGTAGAATTGGAGGAGATTTTTCCTTATGATAGTCAAAGATTCTTGATACGAGAAAATTTCTTTGAAATTATTATTATATGTGCACGGTGCAGAAAACATTTCGAAAGTATAATATAAATCTTAGCCAGCATAGAAAATTCCGAACTATGCCTACTACGGCTACCATCTAAACAGTGGTGACCACTATAAGTAAATGGCAGGTTCTACATCTAAAACCGTACAAGGAACGTATTGGATGAATGGATTTCCAACAAATGGTCGGGCTAAGGAACTTCCCACTATCCATGGGTACGCCTCTGGTGGGACGTCCCGAGAACTTAACCAGCTCTCTGCCAACACAAGGCCGGGTTACCTCTGTAACTAGGTAACTACTACTCGAGCATGCCACCACCCGGTCCTTTGGGACCTTTATCCGAGGCACCTCTAAACCACAAAGCAACAACCACACAGAAAATGAGATTGAAGCCCACCACATAGGTAAATATCTGGGCTCCATACCATAATATCAACCTTTACTAGAAGGGAATGACACACCCTAAAGGGCGCGACCCTCATAACCTTGCCGCATCTTTCCTGTTTCGACCATTTTTGGGGTGTGAAGTCCTGATGCAGTCTCGTCCACAAAGCTACGCTTCATACAGAAGCCATGCTCTGATCACAAATGATCAACAAATGATCATTAACACACAGCAGCACTCAGCATGCCACACTACCAAACTGGGAGTACATCGCTGACAACCTTCAACTACATAACCTCTGAGCTCGTACGTCTCAGAGAAGGGTATTAAGCTAAGAAAATAAATTCTCCGCCACAAACAGATGTATTTGAAAGAAATCTGCTTTATATCTCAAAGCGTAGTGTCAGGCATACAACCATACAAGTCTGTCTCGGGTTCGAACAGAACCGAAGGCACTTCTAAGAGGCCCTTGCAAATTCGGGTATTTACAATCCCGATCGGACTTCCCATCATTTAGGGAAAACTCTATACCGGAGGAACTCAGTGCAGAGTCAATCGATATGTTATCCTATCGTTCTCACAAATACTCGATCTTCACCACCGGTCTTCAAATGCTATCTGTAATGACGTATCATTATTCGGAATGAGTTATATGACACAGGGTCCTCTCCCGGCTAAACCGAATAATGAGCGCATTATTTAAAACATATGGACATGGGATTTCAGTTAAGTCACAACTTATTTCCCAAAACCTTTCTTCAAATGGTTAAACAAATTACCATTTTAAATCTTTAAACAAAAAGATTCGTTTCACAAAGTTCGCACAGTTTCACAAAGATCCATTCATAGATTTCGAAAACAATTTCCATTTCAATTGGATCAACTCATTAAATCTTTAAATTATAGATTTAACTTATAGCTTTCAAACCGTTTCCATAACTTGAAAATCATTTTCATTTCAAACTTGAAATCCTTTTAACACAAATTGGAAGTCCGTTTCTTACATGAAAGCTTTTATTTATTTGAAAACAAATAGTTTTCATTTCGGAAGAATCCAATAATATTTGTACGAGTTAAAACCATTGAACTTTAATTCAAATTCCCAAATCAATAGCTTTAAAATGGTTTAACCCATATATAACTTGTATAACATCTTTAATACCTAGTTTCAAATCATAGAATTCAATTTCAAATTTTTTGAATCAAATTACTTAAACTTCAATTTTAGTTAAGTTACTCAAAGATAAATTTTATCGTTGAAATTCCTTTTCAAAACTTTTTACTTTAATCCCAATTTATTTCCAAAATTATTTGGGTTTGAAATTTACCTTTAAAATCATTTCAAAAACCTGCGACTTAACCAATTTCCTCGTGCAATCCATATTTGTGTGTGTATGGTGTGGTCCAGGGGTTTAACATAATAGTGCAACAACATAATCATCACATATCGAAACACGGAAATATAGTTGATAAGTGATATAAACTATAACGCTTATCTTCATTCACAGATCACAAATTAATAACAAATGTATCGTAAATAAATGAATAAATTTAAGACAACTCAAATCACAGAACAAAATAACACAGATCGGATAGGACAATCAATTCAAGGCATCTTATACAATACAATCATTCATAAGTAAGGTCAAGCATTCAATAATCGTTTATAAGCAGGATTAATTAATTGTTTCATCCTAATTAATTCAATTTATTTTCCAATTAAATTAATTACTTATGAATTAATTATCCAATCTTGATTTATTAATTACAAATTATTTGATATAAATTAATTTATTAAACACTTTAACTAATTATTCTTAATTAATCATATTAATTAAATTAACCTTTAAACCAATTACATAATTAATTAACCCCTTAATTAATTATTTTAAGAAATTAACCCTTTAATTACTTACCATAAAGTAATTACACTTACACAGTTTCATAAATGATTATTATTAATTAATCTAATTCATTAATTCATAAATGAAATAATTAAGTCATTCCTTAATTATCTTATTCATTAAATCATTTTAATACCTTAATTATCTCTAAGGTAATCCATTACTTTATTACCGACTTCATTAATATTAAAGTGTATTTAAGACATTGCACTTCCAAATATAGTTTCAAATTTCATCTTGAATTTAAGATTCAAAATGATTAAACATTAACTAAATTTAAAATCAACTTATAAACCTATATAAGAAAAGTTCTAACTAATTTACTTAAATTTTTATTTAAAATTTAAGCTTTAACATACATTACATTTTAACTTGCAAATTCAAGTGAAAACAAATTATTTAACTTTCCATTGAAAATTCTTTTTTTATAAAAGAACTTAATCAAATCCAATTCAAATATTTATTTGAAAACAAATAAATTTAAAAAGCTATTGATTTAAACTTGGTTAAAACATTCAGATTTAAAATCTGATTCAAATTTCCAGAACTGGATTCAAAGAGGCTTGAATCCACTAATTTAAACATTTATTTTAAGTTTTTGATTTAAATCTTGATTTTAAATTCTTGATTTAAAATCCAAATTTCATTTTAAAAACTTTAAGATTCAAAGTTTCATTTGAATATAACTTCATACTAGATTTGAACTTTGTTTACATCTAGCTTACAAATTTAAATTCATTTAAATTTGTTTTAAATTTAAATTTGCAGACAGGTTTACAAAAACCTGTACAAACCAAAACTAACCCGAGGCAACTCATGTTTGCTTCGAGTTAAAACCTAATTTACTTCGAGTTCAACACCCTTCTTCCCCGAGCCAAACATTAAGCTGCTTCGAGTCAGCACACATCAATTTAAACCCAAACAAAATCAACTCGCCTGAGTTTGCAGTGCACCGTGCACATGCACGATGACGCTGGTCGTCACTGGCTACCAACGACAGTCTCCCCAAGTCGGCGCATACTCCAACAATACTCCACGATCATAAGATCGTGCTTCGGTCCTCGAATTCGAGTTCGAGAACTTTAAACCCAAACCTGGAAACATCGAAGCTACACCACCTCAAACCTGTCATCGCCACGTTTGCCACGCGCCGACCACCAGAATTCATGAAATTTCGGCCATCACTTCGTCAGCTCTCCCCCTATCACCGCGTAAAACCACGAAGCACTCGATCGCACGTAGATGACAAATGAAAAAAAATACACAACCTCGACGAAAATTAGGTTTACGAACTTCTCGAATTCGCCGCCGCGACCATGATCAACTACACCCCATCACCATATTTTTCCCCGAATCCCTGTACATCCCTCTATCACTAGCCAAAACTCCGACCTCAACACATCAGAGAATCACCAGTAATTACCAAATCAATGAAATTCGAACAAACCCAAACTGCGCTTCCTTCTTAACTCTAAAAATTTTGATTCGTGTTTTAGAAATCATGTTATAGTATACGAATGCATGTTACCAACCTGAATTTATAAATTAGGAAATTTGAAATTTGACTAATTTAAGGTTTTACTCAGATTATCTTTATTTCCAGAGATAATACCATGTTGTTTTCAACTTAAATAAATTTTAAAACTTAGTTCATAATCAGGCAAACAAACTTTGTTTATATTTTAAGTTCTAATAATTATTAAATCAAAGGGTATGATTTTAGTTTCCAAATGTGGGATAGGGAAAGACAAGAACAGAAGCAACTCAATTTATACAGGCATATTTAAATATTAACATACATACATAAGAAATTAGTTCTATATTCACACCTACACATTTTCAGATATACATAAGCAACAAATACAGATATTCAACTTTTTGAAACGTGATGTTACTCACATGTTTTCCAGAAAAAGAACAGAGCTCTTTGTTGAACCAGATTTTGAAATTTTGCTTGCTGAACTTTTGATTTCTGGTTTTATGAAGTTGTATTGTTGTTTAAGTGAATTTTGTTTTAGTTTTATATGAGATTCACTTCAGATTTTCTTTGAATGAACGAACTAGGAATGAAGGTGAGATATAGGAAATGAGTCTAAGAGTAATTATTTTCTTTTGTATAGGGTAATTATATTGTTTGTACAACATTAGCCAAAGATTTTTTTTCTGTTTCATTAACTATGCAGATTTCGCTTGATAGACTTTTTTTCCTTTTATTTATTTATTGACTACGTAGATTTTTCTTACTTGGTGGCTGATGAGATATGTATTGTGTGCTGTATTAATTTCTTGTTGTCTTGTTTTATATTTGAGCATATATTGCTTTCCTTAGTTACAGCCTATCCTGTTGTATTCACAACTTGACATGTTTTACTTTACCGTTTATGTTAATTAGTATTATTATTTTCCTAACTATACTCTAATATACATCTTCCTTTGCAAGCTTCATAGATATTTTATATTTTCTTTGTTCATACTTGAATATATTATTGCCTTCTTGCTTAGCAATATGAATGAATTCCTATAGTTAATAAAATTGTCTAATATATTCACTTTATATTTTAATTTATCTTATATATATATCTATTTCTATTTCTAATTTAAATATTTATTTTTAACTTTAATATTTATTTTACATTTACATTCCTATACATGTATATATAGATATTTAACTTTTAAACATCCTTTGAAAAATATTTTATATCAATTTTCAAAATAAAATTACCAAAAGATTCATTTTTATAAATAAAGGCACATCTAATTTCATCATATCCAAAATCCAAATACAAATTTATTTTCTAATATCCAAATTAATTCTCAGTTAATTCATGATTTAACTAGAATCTATATTAATCACCAATTAATTTCACCATTTTTATTAAAAAATTAAATTAATTAGCAATTTAAACTCAGCAAAAGTCCGAGATGTTACAGATTCCCTCCTTAAAGAAATTTCGTCCCTAAAATTTGCAGGCACGAAAACGACAAAGATAGATACACAAAGACAGAGAAATAGTTTTCCAGATTAAACTGGATATCTATTCTACATCTGGCTACCACATGTAACAACTCGATTTTTCGACGCTCGAAAAATCGACATCTGTACGTCCACTGTATCAACTGCCGAATAATCGAATGCCGGAAAACCGAATCATTAGGGTTGAAGAAAAAGATAGAAGAAAAAGAACAGAAACAATGAAAAAATCTCACATATCGTAGTTTATAACACCATTAAGTACAACACAGCAGAAGAAAATGAATGTCAATATATATATATATATCACATTGATACAACGACAGATATAATATCTGATATAATATGGTACAACAGAATGATACAATAGATATCCATACTATCAAAGATACAAGATATAGCGGAAAGAAAATCTTCAATAGAATGCATCCTAAATCCAATGCTCCAATCCAAAGCTAGCTCGAACCAACATCACGTTTCACCTTGACAAGCAAGTCGCATCTTGATCCAAAGACTGGACTAATTCCAGATAATCTACTAAACCTGACTATCTGAAAAACCCAACTCTAGACTTCCCGTGTGGAAAATTGTGGGCACCCAGAGTTTAGGAAAGGAACAATAAACTCCGAGTCAATCAAGGGACTGGTGTGAGTAACAAAAACAGTTGGTCTTTTAGAACAAAAAACAAAAAAAATTAGATTGAAATCTACAACGCTTTTTAGAAAATGAAACTACCATAAGGCCTCCCACCGCACACACAATGCAAACGCGGAATTAGAGGATATTTCTCCGTATGATAGTCAAAGATGCTTGGTACGAGAAACTTTCTTTGATATTATTATTATACGTGCACGGTGCAGAAAACATTTCGAAAGTATTATATAAATCTTAGCCAGCATAGACATTCCGAACTATGCCTACTATAGCTACCATCTAAACAGTGGTGACCACTATAAGTAAATGGAAGGTTCTACAACTAAAACCGTACACGGCACGTATTGGATGAATGGATTTCCAACAAATGGTCGGGCTAAGGAACTTCCCATTTTCCATGGTTACGCCTCTGGTGGGACGTCCCGAGAACTTAACCAGCTCTCTGCCAACACAAGGCCAGGTTACCTCTGTAACTAGGTAACTACTACTCGAGCATGCCACCCCCCGGTCCTTTGGGACCTTTATCCGAGGCCCCTCTAAACACAAAGCAAAACCACAAAGAAAATAAGATTGAAGCCCACCACATAGGTAAATATCTGGGCTCCATACCATAATATCACCCATTACCAGAAGGGAATGACACACCCTAAAGGGCGCAACCCTCATAACCTTGCCGCATCTTTCCTGTTTCGACCATTTCTGGGGTGTGAGGTCCTGATGCAGTCTCGTCCACAAAGCTACGCTTCATACAGAAGCCATGCTCTGATCACAAATGATCAACAAATGATCAACAAATGATCATTGACACACAGTAGCACTCAGCATGCCACACTACCAAATTGGGAGTACGTCGCTGACAACCTTCAACTACATAACCTCTGAGCTCGTACGTCTCAGAGAAGGGTGTTAAGCTAAGAGAATAAATTCTCCTCCACCAACAGATATGTATTTGAAAGAAATCTTCTTTATATCTCAAAGTGTAGTGCCAGGCATACAACCATACATGTCTGTCCTGGGTTCGAACAGAACAGAAGGCACTTCTAAGAAGCCCTTGCAAATCCGGGTATTTACAATCCCAATCGGACTTCCCATCACTTAGGGAAAACTCTATACCGGAGGAACTCTGTGCAGAGTCAATCGACAGGTTATCCTATCATTCTCACAAATACCCGGTCTTCAAATGCTATCCATAACGACGTATCATTATTCAAAATGGGTTATATGACACAGGGTCCTCTCCCGGCTAAACCGAATAATGAGCGCATTATTTAAAACATATGGATATGGGATTTCAGTTAAGTCACAACTTATTTCCCAAAACCTTTCTTCAAATGGTTAAACAAATTACTATTTTAAATCTTTAAACAAAAAGATTCATTTCACAAAGTTCGCACAGTTTCACAAAGATCCATTCATAGATTTTGAAAACAATTTCCATTTCAATTGGATCAACGCAATAAATCTTTAAATTAAAGATTTAACTTATAGCTTTCAAACTGTTTCCATAACTTGGAAATCATTTTCATTTCAAACTTGAAATCCTTTTAACACAAATTGGAAGTCCGTTTCTTATATGAAAGCTTTTATTTATTTGAAAAAAATAGTTTTCATTTCGGAAGAATCCAATTATATTTGCACGAGTTAAAACCATTGAACTTAAATTCAAATTCCCAAATCGATACCTTTAAAATGGTTTAACCCATATATAACTTGTATAACATCTTTAATCCCTAGTTTCAAATCATATAATTCAGATTCAAATTTTTTGAATCAAATTACTTAAACTTCAATCTTAATTAAGTTATTCAATAATAAATTTTATCTTTGAAATTCCTTTCAAAATTTTTACTTTAATCCCAATTTATTTCCAAAATTATTTGGGTTTGAAATTTACTTTTAAACTCTTTTCAAAAACCTGTGACTTAACCAATTTCCTCGCGCAATCCATATTTGTGTGTGTATGGTGTGGTCCAGGGGTTTAACACAATAGTGCAACAACATCATCATCACAGGTCAAAAAACGGAAATATAGTTGATAAGCGGTATAGACTATAACGCTTATCTTCATTCACCGATCACAGATTAATAACAAATGTATCATAAATAAATGAATAAATTTCACACAGCTTAATTCAAAGAACAAAATAACACGGATTAGATAGGACAATCAATTCAAGGCATCTCATACAATACAATCATTCATAAGTAAGGTCTAGCATTCAATAATCGTTTATAAGCAGGATTAATTAATTGTTTGATCCTAATTAATTCAATTTTTTTCTAATTAAATTAATTACTTATGAATTGACTATCCAATCTTGATTTATTAATTACAAATCAATTGATATAAATTAATTTATCAAACACTTTTATTAATTATTCTTAATTAAGAAATTATTATTAATTAATCATATTAATTAAATTAACCTTTAAACCAATTACATAATTAATTAACCCTTTAGTTAATTACTTTAAGAAATTAGCCCTTTAATACTTACCGTAAAGTAATTACATTTACACAATTTCATAAATGATTATTATTAAATTAATCTAATTCATTAATTCATAAATTAAATAATTAAGTCATTCCTTAATTATCTTATTCATTAAATCATTTTAATACCTTATTATCTCTAAGGTAATCCATTTCATTATTAATGACTTCATTAATATTAAAGTGTATTTAAGACATTACACTTGCAAATTTAGTTTCAAATTTCATCTTGAATTTAAGATTCAAAATGATTAAACATTAACTGAGTCTAAAATCAACTTATAAACCTATATAAGAAAAGTTCTAACTAATTTACTTAAATTTTTATTTAAAATTTAAGCTTTAACATACATTACATTTTAACTTGCAAATTCAAGTGAAAACAAATTATTTAACTTTTCATTGAAAATTCTTTTTTTACAAAAGAACTTAATCAAATCCAATTTAAATATTTATTTGAAAACAAATAACTTTAAAAAGCTATTGATTTAAACTTGGTTAAAACATTCAGATTTAAAATCTGATTCAAATTCCCAGATCTGGATTCAAAGAGACTCGAATCCACTAATTTAAACGTTTATTTTAAGCTTTTGATTTAAATCTTGATTTTAAATTCTTGATTTTAAATTCTTGATTTTAAATTCTTGATTTAAAATCCAAATTTCATTTTAAAAACTTTAAGATTCAAAGTTTCATTTGAATCTAACTTCATACTAGATTTGAACTTTGTTTACATCTAGCTTACAAATTTAAACTCATTTAAATTTGTTTTAAATTTAAATTTTCAGATAGGTTTACAAAAACCTGTACAAACCAAAACTAACCCGAGGCAACTCATGTTTGCTTCGAGTTAAAACCTAATTTACTTCGAGTTCAACACCCTTCTTCCCCGAGCCAAACATTAAGTTGCTTCGACTCAGCACACATCAATTCGAACCCAAACAAAATCAACTCGCCTGAGTTTGCAGTGCACCGTGCACATGCACGGTGACGCTGGTCATCACTGGCCACCAACGACGATCTCCCCAAGTCGGCTTATACTCCAGCAATACTCCACGCTCATCAGATCGTGCTTCGGTCCTCGAATTCGAGTTCGAGAACTTAAAATCCAAACCTAGAAACATCGAAGCTACCACCACCTCAAACCTGTCATCGCCTCGTTCGCCATGCCCCGACCACTAGAATTCATGAAATTTCGGCCATCACTTCGTTAACTCTCCCCATGTCATCGCCTAAAACCACGAAGTACTCGATCGCACGTAGATGATGAACGAAATAAAATACACAGCCTCGACGAAAATTAGGTTTACGAACTTCACGAGTTCGCCGCTGTAACCACGATTAACTACACCCCATCACCTTATTTTTCCCCGAATCCCCGTACGTCCCTCTATCACCAGCCAAAACTCCGACCTCAACACATCAGAGAATCACCAGTAATCACCAAATCAATGAAATTCAAACAAACCCAAACTGTGATTCCTTCTTAACTCTAAAAATTTTGATTCACATTTTAGAAATCATGTTATAATATACGAATTCAAGTTACCAACCTGAATTTGTAAATTAAGAAATTTGAAATTTGACTAGTTTAAGGTTTTACTCAGATTATCTTGATTTCCAGAGATAATACCATGTTGTTTGCAACTTAAATAAATTTTAAAAACTCAGCTCATAATCAGGCAAACAACCTTTGTTTATATTTTAAGTTCTAATAGTTATTAAATCAAAGGATATGATTTTAGTTTGCAAATCTGGGACAGGGACAGACAAGAACAGAAGCAACTCAATTTATGCAGGCATATTTAAATATTAACATACATACATAAGAAATTAGTTCTATATTCGCACCTACACATTTTTAGATATACATAAGCAACAACTCTAGATATTCAAGTTTTAGAAAGGTGATGTTACTCACATGGTTTCCAGAAAAAGAACAGAGCTCTTTGTTGAACCATATTTTGAAATTTTGCTTGCTGAACTTTTGATTTCTGGTTGAAGTTGTATTGTTGTTTAAATGAATTTTTTTTAGTTTTAGATGAGATTCACTTCAGATTTTCTTTGAATGAACGAACTAGGAATGAATGTGATATATAGGAAATGAGTCTAAGAGTAATTATTTTCTTTTGTACAAGGTAATTATATTGTTTGTACAACATTAACCAGAGATTTTTTTTTCTGTTTCATTAACTATGCAGATTTCGGTTGATAGATTTTTTTCCTTTTATTTATTTATTGACTATGCAGATATTTCTTACTTGGTGGCTGATGAGATATGTATTGTGTGCTGCATTAATTTCTTGTTGTCTTGTTTTATATTTGAGCATATATTGCTTTCCTTAGTTACAGCCTATCCCGTTGTTTTCACAACTTGACATGTTTTACTTTACCGTTTATGTTTTATTAGTACTATTATTTTCCTAACTATACTTGAATATACATCTTCCTTTGCAAGCTTCATAGATATTTTATATTTTCATTGTTCATACTTGAATATATTATTGTCTTCTTGCTTTGCAATATGAGTGAATTCCTATAGTTAATAAAATTTTCTAATATATTCACTTTATATTTTAATTTATCTTATATATATCTATTTCTATTTCTAATTTAAATATTTATTTTTAACTTTAATATTTATTTTACATTTACATTCCTACACATGTATATATAGATATTTAACTTTTAAACATCCTTTGAAAATTATTTTATATCAATTTTCAAAATAAAATTTCCAAAAGATTCATTTGTATAAATAAAGGCACATTTAATTTCATCATATCCAAAATCAAAATACAAATTTATTTTCTAATATCCAAATTAATTCTCAATTAATTCATGATTTAACTAGAATCTATATTAATCACCAATTAATTTCACCATTTTTATTCAAAAATTAAATTAATTAGTAATTTAAACTCAGCAAAAATCCGGGATCGTTACAGTGTCTCATAAGACCACGTCCACACATAAATATGGATGAGTTTTTACCTTATGATAACCAAAACACTTTTATACCAAAATACACTTGATATTATTTTTAATGCCATTCTGATTTACATTTATAGAAACTACTCAATCCGATTTAGAATACAATGTTAGATAAAAGTCCATACAAGTTCGTTCCGGGACTGAACAACACCGACGGCACTCTCCTGCTACCACCAGTAGCGAGTAATCCTTGCAATCCGAAAAAATCTCCACAACGAGGAGACTACGGCTATGAATAACTCTATGATGGCAGCGACCCAGAGCATGTCAACAAGCAGTCCTCATGCTATGAAAATCCTCGGTCTTCAATAATCAACATCTTCAACTTGTCTTCATTTTCGAACTTATACATTGGTTCGAAGTGGTTTTCAGATAGGAATCATCCAAATCCGACCCTGGTTCCTTAGAAGCCAATTACCGACTTAAAGATGTTAAGTTCATATGTGGATATCAATCATCTATCAATTACTTCATCTTTTATTTAGATCATATATCTTTCTTAGATATATTCTTTTCAAGTTATTCCATTTTTTTTCAAATGTATATTGAATCATTAAGCCTCATTTGTCAAATCATTTTCTCTTTTACTTAGGAAAACCTTTCCAAATCATTTATTAAATCTTAATCAAAGATTTACTAGTTCAAGTTATAATTTTTAACTTAGAGAAAATATTCACAAATTATTTATTAAATCCTAGTCAAAGATTTCTTTCTTAGTTTCAAATCATATTCTTACAAATCAAAGATTTTCATAACAGAGTACTACTGCCACCTTAGATATGGTAAATTTCACCTCCAAGGACTAATGGCAAGTAATCCTACATCATGAAGATCTTTGTCTTCAATGATCTTTGTCTTCAATATGTTTTATTTTGAAAATTAGTTGGGGTTTTCAGATAGGAATCACCCAAATCCGATCCCGGTTCTTCGGATAGGAATCACCCAAATCCGATCTGGTTCCTTAGTACCAATCATCGAATAAAAGGTGTTGAGTGGTTAATTAACATTCAAATAATTTATTTCTGTTGTCATATCTTGACAAAACATAAATACGATCTTTTAGAGCATCCGGCCTTTCCTTTCGATCTGTTCCACCCCTTGCCTAAAAGATAAAGCGAAGGTCAGGTAAGTTCGGGGCATTGGTTACTCCATTCCTAACCTTAGTTACACACCTTTTTTTACCGTTTAGCTCTCATAGACGCGACAAATGTACTAGTCGTTTCTGTATACTCAGTTTGTTATTATATTCAATATTCTTCACTTTTTGTTTAAGTGGTATAAACGATTCCTCTTAACCATTTATTCAAAATTTTATTAAAACTTCTGAATCATTTTTAAATTACTTAATTATTCTTTTAAAATCATTCACAAAAGATTTAGAAAAGAATGGTTACGTTTAAACTCATATTCAAAAGGTTATAGAATGTGCAGCATAAAGTGCTGCGGAAAGTGCTATATAAGCTTATTTGATTTAAACAATTTTCTAAATATTTGAAATTCATATTTTACACTCCAAATCTCTTTTAAACCATTTTAATAGAATTATAAAATTTATTTCATATTTTTAATCATTTAAAAAATATCGTTTATAAAGAAAACTGTTTTTGGATTCTGAACTACAAAACAGCGATATTTTTAGAAAATTATTTTGGACATATTTCAAACTTTACTTAATGAAATCTTGATTTTCTTTCTTTGTTGCAAAACTGTTATCATTATGGATCAAAGAACTTTTATTTCAAAGAAATCCGACTTATAAATCATTTTCTACATTAATTTGAAGTCACGGGTCGAAATTTACAAAATGCCGCTATGCGACGAGCTCGGTTTTGACCAATTTTGTTAATTGCTTCAGAACTTGTCTGAAACCCTTCAAATTCATTTTAAACCATATTTAAACTATTATAACTTATTTAAAACAATATTTTCATCATTTTACATCCATTTTTCATTTCATATCATATTATAATATTATATTACTATAATATCATTTTCAATCTTTTTAGATATTTTGAAATCATTAAGAGGCTAAATAATTTCGATACATATTTGTATGGATTTAATTCTCATTTAATTAACTATGCTTACTAACCATTTCTCTTATCATTTATTAAACAAGTTATCATCCATTACAAACATATAATCAACCATAACATCAACCAAGTTATCATTCATTAAATCATCCAAAATATATCAAACTTTTTATGTAATTTACTTGAAATATTTCTAGAAACTAGTAGCTTAAAATATGAGTACTCGCGATTAGTTCCACTCCACCAAACTTTTTCATAGACTTTCCTTTTTGATTCAGGTAGCACCACCTTCTCTTTTTCTTGCTCTGGAGCTTTCCAACTTGATTCCCTCCTTCCAAATGGTTCGGCCTAGCCCTATTCTATCTCTTCCTCCATCATTTCTTTACTTCTTAGATGTAAAACCATGCTTTGATGACGATATAAGAACTTTGGAAAAATTTGGTGATGTTTAGAGTTGATTTAATATGATTTTAAGAAAATTTAGTAAGGAAAGAGAAGAAAACAATCCATTAGAGCGTGGAAGAAAAGCTTGGAAAAAGAAGAAGAAGAAGTAAAATAGTGAGAAAGTGGATGCTTATTTATAGAAAAAGTTTTGTATTAGAATAATTTTTGTAAAAAGACCAATATACTGTTTACTTACTTTTTAAGCAACCTTATTTTTTCAACACTTAACTTCACATATCATATCATTACTTTATGTCTTTTTCACTTAAGAAGTAAGTATAATAATTATGTTTAGTTTAATTTGATGTTTACTTTCTGCTTTGGAATGACATGTTTGTCTTTTTGTGCTTACTTTTTCTTCACTATATTCTAGAATTTTCTTAGTATATTTAGTAAAAGTAAACGAGATTAGTGAATTTATTAATACTTATACTATTTGAATATATTTTCCTATATAAGAAAAGAAAGGTGCGACGAAATTGCGACAACTAATCTACAAAATGTTGATTTTCGATAAAATGTTTTACGGTCACATTTCGACGTTTTAGTTTAACTATTTATTTATGTAAACCAAATTTAAAAATAAATTTTTATATTTTTATTTAGAAATACAAACACATATAAATTGATTAAAATAATTTATTTAACGATTGAAACCCGCTTTTCTGAAATTAGCATTTTGTCACTTTTTTCGATATAGGAAAATGTTACTATTTTTGTGTATACTTTTCTTTCCAAATCTTATATAATATTATTTGAATCATATGACCTTACTTATTATTATATATATAAAATCATTTTAAATAGTATATTTTAAAGCAGTCAAATTCTGGGTCACTACAAATATCAACTTCTAAATATGAGCACTATTGTTTCTTTTTGAGCACAAACACACACTTTATGCATACATATATATATATATTATTTGAATAGTTAGTTGAACTTGATATCATCTGTAGTTTGGTTTGCAACTTAACAGAATCAATAAAAGTCGACCATATGAGTTAAATCGACAATCACCTGGGAAGTAACAGCTTAGATTTGCGTCTACCTGTCTATTATCACCGATCGATTTGTGAAGTTTATTACAGGGAAATTTTCCTAGTTTCTTTTATGTTAATTGTTTTATATTTGTTTGCTATGTGTAACATTCTCTGATTTTAGCCAGAATAAATTTGACAATTTAATTTAATTTTTGAATTAAATTGTGGATTTATTTGAGTTTTCCCAAATAAAATAAAATGTTTTATTGTTTGTTTAAGTGTTTATAAAGAGATTTCAAACAGAATCTTAGTTTCGTAATTCAAAAGAAAATAATTTTTTTAAATAAAATTGGGTTTGAAAGAAAAACTCTATCTTTTAAAATTAATGGAGATTTGTTTTCAAATGTATAACATACATATATATTATGTATTTTGAAAGTATATTTGAATTTAATATGGTAAATTTCTAAAAGCTATTTAAAAAAAATATAACCCAATATATATGTAAACATATTTATTTATTTATTTATGTATATGGATGAATACTTGTTTAAAGGCATAATAGTTAGAAATATAAATTATTAAAGGATTTAAAATACAAATTGCAAATATAAATAACATAAGTTTTGAAAACAAAAATTTAAAAATAACTCACATTAAGGACTTAAACATAAATTTCTTGTTTTAAACAAATGTAAGCATCTTGTTATGAAAATTAAGAAAGTGTGATGAATCAACATGGAAAAATTTACAAGTGGCATAGGAATTAATTTTTTCCTTTTGAAAATTTAATTACACAAACAATATGTAGGAAAGAAAATTAGCAAACTGGGAAATCAAAACTTTAGCATTCTCAAAACCAGATGAAAACAAAAGCTAAAAACAATCAAAACCAGATTCAAAAGTAAATTCAACAACAAATTTAAACAAGAATAGATCAAAGAAAGCATTGAAAACCTGATTCACAAGCAACTTCAACTTAATTCAAATCTGGGAAACAAAGCCCAAACCAGAAAGAAATTAAATCAAACAGCTCGATCTTTAACCTGATCAAGCATGCAAGATCAATATCAAGCTTCAGATTTAGCTCAATTTCAAACTCCAGCAAAAAAAAATTCAAAGGAAATTTACTGTCTCTGTTTTTCTGTCTTCATTCCTGGTGAGAAAACTCACTTTTCGCTGATTTTATCTTGATGATTCATGAAGTATGATAATGAGATGTGTTTGAATGATGTGTATATTGGCCTGTATGTTTGTATATTTGCGAATGACTGAGTGCATTTATCTGTATATAGGAAAGTAGGTTCTGTTCTAGTTCACTTCTTAGTTACAGGGTTCCAAATCTAAGCTTTAAATTCAAATTCACTTTGTGTAACAAATATTAAGCTTAGAACTTTGAAGAGAAAATGTTTATAGTAACATAAACTTATTTTTTTAAATAATCAAGTAAAAATATGTGATAAATAATTCAAAATTTTGGAAAATACAGAGGAAACCAATGACAGGTCAAATATTCGACCATCTGGAAATTTGAATTTGGTTATATAAACAAAATTTTATTGAAAAATGATGAATTTAGGTAATGGTTTCAAGATTTTTAAGTAAGTAATTGGAGAGTTATCTCGAATTTACTAGAATTTGCATTTGCGTCAAATCTCGACCAACGACGATGAACTGTTCGTTGATTTTGAGTCTGGATGTAGCTGAGACGTTGATGGTCATGGAAAAAATGTTCGCAGAAGTTCCGGTTCATCGTTGTGGATAAGCGATGCAGATTTAGGGTTTTGTACCCTGATATTGTCGACGAGGTTTTGGGAAGCAATTTCGATGTTGTTAATGATTAATAGCCGATCGCACCAGGGGGATCGTCGTTGCATATCGTGGAGCAGTTGTGGTCGAAGTGGCGAGGGCTCTGGCGCAGGGTGGTGTCGTGGCGTAGCAGTTTAGGGTGATTTTCTTCAATTGGGTTTAGTTCCAGTTTTTGCTGGGTAGGCTCGATTTCAATTTGACGTGGTTATCGGCAATCGATGGGGTCGGTTCGTCTGAGGAGATGATCAACGACTTGGTGAAGGTCGTGGTGACGACTGATGGTGGCCGGAGCTGTTGTGCACGTGTACGTGCACGTTTGGGTAAGCGTTGTTGTGCTGTGAGTTGAAGGATGGGGAGGGAAGTGGTGTGCTCGAGTTTGTGGTTAGGGAGAAGCGTAACTTACTCGAAGACGAGTGATGTTGGAGCAGAAACGAAGTTGAGCTTGGGTTCGTTCTCGAAGTCATATATGGGGAAATTGAAGAATAACTTGGGAAAGCAAAGTTTTGGTCCAGGTTTTTGTAGAAGTGGCAAGTTTCGAAGGGAAAGAGAGTAACAAGTCTTGAAATTCAAATTTAATCAAGTTTTGGAATATATTAACTATGTTTTAGAAGTTAAAATGAAATTTAAAAACGAGTTTCAATAAAATTTCAAAGTCTAATTTCTAAGTTAAATGCATAAAATTTATTCAAAAGTAATGTATGTTAAGATAATTATGTAATTAATTTTCTAAATGCTTTCAAATGAAATTTAATTTATTTCTTACTTAAGGTAGGTGATTAATTAATAAATTCGATAAATTTAAAGATTGGTTTGTTTTAAATCAAGGTGATTAATCTATTGATGATAATTAGTTACGGGGTTTGTTAGTTAAAGATTTTGATGATAATTAAAGTGATAATTGAAAGAAAAATAGTTACTTAAAGAAAAATTACTCAATGATAGTAATTAAAGTAAAATAATAAAATTTATCAATTTCTTTATTGATAATTTAAAATGGTAAGTAATTACTTGAGGTAATTATTTGATGAAAGTAATTAAGGAAAGTTGATAAATAATAAAGGTCAATTAACCAAGTGATTAGAAAAATGATTTTCATTTAATAAAAAATAATAATTAATTACTTAATGAAAGAAGAATTAAAATATTGATTACTTAAAGAAAGTATTCGAATAATAGTTATTTAATGTAATTGATTAAAGGGTTAACTAATATATGTGATCCATTGAAATAATTAATTAATGATTAAAGTTGATTAATCAAGTGATTAAGGAATAATTTAATTAAATGATAATTAATGTGATTGAATGATTAAGTTAATCAATTTGGGAATAATTAATTAATCAATTTATAAAAGTGATTAGGGATGATCACTTAGGGTAATTAATTTAGGATAATTAATTAAATGGTAACTAATAAAAGGGTTAATAAATTAGTGTAATTAATTAAGAATGATTAAATAAAGAATAATTAATTACTAATAAAAGTTAAATTAATACATGATTAAAGAATGATTAATCAAACCAAAATTTGTAATTTATTAATATTAGATAACCAGGATTCGTAATCCATAAGTAGTTAATCTGATTTGAATTAATCAAACAATTATATGATCTTACTCATGAGTGTTAGATTCTATTGGATGATTGAATTGTTTGATATCCCTGATTTTGATGCTTTGTTTGATTTGAGCTATGTTTACTGTAATTTATTTTCTGTGACATATACATCTATGATTTGTGAATGGAAGATAAGCGTTATGGTTCATACCGCTTATCAAATATAAGCGTTATAGTATATACCGCTTCTCAAATATATTGCTATATTTGAATCTACGTTGATTGATGATGTGGCACTTTTATTGTGTAAAACCCTAGACCACACCTATAAACACACAAGTATGGATTTCACATGGAAATCGGTTAAGCCACAGATTTTTTTGGGTTTAAAGCGAAACGCTTTTGGAAAGGAATTTCAAAGATAAAAGTTAATTTTGAATAACTAGATTTAGTTTTGAAATTTGATTTAAATTGGAATTCAATATTTGGAATTGAATTCTATATTTGGTATTTATGACGTAAAAAGGTTATACAAACTATAAATGTGTTTATATAGGCTTTAAACCATTTTAAAGGTATGGTTTTGAGAATTTGAATTTAACCCAACTTTATATTCGAAAGGCCTTAACTCATACAATTATAATCGAGTTTTCCAAAAATGGAAACAAGTTGTTTTCAAATAATAATAGCTTTTATATAAGAAAATAATTTCCAAAATCAAGATGAAAAGATTTCAAATTTAAAATTGAATGGTTTTGAAAAGCTATAATTGAATCTTTGTGAAAGATAGTTGAACCCTATTTTGAAACTAAAGAAGATTTTTTTAATGGTGTATCTTTTATATATAAAAGATTGAAACGGGAATTGTTTTGAAAATTATGAATGAATCTTTGGGAAATTGTTTTGAAAGCTATGAAATAAGTCTTTGATTTAAAGACCGGATAAGTTAATCCAATTTGAAATGGAATTGTTTTGAAAAGCTATGAATGAATTGTTGTTTAAAAGATTGGTGAACCTTGATAGGGGTCTTAAAATGAATCTTTTGTTTAAAATATTTAAATGTGGAAATCGTTTAAACCAATGAAGGTTTTAAAATGAATCTTTTTGTTTGAAAGACTGAAAATGGTAGTTTGTTAACCATTTGGAAGAAAAGTTTTGGGTAATAAGTGGTGACTTAACTGAGATCCCATATCCATATGTTTTAAATATTGTGCTCATTATTCGGTTTGGCCGAGAGAGGACCCTGTGTCATATAACCCATTCCGAATAATGATACGACGTTATGGATAGCTTTTGAAGACCGGTGGTGAAGACCGGGTATTTGCGAGAACGATAGGATGACCTATCGATCGTCTCTGCACCGAGAAGCTACGGTATAGAGATTCCCCAAGTGATGGGAAGTCTGATCGGGATTGTGGATTCTCGGATTATAAGTACTTCTTCGGAAGTGCCTTCGGTTCTATTCAAACCCGGAACAAACTTGTATGGATGTGTGTCTGACATTACACATTGAGATTTAAAATCGGTTTCTATCAAATACATTTCTGTTTAGTGGAGGAGATTTATTCTCTTATCTTAACACCCTTCTCTGAGACGTATGAGCTCAGAGGTTATGTAATTGATGGTTACCAGTGATACATTCCCAATTTGGTAATGTGGCATACGAAGTACTGCTGATCATTTGTTGATCAAAGCATGGCTATTGTGAAAAGCATAGCTTTGTGGACAAGACTTCATCGAACCTCACAACCCGGAATGGTCGAAACAGGAAGAATGCGGCAAGGTTATTTGGGGGTAGCGCCCCCTTAGGGTATGTTCATTTCCTTCTGGATAGAGTTGGTATCATGGTATGGAGCCCAGATACTTAACCTATGTGGTTGCTGTAAATTTATTACTTTGTGGTTGTTGGTGAATCTCGGGATAAAGGTTGGTTACGACCGAGGGATGGCACACTCGTGTAGTTGTTACCTAGTTACAGAGGTAACCCGGCCTTGTGTTGGCAGAGATCCGGTTAGGTTCTCGGGGAATCCCTCCAGAGGCGTACCCATGTGGCATGTGGCAATGAGAAGTTCCTTGGCCTGACCATTTATTGGAAAACCCAAAGAAACAATACGCGCCCAGTACGGTTTTAGTTGTATAACCTGCCATGGAATGTGGCGGTAACCTGCTACTGAACATGGTAGCTATAGTAGGCATAGATCGAAATGCCTATGCTGGCTAGGATTATATTATACGTTCGAAATGATTTTCCACACCATGCAATTATAATAATAATAATATAAATGAAATTTTCTCATATCAAGCATATTTGACTATCATAAGGAGAAATCTCCTCCAATTCTGCGTTTGCATGGTGTGTGTGGCGGGAGGCCTTATGGTAGTTTCATTTTCCAAAAAGCATTACGGATTTCAAAATTTAAATTCTTTTGTTGTTTTAAAACCAACTGTTTTTGTTTGCTCATACCAGTCCCATGACTGACCCGGAGTTTATTGTTCCCTTCCTAAACTCTGGGTGCCCACAAATTTCCACACGGGCAGTCTAGAGTTGGGTTTTTCAGATTGCAGATATAGATATCATTCGGTAGCTTTTAGCTTTCTCTTTGGTATTCTTTGGAGATCCTGGATATTGGAGTCTTTGGGTTAATGGACGAGACTTGCTTAGCTTGGTGCAATGTGATGGTGGTTCGAGCTTGTGGTTTGGAGTTTTTGGCTTTGAGCATTGGATTGGAGTTGCAGTTTGGTCATTGGAGTTATCCCTTTTGCTATTCGTTTTCCATTATTGTTTATTGTCTCTGATATTCTTGTATCATATTGATATTATTGTTGTACAATTAGATATTGTATCATTGGAGTTGTATATGGTATTCATTTCTTTTTCTTTCCGCTGTGTTGTTATACTTGATGTGTTATAAGCTCCGGCACGACTTGAACTTCAACATTTGAATCTACGACATTTAAGTACAGTGGAGTACGGATGTCGATTTTCAAACGCTGGAATTTGGATCCTGACACTATGTGTTGTGAATATTTGAGCTTCTTCTTGGCAATGTTATCATCTTATTTTGAATAGCAATAAAACTTCCAAAATTCTTTAACATCTATTTTTAATGAAAATATGTCAAATGTGTATATAAAAGATTTTATTTTAAAAAGGATAAACAAATAAGGTTTTAAAGATTTTATGAAAAATAATTATATATATGTATTTTAAATAAAGAAAGTTATTATTCATGAAAAACATTGACTTGATTTCTGAAATTTTGTAAAGATATTCTGTTTTTGTATTCAAATCTTTAACTTATTCCTCATTAATTATAAGTGGACAAACTTGATTCTAAAAAAACGGTTGAATTGTCGGATTGGTATGGGACATTTCATATAATGCTTTTGTTTATTATTATAATTTCTTAAATAGAGTTCGAGCGGAAATTACTAGCTTTTAGTAAAATTTGAATTTGCTATCTGGTATAGGACAGTTATTAAATCCTTATGATTACTTAAGTGACATTAATTAACACTCGGAGTTGTTTTACCTTAGGGTATTCGGATTTCATTTTTAAGCTGATAGATCCTTGGGAGAAGATGACTCATTTTTCATCGACTTGAGAGTCGATACATTCTTATATTTCTATAGGCAGACCTATTTATTTAGGTCAGGTTTGTTATGGTGTAATGTAGCTATCCATTTGTTGTTTGGATAGGTGTTACATGCATAATTAGTCTATGGGTTGGATGACTTATACCTATCAGTTTATTTGGTATAAAGTTAGACAATGTTTGCCTATTTTGTTGAGTTAGGTAAATTCGTATAATTAGTCTATTTTGTTAAGTTAGACTACTACACTACGTTGTAGTGTCTATTTGGTTTTTAGATTGATATAAGTCTATTTGGTCGTTAGGTTCCATGTCGTTGTTTTTAAACTAATAGTTGACCACCATTATTTTTTCATTAATGATGATTATTTCTTCAAAGATTTTGGAATGGATATTTAGTATCTTTTGGCTATGGAAAATTTTGAATTATTATCACCATATATTTTATGATAGTCCATTTAAAATTTGATATTTATTTATGAAATGGTGATTTGGTTTGATATGCCTTATTATGGATAATTGATTTTAGGCACATTTTGAGATGACTTATTTCATGGTTAAGTATAAATGGATTTATGAAATGATGATTCTATTTGATATGCCTTATTATGATCAGTTGTTTTGGCATATATTTTTTTATTATGTCTTATTTATTGTTAATCGAATATATTTGATATTAGTATTTCACAGTTCTATTAGATATAGTTTGACCCGTTTATTTTTATTCTACTTGGGTCAGGCCGATGCTCCATAGGTACGTGGACTCGTTGACCTTTGGAGTTTGCGCTAGCATCAAAGTAGACTATTTTGACTGTTTAGTTTACTACATCATCGTATATATTGACATTTGGGAGGATATGTCATGTATACTATTTAGTAATCACTGTGTACCTGATATAATATTTTTGATGTGATATATATATATATATATATATATATATATATATATATTATGTAGGTCTAGAACTCATATTTGTAGACTCACATTTTATTATGTATATAATGTATATTATTCCACTGTGATCTATGACTTATCTATATTATACACTATTCTGAATATTTTTAATCTGTGTGTTTATTACTTTGTATTAATATTGTATACGTCAAAATTTTTTGTTTAGATTTTAAAAGGAAATGAAGTTGAGCCGGTGCTTTATATTTTCATTCGATCATCCTTAACAGTCGTATTCTGTGTGTTATTAGACGATATTACTTATACTTTTCTTTAATAATATGGGTATAGCGGTGGGGTCGTTACATATATAAAGTGGAGTCCTCCCCAGGCGATCTGATTTATATAAGTTCTTAAAGCTAGAGACGTTAAGAACTAAAGCTCCTCCCCCGGGGGGTCACATATCATATAAAGCCGTGAAGCTTTTAGATACTTTTTAAGTTATGTTTTATCAAGTTTGATAGTTTACTAATCGACTATCTAGTTCTTAGAACGATCGCTTATAGAAGCAAATTGTTCGTGTATTTAACACGTTTTCAACCTTTTCAACTTAACTATTCCTAGGCCAAGAGTGAAGACGGTAGGTTAGAACACTATTTATTCTAAAATATACTCAAACAAACATTCTTAACTCTTACAAATAGAGAAACCTACTTTATCATCTTTTAGTGTTAAGTATCGTATTAATGACTTTCCATAAACGAGTAAGTAATCAAAATGATTAACACATTTTTGGCTTTCCCAACTTAATTATTACTTGATCAAGGGTGAAACCTACGGTTTAGAGCATAATTGCTTCTAAATCCTACTCAAACGTCAATCTTAACTCTCACAAATAGCTAAGCCTACTTTGTTGGTTTTTAGTGTTAACCAATTACTTTTTAAACAAGTAAACAAAACGCGATTTAGCCCCCAAGCAATTCCTAAACCATTATTACACCATTTGTTTATTATTTAAAACCCTTTATAAAGGAGATATATATGTATATATGTATGTATACTAATTTATTTGCTAAACTAGATATTTAATAAAATGATTTGAAAGATATTATATTACACGAGTTATTAATACTTTAATAAAGCAATGAACAAATTTTATAAAAACTATATATACTTAAAAAATGATTTCAAAATACTTTAAGATGCTTATGTAGTATAAAAACATTCATTCAAAATATTACTTAAACATAACAAGCTTACAATTTATTTAAAACTTTGAAAAACAATATTTTCCTTATGTTCAAAAATAAACCTTCTACTTTAAAAATTCATAACTAATTCTTAAAAGTATATAAAAATTACAAACCACTTTTAAAATACTCTAACATAAGTTATAAAATACTTGTAAAAAGAATTAAACAAAATACTTAAATTTAAAATTATTTCATATCTTTAAAGTTGAAAACAAAGACTAAAATGGGGCAGTTTTGCGCAAGTGAAAATTTGACCACATTTTGAAATGTTACTTAAAAATTTAAAATCCAATATTTTTACAAAAAATAACATACACAATATACGTCATAAATATTGTGAGAAACTACTAGGGATCTCTCTTCAAAGTTCCTCAGAAATTGCCGAGAACAAGGCAATTCTTTAAGTGCATCCTTTGCCATAATCACTATAAGAGCACTTTCAAATCCAAGTCCAATTCAAATTAAAGCTAGTTACAACCTATGTGATTTGTGTCAATATTATGCAAGTCATAACAAGTCACACACGTCAATTCAAGTACATACATATGGATTACATATGCCATTTTCTTTCAAAGCAAGAATCGATTACAATATCACAATATATAGCAATATCAATTCAAGCAACATATAAGCAATCAAATACAAGCACATGTACACATTATATTCACTCAAATGGTGACTTAGCACATTCTTAACCAATCAAACAAGAAAGTTTAAGCTTCCACTTCCTGCCTCAACCTTGCTAACACCTAACTTCCTACCACTCTTTGCTTTTGCACTTGCCTAGGCTGGATTAAGCCTATTAATGCTCACGGCCTTAGATGTAAGGGGGAGTTGTGCTTCAATTCTTCAAGATCAAAGTTGCTAAGAGATGTTGTAATATTGTCCTAAGTTCCTTGGCCAAGAAGAGATTTGGAAGTGTTTTGAAAAGCTTTTTTAAGGAAATGTGTGAAAAGAGAAGGAGAATAAAGTGTATTATTTTTGTACTAAAATGTGAAATGGATTCAAGAGCCAAACACCCACTTATATATACTTCAACTGGTATTCAAATAGTTTAATAATATTATTAACCTTATTAAGATATTCTTTATAGGTTATTTTTAGCTAATTTATATTTAGGATTAGAGATCCAATTAAAAAATAAAGAAATTATAATAATTAATTTATTAAGGTGACTACTTTAATTTTAAAAAATTCTTTGATTTATTTCAAACCAAATATACCAACAAGTTATAATGAATAAAGTATCAACAAGAATCTACTATCCTTTTTGAACATAAATCTAAAAGCATTCTTGTTTGCACCAAAAATGGTCACAAACACCTAGTTGTCGATGAAAGCACCCGTTTACTGTCACATATCACAAATGGCAAGTATATAGAGAATACAAATATAAAGAACACAAAAAATCTCAAAGAAAAGCAGTAGAAACACACAATTTATTGTGTTTCAGCGTTGTAGCTACATCCATTTTGAAGGATTTTCTGTTTTATCGATGGTTCTCGCTGGTTATAATTGATTACAACAGTAGAAGTGAAGTACAAAGGTGATTTCAGCAGAGTCTGGATGTAGAAGAGCCCCAAAAGATCCCTTTTCTGTAGACTATGGGATGTTATTTATAAGCATAGGAGACCAATATATCGCTCATCTCTCGGGAGACCTCTTCTGGCACGTGAGTGGGCCCACGCGATCGATCCCATGTCATCTGCTCTTGGTCCGTAATCGATATGAACGAATTTGGTATCGATAAAGATTTGATCCAATCGAGTCGAAATTTATCATGAACATTCTTTGGGTTGTACGTAAGCACCCGTGAAAATTTGGTGGCATTTGGACTAGTAGATTGTGAGTTATGATCGATGCAAGTTTAGACTTTTCGGTTGTTGTTCTCTTCGTATCGATGCTGTTCATATCGATGGTTTTGCATCGATGATTCTGCATGTGATGCCAGTTGACGCGGCGCTTGATTTTGGGATCAATCCACTTTTCATGCTGTGTTGACTGCTTCCTCCTTCATAACCATCGAGTGCTACGCTCTTCGTATCGATCTTAATTGGTCTCTTCGTATCGATCACAATTGGTCTCTTCGTATCGATCGAACGTAAACTTGTTCGTATCCATGTGCTATGGATATTTCATATCATTCTGGGACGATGTGTTCTGTAGTGTTGGTGGCACATTTTGTATTGATAGATGGATGGTCTCTTCGTATATCGATTATATGGTAGCTGATTTTGCATCGACGGGAGGTGTCTTGATTGATACGAAATGGACTCCTATGCCACTGCTGATGGATACGAAGGGGACAGTTGTTGATGGATACAGAGAGAGGCTTGCTCACCGATGGATACAAAATGAGGTTAGTTCATCGATGGATACGAAATGAGGCTACTTCACCGATGGATACGAAATGAGGCTAGTTCATCGATGGATATGAAACGAGGCTTGTGATGGATATGAGTGAGATCGATGCGAAGAAGGCCGATCGATGGATATGAACAAGTTAATTCTCTTAACTTGCGTCAATCATATTTTAAGCATACGAACTCGGATTGACCGAAAATTTGGAACCTCGGCTTTCATGGCTTTGCTTGCCGTTTTGTAACAATTGTAGCTCGATCTGGACTCGGATAGAGTTTGTCGACATCCATAGTCGATCTGTACATAACTGGCAATCGAGGAGAACTGCCTTTGGTTTTCAGTTAATCTTTTGCTATCACGGCCTTGCTAAAAGGCGGGATAACACTTGCCCCCTAAAACATGCCTTACAATAGCAAGGTGTGTTTTGTAATGTCATAATCTGGATGTTCATGTCCTATCAATGACCTACAACGAGATTGATAATCTTACCTGATTGCGAATGACGATCGCTCGAGATCATATGTCATTTGGGGGTGGTATGTGACCGTTCAAGGTTGGGTGTCGTTCGAGGCGAATGGTGATCGTTCGTGGTTAGGTGCCGTGCGAGGAGAATTGTGACCATTCGCGGTCGGTTGTCGTTCGAGTGAATTGTGACTGTTCATGGTAGAGTGCCATTCGAGGCGAATTATGGCCGTTTGCGGTAGAGTGTCGTTCGAGGCGAATTGTGTATGCGAGGGGGGGGGGACTTAGTATTATTAAAGTAAGATTTCACGTTCGAGTGAATTTCTGACTTGTTTGTTTATGGTGGTTTATCGCTATCTCAGAGCATGCCTGAGGGCCGTTCGCGATCCCGTACATGTAAAAGTGGCCTAGCCGTTATGGAATCACAAATAGCAGATTTACATTAAAAATGAGTCTTTCAACAAAAATGTCCAACAAAACCAAGTCCAAACATGAGAAATAGAAAATAAAAGCAAAATAGAGATGTCAAAGTGTAAACATCTACACTGATGCGATTGATAGTCATATCGAAGCATGCCTGAGGATCGTCGCGATCCTGTACATGTGTAAATGGCTTAATCGTGTTGGTCTAGAGTTTGCCACTTATTCATCATTATTTCAATCGGTTGATGACAAGCTGACGCCTCGATCTTGAGCCGTTCCGGGTTAATGTGGGTGGTGGTCGTTCTTGTTCCGCCGTCATGGTTCGCCTCCTCACGTATTGTAATAGCATGCCATTCTGAATATGCCATTCTATCTCATCCCTTAGGTGCCGGCAATCATTAGTATTATGGCCGCTTAGCTCATGGAATAAGCAGTACTTGTCTGATTTCCTCTTATTGTTGATCGGATCCCTCCTCATTGGCTTTCGATAAGGAACATGCCCCCTGGTGTCCTGGTAGATCAGTTTCAAAGTTTCATTCAACTCTGTATAAGAGGTGAATCTCGGATCTTCCGGTGGTTGCTTTGATTCATCATCGTTATCTTTGGCTTTTCGTTTCCCTTTATCCTTATCTTAATCCTTTCCGGGCGGATCTCCGCTTTCGACTGCATACACATTGACTCCCTCTCCTTCCTCTCTTTCAATGTTTGCATCCTCTAATCGTAAAAATCCTTTGGCCTCATGATAGAACTCACCTAGATCCATAGGTAGATCCCTTGTCAGTGAATTTTTGAGTTATGTTCCATCAGCTATGCCAGATACAGCTGCCATTAAGACCATGGATGGATCTAGACGATCCACCAATGCTACTGTTGCATTTAATCGTGTTAAGAATTCCCCAAAGAATCTTCGATCTTCTGCTTCAGTGCCGCTAGACTCATCACATTCTTAGGCCTCGAGATGTGAACTCTGAACTACCTCATGAACTTCTCCGTCAGCTCGGTCTAATGGAGCCGCTTTCCAATTACCTGAACCATAATGTTGCTATATCTAACAGATACAATGGGAAACACCAGGCCATGACTTCCTTTGATATCCCCAGTACTTCCATATGTCTCATATATCTTGTCAGATGAACAGATGGATCTGTCCTTCCATCATCTGTGTCCAATGTCGGTAGTTTGAATTCTGGTGGATTCCGAGCCTGCCTAATTACTGGAGCGAAGGGGCTCCTGTTAACATCTTCCAAATCCCTATTCATCAATCCGCCTCTCATGGCTCGTCTGACCATCTTCGCCAATCTTCCACTGTCGCCAAGCTATAGTCCTTTTCTGTTGCCCCTTATCTGCCCCCCGAGTTTGCGAGTGAATCCTGGAATCTGCTCTTTTGAACGGGCGTCCATTCCTCTATTAATATCGTGTTGAACAGCTTTACCTGGTATCATGCCTGAGGTTGGATAAACATGCTCCTGGGGAGTGACCATAGCTATGGAGCCGCTCCTGATGGTCCCGCTTTGTTCTAGGTTCTTATTGCTCCATGCTCCTGACTTTTGTCTTTAGCATTCCCTGCCATAGTGTTCCCTTGATTCTGCATTCTAGTTTTTCCAACTTGTTGGAGTAGGTTCTGCATCATCTCTTCTTGCCTTTTCAGCATTTCCTCCTGCATAGCTTCCATCATCATCTCCATCTCGTCTCGGGTGATGAAGACTGAGGTCTGATTCACTCCTGAGTAAGCCTTCAGACTTGCTTCATGTTGGCTTTATTCTGTTCTTGGTCTCCTTGCCGATTGCTCACCATTGCATTCCAGATCTAAGTCCTTAAGCCTCCAGATCCAAGATCCAAGTTGTAGAATCCCTCAATGCTAGCCCTTCTCAGTGAAAGCACCAAAATGTTTGCACCAAAAATGGTCACAAACACCCAGTTGTCGTAGAAAGCACCCGTTTACCATCACAGATCACAGATAGCAAGTATATAGAGAACACAAATATGAAGAACATACAAAATTTCAAAGAAAAGTAGTAGAAACACACAATTTATAGTGGTTCGGCATTGGAGCCTACGTCCATTTTGAAGGATTTTCAATTTTATTGATGGTTCTCGCTGGTTACAATTGATTACATCAGTAGAAGTCAAGTACAAAGGTGATTTCGGCAAAGTTTGGATGTAGAAGTGCCCTAAAAGATCCTTTTTTGTAGGCTTTGGTATGCTACTTATAGGCGTAGGATGCCAATATCTCGCTCAGATTCAAGAGACCTCTTCTGGCATGTGAGTAGGCCCATGCGATTGATCTCACGTTGTCTGCACTCAGTCCGTGATCGATACGAACAAATTTCATATCGATCAAGATTTGATCCAATCGAGTCAAAATTTAGCATGAACATTCTTCGGTTTGTACGTAAGCTCTTGTGAAAATTTGGTGGCATTTGGACTTGTAGATTGTGAGTTATGATTGATGCAAGTTTAGGCATTTTGGTTGCCCTTCTCTTCGTATCGATGCTGTTTGTATCGATGGTTTTGCATCATTGATTCTGCACATGATGCCAGTTGAGGTGGCACTTGATTTCTGGATCGATCCACTTTTCATGCCGCATTGACTGCTTCCTCCTTCTTAATCATCGAGTGATATGCTCTTTGTATCGTTCATAATTGGTCTCTTCGTATCGATCACAATTGGTCTCTTCGTATCGATCAAACGTAAACTTGTTCATATACATGTGTTGGATGCTATTTCGTATGGGTCTGAAGATGATGTGTTCTGCAGTGCTGGTGGCGCATTTCGTATCGATAGATGGATGGTCTCTTCGTATCGATCATATGGTAGCCGATTTTGCATCGACGGAAGGTGTTTTGATCAATACGAAATGGACTCCCATGCCACTTCCGATGGATGCAAAGGGGACAGTTGTTGATGGATACAGAGAGAGGTTTGCTCATCGATGGATACGAAATGAGGCTTGTTCACCAATGGATAAGAAACGAGGCTTGTAATTGATACGAGTGAGATCGATGCAAAGAAGGCCGATTGATGGATACGAACAAGTTAATTCTCTTGGCTTGCATCGACCATATTTTGAGCATACGAACTCGGATTTACCCGAAATTTGGAATGTCTCGGCTTTCATGGCTTTGCTTGTCATGTCATACCAATTGTAGCTCAATCCGACTCAGATAGAATTTGCCGACGTCCATAGCCGATATGTACATAACTGGCAATCGAGGAGAACTATCTTTGATTTCCAGTAAATCTTTTGGTATCACGGCCTTGCTAAAAGGCGGGATAACAATTCCAATAGAATTCACAATCAAAATTTAGTTGTTATATTAAAGTTAAAGATTTTAAGAGTATTATTTTGAATTAAATATGTATCCATGCAATCATAGTATAAATGTTTAATATCTTCAAAATGCATATAACAAAAATAACATTTATTATCAATTTGCATATTTTTTCTTTTTAAAAATTCTATTGTATTTAATTTTCCATGCATAATTAACCACATGTGAATTTTAGATTTAGAAGGAGCATTTGATTTCCAAATAAATTTAAAAGAGTTATTGGTAACACCTGAAAAGTTAATAAATCTATAAAAAGAATTAAAAGTATATTTTTTACTCTTACCCCATTCTCAACTAATATTATCATTATCAATATTATATAGATTTAATCTAGCATAAAGCAAAGAAAGCTTCCTAAGAGTTGAACCTGCTAAAATTCTGTTAAACTAAAATTCTAAGGAGGGTCATTTTCAAGAGAAAAACTTATATAATTAAAGCATTCTTAAAATTACAAATTTCATATAGCTCTTTAAATTCTATCCTAAGAGAGATAACGAAAATCCAACGATCATGCAAAAAAGAAGCACTATTACCTAAATGAACAATTATATTAGTGCCTAAGTTAAAAATCTCATGACATTTTAAAATAGATTTCCAAAAATTATATAGTTTACGAATGACTGTAGGAGTAATTTGATATAAATTGTTACTACCATAGTAATATTTAGAAATAATTTCATCCCAAGTAGCATTATCATTAATATCATTAAACTTCCATAACCATTTACCTAGCAAAGACAAATTCATATTACGCAAATTAATGACTTCTAAACCACCATCCTTTTTGGATTTACATACAGTTTTCCAATTTACTAAACATTTAATACTACTATTAGAGTTTTCCCCACTCTGTAAGAAGTCCCTTCTTATTTTATCTATTTTATTGATCATCCAATCTGGAAAAAGATGCATTGTCATCCAATATATCGGGAGAGCTAATAAAACAAAGTTTATTAAAACTAATCTACCCGCTCTCGATAAAAATCTCCCATTCCAATTATAAGTCCTATTTTTGATTTTATCTATGATTAAAAACCAGTCATCATGTTTAAGTTTAGTAGGTCTAATCAAAAAACCAAGATAATCAAAAAGAAAATTCATAGTTTTAAAATTAAGTGTATTAGCAACTAAATTTTCAACTTTTTCAAAATCATTTAATATTAAAACTGAACTTTTATCAAAATTTATTTTTAAACTTGATAACAGCTCAAAACTATATAAAATAAACTTAAGGGTAATAATGTGTCTAAGCAAGTGGGAAGAAAAAAGCAAGGTATCATCTGCAAATTAATGGACAGATATACCGTTATGCGAGATATCGTTGCCAACATTCCCTAGAGATCCATTATCAACCGCTTTCTTAATTACCTTAGCGAAAAACCCAGTAGCTAAGTTAAAAAAAAGAGGCGATAAAGGATCCCCTTGCCTTAAACCTCGCTTACATTGAATGTTATTACCTAAAATATCATTAAGCATAATACTAGAGTTACATGTTCTAAGTAAATTCATGATCCAGCTAATCCATTTATGAATGAAACCTCCAGCATGAAATATATCTACTAGAAAATCCCAATCTACCGAATCAAAATCTTTTGTGAAGTCCAATTTTAAAATCGCATAGGTTATATTATTCTTACAAAAATGATTAATGCATCCTTGAACAACAGCCACACCGTTGGTGAAATTTCTCCGCTTAATAAAAGCGGATTGTGAGCAATCAATTAAATCATTCATTTTTATAATAAGTCTATTAGCTAAGACTTTTGGAATAATTTTTATGGAATAGTTAATTAATGAAATGGTCTAAAATCATTTAAATTATTAGCACCTACTATTTTGTGTAATAAAATAACATTTGCGAAATTAAATCTTCCCAAGTGGAAATTTCCATTATAGAATTCGTTAAAAATGCTAATTAAATCAAATTTTAAAACATCCCAAGAGTTTTATTAAAGAAAATAAGGAACCCACCCGAACCCGGGGATTTATCATCTGGCATGTCATTAATAACTTTCCAAATTTCCTCTTCAGTAAAAGGATTATCTAACTCAAAATGATCAAAATTAGAATTAGAAGGGTAACGATTATCCCATCTTGCATTAATTGTATGATTGTTTTTATTGCTAAAAATATCTCTATAATAGTATGTAAAAGCCTTATCAAGATCTCTTTGATCGACTAATTCTTCATTATTCACAAAAATAGAATTAATCGTATTACTATGTTTTCTACCATTTGCAATATTGTGAAATTTTTTGGTATTATGTCTCCTTCATTTGTCCACTGAATTCTAGATCTCTGTTTCCACATAACCCCCTCTTTTTCTAAATTAAAGTTAAGCACTTCTTTTAGATTAGCAAGAACGTTACGCTCACCTAAATTTAGTTGTCTAATTTCTTCTATCTTGTTTATTTTAAGCATCTCAAAAAGTATGTTATCTTTTTTAATTCTAATACAATCAAAAACATTCTTACTCCAATTTTAAAGAAAATTCCTAAGATCCCATAGTTTTAGAACAAAATTTTTGTAGAATTATTCTTATTTCTAATATTATAAAAGCTTATAGAAATTCACTTATTCTTAATTAAATTCGAAAATTGGATTCTAATAACCACTTTTTTCCAATTTAAAAGATTTATTAATAACTCTATGTTTCTCACAAGTGAGAACAATTGACAATGATCAGAATAAGTGTAAGGCAAACCAGAAACTCTACAAATAAGAAATGTATCCTCAATTTCATCCCAAATGAGAAACCTATCAAGAAGAGCCATAGATGGAAACTCCCTAGTATTACTCCAAGTAAAATCTCTATTAGAAAGAGGGGTTTCAATCAAAATAGAATTAATAATAAAATGGTCAAATTCCTCCATAGCAGAGAAATCACCCTCCCACGGTGAACGCTCTCCTATAAATAGCGTAAGGTTGAAATCACCCCCAAAATCCAAGAACTCAGAGCTAAAGATCTAAACTCTAAACATTCGTTCCATTGAATCAGACAACCCATTTTTAAATTAGGCCCATAAACATTAGAAATATTTAAAAAAGAATTATCACTAAGATTACCAAGAATAATATGCAGAGAGTGTTGCTTAGAAATACACTGGAGCAGTTTAAAATAGTTATCCCGCCACCTAATCAATAAACCCCCAGAAGCACCTACAGAAGGTAAACAAGCCCATTTCCTTAAATGATCCCACCTAATCTTCTATAAAAATGAAAATCAGGGCATTCAATTTTCGTTTCCTGTAGGAGTGCAATGTCAATAGAATAGTCTTTAAAAAAGCTCTAACCTTGTCACACTTATTTAAATCATGCAAACCTCTGATATTCCAACTAATAATCCTCATATAACAACAGATCTAGCCCTATCAAATTCCCTACTTCTAACATACTCAAGGTTTGCCTCAACATCAGAATAAATGAAAGCAGTATAACTAGCTAACTGACTAAACTCAGAAGAAGACAAGCTACCTAAAGCATATGATGAATACATACTACCCAAATCAGAACACATACCTGAGCCTGAATTCGCAACACCACTCATGGCACTAGAAACAAGTAACTCACCCGTAGACTGAGACTGAAAACAACGGATTCTGGCACTACATCGAGCTGAACCACTAACGGCCACGGATTTCATGTGCCTACCTCTCTTTAAATAAGAAGAATAAGGAAAAGAATTGTTGCCGCTCCCATCAAATTATAATCCAATACATTATTTACTTTGTTGACATTCACTGTATCTATATTTTCACCCGAAGCCAAACTGAAACATTCACTCTCGTGCATCGAAGAAAAAACACTTTTTATCAGTATGCCCCACTATTTCAAATGACCAGAAGAATCGAATAATTTCCTATGAAAACCAATAGCAAATTCTTCCTCCAATTTAACAATACCTCCTTCTCCATACTACCAACCTCAATAATACGTGAAATAGAATTTTCAACACAATTTCCAATCTCGACATTATCCTCTCCTATATAATCTGTGAAATCGACATACAATGGAACTCCAAGATTATCCTCCAAATCTCCATTCAAAGCAGAGAGAGCAGTAGTAAACTGAACAAGACTGGAAGAAACATCAGGTAAATCTAAACTTTATACATATATACACAGATATCAGCGTGCTTATTAATGTAGCCTGCCATGATTGTACTCTCTTCACCCGAAACTACTAATAGCTTGTCTAAACAAATAGGAACCTCCTTCTCCATTATAACACCAACATCATTAGGCAATAAAGAAGACCAAACCCAATCATAAACATCTCCAAGCTTGACATAAGCTTCATCTTCGTTAAAATCAGAGTAGTCAATAGACAAGTAATCCCTAAGCTTGTCTTCCAAAACACCAACCTATTTAGTATGGTCAACAACATACAGTATTTCTTCACCCCATGCTTTCAACCGTATGTCAATACTATTGACATCAGCAGCCCTTATGTTCACCCTTTGAGCAATTATCCATTCGAGCATCAGATACACAACTATCAGCAAACATTTTACTACCATCCGGACTAACACCCTTAATAGCATCAAATAATTGCAATCTACAATCCATTCCTGGCCTTTCAGAACTCAACGAGGCAAGGCACCCAAACTTATTAGCAGCAAATAACTCAAAATTACCCAATTCATGAGATTTTGATTAGGCTCTCTTGTTATTTACTTGAATGAATCCTTTGTTTGAAACATTTACTTCACCGGTGCTATTAGTACCTTTTTCATGAAAAAGGTTTTACTTCTCACATATGTAGGTGTCACGTCTAATATGGCCAAACAATCAATTCCAACATTGAACAATTCTATTTAATAGGAATATAGTTGAATTAAAACAATAGTAATATAATTGGAAATTAATAATCACAATTTTGAGAAATTCGGATTTCTACAATAATTCACTGTATTTTCAATTTAAACGACAATCGCCCTTTAAAGCGAATATTTAACCAAACCAGTAAATAAATTTAACCAAACATAAACAATAGATTTTATCTACTATATATCTTACTAATTAACCAGAAAGGTAAGTTTAACTCACTAAAATTCCAACAGATGCTTAGGCATTTCAATTTGAACTAAAATCAAACAATGTTCGATTTTAGCCTAGAATTCCATTAACTCCAAATTCAACCAAACTAGCTACATTGCGTAGATATCGTCGTAATGAGCGCAAGCAAAAAGTTTCTTCTCGATTGGACCTCGTATGCATAAGATATTAATTAAATACAAATTGGGATTAATTAAAATATTTAGTTAACTTAATAAATTAATTACACGTTAATTACCCCTGTTCTTAAACACGCGCAAACCCTAAAACACGGCCCAACCTAAAGCCACCTTCATCATGATCTCGACGCCACCGCCGCACCAGCTGCTGCAGCTCGCCTGCGAAGCCTCCCCTTACCTAAGCTGAGTCCATTGACACCGACCTTGCCATGATTCATCCCCTCTAGCTCTAGATCAAGCCAAAAAGTGAGCCGTGGATGTTGCATTCAAACCATGATCTGTGCCGCCACACTCCTTCTCGACTCCATCCACAACTAGCGATGAATTTCCCAAGCTACCCCGCATCCTTCTCTAGTTGACGCCTTTGCCTGAAACAACACCTAGTACTATTGGATGATCTCAGCCATTGGATTTAGGGGTCTACAGTTAGAGTTTAGGGCCAAAAGAGAAATGTGAGGGTCCTTACATAGGCATGCTCTCCGAACTATACTCCACACGATCATCGTCTCCAAACCAAGCGTGCTCACTGGCGTTCCTAACCAAATACCACTATTCCACACTAAATGGAATTAATTCCCAAACCTAATTCTATCTTATAGAAAAGTTAGTATTTAGTTTATTATTATTATCACTATTAAAATTCTGGTTCTGTAAAATAATCAAAACACCGTCGTTCGTCGAAAATTTGTCAAATGATAATTTAAACAATCTCCAAATTAAAAGTTATGGAAAAATCAAATATTAGTCTAAAAATATGTCAATAAAAATTGAGTAACTATATAAAACTAAATTATTTTCTTATTATTTGTTCGAACCATTTATTATTGTAAATAAATTAACAAAATGAATTCACCTCATTATTTATTTTTATAAAGGAGTTAATGAAACCATTAAATCTTTTTGATTAACATCAAATTCAAAATCTCGATATTTAAATCACTATTCAAATACTAAATTCATGATTTAAATATTTTAAATAATCCCTATATTTGAATTTAACTTATTTAACTTAAAACCCAAATTATTTAATATTTAAAATTAATTAAATATTCAAAATCAAATGACAAAACTTTGGGTTTTTACAATTATTATCTGAAAATAGTCATCATTTTGGGGTACAAATAACACATGATACTTAGTTTTGGGGAAAGTAGGCTTAGATGATCATAATTAGAACAATAGCAATGAACTTTCAAATAAAATTGGCTAAAGCTAATTGTTGGAAAAAAAATATTACCTCGTAAGCCAAATCTACAAATTGAAATGAGAAATTAACACCTATTAGATGTTCGTCTGTTAGATGATGTAGGTTGAAAATGAGATAGGGTATCGGTCCATATAAGTTGGCGGTAAGGTAATTGGTGAAATAAAATGGGGACAATGATAACACATAAGCAACAGATGGTTCCTGTTTTTAGTTTTTAGTAATAGAAGAAACAGAGATGAACCATGTTTGTGTATTTTTAAATGATGAGAGTTGAACAAAAAAATTAAGGGACATAGAGTGTAGGAGTAGGAACATGGTACAGAAAGAAAGAATTTAAAATGCTTGATTGTAGGTGTTTGAGTTAGCATGTCTTTTTTCCTATTTTAAATTATATATATATATATATATATATATATAATTTATTAAATAAATATTACATAAAATTTTAAAAAATTACAATTCTATTTTTGAACAAATGTTGTTCAAATTAATGCATATATATTTATTTTAAAAAAGAAAATTTGATGGAGGAAATAGTTAGGGTTTTTTTGAACCAACTACGTAGGTCCTAAATTTTAGGCTAAGGGGCATAGGAATGCTATATGTATAGAATTTGCTTAAAAGTAATACTATATTTATATAGCATTTGATGTAAATATATTGTTTTTGTTGTAAATAAAGTACAAAATCAATTTAGCATTACATAGTAATGCTATATTAATATTGCACTTTGTTAATGTTTTTCCTCCAGACTAAACTTTTGAGGTAGTGCCCTTATTCAAAAAATTTCCCTAATTTTGTCCTTTTAAAGAATTCACTCTATTTTAAATACATCACTTTAAATGAATCTTAATTCAAACTAATGATAGCATTTTTTTTAGTTAATAACACATTCATGTAAATGTTATTCGTGATAATCATATATTAAAATTCAAATTAAGAACAAAAACAATATTAAACATAATACTAACTTTCAATTTAAAAATGTAAAATAAAAATTCAAAAATAAAATTTTTAAATAATTAGATTTAATTTTAAATTTAAACTAAATATAAAAAAATAAACACAAAATCCATTTACGTCCAAACAGTAGTAAATTTTTTAATGTACATTATTATTCATGATAACTCTATAAAAAGATCAAATGCATAATGAATAAAAAGGATTTTTCTAAATTTACCCCTTTTACCCGATTTCTCACTTAATCCAATAAATACGCTAGAAATCATAGTCATATCGTGCGATAATCTACGAGTAGAATTTAGATGGACTAAAGCATGCTGACTAGCGAAGTCTCTTCACTAATTTTAATATTTGAAATGATGTGGTCATTTCCTATAAACCTTGCTTTACACATTTCCAACTGTAATGATCTTCTTCTCAAAGACTGAATTGTAGTCATCAAATCATATCCTTTCGTGTACGATTTCCAAAATCAAGTTTTGTTAGTGTACTTGGAATTTACTTTAGATTTAAAGCATCACGCCTTGTGGCAAAGTCTATATTATCCATGGCTTGTCGACAATAAGGAGACTATCATTATTAACAATCCATTTTCATGAAATTAATAACAAACTCATAGTTTCTCTTCAATGTGCGAGATTTTCTGTTAGATATTCTAATAAGTTGTATCCATTTGGGCTTGGTTAAATGGTTAAATTTATATCATCTACAAACTAGTTTTCATGTTAGAATCTTGGATCGTATCTAAGTCTGTCGCACTTCTACTAGTTTCTCTAGAAAGAAATTCCTCTGTTAAAAAGGTGGTGTGTCTTGAAATAATAATTTATTTCTTAGAGCAATGGAATAGAAATTCATAACATTTTATGTTCCGTCTATAGACTTACATAAAGCATATTTAACCTTGAGGTGTTCAAATGTAGGTCTGACAATCACATATCTCAACTTTAGATGAAAACCAAATTTAAAATATATGCTTACTCTTAAGCACAAATCCTTAAAGAAAGAAGTAATTCAACTTCACTCAATACGAGCCATACTTTGTTCAACAGAGTCTGATGGCACCTTATTGATACATCATTATGTAGCATAAGGCGGAGTGACTTTGAGAGTGAATCAGATTCTCTTTTAGGTACTCTTGGAAGTCTTATCTAAGATACTCACTGATTCGATCAAATCATATTATTTTAATTCTTTTGCATGTTATATTATTCTACCTTCATTTTATATTTTATGAACTTAGCATAGTAACTTGTGAATTATATACACATATTCATATACGAGGAAATTCATTAGTTAATTTAGCCAAGTAAGGTATCATTAGACCTAGAAATATATACATCTTTATGTATTGATTTGAATAGTCCGTTAACTCTTTTGTCATTTCCACTGATGAATGCTTTAATGTTAGTCTTCTGAGACACAACTCACAAGTACTGAATGATTCATGATTACATGATTTAAGAAATTTTTCTCAAAAACCATGGTCAGTCTGATTCCACAAATGATTATTAAATATTTTAGATGCTTTTGTCTTTTTATAACTAACCCATCATTATTTTTATTAAAAAAAAATCATAATAGATATGCCAAAAAAAACTTGTTTTATAATGAATAATCATAATATTCATATTAAAATGAGGTTACATTATTTTTGATTAAAACCAAAAAGATTATTATTTCATAATATTCGGTATACATGAAAGTAAATTTTTAAGAATTAATGTTTCGATGTTTCCATTATCAATTGTTATATGGTATTTATCACTATTTCTACCTCTATAGTAGCCCAATTGTTATGTAGTATGCTCCTACCATTTCTGCTGCAACAATAACAACATTAAACATACAGAGCTCTACTCAATCACCTATAATAGGCTATTTTCTTCTATTATAATTGATTTACGATCGTGAGTTCAAAATCAAGTATCTCGAACCCAATAAACAGATTTTAGAGAACAATTATCTATAATAAAAACACATTTGGAATAGAAATCATATCTCTTGTTATTTATTAAGTGTTGCAAATATTTTACATAGTTATGTTTCCTATGTCTCTTTATGAGTCAAATGTGACCATTTTCTCTCTTTGCTTCCTAATTGTGCCTATGTTTCTTCCATTCTCAAGATTTTGTTCTCTCTTTTAAATGGTCAAACTATTCAATAAAAAAACATTTTACTATAGCACTGTACCAGATTTCTCTACAAAAATGCATTTATTTATCCTTAATGTGTTAAGGAGATCGAATAAATGGCACATAAGTAAACAGATCAAAACCGACATTTCATTGACGAATTCTTAGTGTTTATACTCCTTTGTTTAGTGTGATTTCCAACACAACAAGATCTTCATTATATTCAATCATACTAAAACATGATCTTGCACTACGGTTTACTTACTCATTTCGCATGAATGAATTTCATCAAAATTTCATATATTGTAGAATGCTATTGTTCACTATAATTTTTTTATAAGTGATCGAGTATGGATCATATCCATATTCTTGTATCAATTCAAAGTTCAAAACTCATAGAAGACTATACATTATCTAGGAAAAATTCACATATAAGTGAACAAGAAATAATTTTTTTATAGTTATACTGTCTGGTTCTTGTATGAATCTTGAAGTGACAACATGAAAATTTACATTAATATAGTCCAATCCATAAACAATTTTATCAATTATGTTAGCTGTGCAAATTTATTAACGTAGATTATTATATTATTATATATGTTCTTATACTTATTAGAATTATTTATTATTTTTTCCTAATAAGGCACCCACTAGATTTTACATCTCTTAGAACCCCCAAATGAGATGCGAGGATTTCGTAAATTCTTCTATTGAGTGTTAGGATAAATTATCGATTCATTACAACCTTGAAGGTGCTCAACAAATTATGTCCCCATAGATACTAAATAACACATTATTAGGTGCATCTCATATATAACTCTTCACCATACATTCTTTACTCTTAATCATCTTTATGGCCTTAAAGGTGTTCAACAAATCATAAAGTACATTATATGCTTATGATACATCGTTTTGTGATTGCGTAAGGATAATTTTGTAACCCTTGAGAAAGCTCAAGAAAGTAACAATATATTCTTACCGATCTAGGGACAATAAAAACATCATTATAAATATTTTATGGCTTGAGCGAGCTCGATAACCATAAGTATATTTGGTACTTTATATATCTTGTTAATGGTAGATAGTAACATAATTTTAGATTTATAATCTCAAAATAATTACAGTGTGTATTATCATCTCTAAGAAATAATGAGTATTCATAGTATTCAAAGACATCATTTTTCCATTTTATATTTAAAACAATTGTATACATATTTATTTATTTCTTGTAACCATAATGATTTTTATTTCGTTCTTAACTTTTAAAACCATTTTATTTTATTTTTATATACATTATACAGGCTTTTCTTATTTAATTATAACATTTATAATTTCATATAAAATCTTGTATTATGTTTATTATTATTGTTAATTAAATAACTCATATTACAACTTTACTATAACCTTTTATAAACTATCACATTTATAATTCATATCTTTATTTAAAGTTATTTTAGATTTGTTTAATTATAACTTTTATAAATTTAAAACAATTTCGTATTCATTTATTATAAATTTTATAATTCAAATGTAAATAACTTTCAATTTGTTTATTTATAACCTTTATGGATACAAATTTTTAAAAAAAAATTCAGTTTTATTTATAACCTTTATAAATTTTAATTTTAAATTAAAAAATTGAGCTAATTATTTTATAACATTATGAGTACAAATTAATTTTTTTAATTTATAGAGTAATAATGGTACTTTATTCAAGCAAAGTACTCACTTTGATATCTTAAAGGTTCGAACCTATGACCTCTAGAGTCTAAGTCTAGAGTACTATATCACTAGCAGTTGAGCTAGTGGTCCTTGACAGTTCGAAATTATTTAAGAATTGATTCAAAACCTTTATAAACTTAAATTAAAACTTAAACCAATTTTAAATTGAAATCTTATATATTATTCACGATAGTGTAATGTAGTCTTTCATTCCATTGTTGGATCAATTGCAACGAGCAGTGCGGTAAATGGGCAAATTTCAAGGACGTTCCTTTTTAATTCATATGCATTATATTTTATAACGTTACCATAAATAATATTGTTAACGTCAAATCATATTTAATGTTTTATTGGGTGAATTTGATTCAATTTTAATTTACCATATATTTTATTATCATGATAATAGAATTATTAATTTAATAACAACATTGTTTTTTGTCCTAAATATTTTCGATTTATTATCAATCTAGATAATAACTATAAAATTGTAAATTTAATAATTAAACGTTTTATCATACATGATGACATGTTTATATATAGATATATTTTTAACTTTAGATAATAAATATTAGAATAATAATAATTCATAAAATAATATATTTAAATTTAAGTAGCCCTTGTTCAAATTTAATGTCTCATAATTTGATACTAAACATTTGGATGATTATAATATGTTATAATTCAAATATCAAATATTTGATTCAAACAAATAATTTTTTAATATATTAAAACTGATTAATAGTGTTGACATAAACATTTAATCGTAATATTAAAAATATATGATTCATGGTAATTGGAAATAAGCATACAATTTAGTGTTATATATAATAATGTGTTCGGAATTTAATTATAAACTCATCGATGCAGGTTGTGCGTAAAAAGGAGCATGCATAAAAGTTGTACATGTTCAAGATATACAGGACTAACTTGCAAATAGCTAATATATGAGGACTTATTTAAAATTTTACCTTCCTTCCATAGAAACACCTATTTTTCATAATGATGAACTTTTGCTAATTTCTGCAGTCCCCATGGTTGATGTGAAGCCTCATCACCATCACTGTTACGCACCTTATGATCAGATCTATCGACTAATGTCATCATTGTGCTAGAATTAGGGTTATGCCCTATAGTAAATTCTGAAGTTTATGGTAAATTACCAACTCGATAATGAAATCTTGCTCGAAATAAGAGGTGTTTTTCTTTTTATTATATACTCATCATATTACAATATGTTAATTAGTTATCTAATTTAAGTATATTAAACAGAAAATCCTTACATAGTCTATTATGTGATAGTAATTGCAATGTGTTGTAATCACGAGAAATTATCATATTAAAATAACACATTGTTTTGTGGGGCATTTCACTAGAAGGACAAACTTTGCAGTCCAATTAGTTTCTAGGACACACATCCACAGAAATTAATTTCAAGGCCAAAATCAGAAGAATAATTACTTTTAAGGACAAAGTCAGCAGTCCAATTACTTTGAAGGACATAATTTCATAGGTTTTTAAGCCAAAGAAACTAATTATTTTGCATTTTGTCCTTAAAAGTAATTATTTCAATTGTGTCCTAGAAACTAATTGCACTTGCTAAAAAGGCCCTTGTGGCTAATTTCCACTTGTTTTAAATATTCCTAGTCAAGATGTTTCAGACAAGATATCGCTACATCCGTTGAGACTAGAGTACATAATGCTCTTTAAACATTGGGTAGTGTATTACTCATGCCTTGTAGGGGCACCAAGGGATTATGTACTGATAGTTAGCAGATAAATATGGAATGACTCACTCCATAGTTTTCTGTTGCTTAATATAATTAAGGTCAAATAGAGATTTGCGAAGGGATGATATTACATAATTCTCCAGACTTGAGAATACCGTTGAACTTTAATGTGGACTCTCCACTTTGATTATAGTTAAATCATGGCAAGATATCCACTAAATGACTATAGTGGGGTTTGAGATGAAGCGTTGGAAGTGAACCACTATTAATTCATCTCCTTGATTATATGAGTTACTTTCATAGTCAATTATAGTCAACTCAAATTCAATCTCCGACCAAAGCAGTACAATTAATAATAATTTTTATACTTAACCAAGGAATTTGAGTTTGGATTAAACAACTTGATGTGGATCCTATTGGAATTTTTACCAAAACCATATTCCATAATCCCTAAAGTAGTATAGTATCGACATAGATAATTGGTATGAATCGTTACTATTAGGTACCTCTTAAAATAGTGAAATTAAATTTTACCAAAAAATGCGTAAATTATAAATGCCGCTAAACTGTCACACTACTAGCTAAGTTTGATATGTTAATACTTGAATTGTTCGATATTAACCGCTAACTGAATTTACACATTTAAGTTGCACCACTGCAACGTTGAATACTCCAAAGTACCACACCAGTTAATTATATTATAATTATTATATATTATTTGAAATTCATGAAATATTAATTCCAAAAATTTTGTTTGATTTATTTGAATTAATATTTACTAAAGTGCACATACAAAAGTTATATATGTACGTATCAATATGCGATATTGATAAATATGTAAATTGGATTTAACTAATTAAACGCTAATTTGATTTGGAAAATTTAGTGGCCCCATATAACCCATACCGTGGTTAGTCATAAGGAAGGAGTGAGTTTTAAATGCAAAAATCTATTTTAAAATTGGCTGAAAGAAAGAGTATACAAGGAGATTTGGATGTCCATTTTTTTCTCAATTCTGGTGCCTATTTAAACCTTACATCCTCACTCATTTTAACTTGACTTTAGCCTTCTATTTCCCCATTTCTAGGCCGCAACTTTATCATGGTATAACCCTTCATTTCCAAGTCAAATACAAGTCAAATTTAATTATTCCGGGGAGTGGTATTCTCTTCTAGGCAGTTGTGATTCGGAAAGGGCTTAGACCAGATCTAAAGGAGCTTAATTAAAGGTGGATTTCATTGGCTACGTATTATTGGTAAATTATTATTTTATATGTTATTTATAATCACATATAATGATAATCTCATTCTGCTATGTATGTATGTATGTATGTATGTGTATGTATATATGTGTATGTATGTATGTATCTACATGTATGAATGCATGCTGATAATTATAAAGAATTTATATATATAATTTTTGTACAATATTACACACATATATACACATATAATTGTTAAAAAGACATTTATATATGCATAAATTATACATTTCCTTTTTTTCCATTGAAAAAATTAGTTGCAAAATTATTAGTGAATTTTAAAATATTTATATAATTTAAAATATAAATTTGTAATTAGTGTATATATATTATATTTAAAACTAATCCTTTGATACATATATATATCTGTGTGTGTGTGTGTGTGTGTATTTGATTAGTGAAATAAACTATATACACACACATATAATATTAAAACATACTAAATAATATAACTACATATGTATATATTCAAATCTTTTTAAATAACTAAAGAATATTTTTTATTAAATATATTTTGGCCTAGATTTAAAATTATTTTTTAACATCTTTAATTATACTTATTAATTAATAATTCATGAATAAATATTTTAAACTAAAATATAGAATATTTTATATGTTCATTTCAAAAATTATACATACATAAATATTTTACCTGAACAATAGGAGAAACAGCTCGAGCCTTTTGCAAGAAGTATTCAAAATTTGTCTCACAACTACTATTTGGCACATCTGGAAAGAGAGGAACTACAGGACTTTCAACAAGGAGAAGAAGAATCTTCAATTAGTTAATTCCCAAATTGAACGTGATGTGAAGATGATTATCTCTCGGATAAATAAAAAACACTTACCAGCCTAATGGAACCAGAAAAACAATTACTGGCGAGGTAGAAGACGAAGGTAGACTGTGAAGGAAATCTAACAAGCTATTGGGAGCAACCTTGAAATTGGAAAAGTAATTTTCTGATAGAAAATGGAAAGATATGAGTTTTTTAATGATTTTGTCGATGTCTTTGTAACTAGGGCTTCAGCCTATTTGTAGAAAAGTAATAAAGATTTGACCTATTTTCAATATATATATATATATATATATATATATATATTTACACATATAATCTATATCAAAAATTTGAATTTAATTTAAAATAGATTTTAATCTAGTTTAAGATCTGCTTTTAAATTTAAACTGTTGTAAGATATTTTGATATTAATTTTAAACCATTTTGAATTAATCAATATATTTTAAATAAATAAAATTATTATAATTATTTTATATGCATAAATATATATATATATACATGTGTGTGTATATAAATATTAAATTAATTTATATAGATATGTGTGTGTACGTACGTACGCACGTACATACATACATACAAACATATATACACACACATATACATAAAGAGACAAATACGTCTTTCTTATATGTTGCACGTGCAATATACATATATATGTGTATTTGATATATATACGCATTATATAATATATAAATTGAATAAACCAAAGATTTTATTTACAATACTTTAGATTTGATCTAAATAATATAGATTTCATATGCCATATAAATGGAAAAATGATTTTTTTTCCTTAAATTCACCCATTTATCTTGCTGTAACTTAGCCTAATTCTATCAACGGTATCAATATCCAATAGTCTATATGGTCTAAATTAGCAGTATTAGGGCTAATTTATTAAAGTCTACCCATTTAGTTTGGTATTCAGAAAGGTAGTATCTAAGGTTGAGTTTGGATAATCAAATACTATTTCATGACCCAAAGGATGAAGTAAGCCCTACTATTATCCCTTATTTAATGGCCCCACTTGATTTTAGGCCCAGAGATATTTTTCAACTTTTTCTGAAAGTTTAAATAATATTTTAAATTTTAAAAGGTTAACTTCAAAATATGTAAGAAATTTTATAAATGTTATAAAATTTTTTCAGAAATGTTTTTAAAATTAAATAATTATTTTCAATAATTTTACCATAAATAATTAGACTAATTAAATAAATAATTAATTAAAAGTTTATTAATTAATAAAAAATGGATTTAATGATATATGTGTATTTATCTTAAAATGGTTAAGGTATTTAATGATTAAATTTAATCAAAAATTATTTTAATTAAATAAATTAATTAAAACTTAATTAATAGATAATATAAACGTATAATGATATATGTGTATTACTATGAATGTTATAGTATATGTATACTGAATATTAAAATGTTTACAATGAATAAAGTTAAATTAATTAATTAACTTAATTAAATATGGTATTATCAATAAAATTAAAATTAAATTAAATATGATTTAATTAAATAGAGAAGAACTGTAATAAACATGAATTAGATTAAAGGAATAAATACATATGTATAATACATATACCGTGATTTTGGGTGAGTCATAACACTAGAAACACAATGGTATTTCATAACAAATACAGTATACCACAACTCGATATCACTCTAATAAACATACTAATGTCCTATCATTATATATTAATAGATTACTTGCACTCTTTAGTTGTTGAGCTTTCCTCAAGCAAGAGATGTTATGTGTGGTATTATTAATATATTGACTAGACGAGGTAAGAAACGTAAATGTATTTGTTAAGCTTTCCTCGAAGTACATGCATTATACTTATGGCATCGCGAAGTGATAGGTACGAGTGAATAATCTCTCTTGATTTGTTAAGCTTTCCTCAAGGTTGGTATGAGATTATAACAAAAGACATAAGTTAGGAATTGTATGTGATACAACCGATAAGGTGTTATCTATTGCATGTGAGCAAATGGCTTGTTGAGCTTTCCTCAATGTCAAAATCCCAAGGCATGAGAGTCCTAACACCCACTTGTGAAATTGAAAGGTTTCTAGCGTTCTCTTAGGTTTTTGAGAAAATAAAAGTCTATTGGGAGTTTGTTGTGATAAATGCGGATTACGGATCTTAAGGTTAGGATAAACACTAGAGAGGGTGAATAGTGTTTGAAGGAATTATTAAATCTTTTTGAGTTTTTTTTGTTAATTTGAACACAAATGTATGAAATATCCAAACACAGATATGATCACAGAATCAAAAACAGATGCAGAAATAAAGTAAAAGCGGTAAAGGATAGAACACGGCGGATTTTATACTGGTTCGGAGTTACCCTACATCCAGTCCCGCACATAAGTACGGATTTCCTTTCAAAAGCAATTGTACAATTACACCCTCGATTTCAAGGCAACGAGGTACACCCTCCAGATTCACAATCCGCTGGGTAGAGATACTTGATTTCACCGGCAACAAGTTCACCCAATTGATTTCCGAGGCTACAACCACACCTTTTCTTGCTTGATTGATTTCCAAGGCTACAATCACACCTTTTCTCGTTTAATTGATTACAAAGAAGCTTATAACTCTGAATAGCACTGAGGATCTTGTTGGGATAGTGATAGAGAATCAAACCAAAGATAATCTAGTTAGATTCAATGTTTATTTCTGCAGAGTAACGGTAGGAATATGTATAAAGAAATGTGGAAGAAGAAGAGAAATGAAAACCACAAAATATGATTGAAAATTCTTTGAAAACAACCCATATTTATAGAAGAACAACAGCCATGTCCATTCTGAAAAATATGACAAATAGACACTTCTTTTGAAACTTAAATTTTGAAATTAACTGACACTATGTCGACATGGGTATATTGAGCATGTCGACATCCCAAAGGAATTTTTGGTGGTTTGTTTTTCTTTGAAAATAACTTTTATCTTATATGAAAACTATTTTAAACTTTATAAATATACTTGACCATAGTTAAAATACATAAGTAAATATAGAGAATAATATATATATATATATATATATATATATATATACACACAATTTTATATTTAAATCTAAGAATAAATATTAAAAGTTAAATATATTATTATTAGAGATAGTTTTAAAACTAAGAATAATTTGATTTTGAAACTAAAGACTATTTTGAGGCTAAAAGTATTTGAAATCGGGATAGATGTTTTTGATTCTTTTAAAAGGAAGATTTTGAAAACATTTTAAAAACAAGATATAATTTTGTAAAATCATTTTGAATAAAAATTAGCGGATACAAAACAATGTTCCACTAGATTTTTCGTAGGTTCCATCCTACTTAGGGTTTCATCCCATTAACGGGCTCGAAGTGGATTCTATTCCACGAATAAATTGGATTTTAAGATGCCGGTGCCTTTCTAGGAGTTTTAACAAAATTCCCAATTAAAAAATAAATTACTTGAAATCTTGGACTTTTGATATTCTTGATATTCATGAGTCTTCAATCTTGATATCTTGAATCTCTATACTGTACAGTCTTCATTTTTGGTACTTGCAAGGTTAAATCCTGTATATACATATATTTCTAAACTATAATGTTAGTATATATATTTTATAATCCTATTCTAAGGTTGTTGTCATCAAAACCATCATGTCATGGACTAACAATCTCCCCCTTTTAGATGATGACAACCTTTGTTTATAAAATATTACATCTATTCTAATAACTCCCCCTTAGTCTGTGCCTAACTATCCTATTTTATATACTTCCCCGCCTTTGTCATCAAGAAAAAAATAACTCCAAACTATATAACTCCCATTCATTCTTGTACTAAAGTACCTGCATTAATAAACTATACAATGGAGTATATAATAGATAGATTAAGAGATAATTATACTGATAGACATGATAATTAATTAAAGATCATATAAATATCAATGCATTTTTATACATGTTTTTCACACCAAATATCAATCCAAATCAAATCAAATCAAACAATTCAAATCAAACAAACCAAATCAAACAAACCAATCAAATCAAACATTACAAGGAACTTCCACCCATCCTTCTTCTCCAAATATAGGGTTTGCTTTAATGGCATCCCAAATTTCATTATCATTAGCAAGAGAGACTGGAGGATGTGCTTCGTTATCATCCTTGTGTAGGGATGAAATCATCCATCGTATTGCATCGAAATGCCTTTCTTTCTCTTTAATCATCTACATATGACTTAATTCTAAGTGTCACTGGTTACGAAGAATGAACGAAAGAATATTCTTGAAAGAATTAAGAATTTCTTCAAGATTCTCGGATAAATTATGAATTGGATTGGCCATATTCGAGTTTGTGAGAAGAATGAGAGAAAAAGTGGATAAGAAATAATATTCTATGATGAATTCTGGAAGAAATAAGTATTTATAGGTATAGAAATTCATTTGAAATGAATAGACATAAGTTAGTTATTCAAATTTCAAATTCAAAATGAAATATCATTTCTGACCAGTACATGTCGACATGGTCATAGGGGGATGTCGACATCGTCCAGTGAATTTTGATGACTTAATTTGATTTTGTGAATAATTGTGTGTATGTGCATATATATTTATATAATATACTAACGTTTATTCTAGAGATAAGATAAGCTAGATAACAGAAAAGAAATTCAATTTCATTTCAGATAACAGGATACAATGATTAAACACAAAGAACTAAACAAACATTCAAATCAAAATAAACTAAAACTAATACAACGAGATACGAAAAGGTAGAACTAGTTTGAGGATGACGACGATGAAGATAATCCAAGCTTCTTGCTGACTTTGGAAATAAACTTGTTCATCTTGGATGAAATTTTGTCCAACTTCTTACTAACAGATCGTTTAAGAATCCGTTGATTCTCAATAATGGTCTTTTGGTTTTTGAGAACGGTTTTATTGGTTGGATTAGGAGGATAATCAATGCTTTTCAAAGAAGTTTCACCTTCTTCTTCTTCTTCAGTTTCCATTTATCCCCTTCTTCTTCTTCTTCCTCTTCCTCTTCTTCCATCTCCTCATGAGCCAAACGCTCTTCCTTTTCGGCAAGAGTCTCATAAGGTTGAAAAACAAATGGAATTTTCATAAGTGAAATGTTGGAATGATTGAAAACTTTTCTAGAAACAAATTCTTCTCCTTTGAAAATCCACTCCAAAATAGTTAAAAATCCGTGTGAGATAAATTCCATGATACAAAGTATTCTCACCCATTTCAAGATTTTTGGGACGAAGTTCATCCAAAATAACTTACGCCCAATTAATATCATAATTTCCAAAAATAGAAAAAAGTGCTTTGCCAACCTTTGAGGTAGGATTGCTAAAATTTTCCGATCTTGGGGTTAAAGTATGTTGTAAAAGAAGATTAACAATTCTAGCTTTTGGTCGAAAGTTTCGATTTTTGAATTCAAAATCATCATTTCCTTCGAAAATGTGATAAAACGTCTCACGATCATTTCATCGATTTTAAAATTAGAAAGATCCATTCCCATGCTTTTACAATTGAGAATGGCACTCAAAAGATCACAATTCAAAACAATTCTAGTGCCTTTGACACTACTCCAAATTTCATCATCGTTTCCATTATAAAATACACGATTAAGATTTGCATAGAAAATTTTAACAAGATTTGGTAACAAACGAAATCATTTTGAGAAGCATCAATAAGACTAAGAATTTGATTGTTTGCAAAAAGAGAATCAATTTCATAAGAAGAGAAATCTTGAAATGTACAAAACTTTCCGGGATGGACTTTTGCATAGTTAGCATAATTGATGTATGCTTTTATAGCCTCCGGATCATTGAAAATTTGCTCTTTTATCTTTCTGGAAATTCTCATGATGGAGGGATTGCTTGAAGAAGCGATTAGAGTATAGAGTAGAGAGCTTGAAGTTTTGAAGAGAAAATTTGAATTTGAAAATGAGAGTGAAAAGATGTGATAAAAGAAAGTGAATAATAGATTCTTAAAGGACATGTACTCTAGTCAAAAGATACCTTTTTGGAGAATTGAATGAAGTGAAAAGGTGGAGGGAAATTCAACCATTTGAATTCAAATTTTAAATTCCAAATTCTGTACCCATGTCGACACCATGGTAGAGTCCATGTCGACGTGTGTCTTTGAATTTCTATGATTTATATTTCCTATGTATTCTAATATATATATATATACACTTATTATTTTTAAAGTGTGTGTGTATATATATATGGAATAATTCTGAAATTATAGTATATTCTATAAAATATTATAACACTACTAAAATTAAAATTAAAAAAAAATAGTAAAAAAAATAAAAATTTTAAAATTCAAACAACACACCAATTCAAAATCAATCAACCAAGCAACCAATTCTAAGCATGCAATTTCAATCAATTGTATTATAAATGTATTCCTTTTTCTGAGTCCGTTTCTCTAAATTCGTCGAAGTCGTGAACTGCTGTGAAACATATATTTGAATTATCCGTCTTCTGATCATCATCGCTTGAGGACGAGTCTGAGTCATCTAGAGTAGCAATAAATGCACGCTTCCGTTTCTTAACTGAATCATTGTTTATAGGAGGATTTTCCCTATCTGGATACGGATAGTCTCTTTTGATATGGCCTGGTTCATCACAGTTGGAACATTTGACATTGTTTGGCACTACATTCTGATTTCTAGAGTTCTTATAGTTGCTTCTCTTGAGATTATTCATCTTTTTGTACTTCAGAAATTTTCGAAAATTCCTGGTCATAAAGGCTATCTCTTCATCATTATCGCTGTTTGAGTCTGATCCATCGGTCAATGCATTGAATGCCACTGATTTCTTTTCAGATGCTTTGCTTTCTCTTCTCCCAATCATTTGGACTTCAAACAACATTAGATTTCCAATTAATTCTTCTATCTTTAAGGTACTTATGTCATTTGCCTCTTCGATCACAACTGTCTTTTGATCCCAATCTGGAGTAAGAGAATTTAAAAAAATTTCTAACTTGATCTTCTTTCGAAAATTCCTTTCCCAAGGATATTAGAGAATGCACAATATCCTGAAATCTACTATACATATCTGAAATAGACTCATTAGGATTCATTTTAAATAATTGAAATTGATTTGTAAGCATGGAAATTTTGGTCTGTTTAACTTTGCTTGTTCCATCGTGAGTAACTTGCAAAGTTTTCCACATTTTATATGCAGACTTATAAACTAACACTCTATTAAATTCATTTCTATCAAGTGAATAAAACAGAATATTCACTACTTTAGAATTATTTTGTGCAACAGTCTTTTGCTTAGCGGTCCATTGTGCAAAATCAGTTGTGGGTTCAGAATATTCAATTTGTGTGATATTCCAAGTGTCTAATCCTACAGATGGTAAATATATTTTCATCCTACATGCCCAATATGCATAGTTACTGCCATTAAAAAGTGGTGGTCTGACAGTAGACTGACCTTTTAAAAATGAACTAGTGACAGGGATACTAGTGTTAGTAACAGTAACAGTGTTGGTAGCCATTTTGAAAACTTTTCAAAATTCAGGTTATGAAATTTTGAAAACCTTGCTCTGATACAAAATGTGAGAAATGCGGATTACGAATCTTAAGGCAAGGATAAACACTAGAAGGGGGTGAATAGTGTTTTAAGGAATTATTAAATCTTTATGATTTTTTTATTAATTTGAACAAAAATGTATGCAATATTCAGACACAGATATGATAACTGAATCAAAAACAGATGCAGAAATAAAGTAAAAGCGGTAAAGGAAAGAAAACACTGGATTTTATACTGGTTCGGAGTTACCCTACATCCAGTCTTGCACACAAGTACGGATTTCCTTTCAAAAGCAATTGTACAATTACACCCTCGATTTCAAGGCAATGAGGTACACCCTCCAGATTCACAATCCTCTGGGTAGAGATACTTGATTTCACGGGCAACAAGTTCACCCAATTGATTTCCAAGGCTGCAGTCACACCTTTTCTCGCTTGATTGATTTCCAAGGCTGCAATCACACATTTTCTTGTTTAATTGATTACAAAGAAGACTATAACTTTGAATAGCACTAAGGATCTTGTTGAGATAGTGATAGAGAATTAAACCAGAGATAATCTAGTTAGATTCAATGTTGATTTCGGCAGAGTAATGGTAGGAATATGTATGAAGAAATATGGAAGAAGAAGAAAAATGAAAACCAGAAAATATGATTGAATATTCGTTGAAAATTACCCCTATTTATAGAAGAACAACAGCCATGTCCATTCGTGAAGAGATATGATGAATAGACACTTTTTTTGAAATTTAAATTTTGAGATTAACTGACACTATGTTGACGCGGGTATATTGAGCATGTCGACATCCCAAAGGAATTTTTGGTGATTTGTTTTTCTTTGAAAATAACTTTTATCTTATATTAAAACTATTTTAAACTTTATAAATATACTTGACCATAATTAAAATACATAAGTAAAAATAGAGAATAATACATATATATATAATTTTATATTTAAATCTAAGTATAAATATTAAAAGTTAAATGTATTATTATTAAAGATAGTTTTAAATCTAAGAATAATTTGATTTTGAAATTAAAGATTATTTTGAGGCTAAAAGTATTTGAAATCAGGATAGATGTTTTTGATTCTTTTAAAAGGAAAGTTTTGAAAACATTTTGAAAACAAGATATAATTTTGTAAAATCATTTTGAATAAAAATTAGCGGATACAAAACAATGTTCCACTAGATTTTTCGTAGGTTCCATCCTACTTAGGGTTTCATCCCTTTAACGGGCTCGAAGTGGATTCCATTCCACGAATAAATTGGACTTTTAAGATGCTATTGCTTTTCTAGCAGTTTTAACAAAATTCCTAATTAAAAAATAAATAATATGAAATCTTGAACTTTTGATAATCTTAATATTCTTGATACTCATGAGTCTTCAAAATTGATATCTTGAATCTCTATACTGTACAGTCTTCATTCTTGGTACCTGCATGGTTAAATCCTGCATATACATATATTTCTAAACTATAATGTTAGTATTTATATTTTATAATCCTATTCTAAGGTTGTTGTCATCAAAACCATCATCTCATGGACAAACATTTATTAGTAAAATGTAATGCTTAACATTACTAATACTATAAAAGCATTTACTATATATAAATGCCTAGTATAGTAAATTAAATTTGTATATAAATGCCCACAAGATGGTTATTTTCTGAAAATAACAAGCTTATTGGACCTAACTATATAAAATGGCAACAAGCACCATTGTCCCAGTGGTTAAGTGATTTGGCTTTGGTGTGAGAGGTCACAAATCGAAACTTGCGTAGCGTGATTCAAACGTTTATTGACATGTGATATATTGTAACGGTGATTTTTTGTATATAAAGTACCATTTCAAAAAAACTACATAAAATGGCTAATATCAATCAAAATAGCACTAATCTACAAATGCTTATGGTCATCAATAATTGAATCTCCAAGAGAAAAACCCAACGGAAATGCTAATCTCGAGTTAATAATTTCTTATAACAAGTAGGTTATGGGCCTTGAAATTTCCCAGGTTCACATATTATCTACTCTAGACAAACCATTGTAAAGATAACACAAAAATATATCTATCCATCAAACCTTTGACAGCCTGAAGTGTTTTTTAGGGAGAAATCTCATACCGCAAGGTACGAGTTTTCTAAGAAATGTTTAATATGAAACTGTCAAAGGGCATACATGGCAAGTATGTTTTACTAATGAAAGGCTATACCAACATACTTTCCCAATTAGACGTTACGTTAAGTAATAAGCTCAAGTGGACTTGATCTTAGGGTCTCTTACTCCATAGTTTGAGCCATTCATATTGAACTAAAATATAAACAGTTGAATGTAAGCCTCGTAGAGCTACTCAATATGTCGAGATCAATTGATTCTTAATCAAAGGATCAAGGTGCGATGCTTGTAGTAAAATTGAAGGAATCTACTTCGAATGGTTCATAGAAGACAAAGCATGCTAACAAGAAGAATAAGAAGAGCACTCCAAATATCAAGGGTAAGTTTCATCACTATCATAAGAAGGGGCACTGGAAATGGCTGGACTACCTTAAACTTGTCAAAGAGAAGAAAGAGAATGGTTCTACCTCTCCTACAGGTGTATTTATGATTCAAATCTTTTTTCAGTTAATGAATTATATCTGCTTTAGATACTGGATCTAGAACTCATATATGTAATTCATTACAGGGACTTGGGAAAAGGTGATACATAGCAAAGGGTGAAATGAGACTTTATGTTGCCAATGGATCTCTAGTAGATGCAGCTACAGCTGGGGACTGTCACTTGGCTTTGCTAAATGGATTAGATTCAATTTTAAATAATTGCTATTATGTTAAAGTCTTTATTTATCAAATAATTTATTTGTTTAAATTGTTTGATCTGGATATAGTTTTCATCATATCGATAATGTTATGAACATTATGTTTGACGGTAATAAAATCAACAACGATGTTTTAGATAATGATATTTATATGTTTAATTCTAATATATTTGTGCTATGAATAACTCTTAAAATGTTGACATTAATAATAATTTTATCTGTGACATTATAGGCTTGGTCATGTTAGTGACAATGATTGCACAAACTAAAAATCGAAGATTTTATACCATCACCTAATTTCAAATCACTTGATGTAAGCTTTGTCTATGACATTATAGGCTTGGTCTGTGTTTAATTCTTGTGAATCATGTCTTAAAAGAGAAATGACCAAGCACCTCTTTAGAAAGAGTTAATGAACTCTTGGGTCTTGTACATACTGATGTATGTGGCCCAATTTCTGTAGTTATCAAAGATAATGTTGCTTATTTTATATCTTTTACCTATGATTTCTCAAGACATGGATATGTACATTGTATGAAGAATAAATCTGACGTCAGTAGGAAATTTAAAGATTATAATAATGAGCTTGAAAATCAAATGAATTGTAAGATTAAGATACTTTGATCTAATTAAGGAGGTGAGTATGTTGGAAAAGATCCTAATTAAATCATAATGGGATTATCTCTCAGGTTACACCACCATATATTCCATAATACGATGGTTTTTCGGAAATAAGGTATCAGACTCTATTAGATATGGTTTGTTTCATGATGAGTAAAGCTGGGTTACCTCTTTCCTATTAGGTATATGCACTAGAAAATAAAATGCGTATGTTGAATATAATACCCACTAAATCTGTGCCTAAGACACCTTATGAGATGTGGCATAGGAAGAAAATTTACCTCAATTATTTGAATTTGTGGAGTTGTCTTGCCTATGTTAAGAACATCAGTCCCAATAAACTTGAGGCTGGATTGCTTTTGTGTAAATTTATAGGATATCCCAATAATTCAAGGGGATATATTTTCTATAACACCGAGGAATAAAAATTCAATGTTTCCACACATGCTTTCTTTTTAGAAAAGGAATTTCTATCAAAAGAAATTAGCAGTGAAGTTGAAGACTTGGATGGGATTTGAGAAACTAATATAGCGGCTGCGCTAGTGACAACATTAAACGAAAGCATTTAACCTATTAGAAGATATAACAAGGAATTTCATGCACCAGAGAGATGTCGCGGTCTTCTCGTGGATGGCGAGAAAGATGACTGTATCTTAGACGATGATACTCTCTCTCATTCCGTCAAGCACTACATTGTAAAGACTCCACACTTTGGCTTACAACTATGAAATCCAAAGTAGATTCCATATATTAAATCAAAGTACGACTTTTGTTGACATACTTGAAGGGATGAAACCTATTGGCAGCAAAAGGATTTTTAAGTAAAAGTTAAATGCAAATGGATAAGTAGGGACTTATAAAGCAAAAATAATTGCGAAACGGTTTCGTCAAATTCAAGCATTGATTATAATGAAATGGTTTTACCTATATCTACGCTTAAGTCCATTCAGATAATTTTAGCCACTGCCGCATTCCATGACTATGAAATATGGCAAATGGACACGAAAACAACATTTTTAAATGGTTACTTAAAAGAGATCATTTACATGTTGCAGCACGAGGGTTTCGAGGCAAGGGGAGCGAAGGCATGACTTGCAATTCGTTAAGATCAATTTATGGTCACAAACAAGCTACAAGATGTTGGAATAAGTGTTTTGATAAAGTAATCCAAAATTTTATTTTTTATCAGAATATAGGGAAAGCATGCGTACATCAAAGATAACAAGTAAGCGTTATAGTATTCTTAATTCTGTATACCATTGATTTACTACTGATTGACAATGAGGTTGAATTATTCGAATCAGTGAAGGCACGATTGTTGGAACAGGAACTTCTCCGCGAAGGAATTAGGAGAAGCAACATATATACTAGATATTAAGATCTATATAGATAGATCTAATAGTTTGTTGGGATTATCCCCAATCCCTGTACATAAATACCATACTAAAAAGGTCCAGTATGGAGAATTCCAGGTATAGAAGTGTTCCGGTATAATCTAGAATCGTCCTTTCTAAAAAAGATACCGCTCCTGTAGATGAGGAGGAAGAGCATATGAAGAGGATATTGTACGCATATGCAATCGGTTCCATGATGTACATTATGCTATGTACTAGACTGGATGAAACTTGTGCACTAGGATGCGTGAGCCGATATCGGTCTAATCCTGGTAAGAAACATTGGAATGCTATAATATGTATACTTAAGTATTTGAGAAATACTAAGAGTTTATTCTATATATATAGGAATAAACATTCATTATAAATGGGCATACAGATTCCAGTTTTTAAAGTGATATTGATGATAGCAACTTTGTATTAGTTTATGTTTTTACATTATATGAAGGGACTATTAGTTCGAAAAGTCCCAACAAAAAAATAATAGTTGATTCAACGATTGAGGCTGAATGCATTGCCTTTAATGAAGCAGCTAAAGAAGTGGTCAGCTGAGCAAAATTTTGTTGAGCTTGGAGTGTTTTCGAAGACTGAAGATCCAATGATATTGTATTGTGACAATAATGTTGTGATGCAAATCATAAAGGAGCCAAGAGCTAACAAGAAATCGAGGCACATACTTTGAAAGTTCCACCTTATAAGAGAGTTCATCATTAATAAAGAAGTAGTGATTGATATAGTAGATACCAAGGACAACATTGCATACCCATTCATGAAGGGACTAGTTTGGTCAATCTGTAACACCCTGCATTTTTAGATAATTAAATAATAATGAATAGTGAAAATAAGAATATTTGGAATTCTCAAAATATGGCCCCAAAACTTATACCATTGTGTTCGTGTCGATTTTTTGATCAATTTTCATATATAACCTGTCGAAATCCGAGTTAATGTGAAGAAGTTACGAGAGAAACAAAAATCATAAAAAAACAAAGGGGTAGGTCGACCTATAGGTCAACCAACAGAAATGTAAGGTAGAGCCACAAAAGAACATAGGTCGCCCCCATCCTTCCCAAGTCGACCTATAGGTCAACTCGCATAGCACTTAGGTCGACCCGCACTTTTGCAGAGCCGAAGTTTGTTCTAGTGACGTCTTCGGTTGATTTTATTCGATCAGAGCTGCATGTTGATAGATCTGATGGCTCTAAACGAGTTGTGATGTGGTGGCTTCATATTTAATCTGCTAAATCCAACGGTCCAAGGACCCTAAACTCCACTATAAGTAGAACCTTAGGCCTAGCTATTTTCTTAGAATCAGATTTTCTCCCAATTGGATTCATTGCATGAGGCTGAACCCTAAGTGGAAAATATTTCTAAGTGGAATATCTTTTTAATAAAAATATTAGATGCCTTAAAAGGAAATCCAGGAAGGCCATGGAGTAAAGCTAAGGACGACAGATGAGTGATTTAAATTATATATAATATTGTTAGATTCTCGGTAAATATTCAGTCAGCATATTTTAGTAATTAGTTTAACTAATTAGTTATGTTGAAACTGTAAATTTTATAAGAGAAGTGCACTTATATTTAAATGTTATTTATTTGGAAAAAAAGGAAACCAATTAAATATAAGTAATATTAGGCTTAAAAATTGTAGAGAAAGGCATAAGCCTAAAAGTAAGAAATTTACAGTAAATTATGTTAAAACGGGAGAAATGAATTAAAAGGAGAAAATATAATAACTTGTTTGGAATTTAGTGATAAATTAGTTGGTTGGTTTAGAAAGGGGAATACATTTCCATAGTTTAATATTGTAAGGATAACGATAAACGTAATTGCAAGAGTAAAAGCAAGAAAAATGGAATTAGTACAATATAGAGACATTACTGCATTTTGCATTACCTAATAATTAAAGAAACGGTAAAAGAAATATCTTACAGTTACGAGTAATTTTTTATAGCATTATTTAGTATTAAAATATGAAAAATGGAGTTTTAGCACGGTTTTTGTAACCAACCAAATAGAATAGAACTACAAAAGAGAATAAAGCAAAGTGTTAAATAAATTAAAGGAGAGGAAATAATCAAGTTAATTATTTGACAAGACTAGAAATAATGAACAGAAAATGTGACTAGATCTACATTTATTGCATAGATAGTAGAGTAAAAAGTATAGCAGTTATTATGAAAAGTAACTTATGACAGTTGGACATAGTGCTAAGTTAAGACTGTTAAATAATATAAGAGAACTAAAGAAAATTTAGTATCATAATAAAAAAAGACAGATTAGAATAGAAAAGAGACATACAACTATACTTATAACATGTAGGTTATAAAAGAAAGAAAAGAACATAAAAGTGACAATTACAAGTATAATTGTAACACTTAGGTTATCATTAAAAAGAAAAAAATAGAAGAGGCTTATTTAATCAAACTTAAACCTTGGATTAAGTTAATAAGAAAAAATAATAGCAGTGGCTCGTACCGGCAGCATTCCCTTTCAAGTGTAGGACTGATGGTCCCACATATAGGTGGGGCTGGGCTTGCTGATTAGGGTAAATAAGTAGCCAACAGGATAAGAAAAGTAAACTAAACTCATAGTAAAAGATTAGAAGTAGGGTATAATAAAATGGTAAGGTGCTTTTGGAGCAGCCCAAAGAGTAAATAAAGCGTCTAACGAAGTAGTTCATCGCAGATTTTTAGTACAAAAAGAGCACGTCCAACTTAGTTTGGGTTAAAAGGAAGTACGAGACTTCAACGGACATGAGGATACTCTAGAATGACCCTATGGGGTAGGCCTAATGAAGCTACACCCTCGGAGGGAGGTCTATAGGTGTTTCATCAAGAGAGTATGCCTTGACTGATTTTACATTGCAGGCCTAACGAAGCATATCTTTGTAGGCAGTCAAAAGGTTGATGATGGAATATGATATTCATATGACACCGTACTCTGGGTTGTGAGTAGGTTATAGTGGGGAGGACCCAAAAGGATAGTCGCATGCGGAGATTAAGCCATCATCAATCAGAGCGAGTTCGGGAAAGACTAGAGTTAATCCAGCGGGCCAATGATTCTTTCACTATCGAGACATTAGATGAGGGGCACAGCCAGTTGGATATTTAGATTGTTTGCAGTAGGGCACAACAACTTAGCTCTTGAAAGGTCTTTCGATTAGTTGAGGGATGGCTGTGTAGGGCCATGGCCATGATGAGAAAAGAGACAGACCAAGTAGAATATCTATAGTGCAGGTCTAACAAAGCGAACAATTACATAGATAATCCCCGACCGAGTTCCGTACAAGGTAGGCCTTGTTGGCGGAATTCACGGAGTAGACAGAACAATTACATGTAGTCTTCAAAGTACACACTGGGTGGCACATTGTGGATGTTTGAGCACTAGTATAAGCTAGTACAGATGATGTTTCACGTTTTCCTAGCAGACGATGGAACATTTGTATTATAGGCCTCACGAAGTGTCCTTTATAGATGTAGTTTCAATAAGCTCTAGCATCGAGACGATGGAGTCCTTTTTGAGGAGGATAAGAAAGGTACTATGGGTAGTACCTAGGACCGATGCAGTCTTTGGGAATGTAGCTATATATATATATATATATATATATATATATATATTAGTTATTATGTTTCAATCTACTAGGGAGTAGATAGGTATGATTCATGCACAAAGGCGAGAGTATTATAAACCCAGTAAACCAAATATAATAGAAAATGAAAATAAAACGGTATATGTAGAATTATGCTTTGAAGTATGTAATTTGTCCATTCACCAGAATTGTAGTTCTGACCCTTCCTTATAGCATCCCATAGGTTAGATAGAAGGCAGAGATTTTCCAGCTTTGTGACACTTATTTAGAAAGTGTTACTACCTTTTGTAAATATTTACTTACTATTATATTTTAGTCAGTACCGCCGTGAGATATTTATTTGAGCTCTGATATATTTATCTTTGCCCATTTGCAGGATACCAGATACTTAACTCGGGCTTCAACGGGCTTGGATTTTAGCATTTTTGCAAAAAAATTCAGACCCATTAGAATTCGGATTGTTACAAATTCTCAGAAAACTAATCGAACGGACAAGATCGAGATTCCATAATTAGCCACAAGTGAAAATGAGAGATTGATAGAGTTAGGAATACACCATGTGGGCAATTTTATAATTTATTGTAAATCATTAACTCTGTAATAAAATCTTGTTTGAAATAAATGGTGTTTTTATTTCTATTATACGCTTGTCATACCATGTTATGTTAGTTAATTATTTAATTTAAGCATATGAAATAGGAAATCCTTAAATGAAATGTTATGTGGTAGTAATTGCAATGTGTTGTAATCTTGAGAAATTTATCACATTAGAATAACATATTTTTTTGAATGTCCATGCTCAAGATGTTTTGAGGCAGGATATCAATACATTTGTTGAAACTATAATACGTAATGATCTCAAAAATTTAGGTATTATATTACTCATGGCTACTGGAGGCACCCATGGGTCAATTACTAATTGTTATTAGATAACTATGGAATGACTCACTCTAGAGTTTTCTATTGGTTGATATAACCAAGGTTAAACAGAGAACCTCAAAGTGCAGTTAGACATTTCTCTCGACTTGAGAATAATATTGAACTTTAATGTGGACACTCTACTTTGATTATAGTTAAACAGTAGCACGATGTCTATCAAACTACTATATTTAGGTCTGAATTGAAGCATTGAAAGTGAAATACTATTTAGTAGAGAATCGCCTCTTCGATTATATGAGGTTAGTATCACAGCCAACTATAGCCAACATCTTTAGCTAGAGCTGTGAGATTAATAAATTATTATTATTATTAAACAAGGACTTTATATTTGGATTAAATAAGTTGAATGTGGACAACATAGGATTTTGACTAAAACCAAATTCCATAAGTCCTAAAGTGATATAGTTATGGCGAAGAGAAATGGTATACATAATCGTTACCGCTAGGTATCGCTTAAAATAGTGAAATTGGATTTTAATAAAAAAATAAGTAAGGGATAAATTAAGCTAAACTATCACCGCTAGTTAAGATGATGTTTGAACGTTAGTATTCGAATTGTTTGATATTAATCGCAAGTTGAATTTACACATTTGAGTTGCACAACTACAATGTTGAATACTATGAAATACCATAAATATAATTAAATTATAATTATTATAAATTATCAAATTAATTGATATTTATGAAATTTTAGTTATTAATTTTTTTTGAACTAGTATTTAATAAAGTTTAGACATAAAAGTCATATATGTAAGTATCGATATATGGTATCTATAAATATTCAAATTGGATTTAAATTAGTTAAATACTGATTGGATTTATAATATTTTGTGGGCCCATGTGACTTATACCATTGTCGGCCCTAAGGAAGGGGGTGAGTTTTAAGTACAAAATACTGTTTTTGAATTGGCTAAAAGAAAGAACAAACAAGAAGATCCGTATCTCTGCTTTTTTCTTAATTCTGCCACATATTTAAACCTCGCAACCTTACTCGTTTTGATTTGAATTTATTCCCCTCTTTCCCATATCTTAGCCATAATTTTCATAGGGTATAACCCTTCATTTCCAAATCAAATACATGTCAAAGTGAACTACTTCAAGGAGTAGTATTTTTTTTCTAGTCAACTGCACTTTTTGAAGGAGTTTAGATCGGATCTAAAGGAGCTTCATTCAATATTCGATGCGCTTTTCATTGGTTAATGATTAATGGAAACTTCTTATTTTATATGTTATTTATAATCACATATAATGATCATCTCATTCCTGATGTTTATACATGTGTGTGTGCGCGTTGATTACTATAAAAGATTTATATATATAACCGTCGTCCAAGATGGCACACATATTTACACATCTGAATTGTTAAAAAAACATTATACATATATAAATTATGCATTTTCTTTTCGACCCGTTAAAAAAATCAAAATTTAAAATGAATTTTAAAATATTTATATAATTTGAAATATAATTGGTAATATATTATATTTGAAACTAATCCTTTTGTGTGTGTGTATTTTCATATTAATATACATACATACATACATACATACATATACATATGTGTGTGTGTGTATACATACATATACATATTGAAACATTTTTCTAAAAATTGGTTCCTTTTTATTGACGGAAAAGAATCTTAATCGGTTCATCTTCTTAAACAAACTCTCCTAGAGTAGTAGGAAAAATGAGTATGACACCGTACTAGCATTACATATATATACCATACCATCTTTAACATCAACTACTACATTAGTTTTAATAATAGAAAGCAAATTGGGTGTGCTAATAAAGCCTAATACACTTCGACCTCCCGTATGTCCCTAGTAAAACCCTAAAATATTATTTCAAATGGAAAATTCTATTTCAACACGGATAATTACTTAGTAGCCTTCCCCTAGTGTAAATAAAATTTTAAAGATTAAAATACCATTAGAAAGCTGCATACTTTCTTTCTTCTCAATTCCATTATCTTCTTACGTCAATTTTTTACTGTCTAAACCATCGCTTCTTCAAAACCCTAGTTCCTAAATCAGTAAAGAAAAAATTCAGTTTTTCACTACTAAGTTATTTTTTGGGTTTACAGACTTTTTTAATTGTAAAGAAAATATGAATTGGGTTCTAAGTTAGTGAAGAAAAAATTTAATTTTACACCGCTAAGTTAGTTTTTGGATTTACAGACTTTACTAAGAAAAATTCAAAATTTTCACTATTAAATTTATAAATCAACGAAGAAAAAATTCTAACCCTGGTTTTTATATCAGTAAAGAAAAAATTCTAAACCTAGTTTCTAAATCAGTGAAAAAAATTCGATTTTTCACGTTTTGCATGATGGGAAGGGTAGTTTTGAAAATGATAGAGAGCTATTAAGTTATTTTTTGAATTTCGAGACTTTTTTAATCTTTGGAAGGATGCAAAATAAGTACTCAGAGTTGAAATACAATTTGTCATTCCAAATATCATGTGCTGCATTCACTTGAGTGCATTCACTTGCTAGCTTCGTCTCCTCTTACAATTTCATAGCAGAATTCATTCGTTAACATTAAGTTGTATACCCATCGTTCTAAGATCTGCTCATTCTAGTGGGTTATTGTGCTTTGACTTCGGATTTTTTGACCAAATGAGTGATTTCCATTTATATAAGATTTGCCCTCTCTAATTTGTTTATGTACTTATTCTCAAAAATTCATCTATTTATTTCATACCAAAGGTGTTCAACTGTGCTAAAAGACAGTATGATGCTAACGGCCGATCTGATCCTTGGTCCAGAAATTGGAACTGATGATATGGGTCTCATCTTCTAGGTTCAAGGAAGTATCATAATTTGAGACATGTTTAATTTTAGCTTCAGGAGTGTCCATACATATTTATTGTAGCTACAATTGAGGAATAAGTGTTTAATGCTCTCTGGTTACTCCTTACATAAGGCACGTTATTCTTCACAGTCAATTCCCCATTGTCTCAATGCGTCTCTTATATTTACTCTCCCAAAAACAACTCTATAAGCACATCATTACATTTTTTTTGTTGATGTCGTTCCATATAATAGGGCACACGCTATATTTCTCATAAGTTTGTGTGCATGCTTGCCATGTATTTGAAAAAGAGAAAGCTTGTTGTCCACACCATTCCCAAAAATCATTGTTATTAGATGATCCAATTGGCACCTAATTTATATTGGGCTTGTTTCTCATGTTTCTGTAAGTCTGGATGTGTTCCGATAACCATTTTGGATGATATATAAGACATGAACATTTTTGTTATCACTTCTATGATATCTGTCCCAACGTAGAATGCCTACCAAACTATTACTGTTTATCCATTGTTCTTTCTGGAGAAAGTTGTTAGCATATTTATCCATTTCCTGTCTGGGTTGGGCTTTTTAGCCTTTTTATTGTTTATGTTTTCTATCTATATAAATCTATCTCTGTAACCCTAATGTAATCAATCTTTGTTTGCTCAGCCGTCTTGCTGAATAATATGAATTATCTTTTTCTTCTTATTTGATTTTACAAACGTTTTACAAACGTTTACATGGTATCAGAGCCTCGTTCTTGTTTCGGCCTGCTGCCTCGTCGCTGCCTCGTCGTTGTCTTGTCTTCCTGCCTCAACCCGAAACCCTAGCCTGGTATCATCACCTGCTCCAAACCCTAGCACCCACCGAAACCCTATCCTGTCGTCGATCTTGTCCCAAAACCCCAGAGCTCCGTCCTCTCCCTGCCGAAACCCTAGAACCTCGAAACCCTAGCCTGCCGATCTCCCTGTCCTGAAACCCTAGCCTACTGATCAACCCGAAACCCTCTTGCAGAACAATTTCAGAAGTTCCTTACTAGCCAGTCTTTGTCTCAAAACATGACTGCTCCTCAATCTCAGCACTTTGACATGTCAGCTCCCTCCATATCAGGTTTGAATTCTCCTTTGTGGATTTTGGTTTCTGGTGCCTCATATCATATGTCCCATGATTGTTCATCATTTATATCTATGTCTTTTGATTCTCGCTCACCTTCTATTTTGACTGCTGATGGCACACCTTTGCCATTAACAGGAATCGGTACAATTCAAACCACACACGTTTCCCTCCCAAATGTTTATTGTATTCCTAAATTAACTATGAATCTTGTGTCGGTCGGACAACTTTGTGATCTTGAATATCTTGTTCATTTTTCTTCTACCACTTGCTCTGTGCAGGATCCCAACTCCAAGAAGTTGATTGGGACAGGCCGTAGGCAGGGCGGTCTCTATGTTTTGGATGACAAGCACATTCCAAGTCATGCCGCTGCTGCTAGTATTGACCTTTCTTCTTTTCATTTAACTCCATTGTCTTCAAAGTTTTATTTGTGGCATTCTAGACTTGGTCATATTTCAAGCTCTCGTCTTAAATTCTTGTGTAATTCTGGTGTTTTGGGAGATTTACGTTCTCATGATATTTCAGATTGTAGTGGTTGTAAACTTGGAAAATTTTCTGCTTTGCCCTTTAATCAAAGTGTTTCTACTTCCACTGCACCTTTTGATTTAGTTCATTCTGATGTTTGGGGTCCAGCACCCATCCCCACAAAAGGTGGTGCAGATATTATGTCTCTGTTATCGATGACTATACTCGTTATTGTTGGATTTATCTGATGAAACGTCGTTCTGAGTTTATTGATATATATACTGCCTTTCAAGCATATGTTAAAACACAACACTCTGCTATTGTTAAATGCTTTCGTTCTGATTTAGGAGGGAATACACTAAGGGAGACCTTTCTAACACATTCACGGTTGATGGTACTTTGCATTAGACTTCCTGCACTGATACCCCGCAACAAAATGGTGTTGCTGAAAGAAAACATAGACATATTGTTGAAACTGCCCGTTCTATGATTCTTTCAGCTAGCGTTCCAAAAGAATTTTGGGGAGAAGTTGTTCTCACTTCCGTTTATCTTATTAATAAGATCCCGATTTCTCATAACTCTGGTATTTCTCCTCATGCCAAGTTGTTTGGTCAAACTCCTGATTACTCTCACCTAAAAGTGTTTGGTTCCACTTGTTTTGTTCTTCGTCCACACGTAGAACGTACAAAATTATCTTCACGTGTTGCTATATGTGTTTTTCTTGGGTATGGTATTGGACAAAAAGGCTTTCGTTGTTATGATCCTTCTTGAAATAAACTATATGTTTCTCGTCATGTTTCCTTTATTGAACATATTCCCTTCTACTCTATTCCAGCTAGTCCTCATAGTATGACTAAGTCTGATCTTATTCACATTGATCCACTTCCCGCTGATAACTCCTCTGATTCACCACCTTTTATCATTGATACTCCTTCATCCATACACTTTGTTCCTTCTCCTTCTGCAGGTGACACTTTATCCCCTACTACTACGACTGTTCAAACACCTCCTGTGATGACTGAACCTGTTCAACCTCGCTATCCCACTCGCACACGTAAATCTACTCAATTATCTGATTTTGCTTACTCTTGTTACTCTCGGGCTTTTGCTTCATTTCTTATTTCCATTGACACTTTCTATGAGCCTTCTTCTTACTCGGAGGCTATTCGTTCTCCTGTGTGGCAACGTGCTATGTCTGAGGAAATGTCTGCTTTAGACGAAACTGGCACCTGGGATCTTGTATACCTTCCTACTGGGAAGAAAACTATTGGTTGTCGATGGGTATATAAGATTAAAACCAAGTTAGATGGTTCTATTGAGCGATACAAAGCTCGTTTAGTTGCTAAAGGATTTGCCCAAGAGTATGGCATGGATTATGAGGAAACATTTGCTCTTGTGGCTAAGATGTCATCTGTTCGGGTTCTTATTGCTGTTGCGTCCAGTCATAAGTGGGACATCTCTCAAATGGATGTTAAAAATTCTTTTCTTAATGGAGATCTTAAGGAAGAAGTTTACATGGTTGCTCCACCTGGTGTTTCTCATGCTCCAGGTCAGGTTTGTCGGCTTAAGAAAGCTCTATATGGCCTTAAGCAAGCACCACGTGCTTGGTATGAGAGATTTTCGAATGTAGTTACATCACTTGGTTTTACCTCTAGTCCCCATGATTCAGCACTTTTTGTCAGATTGACTTCTGCAGGCGGTATTCTTCTTCTACTATATGTAGATGATATGATCATTACAGGTGATGATAGTAATGGTATTGTGAGTATTAAAGCCACATTGTCTCGTTGTTTTGTGTGACGCCCCACCTCTAAACCCACGCTAGCCAAGAACACTACGGAGTAATGCTGTCAACTGGCACGGAGAATAAGGCTGTTGAGGAGCGACCATCCGTGTAACTTCTTTGTGCGAGCGCCAATATGTCAGATAGTATAGCGTGCATTTCATTTAAGGAGAATCCGACATACCGATACAAACGCAAAGCTATCACACAGTGGCTATAATGTCTTCGGAAACAAATATAGAAATAAACATAACACAAATCAGTCACAGATAATTCATATCACAAAGGCGGAAACAGATATGAATATATTCCACACATAAAAGTGTACATCAGAGTAGTGGTCAGAAAGATCCACAATAATACAGATGAATAGCAACACGTGCTATACAAAAGAATACAACTATGAGTCTATATCTCAAGTGTAAACAACAAAAACTGCTAATCTATGTGGTAAGCCAAAATTCAGAGTAATGAATCCCAGGGGAGAAGTCAAGCAGAAGCACCTGTAACATCTCGGTCTGACCCGAGTATTATTTAATAAGAAAATAATAAACGGATCAGCCTATCTATAAATATCAGATGACATGATATAAAGTAAAAGATATGGCATAAACATATAATATCCATAATGGCATACTACTATAAGCACGCAAATGATGATCAACAAAAGATCGTTCAATACCACAAGAATCTTCACAAAGGTCCAAAAAGGGTATCATACCCAAAACTTGTATTCACAACAAGTCAATGACACAGAATTCACCAATGCACAAAAATTGATAAATCGTATCAATGAAAATCACTAAAATTGGTGAAGCATAAATTCCAGAATTCAACACACGAAATCCAGAAATCATAAAAAGGGGGAGGCCTATCACACGAACGGGAGCATGAAAACTCACCAACATATGTATCACACGAACGAGACGCTATCTCCCGATAGCTATCCATTAATTTTTGACACACGAACGGCCCGAAGACCATGGGGCGCTACCCCACATGTGTGAGTCGAAATCACACAGAAACGGGGTCTAGTCTCCCTCGCAGACAAAGAGACATCACACAATTGCTAGTCTGAATCACAAAATGATCGTCATGATCAAAGAGAAGTGTCAATTAGAGTAAGCTAGTAAATATATGAGCTTTGCTTCATGTCCCATAACCACTAGTTTAACTCAAATATTTACGAACAAATTGTAGATCTCCACTAGAAAATTGTCACAAGAGATTCAATCGAACAAGCCCAAGAATTAACCGACGAAGTAAACGCAAGCGTTTCATACCATTTGTTTTACTAAGCCGTTTAATTAGATTTCTCATACGAGTGAGGTAAAAGTTTGTATATACTAATAGATTGGAAATCGGTTTGAGAAAACGAGCTTTGTAATAAAATAGCGTCGAAATCATTTGAAGAAAGAGTTTTGATATTTATACTAGTATAGAAAACCTTTATATTTTTAAAGTGACAAATCATATAAATGATTGTAGAAACAATCAATCCTTAAAATTCACATTCGAAGACGTGAATAAAATCCAAAGAAATCGATTACGGAATCCATCGAAATGGATATTCCCAAAAATCCCGATATAAAAGTCATGAAGGTCGATAATAAGTGATAATAACAAAAGGGAATCAACACGAATCGATTAAAGTTGGAATTCTCAAGCAAATAGGCAAATAGGCAAAAGAGTGCAGATTCAGACGTCTGAAATCAAGGATTCAGACGTCTAAATCTGGAAAATAAAAATATTTTCCAAAATAGAATTCAGACGTTTGAATCCTTTAATTCAGACGTCTAAAATAGGCACTTTTTAGCATATTTCCTTTCTGGTTCAAAACGAACCAATTCAGACGTCTGAAATCATATATTTAGACGTCTGAATATAGGAATACAAATCTTCCCAGAATAATATTCAGACTTCTGAATACTACGTTTCAGACGTCTGAAACTGGGGTTCAGGGCATTTCCTAAACCTAGGCCAAAAATAGCCAAATGGATACCGGAAGCGATCGATCGAGTGACAATGACTAAGGATTTACGCCAAGCGACAACCCAGCCTTAACGGCTTTTCGATACGCCTCAAATATTAATGTCCAAATATCCATAAAAGGATTTTCCCAAATTTTGATTTCAAAACACCAAAAATTGGAATATACACCAAATCAATCCAAACTAAAATCACTTGCATAAGAATAAGTGTTAGAAATTCATATCTAACAATCGAAGATAATTATAGACAAAGATGTGAGATAAAAATCTCACCTTTTCACAAAATCAATGAAGAAGAAGCTATAGAGCAATGGCAAGAACAATCACTCCTCAATTCCAACCCAACAAGCTTGAATCTAAGCTTAAAGGAGAAACATTTCCTAAATTAGGTTTAGGAAATTTCTAAAATTGAATGGAGAAAGAGCTGAAGAAGATGAAGAGAAGGCTTACCAAAGCTTCTTCTTGAATTTGGAGGTGGAAGCTTGAATTTGCAATAAAGATTAGGGCTTGGAGTTTTAATTTCCCTTTCCTCCCACCATTGTTGCTAAAGCTTGAGTATTAGGAATTAAAAATGAAGTAATGAAGAGTTGGAGTGGAGTTGTCTTCATATGTTAGGTTAATGGGTTGAAACCCAAACCAAAGCCCTAAGTGAAAAAGTAGCAAAATTCTACTATCTCCAAACATATCAAAGTTTATATTTAAAAAGATCGCAAACAGCGTTTTGAACTTAAAGGAAGTGGTCCCGAGTCCTAATTCGACCGTATGCAAAAGGTAGCTTTTCGGACTAAATTCCGAGTATCGGTAAAATATTTAAATAAAATATTTAAATATAAAAATCGATAAATATGCGAGTTGTTACAGACTCCCCTCCTTAAAGAAATTGCATCCTCGCAATATTTAAGAAGAAGATATATAGTAACAACCACGAGAGCGTATTCAACACACAAAAAATATATGAAATAAAAGGTTCACCTTAAAGAGCGCGGGAAAGTAAGTCCGGATGTGTTCGCTCGATGAACTCCTTAGATTCCCAAGAACAATCCTTAGGATTTGAAGACTATTGAACTTTCACAAGCGGGACATCTTTATTTCGAAGACGTTTGACCTCCGAAGCAATAATTCGAATAGGATGCTGCTCATAAGTTAAATTAGGCGAAACTTCAATCTCTTCCACAACACCGGGCTCAAGAATAGAATAGGAATCTCGAAGATATTTTCGTAATTGAGAAGCGTGAAACACGTCATGCATGGCAGAAAACTGAGCCGGTAATGATAGGCGATAAGCCATGGAACTGATACGTTCAGTGATAGGAAATGGCCCAATATATCGAGGTGCTAACTTTCCTGACCGACTGAAACGTACAACACCTTTCATAGGTGAAACACGAATAAAAACAAGATCTCCAACATAAAATTCTAATTTCCTTCTCCGGTTATCGGCATAGGATTTTTGTCTACTCTGGGCTTCCTTCATTCTATGTCGAATAAGGTAAATTTTCTCTGTGGAATCCCGAATAAAATCTGGACCTAAAACCAGCTTCTCACCGGCCTCAAGCCAACAAGAAGGAGATCGGCATGGCCTTCCATAGAGTGCCTCGAAAGGTGCCATACCAATACTAGATTGGAAGCTATTATTATAAGAAAATTCAACAAGAGGAATACGATCTTCCCAGCTTCCACCGAAATCAAGCACACAAGCACGAAGAAGATCTTCAAGAGTTTGATTCACACGCTCGGTTTGTCCATCGGACTGGGGGTGATAAGAGGTGCTAAAATTAAGCTTCGCTCCTAAATCTTTTTGAAGACTCTTCCAGAATCCACTAGTAAACAATGGATCACGATCGCTGACAATAGAAGTAGGAACTCCATGTAATTTAACAATTTCTTTGACAAAAAATTTGGCCAAAAGAGGAACGGTTCGGTTAAACCGAACGGGAATAAAATGGGCAGATTTAGGAAGTCTATCAACAATCACCCATAAGCTATCATGACCCGAACGAGAACGGGGAAGGCCATCAACAAAATCCATGGAAATTTGGTCCCACTTCCAGATTGGAATTTCCAAAGGTTGCAATAACCTACCGGGCCTTTGATGTTCGGCCTTAACGAGTTGGCAAGTCATGCAACACTTAACGAAGTTAGCGATGTCAAGTTTCATTCCCTCCCAATAATAAAGTCACTTCATATCCGCGTACATTTTACTACTACCGGGATGAATGGTAAATTTAGAACGATGGGAATCTTCTAAAATGTCTTTATGAAGATCACTAATATTTGGCACGATAAGTCTACCAAATTTTCGAATGCTGCCACGAGAATCAATATCAAAGTCTTTCAAACCTTTAATATCAATTCTATCCTTAAAATTTTGGCCAAGAAGAGCCAAGTCGGGATCTAGGCTTTGAGCTTCAAGAATGCGGTCTAAAAGAGAAGGATGAGCCTCAAGGCTATATAAAACAAATGATGAGAATAAATCGGATACGCGGTCTCGAATCTCACAAGTGGATAAGATCTCGAGATTGTTCCATTCAGATATCATCATTGAAACAACTGCTTGTTGCTTACGGCTAAGAGCATCGGCGACACGATTACCCTTACCGGAGGTATAAAGAATATCAAGATCATAAGGAGCAAGGAACTCGAGCCAACGTTGTTGACGCAAATTAAGTTCCTTTTGAGAAAATAAATACCTCAAAGACTTATGATCGGTATAAAGAACAAATTTCTCTCGTAAGAGATAATGACGCCAAATCCGAAGAGCGAAAACAATAGCCGCGAGTTCTAAATCATGTGTGGCATATCTAGTCTCGGTCGGCTTCAATTGCCTAGAAGCATAAGCAATAACACGTTCTTTTTGCATAAGAACGACACCCAAATCAATGCGACTAGCATCGGTATAAACAATAAAATCTTGGTTTCCATCGGGAATCACAAGAATAGGAGCATCGGAAAGGAGTTCTTTAAATTTCTGGAAAGAAGCTTCACATTTGTCCGACCAAACGTATTTAACACCTTTCTTTGTTAAGCTAGTGAGAGGCACGGAAATTTTAGAAAAGTCTTTAATAAAACGACGGTAATAGCCGGCCAATCCGAGAAAGCACGGATTTCAGTCACACTCTCAAGTCTTTTCCAATCTTGAATCGCTTCAATCTTTGAAGGATCCACGGAAATTCCGGATTCAGAAATAATATGACCAATAAACTTCACACGAGATTGCCAAAAATGGCATTTAGAAAATTTTGCTTTTAATTGATTACTCCTAAGAGTTTCCAATACAATCCGAAGATGCTTTTCATGTTCCTCCTCGATTTTTGAATACACAAGAATATCATCAATGAAGATGAGAACAAATCGATCGAGAAAATCTTTGAAAACTCGATTCATAAGGTCAACGAAATAAGTCGGAGCATTCGTTAAACCAAATGGCATAACAAGACATTCATAAGATCCATAACGGGTATGGAACGATGTCAAAGGAATGTTATCCTTAGCAATACGAAGCTGATGAAAACCGGTAGCCAAGTCCAATTGTGAAAAGGCTCTAGCACCGCTAAGTTGGTCGAATAGATCATCAATCCGAGGTAAAGGATATTTATTTTTGATAGTAAGATCATTAAGCTTGCGGTAGTCAACGCAAAGTCTAAGTGTACCATCGGATTTCTTCACGAAAATAGTCGAAGCTCCCCAAGGCGAGGAACTGGAGCGAATAAATTGCTTCGTCACCAATTCGGATAATTGTTTGCGCATCTCCTCATTCTCCTTATTAGACATGCAATAAGGAGGACGGGTAATAAGTTGAGCTCCAGGGATAAGATTAATTTTGAACTCAATTGCTCGCTTAGGTGGCAATCCTAAAACGGGCTCAAATATGTCGGAAAATTCACGAACAACGTGAATAAGAGCAATGACATATTCCTCATTATCATTATCGTCATCACGAGGATTTAAAGAATATAAAGATGCAGTCAAAGAAGAATCCGAATCTTTAAGAATAATAGAAATCTGCTTTACAGATTGCGGGTGTCGGAGATAAATAGTCCGCTCGGGACATAGGATGTGAGCTTCATAACGATTAAGCCAATCCATTCCCAAAATCATTCCAAAGCCTAAATAACGCATGACATGCAAATCGGCTAGGAAAGGAAAATCACACAAAATAATCTCCACATCTTTACAAAGCAAACTAAGAGTTGCGGATCCACCAACCGGATTCACAATTCTTAAAGAAGTCATTAAAGCAACAACACTTAAAGAAAAGGTATCGACAAGTTCCTTTGATATAAAAGAGTGGGATGCACCCGTATCAAAGAGAACTCGAATAGGTTGATCACGAAATATAATAATACCATCAAGGATAGAATGAGATATACCTTAACCACGAGATGTGTTGCAAGAGGCTTGAGCAACATTTAACTTTCCTCCTTCTTGCCTTCAAGTTTGAGGCATTGATGTATATAATGATCCGGGCTCTTACAATAGCGACAACAACGGGGTTTTGAACACTTGTTCGCAAAATGGTCCCTAGACCCACAGTTGAAGCATTTCCCACTACTAGGAGAAGGAACCTCTGCAGCAGGAGTTGCTTGCTTACTCTTTTTGTTGGGATAAGGACCTTTGAATTTACTGGGCCTCTTTTTGTTGTTGAAGTTGGGTTTGGAACCCACCACTTCAACATCACTTTCCCTATCCGCCTCTTCAAGACGAAGAGCGATATCAATGAGTTGATCGAAGGGAACTTCTAATTTTAGAAGTAATGGCTTCTTGAGATTTTTGTTTAAGCCATAGACAAATCTTTGGTTCTTCTTCAATGGGGTGTTGATGTATTCAACCCCATATTTGGAAAGTGACTCGAAGGATGCAACATAATCAGTCACGGAGGCTTCACCCTGAACAAGGTCTATGAAACGTCGAGCCAATGTCACTTTCTCTGCTTCTGGCACGAATTTTAATTCGAAGCGTTCCCGGAATTGCTCCCAGGTGAGATCTGCTTCATTAACCTCAGAAATAAGAAGTTCATACCAGTTTAATTCTCTCTCTTGGAGCATACTGGATGCCACCTGAACACGGTGAAGATCGACGAGATTCATGCGAATGAAGATTCGATCGGAGGTCTTCAACCAAGCCTGGACCTTGATGATAGTTTCAGAACCTTTAAATGGCTTCCCACCCAGGTTGGTGTAATCAATGCACAAACGTGCAAACCCAGATTTTGGGTGAGCAGGTTCCGGATTAGAACCAACTACTTGAGCATTCGTGACAAGGTCAAGAAGTTGCTGGGTAGTCATAAAAACTCCATCTTGGGGTGGAGCACTAGATGATCCAGCTCTGGGACGACCAGGTCTAACCATTTCTCTTCCTTAAGAAAGAAAGAAGATTATTCACTAATGAATATCAAGCAATCTTGCTAGATAAAACAAGGAATCACAAAGGATATAGGATGAATCGGTACGACGACTCGAATTAATCCTAAGACATAACTCCTAAGGTGGACTTAGGACGATGTTCCTTGTTAAGTTATTCTACATTGTTCTGAAGCTTGGCTCTGATACCAAGCTGTGACGCCCCACCTCTATACCCATGCTAGCCAAGAACACTATGGAGTAATGCTATCAACTGGCATGGAGAATAAGGCTATTGAGGAGGGACCATCCGTGTAACTTCTTTGTGCGAGCACCAATATGTCAAATAGTATAGCGTGCATTTCATTTAAGGAGAATCCGAGATACCGATACAAACTCAAAGCTATCACACAGTGGCTATAATGTCTTCGAAAACAAATATAGAAATAAACATAACACAAATCAGTCACAGATAATTCATATCACAAAGGCGGAAACAGATATGAATATATTACACACATAAAAGTGTACATCAGAGTAGTGGTCAGAAAGATCCACAATAATACAGAAGAATAGCAACACGTGCTATACAAAAGAATACAACTACGAGTCTATATCTCAAGTGTAAACAACAAAAACTTCTAATCTATGTGGTTAGCCAAAAGTCAAAGTAAGGAATCCCATGGGAGAAGTCAAGCAGAAGCAGCTGTAACATCTCGGTCTGACTCGAGTATTATTTAATAAGAAAATAATAAACGAATCAGTCTATCTATAAATATCAGATGACATGATATAAAGTAAAAGATATGGCATAAACATATAATATCCATAATGGCATACTACTATAAGCATGCAAATGATGATCAACAAAAGATCGTTCAATATCACAAGAATCTTCACAAAGATCCAAAAAGGGTATCATACCCAAAACTTGTATTCACAACAAGTCAATGACACACGAATTCACCAACGCACAAAAATTGATAAATCGTATCAATGAAAATCACTAAAATTGGTGAAGCATAAATTCCAAAATTCAACACACGAAATCCAGAAATCATAAAAAGGGGGAGGCCTATCACACGAACGGGAGCATGAAAACTCACCAACATATGTATCACATGAACGAGACGCTATCTCCTGGTAGCTAGCCATTAATTTTTGATACACGAATGGCCCGAAGACCATGGGGAGCTACCCCACATGTGTGAGTCGAAATCACACAGAAACGGGGTCTAGTCTCCCTCGTAGACAAAGAGACACCGCATAATTGCTAGTCTAAATCACAAAATGATCGTCATGATCAAAGAGAAGTGTCAATGCAGTAAGCTAGTAAATATATGAGCTTAGCTTCATGTCCCATAACCACTAGCTTAACTCAAATATTTACGAGCAAATTGTAGATCTCTACTAGAAAATTGTCACAAGAGATTCAATCGAACAAGTCCAAGAATTAACCGACGAAGTAAACGCAAGCGTTTCATACCACTTGTTTTACTAAGTCGTTTAATTAGATTTCTCATATGAGAGGTAATGGTTTGTATATACTAATAGATTGGAAATCGGTTTGAGAAAACGAACTTTGTAATAAAATAGCGTCAAAATCATTTGAAGAAAGAGTTTTGATATTTACTACTAGTATAGAAAACCTTTATATTTTTAAAGTGACAAACCATAGAAAGGATTGTAGAAACAATCAATCCTCAAAATTCACATTCGAAGACGTGAATAAAATCCAAAAAAATCGATTACGGAATCCATCGAAATGGATATTCCCAAAAATCCCGATATAAAAGTCATCAAGGTCGATAATAAGTGATAATAACAAAAGGGAATCAACACGAATCGATTAAAATTGGAATTCTCAAGCAAATAGGCAAATAGGCAAAAGAGTGCAGATTCAAACGTCTAAAATCAAGGATTCAGACGTCTGAATCAGGAAAATAAAAATATTTTCCAGAACAGAATTCAGACGTCTGAATCTTTGAATTCAGATGTCTGAAATAGGCACTTTTTAGCCTATTTCCTTTCTGGTTCAAAACGAACCAATTCAGATGTCTGAAATCATATATTCAGACGTCTGAATATGGGAATACAAATCTTCCCAGAATAATATTCAGATGTCTGAATACTACGTTTCAGACGTCTGAAACTGGGGTTCAGGGCGTTCCCTGAACCTAGGCCAAAAATGGCCAAATGGATACCGAAAGCGATTGATCGAGTGACAACGACTAAGGATTTACGCCAAGCGACAACCCAGCCTTAACGGCTCTTCGATACGCCTCAAATATTAATGTCCAAATATCCATAAAAGGATTTTCATAGATTTTGATTTCAAAACACCAAAAATTGGAATATACACCAAATCAATCCAAACCAAAATCACTTGCACAAGAATAAGTGTTAGGAATTCATACCTAACAATCGAAGATAATTATAGACAAAGATGTGAGATAAAAATCTCACCTTTTCACAAAATCAATGAAGAAGAAGCTATAGAGCAATGGCAAGAACAATCACTCCTCAATTCCAACCCAATAAGCTTGAATCTAAGCTTAAAGGAGAAACATTTCCTAAATTAGGTTTAGGAAATTTTTGAAATTGAATGGAGAAAGAGTTGGAGAAGATGAAGAGAAGGCTTACCAAAGCTTCTTCTTGAATTTGGAGGTAGAAGCTTGAATTTGCAATAAAGCTTAGGACTTGGAGTTTTAATTTCCCTTTCCTCCCACCATTGTTGCTAAAGCTTGAGTATTATGAATTAGAAATGAAGTAATGAAGAGTTGGAGTGGAGTTGGGTTCATATGTTAGGTTAATGGGCTGAAAGCCAAACCAAAGCCCTAAGTGAAAAAGTAGCAAAATTCTACTATCTCCAAACATATCAAAGTTTATACTTAAAAAGATTGCAAATGGCGTTTTGAACTCAATGGAAGTGGTCCCGAGTCCTAATTCGACCGTATGCAAAAAGTAGCTTTTCAGACTAAATTCCGAGTATCGATAAAATATTTAAATAAATTATTTAAATATAAAAATCGATAAATATGCGGGTTGTTACATTTTGATATGAAGGATTTGGGTCATCTACGTTATTTTTAAGGGATTGAAATAGCTTCCTTGGAAAAAGGCTATCTTCTTTCCCAGTCCAAATACACTACTGACGTTATTCGTCGTGCTGGTCTTACTGATACACGTCATGTTGATTCACCACTTGATGTAAGTGCCCGATATACTCCGACCGATGGGAATCCTCTTTCTGATCCCACTTTATATCATTCTATTGTTGGTTGCCTTGTATATCTGACCATCACTTGTCCAGATATTGCCTATGTTGTTCACATTGTTAGTCAGTTCGTATCTTCCCCTACCTTTGTTCATTGGGCTGCTGTTATGCGCATTCTTCGTTACTTGCAAGGAACACTTTATCAGAGTCTTTTGTTCCCATCGACCTCATCTTTGGAGCTTCGTGCCTTCTCTGATGCAGATTAGGCTGGTGACTCATCGGATAGAAAATCCACAACTGGCTTTTGTATATTTTTAGGTGATTCCCTTATTTCATGGTAGAGCAAGAAACAGGATGTTGTTTCTCGGTCTTCCACCGAGGCAGAGTATCGTGCTATGGCCTCCACTATATCTGAGATTATTTGGTTACGTTGGCTGTTGGAGGATATGGGTGTTTCGATTTCTTCTCCCACTCCTATGTATTGTGACAATAAGAGCGCTATTCAAATTGCTCACAATACTGTTTTTCATAAGCGCACCAAACATATTGAGATTGGCTGTCATTTCACTCGGTATCACTTGCTGCATGGAACTATTTCTCTGCCTTTTACTTCGTCATCGACGCAATTTGCTGATTTCTTCACGAAGGCTCACACTATTGAACGTCATAGATTTTTCATTGGCAAACTCTCGATGCTTCTTGCCGTACCATCGCGTGTTTGAGGGAGGATGTTAGCATATTGGTCCATTTCCTGTCTGGGTTGGGCTTTTTAGCCTTTTTATTGTTTATGTTTTCTATCTATATAAATCTATCTCTGTAACCCTAATGTAATCAATCTTTGTTTGCTCAGCCGTCTTGCTGAATAATATGAATTATCTTTTTCTTCTTATTTGATTTTACAAACCTTTTACAAACGTTTACAAAAGTATCACAACCATTTACTATTACCTTATTGATGCACTTCAGACTTTTTTTCTATTTCTAATCATATTCTTCATTGTACATGACATGTTGTTATTGAACTTAGTACGCCAGAAGCTCATATTTTTGCAATGTTTATTTTGCATCTAGTTAGACTACATGTTATTTTTGAACATCAGTTTCCATTCAAGTTTTAAACATGAAACCTTTTTTAATTCTTCATAACTTTTAATGCCAATCTCTCCTTCCAATCTTGGTCTACATAATTTACTCGATGCTATCTTGTGTCTCTTGCCAACCCAGAAAAGTCATAGGTGTAATTAAAATATGAATTAAGTCTGCATGTTTCGCCAATTGCTGTATGTCAAATATTGAATCATGTGAAAGGTTTTCCTACTTCTTGAGTAATTTGTTGATGCAATTTAATGATGATTGGGGTGTGAATACTCAGTGCTAATGTAATGGAAACAGTAGTAAAAATTTCAAACCTTTGTAGAAAGTTATCAGTATGTGTAGTTATTCCTTTCCTTCTCCATATGAAAGAATATCATTTATCTTTTACCACTGCAAGGCCACATGTGATTAGGCAGTTTGAAACACTTTGAAATGATAAAAATGCACTGGTAGCCCTCCTTTCTTGTCCTTAGGGTTAAGCACATTATTGAAGTCCCTAATAAGTAGCTATGCTTTCTCTACTGCATTGGAAAATTTTGATAGTTGTCGCCACAGCATCTCCCTGTTTATAAATAAGTTTCATGCACATACAATAGCTAGATATATAGTATAACCCCCACATTCATGGCTATGCATGTTATTTATTGTGTGCTTTTTGTGTATAACAGTTAATTTCTAGACATTATTATCCTACATTATCAAAATTCTCCCTTTTGACCAACAGTCATTATTATGTATGAAGCCCTTTTTTTTCTACATTTTCCACATTAAGTTCGACATATCAGATACTTATTTTCTAGTAAGCCGATAATAGTTGGCTTACTAGAGTTAAGGAAGATTAAAACTTGATTCATCTTGAAATCAGTGTTAACCCCTCAAACATTCCATAATATCAAGTTTACCTGTTTTCCTAACCATGGTAGTTCTTTTAGGGGGCTATTGGTTAGTTTCTGGAGTAGATTTCTGAACATATTTTGGATTATTTGAAACAAAAGAGGCATGCTTGTTACCGTTTTCTGGTTTATCAACTACTTCCTCTATATGATCTGTATATTATCAATAATTTGATTTTCTGGTGCAAAGTCATCCTGGCAGAAAAAAATTCTTCTAGTTCTACATCATTATTTATGTCTTGTTCATCATCTTCTGAATTGAGCAAATCAAATTTATTGGAGATTGGTGTTGAATGGACCCCATTCTCTACTTACATGCTTAACTCGGTGTTGAAAATGTGTTTCCAAAGTGGGTTTGTTGATTCAATGCATTTCTCCAACAAACTCCATGGACACTTGAAGTTACAACTTTATTGTCCTTCAACTCCATCATTTGGGTGTAGAAACAAGCTAAACAAGTACAAATGACTATGGGACCAAGAAGCTAACTATAAGGTGATTTGATATGAGGGATTGAAAATGCTAAATATGGGCATTATGGGGATCAGTATCGACTCCCACTTAGGGATCGGTATTGAATCCCAACTTCTATTGAGGTGGCATCTAGAGATATTTTAGAGACGATTTTAGGCCCCCACCTCAATAAATATGGGGCAGGGCTCATTTTCGGAATTTTTTTGGCTTTAATTTCATTTTTCTTGTATTCTTGTAACTCTGAAATTCTAAATGTTGGAGTTATACCGACCCCTAAGAACTTCTTCCTCTGAATCAAAAATAAGCAATAAAACTTCAAATTGGACGCTGGCTTGACTTTGCCAAACCACTATAATGATTATGTCTTGTTTATTTCTTCATTTTCATTTACTTTTATTTATTTAATATATACTACATAAACTTCTAGGTGTTTGTGCCATTTTTGGTTCAAATATTTTGGTGTTTTCATTGAGAATTGAACTGAGCTCATTTGGATCCATCATCTACTATTGGATTTCCTACATCCAAAAGATAGGTCCAACTTCTCTATCTTTAAACTCTTCAATTCAGATTTTTAAAGGTCTACCAAAAGCTTTCTTCCATGGGGCCATCAAAAAGAGATCGTTCTACCAATTCTAGAACTACTACCGAAATCGAGAATCAGAATCGTCATCAAAGAGATATAGTTGTCCAACCAACTCAACTCGAGGTCCAGACTCCAACTGATGCAGTGACCAAAGTGGAGATGGATAGGATGATGAGGTAGATGGAAGATAAATTCCAACCTAGCTAATAGGAGATGCAACAGAGTTTGAGGCTACAGAATGATTTGACTTAAAACAACTGCAAACGAAGTAGAAGGAATTCCAGCTCAGAAGCAGAGAGTTCTTCATTCGAGTAAAGACGGAGGGATGGAAGGTAGAAGAAAACTCAATATGCTACTGGAACATTTGCACAAGAGAGAGGACGAGCCCCATGCTCTAATTTAGGGATCTATATACCGACCCCTACATAGGACTCGGTACCGATCCCCAGAATGGCGGGCCTAAAGTTCATACTTTAGAAGGCCGCGTATATATTGTCCTTGGACGTGCCGTTGAAGGTCTAAATCCGGAAAATCACAGTATTGCTGGTGATGCAGCTCATGAGAATCAAACATGGGGGAATGCTGGGTGAATGGGTCCTTCAGAGTTTAAGGAGCCCAGGTATCGATTTCCTAGAGCATTCGTTGGGCCGAACACTAGGTGTATGACCCAATCACCACCACTCAGTCGAACCTGATTCGACTATTTGGAGGATATGGTTAGGAGGCTAGTTATTGAATATAGATCAATAACTAATGATGATTGGGAACTTACACTGGTCGAAACCCATTCATTGAGGACATCCTTCACGTGAGATACTCCCGGATATTCAACATGTTGATGATACCGTTGTATGAAGGAACAATAGACCCTAGGCAATACTTATTAAGATATGAATGACACATGGATTCAGCCAGGGTTTCAAATGCTATGAAGTGCTGCTGTTTCCTAATTTACTTAGAAGGGGTAGCTACAATGTGGTTCGCTCGTCTTCTGTCGAGGTCCATATCATCTTTGGCTGAATTATCATGGAAATTCATCGAGCAAATCCATTTGCACCACTCACGTCCAAAATATGTGATGTCATTGTCTAACGTACATCAAGCTTAAGGTGAGTCATTCGGGACTATTTAAATCGATTCTACACGGGTGTAATGGAAATAATGGATCCAAAGGAAGATATGGTGTTGATGGCGCTTTATAGAGGAGTTCATACTGACTCGGATTTTGGGGATTGGATAGAAAGAAAGCAACCATTAACAATGGAAGCTTTCTATAGGAAAGTTAATGAGTATTTACGTCGAGAGGTCGCATGTAAACGTCCATGGAGAACTGACACTAGAAGTTCAAATGACCTGAGTTAGAGTAATAGTGTTGTAAAACAATCTAGAGGAACCTCTAGAAATGTTGTTGTGAAAGTTGGTAATCAGAACAAAGGTGGAAAACAAAATATGATGAGGCAAAAAAGGGAAAGTGAGATAACATGAGTCATTTTGGAGGTGCCAAGTATGACAATTACATTGAATTGAACAACTCGATAGAGAACATCTATCTTGCTACTTAAAATACCAAACCATATGGAAAGCCGGCTCCTGGGTAGCCAACTGAGAAGGAGAGGAAGTCGGGCAAGTTTTGTCGGTTCTATGAGATTCACGGTCATAATACTAATGAGTGCAAACCCTTAGACGACATGATTGAAGAATTAATAAGGAAAAAGAAATTGCAGTAATATATGAAAGCCACATAGGATGGCGGGCAAGGAAAGTCTTACGCCCCTTGGTCGTCTTCCCAGCGGGAGCATGCTAAGCCTGGTGCTGAAGCATTCAAGCGGCTAAAAAAACGATTAATGAAAAACATAATCACCGATGGGCCTCATCCTGGGGATAAGAACTTTGCGGAAAGGGATAGAAATATTGGAGCCTTAAAGCATGTTGAGAACCAAAGTAGTTATGCTATCAAGGATAGAGCTATGGAAAAACAGTCTTGAACTATGATAGACGACATTGTTTTTTGAGACAGGGATGCTGACTGAGTAGAGGCTCCAACGATTGGCCCTCTTGTGATCTCAGCTGTGATTGGTCCTACTATTGTATAAAAGGTGCTTATTGACTGTGGAGATTCATTCAATATTATGACAAAAAAATCTTACGACCAAATGATGATAGAGGAGAGAGATTTGGAGCCTTGTAGGTCTCATATACAGGGGTTCAACTGGACGGCTATTGAAGCCATTGGATTTATCAAATTACCAGTGGAACTTGTTGAGGGCAACCGCAAGCGAGTGCAGTTCATGCCATTTTAGTGTTGGATATCTATTCTTCTTATAATGCATTCTTAGGCCGACCGATCCTAGCCGAATTTAGAGCTGCCATCACTCATTGGTGCTTCACTATGAAATTCCCTATTGACAATGGAGTGAGGATCGTGCACGGAGATTAAGTGGCTGGTCGCAAGTTCTATATCACTGAACTGAAGGAAGCAAGGCATAAGGAGAAAGGAAAGCGCGTAGAGGGGATCCTCTGCATAAAGCTTTGGACGCATAGCATATACTGCCTAAGCCCTAGCTCGGGCAAACTAGTTGGCCCTACGATGACATGGATTGACGAAAAAGCCAGAAGGCAAATGAGTAGCTCCCGCTGAGTTGACAATCACTGTTCCAGTCAATAGGGATGATCCACGTAAAGTCTTGAATGTCAGATCTCAGCTTGGTACTAGTGTGATGAAGGAGTTGGTTGGTTTTATCCAGGCAAACTTGGATGTGTTTGCTAGGACGCACTCGTATATGTATGGGATCTCACTCGAGAAAACGACCGTGCATTAAACATAAATCCTAAATAAGTTCCTGTGAAACAGGAATGCCACATCCTGGGTCTAAAGAGATCTGATGTGCTCAAAGAAGAAGTGGACAAGCTAAAGAATAATGGCTTCATCTGTGATGCCTTATACTCGGATTGGGTATCGAACTCTATTTTGGTGAAGAAAGCAGACGGGAGGTGGAGGACATGCATCGATTATTCAGACTTGGATAAAGCATGCTCGAAGGACAGCTTACCGCTTCCAAGAATAAATCAGCTGGTGGACCCAACTGCTGGATGCGAGTTACTTTCATTCATGGATGCATACTTCAGATACAATCAACTCCCGATTAGTACACCGATGGTGCATCTAACGATCGATGTTCCGACGCTGGAGTCGTGAGTGTCACTCCTGAAGAATACCCGATCAACTACGCCTTAAAACTCGATTTTTCAACAATGAACGACAAAGTTGAATACAAGGCCTTGATCGTAGGACTCAAGATCTCTATGGAGCTGGGAATAAAGATTTTACACATTTTCTATGACTCCCAACTGCTGGTATACCAAGTTCGGAAAGAATATCAGACGAAAGAAGCAAGGCTAGCTCCCTATCTATACCAAGTTCTTGAGCTACTTGATAACTTTGAGCATTACATGAATACTCACATTCCTAGAGAGGAAAATGAAAAGGCCAACTCGCTTGCAAAGTTGGCTAGTTCCGGAGATGCGCAACTCGTGGGCCTGGTTCCAATGGAAGTACTTTCAGCTCCTAGCATCAAACAGATGGATGTCGCTTAGATCTAGGAAATTGAGCCTGGACGAGATTCATGGATGAGTCCAATTTGAAATTACTCTCAAAGAGGAATCCTTCTAGAGAGAAGGAATGATTAATGCAAAATCCTTTGACAAGGCTTCGAGATATATCATGCAAGAAGGAATATTATATAGGAAGGGTGCTCCGCCCTATGCTACAATGTGTCGCTCAAGACGAGGCCAAACGAATTTTGAGAGAAGTTCATGAAGGGGCTTTTAGCGACCACACATGGGAGTAAGCCTTGGTAATGAAGATCCTTCATTATGGGTATTTTTGCTCGATTGTCAATCGAAACGCAGCAGACTAAACCCGAAGGTGTGACAAGTGCCAAGGATTTGCTAAAATTCTGAGGGCCCCACCGACGAAATTACCCAAATGGTCCATTCTTGGTCGTTTGCATTGATAGCACCGAAGTATTGCCGATATCTAAAGGTGGTGAGAAGTACGCCATCATAGCGATTGATAAATTTTTGAATGGGATGAGGCGGAGCCTTTTCCCATAATTACCACGAAAAGAGTGATCAACTTTGTTGTTTGGAATATCAATTATTGTTTTGGCATTCCGTAAGCAATCTTTACCAATAATGGGACCTAATTTTATAGTACAACGGGTAAGGATTTCTATCACCGATACCGCACAGAGAAGAGATTTGCAATGTTTGCACATTCTCAGGCAAACAGATAGGTGGAGCTGTGAACAAATTATCAAGTCCATTATGAAGAAACGAGAGAAGGCCAAAGGTAAGTGGGTCATAAACTCCCGTTAACACTCTGGCTTATCAAACCATCCACAAGCAGTGACTAGCTATTCTTTATTGGTCTTGGCCTATGGATCAGAGGCTATGATCCATATCAAACTGGAAGCACCGTCTCATCGGGTCGCCTATTACGATTCATGGATGAATAAGCAACTTCTTCCGAAGTCTCTTGAGATGATCGATGAGAAGCGGACTAAAGCTAAGTTGAGAGCAGCTGCGCATAGACACCTAGTTGCATGATATTATAACACCAAAGTTAGGGATCGAACCTTTGAAGTCAGTGATTTGGTCCTCAGGCAAATCTTCCTTGGCCATAAGAACTTGGGCCTAATTTGGCAAGGGCCATATGCAATAGAGGAAAAGCTTGGAGATGACACTTTTCAAGCTGGCAAATACGAACAGGATCACACTTCTGAGGGCATGGAATAATGAGCATCTAAAGTGTTATTTCACATAGAGAATAAATTTTTAAATAACTGCCTGGAGCCGTGTAATAAGACAGAATTTTGTCACTTTTCATCTTTAATCAAATAAAACGACCTTTCAAGCCTGGAATTTTGTCTCTCCCTTTCTTAAGATTTGTGACTTGATCAACTCAAATCATTCTGCATATGATTAATGTAGGTATACAGTTACTTGGAAACGATAAAACTTCTATAGCCCATAATTGGGTCCGTGAAATCCCTTTTGATGTCTGAAGATTGACATCGGCTAACTCTTACCTTTGGATTGGGGCATGAGTATAAACATAAGTCATACATGAAATAATTGTCTGCATTAGAACTCTTGCTCCCAGAGTAAGAGTCGAAGTATAAACATAAGTCGAACATGATATGATTGTCCACATCCCAATGCTTGCCTTTGGATTGAGGGAAGGAGTATAAACGCAAATTGGATACGATATGAGCCTTCATACCCTAGCTCTCATTCTCGAGGTAGGAGCAGGAGTATGAACTTAAGCTGTATGAAACACGTTCATTCGCAAACTGACTCTTGCCTTTGGATTGGGGGAAAGAGCGCAAACTTAGAACCAAACGTGGCACAGCCATCCATATGCCAACTTTGGAGTAAAGGAGTACAAATAAAAAAGATCATGATATGACCGATCACTCACTTAACTCTCATGTCGGACTTAGGGTGGAAGTATAAACCGAAATAGGCATGATATATCTATCTGATCCTTAACATCTTGCTCAAAGTTGGCAAAACGGAAGGTCCGTTCTCAAAGTAAGGCAGGATCCAATTTGTAAACCTCAATCAATGTCCAGAGTTAGACGTGACCGAATGCTACCATCCTAGATGAGGATGTGCGGACTATGATTTTAATTAGTTAACTTAAACCCATGCCTAGTGTTTGGTGTGGTTGGGACTTATTATCCTGGAAAGGGATATTCAAGCCACTGTTTTAAGAGGTTTACCATAACGATTGCTTTATATTCCCTGGAGCGGTGCAAGGTTGGCAAATTATAAAGTAGATTAAAGCCTTTATTCGAAAACGATCACTTAAAGAAATAAATTGCAAGCACATTGAATGGAAAGCATATTTCTTAAGTACTTGGAAAAATTTGAACAAAGATTTTACAAAACCAAAGATCTTTGTTATTAACATTAAACCAGGTAAGCTAAGTACAAATGGTTCACACCAAAGCAGAAAAGCAGTGGCAGGCAGCAAAACTTGTACAAAGCCAGCCAACAAATAAAATGAGTCTATATATGGAAAAACAAACTAATAACTATTTCTTCTTTGACTTCGTTTTCATCTTAGAATCAAGCGAGACTTCTCTCGAGCTTTCTCCTTGCCTCTTTCCACTACTTCCTCTACCGCCTTGGCCTTAGGGAGGAGTGCCTTGTGTAGATCTGACGACCACACTTTGGTTGCTCCCGGACGAAGAAATTGAGGCCCAACCATTTAGTAAGATCGACGTACTTCGTGCACTCTAGGGCGGAGAAATGTAAACTGGCGTGAAAATAGTTTGACAGGCGAAGCGTTTGACTATGGATGAGGGAGAACTTCTATTTGCTCCAGCTTGATTTGACTAGCAAGGAAGATATCTGCCCTAAGTTTTTGCCCAAGCTCACGCATGGATGGACCCGACAAGGACTGATGAACCTAGTAATAATAACATCCTCATTAACTTAAGTCCCCTGATTCTCATTGTTTCCTTCTTCGAACAAACCATCTATTATGTCCACATCAATGCTTGGGGTTTCCTTAACCAGGATGCAAGGTATTATAGTCGAAATGATAATGGTTACAAACTCCATTGTCGATATTTATGGCTCTATTTAAAAATCCTTGGGAAGAAGCGGAGCAATCGTAGGCTTCATGTAGCTAAAGAAATACAAAGAGGGAGGTTAGTTATGTTGACCGATGACATGTCAACTCTCTGGAAAATAGGAAAGTCAATGAGATACCTTCTTCAGTTTGAACTTTTGCGTAAGCTAGAGTGCTACTGGTGTTCCCTTAGGAATAGGGGGAGAACAGTGGATTTCTGGATTTGTGGCTTCTCTCCGTCATAACCAACGTCAGTAGAGGAATTAACGATGGAACTAGGAGTAGCTTGAGTCCTGGGATTTGGCCAGCTATAGCATTATGATGCGTAGAGTCGGAACCTTCAATTAATTATTTTTGAGAGGTTGCATCAAGTTTTGAATGAATAAGATGTTGGTTGTCATGGAGGATTTTGGGTTCATCTCCCTTTAAAATTTCTTTTTTTAGCCACTCCATATCAGTATTATCAACATTAAGAAATTTTTTCTCTTCCTTAACAACTCGTTCCCAGTCACGAGCAAGCATCAAAGGGTAGTCTTCCTTAAACTACCCCAGATTCCGAAATTTGAGCATATTGGTGTTATATTGAGTGATTAGTGGCTCAAACTTCTTCATCATTTGCTCATCTACTCGCTCTTTGTCCTATTTTACTATTGCTTTAGCTTCTCTCTTGACAAGAGCATTAACGTTCCTAACCTTTTCAAGCGCATTGTCCCTCTTTATCCTGATGGAAACTAGCTCGTCACATACATCCTGAGCAATTTTCTACGCTTTATCTTTTTCCTTGGTCTCACTCTTGAGCTTGGTTTTTAAGTTAGCTGCTTTCCTCTTGGCCGCATCCCTTTCCATTAAAAGCTTTTGGTTCCGATGATGTGCTTGCTCGATCTCATTCCAATACTTGGATCTCTCTACTTCGGGTGCTTTAAAGCCTCCTCGCCTTCTTCTCCGCTTCAGCTTGAGATTTCTTGAATTCTTGAGATCAGTGTCGAGAGCGGCTATGATCTTTTGTTCTTTGCCTCAATGTGTTTTTGGTTCTCCATCTTTACAGCCTATCTCTTGAGACTTTGCAAATCTTTTCAGCTAGCTTTGTTCATTCATTGTATTGATTATGGACATTCATCGTGCAATCGATGGCCATTTGTTGGACTTCAACAGGAATTCTCTTTAAGTTTGATAAGAACAATGTTCCATCAAAGAAAATGTGAGGGAATTCATTCTTAAACTTGGCCATCCACCCTACAGTTTCTACCTGTTGCTCCTCCATAATTGCCGGAGCAATGGTGCTTCCTTTGGTTAGCTATGATGAAAAGTATCAGAACCACTCTTACTGTGATGCGCTCAGAAGACAAATTGGAGTGAGATAATTCCATGGATTGTAAAAGGATAGAGACAGGTGGTGGAGCTTGAGAAGAGTTAGTCGATGGAATATCATTACAACGGTCGGGCTGCCTATCTGGCTTCTAGAAGGAGGTGATTTGGGTCTGATTGGCGCTTAGAGGTGGAGTCATAAGAAGAATGGTTCATGTCGTAATTAATCATGTCCTAGCTGTCTCAATTGCGACTAGAGCGGAAGCTTGAATCATAGTCTTGACCACTCCCTTGATTGTATGAGCTTGACCGGAGGCGTTGAACATGATATGATTTCTCTTCCAAGGATCAGAATGAATGCTCTCTTCTCCGTTAAACCTGTAAAGAAAACAAGGATGAGTTAGATCAAACATGCAAGGACACGAACTAAGTGCAAGTGTCATATAATGCATGTGTGTCTAGTGTCCCCTCGATGCACTGGAGCTTTACTCATAGAAGTAACCACCCCCACATTAGTTGGAGTGATGTCTTTCTAAAAGTGGATCGGAGGACCGATGTCACCATTGACGATGATACCAACGTCAAAAGAGCCAAACTCCATAGGGATAGGCCCTATACCGACACCAACGAACGTGCCCGTTGAAGGAATAGATTGATTCTTCTCTGAACTTGTGACTAGTTGAGACTGAGTGGAAGTCTGCATCTTCGAAATTGTCGGAATCAATTTCTTTTTGGGAGTGCAAGGTGGTCCATCTCTGGGTTGTTTGGTCTAGGATCTATGGCCCGCTTCAATGTTACTTTGGCCAGCCTCACCACCTTCTCTAATAATTTCTTCTTCCATTGTTCCTTCTTGCTCTAGTTCCATGTTTCCAATGGCTCCGACCCTAAGACTTGGGATGGGAGGCAACTTAGGATCGACTTTGCCTGCTATGGGTGGATTGTTATCATCATTATCCTCAATGTCAACAACTGGAACTATGTTGGTACTACGACCTTCCATTGATAAGCCATAAGTGAGGATATTCTCGTCCGTCAATAGAGTTCTTGTTTACCTATCCTCGGCTAGGACTTTCATGAGAGTATTAACGATATCTGAAAGTGATCTTCTGTTGGGTCTCGTTAGAAAATCTGTACAATAGTTAAAGATAAATTAAGCATGCAGATTATAAGGCATATATACACATGGCTTTTGAAAAAAATCTCACGTCCGGATATCCATTTACGAGTAAACGTGGATGGACATCTTACATAGAACTATTCAGGCTTGAAATAACTCAACTTGTTCCCAGCCTTGAAAACGCTTATGTAGCCCTTCATTGGCTACAAGTAAATAAGAGACAGGTTTTCTTTACGGGTTTTGAAGCAATAAATGTATCAAATTTCTTCATCCATAGGCACTCGATTCAAATGCTCAGAGAAAACTGGATAAATGCTAAGAAGCAAAAGCATAGCTGTTCGGATGCAGCTATGTGGGAGCCCGTCCCATAAAGTTAAAGGCTTGACGGGCCAATGATTAAATGGCATGACGCAACCCGTTGGGCTCATATGTCTATTGCAAGCTACCCTTCTAGGGGATCGTGTGCTCTCTAATCGTGAGACAGTGCTAGAACGTTATCAAATGGAATTTGATGCTTACTACATATCCTCTGAAGAGATCCATTATCGATTTTGAAGGGAATAGAATTGACTGGGTTATTCAATATTACCTCATCCTTAAGATTAACGGATGTTGGGCCTACTTGAGGCACATCTTTCGGTTCAACTGAAATTTTAGAAATCTATTGCTCTACATTATCCCGCCTTTTAGCGAGGTCATGATACCAAAAGATTAACTAGAAACCAAAGACAAATCATCTCAAAGATCGGCTATACACTGGTTTACTATGGATATTGATGAATTTTGCACGAATCCAGATCAATATAGAATTGATATGACACGACAATCAAAGTGGCGGAAGCCAACGTTCTAAATTTCAAGTCAATCAGAGTTCATATGCTCAAGATATGATCGATGCAATTTCATCAATCACCTTATTCGTATCCATCATGCTTTGATTATTTATATCCATCAAAAAGCCATAGTTCAAATCGTCTAATTAAATCAATCATGCTATCCATCTATTCAAATTCATCGTGTTATCACTTGTTCGTATCCATGCTACTGGTTCAACTTCGTATCGATCGACTGAAGTTAATTCCGATCGATACGAACAAGATCAGGTCCAACAACGCAAGCAGAATGACTTCAACCGATACGAACAATGCCACGGTGATTCGAGTCGAACAGACCCGCTCCAATCGATACGAACAGAACAGACGATCGATACGAACAACGTACTGGTGGTCGACTCTAACAAGGTATGTGCATAAAGTAGACTCATTCGAATTTGCATGAACTTCGGATCAATCCTAAAATCAAGTGCAATGTCAACTTGCAGGCTTGTGATCGATAACGATTCGAACAGATCGATACAAACGTATCGATTCGAACTAAGCAGCCTACCAAAACTCCAATTTGCATCGATCATAACTTGCAATCCACAAGTCCAAATGCCACCAAATTTTCACAGGAGCTCACGTACAACCTAAGGAATGTTCATGCCAAATTTCGACTCGATTGAATCAAGTCTTGATTAATATGAATTTCAGTTGTATCGATCACGGATCGAGTCGAAATCATCTGGGATCGATCGCATGGGCTCACTCGTGTGCCAGAAGAAGTCTCCGGAGAACTAAGCGAGAGTTTACACCTATAAATAGCATCCTATAGCCAATAGAAAAGGGACTTTTTTCTTTGTCTTCCAGACTCTGTTGAATTCGTTTTTGCACTTCAAGGCTACTGTGGTACTCGAAATTCACCGTTGTAATCCAATGCAACCAATTGAATCAGTAAGAAAACATCAATAAAGTGATCAGCTTTAAAGTGAACGTAGGCCGAATCGTTGAACTACTATAAATTCTGTGTTCTCTACTGCTTTCTTCTTAATTTTCTAAGTGTTATTCACTTTTTATTCTCTACATACTTGTTATCTGTGATCTGTTATTGTGAGCTAGTGCTTTCATTGGCAATTGGGTGTTTGTGACCATTTTTGGCGCAAACATTGTGGTTCTTTCACTGAGAAGGCTGAACTCAGGAATTCTAAAGCTTGGATTTCAGATTTGAAAGTTAGAAGACGTGGATCTGGAAAGCAATGGCAAGGCATTCGGCCAGAAGACAAAGGACTGAAAGAAGTCAGCATGAAGGAAGTTAGGAGGCATCCTCAGGAGCGAATCAGGCTTTAGTCTTCATTACCAGAGATGAAATGGAGATGATTATGGGAGCTATGCATGAAGAGCTTTTGAAAAGACAATAAGAGATGATGTAGAATCAGCTTCTACAAGCTGGACAGGCCGGAGTGTAGAATCAAGCTAACGCAACTATAGGAGATGCTAGAGATAGGAGCTAGGAGAATGGAGCAATCATAACCTAGAACAAAGCAAGACCATCAGGAGCGGCCCTAGGGCTAGGAGGCACTCATCAGGAATGTGTTGATCCAACCTCAGGCAGGATACCAGGTGGAGCTGTTCAACATGACATTGACAGAGAGATAAATGCCCGTCCAGGAAATCAGATTCTAGGATTCCCTCATGAACTCGGGTGGTAGGTCAGGGACAACAAATGAGGAACATTGCTTGGTAACATCGGCATACTAGCGGAGATGGCTAGGCAAGCCATGAGAGGTGGGCTACTGAATAGAGATCTAGAAGACGTGAACAGGAGCCCCTTCACTCCCATAATTAGATAGGCTAGGAATCCACTTCAAGCTACTAGCATTGGAGACGTACGATGGGAGGACGGATCCTACAGTTCGTCCGACATGATACATGAGGCATATGGAAGTGTTGGAGGCATCGGAGGAGGTCATGGCCCGACGCTTCCCATTGTATTTGACAGACATTACAGCGTTATGGTTCAGACAATTGGAGAGCAGCTCCATTGGAACATTGACTTATTTGATTGAGAAGTTTATGAGGCAATTCAGAGTTCACATTTCTAGACCCAAGAATGTGATGAGTTTAGCAATGCTAAAGCAAAGAACCGGGGAATCATTGAGGAGATTTCTAACGTGATTCAATGCAGAGGCAGCATCGGTGGATCGGCTAGATCCACCCATGGTTTTGATGGCAGCTGTATCTCGCATAGCTGATAGCATAAGATTCAAGAATTCATTGACAAGGGATCTCCTTATGGATCTAGGAGAATTTTATCATGAGACTGAAGGATTTTTACATTTAGAGGATGCAAATGCTGAAAGAGAGGAAGGAGAAGGAGTCGATGTTTATGGAGTCATGGGCAGAAATCCTCCTAAAAAAGGTGCAGGAACTGATAAACGAAAACGGAAGGCCTAGATAATGATGATGGACCAAAGCGACCATGAAAGGAACCAAGATTCACCTTTTATACGGAGTTGAATGAGACTTTGGAGCTAATCTACCAGATACGGGGGTAGACTCCTTATCAAAAGCCAATGAGAAGGGATCCGTCCAGCAATGAAAGAAGATCCAACAAGCATTGATTATTCCACGAGTTGCATGGTCATAGCACGAATGATTACAGGAACTTGAAGGATGAGGTTGAGGGGCATATCCGGAATGGTCTGCTTTCGCAGTATATGAGAAGGGCAACAACAACGGTGGAACCGGAGCAGCCATCACCTGCATCAACTAGGAATGGCTCAGCATCGGGGTGTCAGCTCGTCATCAATTGATTGAAACAATGATGAATAAGTGGAAAACTCCAAGCCAACGTGATTAAGTCATTTATACATGTACATAACCGCGAACGATCCTTAGGCATGCTCTGATATGACAACAAATGGCATCGATGTAGGTGTTGGCACTTTGACGTCTTTCATTGCTTTTGTTTTCTATGTCCCATATTCGGACTAGGTTTTATTGGACATTTTTGTCGAAAGAGTCATTTTGAATATAATTTGCTATTTGTGTTTCCATAATGGTTAAGCCACTTACACATGTACGGGGTCGCAAACGGTCCTTAGGCATGCTCTAAGATGGTGATAAACTGCCATAACAAACAAGTCCGAAATTCACTCAAACATGAAATCTAACGTTAATGATACTAAGTCCCACCCGGGCACACAATTCGCATGGAACGGCATCCGACCATGAATGGTAACAATTCGCTGCAAACGGCACCCAACTGCAAACCGTCACAATTCGCCGCGAATGAGACCCGACCGCAAACGGTCACAATTCGCCGCGAACGGCACCCGACCACGAACGGTCACAACTCGCCTCGAACGGCACCCAATCACAAAAGATCACAAATCGCCTCGAACAGCACCCTGACTGCGAACGGTCACCATGCGCCGCGAACGTCATCCTACCTCGAATGGTCACATACCACCTCAAATGACATACGATCTCAGACGATCGTCATTCACAGTCAGGTAAGACTATCGATCTCTTTTACATGTCATCAACAAGATATGAACATCCAGCTTATAGTATTACAAAACACACATTCCTACCACAAGGCATGTTTTGAGGGGCAAGTGTTATCCCACCTTTTAGCGAGGCCGTGATACCAAAAGATTAACTGAAGACCAACGATAGATCATCATAAAGATCATACACTTGTTCATTATGGATATCGATGAATTTTGCCCGAGTCCAAATCATGCTAGAATTGATATGACACGACAATCAAAGCGGCGCAAGCCAACATTCCAAATGTCAAGTTAATCGGAGTTCGTATGCTCAAGATATGATCCATGCAATTTCAGCAATCACCTTGTTCGTATCCATCAAGCTTCGACTATTCATATCCATCAAAAAGCCATAGTTCGAATCGATATTTTCGAATCCATCACGATATCCATCTGTCGGATCCATCATGTTATCAGTTGTTCGTGTCCATGCTACTGGTTCAACTTCATATTGATCGACTAAAGTTAATTCCCATCGATACGAACAAGACCAGGTCCACCAACACAAGCAGAATGACTTTAGCCGATAAGAACAATGCCAGGGTGATTCGAATTGAACAGACCCGCTACGGTTGATATGAATAGAACGGATGATCGATACATACAAAATACCAGTGATCGATTCAAACAAGGTACGTGCATAGAGGAGACTTGGTCGATTCGGCATGATCTTTAGATTGATCCTAAAATCAAGTGCCACGTAAACTCGCAGGCATGTGATCAATAATGATTTGAATTGATCCATACGACTATATCTTTTCGAACTAAGTAGCCTGCCGAAAACTCGAACTTGCATCGATCATAACTTGCATTCCACAAGTCTAAATGCCAACAAATTTTCATAGGATCTTACCTACAACCTAAGTAATGTTCATGCCAAATTTTGACTCGATTGAATCAAGTCTTGATCGATATGAAATTCATTCGTATCGATTATGTATCAAGCCGAAATCATCTAGTTTCGATCGTGTGGGCCCACTATATGCCAGAAGAAGTCTCCCGAGATCTGAGCGAGATATTCTCAGTCTACACCTATAAATAACATCCTCGAGCCAGCAGAAAAGGGACTTTGTTCTTTGACGTCCAGACTCTGCTGAATTCATTTTTGCACTTCAAGGCTACTGTGGTACTCGAAATTCACTGTTGTAATCCATTGCAGTCAATTATAATCAGCAGGAAAACATCAATAAAGTGATCAACTTCAATTTGGACGTAGGCCGCATCTTTGAACCACTATAAATTCTGTGTTATCTAATGCTTTCTTCTTAATTTTCTGAGTGTTCATTTTTAATTCTCTACATACTTATTATCTGTGATTTGTGATTGTGAACTGGTGCTTTTATTGGGTGTTTGTGACCAATTTCGGCGCAAACACTCTACTTTGGGGTTCTCTATATTTTGTTAATCAGCATATGGAATTTCTTCTTATTGCTTTTGTTGGATAGGAGTTTGCTGGGCTTGAGAAGTTGTAGCTAAGCCTGATTCTATGTCGGATTTGATATATTTTCAAGGTAAAGTACCTGTTGTTTGAGCAGCTAGATGTTCGAAATGTCTTTGGTGCATTTCTATAAAAATCTCGATAGATAATCAACATTAGAAGATTAACTATGTATCGTGCCCTTTTGCTACAGTGGATTCTAGTGAAATATGGTGCATTATAGTGCAGTTCAGATTTCGATTATTATTTATCTATTTATTTTAGTAGTTTATTTTAAATTTTAAATGTTGCTTGACGTGATCATTATCACTAGCTGTCTTGACTAGCTTAATGTTATCAACCATGCTTTTGAAATGTTCGAGATTAAAGAGAAATTCTGCATGAAATTCCAAGGCAAAGTTGGGTTGCAAAGCTTGGAGTAGGCAAAATTTGTCTAAGTATGAGAGTCCTACAAGCTAAGATTTCTTGGTGTATGCTCTTTGCTAATGGTGTTGTGTTAATTGATGAAAGTAGGATTGAAGTTGATGGATAACTGGAGCTGTGGAGAAAGACTTTAGAATAGTGGGGTTTTGGGCTTAGTAAAACTAAAATAGAGTATGTGAAGTGCGAGTTCAACGGTGTCAGATCAGAGGATGGAGATGTCACTCTGGCTAGACGTGTAGTGCCCAAGAAGGAATTCTTTCGATATTTAGGATCAATATTGAAGTATAATGGTGAATTGATAAATATTTTAGTTTTAAAATTCGAGCGGTATTGTTGTAATGGCGATGCGTGTCTGGCATTCTCTGTGGCAGGAAAGTCCCATAGAAGCTTAAATGAAAATTTTACAGAATGATAATCAGGCATGCGAAGTTGTATGGTGCAGAAGTTGGCCTACTAAAAGCCAACACGTACAGAAGATAGGTGATGTAGAGATGTGTATGCTGTGATGGAGGTGTGGTCATACAAGTAGAGATCGAATTACAAAGGATGATATATGTGATAAACTTGAGGTAGTACCAATTGAGGAGAAGCTAGTCCAAAAACACTTAAGATGGTTTGAAGATCTCCAACGGAAGCCTCCCAAGGCTCCTATGTGCATTGGAATTATAGGACGCGTTGAATGCTCAAAGAGAGGTAGAGGTTGGCCAAGGTTGAGATGAGAGGAAGTAGTAAAGAGGGATTTGAAGGTTTAGAATATATCCAAAGAACTGGTGTTGGATAGGAGCGCGTGGAAGTTAGCGATCCATGCATCAGAACCATGAGCTTGGAGTTTTTTGCTTAAAGTTGACTCAGGGGTGATGTTATAAGTTTTAGTTTATAGGATTAGTGAATAGGAGCCTAGGACCTATTGTTTGGTCTTGGTCAATATTACTATTAGTACCATTATTACTATTAGTATTAGTATTAGTATCATTATCATCATGGTTTTTTAATATATTTTTATTTTAGTTTTTTATTTTTCCTTACTTAGTTATTATTACTATTATTTGTTTACTTATTTGACTTTATTTTAGTATTATTATCATTGTTTTTACTATTATTAATATTATTGTTATTGTTATTATGACTTTTAAATTGACTTTGTCTTTTAGTTTTGGGTTCCATCTCTAGCTGACCCAGCTTATTTGGGAATAATGGGTTTGCTGCTGCTTCTATTGTTATTGTTATTGTATGAGAGTCCTATCTACCCCCACCATCAAGGCAAATCCTACCTTCCTCCTTCATCCTTGCCGACTCCAAAACCATGACAAACAACACCCTCGTTCTACCATGTTCATAGCCATGCCAAGTCTTCTCCATAGACGAGTATATCGTACACCCATCTATTGAAATCATTTCAAGTCGAGGTAGGTTCTAGAATTAGGGTTTGGGTCGGTGGAAGCGGGTTTGACCAAGGCAAGGATGAGGTGGTGTAGGCTATTTCGATTGCAGTGGCGGATGCTGCAGCGGTGTGTCCGACGGTAGACAGAGGCGGGGTTAATTGGTTTACTCGAAATCTTTAATGGAGAGCATGAGAGCCCAAGTTGTAGGTAGGAATACAAACGAGCAAGTTAGAGATAGAAAGGAGAGTGGTAGGATTATAAAACCTCTTAAGCCTATATCAGGTCAAAGCTTGGAAAGCATTCCAAGTAAGTAGTCGGTACCGACTCCCAAAACAACGGTCGGTACCAAGTCCCGAATGTTTTTAATAAAAGAAACATATATGTACAAGCACGCATATGGCATATGCATATGTGTAAATGCCTATGAACATGTAATGAGCCATGCATGTATATACCCAATACTTGACGACGAAAATTGAAGGAAAATTAGGTTCATACATGAGTAACTCAAAAATGTGTCGATTTAAAACTATCAAACTCGAAATAGCAGACTAGGGGATCATGTTCTAGATTTATAGTCTTGGATGTTGGCAAAACATCACGACGAATAGCAATATAAAATTTAAGGAATCGATTCACTTAAAGGCAGTGACCATTCAAAACACAAAGTGGAGTCCTTCAAGGGAGTTTGAGCTTGTCTAAATTCAAAGTACATCACGTTGGAAATGAAATTTACTTTGGGGGCAAGTGTTGTCCAGCCTTTTGATCAGGCAAAACGGATAGAAAAACATGGAGTTATCAAGGCAGAGAGCCTAGATAGATAGCCCAGGACTCCAGAAACCAAACACAGACAGAACCATGAAGTCAAAGCCAAAACCATAAAAATAACAAAATAATAGGATCCCCCAAGTTAGGGTTTGGTACCGACTCCCATCGAGGATCAGTACCGACTCCCAAAAACAACTTGGTGGACCCCATCTTCTCCTACATGCTTATCTTGGTGCCGAAAGCCTATTTCCAAAATGGTTTTTTTGATTCAATGCATTTCTACATCGAACTCCACAGACACTTGAAGTTACAACTTTATTCTCCTTCAACTCCATCATTTGGCTTCAGAAACTAGCTAAAACAAGTACAAACGATGATGGAATCAAGAAGCTAACTACAGGATGATTCGAGATGAGGGATTGAAGACACCAAATATGGACATCTTGGGGATTGGTACCGACTCCCAACTTTTATTAAGGTGATATGTGCTATTTTGGGAGAATTGCTCAAATTCATGCACAAAGGTCTGAAAATATTTTAAACGAGATTTAAATCCCATACCTCTATAAATAGGGAGTAGGGCTCATTTTTGTGGATCGTTTAGCTCTAGTTCCATTATTTTTTAAATTCTTGTAACTCTGAAATTCTAAGCGTTGGAGTTGTACCGACCCCAAAAACTCCTGCCTCCAAATCATAAATAAGCAATAAAACATCAAAGTGGACGTAGATGTTGCTTTTCCAAACAACTATAAACAACTATGACTTGTTTATTTCCTTATTTTCATTTATTTTTCTTCATTTAATATCTACTACACAAACTTCTGGGTGTTTGTGTCATTTTTGATTCAAACACTTTTCAAGAACCTGTAAGTTACAAAACCGAAAAAGCGAGTAGAAAAGGCTTGCCAATATATAGTCACTGCAACACTTTACTAGGTACTTTAATATCATAATATGCAGTTCTTCTATAATAGTTTTACCAGGAAAATATATTTACGAATTGCATTTTTAATATTCAATATCGAAGATTATTTTCATGACTGGTTGCACTGATCCTTCATAGATATACACATATAAGAATGCATATATATATATATATATATATGTATGTATGTATGTATGTATGTATGTAATTTCATCATTGATTACACCAAATTCATCTTTGTATAAAGAATTTATATTCCATACCTTATATGTTTCATTATATTTGTATACTTTAAATTCCATATCTTGGCTTTTCTGAGTATTATTACATTGCTTATTCAAAAGCTAACACTTTCTAGCTCTAGCATATTGGTTTCAATGAACCTCCTATATACCAATGAAGTAAAATTATAATAAATACTTATATAGTTAATTGAGGTTTAACTTCACTAATGTTATTTAAGTGGTGCTTATATTTTTATCACCTAGATTCCAAGTGCCGGCCTCCACCTTCACTATGATGGTATAGGCATAAGTATTGTTTAATGTAGTACCCGGTTAGAAACTTTGGTTTCCCTTTCTAGCAGGACAATTTGTTTTCCATATTCATAAAGTTTCACCAAACCAGTGATCTCATTCAAATGAATTTAGTTTGTTAATGCATCATTATGAATTTAGTTTGTTAATGCATCGTTGCTTTCATATGCAAGTTATTGATGTCTCAATAAATATTACCCATTTCATACATTTGTTTAGCTATGCTTGGTTAGTTAGCATTAGAGTTGTTACAAACAAGAATACTATCTTAATAAATGGTAAGTAGCACCAATAATATTACTATGTGTTGATTTGTATGTATGTTAACCTTACCAAGTATCATGTGACATAGAATCCAATAACTTGTACCTTTTTTAACTATTACTACAAATATTAGCATTTGGCATGAATGAAGTAGACAACAATATAAGAAGAGTCGATTTCTTAGCGGTTCAAAATTTAACGTATAATCCGTATAAAGTGGATTTAATTAAATATATTAAAAAAACAGTGTTACTATTATGACAAAATTCAATGAGGGCTAGTCATCCCATGTTCTTTATTGGAAAAAGATATATTAAAAAGAAAAAGAAAAATATTTTAATCATCGAATATTATTTGTTTATCTTTATAGCAAAAGAAAAAGAAATAAACACAAAATGATTTAATTGAAGGTGATTTGAGGATTTCACGTAATCAACATTATACTTTTCGAAAGAAGATGTATTTATAAAAATGCAATCAGAATTGTTATTACTTTGATTTGTAGTTATAAAACTGGTATACTTACCACTAATCATATGATTGTTGTGAGGACTTGTATTGATGGTAGAGTGAATGAGCTGAAAAATTATCTACACCGAGTTGGTAGAAATTATGTTTAATATTCTTTTATAGTCTATTTTTAATAACGTTGGAGGTGATGTTGTAGGTTTATAGAAAACCAAGATGGAAGAACTAAGATATTAGGAATTCCAACTAAGACTGTTATATTGGAATTTGGTCTGGATTTAGGTGATAAATTTTTAAAAGAGAGAAATGAAGTCGAGTTAATCAAAGTAGAGACTTTTAATTCTATAAAAAGAGAATGGGAGTTGTGATTTGACTATAAAGGTTGTATTAGCTGCCTATGATAAATATTTGAATGCTGAGCTAGCTACTACAAAATGTTATTCCCTATTTTTTATTCATACAATTAACATTGCATTTATAAGCTGGCACCTGGATATTATTATTTCTTGCAGGTAATGGACACAATCTATTAGCATTTCTTGTTCACTAGATTCTTATCTTATTTAAACTCTTTTGCATACAAAACTAGTTGATTTGTCCTTAATATCTTTATCCGAGACCAATTAGTTGAATGTTTATCATTTGCATGTTTGATAAAAGTTTCATATGAACTCATACTTTAACTATTCTTTTTATATGTCACCTTATTAAAAGATGCATGTACTTGGAAAGTAATTATACAGAAATTTTGTACTATAATCATACAACAACAGACTAATATAATTTCATTACAATGACTAGTTGCACCATGAAGCATATAAAGTTAGACTTTATACTACAACAATGTTGTTCCTACTAATGAAAAGTTTCTAAGTAATTACATATAAGCAATAAATAACTTGTGTGATCCAAAGCTCATGTCGATTTGTCATTTTAATTCTTATCGATATATACAAACTAATTACAAAGTGTAGCAAAGTTCTTTCTTAGGACCTGTTTGGTAGCTCGGTTGAAATCATGTCCGCACATCCCTCCTTAGGAGCAGCATAGAGTTTACTCAAACCTTTTTAAGCAATGAAATCCCTTATTGTTACATGCAACCAAATTCATATATATACCACTGTACCTCCATCATTTTCATGGTGTGGGACTATTCTTTTTTCAATGTGCGTCCATTACCCACATACAATATGGGACACCGTAAAAAAGTCTCCACTTGGGCTCACATCCATCTATGCATCTTCTAGTATGCCCACACGATGCTTGTACCTTACCGAGACTTTGCTCCTGTGTCATTCTACCAAACCCTACATACCATGATCTAAGCGTACACCAACAGACACCACGATTTACAGTTCTCTTGCACATTGTCCATCGTCCCAAGCGTTACCATCAGCTCTGATACCATGTTGAAGTTTTCGAGATTCGCACATCCCTTTGAAGGGACAACATAGAGTTTGGTCAACACCATTTAACAAAAGGAATCCCTTGTTGTTACATGAAAACCAATTCATACATATACCTCTCCACTCTATTATTTTTCACCATGTGAAACTATTCTTTTTTCGTTGCGCCTCCATTACCCAAACACAATGTTGGACACCCCAACAAGCTCTACTCTTAAATAACATATTTAAGGAAATGTTCCTATATATGCTTAGATTTATGATTTTTACGTATTTTGGCTAACAAAAAGGATGACCAAATACTAGCAGGAGCGTTTCTCATTCGATGCAAGTTCCTTGCGGTAATAATATGACTTTTTGATTGGTGCCTAAAGCTATATGCTTTTGTGTTTTTGAATTACTTAATTGAAGGTTTTGATTGATTATGTATCTGGTTAGAGTTGCCTTTGAGGTAATAATAACTTTGGTTTTCATAGGTCATATACTTAATATGGAGAAGAACAAAGTAATAATAACCTGTAATAAAAAATACTAGAGAAGTGGCTAGGATTGCTGAAGTCCGATCAGGTTTGATTGAAGGGGAAATGGAGGCTAGCTCTTAAGCTAATGACATTCGATGAAGATTCATCCATATATAGTCAACATGAACTGTAACACCTGCACCTTAATGGGTCTAAATTTCTACAAAATCAAAACCCAAGTCCATCAAAGCACAAATCGTTGGATTTGGTAGCTGCAAATAAGCATGAGCATTATCAGAGATTGATAGAAATCTAAACTCACAGCAGAAATAATAATAAAATAATAATATTGACTATGCCTACTTACATGGTATTAATGGTATTCCTTAGATAACAGATTATCATATTAGCATCGAGCATGAGAGAAAAGGAGGTTTCTCTAACAACTAAATTCATCCAGCTCCAGTGACACGTTCCTCTAAATTTATCTTGTGGGTTATAATGATTAGGGGGTCAGAACAATGTTCAGGTGACTGGAAAATCTATAAAATTCCTATATCTTTATACCAATTTGTTTCCATTTAATTTTTATGTATTAAGATTAGCAATTCTAATCTAATCTTGCATTGCACATGCAATCAATTACCTACCCATCCTCAAGGTACGAAATATTAATGAAGCCTTACCAACCAATTAATACTTCCATACCTATAAGCCACTTCATATTTCTAAATATGAAGCGGGCTTCTACTATCACCACATAATACTTTCAAAAGAGAAATGGACAGACTTTTCCATTTAAGACTTCAACCGAGGTAGACTCCATCTACTAAGACCTATTCCAAGGACTTCTAGAATTGTCATTATTAGTTTAATGGTCCTAACTACAAAGACCTTTGACCACTATTTATGGTCTTATGATTTATAGTAAACATACTACTAGCGTATCTATTGTTATTAAAGTCTTAGAAATGTGAGAAACTATACCCAAGCCACTTAATACCTCATTAACAAGGACTAGGCAAGCCTCCACTCATTTAACACTTATTTATAGGTAGGCCTTTGCCATTTAATACCTAACCCCAATGTGGACTCCATATTAGTACTATCTAGATGACATTACATGGAAATCTCATTAGGCTACTTAGTATTTCCTTTATAAGAGAGAGGTGGAACCTAGATCATTCACTTAGTACCTCAAAACCGAAGCGAAACCTTTTCAAGATATACATCATCATGCTTAATTATAATTATGGAACCTCATCAGGTTACTTCTTTCGATTGGTAGGCGGACCCTAAATTAGCCACTTAATACCTCGACACTGAAGTAAACCTTTTTAGAGATATCCCCCACCGCTTCCTAATTCCATATTCAGACCATTTAATACTTTTCAATCAAAAAATTAGGTCTAATCACTCATGCCATCATGGGTCCTAAGATTAGTGATATCTCACATCAGTAGTAAGTGCACGTGACTACTGGTAGACTTAAAGTAAATGGAAATCTTCCATCGAGTGGCCATACTGACCTCACATCACTAGCCCACTAAGTCTATTTGACTATCCAAAGCCTTTACCACTACAACAAAAAGTGTCTTTTATAGCAGCATATAGCCGCTATTAATCACAACCATAGCAGTTTGATAAGCGCTGTATATCTACATGTTATAAAAAACTGTTGAATATTTATAACACAAAATATGCCGCTATGGTTGAGCTTAGTTTTATAACGCAAATTCGCCTCTATGGTACGTTATTCAATAGCTCATTATAGCCGGTATAATACAGCTAAATCTCAACGGAACTAGAAATCTTTATAACACCATTTTGCTGCTATAAAATATTTATTCAATAGCTCATATATGCCGCTATGAAAATCGTAGATACACTTTTCAAGAGCTATGCATATATATTACATTTTAATAATAGCAATCAAACTAGATCTTCATAAACGAATAAAGATTATAATCAACAAATATAACACAAGAGCATGCTCAGAAAGAAATGTGATATATTTTTCATTATAGTGTACAAACATTAAAGCAAGTGCATAACCATTGAATAAAACATAAGCCTGCAGCCAAGTTAACACAGAGAAACAGAAAATAATGTCAATTTAATAAGTGTACAAACTTCCTCCCTCTGTCAACTTCCTCCTTCACCAAACCACCTCCCTCCGCCCTGCTACACATCACCAGAACTCCCGTATCCTTAACGACATCATGTGCCTGAACCATTCCAATCCACACAGTTCACTATACCAATTTCAACACTACTTCACCTCGTCTGAAGCAACTTGATGCCTTCATGCATTACCTCCTCCAACCAGCACCATGACTATCCTCACTCAATCACCAAACACTTGCAACCATTAACACAACAATTTAACAACTGCCTTCAGCTCACAATCACCATCACACAATCACCTACAATAACTAAACAAACATTGCAGCCTTCACCATGCCCAACATCATAACATCTTCAATGTTAACACAACCTACAACATTCCAATTCCCAAACTGTACAAGTCAATCAACTTTCCCCCTACTCTAAACCCAAATTGCAGAAACACTTCAACTAACAATACACTTCAATCAACAAGTACACTTCTCTCACAACTGTTACCTATTCAAAACTACTATAGCAACATAAACCATCCCTCTTCCAACCTTCTACGCAACCTCATCACCTACTATGCAAACTCCTCAACAGTAAACTCCAAGCCCATAACATCACCACACTACAACCAATATGTAAGTTGTAACCAAGTTTCCTACAACACTGCAAGCTCAAAACTGCTTAAACAAAACAATTCATCATCATCAGCCACACTTTAAAAACCCACCACCTACTACAGCTTCACCTTCACCTTCATCATCGAAACTACTTTCCCATTTCCCGATAAATCCATTAACTTTCATTTATTGTTTGTTCTTGAATTTGCAGTCTGTAAGTTGAAAAAAGAAAAAATAATGAAGTTGCTAATCATTAAATATATAAGATGCAACATGCCAAAACTAACAGAAATATATGAGATGCAACATGCCAAAACTAATAGAAATATATGAGATGCAACATGCCAAAACCAACAGAAATATATGAGATGCATTCAGATGATTGGTTGACTGAGTTTAAGCTAAATTAGCATGAGAATTTAGTCAAAATATGACATGCTCAAAACATTTTTGCAAACAAGGGAGCCAATTCTATGTAGTTATTGACATGCTCAAAATAGAGTTCCAACATACAAATTCAAGTGCATGATTACTAATAAACTTAAATGCTGAAATACAGTCAAAACATTAGGAAACTGATGAGGTTTTTTTATTTGGAACAAGCTAAGATCACATTAATTCAAGCCTTTAAATAGACACGTGACAAGCACCATTGTCCAAGTGGTTAATTGATTCGGCTTTGGTGTAGAAGGTCACAAGTTCGAAACTTGCTTTCGAATGCTTATTTGACGTGGGATATGTTATCCCAATGATTTGTTGTATATAAAGCACCAGTTCAAAAAAAATAGACACGTAAGGGACTAAAACAAAGACATGACACACAACCACTTAGTATAAAGTTGCCTAACTAAAAGGAAATGACCTGCTAAGTAGGAGATTGCCAAAGACCAAGTACAATGACCTATTCAAAACAAAACCCAATGCAACTTACTATTTACGTTTGAGTTTATATTTCAACAAAAAGACAGTAGATAATCAGGCACATCTAGCTGTTGAAATGCAAAAACATGAACAAGTTTCAGTCGGTCCCCATACTAGTAACTGAAACACAAGTTAAACAATGTAAAGATGTTCATCAGTTTCTAGGTCAATCTCAGAATTCTTAACCCAAATAGAAAGTGGTAGAGAAACATTAAATTAGTTATATTACCATGTATATGTATATACATGGATAAAATAATTGATCAGATTCATTTGGTCCCCTAGGACAGAGTACCGGAGAATTTTCTCCTTAGCTATTAAATATTCAATAAATGTACATGTGTCTATAATTAAGAATCAAATTCCAAACTTCCACAGGAAATAAATAACTGATAAAACAATAATTTTATGTAGCTAATGATCATCAAAAAAGCTTAACAAGATTTTTGTACGTTTTAAATTAAGCAATATATATAACTTCAACTATCGAGTGGTTATGGAAATTCGACATAATAAATACAACCTAAAAGAAATACACACTCGTGCAAAAACAAAGATTTTATAAAGGGTCAACATGTGTGTGTTCATCTGGGCATGTCAGCAACGGGCAATGTTGGCTAAAGTACAAAGGAATCACTATGGTAAAATGAATTATCCTTTGTTGATCCAAATAATTGTATTGATCCGAAGAATCTAACAAAAATCGGAAAAAACATTAGTGAAAAGAAATTAGTTAGGTCCCACTCTCTTATAGTCTGCTTGCACTGGTGAAGGAGTGCATGCTTGCACAAGTGAAGAAGTGCATGTTTCTTATGAGAAAAATCATGGAGATGTTATGGAATGTATAATCTGCTTGAGTTGGTAATTTAGTCATAAGTAAAAAGGGTATATTTAGAGCTGCCCTTCCGTTCAGTCATTTTTAGATTTTAGCGGGTGAACATTAAAAATACATTTTGTCTTTAATGAAAAAATCTTGCATAAATGCTAATATAGTCCATATGGTAGTTGTGTTCATACAAGCAGCCCAAGTAATTAACATTTGTTCATTAAAGTGACCATGACTAATTAATAACAAAAAAAGACAGAAATCATATGAGAAGAAGATATATAAAATGATGCAGTAAGTAGATTAGAAAGATGAATATCACATTAAAGAAGGTCATGAAGTACAAGAGACCAATGTAAAATTGGACGCTAACGATAACACAAATTTATTAAACACAACATTTTGGATTCAAAGTTTACCGATAGCTCGGAATTCTGGCAATCCCTCCTGCGTCCAATCAGACCCACCTGCAGCAAATAAATCGTACATGATTGGAAAAAGACACGCACAACAAAATATCAGTGCACAAGAAGTTAACACAGGTAAAAATGTCAATACACATATTACATTTCTTCCTCTGTTTCCTTTTGGGCTTTGTATACATCAAGTGAGCACGTGTAATGCGAGTAACTATCCAGAACAAATTAGCTGCTAGTTTCAGGCTGTGTATATTCTATGTTATGAAAACCAACAAGAAAGGAGGGCATCTTCTATGAAGTTAATGAGTTCCTCATTCTATGAAGAAGGGAGTGGAAACAAATAGTCAACAAGATAACATATAAATTAGTTAATTTTCATAAACATTAGTAATTATTATTGTATTATTATATAAATAAATTTAGTTATTTTATAAACTTAGTTAATTATTATTATTTTACTAATATTAGTAGTATTACAAACTTAGTTAATTTTATAAACATTAGTTAAATTATTATTGTTACTATCAACTTAGTTATTTTTATAAGCTTATTTATATTTTATATAATTTAATACACAAAGTTAAATTTTATAATCTAGCTAATTTTATTATTATTATAACACTGTTTTAGCTGAGATGGTCATTACCTCATATTCTTTGAAAAAGAGTTCACACTAAATATGTCGGTAAATTTACTATAAATTTTCAAAAGAAAATCAGTCACAAAATGCCTTTGTAAAATTCTAATTGATTCAAGAAATCGGAACTTTGCAATACAGAAAAATAAACCTTTTATTTTTCCAAAATAATCCATGATCAAGCTTAAGAACTATAAGAGCGATATTTAAGATATAGGCAACAACAATAGTGTATGTAATCCATTCTATATATATACCAAAAGATGGTAAAATTACAATATAGAACCTTGTGATTTAATCCAATTCTATGAAAAATAAATTTGGTATATTACTTGATATCTGAAAGAGCAATCATTTTGACACAGAGTAGCTAAAAGAGCTACAAGTTTATTATTACACTACATAGCTAAAAGAAGCAAGCAATTAAGACAAGCATTGACAGAAAATGTCTTCCGCTGGAGCAATTTATGAAATATTTCCATAGTAATCTAAATTCATACATTATATATATATATATATATATATATATATCATCCTTAGGCATGAAGGAAATGCTATAAAATACAAAAGACTTATGATCAATAAATGTAAATTCGATCCTAATGATCTCCAAGTAATGGCAACGTGCCCACTTTTTATGATATAGCAATAAGGAGGTCACTGCTCAAAAGATGCCAACAAAAACATTACAATATACATGTATTATTTTAACTCTATAACATCATCCATTTGATACTCGTTCTCACAATTTTTTTTTTTAAATTAAATGCATTGTCAAGATTTGGAGACATACATTTCAGCAACAGATCTTTTGGAAAAAGAATTTTAATCTTTTTTTAATTCATCCTTATCGTAGCAGTGGTTTTGGTCCGATTGTTATTACAAAGATGAAATATCTACAAAAAGCTTCGGTAATAATCATGCTTTATTACTTTGTTTACAAAGATAACCACCTTTACATGTTGCATAAATCAAAGCGCTGGAAAATGATCTCTACAAAAATGATAGTTAAGGACAAAATAATATTGAAAGTAAAAGACAAAAACTCGGGTAACTTTTATAATAAACTTGTAGCTCTCCTCTATAACAACAAAAGATATATGTATGTTTTTCACTTAGAAAGGTGCTTTATTTTGTATAGTAGAACATTAAAACATTTGTTACAACAAGTAGTTTAAGGGGTATATTATAACTGACAAGTATTAAAGGTGTTTTTACGCTTTAAGGTTCTTGATACTTATGACTTTATAGAGCCACTAACACAAATTTTGAAAGCAATCAAGCTCTATAAAAAGTGATCAGTTATCAGCGTTTATTTTTAACTATTCGGTTTACAATTATTAACGTATCAGCCTTTGTTCCATTAAAATTGAGGCTAAGCTCGGTTAAAAACAAAGTGGTTGCTATGTTTATAAAATGAGCAAAAGCTTAGTTTATAAACTGAGCAAACTACTTGGTTTTTGCATTTATTTTTCAGTGTGAATTCTAGATGAAACATTCAAGTTAGAGGTTCAGATCTATTTATTTTTCGGCATAAATTTTGGACTTCCGTATTTTTCTATTCATAATTCATAAATTATACATTACTATAAAATTACATATACAATTATTACTATTAACTACGAAGTAGTTTTCCCAACTAGCTGGAATCACTTCATCAGCACAACGGTCCATTCCTTATCACCATAAAACATTAAAAGCATACGCTTCATTTTTTGTTTTAACTAAAGCATGCGCTTCGATTAAAAAATTTACATATGAGCTTTTATCACAAATCTAAGAATTTACTTGATACATACCATAAAAGATAAGGTTATTTCCTATAAGCCATTGCATAACTTAATGTCCACATCAAGCACAATAGTTTGACTTATATTGTCTGCATCTAATGCTTAAGAATCCAGACTGTGTCTGTATCCTTATCGTATCAGTTTTACCAAATGACGCATGTGCTAATGGTTACAATAAATAAATATCCTTCCCTATTTCAATATATGCAGGACATGGGGAATTACAATTCTTACCTTGGCATTTATCTGGCAGATGTACACCCTTTGATACTGGTACAACTACACAAATCGGTACCCGATACCCATTACAGCAAATATCTCCAGTTTGCTACTTCGGTTTTTGGTATTCCAACTACACCTATTTCTGATCGATATACAAAAACCAAGCAACAAATGAATAATCAGTTCATAATAATAAATAACAAACAATATATTTCAGGCACAAAACCCGAAAAGTTCCTTTCTTTCTTCCCAACCATGTACTTATCGACAGGAACATGCTCTACTTTGATAATAGTCGGTGGGGGGATAATGAAGCTATTCTTTGAAACTATATGTGGGTCTACATGCAGCTCACAGCCTCTCACAGCCATCGAGTGGTACCTCGTATTCACTTGCTAGCGGTCATTCTATCTCAGCTTCCAAATCTCAACTCCATTGCTAGAATTTAACTGATTGGAGCAATCATAGTTGTTGTTTACTGCATAATGATATGGGTGGTATCGGTTAGTAAAAACAAACAGCCAGAAATTTCATACATTTAATAAACATAACTATAAATATCTAACCTAGAAATCTAAGTAGATAATTTTGGGGTTCTTGATGCGTCGAATTCAAAACTGCTAAAGTATAATAAGCACAGATCAAAGATGGCCAGTTGGATCAAAGATCGAAGATGCGAGCGATGAGCGATTAGGAGGGAAACGTAACTAGAAATCCAAGCAGATGATTTAGGGTTCGGGACGCATATAATTCAGAATGGCGAAGCTCGATGAGCGAAGTGAGTTGGATCGAAGATGAAGAGGGATGAGTGGTTACGAGGGAGATGGACGGAATAAGTGTTATCTCGGTTTTGGGAAGAAGACGAATTGAATAAGCATTTTGAGAGGGAGACGAAAATTTTGGGAGGGATGTTTTGGCCAAAGCGTTATGTGTTAAGTATGAACAGAAGAGAAGAAATAAAGTGAAAAAAAGTAAATAGCCCGGCGTAAACAATAACACTATAGAATAATGCGTTATCGAATGGCGTTATTAATAACATACTTTCTTGTAGTATATATATATTACCTTAGATTGACATTGGACTTAGCTTACTAGTTCCCTTTTTATTTAAGGCAATAAGATTTACGTTAAATACATATCCACCCATAAATCCCATTTTAATGCTCATAAATGTCAATTGGTCCATAAAATCCAAACGGATATTTTCTAAGACATTCATATATGATTACTAATTTCAATTTAGTAACCTTTTTATATATATTCCATTTTTATCAGCCTCATTAATCCATATGTCTTTATTAAAATAACCCTTAATTTAATACTATCCATTATTTCTCATTAACTCTTATTAATTTAGGTTACAATCTTTTATTTCCTATTAATTAGCTAATAGGAATTCCTAATTTAGGGACGATTTTATGCTGAATAATCTGCACAACCTAACGACAATTAGACATAGATTATCCATCATCCAAACACCAACATCCTAGGAAAAGATCCGCTACAAAATCTCTGAGTCAGTCACTTCTAAATCATCCAAGTCTGCATTCTTCGCTGAGGCCTCCAAAATCTCAGCCAGATCATCATTAGCCGACTCAATCAAAACACCCTTCATCATGAATGAATCAAACTATTGCCTTCATCGAAATTCTACGCCAACAGGAAATTGAAAAGGCAGATGCAGCATAGGAAACATTCCTGCTTCAAGGTCTCAAACCAGAGTATCACTGCGAATCCTACCACGATGAATATCTTTTTTAGGCCAAAAGCGGTGAAACCTTTTGCTAATTTTGGTCCAGCCAAGTGGCCTCTTGAAGGTACCATAATGGTGTGAGGAAAAACCGATAGTGCCGAAATGTGAGTTGGGTTAAGAAGTGGTTAGTGGGAGGAAATAGGATTTAGATCTAGAATGGTGGTGGGGAAAGATCTAACATGCAAAACTAGCACGAGGGGGAGGTGAGGCTACTGCTCCTAGGGAAAAACGACATCGTCTAAGGGAGGAATGGAAGAATGAGGCCGATACTTTGGAGGAGGAGGAGGAGGAGGACGAAGATTTGGGTCAGCTTGTTGAGGAAAGAGAAACGAAAGAAGGTAACTGGGGGGATTAAGATGCGAATTTTATAGTCCCGTTCTAGGTTCAATTTGGGTCAAAACTCGTTAACTGGTAGACCACTTTAGGTTTACTGCTAGGTGGTCAACCGCTAGATGAGCTTTGGTCATTGGTTGAACCTAGAACCAATTAGGATAAGATTGAATAATAATCATTTTGCTTCATCTTCTTTGAATCAAGATGACCTGAAAGATTCTTGTCCTCATTATGATGGTGCTAATGCTAACCACCTAGTTTTGAACCACGCTCTAGTAATTCACAGTAGTCTGAACAAAATAGCTGCGACAAAAAACAATTCCAAAAACCCAACAATATTCCAGCTGTTGTTTGCTGCCTATTTCGCATGGAAATATTTCTTCCAATAGCTGGTGGTACAACAACACTTCAAACTACATACCCCAATAAAATTAAATGTCATTTCTATTTTATCTATATCTTAGACAGAAAAGATTTTAAAAACCATGATTTTATAAACCGAAAAATCACTGAGCTAAATTTATGCTCCTTTATACTAGTTACTAAATAATAGAAACTATTTCATAACAAAACTTCCCTTAAAAATCAAACTTATATATATTTCAGGGTTTCCAAAAACCATTTTTTTAAAACACAAATTTCCCAAATTGGAAATCTATTTCCTTGCCAAAAATCAAAATCAAGCCTCCACTAATATATACATATAAATATTTAAGGACTTCAAGATTACTCTATAAATTAAAAATTTCTTAACAAGACCAACTTAGTGGTATACATGTTTATTTGAAAACTAAAATTTCAAAGTATTCAAAAAATAAAATTTCCAAAATAATCCTTATGGAAAGAAATCCTCTGAAAATTCTTTTTCCAAAGGCATTTGCAAAATATACTATAAAAATTCTCTCACAGGTTTTAGACTAAGGAATTTAACATTAACTACTCAAATAAAAATCCAGTTTGCCATCAAAGAGGTAATCAATGAATGCAGCCTAGCGTAAACTTTCCTTCGAACAATTGTGACATATACACTTTAATTCTCGCCCATTTGGAATAAGTGTATGTCTCCAACTGGAACTCATCATCAAATCCATAATCACAAGGTGGCTAGAATCTTAACCATCAAGTCTAACATTTCTAGTCTTCAGGATTCAGCCATATGTCGTACTCATGCTCTTTATTAACAGTGCCTTACACATCGCTAGCACTCGTGGGGTACTATGGAGTCGCCGTGAAAATCTTAACTCTAAGATGTTTTGAACCCTTAGTTACTTTACCCATTCTTCGAAGTGGAACTACAACTACTTCTGCAGTCAGAATTCTTAGAATCTGACGCAAAAATATAATAATACCGGATAGGAAGGTACAAATGCATTCTCTCAAATTATCTTAATTCCTCTGATCAAATAACCAAGGATCTGATACAAAATGTAATAACCCGTACCTTAATGGGCCTACATTTCAACGATAATTGTAACCCAAGTCCATTAAGGCACGGATCTTTAGATTGGTTATCTACAAATAAGTATGAGCATTATCAGAGATTGGTAGAAATCTAAACTCACAGCAGAAACATAATAGAATAAGAATACAAACTATGACCACTATATTGTAATTGATGGTATTCCTTGGATATTAGATGGTCACATCAACATCAAGCATGAATGAAAAGAAAGCTTATACAAAAATTAAACACATCCATCTCTAGTGACCTATTCCTCCAAATATGTCACGTGGGTTGTAATAAGGAGGGGATCTGAACAAAGTTCGAGTGACTGGAAAATCTATAAACTATCCATAACATAAATTTATACCGATTGGTTTTCATTTAGTTGTTATGTCTATTAAGGTTAGCAATTCTAATCAAACCTTGCATTCAACACATGATTACTTACCGACTCACTCCCAAGGTATAAAATATTGATGAAGCTTTATCAACCACTCAGTAATTCCATACCCATAAGCCACCTAATACATCTAAATATGAAGCAGGCTTCTACTATCACCACATAATACTTTTCAAAGAGAAACAAATGAACTTTGCCATTTAAGACCTCAATTGAGGTATACTCCGTCAATTAAGACTATTCTCAAGGTGGATATCTAGTTTAGTCATTATTGCTACATTGGTCCTAGCTATAGAGACATTTGACTACTATCTATGGCCTTATAATTTATAATAGCAATATTACTAGCGCATTTATTTTTATTAAAGTCTTAGCAATGTTAGAAACTGTACCCATACCACTTAATACCTCATTTACAAGGACTAGGCAGGCCACCAACGATTTAACACCTATTTATAGGTAAGCCTTTGTAATGTAATATCTAAGCCCATGGCTGACTCCTCACTGTTGCTATCTAATTGACATTGCTTGAAAACTCATTAGGCTACTTACTTCTCTTATAGGAGAGGGTCGAACCCTAGATCAATAACTTAGTACCTCAAACCCGAAGCGAACCCTTCCCAAGATATCCATCATCACTGATAATAATAAATATGGAATCTCATTAGGTTACTTCTTTCAGTATGGAGGCGGGCCCTAAGGTAGCCTCTTTATACCTCAACACTGAAGAAAACCATTTTAGAAATGTCCCTCATCGCTTTCTAATTCCATATTTGGAACATTTAATAATTAAGAAAGTAGGTCCAATCTCTTACGTCGTCACAAGTCCTAGGATTAGTGATATCTCACATCAGTAGTAAGTGCACCCGACTGTTGTTAGCCTCAAAGTGAAGGGATGCTTTCCATCGAGTGACTCTACCAACCTTGCAGCACTAACCCACTAAGTCCAATTAACCATCTGAAATTTCCTGAGACATTTATGTATGATTACTAATTTAAAATCCTAACGGACATTTCCTAAGACATTTATGTATGATTACTAATTTCAAATCCTAACAGACATTTCCTAAATGTCATTTTTTCCATAAATGTCAATTTATGTATGATTACTATTTATGTATTATTTATAAATCTCCTTTTAAGGCTCATAAATGTCAACTTGTCCATAAAATCCTAACACGCACTTCCTAAGACATTTATGTATGGTTACCAATTTCAAATCAGTAACCTATTTATATATATTCTATTTTATTGGTCCCGTTAATCCATTTTTCTCTATTAATTGTAACCCTTAATTTAATAATATATATTATTTCTCATTAATTACCCATTAATTTAGGTTATAATCTTTCATTTCTTATTAATAGTTAATAGGAATTCCTAATTTATTTACTATTAATATGAATTGCTACCTTTTCTGATTCTAACTATTTGCTTCCCTAATAATAATAACAACCAAGGAACAGTATGTATAAATAACGCATGAATAAACATTGTTCTTCTTTATTAACACAATAAATACGTATAAATTGCTGAATAAAACTACCTATCAGTAACCAAATATATTCTAATCATAAATATGTAACTACAATATGCATTCTGTATTTAATGTGCTGGAAGTAAATTCCTTAGGAATATTTTCCCCTATTATTTTCAAAAATTGGTTTAACACAAAAGGAAACATAGACTCCGTTTGAAATTACAAGGAATGGATGATTTCTTTTTAATTAGAATAGATAGTGTAAGCTACAGAGAATAAATACGTATTTTATACATCTCCTCCCTTTTTATTTGTGGATATCTCTTGTTAAATCAAACGTCGCACCTTTTTGAATGAAAAGTAGAAAAAGTGAACAAATTTGTAAAAATCAAACGGATGTTCTTCGCACAAATTAAACTTGAAAAATCTACAACATAGCAAAAATTAGGAAATAATCCAAAATTCTATTTTACACCAGAGTATATATCTATAATAAAATTACACAACGCTCAAATTTTAATATCTTTGGGACGGATTTCCAGATCTAGGTGTAGATATGTTTCAAATTAGATCTAAAAGAAGAATATGTAGGCAATAGATTTCCATACTAATTTTAGCCTCCAATCACTGATAAAATTTATATAGGCATAAAAATCAAACTTATGCCAATGGAATAGATTAAAATCATAAACAATATATAAAATTCCTCTCCTATTATTCAAAAGCGATCCAAATCTACATATCTAAAGTAGAACCTTAAATTCATCTCTAAATCCTTTTGAATCCAAGAAATATATATGTAACGACCCAGAATTTCTAGTCGTTGATTTTGAACATTTAATTCATTTAAATGTTAAATGCGAATTTTGAATTTGATTTTGAAGTAAAAAGATTTTGGTTAAATTAATAGAATTAGTTAAATTTCAAATACGGGAATTTAATTGAAATTTGAATAATAAATTGGGATAATTGGTGATTCTGGGTGTAAATGGATATAAAAATAGATTCTAAAATTTATTTTAAGTCTATCTGGATTTAAATTATAATATTGGACTGTTGGATGGAATTAAAAGTCGATAGGTTGAATTTGGAATTTTATATTAATTTAATAATGGAATTAAATAATATAACAATGCAAATAATTAGATTTTTATTTAAAATGAATCAGAATGGTTTCAAATATGATTATAGATTCTATACGATTTGTAATAGAGTTAATAAAATTTTAAAAAGCGAAGTTTTAAAAGATTTCGTCGATTTTGAAAATCGTTTGAATTACTCGACGAGTAAAAATAGCCTTCTGGGGCACAGTCTCGGAATTCGACGAAACCAGTTTTATTGAATCCGTAATAGTTAGTTATTATTGGATTTCAATTTTCGTAGTAATCAGAGTTGTCGTTTGACCCTGGCAGCTCAAATTGCTTAGAAACTATTTTAATCGATTTAATTTAAAATTGAGTGTTTATTTCCGTAACTCATGCATATGATCGAATTAGCCTCCGAAACACGTTCCATTATGTTCAGAACGTGGGTAAAACCTTAGAAATGCATGTCAGCACACGTCGTTTGGAGATTGTGTGAAAAAGTTGCTTTATAATGGATTTAATATTAAAATAATTATTATAAAACGTTTATATTTTATATACATAGGTTTTTAGACAAAACCCTAATCTATTGGAGCTGCCACCGTTACTTATATTAATGGCCAAAAATTATCGTGTTTTCTCCCTCAAATCATCTCGATCCGAGAAATATTATCCAAAACATCCAACTAGAAAATTGTAGGGCTTGGAGAGAGCTTTCCATCCATGTGGCTGTGATCGCCTGAAGCTCTTCGACGATGCTGTATTTTGGCCATGAAAGTGACACTTTCATGCACGTTTATCGACGTGTGGGAGAAGCCGAGTTCAACTAGTCTTGGAGGGGAGGTGCGTGGCGTGGAGGCGTACGGGATGGCTGTCGTTGATCGTCAAATCGTCGAGTAATGGAGGAGCGGTATTGAACCCTAATTGAAGGCTTGATGGGTTCCTTTGCTTGTCGAACACGATGTAGGAGAAGGAGGAGCAGTCTTGATCTGTTCGTTCGTATCTACGGCCGATTTATTTTGGTAATTATAAAAAATAAGTTTGTTTTAAAATTGATAATTAAACTTTATAAATTCATATCTTGTGCATACGTTATCAGATTTCGACGAAACTGGCAAAGCTGGAATCGCAACGACGAGTACTACGCAGTGGAAGAATTCTAGGATCATTCGAAGCAAGTAAAAATTTAGGTTAAATCGAACGCTGTTCGATTTAATTTAAATTTGAACGCTCATTGAAAACCCAAGGTGAGTTAATCTCACTATAATCTGGATACTAGTAATTTAAATAGCTAATATTTAAATGTTTGATTGGTTGTTTAGCTGAATATGATAATTATTATCAGATTGAATCGGTATTTATTGGTTGTGCTAATATCTGTGGATGCAGGGAAACAGGTTGGAGGGATCCAACTGGATTCCTCACAAAATAGAAATTTTATTTATATTATGTGATATATTTCATTGATATCCTGTGATAAATTGATTTAGATCTTGTTATGTTGCGTTCTATTTATATACTATGATAGATTAATTTGAAAATTAAATTGTGTTGTGCTATGATTGGGTGAATACAACCTGGGAATTTAAATATAAATAAATAAATTGGGTTTGAAGGAAATAAAAGAAATTCTTAAGTAAAGGAGTTAAAGGAACTAAATTCAAGAAATGGGTTGAAAATTTGAAGTGTTTGAAATTGAGATTTATAAAGGAAATGTGAATTGTTTTAAATTAATAGTAAGATTTATTTTTAAAGGATGGGATGTGTATGCTTTTCTGGAAACTAAGCATATTTTAAAGAAAAATTTTCGAAGTATAAACTGGAAAGTTTTGTAAAGTTGTTTCTAAAATATTTTAGAAAAATTATTATTATTTTTAATTATTTTCAAGTGAAAGCAAATATTTGATTAAGTAATTATGGTATTTAATTATTGTTAAAAGCAAAGTAGCATTAAGTTTTCAAAGGGAGTTATAATATAAATATTTGATTTAATAACTTTACTTTAAAAATTAAATTTGGCTTAAATTACTTAGATAACCTCTATATATTTCCTTAAGTATTATTTTCAATGAAGAAATTTCTAGAAGCTTTATTTTAAGTATTTTAAACATATGTTTTGAAAATGATTTCCAGGAAATAGCAGTATGAGGAGTTTATTTTTAAAATATGGAAAGGAATTTACGGGATAAACGTAAAATTGAATTGGGGTAAATCATGTTGGATTGATAAAAAGAATTCTTTGGGTTATCCTAAAATGGAAGTGTATTTCCCTGAAATGCCAAGTACGTTTTTAAAGCAGATTTTTGAGTGGCTAGAAGTTTTGAAGTTGTATTAAATAATGGTTTCGAGAAAATCATTTAAGTGGTAAGAATGTTAAAAGTGAACATCTATCAAATTAGTTATAGAAGTAATTATTTTAAAGGGATAAGCAGTATTATGTTTTAAAGAATATTATTAATATTTATACTTTATAAAATGGGTTTATTTTAAGGATAATTAATTTAAAGTTTTATTTGAAAACTTATATATGATCAACTTTATTTTAAAATTTAGTATGACTTAACTTTATTTTGAAGATAATAGTTTATATTTTATAAATCAGTTTTATTCGAAATATATTTAAAGATATATGTATATTTTAAATTAAGTATGTAAGAAATTTTAATATAAATGTTTTAATGTATTTCAAGAATTAAGTATTTAAATTATTTTAAATCTAAATATTGGTACTTGGATGTTTCCAGAGGAAGTAAAGATTTGGGAATCTATTCCATGAGAAGAGTTGGGTTTGAAAGTGTTTTCAAAAGGATTTGGAAAATGGAAATATATCTTGCAAAGATATTTTTGAGGAAACTAAATAATGTGGGAAATTATTTATTGTGTGATGGATGTTTATGGATGTTTATTGATAATTAAATCACCGACTATCAATATTGGCCAATGCGTCGATCGTTTCGAAGAGGCTGGGATCGGGATTAAATTCTCGAAAACCACTTTGATCCGGTTTGTACATTTTCGTGGGAAAAACGAGTTCGGAGTCGAAGATGGAGCAGTGAAGTGCAAGGGCTAGTCACTACTAAACTTGAGGATATTTCCAAAATGGATGTAGTAGGAGTAGTGCCTTCGGTTCCTTTCGAACCCGGGACGGACTTATATGGATGAATGCTCTCGGAACATCGTCAGGTGGACGCAGGGCATTCTAAGTGAAATGTTCTAAAAGGTAACGCTTAGCCTCAAGCCTCATCAACCGGGAATGACTGAAAATCAGGGGTTATCCAGCAAGGCTAGGTGGGCAGCACCCATTTCAGAGTGAGGTCATCCCTGTCTAGATGTCCCTTTTTATTCGGCTTAGTGGTGCGGTTGCTGCTCCCAACCGTGGGGTGATCTTACTTGGGATTATCCAGTAAGGGGTTAGCCCCGGCCTTGTGTTGCAGGGGATCGGGAGTGGTCCTCGGTACACTGATCTAGATGAGGTACTGTGACAGGTGGTACCCCAGTGCCTAGTCATTAGTTGGAAATCCATTCTCCTTACGCGCCTTTTACGAGTTTCGTTTGTATTACCCACTTTGTGGATAGTAGATGGAATTCAATCATGTAACTATTTCGGCTATTTTAATAAGTATTTGTATATAACCCTATTATAATATTAGAGGATTTTTATAAAAAAGTGTTTTAGCTGTTGTAAGGTAAAAACCCGACATGTTTATTTGTGGCGTGGCCTTACGAGATGCTTTTGTTTTCAAAATGGATTTTTGAAACTTTAATAATAAAGTTGGGTGTATTTTTATCAGTTGGTATTCCATACTGACTCAGGTGTTATTTCATTATAATGCTTGGGTCAGACCGAGTATTATAGATTACAGGATAGGATGCTACGGAGCAGGAGAGGAGCTGGAGTCCGAGACGTATTATCCATACTTGTTTATATCCGTTGCTGCGCTCGTTTGAAATTGTCAGGCTGGTAGTTGTTGTTTTTTGTGATACTCTGATGATATATTGTGTAAAACAGATATGGTTTTCATTTTGTGTAAAGATCTAATATTATATATTATATTTTGTTCCGCTGTGATTGTGAGATTCTGTTATTGTTTAGTTCCTCCTTTCTTCTATCTTCTTTCTTTTTCCTCAATAATCTATTTTTTCCGGCACTTGATCGTCGGCATATTATACTATGGAGTATTTTGTGTCGCTTTTCGAGGGTCGAGAATGGCGGGTCGTCACACTTGGTATCAGAGCTTAGGTTGGCGACAACCTAGGCTTTGGTGAGGAAATTACTCATTAAATATAGAGTCAATAGTACTCTATAATGAGTTGAGTGCAATAATAGATATGAGAGCATACTTGTTAGTGAATATAAAATTGTTTTTATATTGTGTTGACTTATCGGTTGAGTGTTTGTAAATTCTGGTCGGTACGGGAAGTACAACCGTATCGATAGGGGTTTTTAAACTCTTAAGCAAGATAGACCGACATAGTATTGCTTTTAAAGTGGGTAAATGAAATAATTTTGCCCAAAATTATATTTTGATATAATAAAAATAATTTTCTAAAATTATTATATATATTTAGATGTTTGGTTGTTAATATTAAAAATCAAATATAAGAATCTAAAATTTGAAATGGTTATAATCAAATAAAATTCTATGAGTATAAATTATACAAAAGAAGAATAACTAAATTTGAATTAAACCAGAATATAAATCCCGGGGATTTTGAAAAGGATTTTAAATGTATTTAAAACAAAATTTGGAAATTTAAAATCGTGGGAATGTCTGAAATGTTTCCAAAGTGGTTGAAGGCATGATGGAATATTATTTTGGGAAGTATTTTTGAATGAGAATTGTTTTGAAACGAATTAGGAAAGCAAGGAAGCACTGAACTCACTTTAGACACTGGAAAATAATCTTGATGATGATGGCCACATCATCAGAATTCATTTTCGAGTTTGTAAAGTGATGGTTTGCTTCCATAGTAATTGGATATGATATCTATTTAGATTTGTTTGATGTACAAGGTGATTTAGAGATTTCAAAAAGGGCGAAATTTGTTTTGGTATAAACAAGTTATTTGGAATCCGGAGATTTGATTTGTTATACCAAGTAGGTATGAGTTGATTATTATTTCAAAATGGTTTTGGAATAAAATCGGGTAATTGAATTCTGAAAAATTCTATTTAAATAATGTGAAAGTTAAAATGAATCGACTATTGAATTTATTAAGTGAAGTTGATAATAATAAGAAGGAAATGAAAATTTTAATCCTGGAAATAAAATTTAACTTGAATATTTGGAAGTGAATAGAAAATTTGGATTTAACTTTGGATAAGTTAAATAAATTGGACTTAGAATAAAATTGATTTGGATTAAATTGAAATGTAAAATGACTTTGTAATTGTGGGTCATTGTATAATGAATTGTACCCATAAGCTATTAAGTGTTATACTTATAATCTGAAATTGTGGATTTAAATTTGTGTAAAGAATTAAATTGAAAGAAAATTTATATCCTTAAGAATTCAGTGATATATATATATATATATATATATATAATTTGGATTTGTGATTATAAGATGTAAATGGATTAAAATGAGCAATATAAACTTTTAAGTAAATAAGTTGGGGAACTTATAAATAGAAAATGGAATTGTAATCACAAATGGGAAATAGTTGAATGGTATAGTGAACTCAAACTTAATCCCAAATGAAATGTAAAGTAAGATAAGATAAAGGAAAATATAAAGGGTGTATGACTTAAGTTAGTAAATAAGGCTTGAACTTATATAAAAGAAGGAATAAAATTGGATCGGATTGAATTTAACTTAGACTAAGAGAAATTGAGTTAAATTTGGATTAAACTGAAATTCAAAATTCAGTTGCATTATAAAAAATATTGAATAGAATTAAATTCTTATTTAAAATAGTGAAGAAAATGGTATGAATTTAAGTTGGGTAAATAAAATTTGGTTGAACTTAAATTAGAATCGGAAAAGAGTGGAATTGAAAGAAAATTTAATTAAGTTGAAAGGATATTGTATGAATAAATTAAACTTGGAAAAAGAATTGAATTAATGGAATTTAAATTAAGTAAGAATGATCTTTAATGAATTAAATTCTCACTCAACTAAATTCAAAAAGGATTGCTTAGAAAGGAATTTAGTGTGAGCTAAGTTAAATGGAAAATGTATTGGACTGAATAAAATAAAAAAAAATCAAATTAAAATGGATATGGTCCAAAATGCAAGTAAAATTCAGTTTGGGTAGAAGATAATTGAAAATGATTGTATTATTATTAAAATTCAGAATGAATCGAGGAGAGGGATTAAAATTTAAAATCGATTGAGTAAGTAAACAAATTGAATTAAAATTTGTAAATGGATTGGAATTTGATTTGGATGAGAATCAAATGAAAATAAAATAAAGTTGATATCAGAAATAGAAATATTGTGTAATTGAAACAACTTAAGCAAATTGGAAAATGATTGTGGTTGAGCTTTATATGTGGTCTTGGATAAAATTTATTTAGATAATAATATTGAACTACAAGTGAGATGGTTTTAATTAAATATTGCGATGAAATAAGAATGTATGAGTTATAAATAATACAGAATGGGATGATATTAATATAAACGTTAGTTGGATGATGAACTTGAAGTGAGAATAAGGTTCTGATTTAAAAATTGCAAGGAAATAAGAATATTGGGATTGTGAAAAATTCTGAATGAAATAAAATTAATTTAAATCTAAGTTGGAATTAATTTTAAATGATTATAAGCTTAAGTGATGGTTATTGGCTTGGATAACTTTAAATTTGCATAGAAATTGGTCGATTGTTGTAAACAGAAGTGGATTGATTTGAAGAAGTAAATAAAGTTGGTTTTGACTCAATTGAAATAAGTGTAATATAATTAAGTGGTTTTGCATAAAAATGAAAGTAGATCATAATGGAAATGCAAATACTTCAAATTGAAAGTAAAATTTGGTTGTGAATCAATTTGAAATTGAATTGAAGTAAATTGATGCAAGTAATACACATGTTAATCATATTGATGTGAATATGGATTGAGAATAGTAAACTTGAATGTAAATCATTCAAGTGAAAGAAAATGAAGTTTGGATTTGTAAAGAGGATTAAAATGGTAATTGAAACCTTGTAATTGCTTATAAGATATGGTTTACATGTAGGATTATGAAAATTTGTGGATTGGGCTCTGTAATTGATATGTTTGGCTAAGATAAATGAATGGAATGTTGTTGAAATTCTCATATTATTGAAAACCAATGTGTTTGTTTAAGTAAGTATAGGTACAGGAGGCAATGATAGAGTTGGAGCACATATATGCAATATATTTAGCAGCTTGCTTTTAAAATGCTAATAAAAGGTACGCCTACGCAATAAAATTGGGAAAATGGTATATGTATTGTGATATAATTGGTTTTTCGACCGTGTGGGTCGACGTATTTATATTTATATCTATTGTGATATTGCAAAAGCTCCTCCATACAAGGGAGGTTCTGCCAAAATTTTCCGTAAATTTTGGGAGTTAGAAAAATTTTGAAATTTTTTGAAACGTTTCATTAACGACAAATTGATTTCAAATTAAATTAAAATAAAAAGGATTTTAAAATAGGAATCGAAACTAGCAGTTTTGATTTGAAACTAAAAGATTTTAGGCAAAGTGAAATTTGAAATTTTCATTAAGTGAGTTTTGCTATTGAGTTTGGAGCATTCTTTCTACCTTAGCCAATTTCGGGGACGAAATTATTATAAAGGGGGAGGAATGTAACGACCCAGAATTTCTAGTCGTTAATTTTGAACATTTAATTCATTTAAATGTTAAATGTGAATTTTTAATTTGATTTTGAAGTAAAAACATTTTGGTTAAATTAACAGAATTAGTTAAGTTTCAAATACGGGAATTTAATTGAAATTTGAATAATAATAATAATTTAATATCAGAATTGGGATAATTGGTGATTCTAGGTGTAAATAGATATTAAAATAGATTCTAAAATTTATTTTAAGTCTATTTGGATTTGAATTGTAATATTGGACTGTTGGATGGAATTAAAAGTCGATAGGTTGAACTTGAAATTTTATATTAATTTAATAATGGAATTTAATAATATAATAATGCAAATAATTAGATTTTGATTTAAAATGAATCAGAATGGTTTCAAATATGATTATAGATTCTATACGATTTATAATAGAGTAAATAAAATTTTAAAAAGTGAAGTTTTAAAAGATTTCGTCGATTTTGAAAATCGCTCGAATTAATCGACGAGTTAAAATTGCCTTCCGGGATACAGTCTCGAAATTCGACGAAACTAGTTCCATTGGATCCATAATAGTTAGCTATTATCGGATTTCAATTTTTCTAGCAATCAGAGTTTTCGTTTGACCCTGGCAGCTCAAAACGCTTAGAAACTATTTTAATCGATTTAATTTAAAATTGAGTGTTATTTCCATAACTCACGATATGATCGAATTAGCCTCCGAAACACGTTCCATTGTGTTCAAAACGTGGGTAAAGTCTTAGAAATACCTGTCGGCATGCGTCGTTTGGAGATCGTGTGAAAAAGTTGCTTTATAATGGATTTAATATTAAAATAATTATTATAAAACGTTTATATACATAGGTTTTTAGACAAAACCCTAATCTATTGGAGCCGCCGCCGTTACTTATATCAATGGCCGAAAAGTATCGTGTTTTCTCCCTCAAATCATCTCGGTCCAATAAATATTATCCAAAACATCCAACTAGAAAATTGTAGGGCTTGGAGAGAGCTTTCCATCCATGCGGCTACGATCGCCTGAAGCTCTTCAATGATGCCGTATTTTGGCCACGAACGTAACACTTTCGGGCACGTTTATCGACCTGTGGGAGAAGCCGAGTTCAACTGGGCCTGGAGTGGAGGTGCATGGCATGGAGGCATACGGGATGGCTGTCGTTGATCGTCAAATCGTCGAGTAAAGGAGGAGCGGTATTGAACCTTAATCGATGGCTTGATGGGTTCCTTTGCTTGTCGAACACAATGTAGGAGAAGGAGGAGCGGTCTTTATCTGTTCGTTCGTATCTATGGCCAATTTAGTTTGGTAATTATATAAAAAAAAGTTTGTTTTAAAATTGGTAATTGAACTTTATAAATTCATATCTTGTGCATACATTATCAGATTTCGATGAAACTGGCAATGCAGAATCGCAACGACGAGTACTACACAGTGGAGCAATTCAAGGATCATTCGGAGCAAGTAAAAATTTAGGTTAAATCGAACGTCGTTCGATTTAATTTAAATTTGAACGTTCGTCGAAAACCCAAGGTGGGTTAATCTCACTCACATCTGGATACCAGTAATTTAAATAGCTAATATTTAAATGTTTGATTGGTTGTTTAGCTGAATATGATAATTATTATCAAATTGAATCGATATTTATTGGTTGTGCTAATATCTGTGGATGCAGGGAAATAGGTTGGAGGGATCCAACTGGATTCCTCACAAAATAGAAATTTTATTTATTTTGTGATATATCTCATTGATATCGTGTGATAAATTGATTTAAATCTTGTTATGCTGCGTTATATTTATATACTGTGATATATTAATTTGAAAATTAAATTGTGTTGTGCTATGATTGGGTGAATACAACCTGGGAATTTAAATATAAATAAATAAATTGGGTTTAATGGAAATAAAAGAAATTCTTACGTAAAGGAGTTAAAGGGATTAAATTCAAGAAATGGGTTGAAAATTTGAAGTGCTTGAAATTGAGATTTATAAAGGAAATGTGAATTGTTTTAAATTAATAGCAAAGGATAGGATGTGTATGCTTTTCTGGAAACTAAGCATGTTTTAAAGAAAGATTTTCGAAGTATAAACTGAAAAGCTTTGTAAAGTTGTTTTTAAAATATTTTAGAAAAATTATTATTATTTTCAATTGTTTTCAAGTGAAAGCAAATATTTGATTAAGTAATTATGGTATTTAATTATTGTTAAAAGTAAAGTAGTATTAAGTTTTCAAAGGGAGTTATAATATAATTATTTGATTTAATAACTTTACTTTAAAAATTAAATTTGGCTTAAATTACTTAGAAAACCCCTATATATTTCCTTAAGTATTATTTTGAAGGAAGAAATTTCTAGAAGCTTTATTTTAAATATTTTAAGCATATATTTTGAAAATGATTTCTAGTAAATAGCAATATGAGGAGTTTATTTTTAAAATATGGAAAGGAATTTACGGGATAAACGTAAATTGAATTGGGGTAAATCGTGTTGGATTGATAAAAAGAATTCTTTGGGTTATCCTAAAATGGAAGTGTATTTCCGTGAAAAGCCAAGTACGTTTTTAAAGCAGATTTTTGAATGGTTAGAAGTTTTGAAGTTGTATTAAAGAATGGTTTCGAGAAAATCGTTTAAGTAGTAAGAATGTTAAAAGTGAATATGTGACGACCCAAAAATTTCAACATTTGAAATTTTAATATTTAATTGAATTTAAATGTTTGAATGATAGTTTAACTTGAATTTCAAATATAACTATGGAATTGGCAGTTAAATTATTTTTTTGAAGATGGGGCAAAATTTGAATCTTCAGTTATAAGCTGATTTAAAATATTTCAAAGGCTGAAGGAATTTATATTGATGATACTGAAGATAATGGAAGCTTCAGAATTGGGTTTAAAAACGTTTTGTTCAGTATTGAAATTTTATCATTTAAATCGATATTTAAAAAATAGCCTTCCGGGGCACAGTCTCGAAATTCAATGAAACCAGTTCCATTGGATCCACAATATTGTATTATTATCGGATTTCAATTTTCATAGCATTCGGAGTTGTCGTTTGGCCGTACGATAAGCAAGCGCGTTGAAAATTAAATCGAAATTTAATTTAATAACTGGTTCAAAGAGCTATCATCTTCATACGATCGAATTTGGACTTGGAACCTTTTCCATTGCGTTCGGGATAGGGGTTAAACATTATAAACGCCTGGCAGCACGCCTCGTTAGGAGGTCGAGATTTTGGGTTGCGTAATTTGAAACGATTTAAAATTCAAATTTAAATTTAAAAATATAACATATATATATATTCCCTTAAATTCATTATATCACACTTTCCAATACCTGTACACTCAAAAAAAATAGATTACCTCCATTTGTCAAACACACAGGATTGTTTGAACACGTATTCTTTAATTAAGTAAAAAAAACATGAAGGAAAAAAATCTGTCTTCATCTCGTTTTCTTCTTAAAATATATTGTCCCCTTCATCAGTTTAAAATTTAGAATCCGAGGAAAAAAAAACCATGGCCGAACAAATTTTTTCCCTCTCTCCTTTAAACATTGATTTCCCCTCCCTTCAGTTGTATCAAATTCATTCGATACCCAAACAAAAAAAAAAGCAGATTTCGACTAAAATTCAAACGCGAGAGGGAAAGGCGACGACTAAGTAGGGATTCGCGATGGTCAGATTCAGGCGTGGCTTAGGGTTGCTGGATGTTGGCTCGCCGTTCGATTTGAGATAGCGCACGCGCGAAGTCCGATGTCGAAGGCCAGGCTTCATCGCAATGTTAAGCTTCGGGTCAAGGCAGTGGCTCTCGAGAATCGAGGTTTGTGACATTCTGTCACGATCCAAATTCCAGCGTTCGAAAATCGACATCCGTACTCCCTTGTACTTAAATGTCGCAGATCCCAACGTTGAAATTCAAGTCGTGCCGGAGCTTATAACACAATTAAGTATAACAACACAGTGGGAAAAAAATGAATATCATATACAATTCCAAATGAATACAATATCCAATGATACAACAATGATATCAATTATCAGAGATACAATGAATATCGAAAAAAAACAATAAACAACAGCGGAAACAGATAGCCAAGAGATAACTCCAATCCAATGCTCCCCAAAGCTAAAACTCCAAACCACAAGCTCGAACCACCATCAAGTTTCACCAAGATGAGCAAGTCTCGTCAAACTAAATACTTCAATATCCAAAGTCTTCAAAGAATACCAAAGAGAAAGCTAAAGCTACCAAATCGATATCTACTATCTGAAAAACCCGACTCTAGACTGCCCGTATGGAAAATTGTGGGCACCCAGAGTTTAGGAAGGGAACAATAAACTCCGGGTCAGTCATGGGACTAGTATGAGCAAACAAAAACATTTGGTTTTTAAAACAAACAACAAGAGATTAAAATAAATCCGCAACGCTTTTTAGAAAATGAAACTACCATAAGGCCGCCCGGCGCACACACAATGCAATCGCACACACGGGGGAGATTTCTCCTTATGATAGTCAAACATGCTTGATACGCAAAATCTTTTGATATTATTATTATTAGTGCATAGTGGAAAACATTTCGAAAGTATAATATTAATCTTAGCCAGCATAGGTACCATTATATTATGCCTGCTATAGCTACCTCCGGAGGAGGCAGGTTATACAATTGCAATCGTAAAGGGCTCGTATTGTTTCTTTGGATTTCCAACAAATGGTCAGGCCAAGGAACTTCCCATTGCCACATGTGTACGCCTCTGGAGGGACGCCCCGAAAACCTAACCGGATCTCTGCCAACACAAGGCCGGGTTACCTCTGTGACTAGGTAACTACTGACACGAGTATGCCATCCCCCCGTCGTAACCGACCTTTATCCTAGGATTCACCAACAACCACAAAGTAATAAATTTGCAGCTACCACATAGGTTAAGTATCTGGACTCCATACCATGATACTACCTCTATCTAGAAGGAAATGAACATACCCTCAGGGGGCGCTACCCCAAATAACCTTGCCGCATTCTTCCTATTTTGACCATTCCGGGTTGTGAAGTTCGACGAAGTCTCGTCCACAAAGCTACGCTTTTCACAAAAGCCATGCTTTGGTCAACAAATGATCAACAGCACTTCGTATGCCACATTACCAAATTGGGAATGTATCACTAGTAACCATCAACTACATAACCTTTGAGCTCGTACGTCTTAGGGAAGGGTGTTAAGCTAAGAGAATAAATCTCCGCCACCAAACAGTGATAGAAACTGGTTTTACATCTCAAAGTGTAATGTCATACACACATCCATATAAGTATGTTCCGGGTTCGAACAGAACCGAAGGCACTCCGAAGAAGCCCTTGCTATCCGGGTATCTTCAATCCCGATCGGACTCCCCATCACATATGGAGATCTCTATACCGGAGTAACTCAGTACAGAGTCATTCGATATGTTATCCTATCGTTCTCAAAGACACCCGGTCTTCACCACCGTCTTCAATTGCTATCCATTTACGAGGTATCACATATTCGGAATGGGTTATATGACACAAAGATCCTCTCCCGGCTAAACCGAATAGTGAGCGCAATATTTAAAAATCATATGGATATGGGATTTCAGTTAAGTCACAACTTTTAAAATCTAAACTTTCTTGTCAAATGGTTTAAACCAAATTACCATTCCCAGTCTTTTAAACAAAAAGATTCATTTTAAAAACCTTCAATGGTTTAAACAATTTTCACATTTAAATCTTTTAAACAAAAGATTCATTTTTAAGACCCCTTTCAATTTTAAAACAAGGTTCACTAATCTTTTACAAAGATCCATTCATAGCTTTTCAAAACAATTCCATGTCAAATGGGATTAACTCATCCGGTCTTTAAATCAAAGACTTATTTCATAGCTTTCAAAACAATTTCCCAAAGATTCAATTATAGCTTTCAAACTATTCAATTTCAAATTTGAAATCTTTTCATCGTAATTTTGGGAAATTCTTTCCTTATATAAAAGCTATTATTGTTTGAAAACAACTTGTTTTCGTTTCGAAAAACTCGATTATATTTGTACGAGTTAAGGCCTTTCAAGTATAAATTTGGGTTAAATTCAAATTTTCAAAACCATACTTTTAAAATGTTTTAAAAACCCATATAAATATATTTATAGTTTGTATAACCTTTTTAAATCATGAATTCTCAAATTCAAATTTAAATCAAATTTCAAAACGAAATCAAGTTATTCAAAATAACTTTTATCTTTAAAATTCCTTTTCAAAAGCTTTTCACTTTTTTACCCAGTTTCATTTCTAAAACCGTTTAGATTCAAAATTCAATTTTTAAAACTATTTTAAATTGAATTCAAGTGTCTGTGACTTAACCGATTTCCTCGTGAAATCCATATTTGTGTGTGTATAAGTGTGGTCCAAGGTTTTACACAATAGTGCATCAACAATCATCACATCACAGATCAAAGCGCACAAATATCGATAAGCAGTACAAACTATAACGCTTATCTTCATTCACAGATTCATAGATAAAGTAAATTTATCAATAACAAAGACTCATCGTTATGATTCGATGTGGGTTTCGGATAACCAATTGGAATCTGATTCCCTGTCGCATCCAATTCCAAATGCCATTTTACGGGCCAAGGGGTTTTCATATCTACACAGAACAGACACAAATATTACAATTCGACACAAAGTAATTCATATCTCATAGCATTACAATTACATATCAAATATATCAATCCATCATACAACATTTAATAACAATTAACATCTTTGATTGAGGTGAATAAAATGTGTGGTTTTAAAATTTATTACCCACGTAATTACCTTCATTAGTAATCTTTAATCAATGATTAATTATCATTAACTACAATTGATTAAGTCTTAATCACTTTCATTAATTAATTATTTCTTAATTAATTATATTAATTAATTATATTAATTAATTAACCCTTAATTGTAATTAATTAAACCTTAATTGCTTTTATTAATCAACCTTTAATTAATTATTTTAATAAATGAATCCTTAATTATTAATTAAATCTTAATTCCAATTAATTACCCTTAATTGGTTATTCTTAATCTAATTACCCTAATTAATTAATTAATCACATTAATTAATTATGGTTTAAAGTAATTAAACCTTAATATTTGATTAATCAATCTCTAACCTTTAATTATCTATTCTAAATTACTTTTATTAATTGATTAACCTTTAACCAATAATTAATCAACTTTGATTTATAAATTAAACAACCTTTTATCATTTAAATAATTAACATTAATTTAATTAATTAATTAATCAATCCTTAATTTATTACTTTAATTAACAAATCCTAATTACAAAATTAATTAACCTTTTAATTAATAACTAATTGGTTGATTATCATTGACAATATAAATTAACTTAACTTTTAAGTTAATAATTAAAAATATTTGATTGACTCCTTAATTACATTGTTAAATTTTATTTAAAACAAACCCTTCTAAAATATAAGTTTAAAACAATTTAAACTTAACCAATTTATAATATGTTATTCCAAAACCTTTAAATACCATTTTAACTTTAATTTTTAAACCTGTGAATCTTCTTAAAAACTTGTTTAAAATTTTTGAAAAAAAGCTTGTTCGTATTTTCTTTGAAATCTTATTTAGTTTAAATCAGCTATGAAACTTTGTTTTAAATAGAAATTTTAAAGTATGTAACCTATCTTTTTCTTTCTTTAAATTTTGAAATCTGGTAACGAATCAACATCGAACCCCTTCTTATTTCACTCGAGCAATCTTTCAGTTTCCCCAAGCCAAATGTGAGAAATCGCGAGCTAACCCACACCACTTCAACTTCGAGTCACCCCGCCTTTGAATTCGAGCAACGTCCCGCGCTACCCTCTTCTTCCCCAAATCTCGCAACTCCATCTGATACGAGTGACCACTGGTGCACATGCACATGAGCTCAGGCGCCTTCCGACCACCATCGATACCTCCAGCTAGTCACCTTCGACGAACTCGTACCAGGCCAACCCCCAGAACTCTCGAACCATCATGCGATCAAAATTTGAGTAACTCGATCACTATCAGGAAGACAACCAGACGTCAAAACTTCCTCCCCCAACCGATCACGTTCACCAGAGACCACGCGAGATTGACCAAAGCTCGGTCACTCACCCACGAACCCTCTCCCCTACATGCGATCGGCTACAACCTACAGATGACGACGAGATTTCCTCGATACCGATCCAAACAAAAAACAGGTTCAAAACCCTACTCCAATCGATTACCGCCACCACGACCTTTAATAAAATCCATTGCTATTTTTCTGGTGATCTCCACTACCCAGACTATCTCCAGCCCCAACCTCGAGATCACCGACCTCACGATTGCCAGAATTTCCCAAAAATTGCTTTTCTGTTCAACTATCATTTTCTCATAACCTCATGAACTAAAAATCTTAATCCTTCCATTAAAATTCATAGTTTTTCAAGATGAATTCAATAACGTAGGTGAAAAAACAAATTATTAGGTTCGAATTCTACATGGGTGTTCATATTTTACTGTAATTCATAAATTTCCGAGGTAAATTCTTAATATAAATCCTAGAAGTTATTTTTGAAAGTGATGTTACATAATTTCAATCATCTTTCTTTTGTAAATCAAAATCTAATATTGATTATAGGATGAGATATTGAATTTCCTTTGATATTGCAGACCTGTTATACTCAACAGAGCTCCATATATACATATATAATCATGCACACCACTCACAGATGTAAATACATACATCCAAACATATTTCACTTCCATATAAACACATGCAGGTCAAAAATTCAATCCAGATTCAAAACTTTAAAATATAGTTTGCTCACCTTATAATTGCAAATAGAGAAGCAGAAAGGAAGTCTAGAATTTGTATTTTAATTTGATCTGCTATGTTTCTCATTGGAGTTGAACTTGAATTTGTTGTTGGATGTAAATCTTGCTTCCATGTTTGCTTTCCAGTTTGCTGATGATTGTTTTATTCATTTTCTTCTCAGGTTTCTGGTTTCTGAGATTCAATTTCCAATTTTTGAACATACTTCAGATTTTGGTTTCTCAAATTTGTGTTTGCAGTTTTGAAAAAGCTCGAGAATCTGATTTTAACTCGTTCTTATGTATGTTTATAAAATTTAATTAAAAGAAAAATTTACTCTTTTGTATGTTATTTACATTTTAATTTAAAAGAAAATAAATTTTAAATGCCACTTGTCTCATTATGTTGACACATGTACTTGAGAGGTTTACAATTTTAACACTTGTAATAATTTATTCTTATATTATATTTTTATGGTTTTAAAAGTTTTTAAATCAATTTTCCTAATAAACCAATACATTTATAAATTTATAATTTTTTTCCAACTTTGTTTTAAACCCTTATTTCATAAAATTTGAATTTTGTATTTTAAATCCTTTAATTAACTACATTTATATATATATATATATATGTATGTATGTATGTAAATGTTTTTACATTTTATATTCATGGATATACAATTATTGTTTATATGTTCCAATGTTTCTAAATCTTTTAATCAAATCTAATTTTATATTAAAATCTAATTTTACATCTTAAATTCAAATTCAAAATTTAATATAAATCAATTTATACTTATAAATGAATAAATAATCAAATACCTTTTTATAAATATATCTTTATATTCCAGACTTGTCGTTTGATCGTACGGACTCGAAACATCTTGAAAACAATGAAATTGAAATCAATTTGAATTAAATTAATTTTAGCATAACTTCTTCATACGATGGAATTTGGAATTGAAACCTTTCCCATTGTGTTTAAAATATTTTAAAACATCTGTATAGATATATGGGTTGACCAAATTTCATTCCGGAGTCAAAACGGTCTTTTTGGGCCGTTTTATCGTTGAACGCGTATATCAAATCGTATCCATCTATTCTTTTCCAACCTTGTCTATAAATACTCTGTTATAAACCCTAATTTTCCTCATTCTCATTTGTCTATGCATACAACCATCTTCACCTCCTCTTCAATGACAGACAACAAAATTCCAGATCCAATTCTAGATCAAATCAAAAGCTAAAATTTCAACTCCTCAGAAAAATTTGAAAAAAATATATATCGAAGCTCTCGATGAGAGCAACTACCAGTTAAATTGGTTTGAAGTATAAAAGAAGTTTAATAATAAAAGTTGATTTTATTAAGGGATGATATATTGAAGTATTTATTCATATTATATTTGTAGAGATAATGACTTAAATAGTGAAGGCTGGAAGAGAAATATGAATTGATTTGAATTAAAGTGTTTTAAGAATTATCCTCGAATAAAAATTGATTTGAAATTTAAAAAATCTGAGATGTTAGAAGGTATGATTTGTATAATTTGATTTTGGTTTAGAGGATTTGAATGAATATCAACCACTTTAAATGAATATTATCAAGTTAATTTAAATAGAAAGTATATCCTGTTATTTAAAGTTTAAAGGCTTTGCTTAAATGATATTTGATTTATTAAGTGAACATTTCAAATCTAAATAATAGTAAATAAAATTGATATATATGGAATTATCAAAGAATTCGTTTGAAATTGTGGAATATTTAAAGCTTTGAAATATATGAATTGAAATGGCTTATTGAGAGGTTCAAACCGGTATTTGGGATTTATTTGAAAAATTAAAGAAGCTATTTTATTATATAAAGTAACTTAATATGTAAAGCATTGAAGTATATTAAGTTATGTTTCAAAGCTATAGATTTCAAGGTATATAGATTTGAAAGTGCTATGATTTCTTGAAAAAAGATATATTTGAAATAAAATGACATCATATTGATTTGGGTCTTAAAATAAAAATGATATCGTATTTATATGATTCGAAATGGAAATTATATTCTGGTTTTAAAGTATAAACTATTTTGAAGAGACCGCAGTGTTATAATAACGATTGGTTGTTGAAGAGACCGGGATCGGAAGTTGTCATACTCTCTGCCAACTCCGAAAAACCCTTTAACAAACGTGTACGCGGTGGAGATTCTAGAATGAAGTAGGATGGCGTCGGCGTTTCCTTTGAGGTAAATACGTGGACCCAACTCCCGTGAGTTGGCATAAGGTGGCTAAAACATGAGCGACCGACGGGTTAATGAAGTAGCACCTTTGATCGGACACATCCTTTCGATATTATATTTTGACTTTTGGATTGATTCGGTGGCCACTTTTTATTTTTTTTTATTTTGGGGGTGTGGCTCGAGGTGGGCGGTAGTTGCGGCTTTGCGTTATCACCGACCCGGAAGCTTAATTGGTATATCTACCCTGACATTGCCAAGTTGTGTCGTGTCACCTACCCTCGCGCGCCTTATATGATTTTGTTTTGTACCATACCTATGGAGTGCCCTCTAACGACGCCCAGTACGGGAGAAATTACGGTACTGTATAGGCTATGGCAATATAAAAGTGTGTTAAGGTGGAAAATGTAAAGCCTTAACGCTATTTTCAGTATATTATACTTTACTTTAGACACTATTATAATAGCGTATATTACTACATAGTAGATAGTTTAACGGATCCTTAGGAGATGTGAATCCCGAGCATCTCTTGAGTTACTGCACTCACGTTAGACACTGGATATGAGATGTCAAATCCCGTAAACATCTCTAACGTCGTTCCACTCATATTATTTACTTTTGATTTAACTTACATAAGATCTTTTAGTTCTGACTCGAGTGTTTTGTCTTTTCAATTCACTCGGGTCAGTCCGAGCATTTCAGGATTTGAAGATTTATTTCTAGAGGAAGAAGACGAAGATTTCATTATTATTATTATATATTATATTTTTCCACTACACACTGTATTCCGCTGCATTGATTACTATTCACTGGTATGTACAACTCTGATATGTATTGTATAAATATAATCAAACGTTTTTAAAACAGCTTCATGAACTGTATATTTGATTATTATATTTTATCGTTCCGCTGCAAGATTCTATTTTGTTTTTCTTTCCCTACTTCTTCTTATTTACCCCATAACAATCCGCCCTTTTTTTTTATGGTTTAAGTCTGATTTGTGTGGTTTATTGCCGATTTAAAGCATGCGAAAAGGCAGGACGTTACATCATCAATTATTACAGATTCAAGCATATCAATATCGATAAGCGGTATATTCTCATAACGCTTATATTCCATTACCAGATCCACAGATAAATAATATACATTCATGACAGATAAAATGAATTACATTCACCACAACTTGCATTAAAACAATTCGTATCACAAAGCATCACACAGCAGAGATATCAAACAATTCACAGCATTCAATATAATACAGTCATCCATAAGTAAGATAAATTGATCACCTGATTAATTGAAACCAGATTAATTACTAATTTTAATCAATTATAAATTAATTAACTTAAATTATTAATTAATCAACCGTAATTAATAAGTGAGTAAATCTTTAATCATTAAATAATTAATCCTTAATTATTTAATTATTCTTTAATTAATTATCCTTAATTAATTACATTAATTAATTATCCTTTAATTAATTAATAAATTATATTAACCCTTAATTAATTACCATTTAATTAATCTTAATTAATAAGGTATATTCCTTTAATCACTTGATTGGTCAATTCCTAATTAGAGTAATTATCTTGAATTAATAACATTAATTAATTAATCAACCTTTAATAGATCACATTAATAAATCACTTTGATAAATTATCCTATAATTTATCACTTTAATTGATTAACCTTTAATAAATTAACTATCTTTTAATTAATTACCTTAATAAACAAATACATTAAGTAATTAATTACATCATTAAATCACCTTTTGAAAATATTTAGAAAATTAACTTATGTAAAGTTACTTTTAAACAGAACAATTTAAAATTTTAACTTTAACATTTTTTAAACCTTGGAAAACCTGTTAAAAGCTTGTTAACATCAACATTAGAAAATCTGTTTAACAATCGCATTGAAAACTTCATTCATTTTAAATTTATTTTGAAAAATTGCTGAAACCCTCTTTTAAACTTTTAAGGTTGCAAAAGAAACCCGGGCCATTTCTTAGTTTCCCTGATCAAAACTTCGGGCTTTCCCTATACTTCATCTGCTTCGAGTTGTTCTCAACATCAACTCGAGTTCGACCCCGGGAGAAGTCATTCTTCCCCAAACTTTGAAAATTCCTGATACCCAAACGTGCACCGACGATCCTTGTGTACGTGTACACGAACTTCAATGGGTTTCGATCGACGTTGCGAACTTCTGCAAGTTGCCGCCAACCATCGCTACTCCATCGATCACCAGATCTGATGAAATTGTCGCAAAATCGAAATCGATTTTTTTTCTTTTTCTACGAATATTGAAACACATTGATCCACCTAAAAACACCCCGCACGATCACCACCGATCGATTGCCACTCTGCCGCCGCAACCCAAGCCCCGCCATACGACTACAAAACTAACCCCTAGGTCCGATTGACCAGAATGCTATACCGATGGCGTTAATGCCTCACGAATAAAATTTACAAAATACAAGGTTGAAAACCTAAATCGATTCCAATCACTAACCATGATGAATAATAAAATCTTCTCGTATTTTTCTCGAGTTCGAGATCATTCCAGCACCTCTGGAATCAAACTCTGACACCCAAACATTCGCCGATAACCAAAATCTTCCCCAAAACCATTTTCCGTTCATCTCGCAAATGCCACCTTAATTCGAAACTAAAAATTCTGATTTTTGTTTTACAAATCATTATTTTCGAAATGGATTTGGATGATGTTAATGAAACTTGGATCCATGCAAATTGAAAATTGGATAAACTTTGAATTTCAGTGTATTTCCTCATTCAAACAAAAACCATCTCATATTTTCATGGAATAAAATTGTAAAATTAAGTTAGGGTGATTTTAAACATATTTTGTTTTAACATCACTTGCTATAGATGATCAGAGCAAGTGGAATTAAATTTTGAACTAAAAGTAACCTGTAAATTTTTAACAGAGGCCTTCTTGCCTAATTCCAGATATATATATATATATAGTGTATATATATAGACATATTTATATAACCATACAAGCATAGTTTGATTCATAACTACCCAGATGATCACATGCAAAACCATATATTCAAACAAATCTCAGGTTTAATAATGAGTTTACTCACCTAGAATAAAGTTTGAACAGAAAAGAAATTTTCGAGCTTGGACTTGAATTTGAATGTCTGGAAACAATTTTTGATTTAGTAATGTTGAATCAAAAGCTTGAGATGATCTTACTTTGATTCGATTCTGGTTTTAGTCTTTCTTGTTTCAGATGAATTGAATCTTGAAAAACTGGAATTTGAATTCTTTTTTTGAGCTTTGACTTTTGATTTTCTTTTGATCTGTATCTTTGCTTTTGCTCTGGTTTGAAGAAAGGCAGTTTTTTTTCTCAGGTTTTGATTTGATTTGAATTTTCCTGGTTTTGATCTTTGTTTTAGATTTTAGATTGAAGATGGATTTGAATTTTTGTTTTCTCAGATTTGAGAAGAAAAATGAAAATAGCCTGATTATTCTTTTTTCCTATGCATGTTTTTCTAAATTTAATTTAAAAGAAAAGAAATTGTCTTGCCACATGTCCATTTTAATTACACTTGTAATTTGCATAATCTTTTTTTATTTACAAATGTCACTAATATCACTTTTATGTTTGAATCCCTCTTTTGAAAGATTTTACAAATTTTGTTTTAAACCTTTATGCATTTATATTTTCATATCTCAACATATGCTTTTATTTTTAAATGTTTATGTTTTTATCTTCTTATATATCTTTATATTTTCACAACTTTTAAAAGAGAATGATTTAAAAATAAATAATCACATTTATATACATAAGAGAATTCAACTTAAAATAATCTTTTGAAAATTATTACACTAATCTCAAATTACATCTTCCAAATATATATATTAAAATGAGAAAATAACTTTTATTAACTTTAAAATTCTAATTTTTTTTCCAATACATTTATTTTTAAATCCAATTTTTATTTATAAAATACTTATCCTTAAATTTCAAAAATTAAATTAATTATCAAATTTAACTTGGCTAAAATTCGAGGATGTTACACTTGGTCTAATTAGGCCTTTCTTTAACAATTCAACCATTTGATTGCTTAATTCATCTACTTCCTTTAGGGCCATTCTTCGAGAAGAATGAAAAACAAACCTCGCACCGAAAATCAAGTCGATTCGAAACTCAAATTCCTTATATGGAGGTAAACTTTTAACTTCCTCAAAAACATATGAAATTTCCTTAAAAATTGGTATTTCTTCTATATGTTATTAAAATGAATTCAGGGCATACATAAAACTATCCATACCGGACTTGATTCTTCACATGTTATTTTAAAAGGTTCACATCTATTATTTTCCATATGTACTGTCCTTTTAACACATCCAAGAACAGCCTTATATTTAGATACCAATCCATACCGAGTATAATCTCAAATTCATAAAATTGAGGACGATTAGGTCACATGAAATTTTTTAGGATAGGTAGGTACCATGTACTTTTTCATAAAGTATTTCGAGATTAGTTTTACCATCTATGGTGTTAAAGACATAGATAGGGGTATTAAATATCTTTGTGGTAAGTTTTAACTTATCAACTAATTCTTTAGAAATAAAACTATAGGAAGACTCGGTATCAAATAATACTCTAACTATATTTTCATTAATGTAGATACTACCTTCAAGAACCCTCTTTCCCTTTGCATCAACCGAAGTTGACGGTTCATCTTTAATGGTAAAAACTATGACTTGTTCTCCTTTCTTTATTAGTGGGCGACAATTATAGTAGTTTGGTCCAAAGTCATAGAGTTCTCACAGATGATGGTAAAATGACCCTTATGTTGAAAATTATAACAAGTAAAATCCTTCAAATTATTTTCTTGTGGACCTCCTTCTGGCTTGCCTTGCCATGGCTTCTTCCCAAAATGGTTGAACTTCCTCTTCTTTCAGTTATTTTTGCTGCTTTGAGTTGTGGGTGGATTCCTTTTGTCTAGGATTTCATATCGAAACCCTATGTCTACAAATCTACAAAGGTTCCCTTCACATGCCCGGTAATTCTATCCTGATACTGCCCCTTTGTAACGATCGGGATTTTCGACCCTTGAAAATCAACACTAATACATCCACGTGCCACAAATCCAATTGCTGGAAATCCCGATTGATGGGGAAAAAGAAAATAAGGATAGAATAGAATCTCAAACGAATGGAATAACATATATTATTCCAAAATATAATATTTACTGTAGAAAATTTTGAATACAATATCATAGTATAACCTGGATTAAGCTTGCACAGTTATAAACCCCTGTCCTTACAACTACTGACAACCAAACAAAATAAATGCAGTATATGCAGCGGATAATAGAATACGTCCATACATAAATGAAGATCTCTAGCTCTCCTCTAGAACCTCTAGGAATCTTCAACTAAACCTGAAACTACTTAGATCGGACCCGAGTATTAAAAATACCCGGATCAGGCATGATAAATCAGTGTGAGATACTCGATTTAAATATTGTTGCCAGTTAAAAACCTTTGAAAAGAAGGGTACCTCATAATACCACGTCCACATATAAACATGGATGGGTTTTATCTTACGATAACCAAATCTTTTATACTGAAAACACTTTGATATTATCTTTAATGACATGGGTTTGAAAACACTTTTCAAATAAATATATACATAACGAAAGTATCAATACCCAAACTAAGTCTAAGGTAATATATCCAGACTCGGACAACGGAATATACCTGTATGAAATATATGACACCAAAAGGGGTAGCTGAAATGTTTGCATAGCTTTATAGCTATTTTGGGACTACAATCAAAAACCGTAATTCTCGTATTGGAATTGGATTTCCAATACGATAGGAAATAAGTGGCCTTTTATTTCGATCCACACAAAGCAAACATAGTTCATGCGGTGCCTTTATCGTTTTTCTCAAACAAGCCACTTTGAACTGCACTTGCTACACTATCAATATCCGGTAGCCTTATCGCTTCTCATAAGAAATCCACTATATTACAGTAAATGCCTTAAGGATCCAAATTCCACTTGACTCCTCCGTACTCATACAATCGATAGCTTGAAATATATGTCATGTAGGCGACACAATTACCCATATCATCTCTGGGAAGTAAGGCTAGTGAGGCTATGCTTAATTTTTACCAAAGCCATGATTTGCTATTCCACAAATCACATTCCACTTAGAATGTCACACAACCATTCCTTCCATCACTATTGACTTCCATGAACATACAACCTCTGTGCTCGTACGACTTAGTGAAGGGTGTTAAGCTAAGAAAAGTTGCCTTCTCCACCACCAAGCAGATGTACATTGTAAATGTAAACATTATGATCTTAGAAATTTAATGTCAAACATTCATCCATACAAGCTCGTTGATTGAATGAAAATAAAGTCACTCCTCCTACCATATCCTGTTGGGAATCACCCCTAAGATCAATAGCTAGTAAACCTTGCATTACGAAGATTTCAAAAAACGACAGGACAACTGCCATAACAAATATCTCTATATTAGGAGCGACCCGGTGAATGTAAACAAGTGGTCCTTCAGCTATGAAGTTCTTCGATCTTCAATACAACAGAGTTTTTTTAGAATGCAGACACTACTACCATATAAATATAATATCGGTTAAACCCGTAGGGCTCGTGATAGCAATCCTTACATTCTGAAGATCTTCGGTCTTCAAAAATTATCATCTTCAACATGTCTTCACTTTCGAACATGTACATTGGTTCGAAGTGGTTTTCGAATAGGAATTACCAAATCCAACTTTGGTTCCTTTGCACCAATCATCTATTAGAAAGATGTTAAGTTCATATGTGACTATCAATCATCATTCAATTTAATTCATATTTTTATTCATTTATAAATATCTCAGAGAGACATATTATTTTAAATTATTCCATTTATCTTCTTAATAATATATGGAATCACTGAGCCTCATTTAAAAAACATTTGGTAAATTTAAACCTTTTTAATCTTGGAATAGTTTCAAATCAACTCATCTTTTACTCAGGAAAATATTTTCAAATTATTTATTTAAATCTCATATTGGAATCATTGTTTTAGAGCATCCGGGCACTACCTTCGATCTGTTGCATGCCTCGCCTAAAAAGAGAAAACAGAGGTCAGGTAAGTTTAGGACACTGGTCGCTCCATCCCTATTCTTAGTTACACATCTCATTTTACCTTTCTAGATCTCACAGGTGGGACAAACGTGCTAGTCGCTTCCACATACTCCTTTCATTTTTAGAAATGATTTATAAAACTTCCGAATCATTATTTAAAACATATATTATTCGTTTAAAAACCATTTATTAAAGATATGAAAAATAGTGGTTAATTTTAAAATCATATTTCACAAGTTATTGAAACTGTTGTAAAAAGCGCTATGAAAAAGCGCTGCAAATAGTGTATTAAAGCTTCTTTGGTTAAAACAACATTTAACTTCACATATGTTCATTTTTCCAACTCAAAACCACTTTTAAAACCCTTTAAATTATTTATAAGATTAATTCCATATTTTGAAACATTTAAAAAAAATATTTAGAACATTTGCTACGTTTGCCACCAAACTACTAAAGGCGATTTTATTGAAACTTGATTTGCTCATATTTTAAAATTTTACGAGATAAAATCTTGATTTTCTTTCTTCATTTAACAATTATGGATATAATAGTCTAGAAAATTCATATCTCAAAGAATTTTGAGCATATTCCATTTCGCATACTCATTTGAAATCTTCAACGCGAAATTGCGAACTACCATTATGCGGCGTGCCTACTTTTGACTTGTTTTTCAATGTCTTTTCAAACTTCCTAGAAATACTTTTATATGTTTATAAAATATTTCTAAACCATTTTAAATACATTCAAAAAAATAATTTTCATCTCTCAAACTCATTTTCCATTTCATTTCATATTATAATATTATAGTATTCATTTTCAACCTTTTTAGATATTTAATACCAATAAGAGGCTAAACAACTCCATACACACTTTATATGGATTTAATTCTTATTTAATTAACCATGGTTAATTACTAAACATTTTATCAATCAAGTTATCAACCATCTTAACATCCATATAAGCAACCACATTATCATCCAAGCTATCAAACATATTAAATATCCAATACATTAAATTCTCATATCATTATACTTGAGATATTTTTAAAGATTAATTAGTAAAAGCATGAGTACTCATCTTAAATCAAACCAACTTCCTACCATCATTCATATTATCACAACACTTCACTTGACCATTGTTAACTTCAACTAATCAACTTCTACTCCACTAAATCAATTTTTTCTTCACTTAAACATCATCTAGAACCATGCTTCTCTCCTCTAAACCGCACAACCATCCTCCATCGCCATCTTTTAGCTCAAGACAATCCTTCATCTCCTCCATCATGGTGCTCATGGCCCAAGCTTTATCTCCCTCTTCCTTCATCCCTTCGTCTCTTTTTAGGTGCCAAACTATGTTCTTTAAGTGGTATAAGAACTTTGGTAGAGTTTGATGGAGATTGGACATGATTTTTATAGTTTTATAAAAAAAATTAGAGAGAAGGAAGAAGTCATTAGAGGACATGGAAGAAAAAGAAGAAAATGTAAAAGGAGATGAGTTAGCGTGAAAATGAAGAGGGTATGCATATGTATTTATAGGAAGAAAACGTTTGCAAAATATCATTAGGTAAAAGACCAAAGTACTCTTTCTTTAACCATTAAGCAAGCTCAATTTTTTAAACACTTAACATCACTTTCACTTAACAACTTTATGTCTTAATCACTTAAGAATTAAAAAATAAAGTAATGATTTTGTTGAATTTGGATGTGATTGATTTGATGTTTGCCTTTTTACTTTTGTTAATTACTTTACTTACTTTTACTAATGATATTTTAGATTTTTTAATGATGTGTAGAAAAATTAAACATGCTTTATTATTAATTTGTGTAATATATATGTTAAAACATGTTAAAAAGGTGCAACAATATTGCGACAACTTATATTGAACAAAATGTTGATTTTCGACAAAAAGTTTTACGGTTACATTTTGACGTTTTTGTTAAACTATTTATTTAGGTAAAAAAAAGCTTTAAAATAAAATAAGTTTTTTTTATCATTTTAAAATAATTAAAAAAATTATTTTAGTTATAAAACCATATTTACTAATATTAATATCCAAATAAATAAAATACGACTTTGATTTGTCGAAATGGAACAAATTTTGTCAATCTTTATAAAACAAATTTATAATTTATCAAACCATTATAAATTAAATAACTATCATCATGTAACCATTAAAAAGAGTTAAATACCATTTACAAAAATTATTTGGATGTATACCCAATTTTCTCGAAAACTGGATTTTGTCAATTTTACGGTAAAACTTCAAAATCTCTATTTAATTCTAAAAAATAAGTTTATCATTCTTATTTATCACATAAAACATGATAATTAAGTTTGAAAATTGTCTATTTGAATATTTACTATTAACTAAATATTCTATTTAAAAGTTATAAAATTGCAGGTGGTTACATCCTTCATCCCAACGATAAACATTTCGTTTTCTTTAAAGGAGTGTATATCAGACCCGGCCCAAACGGGAAAATTCACTGAATTTGTTGGAATATTCTTCCCTGGGCCTCTCTCATTTCTTTAAATGCATAAAACTTCAAAAAGGGTGGGATTTTCCTACAGCTGGCATGTATTGTTCTTCTAAGACTTCCTTGAACCGTTCCCATGAGAAATTGTCTTCTGAATCATTCAGAGTTATGGAGTCTTGCCATGCTAGAGCCTCTTCTTGTAATTACCAAGAAGATAAGAACCTTTTTTTTCTCATTTTCGATATTCAATCCCTTAAAAAAAAAATTCAGAAGAGAAAATCCAAGCTTGAACTTCAATAATGGATTTCATTCTTTTGAATGGTTTACCACCCAAACTGATGTAATCTTTGCATAGAGTGGCAAAGTTAATTTGAGGCTGCACAGGGATTGCTACTTCCTTAATTACTATAGCATTTGATTGAACGTTTGAGGCCATGGTATTGATATCTACCCTTCATTCTCTTCTATTACTCATCTCCTACTATTTGCATATAGTAAGGAAACTTCTTCAAAAATATAAATGACATTATCTTAGGGAATGGGTATAAACTAGTACATACTTATTCTGATAAAATTTCAAATATGCACTTTCTCTAACTAAATTCCGGGGCATCACTAACTCTATCTCTATTGGGCTGATCCCATCCAGACATTGGTATTCACTCAACCATAAGCTCTAATATCAAATGTGACGACCCATCTCCTCGACCCTCAGAATTCGATGTTAATACATCCTCCGTATTCACGTGCCGTAAATCCAAGTTCTAGAGAGGCAGATTATCACGGGGTTAAAGAAAATAAAGATAGAAAAAAAAAAGAATCTCACATCGCATCAAACATTAATTTATACATATGAATAGTACATGCAATTGCTCTAAATTTCTCCATGAAAGTACTAGTATATACTAATCTAGCTAGGATAGTTATAACTTCATATTCTCACAAGTGCTGGTAGATACATAACCAAAAATATAGCGAATTAATAGAAATAAATAATTATCAACATAGGACCCTACATCTTCATGCTCCATCCAAAATGCTCTGAGATTCTCCCAAAATGTTTCATGCTACCTAACTGCATAGCTGACCGAAAAAACAGGTCACCTAGAGTTTAAGGGGAAAAGAAAGTAAACTCCGGGTTAATCATGAGACCGGTATGAAAAACTCAAAATACAGCTATTTGAAAACAAATTGTATTTCATAAGACTACGCCGCATATAAATACGAAATGGGTATTTACCTTATGATAACCAAAATCTTTACTATGCAAAATGTGAGGATATTATTTTTAATGACTTTTTTTGAAAACAGTTTTCAAGTAAATATACATAATCTTAACCGAAATTGTTACATTATTAAATTCTAGCATACTAGGTTCTAAAATCAAGTTCGAATGCATGTATTGGAGAATTGATTTCCATCTAATGGCAGGTAAGGAACTACCTTCCATATAGTACATCTCTAGAGGGATGTACCGAGGATCAAAATCTTTTGAAACCTCTACACCTGGTAAGACTGGCCTAGCCGTAGACCCAACTTGATGGAAGATAGAACCGAATATGACACCATCACGGTCGTAACTGACCTATCCGGAATCCCATATCATACAAAACATACTCGACATATATAGAGTAATCTATAAAGGTGGTGATCATACCCTAATGGTTACGAACCACATATCCTTACAGCACGTCCTGTTTAAGCCATTTGCCGGGGACGAGGCTCGAGGTAATGGTTACCTTTCACATAGCACATTCCACTTTGAATGCCACATTGCAAATTCCATCACACACCATAGATTTTCACAAATGTACAACCGCTGAGCTCATACGTCTCATACAATGGTGTTAAGTATAGGAGAGTTACTTCCAACACCACCAAACAGATGTATGTTCGTAAAAATCAATGTACGTTTATGTTGAAGATGCAATATCAGACATTCCTCCATACAAGTTCTCGAGGAATAGGACAAACCGAAGGATCTTTCCTACCACATTTTATCGGGAATCATCCTTAGGATTAATAGTAAGAAGTCCTTGCATCAAAGATCAAATGAAGATAATACTTTTATATATATATGATATCAGAAATTTCCCCTGAGGGTTAGTGACAAGCAGCCCTTCATTCCATTTATTATCCTTCCAAGTCTTCACTTAGAATACATAAATTGGTTCAAAGTGGTTTTCGAATAAGAATGACTAATATCTGACCCTAGTTCCTTTGAACCAATCATCGATAAAAGATGTTAAGTAATTAGGTGTCTATCGTTTGATTAATTACATTCTTTTTATTAAAAATATCTTCAAGATCTATATCTTTAAACATTTCTTTTTGGTATATATGAGATCATTAAACCTCTCTTTATCTTGGAAAATACCAAATCAGAATCATTTCTCATAGATCATTTTGCCAAACTTTATTGAGTAAAAAGGGTCGATATAAATTATACCGGCTCTACTCAACATCAATTTCCATATTCAACCCTTACTATTCGTCGAATAATGGTGAAATCACCATTTAAATTCACATGGATAGTATAGACACCCCCTAGGAAATTAATACCAAGTGTAAGAACATTATCTCTATACAATTTAAGTTGTATTAAATTTGGAAAAGTTTAATCTTTTATACTTGTCTCATTTGTGACATTTCGACCTTATCTTTTCCTCACCCAGGAAAAAAGCTAGGTGAGCCAGGGATTGGTTGCTTTTGAACATCTCCTTTGTTTAAAGGCCTCACATGCGGATTTCATGAATAGAAAAATCCAATCTACTCATCGGCTTTTAGAGCCAAGATTAAATCATTTAGAAATCCATTTTTATAACCTAAATCTATTTTAAAATATTTTAAAAGATGTACAGAATTTATTCCATATTTTTAGAGAATTAAAAATATCATTTATAAAAAATTTGTCACTTTAGCTTTCAAATTGCCAAAGGACGACTATTTTGAAAACTTGTTTTGCTCATATTTCAAAATTTACTAGAAGAAATCTTGATTTCTTTCTTTTTTTTTGAAAACTATGATTGTAAGATTTCAAAAAATTCTTATTATAAAGAATTTCGATGGTGAATCCATCGTATAAATGGATTTAACTTTCTACCAAGCGAAATCACAAACTGCCGATACGTGACGCGTCTATTTTTGACTTAATTTTCATAACTTGTCAAAACTTCATCAAACGGGATTTTAGTGTTTATAATGCATTAATAAATCATTTTAAAAAATTATAAAGTGGTTTAACAATCTTATATAAACCATTTCATTTATTCTAGGAAAGTGATTTCCTTTGTGATATTCGATAAGTATTAAGCGTGATTCATTTCACATTAAAATAAACATATAAGTAGCATCCAAACTTGATGATCAAAGCATAGAAAACATCCATAGTAATCATATCACATCATAATATATATATATATATATATATATATATATATTAATTTTGTCACATAAATTTCGATCAGGCTAACTTTAAATTGGCTATTCCTCAGCTACAATTGTACTAGAGCATATGGAATCGAGCATTGGGCGTTTGGGAAGGCTTATCCTATGCTTGATATTGGATGTAGGCTCGGCCTTGGTTGGTGGAAGTTGTGGTTGTGTAGAGGTGGGAAAAAGTGGATTTGCTTTTGTTTTGAAAAGTTTTGATAATACATACTTGCTGTAAAAAAAAATTAATTTCTTTTTGCAATAATTTTTCTTAGGCAAGAGGCCATTAAAATGGAGTAAAAGAAGTGAAGAAGCTTTAGGAATTTATGGAAAAATGAAGTGAAGAGATATGGGTGCTATTTATAGGCGAAAGTTAGGATGAAATTATCATGATATGTCTATCCAAATACATCACCATTTGCCTTCAACGCTATTCCCTTCTACCTCGTCATGCTTGGCCGAAACCCTTCCAACATGTATGTGGGCCCATGTGCTTGTACTTTGATGTGTAAGATTTTGACTTTGGTTTTCTTCAAAATCTCTATTTAATTCTAAGAAATAAGTTTATCATTTTTATTTATCACATAAAACATGATAATTAAGTTTGAAAATTCCCTATTTGAATATTTACTGTTAATTAAATATTCTATTTAAAAGTTATAAATTGCAGGTGGTTACACCCTTCATCCCAACGATAAACATTTCGTTTTTCTTTAAAGGAGTGTATATCAGACCCAGCCCAACATGGGACATTTCACTGAACTTGTTGGAGTATTCTTCCCTGGGCATCTCTCATTTCTTTAAATGCATAAAACTTCGAAAAGGGTGGGATTTTCCTTCAGCTGGCATGTATTGTTCTTCTAAGATTTCTTTGAACCGTTCCCATGAGAAATTGTCTTCTGAATCATTCAGAGTTATGGAGTCTTGCCATGCTAGAGACCAGTATGAAAAACAAATTGTATTTCATAAGACCAGTATGAAAAACTCAAAATACAGCTATTTGAAAAACTCAAAATACAGCTATTTGAAAACAAATTGTATTTCATAAGACTATGCTGCATATAAATACGAAATGAGTATTTACCTTATGATAACCAAAATCTTTACTATGCAAAATCTGAGGATATTATTTTTAATGACTTTTTTGAAAACAGTTTTCAAGTAAATATACATAATCTTAAACGAAATTGTTACATTATTAAATTCTAGCATATTAGGTTCTAAAATCAAGTTCGAAGGCACTTATTGGAGAATTGATTTCCATCTAATGTAAGGTAAGGAACTACCTTCCATATAGTACACCTCTAGAGGGATGTACCGAGGATCAAAATCTTTTGAAACCTCTACACATGGCAAGACTAGCCTAGCCGTAGACTCAACTTGATGGCGGATAGAACCGAATATGACATCATCACGGTCGTAACTGACCTATCCGGAATCTCATATCATACAAAACATACTCGACATATATAGAGTAATCTAGAAAGGTGATGATCATACCTAATGATTACGAACCACATAGCCTTACAACACGCCTTGTTTAAGCCATTTGCCGGGGACGAGGCTCGAGATAATGGTTACCTTTCACATAGCACATTCCACTTTGAATGCCACATTGCAAATTCCATCACACACCATAGATTTCCACAAATGTACAACCGCTGAGCTCATACGTCTCATGCAATGGTGTTAAGTATATGAGAGTTACTTCCAACACCACCAACAGATGTATGTTCGTAAAAAGAAATGTACGTTTATGTTGAAAATGCAATATCAGACATTCCTCCATACAAGTTCTCGAGGAATATGACAAACCGAAGGAACTTTCCTACCATATCTTATCGGGAATCATCCTTAGGATTAATAGTAAGCAGTCCTTGCATCAAAGATCAAATGAAGATAATACTTTTACATATATATGATATCGGAAATTTCCCCTGAGGGTTAATGGCAAACATCCCTTCATTCCACTTATTATCCTTCTAAGTCTTCACTCAGAATACATAAATTGGTTCAAAGTGGTTTTCGAATAACAATAACTAATACCTGACCCTAGTTCTTTTGAACCAATCATCGATAAAAGATGTTAAGTAATAAGGTGCTTATCGTTTGATTAATTACATTCTTTTTATTAAAAATATCTTCAAGATCTATATCTTTAAACATTTCTTTTTGGTATATATGGAATCATTAAACCTCTCTTTATCTTGGGAAATACCAAATCAGAATCATTTCTCATAGATCATTTTGTCAAATCTTATTGAGTAAAAAAGGTCGATATAAATTATACCGACTCTACTCAACATCAATTTCCATATTCAACCCTTACTATTCGTCGAATAATGGTGAAATCACCATTTAAATTAACATGGATAGTATAGACACCCCTAGAAAATTAATACCAAGTGTAAGAACATTATTTCTATACAATTTAAGTTGTATTAAATTTGAAAAAGTTTAATCTTTTATACTTGTCTCATTTGTGACACTTCGACCTTATCTTTTCCTCACCCAGGAAAAAAGCTAGGTGAGCCAGGGATTGGTTGCTTCTGAACATCTCCTTTGTTTAAAGGCCTTACATGTGGATCTCATGAGTAGAAAAATCCAGTCTACTCATCGGCTTTTAGAGCCAAGATTAAATCATTTAGAAATCTATTTTTCTAACATAAATCTATTTTAAAATATTTTAAAAGATGTATAGAATTTATTCCATATTTTTAGAGAATTAAAAATATCATTTATAAATAATTTGTCACTTTAGCTTTCAAATTGCCAAACCACGACTATTTTGAAAACTTGTTTTGCTCATATTTCAAAATTTACTAGAAGAAATCTTGATTTCTTTCTTTTGTTTGAAAACTATGATTGTAAGATTTCAAAAAATTCTTATTATAAAGAATTTCGATGGTGAATCCATCGTATAAATGGATTTAACTTTCTACCGAGCGAAATCACAAACTGCCGATACGTGACGCGTCTATTTTTGACTTAATTTTCATAACTTGTCAAAACTTCATCAAACTGGATTTTAGTGTTTATAATGCATTTGTAAATCATTTTAAACAATTATAAAGATGTTTAACAATCTTATATAAACCATTTCATTTATTCAAGGAAAGTGATTTCCTTTGTGATATTCGACAAGTATTAAGCGTGATTCATTTCAACATCAAAATAAACATATAACTAGCATCCAAACTTGATGATCAAAGCATAGTAAACATCCATAGTAATCATATCACATCATATATATATATATATATATATATATATATATATATTAATTTTCTCACATAAATTTCGATCAGACTAGCTTTAAATTGGCTATTCCTCCGCTACAATTGTACTAGAGCTTATGGAATCGAGCATTGGGCATTTGGGAAGGCTTATCCTATGCTTGATACTGGAGGTAGGCTCGGCCTTGGTTGGTGGAAGTTGTGGTTGTGTAGAGGTGGGAAAAGGTGTATTTGCTTTTGTTTTGAAAAGTTTTGATAATATGTACTTGCTGTAGAAAAAATTAATTTCTTTTCGCAATATTTTTTGCAATAATTTTTCTTAGGCAAGAGGCCATTAAAATGGAGTAAAAGAAGTGACGAAGCTTTAGGAATTTATGGAAAAATTAAGTGAAGAGAGATGGGTGCTATTTATAGGCAAAAGTTAGGATGAAATTATCATGATATGTCTATCCAAATACATCACCATTTGCCTTCCACGCTATTCCCCTTCTACCTCGTCATGCTTGGCCGAAACCCTTCCAACATGTATGTGTGCCCATGTGCTTGTACTTTGGTGTGTAAAATGTTGACTTTGGTTTTCTTAAGTGTTAAGTTTTTAGAAAAATATCTTGATATTTATTTTGTAATACATATATATGTTTAAATCGGTGTATCTGTGGTGGTTGGTGATTTGTTTTTGGGGATTTCGAGTTTGATTATGGATTTTGAGAATTTCGCGATTGTTCTGGTTTTGGGGTTGTTCGAGGCGATTGCAGGGTAAGGTGTTTGAAGTTGTGACAGTGTTAGGTTTTGTGGAGTGGTTTGGATTTCGGGGCTTGATTGAGGCGATTTGGGTTACTCATAGTGATTCTGGAAGCAAGGCAGGTGAAGCTACAGTTGATGGCATTATAGTTGTAAGTCGACAGAGGTGGTATGTTGCTTTGTAGGTGAATGATGTTTGATGGACTGTGAGCATAGGTGTTGAAGGCAGAGGTCAGAGTTTGCTGCTTGGTAAAGATGTTGAAGGCGGTGTGCACAGAGAAGTAGTGATGGAGTTGAACTGTTTGGAGATGGTAGAAGGATGTTCGGGTATGGTGGATGGTAATAGTGCAGTGACTGGTTTGTTTGGTGATGTTGAAGAACAGTACAGGGTTAAGATTGTGAGGAAATGTGGATGAGTTATGGTATGCAAATGTATGTGGTGGTTTGGTATTGTAGGGGCTGTAGTGAACTGAAAGTTGGAAATATGGTTAGGTGCTAAAATATGGGCAATTGGTGGGTTAAGTAGCAAGCAGTTTGTATGGAGATTTGTATGTGAGGCAGTAATGATAATTAGTGGCAATTGGACTGGAGGAAGAGTAGTTGTGAAGCGCTGACAGTAATGACAGTTTTGGTTGGATGTGCTGATGAGGTAGTAGTTGTGATTTGGTGTGGCACTATGGCTGTTGAGTGGTTGTAGAGGGATGGTCAGGGTGAAATGTTGGAGAAGTTGTGGTGGCTGGTGTATGTAGTGTTGGTCAGGGGTAGAGGAGAGTCTGACTGATGCGATGGGATATTGTAGTTACTTGTGTAGTTGTGTGCAGTGCATTGGAAGAAAGGTAGCGGCGTTCGATGTGGTTGGTTGTAGTATGTTGAGATGGTAAAGAAAGGAGGGGAAGTGTGCTAGTTCTGATGGGGACTTTGATGAAGTTTGAAGCAGTTAATGTATTTGAATAGATACACTGTGCAGTTTTGATGGGGGATGATAGCAGTGACTGGGTATTTGATGTAATGAGGCAGGTGAAAGAGTATGGTGGATTGTATATATGGCAGACTTGTGGTGAAGGCTGTTGTAGATTTGGAGTTGTTACGTAAGGTGTGATGGGGTATGTAATGTTAATGAAGATTGTATTGGGGATGTGGTGAAGCAAAATTGTAACGGGGATGCAAAGTTGTAATGGGGATGCAGAGGTTCGAGAGTTGACAGTGGTGAATGTTATTGCTGCTAGTGGTGATGAAGCAGTTAGGTGGTTGAAGTGGTAAAGGCCAGTGAAAGACAGTAGGATGGCTGTGGTGTTTGTGGCTGGAGTTGTAGAAGAGCAGTCAGTTGAATGTGCAAGGGGTACTTGGCAGGGCAGTGCACTGTAATAGTGGAGTATTGCAAATGTAAAGAAAATGAATATGCAAATGTAAATGAAAATGTATATGCTCAAAAAAAATGTAAATGAAAATGTGAGTAATAAAATATATATTTTTATATAAATTGTGTACGTTTTTTTTAAATAAAAATGCAAATGGAAAAACAACAAGCACACAATTAAAATGCAAGCAAAAATCAAACAAAAAACACACGCACAACTTTTTTTAAATGCAATATACACACAAAATTAGCACATAATAAAATCAAATAACAAATAATTCAAAGAGTAAAAAATTAAAATCAAATTAATTCTCGGGCAATGGTGCCAAAAACTTGTTTAAATCAGCTAAGTTTTTAGCGAATTAGAAAATAGCCAAAAAATTGTAATAAAAATAACCGAAAACGTATGGCGTACAAACTTAGCATGTGGCGAGTATGGGTCGATCCGTAGGGAATTGAACCGATTTAAAATTTTTACTCTATCAAATTAAACAAAAAATTTGAGATGTGTTAACTAAAAATTTCCAAAAACTAACAAAAACTAAAAGTGGATAAAAATATGAGAGTGGAAGGCGATATAGAGGCATATCCCTTCTCATGATCACATAAACAAACACAATGAAATTACAATCTCTTTTTTTGGTCATTTGTGAATTTAGTTGATGTTTTTTTCATAAGTATGGCCTATTTGTGCTATTAATTAGCCCAACATAAACCATCAAACTTTAACACCCACTAAGTCCCTTGTTAACTTCCATGAAAATGATAATGGAACTGAAAATAAAATCTATTCTAAGCATGAGCTATTTACTATTGATTAGTAATACAGATCATCCAATTTTGATTCTCAAATCCACTTCGTTACCAACATCATATGTAGATGAAGAGGTAATTTGTGTTTATTTTTGTTTAAGCATAGCTTATTTGGTATCAACAATATGGACTATCTAATTCAAAGCTAAACAAAAAAAATTAACCAAATCAAATATTCTCATTAAGCACAAAAAGATATCACAAATTAGCGAAATGTTGAATCTACATGATTAAGAGAGCTTCATTACCCCTAAATTAAAAGGGTTTAGCCTCTCATATTTGTTATTATATCAACAAATGTAGATTGCAATATGACATAAACAAGAGGGAAAAAGAGAGCTAATCAAAATAAAAAGAGAGCTAAACTACTTGCATAAAATGAATCTAAGCTACCAACATAAAACAAAAGAAACAAAAAGAGAAGAATGTGAATTAAAATTGCATGTAAATAAATTGCATTAAGAAAATTACATAAGAATAAAAGGCTAAGAAGCCATGAAAAAAAGAAAGATTGTTTAAAGCCATGAAAAAAAAAAAAGATAGTTTATGTTTATTTTTGTGGCTACCACTAAACTAACTACAAGGTGTTGCTAAGAGCTCATTACATGAAATATAAGAGGTATTTATACATGCCTAAATCCCTAATGCATATTTTAGAGGACTACCCAAAATATCTCTTAAGAAGTGTGGCCACCAAGTTATCATTAGCTTCTAATTAATCCTTCATTAACTACGCATGTAACTTTAAGCTCCACTAACAAGTGCATTAGCTCCTAATTGTATATCAAGGTAAAAGGGTACGTGGGTCCTCCATGATGCATGAATTGATTTATTTCCATCTTCCTTTGTTTTCTAACTCTTGTGCATGCATATTTCAATGAAGCCTCTTCCATCTTTCATCGAATTTCCTACAAATAAAAATAAAATGTGCAAATAAATATTCTCGAAAATTAGTATATGTAAAAAAATGACCATTTTGCCCTCATATAAAAATGAATAAATGATAATTTGAAAACAATTTAAATTTAGATTTAAACATGTTAAAATACCCTATGTACTCATTTATTTTATTAGATTAAATATGGAAGTAAAAATATGCACATTTACGTGTACATCAATATATTTAAATATGTAGGTATATCTGTATGTATATATGTGTTCATGTGCATGTAAATGTGTTAATTATATGTACGTGAATGTGTTCATATGTATATCTCAAATGTTGCATCATTTTTCTACATTGAATCGTTACGGATTCCGATTTCAATTTCCAGTCATATTTTCACTTCTTATTTAATATATATATATATATATATATATATATATATATATGTTTGTAAAAAAAGATTGAAAATAATATTTAAATAATTATAAAATAATTAAAAGGTCTTATGTGATAACTAAAATAATTATTAAATCATTTAAACTTAATTTAAATACAAAAATCATTTATTTCAAAATAAGTATATCATCGATGATGTCATAAAGAGATTTTATTTTCAAAAATAAAGTAAATAATTTTATTACATATTCTCACTCATATGTATAAATGAGTGTATGTATCTAGCTCCATACACGATGTCGTATGGTCTAAGAGCTATTTGTTGATAAAATGGTTTTTGTTCATTTTATCTATATATTTTCCAAAGTACATATTTTTTTAAATATTTATTTAAAATAAGATTACCACTATTATTTATTGTTCAAAACATTATCATTTATGTTAAAATATGTTATATTTGAATATTTTTTAAAATTTTCATAAGTGATGAATTTGCGGGTCGTTACACTTGGGTTAGCCAAACATATTGGTTATGCATCCTATCTTCGGTTACTGTCATTATTGATGGTGAAGTCAAGTTCAGCATCTCAAAACACAAGCCACAACTTGAATAGGTCATGAACCTCTACATGGATTTCTACATCCCGAACAAATCACGAATCTCTACATGGATTCGACCATCTCGAACAGATCACGAATCTCTACATGGATTTGAGCATCTCGAACAGATCAAGAATCTCTACATAGGTTCGAGCATCTCGAACAAATCACTAATCTCCATATTTATTCCAGCATCTCAAACAGATCATTAACTTTTACATGGATTCTAGCATCTCGAATAGCTAGGCTACGAAGCTCTTTAAAAACATAGATCATGTATAAGGTTTTTAAGTGGTTAAGGTTTCGAGTCATCTCATATAAGTACACTTCTCCGCTTACTAGGGGCTCTAAGTCTAATTGACAGATTTTAAGTTAACTCGATTCTGGTTCTTTCAGAAATAAGCAGACAACATATAAGGGCGAAGATCATCTCCTATCTAGATGGATTTCCTTATCATTTATCATGGAAGAGTAAGACGAGTTATATATAGGTTATATCATCACAGAGCAAATAGCCATAGCATATAATTTCCATGTTTATTCTATATATTTCCTAAGTTAAGTTTTGGTAACTCAACAATAATTAGAACGATCACATCTGGAAACTAAGTCTCGTATACTTATTACGTTTCCAACCTTCTCAAGCACTATCGTTTCGACACCCTACTCAAACCATCATTCTTAACTCTCACAAATAGAAACAAGTCTACTTTTGTCGGCTTTAGTGCTAAGTACACGATTAAGTACTTTCCATAAATAAGTAAACGCACAAAGTGATATTAATTCACACAAAGCACAATTAAGTCACATAAATGACTTCTAATCTCCTTTTTATTTAATAAATCTTTTGTTGATTAAACCTCTTTTATTAGTAAAACTCCTTTATATCTAATAAAACTTCTTTCATTTATCAAAACTTCTAATTGATTAAACTCATATTTAATTAAACACCTAATTAATTAAACTCCTAATTAATTAGAACTTCCTCTATTAATTAATAATCCTATATTAATTAAAACTACCTTTATTAATTAATACTCCTTTATTAATAAAACTTCCTTTATTAATCAAAATTTCTGTATTAATTAAAACTTCCTTTATTAGTTAAAAATTGCTTTATTAATTTATTTATTTTGTGTGTGTGTGTATTTAATTTCTCTTTATAAAAGGTATATACTTGTATTCTAGTTTTTCACCATTTATTTATACTCTTTTCAATAGTTCAAAAAGTACTCATATACTTATCTCAATGGTACAAGTATATTCATAAATCACTTAACAAGATTTACTTACCTTAAAACATAACCAAAGATCTTAAAAAAAATGTTACTTAAACATTGTTACCATAAACCACTTATGAAAGTCTAGTGGATCGTATTTAATATGACTATTGTATTAGTATGTGAATAGATACCAATATATGAGCTAAATGTAGCAACATAACATAATAAAAGTAAAGTATAAAAAACGAGCACACCAAAGTTTTTATTCTGGTCCGGGCCTCCCATCCTACATCCAGTTCCGAAGCTCCCCTTCAGTATTTCACTAAAAATAAATCTTGCTTCGTACGGAGGAAAAGGTTGATACAAATACTATTCCTTTGACAATCTTGTGTTCGATATAACACAGATTTTGACTGCTAGTACAATTTTTCCTATAATCTCCTTGAATGATAATGAGTTTGAGTTTTTTTGATTTGTAGGAAATGGTTTAACAAAAATATATAGATTTTGGTTTGAAGTGGTTGGGATATTAAGTTGATAAAAAAACAAGAGAATCTGAATATAGTAGTTAGAGAATTGAATTAAAATCTCCATCAATTGAAGTATTTATAGAATCAAAGAGTTGTATTTGAAAATTAATGACTTCTTGAAAGATTGCCCTTTGATGAATGATTGCAACTGTTGAAGGAGGAGGAAGTTTGTTTAGAACAGACAGAAGCATCTATTCAAAAAATGTCAATTGCATTTTGTTTTTTTCAGGCTGAGACAGTCACAGATGTATGCGGATCTGTGGAAATAATAAACAAAGATTTGTCAAAAAAAAATTATCATCCTATGAATTATAAAATTAAAATATTTGTTAATGAGAAATTTTATGTGTTTTGATCACTCAACGAGGTTGTACAATATATATATATATATTTGTGTGTGTGTGTGTGTGTGTGTTTGTATGTATGTATGTATGTATGTACATATGAAAATATGACCTTACTTTTAAATAGTATGATCCATCTTTTTTCTGTGAGCCATAATCTTGTCGTGTACCTTGATCTTCTTTTAATACACACACACACACACCCCCCCTGCAATATGCAAAGATATATCTTGTATATGTGATTGTACAGTTGTTGTCATTGGAATCTCACAATAGAGGTTCTAACATTCTCTCGCTTTCTGGTGATGACAATTATACAATGGTTAGTAATAAGTAATGAAAAGAGAACTCCCTTGAATGTTATATCCCCTTATGTATATGGATATTTATCTCCCCCTTTGGCATTATCAAAAATTAGAATTGCATAAATGAAATAAAAAAAAAGCCATAAAAATTAGAACAACAAAAATCAAAAATAGATAGAGAAATAACAACATCAGTATTAGTATGAATGAAAAATAATGAAATAGAAAATAAGTATTCCTAAAATTGTAATGAACAATTATTGATGGTTATGACAACTGTAATTAAAGAAATCAACATAATTATCAAAATAGTTATTGTAGGTGGATGAAACAGAATGATAGTTTTCTAGCCATTGTGTATATTCTTCATTTTCCTGAATAGGCAATCCTTGAACTATTGAAAGATTCATTTGTTATGATGTTGAAGGATCGGTCCAAGAAATATCATCACTATCTTCTTATTCTTCCTTTGGTTGTTCCTGCATTATAGTCTTTTCTCGATCTTGTTGAGAATTACCTCCATAAGACGATGATCTATGAGGATGATAGACTGAATTTTGTGCTGAAGGAGGTGGTGTTAGAGAAGGAGAGGAGGATGACCTAGAAGATGCCGATGTTGATAACATCTCCAATGCAGATGATAAATCCTTTTGAGTTATCTCCAAATTTCATAATGTCGCCATCGATATATGTTATATTTGATAACATGTGTGAATTTCCCTTCATATCCTTTGAGCATCCACTGTCGAGAATCCAATTCTTTTTACTTTTATTTTTATTTATGAGTACCTACAAAATAGTAAAGATTTAATTGGTACCCACTTTGTCTTGTTAGGGACCTATTTGTTAGTGGGTGAAGGTAGCCATACCCAAGAGGGTTTGGCACCTTTAAAAATATAATTTCTATTATAAGCAATATTTTTCAAGTACTCGTCTATATGTTTTTGCCTAACAAATTTGTCATTTGATTTAGGAATGCATATTTTAAGACTACTTATTTCATGAGTAATAATCTAAATTTTTGAAATAAATTTCTTGAACTTAGTTTATAGTGTACTATAGTTTCTCTCTTTTTGCTTAGCTTTAAGTCCTAATCTATTTCGATTTCCTTATGGTCTTGATATTTTGATCAATTTTCTAAGTTTTGTTTTATTTTATTGAATTTTGATACATAATTATTTGTTTTATCTAACTTGTTCTTAAGATGACAAATTTCAGTATTGTTAGAATTTACACTTTCCCTAAGTTCTAATTTTTCTTTTTCCATTTCTAATCTAGTATTTTCTAAACCATGTAATAGAGTAGCATTTTGAAAAGATAACGTTTTGCATTCTTTTTGAGCTATTTCTAGTTCTTCTTATAATATTTTTTTCTTCATCTTTTAGTAAACCAATTTATATATGTGCTCTGTTTATCTTTCCTATATATTCTTTGTTTAGTTTCTTAGGTTCTCGATATTTATCATCTAATTCTATACTTGTGACAACCCGCCCTTCTACGCCCAGAAAGACGTATAGTCTTGAAGAAAGAAAGGGATGAGAAAATAGAAAGATAGAGAAGAAAGAACAACAACATCAGAATCTCACAGCGGAATGGAACAAAATATAATAGATCACATAACTATTACATAATTTTACATATATCAGAGTTATACAGTCAATACATCACATACTAGACAGTTACAAACACCTGTCTAGTTAATACAACACCACTCAAACAAATAACAAAAAGATACCAACACAGCGGAACACTATATATATATCTATAACACTAAAGTCTCCTACTCCATTGCTCCTCCAGAATTCGTCAAAAGCTTACCTGAATCCCTTGGCTACCCGTAAAAATTTGGGTACCCGAGAGTTTATGAAAACAAAACTAAACTCCGGGTCAGACATGGGTCTGGTATGAGTAACATGTTAAAGTTGCTTAACTTTGAAAAACATTTGAAAACAAAAGGTATCACGTAAGACTTCCCACGAATAAATATGGGTAAGTTTTTACCTTACGCTAACCAAAACATTTGATAGGAAATTCTATGATATTATAATAGGTCTAGGGTTTTCAAGTAAATAGAAAATAGCCGAAATTGTTACATTCATTAAATTCCAGCTACTAGCCACAAAAGTGGGTAATACAATCAAAACCGTTGGCACTTATTGGATTTTGGATTCCATATAATGGCAGGGCTACTGGGGTACCGCCCGTCACAGTACGTGGCCTACATCAACGTACCGAGGATTACTCCCTTCATCCCCTGCAACACAAGGCCGGAACCATTCCTTACTGAACAGTCCCGAACAAGACAACCCCGACAGTTGGAGCTCACAACTGTCCACACAGCCGAAATAAAAGGGACATCTAGACAGGGGAAAATCTTGTCCTGCTTGGGCATGACCCACCTAACCTTGCTGCACCTCCCCTGTTTTAGCCATTCCCGGTTGATGAGGCTTGAGGCTACGATTACCTTTAGAGAACAAATTTCTTAGAATGCTCATCGCCCACCTGACGATGTGTTGAAAGCATTCAATCCATACAAGTTCGTTCCGGGTTCGAACGAAACCGAAGGCATTATCTCGTTACACTCATTTTGGAATCACCCTCAGAGTTAACGACGATAACCCTTGCACTCTGAATCTTCATCTTCACTTCAGATTCACGACCTAACGTAAATTTGGAATCGATGTGGTTTTCGGACTTCCAAATGTGGAAAACCCGATCCCGGACTCATCGAAATCCAAAACGTATCTTTTAGGGCCAAGTTGTCTCTTTAGTCTTAACAGTTTAATTCAAAATAATTCAATACACACACAGATAGATAATTCACAATATCATAATAGATAGTCAATATCAATATTATCACTACAAACAGATAATGCATATTATCATTACAACAGATAATTCATATCATCATAATATTTAAATCAAAGCATCCATATCACATTAGCATCAATTCTCATATCCGACATCTTAAATCAATCAAGGTAAACAATTTCACCCATCCATATATAAGCAATCATATAAACTATAATTAATTTAAAATGAATTAAATTAATTGTATCATCTCTAATTAATTTAAAGTAAATTAAATTAATTACTTCCCATTTAAAACTTGCTTACACAATTATTAATAAATTTCCAATCAATTAATAAATCATTCACTAATTACTCGTTTCAATTAATCATACTTGATTAATTAACATTTAATTATACACAAATAATCATTCTTTAAATTATTTTTACAAATTAATTATCTTGTCTAATTATAGAAATTAACCTTAAATTTACAGACATTACATTACTTCTTAATTACACTAATTAATTACTCTTTAATTTCTTATTATTGATTTATTAATCTAAATTTATCATCCCATCATCAATTATATCAATTAATGATTTCTAATTACAATTTTAATTAATTACCTGTTTTAAATAATTACCTTAAGTAATTAATCTTCAATTAAACTACATTTATTAATCACCTCTGATTAAAGCCATTCAGTAATTAACTATCTTTAATTACTCATCAAATAAATTAATTACTCCTTAATTAATTTCTCTAATTAATCCCCTGATTAATTATATAAAGTAATTATATTCCAATTACTTTCATTATTAAATCACCCTAAGTTGATTACATCCGGTAATTATCATCAATTACTTCCCTAAGTAATTATACTTATCTCAACATCAAAATGGTTGTCTAAATTAATTAAACTTAATTAATTAACTTAACAATTCATAGAATTAATTACAACGAGTAATTAATTTCTTAATTACTTTCGTTAAGTAATTATACTTAATAATTCACAATTGCTTATCTTAAATAAATAATTTAATTAATTATTAAAAATAATCCCATTAATTTATTATTTCATAATTTTTTAGTTAATGACCTTCATTAACTAATTATAATCCTTTAATTACTTTTCTAAAGTAATTAACTAAAATTTATTATCAATTACATTTTAATTTGGTCTTAATAACTCATTAATTAATTCTTTATTAACTTATTAATTTATTACTAATCATTAATTTAATATTAAACCAATGATTTCCTAATTACCAATTAATTTACCTATAACTTATATCTTATTTAAATAAATTTAACTCTTCATTTCTGAGTTAATTTATTCTAGTCATTAATTATCCACTTAGTTAATTTAATAATTACAAGCCTTAAGTCTTTAGAAACCCTTCTTCTATTTAATGATCAATTTATCATTAATAAGCTATTTAATCAATTTAATGTAAATTTACATTCAAATTTGTTTAAAACAAAATTTAAACTTAAAAATCTTATTTATTTAAAGGCTGAGATTCAAACTACGTTTTGAATCCAATCTTATCTTGTTTTAAACTTTGTTTAAAATACGTATATTTTCATTTGAAAGCCCGGTTTTAAAAAAAATTAAAAAAAACTTACATGTTTAAAACCCGTAGCTAAAAATACCCGAGACAAACAATTATTTTTATGAGCAAAACCCCACATTTCTTCGAGTCCGACACTCGAATCACTCGAGTGAAACTCGCGCAACAAATCCCTCTTTTAAAAATGTTTTCAAATAAATTAAAATTTTAAACTTTATTTTATTTTAAAACTGAAATTCAAATTTCTTTCGGGTCCAAACTTTTCTTTTATTTAAATAACTATGTTAGACATTTATTTCATTTTAAAACCCAGTTGAAAGCATTTTAAACTTTACAGGTTTTTAAAAAAATAACCTGCTACTACTTACCCAGGCTCCCCCTTCCCACTACTCCGAGACAACCACGAGTACGCTTCGAGTCGCGAGAAGTATTTTCCCGAGTCACACCCTTACAAACTCGAGTACCCCTTCCTCCTGAAAACACAGCCCTCATTCATGAACACCGTGCATATGCACGGTGATTTCCACCACCATTGATCGCCTACGGTGATCGCACCTTGTCAGAAAACAACTCAGCAACCACTTCAACCCTAAATCGAACTTCCATTCTCAAAAATCAAAAAAAGTGACCTTGACCAAAACTGAAAACTCAAAACATTACCCACTGGAATCTGTCATCGCCTCAACCTCGATCCTCCGGCCACTGTAAGCTCTACAACTCCGGCTACGACCTTATCCACGACCACACTTTCATCCATCGAAACCCCGTTGAACTCGATCCATCCTATCAACCGTGGGGTTCAATTCTTTAAGCACAGCAAAACTTAGGGTTCCAAACGAAAATCACCTGCTATGACTTTCCTGATGAACTTCCCACCACCGCCGCATTTTTCCGAGCATCTACACTCGCCCCTCCATCACCAGGCGAGATTCCAAGCTCTACCAACCCGAGGATCACCAGAGAATCACGATTTACCATAATATGTTCAAAACAGAATTGCACTCTAACCCCTTCAGTAAAATTTATAGTTTTTGTTTTAAAAATCAAATTTTGATTTAAATATTCAATTTATAACACTGGAATTACATTTTAAAAATTTGAGTTTTCAATTGTATTTAGTATATTCAGTTGATTTTAATAGTTCCAGAAACAAGCAACTCAAAATTGAACTAATCTTAGATTTTAAACCTTAGTCTAAACTGAATCAAACAATATTGGTTAGATAACCGGATTTATCATGAGCAAGACCATGTGGAAGGAAATAATAGTTAAAATTTTGAGCCTGAGAAACATTTGTAGAGCACATCAAAATAACAATACTTCACACATAATTATACAGGGACCTATTTATACGTATGCATCACAAACATATTTTCATAGATGAGTATGCAACAGACATTTATAACTTTAAACTATTTAATTTGTTATGTTACTCACCTGAGTTTTCCAAAACAGAGCTGCTTTAATTTTTTTTTTTTTGAAGCATGCTTTAAATTTTGCTAGCTCGAAATCTCTTGAAAACATGAATGCTAAGATGCTTTTGCTTCCCTGTTCTAGATTTATAAACTTCATGTACGCTTTAGTTTTGAAAAGATGCAGACTTCTGGTTTCAGAGATGCACAGGCTTGACTTCAGATTTTGAAAAGAAGATACTCAAACTTAAAAATCTCAGATTTCCAGAGATGGAGACCCTGGTTTGTATTGAATTTTATGTAGATGTTTAGGTTGAACTTTGTTTAGTTTAGATAGTATTTCAGGTTTGCTCAGTTTTAGATGCTCGAAAGTGAGATGGAGTTGATATATAAGAAGCAAGTTTACAAGTTATATTATGTTTGTGCACAGGGTGATATTTTGTTGTACAATAAGTTCAGAGATATTTCTTTACATTTCGGTTGAAATGAAAGTATTAAATGCCCTTTGTACTTTTTGTTTGCTCTAGCTTACCTTATCTATGTTGAAACTTAACTAAACAGCATAAATTAAACTTCCTATATAAGCTTCTTACATGTTTTCTTTGCTTGTCTTATCCCTTAGCTTGTTCTTGCCTTGTATGTTATTTTGCAGGCAAAAATATTACTATGTCAGGTTTTTGTGTTTTACTTCATGTACTTAACAAATTTTATTATTTTGTCTGGTTATGTTTTATTTTATCTTGTATATATATATTAGTTTCACTTGCCTGCAAATCTTGCTATGTTTCCTACCTAGCTAATTTTATATGTTGATTTTTTTTCTACTTTGCTGCATCTAAACTTCCTAAATAAGATTCCAGCCTACTTTGTCTTTATACTTATAATGTTGTCTTGTTCATGAATGTATTTATACCCATTTTAATACCATACATTTAATATATGTTTGTGTTTAATATATTTTAAGATTTGTTTTATTTGTTGTACATGAATATACTTTGTAATATAAATGAATTTCTATAATTATTATGTGGTTAGATCTTAGCTAAATGTGTTATTTAATATTATAGAATTTATCTTATACGTATGTATTTCCATTTCTAACTTAAATACTTATTATCTAGCATTTTTACATGTACATATAATTATCCTATTAATTTTATAAGGGTAGTTTGGGTGTATTTTATTTTTACTTCTTATATTGATTCTTACTTAAATATTTTTATTTTTATTATTATCAAGCTATATTTAGAAGAAAATAGAACAAATCCTTTTTGTTAATTAATTCTAAATTTAAACTTAAGCTAGAATAAGTTTTAAACTATTAAACATTTATCTTGAATATTTTAAATTCATATAGTTACTTATTTAATAGCTTAATATTAAATCAAATTTCCAGAAATATTAGAATAAGAAAACATGCCTATATATATATTAAATTTTAAAACAAAGATTTATCTAGTTATAATATATACAGATATGTATACATTACAAGTATTAAATAATTTATTTGCCTTTTAAAAAAATAGATTATCAGTTTAAATATTTATTTTAAAGAAGATTATTACATTTATTTCAAATTTATTATTAACAATATGGTCAATTCAATTAAATTTTGACATAAAATATTAAATTGTTATTGTCAAAATTTCCGGGATATCACATTCCTTCCCCCTTAAAAGAATTTCGTCCCCGAAATTAAAAACAAAGGTAATTTAATAATTTAATTAAAAATTTAATTTTAAAACACAGACAGATATCAATCATATGCTAGCAAGTATAGCAACCAATTTATCCATATACAAATCTAATTGTCTAGATAAAAATTCTTAATAGAATTTTCTCGAGTTTCCCCCAAGTATAAATATTGGGATACTCTCTCTACAGAATTCAAACAACCAATATTACTAAGCTACTGTGATTCTATTCATCTGGATCCACAAAACAAAACAGGATGTCAGACTACAGATAAGTCCGACTCAACAACCAAAACTCCCCGAACTGCTGACTCTACAATCAAAGATAGCCCTTACACGTACTCCCTTAGAGATACGTGAAACACATCGAATTTCAGTTATCCAAACTGGCAATCCACTCCTAAAACCAAACACTCATCCAAAATCAAATCTCCGATTACGGACTCCAAATTCCTCCGTCTCTTATCCACAAAACTCATCGGACGATTCTGGGCTGCCTAATCCTTACTAATCAGCTCAACCCTTGCTGATTTTCCTTAGAAACAATTGATCCAAAAACAATCCAACAAAATGATCTTTCCAAGATCGACCAAAACTCAAAACACAAACTCTATTCCAAAATCAAGAGACTAATCTTACTCCTTCATATGGAAAGATAGTACAGATGCACTTCAATCTGGTCTTAAGATCTCGAAAAATTTCCAGTAGAAACCTCTATCCAAAATACTGCAAATTCTAGTTATTTCCCACACCAAAGAGCTGCCACCATGCTTCCACTGCGCTACTCTGATCAGAATAGGTGAGAATGCTGATGATGCTCTCGAGGACAAACTGGACAACACATCTAAGAACTATGGTTCAACGGGTCCATAAAAGAAATTCAGAAGTTCCTTCAAAATTCGAGCTGCTACACCAACTCATTTTTTTTCCAAAAAACATCTTACTGAACCATCGATACCACTCCTGGAATCCAATCGATACCAAACTCAATCTCTAAACACGGACAAAATTCTAACTTCCTGAAGACATCCAGAAAAATCAGATAGCCCAAGAGAAACTCAAACAATCGCAAGTCACTTTGCGATCAATCTAGCCCACTACTAAAGAAAAACTGTTCTCTCTTTACCAAACAGAACAGCCTATGCTTAATTAGCCAATTTATCAAAGAAATGGAACCACACTGCAATTTCTGAACTCCACTGCTGATGCAGAAGTTAAAAACTTCCTTGCCAACACCAATGCCAAGAAATTCCTAACCAAGTGCTCTTCGAGAGACTCGGACCTCGAACCAAACAGAAACATTCTACTGAACTCAGCCCCAACATCGAAACAGATACACTTCCTTAACTGATTCCAAAGAAACATCTTCGGAGACTTCCACAGTCACTGAGTTTCATCACACAGCTACTACATCCTGAGGTAGTATATCCGAACTTGCTCAAGCCAAACTGACGAGTCCAAACTCTAGCTCATCTAAACTTACACCTCAAATGAACTCCGAACCTTAACAGGTTTCCTTTAGAGATCAATGATATCCTTACTCCATCCAAAGCTCACTCGAGACGGTAATAGGTCTACAGTCTCGACAGATACACTTCCAATCTCAAATATTCAAACTCCAATCATTGGTAGTCGTGTTACCCACACCACTACTCTATCTACCTTTATAACTTATATTGGATAACCCGGACAGGTAACCCAACAAATAGGCAGAAATATATATATATATATATATATATATATATATATATTTATATTAAAATTACAAATACGCTCTCTCAAGAAAGAAATCACTCAAGAGCCTAGGTATTCACTCAACCTAGCGCTCTGATACCAACTGTGACAACCCACCCTTCTACGCCCAGAAAGACGTATCGTCTTGAAGAAAGAAAGGGATGAGAAAATAGAAAGATAGAGAAGAAAGAACAACAACATCAGAATCTCACAGCGGAATGGAACAAAATATAATAGATCACATAACTATTACATAATTTTACATATATCAGAGTTATACAGTCAATACATCACATACTAGACAGTTATAAACACCTCTCTAGTTAATACAACACCACTCAAACAAATAACAAAAAGATACCAACACAGCGGAACACTATATATATATATATATATATATATATATATATATATATATATATATATATATCTATAACACTGAAGCCTGCTGCTCCATTGCTCCTCCAGAATTCTCAAAAGCTTACCTAAATCCCTTGGCTACCCGTAAAAATTTGGGTACCCGAGAGTTTATGAAAACAAAAATAAACTCTGGGTCAGACATGGGTCTGGTATGAGTAACAGGTTAAAGTTGCTTAACTTTGAAAAACATTTGAAAACAAAAGGTATCACGTAAGACTTCCTACGAATAAATATAGGTAAGTTTTTACCTTACGCTAACCAAAACATTTGATAGGAAATCCTATGATATTATAATAGGTCTAGGGTTTTCAAGTAAATAGAAAATACCCGAAATTGTTACATTCATTAAATTCCAGCTACTAGCCACAAAAGTGGGTAATACAATCAAAACCGTTGGCACTTATTGGATTTTGGATTCCATACAATGGCAGGGCTACTGGGGTACCGCCCGTCACAGTACGTGGCCTAGATCAACGTACCGAGGATTACTCCCTTCATCCCCTACAACACAAGGGCGGAACCATTCCTTACCGAACAGTCCCGAACAAGACAACCCCAACAGTTGGAGCTCACAACTGTCCACACAGCCGAAATAAAAGGGACATCTAGACAGGGGAAAATCTTGTCCTGCTTGGGCATGACCCACCTAACCTTGCTGCACCTCCCTTGTTTTAGCCATTCCCGGTTGATGAGGCTTGAGGCTACGATTACCTTTAGAGAACAAATTTCTTAGAATGCTCATCGCCCACCTGACGATGTGTTGAAAGCATTCAATCCATACAAGTTCGTTCCGGGTTCGAACGAAACCGAAGGCATTATCTCGTTACACTCATTTTGGAATCACCCTCAGAGTTAACGACGATAACCCTTGCACTCTGAATCTTCATCTTCACTTCATATTCACGACCTAACGTAAATTTGGAATCGATGTGGTTTTCGGACTTCCAAATGTGGAAAACCCGATCCCGGACTCATCGAAATCCAAAACGTGTCTTTTAGGGCCAAGTTGTCTATTTAGTCTTAACAGTTTAATTCAAAATAATTCAATACACACACACAAATAGATAATTCACAATATCATAATAGATAGTCAATATCAATATTATCACTACAAACAGATAATGCATATTATCATTACAACAGATCATTCATATCATCGTAATATTTAAATCAAAGCATCCATATCACATTAGCATCAATTCTCATATCTGAGATCTTAAATCAATCAAGGTAAACAATTTCACCCATCCATATATAAGCAATCATATAAGCTATAATTAATTTAAAATGAATTAAATTAATTGTATCATCTCTAATTAATTTAAAGTAAATTAAATTAATTACTTCCCATTTAAAACTTGCTTACACATTATTAATAAATTTCCAATCAATTAATAAATCATTCACTAATTACTCGTTTCAATTAATCATACTTGATTAATTAACATTTAATTATACACAAATAATCATTCTTTAAATTATTTTTACAAATTAATTATCTTGTCTAATTATAGAAATTAACCTTAAATTTACAAACATTACATTACTTCTTAATTACACTAATTAGTTACTCTTTAATTTCTTATTATTGATTTATTAATCTAAATTTATCATCCCATCATCAATTATATCAATTAATGATTTCTAATTACAATTTTAATTAATTACCTGTTTTAAATAATTACCTTAAGTAATTAATCTTCAATTAAACTACATTTATTAATCACCTCTGATTAAAGCCATTCAGTAATTAACTATCTTTAATTACTCATCAAATAAATTAATTACTCCTTAATTAATTTCTCTAATTAATCCCCTGATTAATTATATAAAGTAATTATATTCTAATTACTTTCATTATTAAATCACCCTAATTTTATTTCATCCAGTAATTATCATCAATTACTTCCCTAAGTAATTATACTTATCTCAACATCAGAATGGTTGTCTAAATTACTTAAACTTAATTAATTAACTTAACAATTCATAGAATTAATTACAACGAGTAATTAATTTCTTAATTACTTTCGTTAAGTAATTATACTTAACAATTCACAATTGCTTATCTTAAATAAATAATCTAATTAATTATTAAAAATAATTCCATTAATTTATTATTTCATAATTTTTTAGTTAATGACCTTCATTAACTAATTATAATCCTTTAATTACTTTTCTAAAGTAATTAACTAAAATTTATTATTAGTTACATTTTAATTTGGTCTTAATAACTCATTAATTAATTCTTTATTAACTATTAATTTATTACTAATTATTAATTTAATATTAAACCAATGATTTCCTAATTACCAATTAATTTACCTATAACTTATATCTTATTTAAATAAATTTAACTCTTCATTTCTGAGTTAATTTATTCTAGTCATTAATTATCCACTTAGTTAATTTAATAATTACAAGCCTTAAGTCTTTAGAAACCCTTCTTCTATTTAATGATCAATTTATCATTAATAAGCTATTTAATCAATTTAATGTAAATTTACATTCAAATTTGTTTAAAACAAAATTTAAACTTAAAAATCTTATTTATTTAAAGGCTGAGATTCAAACTACGTTTCGAATCCAATCTTATCTTATTTTAAACTTTGTTTAAAATACGTATATTTTCATTTGAAAGCCCGGTTTTAAAAAAAAATTAAAAAAAAACTTACATGTTTAAAGCCCGTAGCTAAAAATACCCGAGACAAACAATTATTTTTACGAGCAAAACCCCACATTGCTTCGAGTCCGACACTCGAATCACTCGAGTGAAACTCGCGCAACAAATCCCTCTTTTAAAAGTGTTTTCAAATAAATTAAAATTTAAACTTTATTTTATTTTAAAACTGAAATTCAAATTTCTTTCAGGTCTAAACTTTTCTTTTATTTAAATAACTATGTTAAACATTTATTTCATTTTAAAACCCAGTTGAAAGCATTTTAAACTTTACAGGTTTTTAAAACAATAACCTGCTACTACTTACCCAGGTTCCCCCTTCCCACTACTCTGAGACAACCACGAGTACGCTTCGAGTCGCAAGAAGTATTTTCCCGAGTCACACCCTTACAAACTCGAGTACCCCCTTCCTCCTGAAAACACAGCCCACATTCATGAACACCGTGTATATGCACGGTGGTTTCCACCACCATTGATCGCCTACGGTGATCGCACCCTGTCAGAAAACAACTCAGCAACCACTTCAACCATAAATCGAACTTCCATTCTCAAAAATCAAAAAAAGAGACCTTGACCAAAACTGAAAACTCAAAACATTACCCACTGGAACCTGTCATCGCCTCACCCTCGATCCTCCGGCCACTGTAAGCTCTACAACTCCGGCTACGACCTTATCCACGACCACACTTTCATCCATCGAAACCCCGTTGAACTCGATCCATTCTATCAACCGTGGGGTTCAATTCTTTAAGCACAGCAAAACTTAGGGTTCTAAATGAAAATCACCTGCTACGACTTTCCTGATGAACTTCCCACCACCGCCGCATTTTTCCGAGCATCTACACTCACCCCTCCATCACCAGGCGAGATTCCAAGCTCTACCAACCCGAGGATCACCAGAGAATCACGATTTACCATAATATGTTCAAAACAGAATTGCACTCCAACCCCTTCACTAAAATTTATAGTTTTTGTTTTAAAAATCAAATTTTGATTTAAATATTCAATTTATAATACTGGAATTACATTTTTAAAAGTTTGAGCTTCCAATTGTATTCAGTATATTCAGTTAATTTTAATAGTTCCAGAAACAAGAAACTCAAAATTGAACTAATCTTAGATTTTAAACCTTAGTCTAAACTGAATCAAACAATATTGGTTAGATAACCGGATTTATCATGAGCAAGACCATGTGGAAGGGAATAATAGTTAAAATTTTGAGCCTGAGAAACATTTGCAGAGCACAACAAAATAACAGTACTTCACACATAATTATACAGGGACCTATTTATACGTATGCATCACAAACATATTTTCATAGATGAGTATGCAACAGACATTTATAACTTTAAACTATTTAATTTGTTATGTTACTCACCTGAGTTTTCCAAAACAAAGCTGCTTTATTTTTTTTATTTTTTTTGAAGCATGCTTTTAAATTTTGCTAGCTCGAAATCTCTTAAAAACATGAATGCTAAGATGCTTTTGCTTCCCTGTTCTAGATTTATAAACCGCATGTACGCTTTAGTTTTGAAAAGATGCAGACTTCTGGTTTCAGAGATGCACAGGCTTGACTTCAGATTTTGAAAAGAAGATACTCAAACTTAAAAATCTCAGATTTCCAGAGATGGAGACCCTGGTTTGTATTGAATTTTATGTAGATGTTTAGGTTGAACTTTGTTTAGTTTAGATAGTATTTCAGGTTTGCTCAGTTTTAGATGCTCGAAAGTGAGATGGAGTTGATATATAAGAAGCAAGTTTACAAGTTAAATTATGTTTGTGCACAGGGTGATATTTTGTTGTACAATAAGTTCAGAGATATTTCTTTACATTTCGGCTGAAATGAAAGTATTAAATGCCCTTTGTACTTTTTGTTTGCTCTAGCTTACCTTATCTATGTTGAAACTTAACTAAACAGCATAAATTAAACTTCCTATATAAGCTTCTTACCTGTTTTCTTTGCTTGTCTTATCCGTTAGCTTGTTCTTGCCTTGTATGTTATTTTGCAGGCAAAAATATTACTATGTCAGGTTTTTGTGTTTTACTTCATGTACTTAACAAATTTTATTATTTTGTCTGGTTATGTTTTATTTTCTCTTGTATATATATATTAGTTTCACTTGCCTGCAAATCTTGCTATGTTTCCTACCTAGCTAATTTTATATGTTGATTTTTTTTCTACTTTGCTGCATCTAAACTTCCTAAATAAGATTCCAGCCTACTTTGTCTTTATACTTATATTGTTGTCTTGTTCATGAATGTATTTATACCCATTTTAATACCATACATTTAATATATGTTTGTGTTTAATATATTTTAAGATTTGTTTTATTTGTTGTACATGAATATACTTTGTAATATAAATGAATCTCTATAATTATTATGTGGTTAGATCTTAGCTAAATGTGTTATTTAATATTATAGAATTTATCTTATACGTATGTATTTCCATTGCTAACTTAAATACTTATTATCTGGCATTTTTACATGTACATATAATTATCCTATTAATTTTATAAGTGTAGTTTAGGTGTATTTTATTTTTACTTCTTATATTGATTCTTACTTAAATATTTTTATTTTTATTATTATCAAACTATATTTAGAAGAAAATAGAACAAATCCTTTTTGTTAATTAATTCTAAATTTAAACTTAAGCTAGAATAAGTTTTAAACTATTAAACATTTATCTTGAATATTTTAAAGTCATATAGTTACTTATTTAATAGCTTAATATTAAATCAAATTTCCAGAAATATTAGAATAAGAAAACATGCCTATATATATTAAATTTTAAAACAAAGATTTATCTAGTTATAATATATACAGATATGTATACATTACAAGTATTAAATAATTTATTTGCCTTTTAAAAAAATAGATTATCAGTTTAAATATTTATTTTAAAGAAGATTATTACATTTATTTCAAATTTATTATTAACAATATGGTCAATTCAATTAAATTTTGACATAAAATATTAAATTGTTATTGTCAAAATTTCCGGGATATCACAATACTAATTTCCAAAATTTTGTCATATGTTAATTCAGGGCATAGCTCATCATTTTTAGCCATAAAATAAACATTAGCTTGTTCTGAATCACTTTCACTATCACTGTCAGAGGAAGAGGAAGAAGAGCCATCCCATGTTATTTGAAAGGCTCTTTGCTTCTTTTTTAATTTCTCGAATTTTCTTTTCTTTTTGTCATTATTGAGTTATGGACAATCTTTCTTTATATGGATGAACTTATCATACCCATAACATTTGATTGATGTTTGATTCGATGAGTTTGGATTGCCACCGTTTTGAAATTTTGTCAACTTTTGAAGTTCTTGGATTTTTTGTAGTTCTTAGCTATAAATACAATTTATTCCTCACTCAAGTCAGAACTGTCATTACTTGCTGGAAAAGCAATACTCTTCTTTTTTTGATTTGCTTCTTTCTTGGCTGTAAATTAGCTTCATATGCCGTCAAATTTCCTATTAGTTCTTCGACCTTTAGTTGAGAGAGATCATTGGCTTCTTCGATGGTTAAAACCTACATTTCCCATTCGATAGTAAAAGAATTTAAGATTCGTGTAACTAAATCAAAATCAGTGAATTTGACCCCAAGTGTCATGAGATCGTGTTGTATAGTTTGAAATCTAGAATACATGTCAATAATAGATTAATTTTCTTTCATTTTAAACCATAAAAACTAAATTTGTATAGATTTTTGTTTGCTTGATTTTTTTCATGCCTTCATGAGTAACTTGCAAAGTGCGCCATATATCATATGCAGTAGTGCAAAGCACAACTTGAGAAAATTCATTTTTATCAAGTGAATAAAAAAATCATAGTTTTGGCATTATTAGTTTCCATGTTTTTTTGTGCATCGGTGTAAGTGCTTATATAAGTGGTACGTTCTTTATATCTATTTTGAGCAGTTTTTCAAATTTCTAAATCATTGACTTCCATAAATATTTGCATATGTATTGATCAATAAGTATAATTATGCCCAATAAATAGTGGGGGATGAGCAGTTGATTGACCTTCTTAAAATGTACTTGCTATATTAAAAGGTTTTCAATCATGTGTCACCGTAAATCAAAATAACCGTGCTCTGATACCAAATAAAAGTCTAGTAGATTGTATCTAATATGACTAGTGCATTAGTATGTGAGTGTATACCAATATATGAGCTAATGTGGCAATGTAACAGAATAAAAAGTAAAGTATAAAAAACGAGCAGACTAGAGTTTTTATACTAGTTTGGACCTTCCATCGTACATCCAGTCTCGAAGCCCCCCTTCTGTATTTCACTAAACAATAACCCTCACTTTGCTTGGAGGAATAGGCTGATACAAATAATTTTCCTTTGATAATCTTGTGTTCGACATAACATAGATATTGGCTGCTAGTACAATTCTTCCTATAATCTTCTTTGAATGATAATGAATTTGAGTTGCTTGGATTTGTAGGAAATAGTTTAACCAAAATATATAGAATTCTATTGGAAGTGGTTGAGAATATTAAGTTAATAAATATCATAAGAGAATTTGAATATAGAAGTTAGAGAATAGCAAAGCAAGTTGAATTAAAATCTCAAACAATTGAAGTACTTATAGAATCAAAGAGTTGTATTTTAAAAGTTATGACTTCTTGAAAGATTACGCTTTATGAATGATTACAACTATTAAAGGAGGAAGAAGTTTGTTCAAATTAAAAAGAAGCATCTATTCAAAAAATACAGTTGTAGTCTACTGTTTTTAGGCTAAGACAGTTCACAGACATCTGTATTCTATCACAGACGTCTATGGATTTCTGGAAATAATAAACAGAGAATTGTCATAGATGTCTGTGACTAAGTGACAGACATCTATCATGCTATCAATTATAACTATATTATAACTTTTGTTTTGATCACTCAAGGAGATTGTACAACATATATTTATAACTATATACAAAAATATGGCCTTACTTTTAAATAATATGATTCATCTTTCTTTAATTGTCTATGAGCCATAATCTTTTTGTGCAACATGATCTTACTTTAATACACACACGCACACATACATACTTGCAAAATGATAAGAGATATCCTGTATATGTGACTGTATGGTTGTCTTGTTAATTGCTTGATTGAATTGGTTGATATTTTATGGAAAATCCTTGATTGAATGTTATTTGGAAAGTTGGTTGATTGTTTGCATTAGTTTGATGTGTCAATTTGCAATCGAGACTCTGTCTGATTGCAAATTGAACATTATACATTGGAATATTGATATATGCATATTATAGATGCTTTATTCATTTTTTGAGTTTAAATGATTTTGAAAAGTTTTGGAAAATTATTTTAAGGGATTAATTTTTTTTAAAACATTGTACATAATTTACTAAATAATTCTGATTAACAATTTTATACTTGTAAATATAATTTGAATTATAAATATAAATATTGTTCTCTTTTGGTTATAAAATCCTTTCTAAGTGAATATTATAATATATTATAAGTTTGAAATTGTTTAAAGGTAAAATAAAATAAAAATGCTATTTCATAAAAATTTATTATGGAAATAATAATGTTATATTAAGTGATACCTATTTTAAAGATTATTTAAATACTATTAAAAGAGTTTACGAACATTGGAAAAATACAGAAATCTTTTATGAACTAATTAAATGGATATGTTCTATATAAACAGAAATACCTTTTTATGTTATGAGAATTTCGAAAATATATAATTTAAAGGAAAGATTTTTTTAATCCTAATTAGTTTAATATAAAGTGAAGATCTCAAAGTATATTCTATTTTTATTTGGAAGTTTATAAATTTATTTTTAAAATAGAATTTTACTATGGTAATTTAAATAATTGGCATTACCATGCTTTTCTATTTTCTCTTTTCTTTTATGTGAATTGGATGTTATAAATAATTCACCATAGATACTGATTTGAGATATATATTTTAAGATGATAAGATGATAACATCCTTCTATTTGATTTGTGATATTTCATTTCTGTGTGAGGAGAAATTTGAATAAATGGATTAGTGATACCGTCTGGTATCAGACTTTCGGTAACACTTTTCGATTATTCATTGGACTTGTCATAAAGAGAAACCTAGTGTGGGTGGAGTGTAGTTTATGAGCTTTGAATAATTATTCGAATAACATGCGGTGGTATGAGATACTGTTATGTTATTTGTTTGATAATTCATTATAAGTAAATATCACTCGAATGGGGATTACTCATGTGTATATTATGATACTCGTTGTAGAAAGTATGTTTTAGCTATATTTTGGATTATGAATAGAGGCGTGTGTTAGTGAGGGATTAGAGCTCTAGTACATTATAATCATGTGTTGATTTAATATTGGAGTCGTGTGTCGGCTTACGTCTAAAGCTATATGTTGATATATAATATGCGTACTATATGTCGCCCACTTATGTCCAGCTCCCTTTATGGTCCGAGAGTGAACTAGATTGGCCAGTATCTATGCCAAGGGCCTGATCGTGGGTCACGCCTAAGATCGCGACACCATTGTTATGATATTCAATGCACATCATGGGATTGATAGTTGGTAGCCAATTGTGTCGCATAGACCGGTAGTTTGTTGCCATAACGGCAAGTGTAGGGTCATGATTGAGGCTATGCGTAGATGAGCCATAGGTGGATATAGGTAATGATGTCCGTCGAGGTAACGAAAGACTGTAGTAATAGATCTGGCTATTAGTGGGAGGCTAGTAGACCATGGGTTCCTAGAGCATGTTGTGTGCTATCAGTCTCCCTTTCTGGTTTGGGGTTATGTATGCATTGTGGATTGGCATATATTATTCACTATCCAATTGCTTGGCTATACTAGAGATTTTGTATCTAAAGTATTGTGAGTCCCCATATATCCATAATCTTCTGGTTTGATATTCTAGGGATAACCTCTGTTTATTGATTGTGATTTGGATCGTAATAAATTATCTTCGTGATTTGTACGATATTGGGCAATAATTCGGATAATTTGGTGGGCTATCTCACATTATCAATTGATTATATGATTTTGCGATATTATATTAGGACATTGTTGTGTTATCTCGATTCACTTTATGACGATGTTTTATTGTATGGATGATTCACCCATTTGATGTTGTTTGATGATTCCTGATTTGGTGTTTTTTATGGGTGATGACATTTTTATACTATGTTTTTGTGGTGTACTTACATTATATGATATTGTACTGTTTAAGATGGTATAATTATATTTATACCCGGTATATACATAGTTCTATATGTTTATTGACCTTGGATTTAGATATCATCTAGCCTATTTATTATTCATATAATTCTCGGGTCAATCGGAGACATTTCAAACACAGGGACAGTTTGATCAGCTTATGTTTTAGGCTTAGAGGAAGCTGGTACATAGTACAGCGATTATTATCTTGTATTTTATTTCCTCTTGTATGTATATTCATGTTATGCGTATTGGACATATACAGTATATCATATATTATTTTATTTCTATGATTGACTTTGTGAGCTGTGATGTTTATTGTATAATGTATTGTTCTATCCTGGAGGCACATGTGTTTATTGCTTTATGCTGGTACTTTATACATATTTGTGAGTTATTTATTTGATGTTATAATACGTACCAATGTTAGCCCAAGAGAATATTCACATGTGTACCCCATACATCCTCATTCTCAATATTATCTAATAGTATTACTCAGTAATACTCTTAGATAGTATGGTATAGAGGTGGGGGTATTTACATTTCGTATCAGAGCGAGGTTCAAAACAATACATCATATATAAGAGACATGAATACTGGCCTAGATAAGACATAGAGTCCCTATCCCCTTGGGTGTGTTGGGTTATTCCCTCATATTAAAGAGATAGTAGGAGCATACTATGATTACTGGGGTAATCATCTGATGACGTACTTTTATTTTTCCTACTATATATATATATAAAATTTTAAAAACACTTTCTTGTGTTAATTTCGTGGGGGATTTAGTTGTTGATGGAGATAGTGAAATAAAGAATTGTTAGCCAGAACCTTAATGTCGCCATTAGTGAAGATGAAGAAACCTCCGTGTGGCTTTAAATAGAGTAGCCTGATCAAGTAGAGATCAGAGTGCACAACAAATGCTGATAAATAGCTCTCCGCTGAAGGTGTTTTTTTATTATTTGTTTGTTTAATCTGTATTTTGTTGGTTTCTAGATGTTTGTTTACTTAATTATGTGATGCTAGTGATAGATTATTTGATTATTAACATAATCACCATCAATATGTGAATCTGCTAAAGGAAAACATATGGTTTTGACAAATTAAGAATACCAATTATATATTAAAACGTTTGAAAAAGATTTTATAATTAAATTTATTTTAATTTTTCCGTTGAGTGCTTTTAAGAATTCTGATCGGTGCGTCTGGTCGACGTTATTGATAGGTACTCCTAAACACTAGAACGAGACATTTTGACACATTGATTGAAAACAATAAGTTATTTTGGGAAAAAATAACAATACTAAATTCAAATATTAGTTGCAGCGATCCTTAAATGTAACTAATGATAACTTCGTTTGATAAATTATTGACTCTACGAACGTGTACAATCATAATACAAGTGATAATTGATAGTTCATTAGATTGTGATATATTCATGATGTTACTTTTTAAAAAGCTTGTGAACTAATAAATGTGGCCATTCTTTTTATTCTTTTATCTCCAATTCGCTCAAATTTTACACGCTAGCATTATCAGTTGAAGGCATATACATAATCAAAAGTCCAAGATTGTCCAAGAGGAGCTTATTGGGAACGTTGAGCTAATTGATCTGTTGTTTATAATTGTAAGAAGTAATAGGATTAGATGGATTAAGTATATGATATAAACTAATAGCTTACTGTTTGGCTAATTAGCTAAATATATTCTAATAAAAGCATTTAATTTCATTAAAAGCAACATTTTTTTACGTTTGGTGGTTTTTTTAATCAGTATACATGAATATATGTATGAATCCAATAAATTCAAGGCCCTAATATATGATTTTCATAATTTATCTCACAAAGTTTACCAAATTAAGTAAATGGAGGCCGGAAAGGGAGTCAAAGGACATCAACTGTAAGCTATTTTAGTCTAAATAATAGAACAGATGGCGCATCAGTTTTGTGTATTGTACAAAGAACAATATATTATGTACTATTGGATATAAGAAATGGATATTTTTCAATTTAGGCTAGTTTCCTAAACTTATTACGCATTTGGCTATATCTGTAAAATAATTAAAGCATATACCACTTTTAGCCAACTCCATGTTGAGTTGGCAAAAGTGTACTAGCGGCATATGAAATGCCACTAGTGTTTTTTTTGTAAACATAGTTGGCAACTTTTGAAAAGCGACCAACTACGTTTTTTGATTAAAACATACGGACGGCTTTTGAAAAGTTGTCAATTGGTGATTTCTCAATCGTCGCTCTGAAGATTTACTGCTATAAAAACATACAACATTCTTCCCTTCCCATTCACTTTATCCGTTCAAATTAGTAAAAAACGAAAATTCTCCCCTAATTTTTCGAACTTCGTAATTGTATTTCAAATTTCATTTATTTCTTCGTCAATTTAAAGCCTGACTTGCTCTTCAGGCAGAAAGCTCCTACAGGTTTTATTTCTACTCTCAATCTCCATAAGATTTTGTTAAATTTGATAAATTTATTGTTTTGAACTTGTATAACTAGTTATGGAAGAATGGAAATCACAAATTTGTTGTTTTTATCTTGTAAAAGTATATATTGGACATTGGTAGTAATAGTTGAAATAGATTTTGTATTTAGCAAATAGTTGAATTTTGTGCAGATTACTTTGAGATGCTACCAGGACGGATAGACGATAGTGTATTAGATTTGCAAGAATGATATTATGAGCAATCGCGTGTGGATAGTGGTAATGCACATTCATATCGAATAGAAATATACATCGATGTTGGTTATACATAGTGCTTATATTTTGTTGTTTTCTGACAGCGCACTACTCTAGAAGGGATCATTGATCATTCGTCTAAACTTAAGAAAGTTACCTCGTCTTTTCCCGCCGTCTTAGAGCTAGTAGATCGAGTCGGCTTTTCACTTATCATGCAGTTGGGGTACACTCAATTGGATCATTATATTATCACAGCTTTGGTAGATAGATGGAGGCCAAAGACATCTAGTTTCCACCTTAGGGTTTGGGAGATGACCATAACGTTGGCTGATGTTTCTTTCCTTGGTTTACCGATAAATGGTGCTAAATTGAGCAACCGAGAGCCCATAGATTTTATGGAGTTGTGGGAGTTGTTATTAAGTCTATCTCCTCCTAGTGAACAGAGGGGGGGTTATTTGATGATTGTCGTTACTTGGTTTAGGGAGGAGCTTATTGATGACATTCTAATAGACGCGTCTTAGATTCGACTTGCGTAGCACGCTCGAGCTATTATCTTGCAGATCATCACTTCATGTTTAGTTTGCAATCATTCGAAGACTTGTATATGGCTCAGATGACTTCCATTTCTTGAGGACTTTGATGTTTGCCGCTATATTCATAGGGTAGTGCCATTCTAGCTTACACATACATAGAGATATCGAGACCTGCTTTGTAAGAGAACCAATCTATTGGTGGTTGTTTGTTTCTAGTACGTATATTATTATTACGCTTCATATGAATTATTTTGGTATCTTAATATACATTGCAATCTTATTTGTATACATAGTTGAAGTTATGGTATTGGATTTACCTTCAGGTTGGAAGAATAATGATGAAGATGATGGATGTGGATGTATATATACCATATGGTTCGATGTATAATTATTAAATTATTTGATTATATACACATGCTTTAATCCCGTAAATCATAAGAATTCCCACATTTAGGTGTGTCGGACCAAAGAGCACCGCGAAGTCTCCTAGGAGGAATGTTATGTTCTATGGCAACAAGTTTGATATACTCAACTATGATTTTCGAAAGTGACTGTGCTATAGGATCGTGTAATAAGGATATTCTACTTGTGCGAAATATAAACTAAGTAAGTAAATAATTAAAGCAGTAATGTAAATGAAACCAAAGATTTTTATAATGGTTCGAACTACCGTTCTACGTCCAGTCCCAGACTCATTCTGAAATTAAACTAGCAACCCTCACTTAAGCCAAAGGAATAGGTTTACACTGCATGAACAACCAAATAGGACTTCTACCACCTAAGCAACCAAATAGGACTTCTATTGCCTGAGCAACCGAACATGACTTCTTTACAACTAGACAAAAGTATCAGACCGTGGTATGCTCTTTAAATAGCACTGATAAGACAATTAAGTACAATCTTCCTATAATCATCTCCTTTATGATATATAGTGTAATGTGCTTGAAAAATATGGAAGATAGAGTGATCAACGACCAGAGATTGTATGCAATTCGAGTGCAAATTGAAAATAAATAATAACAAATAAGAATTCAATAATATTAAAATCAGTTAGGTTATTTGTTTGTTGAATTCTAAAATCCACTTACAAAGATTAAAAAAGTCGCAATTATTGATGAAAGATAGCATTCAAAAGAAACAGGTGCAACTGTTGATTTGAAGACGTTTCTCTTCGATGAAGAGAAGTGTCTTCTCATAAAAATAGCCGTTACAAATATCCAACTGGCTGAAAATTTAATTCATCCTTCTGAATTTGTTAATTTCGAAATAACAAAGAAATAGGCATTTTTATACCTAGTTCAGCCAGCTGAAAGAAACCATTCACTCGGCTGAAAACTACATAATAATTTATGCTTTGTTTCAGCATTCAGCCATCTGAATGTTATTATTTAACCGGTTGAATTCTGCTGATAAACAAAAGTTACCATGGCACATTTGGTTAGAGCACTTGCCTTTTAAACTAGCGACCCGTGTTTGAGGCCCGCTCCATGCAATTTTTGAAAACTTGATTTTCAATTTAAAATATGAATGTATACGTGTGTATACTATTTTGAGAATATTTTAACATTTGTAAACTATAGATACGACATTTTATGACTAATAATACTTTGTTTGTCACCTTCGTCTTGTCTCTATCGTGCATATCTCTTCATGTATCTCCATATACATACTTTCATCCTCTTTTGTACCGTATATCTTCATTTTGAACGTATTTTTTTGTCTCGTTTTGATGCTCATGTACCTGCAGATTAGCTTAGAGATTCTTTGGCATATTTGTATAGTTGTTGTCATTAAAATCCAACAATTAAGGTTCTAACATTCTCCCCCTTTTGACGATGACAACTATACAATTTTTTTTGAATATTCATTCTATATATAAAACAATACTAATATGTTTAAAGCTTCCCCTAAGTATAACATCTCCCCCTAAGTATAATATCTCCATCTATCAATATGCATATGAATTTCTCCCCCTTTGTCATTATCAAAAAGAATGAGGGAATATAATTTTTTTTAAATATCTTGTAAATAGTGGGATAAAATCAGTAATAATTGTGGATAAAAATATAATAGATTTTACCATATTTACTGAAGTCCATATTTCATTGTAAGCACGTAATTCTATTAAACGTGTGGAACATCCTTTAAAATTCCAAAATCTATCCTTTTCCTTTTGTTTCTCCGAGTACCTGCAATAAATAATAATCATTTTTGGTACCCACTTACTATATTAGGATCCGGGGATTTAATAATAGTTAGAAAACCTTACCAAAATAGGTGTGATTATATCCAAAAAAATAATGAAACATTTTTAAAATAACGACTATTTATAATCTAAGGTATCAGAAAAACAATTAACATTTAAACCATGTGATACCCAAGTTTCTTAAATTTCCTAATTTTTAGAAAACCATAAACATTTGGGTATGGTTGAACCTTTATAATAGTTTTCATTACAAATCACATTCTTATAATAGTTTCTAATATAAAGTTGTTTATCATAATCAATCATACTAGATGTTAGCGCCAAAATTGGTCACTAACACCCAAATATAAATGAAGCACCAAGTGCCGATCACAGATAACAGATAGAATATACGTAGAGAGCAATAACGTGAAGAATAACAAAAATTAAAATGAAAGCAGTAAAGACACAAAGTTACAGTGGTTCGGCTAACTCTGGCCTACGCCCACTCTAGAAATTTCCTTTTTTATTGCTGTAATAATCGATTACAGTTACAAAATGGTAGACTAGCCTTAGCCTTTAGAAAGTAGAAAGCCCGAAAACAGAAAAGAAGATCCCTTCCTTTTCTAAACCAACAAACACTGTATTTATAGACAAATCCTGAGTTGTTGGGCTTTCAGAATGGTATAGGCCCATCAAGGCCTTCCACCGAGCCACACACCTCCACAATATCGAGCCACACCGTCCATAATACAACGCCAAGCCGTATCACCAATACCGAGCTGCCCTGACCTGACCAATGCCGAGCGACCTTCGTCCAACGCCGATCCATCTTACCAATGTCGAACGACCCTGTCCTTACCAATGCCGAGCCGTCCACCAATGTCGAGCGAGGTTTGATGCCGAATGACATCCAATGCAGAGCGACCTCTAATGCCGAGCGAGGTACCATGCCGAATGACATCCAATGCCGAGCGACTTCCAATGCCGACCGAGGTACCATGTTGAACATCAATGCTGAGCGACTTCCAACGCCGAGTGAGGTATGATGCCGAAGGACATCCAATGCCGAGTGACTCACGATGTCGAACGGTGTCCAATGTCGAACGATGCCTAGCGCCGAGCGACGACCCACGCCGAGCCATACCTTTTGCTGAGCGGCGACAAATGCCGAACCATGCCTTATGCCGAGCGGCGACCAATGCCAAACCATGCCTTATGCTGAGCGGCAACCAATGCCTAATCATGCCTTATGCCGAGCGGCAACCAATGCCGCATCACCCTAGTCTCTCCTCAGTGTCGAAACATGCACATCGAACCTATTTCTAACCGACTGTCCGTCCGTCCAGCTGGTTCCAGTCAATCGTATTCCAATTTGACAAATAAACAGTCGATTTGGTTAAATCCGCCTGTCTGTGGCCTTGTAAAAAGACGGGTTAACACTTTCCCTCCAAAACATGTCTTGCTGTTGGAAGGTGTGTTTTGAATAGCCTCAAATTCAACATCCAAAGTCCATGTTTCGTCCATATCCTATAACCGATAACCGAATCCAGACCTCTCCGGGTCAATATCCAAACCCTTTGACGTTCATAGCCGTAACCTCTACGGGTTCTTGTCAAGCACAATCCACACCTGATAACCATGGTCTAGTGTCCCTGAATGTTGATTAATGCCACGACATAAGTCCTAACCCGAATCATGGTCGCTCCGGACCCTTATCGAGCATTGTCCATACTCGACGACCTGAAGCAGTAACCGATAATATAGGGCCTAAGTCCTAGGTCGAATCTTGATCTCTCCGGACCCTTGCCGAGCATTGTCCATACTCGATGACCTGAAATAGTAATCGATAATATGGGGCCTAAGTCATAGGCCAAATCCTGGTCTCTTCGGACCCTTGCCAAGCATAGTCCATGCTCGACGACCTGAAATAGTAACCGATAATATGGGGCCTAAGTCCTAGGCCGAATCCTGGTCTCTTCGGACCCTTGCCGAGCATAGTCCATGCTCGACGACCTTTTAGCCAAAATCCAAAGGAAAATCTAATCAAAATGCAATTCGAAGTCCAAATCCAACTAGAAAACCAGAAATCCATGTCAAAAATCCAAACCAAAAAACGAGTAAAATAGAGAGTTCAAACCATACTTCAAAACCAAACCAGAAAAAACAAATGTCCAAGTCAAAGGGAAATAGCAGGTTTCACAAACCGAGGTGCCTCAGCAAACCATCATCTCAGAGCATGCCTAAGGGTTATCTCCGACCCCGTACATGAGTAAGCAATTTAGTCGATTGCCCAGAGTTTGTTACTTATTCCAAACCATCAAGATTAGTTGTTGACCAACCGGCCACCATTCCTAGGCCTCATGCCCTCATCGTTCAAGGTAGGCAGTGGCTGCTCTTGTTCCACCGTCGCATTCCGAGTTCTGACATATTATGGCGACCTGGAATTTTTGAGCATTTGAAATGGGAACATTTAATTTATTTTAAATATTTGAAAGGTTAATTTTAACTTGAATTCCAAATATCACTATTTATTTATCGAATTTAATAATTGAAAGTTGGGTGAAATATTGAATCTTCAGTTTTAAGCTTGTTAAAATAATTAGAAGGCCTGTAAAATTTATATTGATATTGCTGAGAATAATAGAAGTTTTAAAATTGAATTTAACAGTGATTTGTTCAGTTTTGAAATTATATCGTTTAAATTGAATTTAAAAATAGCCTTCCGAGACACAGTCTCGGAATTCGATGAAACTAGTTCCATTGGATCCGTAATATTATATTATTATCGGATTTCAAATTTCGTAGTGGTCGGAGTTGTTGTGTGAGCGTACGATATATAAACGCGCTGAAATTTATATCGAAAACTTAATAAAATAACTGGTTCAAAAAGCTATCTTCTCCATGCGTTCGAATTAGGACTCGAAACCTTTTTCATTGCGTTTAGAGTAGGGGTATAACATTATGAACGCCTAGCGGCACACTTCGATAGGATATCGAGATTTTAACCTATGAATGCAAGATGATTTAAATTTAAATATAAAATATACTTTGTTGACTGGTCAATATACCTCCCATCAGCTGTTATTCTTTCCTTTTTCAAATCACTGTGCTTTTCCTTCTCAAGAACGCTTCCCCTTCAACTTCATTTCTCTCCTTCATTTTTATAAACAGCCGAGTATTTTAAAAACCCAAATAAAAATCTTCAGAACAAAATTAAAAAAAATAGGACCGAGCCTTGCTTATCCTCTTAAAGCAGATTTCTAATTTGATGTTCGATAGTAAATTAATGGCCTCTGTCAAAAGAATCGTGCTTATTCAAGTCGCGTGCTTCAAAAATCAATTCGAAACCAGATTTCGAATTCGTTCCTCTTCTTTGTTCAAACCTGTATCATTCGAGTTCTCGCAAATCGAATTGAAGATGATTTCTCATTCGAGCTCAATTTTGAGACTCAGGCAAGGGCGTGCATGGTAGGTTTAAGCTAGGACGGCGATGAGAGGTCGTTCGACGAAGTGGTGCAATCACGAGTTAAAGGGCGTAGATGAGTCACGTGGGAGACACGACGGTGGAGATCGATGTCGAGCATGGCGGAGGAGTTGTGAGACTGCATGCGCTGGAGGATTTGGGGGAAACAGCGAGATGGGTCGTGTGTCGAACTCGAAGCTCGTATGCATAAAGCTCACTAAGGTGGTGTTGTGGAGGGCTCGGCAAGGCGTCGAGGTGAAGGCGTAGGGCTGCATTCGTTTGGGTATGGCTTTTCTTTTTAATTTAATTCAAATTGAAAAAAAAGTTATGTCATAGAAGAATTTTTGTTTTAATGTATATCTTTATACAGAAACGAATAGAGAATTTATATAAGATTTTGGGAAAAATCGGAATTTTAGAATATTGAACATAAAGATTAGATTTTTAGGTCATTACGGTTATTTTTAAAAGAAAAATAAAAATACGTTTACACATTTTTAAATCCACTAGTTCGAATTTTAAAATAATGATTGATTAATTTGTTTAACTAACTTATTTAATTATTTTAGAAATTGTTAAAGGAAAATTAGTTTAAAACTAAAACTATTTGTTAATTTAATTTCAAAATGAAAAATAAATTGTTAGAATTAATTAAAATATTAATAAATTGTATAATGTTTATACAAGGTCAAAAATAATGAAGAACAAGCTAGTTTGGATTGGATTGCATACAAAATCAAAGGTGGGTTAACCTCACTCATCTGGGTTTAATTTAACTTTAAATGGTTAAATTTAAATAATTGGTTGAATGATTGAATTGATTTGATGTGCTATATTATATATAGTATATATTGAAGTGATTGATTTTCCGCATTATGTAGCGGACGAGACCCTATGCGCCGCATAAAAGCAGATGATATTATATTAATCTCATATACTGCGATATTCCACCTTGAAGTGGAATTGGTATTTTATATTGTGCTAACATCTGTGGATGCAGGGAAACAGGTTGGAGGGATCCAACTGGATTCCTCAAAATATTTAGATTTTTTTAAATATTCTGTGATATGATTATTTGATATACTGTGATGACTTTTATTGATAATTGGAGTATTGGATGTAATGGTTTGATTCGATATATTTGGGTATGATGAGTTACCAAAAATATATAGATTGAATTTTTGAAAAGAAAATTAAAAGAGAGAATTTGTAAATAAAATGGTTATTGAAACTTGGGATAAATTGAAGAAGGAATTAGAAAAGAATGAAAGTGGTTTTAAAATTCTAATAAATAATTCTGAGTATGGAAAAATGGGATTTTGAATCAACAGAAAATAATGAATTGTAAAAATTAAGTGATATTATTTAAAGGAATAAAGAATTTACTTTAAAAATTTAAGGTTTGAATTTATTTAAAAGGGTAAAGAAGGAATTTGGGAAATCTGAAATTGGTGTTTTCAGTTAAAAGATTTTAAATAATAACAAAGAAATAAAATCTGAAGTCTATGGGTTTGAAATGAAATTGAGTATGAAAAAGGAGTTTATTTCAAAATAGGAGTAATTTGGGAATCAGTTTGAAGGTTAATTAAGTGTTTTAAAACCGAGATTTTTAAAAGAGAAGTGAGACTAAGAAATTTATAAACTGGGTTTATAAAAGCAAAGTAATATATCAGTGGATATTTAGAAGAATAAATTCACGATGGGAATTTATTAAAGGAATGGGTAAATTTATTTGAAAATGAGTAATGATTTATTTTTAAAGATGTGAAAGAGAAGCGTATTTCCCTGGATAGCCAAGTGCGTTTTCAAAGCAAATATTTTAAATATAAGTTAAAAGTTTAAGGTTGTGTTGAAAAGCATGTTTGAGAAAACTTATTATTTCTAAATGATTAAATTCTAAAGTAAGTATTTTCTTTTAATCTATTATAGCAGTAATTATTTAAAGGTGGCTTGGTATTATGTTTTAAAAGTTAGAAATTCAGTTTTATATTGTACAAAGTAGTTTTATTTTAAATATTCTTAAAGTATATATTTTGAAATACGTATTACAGTAATTTTTAATTTAAATATTATAAAGTATATTTTATGATAAAGTGTTTTTAAATTATTTTAAAAATCTAAAATTTCTGTGCTTGGTGATTTCAGTGGAAATCGAAATATTTGGGAATTTATTCCGTGAGAGAAAATGGTTTGGAACTGTTTTCAAAAGGGTTGAAAATGAAAATATATCTTACAAAGATATTTTGAGGTTAATAAATAATTCAGGAGAATTATTTATGTCGATGGATGTTTGTGAATATTAATTGATAGTTAAATAACCGACTATCAATATTGGTCAATGCGCTGATCGTTTCGAAGAGACTGGGATCGGGATTAATTTCTCGAAAACCACTTCGATCCGGTTTGATCTTTTTCGTGTGGAAAACAAGAGCTTGGATTCGAAAGTAGAGAAGTGAAGTGCAAGGGCTAGTCGCTACTAATCCTGAGGATGATTTCAAAATGGATGTAGTAGGAGTAGTGCCTTCGGTTTCGTTCGAACCTGGGATGGTCTTGTATGGATGAATGCTTTCAAAACATCGTCAGGTGGACGGTGAGCATTCTAAGGGATTTTTTCTAAAAAGGTAATGCTTAGCCTCAAGTCTCATCGAACAGAAATGACTGAAAATCAGGGGTTATGCAGCAAGGCTAGGTGGGTAGCACCCATTAGGTTGAGGTCATCCCTGTCTAAATGTCTCTTTTTATTTGGCTTAGTGGTGTATTTGCTGATCCCAACCGTGGGATGATCTTACTCGGGATTATCCAGTAAGGGGTAGTCCCGTTCTTGTGTTGCAGTGGATTGGGAGTAATCCTCGGTACGGTGATCTAGGCCACGTACTGTGACAGGTGGTGCCCCAGTGTCTAGTCATTAGTTGGAAATCCATTCCCCCTACGTGCCTTTTACGGTTTTGTTTTTATTACCCACTTTGTGGCTAGTAGTTGGAATTTAATCATGTAACTATTTCGGCTATTTTAATAAGTATTTGTAAATTGACCCTATTATAATATCAAAGGATTCTATAATAAATGTTTTGGCTATCGTAAGGTAAAAACCCGACATGTTTATTTGTGGCGTGGTCTTACGAGATGATTTTGATTTCAAAGTATTTTGAAAACTTAAATAATCAATTTGAGTGTGGTTTTCTCACGCTGGTATTCCAGACTAACTCGGGAGTTATTTAACTATAATGCTCGGGTCATACCGAGTATTATAGAATACAGGATATGTTGTTGTGGAGCTCAGGAGACGAGCTGGATGGCGATACGTACTTCCGTACTTGATTATTATTCCACCGTGTATTCAGTTTTGAGGATAAGTTTATACGACTGTCCAGATTGTAAGTTATTGATTTCATTTAACACTGATGATGTATTCTTGTGATGTATGTATAAAACAGATATAGTTTTCTTTTGTGTAAAGATCTTTTATTATCTATTATATTTTATTCCGCTGCAATGGTTAGATTCTGATGTCGTTTCTATTTTCTTCTTCTACCTCCTTCTTATTTAACCCAAATGGTTCGTATTTCCGTTCATCTTGAGTTGAGTGATAAAGAATAGTGTTGACTCAAGGGGTACGGATTTGTGGGCTGTCACAGTTGGTATCAAAGCTTAGGTTGGTGATAACCTTGGCTCTGGTGGGGATTACTCATTAAATAGAGTCCGTAGTACTCTAGAATGAGTTTGAGCGTATTAATAGATATGAGCGCGTATTTGTTAGTGAATATAAATTGTTTTAATATTGTATTGACTTATTGCTCGAGTGGAATATGAATTCTGATCGAATAAGTTGGCCGCTATCCGAGAAGTGTTTATAAACACCTGACATGATAAATTGACACGGTATTGTTTTAAAGATGGGTGAATGAAATAATTTTACCCAAAATATATTTTGATATAAAGGAAATATTTTCTTAAATTGTTATATAACTTGGATGTTTGGATGATAATATTTTAAATAAATAAGATTACAAAAAAATTGGAATGACTTGGATAATCAAATGGGAATTTATATGAGCATAAATTATACAAACGATTCATAGTTAAAATTTGATTTAAGTCAAAATCTGTACATTTAAAACCCCGGAGTTTTGGAAGTGTTTTTCGAAGTGTTTTGAAGACAAATAATATCATTATTATTTTAAAAGTGTTTCTGAAAGGAAATTGTTTCAAATAAATGTGGGAAGGGATGTAGCATTGAACTGACTTCAGTCGCTGGAAAATAACTTCGGTGATGACTGCAGCATCATCGATGTTCATTTTCGATTTACTAAGTGATGGATTGCTGCCAAATTGATTAGTTCAGAAGAACTGGCTTGTTTTTGAAATTTCAAAGGAAATTTGTTAGGGACAAAAACCAGGATTGGTTTAAAAATTTGAGAAATGTGATTTTGGGATAATGGTGGTTTTAAAATAATTTGAACCAAAAGCCGGGTGTTTGAAAATCCTGAATCCTTATTTGAATTGAAAATCCTGATGAGGTAAGTTATAAACTGGTAAAGTTGAGATGATTTTTAAATAAGGAGGGAAAATATGAGCTTTGAATGTTGTAATTAAAATTTAACGTGAAAAGGTTAAATAAATTTAATTTGGAGAAAATTAAGTTATGGAAAATTTAATGGATGATTGGAAGAAATAATTAGTAAATCTTGAATGTGATTGGAATGGGAAAATAGAAATTAAATTTGGATTGCGAGATAAAATTAATTGGACTGAAATAAATGGAATTAAACTGAAAACAAAACCCAGTTGTATTTGAATAAAGTTGAAATATAATTGATATGGAATTGTATCATGTGGTGGATACATTAAATGAAATTAAGTTCTTACTTAATAAAATTTAAATAGATTGTGAAGTCAAAAGAATAGTATGAGGTTAGATTTAACTGGAGTTTAGTTAAATGAAATTGAATGCAAAAAAAAGGCCAAAATAAATTGTTTTGTATTTTGGGAAATGAATAAAAATCCAAAACTTGAATTATATAATAGATTGAACTCAAGAAAATTAAGTGAAGTGATTTTTGAAGGTAAAAATCAAATATGGAATTAAAAATGGGAAATGAACTAATTTAAATAAATGAGTTAAACGAGTGTGTTAACGGAATTTTGATTGGTTGGACAAAAAAATTGAATTATGAGTTAAAAATGGATTTCGTGAAGTTAAACTTAAATTATAAATAAAATTCAACCTAGAAGTGTTAAGTGAATTGAGTTGGATTGAAATATGGTGAAATGAAAATGTGAAACAAAGTTTAAAATAGATTGAATGAGTAAACTAATTAAATTTAATAGAATGGAATCTAATTGAAAATGGAGATGAACTTAAGTTGTTAACTTAAGTAAATTGTTAAATGGTTATTAGTGAGCTTTATGGAATGGTTTTGAATGGAACCTGTTTGAATAATGAAATGGAATGTAAGAAGATGGATAAAATTTAAAATGTAGTGAAAATGAGAATGCATGGATTGTGAATAAATTAGAAATGGGATGAAATTTATATAAATTAAGTTGGAATCAATTTAAAATGGTCATCGGCTTAAGTGGTTAGTTACTTAGATGAATATCACCAATTTGCATGAGAATAATTGGACGTTGGACGAAAACAGAAGAAAATATATTCTATGAATTATTGCAAGTAAATAAAATTGATTTTTGAATCAACTGGGATAAATATGATTTTTTTTTCTTAGAATGAATTGAATGAAGGGAAGTGAATTGTAAATCACTTAAAAATTGAAAATAATAGTTTAAGAACTGGTTATAAGCAATTGAAATTAGTGTCGGAATCTATAAATTGCATGCAGTATTGTTTGGTGTATATTGTTTATGAAATGCATATGTCTAACTATTGAAAGTAAGTAATTATTAGTGAGTTGCATATATTTTATACTTACATATTAAATTGAGTAAGTACATGTTCAGGGAGGCTGTTTGGCTGGATTTGATTGCGCAAATTGCTAATTACATAAGCCGCTTGCTTAAAAATGCTAAATAAAGGTACGCCTTTTGCAATAAAAATAGGAAATATGAACTGTTTTTGTTTTTTCGACCGTGTGGGTCGATGTATATATATTTATATCTCTTGTCAAATTACAAATGCTCTTCCATACAAAGGAGACTCTACCAAAAAATTTCAAAAATTTTGGAAGTTAGAAAAAATTTTGGGAAAATTTTTGTTAGCGAAAAAACAACTTCAAATTGGAAATTGAAATAAATTAGTAGATATAAACTAAAGTGGTGAAGTGAAAATAAATAAAGAAGCATATAAAATGCTTATATTAAACTTAAGAAAGGAATGGTGAATTCTTAAGTAAATTTTGGTATTAGAAATATATTCTAAGTTAATATTTGAATGAAAATTTAATAAAAGTGATAATTGTGAATAAGAGAATAGAAATCAATTGAATATGAATAAAAAGAGAATTGATGTAGTTGATAATCAATTGAGATAAATATGTAGGATGTACGTATATTATTTTATTCGCATAGCGATTTGATCCAAATTCGAGCACAGAATTTCGAGATAGTTATATTGATCCGAGTTAGAATTTTTCACTCGATTTTCGACGGCGAACCCTGGATATGGATTTTGATTGATTCTGGAAATTCTCTATCATAGTTATGACTATGCAAGGAGAATGACGGTTTCTGATGAAGAAACCAGATCTGAGTCCGCACTAAGAAGTCGGGTGTATGATACTAGTTCGAAAATGAAATTGTGTGATCGAGTAAGCGGTCGGATTCGGTATTGCGTATGAATGATATAAGTACATCATACGGGCTTGGATGAATAAATATTGAAATTTTGTAAAGGTGTCAATAAAATGATTTTGAATGTTGTGATTGGATATTATTGCTAAGTAGGATATACAGGTATTACAAAAGAAAGGGAAAATTGGTTTTGATTCCAGAAGATAAATTTGAATTGCTCGACAAAAGGGTATGTGTTTAAATTTCTGTATGAAATTTGATTGGGTTTTTGATCTATGCACTTGGCTTTTTGTTTTCTTTTGGAATTTTGGAGCTCGTAGAGGCATTTTGTAGTTTTTCCGAGCTCTGGCGAAAATTTTCGAAAATTTAGGGAGTTAGAAAATTTTGATAATTCAAAATTTGGTTTTAAATTAAAATTTGAATGATTGAGAAAATAGTATTATTTGAAAACTATGGGAGAGTTTGGAAAGTTAGTAAGAATGATAATGGGTCTTTTATAAAAAGATAGTTGGTAGGATGTCGAATTGTTGGTTTTGGGGATAAGTAAACGGGTATTGGACCATTCTTCTGAACTAGCAATTTCGAGAACTAAATTCTTTTAAGGGGGAGGGAATGTGACGACTCGGAATTTTTGAGCATTTTGAAATGGGAATATTTAATTTATTTTAAATATTTGAAAGGTTAATTTTAACTTGAATTCCAAATATCACTATTTATTTATTGAATTTAATAATTGGAAGTTGGATGAAATAATGAATCTTCAGTTTTAAGCTTGTTAAAATAATTAGAAGGATTGTAAAATTTATATTGATAGAGCTGAGAATAATAGAAGTTTTAAAATTGAATTTAACAGTGATTTGTTCAGTTTTGAAAGTGTATCGTTTAAATTGAATTTAAAAATAGCCTTCTGAGGCACAGTCTCGAAACTCGACGAAACCAGTTCCATTGGATCCGTAATATTATATTATTATCGGATTTCAGATTTCGTAGTGATCGGATATGTGAGCGTACGATATATAAACACGTTGAAATTTATATCGAAAACTTAATAAAATAACTGGTTCAAAAAGCTATCTTCTCCATGCATTCGAATTAGGACTCGGAACCTTTTCCATTGCGTTCAGAGTAGGGTTATAACGTTATAAACGCCTAGCGGCACACTTCCATAAGATATCAAGATTTTAACCTATGAATACAAGACGATTTAAATTTAAATATAAGATATACTTTGTTGACTGGTCAATATACCTCCCATCAGCTGTTCTTCTGTCCTTTTTCAAATCACTATGCTTTTCCTTCTCAAGCACGCTTCCCCTTCAACTTCCTTTCTCTCCTTCCTTTTTATAAACAGCCGAGTATTTTAGAAACCCAAATAAAAATCTTCAGAACAAAATTAAAAAAATAGGACCGAGCCTTGCTTATCCTCTTAAAGCAGATTTCGAAATTGATGTTTGATAGTAAATTAATGGCCTCGGTCAAAAGAATCATGCTTATTCAAGTCGGGTGCTTCAAAAATCAATTCGAAACCAGATTTCGAATTCATTCCTCTTCTTTGTTCAAACCTGTATCATTTGAGTTCTCGCGAATCGAATTGAAGATGATTTCTCGTTCGAGCTCAATTTCGAGACTCCGGCAAGGGCGCGCATGGTAGGGTTAAGCTAGGATGGCGGTGAGAGGTCGTTCGACGAAGCGGTGCACTCGCGAGTTAAAGGGCATAGATGAGTCGCGTGGGAATCACGATGGGGGAGATCAATGTCGAGCATGGTGGAGGAGTTGTGAGACTGCAGGAGCTGGAGGATTTTGGGGGAACGGCGAGATGGGTCGTGTGTCGAACTCGAAGCTCGTACGCATGAAGCTCACTAAGGTGGTGTTGTGGAGGGCTCGGCGAGGCGTCGAGGTGAAGGCGTAGAGCTGCATTCGTTTGGGTATGGCTTTTCTTTTTAATTTAATTCAAATTGGAAAAAAAAAGTTATGTCAAAGAAGAATTTTTGTTTTAATGTATATCTTTATGTAGAAATGAACAGAGAATTTATATAAGATTTTGGGAAAAATCAGAATTTTAGAATGTTGAACATAAAGATTAGATTTTTAGGTCTTTACAGGTTATTTTCAAAAGAAAAATAAAAAACATATACACATTTTTAAATCCACTAGTTTGAATTTTAAAATAATGATTGATTAATTTGTTTAACTAACTTATTTAATTATTTTAGAAATTGTTAAAGGAAAATTAGTTTAAAACTAAAACTATTTGATAATTAAATTTCAAAATGGAAAATAAATTGTTAGAATTAATTCAAATATTAATAAATTGTATAATGTTTATACAAGGTCAAAAATAATGAAGAACAAGCTGGTTTGGATTGGATTGCATACAAAATCAAAGGTGAGTTAATCTCACTCATCTGGTTTTAATTTAAATTTAAATGGTTAAATTTAAATAATTAGTTGAATGATTGAATTGATTTGATGTGTTATATTATATATAGTATATATTGGAGTGATTGATTTCCCGCATTATATAGTGGATGAGACCCTATGCGCCGCATAATAGCGGATGACATTATATTAACCCCATATACCGTGATATTCCACCTTGAAGTGGAATTGGTATTTTATATTGTGCTAACATCTGTGGATGCACGAAAATAGGTTGAAGGTATCCAGCTGGATTCCTCAAAATATTTAGAGTTGTTTAAATATTGTGTGATATGATTATTTGACATACTATAATGAATTTTATTAATAATTGGAGTATTGGATGTAATGGTTTGATTCGATATATTTGGGTATAATGAGTTACCAAAAATATATTGATTGAATATTTGAAAAGAAAATTAAAAGAGAGAATTTGTAAATAAAATGGTTATTGAAAATTGGGATAAACTGAAGTTGGTATTAGAAAAGAATGAAAGTGATTTTAAAATTCTAATAAATAATTCCGAATAGGGAAAAAGAGGATTTTGAATAAACAGAAAATAATGAATTGTAAAACTTAAGTGATATTATTTAAAGGAATAAAGAATTTACTTTAAAAATTTAAGGTTTGAATTTATTTAAAAGGGTAAAGAAGGAATTTGGGAAATCTGAAATTGGTGTTTTCAGTTAAAAGATTTTAAATCATAATTAAGAAATAAAATATGGAATCTATGGGTTTGAAATGAAATTGAGTAAGAAAAAGGAGTTTATTTCAAAATGGGAGTAATTTGGGAATCAATTTGAAGGTTAATTATGTGTTTTAAAACCAGGATTTTTAAAAGAGAAGTAAGACTAAGAAATTTATAAACTAGGTTTATAAAAGCAAAGTAATATACCAGTGGATATTTGGAAGAATAAATTCACGATGGGAATTTATTAAAGGAATGGGTAAATTTGTTTGAAAATAAGTAGTGATTTATTTTTAAAGATGTGAAAGAGAAGCGTATTTCCCTGGATAGCCAAGTATGTTTTCAAAGCAATTTTTTTAAATATAAGTTAAAAGTTTAAGGTTGTGTTGAAAAGCATGTTTTAGAAAACTTATTATTTCTAAATGATTAAACTCTAAAGTAAGTATTTTCTTTTAATCTATTATAACGGTAATTATTTAAAGGTGGCTTGGTATTATGTTTTAAAAGTTAGAAATTCAGTTTTATATTGTACAAAGTAGTTTTATTTTATATATTCTTAAAGTATATATTTTGAAATAAGTATTAAAGTAATTTTTAATTTAAATGTTATAAAGTATATTTTATGAAAAAGTGTTTTTAAATTATTTTAAAAATCTAAAAATTTTGTGCTTGGTGATTTCAATGGAAATCGAAATATTTGGAGAATTTATTCCGTGAGAGAAAATGGTTTGGAATTGTTTTCAAAAGGGTGGAAAATGGAAATATATCTTGCGAAGATATTTTGAGGTTAATAAATAATTCCAGAGAAATTATTTTTGTTGATGGATGTTTGTGAATATTAATTGATAGTTGAATAACCGACTATCCATATTGGCCAATGCGCTGATCGTTTCGAAGAGACCGGGATCGGGATTAATTTCTCGAAAACCACTTCGATCCGGTTTGAACGTTTTCATGCGGAAAACAAGAGTTTGGATTCGAAAGTGGAGCAGTGAAGTGCAAGGGCTAGTCGCTACTAATCCTAAGGATGATTCCGAAATGGATGTAGTAGGAGTAGTGCCTTCGGTTCCGTTCAACCCCGGGATGGACTTGTATGGATGAATGCTTTCAGAGCATCGTCAGGTGGACGGTGAGCATGCTAAGAGATATGTTCTAAAATGGTAAAGCTTAGCCTAAAGCCTCATCAACCAGGAATGACTGAAAATCAGGGTTTATGCGGCAAGGCTAGGTGGGTAGCGCCCATTAGGGTTAGGGCATCCCTGTCTAGTTGTCCCTTTTTATTCGGCTTAGTGGTGTGGTTGTTGATCCTAACCATTGGGTGATCTTACTCGGGATTATCCAGTAAGTGGTAATCTCGGTCTTATGTTGTAGGGGATTGGGAGTAATCCTCGGTACGGTGATCTAGGTCACGTACTGTGACAGTTGATACCCAGTGCCTAGTCATTTGTTGGAAATCCCTTGTCCCTACGTGCCTTTTACGGTTTTTTCTGTATTACCCACTCTGTGGCAAGTAGCTGGAATTTAATCATGTAACAGTTTCGGCTATTTTAATAAGTATTTGTAAATAGACCCTATTATAATATCAGAGGATTTTATAATAAACGTTTTGGCTATCTTAAGGTAAAAACCCGACATGTTTATTTGTGGCGTGGTCTTACGAGATGCTTTTGATTTCAATGGATTTTGAAAACTTAAATAATCAATTTGAGTGTGGTTTTCTCATGCTGGTATTCCAGACTGACTCGGGTGTTATTTAACTATAATGCTCAGGTCAGACCGAGTATTATAGAATACAGGATATGCTACTGTGGAGCTCAGGAGATGAGCTGGATGGCGATACGTACTTCCGTACTTGATTATTATTCCGCTGTGTATTCAGTTTTGAGGATAAGTTTATATGACTGTCCAGATTGTATATTATTGATGTCATTTAACTCTGATGATGTATTCTGGTGATGTTTGTATAAAATAGATATAGTTTTCTTTTGTGTAAAGATCTGTTATTATCTATTATATTTTATTCCGCTGCGATGGTTAGATTCTGATGTCGTTTCTATTTTCTTCTTCTACCTCCTTCTTCTTTAACCCAAATGGTTCGTATTTCCGTTCATCTTGAGTTGAGTGGTGAAGAATAGTGTTGACTCAAGGGGTACGGATTTGCGGGCTATCACACATATTGTCGCAATTGACCATTCCTTATGTGCTCCTCGATTATGTCCTTCAAATGCCGGCAGCTGTTAGTATCATACCCATCCAGGTCATGAAAAAGATAGTGCCTTCCCGATGCCCTTTCGCATTCTGCGGGCTCCCTCCTCGCCGGCCTTCGATACGGAAGGCGATCTCGAGTATCCAAGAATATCCTCTCCAACGTTGCATTCAATCCTGTGTAAGTGGAGAACTTTGGTTCTCCCCAATGCTTCCTTTTCCCTTTATTCTTGTCCTTACTCGAGCTTTCGCCGGGTAGTTCTCCATCCTTAACCATGTTTACTTCCTTCGACCTCATGTCCAAACATGCATCCTCTTGTCGAAGAAATCTCTCAGCTTCATGAAAGAATTCCCCAAGATCCAACGGTGGGTCCCGTATTAACGATACTTTGAAATCCGAATTATCTCTGACTCCTAATACCGCAACCATCAGAACCATTGATAGATCCGGCCGATCCATTGAAGAAACTGCTGCGTTAAATCGAGTTAAGAATGTCCTGAGCGATTCATCCACCCCTGTTTAACTGACGTCGGTGTCATGACGTTCTTTGGCCTTTTTATGTGAACTCGAAACTGACTTAAGAACCTGTCTATCAGTTCCGTCCATGTTCCAATGGATCCATCCTCCAGCTGCCTGAACCACATGGCAGCTATATCAGTTAAGTACATGGGGAAGCATCGGAGCATCGGGCCATAACCTCCTTTGTTGCCCCCAACACTTCCATATGCCTTGGCTACCTCATCAAGTGGTCAGTTGGATCCATCTTCCCGATGTACACTTCCAGAGTGGGCAGTTTGAAATCGGGCGGATTCCTAGCTGTCCTGATGTTCCGGCTAAATGGACTTTTGTTGACTTCCTTCGAATCCCTGTTTGTCAGACCTCCACGAATAGTCCACCTGATAATATCAGCCAATCCAACATTTCCAACCAAGGGTTGCCCCCTATCCATGTTTCCAAATTGCCCTCCAAGTCCCCGAGGAAATTCTGGCACGTATTCCTCATCACGTACTCCTGTATTCCTGTTGGCGTCGGGCCTTATAGCATCATCCAGTATCCCTCCATGAGCTTGTCCAGCATTACCTGGTGGTGTGCCCCCAAGTCTTGGTCCATCCAGATTGTTAGTTGTTTGCTAATTGGGAGCTGCCCTCTACTGAATAACTCCATCCACCCATTGGTTGAGTTTCTCTGGTCCAGTTCCAAGAACTTGAGCACCTGCAGTTCTTGGTTGTCCAAATTTCCTAAGAAGGGTTGCATCATCTCCTCTTTTCGTTTCAACATCTGCTCCTGCATAGAATTCATCATACCCTGCATCTCGTCCCGAGTTATGTAGACGGATGCATGATCTTCTCCCGCTCTGGAAGAGGCCGCTCGACTTCCTTCCTAATTGCTCCTTTCTGCTGCTTGCTTCCTTGTTTGTGGTCTAGCCATTGCTTTCCTAGATCCGAGTTCCTAAGCTTTTCAATCCAAAATCTAAGCTCCAAAATTCCTAAATGCTAGCTTTCTCAGTGGAAGCACCAAAATGTTAGCGCCAAAATTGGTCACTAACGCCCAAATGTAAATGAAAGCACCAGTTACCGATCACAGATAACAGATAGAATATATGTAGAGAGCAATAATGTGAAGAATAACAAAAAATAAAATGAAAGCAGTAAAGACACAAAATTTATAGTGGTTCTGCTAACTCTGGCCTACGTCCACTTCAGAAATTTCCTTTTTTATTGTTGTAATAATCGACTAAAGTTACAAAATGGTAGACTAGCCTTATCCTTTAGAAAGTAGAAAGTCAGAGAGCAGAAAAAAAGATCCCTCCCTTTTCTGAACCTCCACACACTGTATTTATAGACAAATCCTGAGTTGTTGGGCTTTCTGAACGGTATATGCCCATCAAGGCCTTCCATCGAGCCACACACCTCCACAATGCCGAGCCATATACCTCCACAATGCTGAGCCACACACGCCATAATACAACGCTAAGCCGTATCACCAGTGCCGAGAGATCCCGACCTGACCAATGCCGAGCGACCTTCGTCCAACGCTAAGCCGTCTCACCAATGCCGAACGGCCCTGTCCTTACCAATGTCGAGCCGTCCACCAATGCCGAGCGAGGTTTGATGCCGAACGACATCCAATGCCGAGCGACTTCTAATGCCGAGCGAGGTATCATGCCGAACGACTTCCAATGCAGAGCGACTTCCAATGCCGAGCGAGGTATGATGTCGAACGACATCCAATGCTGAGCGAATCACGATGCCGAACGGTGTCCAATGTTGAACGATGTCTAGTGCCGAGCGGCAACCCATGTCGAGCCACACCTTTTGTCAAGCGACGACCAATGCTGAACCACGCCTTATGCCGAGCGGCAACCAATGCCGAACCATGCCTTATGCCGAGCGACAACCAATGCCGAACCATGCCTTATGCCGAGCGGCAACCAATGCCGAATCACTCTGGTCTCTCCTCAGTGCCAAGCCACGCACATCGAACCTATTCCTGACCAATCGTCTGTCCATCCAGCTAGTTCCAGTCAATCATATTCCAGTTTCGACAAATGAACAATCGATTTGGTTAAATCTGCATGTCCGTGGCCTTGTAAAAAGGCGGGTTAACACTAGTCGGAATCCATATCTTAATACTATTAGCATTAGCTTAGTAACTGGTTTTAAAACTATCTTGGTTACTAGTACTAGCACTAAAATTAGTATACAAGAATGCATATCTAGTACAATTTTTACTTTTAGCTTGTTTATAGCCTAAACCGCTTTTATCATTGTGAGCTTTTGAATTTGTAACTAAGAAAGATAAGATATCTTTACCTTTGTTAAAATTTATGATTTTTATATTTAATCATTCAAAATTAACTTTAGAATCACAAACTTCTTTTTGAAAAATATTATCATTAACTTTTAAAATCTCACATTCTTTAGATAATTCTAAATTCTTTTTAATTAAAGCTTCATTCTCTTTTTCAAGAGATAAAATTAAAGAACTAGAATTTTTAAAAAAATTCCAAAAATGTATTTTTATTTTGCAAAACATTGATTTCCTCCAAAAGGTGATTGTTTTTATCTTATAGCTGCTAATTTTCTTTTGTAGGAAATCTTTTTGTAAAACAAGTTCTTCTACGGTATTTTCAAAACATTTAGTTTGTTTTAACAAAAAATTATTTTCCTCTTTTAAATTGGAAATTTCTTGGTCACAATCTTTTAACTTAGCTAAAGCAATTCTATTAACTTTATTTAGACTTTTACAATCCTTTAATAATTCATCATGTGCTAACAGAAGATCTTTATATAAAGAATGTAAGCATATCGATTGTGATCAGAGTTTAGCCATGAAGCATTTGTTTGTTCGCTCCTTTGATTTTTCTTTATTGCTCTTCCTCTTCTTATTGCCTTGACTAGATCTCTTTGTAGCGATTTATTCTAGGATGTTGTTACGATATCTTGAATCTCAGGCTCTGATACCAAACGAAAGTGACTGTGCTATAGGATCGTGTAATATAGATAAACAACTTGTGCGAAATATAAACCAAGTAAGTAAATAATTAAAGCAGTAAAGTAGATGGCACCAAAGATTTTTATACTAGTTCGAACGCATGTTCTACGTCCAGTCCCAGATTCCTTCTAAAATTAAACTAACAACCCTCACTTAACCCAGAGGAATAGGTTTACACTGCCTGAACAATCGAACAGGACTTCTACCGCCTAAGCACTCAAATGGGACTTTACCACCTAAGCAACCGAACAGGACTTCTTTACAACTACACAAAATTATTTGACTATAGTATGCTTTTTAAATAGCATTAATAAGTCAATTAAGTACAATCTTCCTTTAATCTTCTCCTTTATGATATATAGTTTAATGTGCATGAAGAATGTGGAAGATAGAGTGATCAACGACCAGAGATTGTATATAGTTTGAGTGAAAATTGAAGATAAAGAATAAGAGATAAGAATTCAAGAATATTAAAATAAATTAGGTTATTTTTTTGTTGAATTCTGAAATCTATTATAGAGATTAAAAAGTCGCAATCATTGATGAAAGATAACGTTGAAAAGAAATAGGTGCAACTGTTGATTTGAAGACGTTTCTCTTCGATGAAGAGAAGTGTCTTTTCATAAAAATAGACGTTATAAATATTTGGCCGACTGAAAATTTAATTCAGCCTTCTGAATTTTTTAATTTCGAAAATAGCAAAGAAATAGGCATTTTTAGGCCTAATTCAGCCAGCTGAAAGAAACTATTCAGCCGTCTGAAACTGCATAATAATTTATGCTTTGTTTCAGTATTCAGCCGTCTGAATGGTATTACTCAGCTGGCTGAATTCAGTTGATAAACAAAAGTTACCATAGCTTATTTTGTTAGAGCACTTGCCTTTTAAACTAGTGACCGAGTTCAAGCCCCGCTCCATGCAATTTTTGAAAACTTTATTTTTTATTTAAAATATGAATGCATATGTGTATATACCATTTTAAGAAGATTTTAACATTTGTAAACTCTAGACACGACACTCTATGACTAGTAATACTTTGTTTGTCACCTTTGTCTTGTCTCTCTCGTGTATATCTCTTCTTGTATCTCCATATACATACTTTCATCCTCTTTTGTAGTATCTTCATTTAAACGATTTGTTTGTCTTTTTTTGATGCTCATGTACCTATAGATTAGCTTAGAGATTCTTTGGCCTAATCGTATAACTGTTGTCATTAAAATTAAACAATTGAGGTTCTTATAATTTTGTCACATAAACCCCGTACACACATGTGCTCAGAGATCTTCCTAACTTATGCACTATTTCTAGTCATCTATGGACTACACCAGTTCCACACATTTGGTTGGGTGATGTAGCATATCATCTACCTAATAGAGAGATGCGATAGTTTGGTATACGATAACATTTGCTAGAAAATGCTCCTCATTACAGGATTGATATGACATCCAGGGAGTATGATATGACAATTGAGACTCGAAATCATAGTTATTTGCACACTTTATAAGAAAGGGACCTTACTTTAACGACAAAGAATATAGTATGTGGTATTAGAACATCATGTGTCGCTACGTTCTATGTGGCAAAGAAGTTTCCATTGTGACTAACCCATACATTCTTAAAGCTCCTCTTGAGAGGAATATGGTATGTACATACGTTGATTAGCTAAGCATAATTAATTTATATATGTTATAATTACTTTTTTTGTTAGGCGGACAACATTACCACACACTGGTGTTGGTCGATGAGCTATCTGAATAAGCAGTGGAGCATTCAAAGGGTAAATGCTTTAGTGTGAAACGTATTTTACAAACAATTTTGGAACAGAACATGCTATCATAAACTGCACCACCGCCTCGTGTTGTTCCTCCTCCTCCTCCTACACTCATATAAGCACCGCCCCTTCTACCACTCAAACATACCAAAGACTTCAGAATCAGAAAGATAGTTCATCTTCACAACCTTCGCATGAGGAATATAATCATGGTCGTTAACATCCTCTACTAGTCATGTCAACAATGGAAGGCGAGAAGGATAAAATGATGAGAAGGATTCACCGGACGATATTCCATTACAGCGGAGAAGGCCAAAAAAAGACTCGTCGAGAAGTTCGCAACCAATGAGATTAATGTTGATGTTGAATTTTGGAGTATGTTGTATCAATGTTGAATCTAATGTTAGCATTATGGATTTATTGTTGTGCGGGATTGTTGAATTTAATATTGAAAATAAGTTGATGTTGTCATTGTAGTACGTTGTATTCTATAGTCGATGTTGATAATATTTTGGAGTATGCAATATGTTGTAATATGTAGCTCCAAATTTTTATTTCAAACGTGGTTTTCTCGGATGCTTTTTCAAATAGCACCAATTGACGACTTTTCAAAAGTCGCCAAAATGTTTTTAATACTTGGAGATTTTTGAAAGGTCACCCACTATGTTTTAACAGTAAAAAATACAGGCGATTTTTTAAAAGTCGTCAGTTAGTGCTCTTTGAAAAATTGCCTCCTTTTGTGACTTGTATATTAGAACATCCCCTTCCTCTCTCCCTCTCTATCTCTCTCTCCTCATTCTTAGCTTTACCAAACTTTGAACAAAAAACCTAAAACCCTAACCACCCTTCTCATCCCCAATTTTATATCTTCTCTCATCTACATTGTGTACTTTTTGCAAATTTGCATCGTAATCTAAGGTAATGTTCAATCATTAAAGTTGATTTTCGATTTTATATGTTTGCTAAAAGCTATTTTTACCTTTAGTTGGAATGGATCAATGGAAAACTGATGATGAGACTTTAATGAAATATTATGGCAATTTAGAGTTTGATTCTGTCAAAAATGTGGCTAATGTTGAATATGTGCCCGAAACTCAATTATCACCACATTCCCAACATTATGGATTTGTACCTGAAATTCAAATGAACGTTGAGGCAAATGAGCATAGGTTAGGTTGGGTTGCATCGAATCAAAAGTAGTTGTTTGTTTCCCCGCTATAGAAGGTGGCAGTGATACGTGACATGTCAATAACAAACTACCAGGATATTAGAGACTACCCCCGCTATAGAAAAGTCTTGTGTTGATATATGGACGAAGTGTAAGAAAGACTTAGGTAATGGAGAGCACCCCATTAAAAATATATTGCCCTAGACTTATGTGTGATGTGATCATGGAAGGAAATAAAACCAATGCAGGTCGTAGGTATTTTTGAAGTAAACGGTAAGAGATTTCAGAAAAAATAATAGAAAGGGTTTTGGGTTTTTGTATTTAGAGTTTGTTAAAGATAAGACTGAGGAGAGAAGAAGGGCTGTTGGTTTTCACAAGGCATAAAAGTGGGCGACTTTTGGAAAATCACCCACTTGCGACTTTTGAAAACCCACCTATATATTTTTGTGTTAAAACACGTGGGCGGCTTTTCAAAAGTCATCAATGATGTTTAATTTTTTTATAATGGCGACTTTCGAAAAGCCGCCCTCGTGTTTTAATGTTAGGACGTAGTCGATGGCCTTTTAAAAGTCGTCAAATACATTTACAAAACAAAATACTGACGGCATTTGAAATGCTGCCAGTAAGTTTTTGCCAGATCAACGCTGAGCTGGCCATAAGTGGCCTAAGTTTGCAATATTTGCAAACATGGCCAAAAGCGTAATAAATATACAATACTAGCATAAATAAAAAAAATCCTTAAATAGTTGAAAATTCAAGGGCAAAGTAGTAATATGATTCTCAAAATTTTAGTAAAGGCTGAAGGCCCTGCTGTGCCTAAATTGCATCCGCCCATGTATGTAGATGAATGTATCGCAACTTAGATGCATCCTAAGCATCAAGTAGGTTTATACTCATGCTGTGTAAGCATCATTTGACATGAATTCTACAACGGCTTTTGCAAAAGTCCTATTAGGGAAAGAATAAGATTTAAAATGGTATTATAGGCTTACGTTCATGACATAGATCTTGTGACAAATCCGGCAATTCAATTCACGGTCTGTGAATTTAAGATTTGTAGTAAAAGAAAAATGAATTTCAAATCTAGATTCATCGTGACACAACAATACCCTGGCAAATTTCCTAAACTAGAGAGGTCAGATGAGCACATAATATACTGTATGTGCCTCCACTACGAATACATCAGTATGCCTCGAAATATGTTTTAACAATTATTAAGTTTAGAAATAATTTTTTTATAACTAAATTCAACTTAATAAAATATATTTTTTTCTCAATAAATTGAATGTTTAATTAATAAATTCTTTCTAGATGATATATCGAAATTGATTAAAACGTTTAAATAAATATGAAATGTTTCGGTAAATAATTTTCAAATGATCGAAATAGTTGAAAGTAAACTTATCTTACGATAACACAATAAATAATTATATAAATGTAAATAAGTATGAATCTAATAAAAAATGTCCAGTTATATATATATATACACACATATATGTATGTATGTATGTATATGTATGTACAATTGAAGTGTGAATTAATGCGTATTGAATTGAAATTTGTTTATAAAGAAATAAAGAAGAACCTAAAAGAAAAAGCAAAGAGAAAATGAATTAGTTAAGATTAGAATCAAAACGCAAACCCAAGCTTACTCTATTTCTCTTCTTTCTTCCTATTTCTACAACCTCCCCAGTGTGCTTCTAAAGCAAGCCAATCTCCCCCTTGTCGTTCCTATTCAGCCCTAAGAGCATCTCTAACCCAATTTGAATGTAATATAATGAAATGCTTATGTGAACTCCTGATCTATTTCACAATGTGAACTATATAAAACAAGCTTCTATAATAAAATATAAGTTATATCTCCAATGCAAGTGTCTAAAACCATAAAAATTTTGTACATGTGTCATTTTAAGAGTACTTTAAAAATCAAATAGCTAAATAATTATGGCTATATACACTTCCATATTGTGGACTACAATGTCTACAACAAGACATTATGTTTCACAATGTCTTATTAATTGTTTGACACATCATCTCCAATATTCATTCAACATTTGCATTGGAGAAAGTAAACTTAACAAAAATGTTAATTGGCGATGTGTCTTTGATTTTACATTCGAATTAACAAAGGATTGAAGATGCTTTAATATCCCATTTAATCGTGACATCATTTTTTTAAAATCGATCGCACGAGGCGATGCAAGCATCAAAGGCCGATGGTGATGCAAAGGGAGGTGCTACATAGGTGCAAACAACCAAGGCAACATCACGACATCTCGGTGAAGGTGCATGCGATATCATGGTGGCAGACATGGTGCGAGGAGTTTAGGTAACACCGAAGTTTGGTGGCCATGCCTGCAGCCTGGTGATGCCGCAAGGGAGGTATCAGATGAGGTGTGACTAGTACTTCATGGTGGCATGCATGCTAGGCTGGAAATAACGGGGCGAAGTGGCAATTGCGGTGGTAGTAAAAATCTTCACTTGGTAATTTGGTGATTTTTTATACTCACACTGTATCTATGTCGCTATCGATATGCAAAATATGCGTGTATGTGTTTATCTTTTTAATTTCTTGAATTGATTAGATGAATAATAGTACTTTTATATAGATTGAATTGGCTGATATTGCATTGCAAATCCTTGCTTGAGCGTTGCTTGAAAAGTTGGATGATTGTTTGCATTCGTTTGATGTGTCAATTTGCAAATCGAACTCTATCTAATTGCAAATTGAACATTATACATCGGTATAATGATATATGCTTTTTTTATATATGCCTTATTCATTTTTCAGGTTTGAATAATTTTGAAAAGTTTTTAAAAATTATTTTAAGGGATTAAATTTTCTTAAAAGTGTTTAATAAATAATTTACTAATTTATATTAACTGTTTTATAGTTATAAATATAATTTGAATTATAAATATAAATATAGTTCTCTTTTGGTTATAAAATCCTTTCTAAATCAATATTATAATATATTATGAATTCGAAATTATTTATAGGTAAAATAAAATATAAATGTTACTTTATAAAATTATATTATGGAAATAATAATAAGATACTAAGTGATCGCTATTATAAAGATATTTATATATTATTAAAAGACTTTATGAGCATTGCAAAAGTACTAAAATCTTTAAAAAAATGATTAAATGATTTTGGATTTGTTTTATATAAATAAAAATATATTTTTATGTTATGAGAAATTCGAAAATGGTATAATTTAATGGAAAGATGTTTTAATTCTAATTAGTTTAATATAAAGTGAAGATCTTGAAGTATTTTTATTTGGAAGTATATAAATTTATTTCGAAATAGAATATTTTTATTGTAATTTAATTAATTGGCTTTTGCATACATTTCTGATTTCGCTTTTCTTTTATATTGAATTTAATGTTATGAGTGATTCTCTATTGGTATTGATTTGAGATATATATTTTAGGACCATACAGTGATGGCCTCATTCTATTTGACTTGTGAGATTTCATTTCTATGTGACGAGAAATTTGAATAAGAGGATTAGTGACATCGTCTGCTATGGAACTGTCGATACTACTTTTTTGGTTATTCATTAAACTTGACATATAAAGATACCTAGTGTGGATCAAGTGTAGTTTATGAGCTTTGAATAATTATTCGAATAACATGCAGTGGTATAAAACGCAGTTATGTTATTTTTTCGATTATTCATTATAAGTCAATGTCACTTAAACATGGATTACTCATGTTATATGACGATACTTGCTACGGAGAATATATTGTAGTCATGTGTTGGCTTATGAGTAGGAAGTTTGTTAGTTAGGGACTGAAGCTTTAGTATATTATTATCATGTGTTGACTTAATTGGAGTCATGTATTGGCTTACGTTAATAAATATATGTTGATATAGGATATGATTACTATATGTCACCCACTTATGTATAACTACCTTTATGGTTCGAGAGTGAACCGACCGGCCAGAATCCATCCTGGCAGGCTGATCGTGGATCGCGCCCCAGATCCATTGTTGTTATGATATCGATGCACATCACAGGATTGGTAATTGGTAGCCCCCTTGTGTCACATATGCTAGTTGTTTGTTACCATAGAGGCAAGTGCAGGTTCATGACCAAGGTTACGCGTAGACGAGCCATAGGTGGATGTGAATCATGATGCCCATCGAGGTAACTGAAGACTGTAAGAATAGATCCCGTTATTGGTGGAGGGCTTTTAAACCCCCAGTTTCTGGAGTGTTTGTGTACTCTCAGTCTCCCATTCTGGTTTTAGTGTTATGTATGTGTTATAGATTAGCATATAGTATTCATTATCCAATGAGTTAGCTGTACTAGAGATTGTGTATTTAAAGTGTAGTTAGTCCATGTATATCCATACTCTTTTGGTTTGATATTCTAGAGATAGCATCTTTTTACTAATTGTGATTTGATTATAATAGGTTATCTTTGTGATTTGTGTGATATAGGATATCATTTAGATGATTTGATGGATTATCTCACATTATCTATTAATTATATGATTTTATGATATAATATTAGGACACTGTTGTGTGTTAGCCCGATTCAATTATTGATTTCATTTTCTATGACAATGTTTTATTGATGGATGACTCACCCATTTGATGTTGTTTGATAATTCCTGATTTGGTGTGTTTTTTATTGGTGATGATATTTTTATACTAAGTTTTGTGGTGTACTTAGATTATATGATATTAGACTGCTTGAGATGATATTATTATATTTATACCCACTATATACATATTTCCATATGTTTATTGACCTTGGATTTAGATATCGTCTAACCCATTTATTATTTATATAATACTCGGATGTATAGTCATGTGTGTATTGGATATTATATTTTATCGCTGCGATTGATTCTGTGAGCTCTAATATTTATTGTATAATGTATTGTTCTACCATTGAGGTAGATGTGTTTATTGTTTTATGCCGAACCGTGTACGTATATGTGAATTATTTACTAAATGTTCAAAAACGTATCAGCTTTAGCCCAAGGGAATATTCATGTGTGTACTATACAGCCTCATTTTCTGTATTAACTAATAGTGTTAATTAGTAATAATCTTGGATAGTATGTGTATAGAGATAGAGGTGTTTACAAAATTCCCTAAATATATTGCCATACTTTTTGAGCTTGTACAATCACATAGCACATCAAATCGCCATGAAACATGTCGACGCATCACCTCATTTTTCCTGTCATGATGTTACAAATTTGGTCGCTATCCGAGATCATACTCTAAGATGATAATATCACGCGTTTTCAGGTCGTTTACTGATAAAACGATTTTCGGCCATATTTTCGATATTTCTTCGCACAATTTACTTTTCTAAACATTTTTATAAAAAAAAGTTTATCATTATTAATTAGTTATTCATTAAAAAAAGGTTAACAAGGTTATAAAATCACTTTATCACATTTGATCTAAAATCCAAATATTTAAATAATTTAGATATTTAAACATGAATTATTCGAAATTCGGGTCGTTATAGTCTTTTTCGTTGCTAATCATTCGCAATACATATAATCTCGAGGATTTACGATGGCTATGTAAATAAAAGAAAGCAATGTAAATAATAAAACCTCGAGGAAATGTCAATATTTATTATTATAATAAATATATCTAGATATCGTTTATTTAAAATCTGAATGCTGAATGCTGAATTCTTAATATTGAATGTTGATTGCTGAATACTTAAAATATTGTTTGTTTACATTCTAATTAGAAATTTGTTTTGTGAGTATAAATTAGTACTTCGACAATATTACCCCTCAAAATTAAAACTAATTATTCGACAGTGCAACTGTCATACCAAGCAAACTTAATGCTCTTATTTTGTGTCTTATACTAGCATACAAACAAAAAATAGCAAACCTCACGTGTGCAAGTATTACATAATCTACAAAACACGTTGAAAAATAAAATTTGATGACGTAAACATATTACAAAAGTTTCATCGAGAAGAAAATATTTCATTATAGTCAAATTGATAAAGTTTGTTTGTGTTTGGATTATCAATTAATGTTTTCATCATTGATGTGTGTGTGTGTGTTCGATGTATTGAAATAAGTTAGTCTAAAAATATCAGACGATTTTATCCAACTTTTCGTAATTACGTGTTATGTTGATTTTCTATGTATGTTTTGAGATTTCGTTCAAGTTTTCATTTATCTTATATAAATCAGTGTTGTTCGGTTTTTCGAACTTATTTATTCATTTTTTTTAACATCTGCGTAACATATTTCAATTTATTTACTTTTTCATTCTTATTAACCAATTATAAATTATCATATGTTAACTTTAAATTGTATGCAAACGTCGCAGTAGGTTGATGTTAATTTTTTTCGTCATTACTGATTTTTAGTATATTCATTTTTAGTGATTGAAAACTACACTAAAAATTAAAATCAAAATAGAACCATAAAATTCACCAACTAAAACAAAATTGACATTATGTTTGAACTTTTCTAATTGTTTGATATAGTTAAAAAAATTTATAAAACAATTATATATCAAAGTTGCATGTGGGTATAATTCGAAAATGTGGAGTAATAAATGATCAGCCCTTACAATGAACATTAAAATTTTGCTTATTCAGTTAAGTGAATAGAAGAGCTTATTTGAAAATAAACAACCTAACAATCATATGACTTAGTTCATTAAGTGTACAGCCCTTTTTTCTTTAGAACAAACGCAGCCTTAGTATCACCCTTCCGTATTAGTTCCAGCAAAATATGAACCTTCAACCTTAGCTTATCAAAATATTTTTCAAAATTGTATATCTGGTGTTATGGTATCATTTCCTAAAGATGGAGGGATAAGCTATTAACAGCATTGTGCAAAAGAAGGCCTACAGAAACATTTTGGTTTTTCTTTTTCATACAATTGGGATATTGTACTAGGCATGCGACTCCCTACGGAAACATTTTGGTTTTTCTTTTTCATACAATAGGGATACTGTACTAGGCATGCGACTCCACTATGTATCTTTTTCTATGTATGATTGGTGATCCACTTATACAGTTAAACTTGTTTATCATTGTACTGTATACTTAATCAGCTGCATGCGACTCCACTATGTACCTTTTTCCATGTATGGTTGGTGATCCAATTATACCGTTAAACTTGTTTATCATTGTACTGTATACTTAATCAGCTGCATGCGACTCCACTATACACCTCTTTCTTTGTATGGTTGGTGATCGACTTATACAGTTAAACTTGTTTATCATTGTACTATATACTTAATCAGCTGGGCTCCATCTTATTTGTTTATGATCTAAAGAAAGCAAAATCTTAGACGATTGGTTTTAAACATAATAACATTTGGCGACCAATTATCTCTATAGTACTATGACATTTTTGATATGGCCAGCGGGTTCTTCAAATACTGTTATGAGTATTTGATGTGAATAGTTTTTCATCTCCCCATTTTAAAGTCCTGCCTAGATTGCTGAAATCCTTTCTCTTTTACAATTCTGAACTACAACTTTGATGTGATCTTGGATCAAGTATTCGATTTTTACTTCATAATTTTGTTTTTGATTCCATGATGATTACTATATGTCTAGTGTTATGAAAATATGCACAGCTTTTGCTTTCTGCAGAGCTATTATGTCCATGAGCAAAATAAATGACAGAGTAACAAGAATGCAGTTTGTTTCCTTTTACTCTTATTGTGGTACTTGCATTCAGTTAATTATTAGATTTGTAATTTACGTTTCGGCTGTTGCATTATACAGATGTCTCTGCTGATATGTTAACTTCACAAACTATTTACATCTCTATGCTAAAAATACTGGAAGTTGCATGTGTTTTCTCATGAAACTAAATGTACATCTTTGACATAAGAGTTTAGAAATTCTACATAATTACAACACCTAGGATATCAGCGTCGAAATATTTCTACTACACACTGTCACCTAATGCTTGAAATAGTACTATAGTATAACGACATCAAAATATATCTACGGCTGCTGTTACCCGTGTTGTACACCTTTTGCATCAGTTTGTTTTGTAGTTGCATTTCCAACCAATTAAACTTCAAAGCATCAGTGTGGCCTATTGGAATTTCGATGATATATAATAACCCACTATGTCGTCACTGGTGCCAGCTCCAACAACATTGTCATTGGTGCCAACTTCAAATGTTATCCGACATTTTGAACCGACTATACTCAAACCGATTGGATAAGTTAGATTTGACTGTCATCCAGTAATTCGAGGGTGACGATTGTGAGATTCAGAAATCAGGTACTTATGGTAATACGAAGCCGTGATCGAACGAAATTGAGAAATATGCAACGCAAAATGTTTGAAGTATGAAATATGGTTCAACATATAGAAGGGATCGTAAAAAATCAACTTTCAAAATAGGGATCGGTATGTTTCAGGAAGTTAATGCAGTTCAATAGAAAACAATTAATATCTTAAAATTCACAAGTCCAATGCATATAAAATTTTATGAGCAAGATGCGGAGATCCTAAGGAGCCTACACTCGGGATCGCACCTCAAAAAGGATGAAGTCGGAGTGATCGGCCTTCTTCACTTGATAGGGATCGACTGAAATAAGCAAACAATTCATATTCAAGCAAGAATCAAACAATAACTCAAGTTCTACTAATTCAATTAGCATGAAAATTGGAAACTAAGCATATTTCAACATGGGGAAGGTACCACAAGAATCGCACCTTCAAATTCCTTCAATATAGGAATCGGTACCGATATCTATTCTTTGAGAATTGGGTCATGCGATCCCTCTTGTGGGTCCACATAGTTCTGAATGTCCTTCTGTCTAATTTTCAAGAAGATATTTGACCATCTTCGTCTATAAATACAGGCTTGGTTGTTCAAGTTTAGGACTTTTACGCTGCTGGTTTCTTTGTACTCTATTGTTATTAAGGATTTTCATCCGATCCCCATTGTACTCAGTTTACAAAATGATTAATAAAGCAATCTGTTCAAAATAGACATAGGCACGCAATGCCAAACCATTATATGGATGTTTTATTGTATGGATGATTCATCCATTTGATGTTGTTTGATAATTCCTGATTTGGTGTGTTTTTTATGGGTGATGATATTTTTGTACTAAGTTTTGTGGTGTACTTAGATTATATAATATTAGACTGTTTGAGATGATATTATTATATTTATACCCACTATATACATATGTCCATATGTTTATTGACCTTGGATTTAGATATCGTCTAACCCATTTATTATTTATATAATACTCGGATCAGCCCGAGACATTTTACGAGGGAAATTTGACCAGCTTGTGTTTTGGGTTTAGAAGAGGTTAGTACATAATATAGTGATTATTATCTTGTATTGTATTGCCTCTTGTATGTATAGTCATGTGTGTATTGGATATTATATTTTATCGCTGCGATTGATTCTGTGAGCTCTAATATTTATTGTATAATGTATTGTTCTATCATCGAGGGACATGTGTTTATTGTTTTATGCCGAACCGTGTACGTATATGTGACTTATTTATTAGATGTGCAAAAACGTACCAGCGTTAGCCCAAGGGAATATTCACCTGTGCACCATACAGCCTCATTTTCCGTATTATCTAATAGTATTAATTAGTAATACTCTTGGATAGAATGCGTATAGAGATGGAGGTGTTTACAAAATTCCCGAAATATATTGCCATACTTTTTGAGCTTGTACAACACATAGCACATCAAATCGCCATGAAACTTGTCGACGCGCATCACCTCATTTTTCCTGTCATGAAGTTACAAATTTGGTCGCTATCCGAGATCATACTCTAAGATGATAATATCACGTGTTTTCAGGCCGTTTACTGTTAAAACGATTTTCGGTCACATTTTCGATATTTCTTCGCACTATTTATTTTTCTAAGCATTTTTATAAAAAAGTTTATCATTATTAATTAAAAAAAGGTTAACAATGTTATAAAATCACTTTATCAAATTTGATCTAAAATCCAAATATTTAAATAATTTAGATATTTAAATATGAATTATTCGAAATTCGGGTCGTTATAGTCTTTTTCGTTGCTAATCATTCACAATACATATAATCTTGAGGATTTGTGATGGCTATGTAAATAAAACAAAGCAATGTAAATACTAAAACCACGAGGAAATGTCAATATTTATTATTATAATAAATATATCTAGATATCGTTTATTTAAAATCTGAACGCTGAATGTTGAATTCTGAATACTGAATATTGATTGCTAAATACTTAAAATATTGTTTGTTTACATTCTAATTAGAAATTTGTTTTGTGAGTACAAATTAGTACTTCGACAATATTACCCCTCAAAGTTAAAACTAATTATTCGACAGTGCAACTGTCATACCAAACAAACTTAATGCTCTTATTTTATGTCTTATACTAGCATACAAACAAAAAATAACAAACGCTCACGTGTGCAAGTATTACATAGTCTACAAAACATGTTGGAAAATAAAATTTGATGACGTAAACATATTACAAGAGTTTCATCGAGAAGAAAATATTTCATTATAGTCAAATCGATAAAGTTTGTTTGTGTTTGGATTATCAATTAATGTTTTCATCATTGATATGTGTGTGTGTGTTTGTGTGTTCGAAGTATTGAAATAAGTTAATATAAAAATATCAGACGATTTTGTCCAACTTTTCGTAATTACGTGTTATGTTGATTTTCTATGTTTGTTTTGAGATTTCGTTCAAGTTTTCATTTATCTTATATAAATCAGTGTTGTTCGGTTTGTCAAACTTATTTATTCATATTTTTTTCACATCTGCGTAACATATTTCAATTTATTTACTTTTTCATTCTTATTAACCAATTATAAATTATCATATGTTAACTTTAAATTGTATGAAAACGTCGCAGTAGGTTGATGTTAATTTTTTTCGTCATTACTGATTGTTAGTATATTCGTTTCTAGTGATTGGAAACTACACTAAAAAATTAAAATCAAAATAGAACCATAAAATTCACCAACTAAAAACAAAATTGACATTATGTTTGAACTTTTCTAATTGTTTGATATAGTTAAAAAAAATTATAAAACAATTATATATCAAAGTTGCATGTGGGTATAATTCGAAAATGTGGAGTAATAAATGATCAGCCCTTACAATGAATATTTAAAAAATTCTTATTCAATTAAGTGAATAGAAGAGCTTATTTGAAAATAAACAACCTAACAATCATATGACTTATTTCATTAAGTGTACAGCCCTTTTTTCTTTAGAACAAACGCAGCCTTAGTCTCACCCTTCCGTATTAGTTCCAACAAAATATGAACCTTCAACCTTAGCTTATCAAAATATTTTTTAAAATTGTATATCTGGTGTTATGATATCATTTCCTAAAGATGGAGGGATAAGCTATTAACAGCATTGTGCAAAAGAAGGCCTGCAGAAACATTTTTCTTTTTCTTTTTCATACACTTGGGATATTGTACTAGGCATGCGACTCCCTGCGGAAACATTTTGGTTTTTCTTTTTCATACAATAGGGATACTGTACTAGGCCTGCGACTCCACTATGTATCTTTTTCTATGTATGATTGGTGATCCACTTATACAGTTAAACTTGTTTATCATTGTACTGTACGCTTAATCAGCTGCATGCGACTCCACTATGGACCTCTTTCTTTGTATGGTTGGTGATCGACTTATACAGTTAAACTTGTTTATCGTTGTACTATATACTTAATCAGCTGGGCTCCATCTTATTTGTTTATGATCTAAAGAAAGCAAAATCTTAGACGATTGGTTTTAAACATAACAACATTTGGCGACCAATTTTCTCTATAGTACTATGACATTTTTGGTATAACCTGTGGCCAGCGGGTTCTTCAAATACTGTTATGAGTATCTGATGTGAATAGTTTTTCATCTCCCCATTTTAAAGTCCTGCCTAAATTGCTGAAATCCTTTCTCTTTTACAATTCTGAACTACGACTTTGATGTGATCTTGGATCAAGTATCCGATTTTTACTTTGTTTTTGATTCCATGATGATTACTATATGTCTGGTGTTATGAAAATATGCACAACTTTTGCATTCTGCAGAGCTATTATGTCCATGAGCAAAATAAATGACAGAGTAACAAGAATGCAGTTTGTTCCCTTTTACTCTTATTGTGGTACTTGCATTCAGTTAATTATTAGATTTGTATTTTACGTTTCGGCTGTTGCATTATACAGATGTCTCTGTTGATATGTTAACTTCACAAACTATTTACATCTCTATGCTAAAAATAATGGAAGTTGCATGTGCTTTCTCATGAAACTAAATGTACATCTTTGACATAAGAGTTTAGAAATTCTACATAATTGCCACACCTAGGATATCAGCATCGAAATATTTCTACTACACACTGTCACCTAATGCCTGAAATAGTACTATAGTGTAACGACATCAAAATACCTCTACTACTGCTGTTAATCGTGTTGTACACCTTTTGCATCAGTTTGTTTTGAAGTTGCATTTCCAACCAATTAAACTTCAATGCATCAATGTGGCCTATTGGAATTTCGATGATATATAATAACCCACTGTGTTGTCACTGGTGCCAACTCCAACAGCATTGTCATTGGTGCCAACTTCAAATGTTATCCGACATTTTGAACCGACTATATTCAAACTGATTGGATAAGTTAGACATGACTGTCATCAAGGCCAGTAATTCGAGGGTGACGATTGCGGGATTCAGAAATAAGGTATCGATGGTAATACGAAGCCGTGATCGAACGGAATTGAGAAATATGCAACGCAAAATGTTCGAAGTATGGAATATGGTTCAACATATAGGAGGGATCGATAAAAATCAACTTTCAAAATGGGGATCGGTATGTTTCAGGAAGCTAACGCGGTTCAATAGAAAACAATTAATATCTTAAAATTCACAAGTCCACTGCATATGAAATTTTATGAGCAAGATGTGGAGATTCTAAGAAGCCTACACTCGGGATCGCACCTCAAAAGGATGAAGTCGGAGTGGTCGGCCTTCTTCACTTGATAGGGATCGACCGAAATAAGCAAGCAATTTATATTCAAGCAAGAATCAAACAATAACTCAAGTTCTACTAATTCAATTGTCATGAAAATTGGAAACTAAGCATATTTCAACATGGGGAAGCTACCACAAGAATCGCACCTTCAAATTCCTTCAATATAGGGATCGGTACCGATATCTATTCTTTGGGAATTGGGTCATGCGATCCCTCTTGTGGATCCACATAGTTCTGAATGTCCTTCTGCCTAATTTTCAGGGAGATATTTGACCATCTTCGTCTATAAATACAGCCTTGGTTGTTTAATTTTAGGACTTTTACGCTGCTGGTTTCTTTGTACTCTATTGTCATTAAGGATTTTCATCCAATCCCCATTGTACTCAGTTTACAAAATGATTAATAAAGCAATCTGTTCAAAATAGACATAGGCACGCAATGCCAAACCATTATAAGTTATTGTATTCGTGCTATTACTTTAATTTACCGCTATTTCTTGGTTATTATCCTCTGTTTTCAGTTTATATTCTTCATTTATATTTCTTCAAAACTTCTATTTGGTGTTTATGTCAATTTTTGGTGCAAACGTTTTGTTACTTTTAATAAGAACCTTGATTCTCAACTTGTTAGGATCCCTTTGTTGCTACTAGATTGCATAAATCCATTAAAGGAGATCCATGGTTATCTTTAAAAAGCTTGCTTGTTCTATTCTGATTTGCAAAAGTCTAAGAAAAGCTATCAACGATGGTTAGGAACACTAGATCTACTTCTCAGAACGTCGAAGGAAATGATGATGCTAGCATCCAGCAAAGAGACCCGAGTAGTCAGCCAATGGATGTGAGTCCGATTAAGTTGAAGTCCGAAATCTAGCTGATTTCATTACAAGAGCTGAATTTAAAAATCTGATGAGAGAACTAGTGGACAACCATCGATAATTGAATCAGCAAATTCAAGCCAACATTGATCTAACAAATCAACTCAGTCAACAACAGCGTGGGAAACCAAGAAGGTACCCTACCCCTTACCAACATCGGAGAGTTCTAGTTCTTTAGGCGAGTATCACATACATAGGCGTCGTAGAATTGACGGACATCGCACAGAAACTTCAGGGCATCAACAGGCAAACCTGCCCGGTCTACCAAGACCGATCGGTGTAAATCCCTTTATAGAGATTGGTGTCGATCCCTCCTCAAAAGGATCGAATTTACCTCTCTATGTTGGGATCCAAGATGGAGCTGCGACTGAATTGGATGTTGGAGTTCACTTCAATATTGACCAATTTCTTTCCGAAATGACGTTAAAGTGAATTTACATGATCTACATTGAGAGGATGTTGAACCAAGAAGGCATGAACGACTCGCAGATATCGACCGGGCCATTCACGTGAGGTGAAATACAACCATAGCTTGACATCAATTATCCATACACCGGACTTGTCGGCTATGGTTAGGTAGTTAGTAAGAAAGAGCTAAGGTTTGACCAATAATGACTGTGGAATCTCAAGAAGTCATACCACATTCGCTGATAATGTCATACATATAGAGTATCCAAGGTGGTATGGCATGCCATCGATGCTTACCTACGAGGGGAAAAACCAGCCCCAGGTAGCACATCATGAAATATGAATGGTTAATGGTTTTCGCATGAGCAGATGATGCGATTAAGTGTAGATGTTTTCCCACTACTCTCTCTGGAATAGCAACGATGTGGTTTACAGGATTACCCCTATGGTCGATCTCTAGATTTGATTATTTGACAATAAGGTTTGTGGAGCAGTTTCGTATGCATGCAACTCGCCCCAAAGATGTTATTCCCTATCCAGCATGATTTAGGCTTTGGGAGAATCATCGAAATATTATTTTAAGAGATTCCATACAACTATCACATAAATCAGTAATCTCAATAACTATGCAATATTGATGGCCATAATGAGAGGGATTGATCTAGAATCTGATTTCGGTGATTGTTTAGCTGGCAAGCCACCCCAAAATTGGAACGCTTCTATGCAAAGGCGGCTTAGTATTTAAGGAAAGAGGAAGCCAGATCTTCTAAGAAGAAGAATGTTGTGGGACAAAGTGGAGAGGGAGTATAGAGTTACATTGCAGTGAAGAAGTCTTATGATAGTTTTGGAAAAGCTCAAGTGAATGTCTATAACAAACCGAATCAGCAAAAGAAAGGCGAAGATAGAAGCCGAGAACGAAAGAGGGAATCCGAAAGAGGAAAGCCTAGGATTTTGAAGTACGATATCTACATGCTGCTGATACATCCCTGAAGAATGTCTATTTGTTTACCTACAATACCATGTAGTATAAGAAGCCGCCTCCGAAAGAATCCACAGAGAAGCAAAAACAAACCAGAGAGTATTGTCGGTTTTGCAAGTGTTATGGCAATAACACAAATGAATGCAGGCATCTCTAAGATATTGTCAAAAAACTGATTCGAGAAAAAAGTTATAGCAGTTTTTAAAAACCTTGTAAGATGGCGGGCGGAGGCATCCGACCCCAACCGAGGACAAGCACCGCACAGGGCTTAGAAGCCTGCACGAATTAGTAGAAGATTGGTAATTAATACAATAGTCGGAGGAAAGCATCCAATTGATAAGAGTTGGCATGAGATAAAGCGCTACACTAGCGCGATCAAGCATGTGAAATTTGAATGTTGTTCGAGTATAGAAGATGGAGCTCCGACAAAGCAACAACGTATAATAACAGATGATACTGTGTTTATAAACAGAGATATAGACAAGGTGGAGTCTTCGACGATCGATCCAATGGTCATTTCGGCTTAAAGAGAAGGATATTGGTTTATTGTGGAAGTTTTGTAAACATAATTTTCCAAAAAGCTTATGATCCAATAAGGATGGAAGTTAAGGACTTGAATCCGTCTAAAGCCCGCATTCATGGCTTTAACGGTGCTGCAACTGAAGTTGTTGGTTATGTTGAATTGCCCGTGGAGTTGGGAGAAGGTGACCGCAAGAGAGTGTTGATTTTGCATTTGTTGTTTTGGATGTTGACTCTCCACACAATGTTTTTCTAGGTCGACCAGCCCTAGCTATGTTCCAAGCAGCTCTTGCCCACTCGTGTTTGACTTTGAAGTTCCTTACAAATAATGGTGTTGAAGTTGTTCATGGTGATCAAGCGACGGGACATGCCTGTTATGTAGTTGAATTGAGGGATGCTAAACGAAAGGAAAAAGGTAGGGATGTGGGAAAGTCTATCTGCATCCAAGCCAATGAAGATTGACAACCAACGCCTAAGCCTTGGCTCGAGTGCCGTGTCAGTTCTATAGAGACATAGATCCATGGGATGACGAGAAGGAGCCCAAAGAGACCAATGCTGCACCAGCTAAACTAACAATTGACATCATAGTCAACAACGACGACCTGTCACGGGTCCTAAAGATCGGATCACAGCTCAACCCTGCGATAATGAAAGAACTTACTGGATTTCTTTGAGAAAATCTCGACATGTTCGCTTAGACTCACTTTGACATGTGTGGGATCTTTCCTGCCATTGCGAGCAATGCATTGAACATCGACTTGAGGCATATTTCGATGAAACAAAATAGGCATGGCATGGATCTGGAGTGATCTTCCACTCTTAAAGAGGAGGTGGATAGGCTCAAAGACAATAGGTTTACTCAGGACTCCCTCTAACCTAAGTGGGCATCTAATCATATATTTGTGGGAAAGGTGTATATGAAATGGCATACATGCATTGCTTACTTGGACTTGAACAAACCATTCCTAAAAGAAAACTTTCCCCTTCCAAGGAAACGCGGGACAAGAATTGCTATCTTTTATAGATGCGTACTCAGGATATAACCAAATCTCAATGCACAATCACGATCAAGAGCACAGCAGCTTCATTACCAATGTTGGATTATATTCCTACGAGGAAACGCCGCTTGGACTAAAGAATGCATGAGCGACCTACCAACACTTTGTCAATAGTATGTTTAGATCAGATCAGAAAGACAGTGGATGTATATGTGGATGATATGCTCATGAAGTCATGACGATCTAGCGACCACATTAGAGGCTTGGTAAAAATGTTTGATATTCTCCGATACTACAAAATGAAGATTAATCCTCTAAAGTGTTCTTTTGGCATTGCATCAGGAAAGCTCTTGGGTTTCATCGTCAATGCCCACGGAATCGAATTTAATCCCGATAAGATCCAGGCTATTCACAATGTCCAAGCACCAAAGACTATCAAACAAGTATAGAGCCTAAAAGGGAAGATTGCCACCCTAAGCCGATATATTTCCAAAGCTACCAGTAAGTGCATTCCCTTCTTTGACTTAATTTGAAGAGGAAAATTGAATTTTGAATGGACATATGATTGCAAAGATGCATTCCAATCTTTGGTGAATAACTTAGAGAGACCTCCCATCTTGTTAAAGTCAATAGATCGTGAAGACTTGTATATCTACTTTGTCTTGTTGGTACACGCTGCAAGTGCCACATTGCTTCGTGAAGAGAATCAGATCTAGAGAACTGTTATTATGTTAGCAAGCATTTAACAGGAGCTGAAAGGAACTATCTGAAGATAGAGAAACTGACATATTGCTTGTTGATTGCTTCGCGAAAGCTCTGTCCCTACTTTTAGTCACATCCACCGACCAGCCGTTACGATAGGTCTTGCAGCAACCTGAGACGTCTAGAAGGTTACTTAAGCGGAACATAGAACTAAGCTAATTCGACATCACTTATCTTCCTCAGAGGGCTATCCAGGGTCAAGCATCGACGGATTTCATAGCAGAATATACTACATGGGATGATTTTCCAGAGAGTAGTAAAACCCCTACCATACCGTGAAAGTTATATATGGATGGAGCATCCAATGATCATTGTTCGGGAGTTGGAATTATGCTTATAAATCTCGAAGATCAGTCATTTTGCTATGCTTTAAAGCTTGATTTCCCTACAACAAACAATAAAGCTGAGTATGAAGCTTTGATTGCTGGATTTAAACTCGCCAGAGAACTAGGAATAAAATATCTAGAAATCTTTTATGACTCACAATTGGTAGTATACCAAATCAGGAGAGATTAGCAAGCTAAAGGACGATGACTTTCTCTGTACCTTACCTAAATTCAAGAGCTATTGACTGACTTTAATTATTATGATAGTACACATATTCCTCGGGATCAAAACAAAGAGGCCAAGTCATTGACTAAGTTTGCTAGCACCGGGGATGCACAACAGATGGGCTTAGTTCCTGTCGAGGCATTAAATGCTACGAGCATAAACCTAATGGAAATCGATCGGGTAATAGAGACAGAGCTTGAGAAGGAGTCGTGGATGATTCTAATTAAAGATTATTTTCTACAATGAGTTCTTCCTAAATAAAGGAATGAAAAACGACAAGTCCTTCGTAGGGCTTTACGTTATATCATGTAGGAAGAAGTTATGTATAGAAAAGATTTTTCCACCCCATATTTCGGTGCATCGTTTATGATGAAACAAAACGGGTCATGAAGGAAGTTCATGAAGGGGAATGTGGCGATCACACTGGAGGGCAAACCCTAGCAAAGAAAATATTTCGTTACGGGTATTATTGGCTGACTGTTAATCGAGATGTTGCTGATTATGTAAGGTGATGTGACAAGTGTCAGACGTATGCAAAAGTTTTGAGAGCTCCACCGATTGAAATCACACAAATAATCGGTCCATGGCCGTTTGCCGTATGGGGCATAGATATTATCGGTTCCTTACCGATCTCTAAAGTTGGTGCAAAGTATGCCATCTCATAGTTGATTGCTTCACCAAATGGGCCGAAGTGGAACCATTAGCCATGGTCACAACAAAGAAAGTAATCAACTTCATCGTTCGAAATATCATTTGTCATTTTGGTCTTCCACGAAATATTATAATAGATAATGGGACTCAATTCGACAGTGATGATTTAAAGACTTCTGCTGTTGGCATCATATTGAAAAGAGATTTGCAGCGGTCGCTCATCCTGAAGCCAATAGACAAGTTGAAGCTATGAACAAAATTATAAAGTCCATTCTAAAGAAGAGTTTGGAAAATGCTAGAGGTAGGTGGGTGAATGAAATCTCGACATCATTATGGGCTTATAGGACCACTCACAAGTCTACGACTGACCATACTCCATTCGCCCTTGCTCAGGTTTCGAAGCCGTTATTCCTGTTGAACTCAAGTTCCTTCTCATCGGGTGACCTACTACGATTCCAGAACGAATAAAGATCTCCTTTTGGAATCTCTAGACTTTGTAGATGAGAAATTCGAAGAAGCTGATTCGAGTCAGCTGCGTACCGACATAGAGTTGCTTGGTACTACAACATTAAAGTTCGACCTAAAACCTTTGAAATCGACGATCTCTTCTTGAAATGGGTTTTTCCTACCCCATCGCATATAATCCTACTTGGGGTAGAATATATGTCGTTGAATAAAGGCTTGGAGAGGGAACTTTCAAGCTAGCAACTGTTAATGACATCACACTCCCAAGGGCATGGAATAGTGACCATTTACGATGCTATTTCACTTAGTTTGTTTCTTTTTCATTCAGTTGTATTTTATTTTAGAATTTTCTTTAGCATTTGATTTTCAAAGATATGTAATATGACAAATTATGCTATTTCTTTCCATTTCGCAAATAAAGTTTTGAATTTCATTCATGTCTGTGTTTGCTGTAGCACTACATATTAGTTACGATACCGGCGTTACTGGTATTGACATGTTCAAGCAGGTTCCTTAGTTTTTAGCTAGCCTATTACACTAGTTCACGACTAAACTGAATGAAATGAGAATGGTTTGATCACTCATTTGGCGATTCACGCTCAAAACCCGATGAAGGGAATGACTAATGAGGAATGGGTGTGATTGAACCATCTAATAACCAACTTAATCTTATAAATGATGGGACAAATATGAATCATAAGCGATCGTGACATGATCGATCGCTCGCTAAGTTAAACCCTGGATTTTGGGGCAATTCAATTAATAAAGGAAAGTATGGTCCGATTATTTTTTGAAATGACTCTAAGTCCCTAGAGTGTGTACTGGAGTATAAACATATGTCGGGAGCGATTTGACCACCCGCTAACTAACTCTTATCCCAGAGTGCAGATATGAGTATAAAAAAAATAGATGAGTGCAGTTCGACCACTCACTATTCCATAAATTCCGACCTGAAATTAACATGAAGAGTATAAATTTTCTAAGGATGGAGTTTGACCATCCACCATCTAACTTTGCTAACCTAAGACTGAGGGCAAGAGTATAATCATTCAAACTGCTGAATTCGACAACATAACATTAGTGTCTGAGCACCGTATTTGCAACGATTCAAGACCAGGACCACATGAAGGCTTTCGGATAGAATTAACATATTATCATCCAAATCCAAGAGCAACAAATTACAAGTACACCGAATGGAAAGTAATAGCATGGTTACTTAAATGAAAAATTCACATAAGAGTTCGATAGAAAACAAAGAACTTTTATTTATATAATAAACTTCAAAAATTGTGATACAAATTTATTCAAAAATGGGGGTTGTACCTGCACAATCATATCCAACTAAAGAGAGAAAAAAGCTATGCAAACTTTATACAAACTAAGCCGGAGTGATGACTATTTCTTATGCCCTTTCTCCTTTCTGGATTTCTTAGGAGTGCCACCACTCGAACTTCCCCTGTCCTTTTCCTTGATCCTTTACTGTCCTTGGCAAGGGAGCTTTTAAATGTTGGGGAGGGGGGGTCTTAGGGAATCGACTTGCAAGGTGGGATGATTTATAATGGAATGGGATTTGGGTCAATAATGTCTATATCGATGGGTTCAACCTTAGCTTTTTTTCTTTAACAACTCCTCTCTTTCGATGCATTCTTTTAAGCTAAGCTCATCGGTACGTTTGGAAGCACCAATAATCATAAGATTTATCCGACTGATCAAGCAACGGTAGATCTTCAATTTTACCATCATCAAGTGCTTCGATAACATGAGCGTCGGGTCATAAAGCATTAGTGGCAGCCGGAATCTCAGTAGATGTCGATTGTTGCTCCACGACGGCACCATTTTAGAGTTTGGATGGGACCTCGAAGACCTGCATATTTGTGGAAACAATAAGATAAGCCTATGACTATTGGGCATGAAGAACGAAATCTCTTGAAAATTGGAGAATAAAGCGAAATACCTACCTCCGGCTGACTCTCAGTTGTCACCGGAGTGCTCCTTTCTAGAATAGGGGTAAGCACCATAGATTGATAATCGGGTCTATCCAGATCATAGCTTAGATCGTGTTATGGACTAAGAGAAACTGATGCTCCAGCTGCTTGAAAAGAAGAGCGGCCTTTAGGATCGGACTCTGAAGACTCTGTAGTGTTTTTTCCTTTGTTGGAGGGAGCTAGAATTTAAAAGTATCGGAGTCTCATAGCAGCAATGTCTAAAGGTTCATCTCACGAAGAATCTCCTATACCAGTTTCTCTTTGTCTGAATCAGCTTCACCGAGGGTTTTCTTTTTCATTTCGATAATGTATTACCAGGCCTCGATGAGCAACTAGAGATAGCCCTCTCTAAGAAAACTCAAATCATGATGGATAAGTACTTTAGCATTATATTCATTGATCTGGGGATCGAACATGTCCTTAATTTCATTTCAACTGACTTCCATGGCATCTTCTGACCAGGCCTCGGTGTTTTTTCTAATCTGATTGTGGCCCGCTTCTCTTGCCTCTTCTTTGAGGATTCAATTTGAGCAAATTGCTCGTCAAGCTTAATTTTCAAATTGCAGACTTGAACGACATCTTCGCAATATCTTTATGACTCCTCCTGAGCTTCAGTTTTCTTTTCCTTCTCCATTTTAAGGAGTTCTTCAAGCTCCTCAATGCGGCCGACCAAAATATTTTTATCCTTTTGCAAGTATCTTTTTTCCAAGGCAAGCACACCACTACGGTTGACGGCAGCATCAAGTTCCTTTTTGTTTGCTGTTTCTAGACGATTCACCGCCTTAGATATTTCCTTGGCACTTTTTTTACCTCAGTTAGCTTCACCGTTAACTTCGAGATCTCATTGTCATGATGTTTAGCTATATCTTTATCATGGATCATCTCTAACTTGAGACGATCGATTTCATGCTGTCTCTCCATAGACACCTCAGTGATCTTTTCTACTAAGTGTTTGAATGATTCATGTTGCATAAAAACATCGTTGACGCATTAGAAAGAACTTGCTTTAACATTTCCTAGGATTGTATGAATGGAGGAAAGGAACTTAAGCCTGTCGAAGAAAATATTTGGAAAATTGACCTTACGTTCGACCAATTTTTCCACCGTGGAACCCATAGGAGCCGCAGTTGGAAAAAATGGATCAGAAGAGGCGATTGGGCATTTTCCCGACCTACGGTCATGGGATTATCTGGAGCTAGATGAACCCAAATACTGCTCAGGCAGTAGAGCAACTTGAGGGCCATGAAAAGAAGTCTGGTCGCCACTATGTACAAGGAGATTAGGTTGAACTTCCTGATGAGATGATCAAGACTGGGACTTATGTTTGGAAGATGAAGATTCCCTCGAGCGACGACTTCTTTCTCGGCCATCATCTCTCTCTTTACGCCTACCTGATTTTGAATCACGGTTGGATCCGCACTGCGTCAAGGAGCCCCTCAAGCGATTGGAACCTTAGGGTAGGGATATCACATCTATAAACCAAAAAAAGTGTATAATAGACCATTGAACAAAAGATAAATGAAAATAGTGCAGTGAAGTACATGTGATTATGAGTGTTTTAGTGTCCCCCAACGAACCAGTTGTTATATCCTTGCTCATAGGAGATTTCTCCCATTCGCCAGTGGAAAGAATATCGTTACCACTTCTAGTGGGAGAATTGAACTCCCAATATTGATGTTGGGGAAGTCATAAGTCATGATGTCATCAAGAATTTGGAGATTTGAAAACCCTTTCATCGAGCTACATGTTGGGAGGATGACTCTTCGTTGATGGAAGTGATAATAAACTCAGGCTCCTTTGCGGTTCTTCTTCTACAGTGTTTGTAAGATTTTTTTTCTTCTTCTTGCTGGCATGTGAGGTTGCGCGCCTTATGTCAGTTTGACCACGGGCGCATTATCTGGGCTTTCATTAGCATCGCGAGGCTCGTTGATCTTAGCACCCCTAATTTCACACTCTTCAACGTTATCTTGAGTCCCCTCGACTGGGAGCGCGACAGGGTTATTGGTATCGTCTTCTTGTTCTGTAGCATTTCTTGGTAATGCAGTGCCTCTTGGAAGCCCATTGCTACGAACTTCTTCCAACAGCCCAAACAGAGATAACCATTCGTCAGTTATGAGGAGTCTAATGTCTCTGTCTCCAACCGGGGTGGCAAGAATCGCAGAAATTGCCCTTGAGAAGCTATCGCCCTCTGGACATGAATGGACACCTGGAAATTTTCGAAATATTTTAGTTAGTTCAAGATATGAATTGGACTAAATAATTTAAGAACAAAGCGAAGACGACACTTACATCCTTCCAACCATCGCCTCGCGAAGTCAAGAGGATATCATCATAGAGAATTTTGCGTTTAAAGAGGATTAGTTTGTTCCAAGCACCTGTAAAAACTTGATAGCTAGGCGAAGACTCACAGAAAATGTAGGAGAGACTTCATGTCCGTCGTTTAAATTGTAAATAAACCCGATGTGCTCAAAAGATTGCAGGCGGAACTAACCATTCATGAATAGCAGGAAAGTTCCATGGGAAAGGCATAGTTATTCATGTGTAGTTGAGTGGGAGCTATTTAGAGATATTTTAGCATCTCTCCCAGATAAAAGAATTGAAAGGTAGCACACACTCGGCCCAACACACGAACTTATTGCATGTTGTATACTCCTCCTAGGGAGAATGTGCCATCTCATTTACTGAAGGAACCAGAATGTCTTCAAACGGAATCCTATGTCTAGAACATAGTCCGCGAAGAGAGGCCTCGCCAATTCTGGAGGCTTGGTAATCTGTCGGATCATTAAAAATATAGCACCTTATATAGCATCAGGGCATGGCTTATATCGTCTGCTGGGAGGACAGAAATATCGGCGAAAAGGTCGGTCGACGGGCTGGAAACCTCTAATTGTTCAATTTTGCAATCAAGGTAGCATCTGCCAGATATAGTTGTGGAACTTGACTCGACTCCGGGATTGCTGTGTTGTGAAGTTGGTCTGGAACCTCTGGAGTCGATATCAGCTAAACTCGGTAGATGATCAAGATTAGAAAAGTTTGCCTGCCCCCATGTTCTAAGTGTAAGCTAGTGTGATGCAGTGTCGTAGTGTAGAGATAAGCAGCTTAAATTATATAAAAAAAAAGCAACAGTAAATGATGAGACTTTGGATTCTGACCCGAGTGACCGCCTGTAATGACCTGCCTTTCATTCCACAGAAAGGCGCATTATTAATAAGAAAGAATGTGATAGAAAAGAGAAAAGATAGGAAAGAAAGAACGAACAATATCAGAATCTCACAGCGGAACGAATTAATTATATTAATCACATAGTTATTACATAATATACAACATCTAACAGAGTTACACAACTTATACCACAACACATTAGACAGCTATAATAACCTGTCTATCATACAACTCAAGATACAACACAGAGATACTATCATAGCGGAACCACAATATCTATATTCGCTGAAGCCTCTTGCTCCATATCTCCTCCAGAATTCGTCAAAGCTAACATGAATCCCTTGGCTACTCGTAAAAATTTAAGTACCCAAGAGTTTAAGAAAACAGAAAATAAACTCTGGGTCAGACATGGGTCTGGTGTGAATAAACGGGTTAAAGTTGTTTAACTTTGAAAATCATTTGGAAACAAAGGTATCTCGTAAGACCATGCCATAAATAAATATGTTTGGGTTTTTACCTTACGATGACTAAAACATTTGATAGGAAATCCAGTGATATTATAATAGTGTCAAGGGTTTTCAAGTAAAATACAGAAATAGCTGGAATGCTTACATCTCATGTTCCAACATAGTTGGGCACAATCAAAACGTACGACACTTATTGGAGATTGGATTCTATACAATGGCAAGGCTACTGGGGTACCGTCCGTCACAGTATATGGCCTAGATCACCGTACTGAGGATCCACCCTGATCCCCTGCAGCATAAGAGCGGAACCATTCCTTACTGGATAGTCCCGAATAAGATAGCCCCAGCAGTTGTCGCGACCAACTGCCCACACAGCCGAATAAAAAGGGACCTCTAGACAGGGGAAATCTTATCCTACTTAGGTGCTACCCAATTAGCATTGCTGCACCTCCCTTGTTTTAGCCATTCCCAGTTGATGAGGCTTGAGGCAACGATTACCTTTTTAGAACACAATCTTGGAATGCTCACCGTCCTCCAATGATGATTGTCTGAAAGCATTCAATCCATAAAAGTCGGTTCCGGGTACAAATGAAATCAAATGCACTATCTCGTTACACTCATTTTAGAATCACCCTCGGAGTTAACGACAATATTCCTCGCACTCTGAGTCTTCATCTCGAACTTTACTTTAGATTCACGACCTATCATTTAATTTAGATCAATGTGGTTTTCGTATATCCAAATTTGAAAATCCGATCCCGGTCTCACCAAAATCCAAAACGCCGTTTTAATGTCCAAGTTGTTTAAGTTTAAACAATTTAATCTATCATTTAGGATAATATATTCATATAGATAGATATTTCACGTTATCACAAATAGATAATCCATATTATCATAATTCAACCAAAGCATCTCATATCACAAAGCAGCACATATCACATATCAGAGATATCACATAATCCAAGGCATTCAATATCATTCAATCATCCATAAGCAAGATTGATTAATTCCTAATTAATTTAATTAATCTCTTAATTAAATTAATTATTAACTTTAATTACTGAGATTACCCTTAATCCTACTTACTTAACATTAATTAATTACAAACCAGTTAATTAATCATCCTTTAATTACCCATCTTAATTAATCGTCCTTGATTAATTATTCTTTACTTACATTAAGTAATTGGCCATTAATTAATTACATAAATTAATTATCCTTTAACCATCCACATTAATCAACCTTTAATTACTCTCATTAATTACATTAATTAATGATCCTCCAATTAAATTCATTAATTAATTATTCTTCTAATTAATTACATTTAACAATTAATCTTTAATTTATTACATTCATTAATCAACCTTAATTAATCACATTTAGTAATTAACTATCCTTTAATTACTTAAATTAATTAATTAACTTCTTAATTAGTTACATTAATTAATCCTTTAATTAGTTACACTAAGTAATTGATCGTTAATTACTTCCATAAGTAATTAACCTTTTATTAATTACATTCATTAATTATCCATCAACTACTTACACTACGTAATTACAATACATTACATAATTATACTTAAATCAATTTCATAAGTGATTATCCTTAATTAACTAAATTAATTAATTATCTTAAATTAATCACATTAATTAATTTAATTAATTACGTTGGGTAATTAATCCCTTTAATTACTTCCATTAATTAATTTATTCTTTTATTAATTGACTTTTAATTACTTAGATTTATCAACCACTATTAATTACATTAAGTAATTAACTTTTAATTAATTTCACTAATTAATTATCTTTAATTAATCACAACCTTAATGAAAGCTAAATTCCTAATCTTAATAAATTACTTAATTACATCATTAAATTTATTTTAAAAAGCATTAGTAAATAATTACATAATTAACCTAATATAATTACTTTTAAAAAAAATTAAATCATTTAACTTTTACATTTAAACTTGAAACTTGTTTTAAAATCTTATTTAATGTTTTTATTCTATTTTGAAACTTGGTTTATAACCATTTGAAAAAACTTATTCATTTTAAAACTTGATTTAATAAATTGCTTAAAACTTAATCAATACCTTGCTTTGAAATCTGTTTTTTTTTTAATTTACTGTGTTGGAAAACTTATACATCTTCTTGTTTGCTAAATTTTACAAACTTTAAAACTTGATGAATACTTACTTTTGAAAACTTGTTTACTTTTATTTGGCTTTGAAAACCTTGTCTAACATTTGTTTTCATGCTTGCATTTCTTATTTGATTTTGAAACTATGTTAAAAAAATTGAAAAAAAAATTATTAACCAAATTTATTTTTGCTTTTAAATTTGGTTTTCTGTTTCATTTTAAACCTGGCAACAAATAAATTAAAACGACCCGAGCCAAAACTATAGTAACCATGAGCTCAAACCCGTGTCACACTCGCGAACTACTTTTCCTCGAGACAACTCACTAAACCACTCGAGACCGACCCGAGAAGACAGCTTCTTCCCCAAAACCTCAACAATGCCCACGTACAATCAGACACACGTGCACGTGCACGATGATCAGACCCTCTTTGACACCTCGCCACGTCTTTGACGCCTCGCCACGTCACTCGCAAGTCATCGACGACCCCCACGAACCCTCAGACCACCTTGTTCCGTCCACCTCAACTGAAATCAAATTCGAGCAAATCGAACAAAACTTGGAACTAATCCAGTCGACAAAAACATCTCGCCGAGGATGAACTTCTCCACCGGAGCTCACGTCCCTCTGATCATAGCTGCGTCACAGACCCACGCGATGTTCCGACCACTCGTGAACGCCTCCAGTGCTTCCCAGTCGACATACGACCTCGAAAATCAACGTCGACCCAATCTGTCAGTCGAACCCTAGTTCAACTACGTAAGACCACCACGTTCAACTATAAATCCTCCTTCTAATTTTTCCAAAGTTCCCCCGCCTTCTAGCCTCCTCCAGAAACGAGCTCAACTACCATCCTTCCATCGTTCGTTGGAAAATAACGAAAATGCAAAAATTGATCATCTTAGAAATTCTCGACTTATATGAATCTAAAATTTATGAAATTACTATCAAAATTCATCATTTTCTAACACTAATCTAGTTCTATAATCAAATTCTGAAATTAAGAAGTTTGATTATTAACTTATATTTGGATCATCACTATATTTTTTATTTTTGAAATAATTATTGAATATAAAATCTTGAAACTATTTTTAAAATTAGTATTACACTGTTATAATCATTTATCATTCAAAGATCAAAACTTAAATTTGATTGTATAAAGAGATATACATTTTCCTATATGAAAATGAAGCCTGTAAATAAGACAGAGAAGTGTATATATACATCTATACAGACATTTCAAAGACATACCCTTATATATACAAGCATTCACTCCCAATCATTCATGTAATTATTATATACTATATTACTACAATATTTATCACATGTAACAAACATAAGAACGAGTTTTGTGAAGCCCCACCTCTATACACACGCTAGCCAAGGACACTACAGGGTAATGCCGTCAACTAACACGGAGAATAAGGCTGGTTAGGAGCGACCACCTATAGCCTTGCTCTAACTATCTATTGAATACATCGACAATAGTCATGCCTAGCAGGTCGACATATCCAATGAATACTTAAAACAAAACCATAGGTAGTTGGAGGATCTATCAGAACAGAATATAACAACTCACATGTAATATACATCACAGAACAGTAGATCATCATATACACATATATTGATACACAACAGAGTATACAAACTGATACATGTCAAGTGGTATAGCAAACCACAATATACAGGTGAATCCAAAAGAATACATATCAGAGTTACAATAAAAAGGACTACACAAAAAGCCATAACAAAAAGAAGCTAGCTAAGTAGTCCATGCGGAAGTAAAATAGGCTAAGTCCAAAAGCACCTAACCTGAAACAACTCGGTCTGACCCGAGTATAAATAAACGGGTCAGTCTAGCTAAACAAATCAGTTAGATAAACTGAACAACAATAACCTGCAAGGTCATAAAGTATAACAAATATCTCTAAAAGAGATAACACAATCATCTAACAAGAGATGAATCATAACAAGACAAGCCTCATATCATCGGCAACACAAATAAACAAAGGATATGGATATCCCAAAACAAGCCAAAAAGGCAATAACAAATACCAATGAAGGTAACACAAGTTCCACAAGGTAACCGCTATATATCGTGCGGCTCAAAAAGACAAACACCGAAGGGCGATACCTAGGGAATATACATATCAATGAAACATCAGAAAATTTGCACGTGCTCAGTACTGTATAAACAAGGATCCATGAGCCCGAAGACTCCAAACCCAATATCACTCGAGTGGTGACGAATGACCAACTCCGAAAGCGATACTATAGCGCAACAAACCCGAAGGCACAAACCCGAAGGTACAAACCCGAAGGCAACATACCCGAAGGCAACAAACCTGAAGGAGACAGTCCGAAGACACTATCCCAAAGGCAACAAACCGTAGTGGTGAAGGTCCGGAGGCCCAGTACTGGACACTACTAACTGGCAGAATGTGTCATAACTCTCAAAAAAGGAATCCACAAAGTGGTAACGTAAGTCCCATAACCACTCATTCGCACTAAACGGTTTATTATCCGTTAGTTAATTTCCCACTCAAAGCGATCAATCGAGTAGGGCGTGGATTAATCGGAAAGACAAACGCATGGATTCATGGTCCGTGTTTTACCTAACCATTTAATCTCCCTTCCACTCCACTCGAAGTGCGAAATTGTGTGTGTGCGTTTTAAATAAGATTTATAAATTGGAGAAGCAAGCTTTTAATACAATTTAAAAGATTATTTTATAAAAACCCGTGGATGAAGTCAAAAAGGAATCATCAAGGTCAAATATGCATAAACAACTAATTGGAATCGACGTAGATCGATAAAAGTTGGAATCACAAACAAATAGGCATACTAGGCAAAACAGGGAAACAGGAGCAGGTCGGTTGACCGGCCTCTGAGTTCGGTCGACCGAAATGGCCGGTCAACCGAAATTGCCCAGAAATGTTTCGGCTACAGCTTCGGTCGACCGGCTCAGAGAGGTCGGTCGGCCGAACCTGATGTCCTGCATTTTTCTACCATATTAATTGAAGTGCACACACACTCAATTCGCAACTGGACGAGTACGGACGGTAGGGGATTACGCCCATCGGCTACCCGGTCCTATTGGCTCCTCGATGCATCACCAAAAACATGTTCAAACATCAAAGTTAGGATCTTTAAAGATTTGAACCCAAAACACTAAAAATTGGGATATTCACCAATTCAATCCAAACCAAAAGCAAGTGCACATAAATAAGTATTAGGAATTCATACCCAACAATCCAAGATAGTTATAGACAAAGATGTGAGATAAAAATCTAACCTTTTAACTCACAAACAAAGATGAGAAGCCCAATTGCAAAGAAAAGACCAACCACTCTCCACTTCAACTCTACTAGCTTAAATCTAAGACCAAAACAAGTATTTCCTAAGTTAGGTTTAGGAAACTTTCTGAAATTGAAGGAGAAAGAGTTGGAGAAGATGAAGAGGAGGCTTACAATAGCTTCACTTTGATTTTGGAGCAAGAATTCAAGTTTGCAAAGAAGAACTAGGGCTTGGAATTTCTAATTCTTCTTCCTTTCCCCCATTTTCGGTTTTAGCTTTAGTTTAGAAGTGAAAATGAGTGAATGGAAGGAGAGGGACTGAGTTAGGGTATTTAGTTAGCTAGTGGGCTGAACCCAAACCCAAAATCCAACTAGAAAAAGTAGCAAAATTCAGCTTACTCCAAACATATCAAAGTTTAACTCAAAAAGATCGCGAACGCCATTTTGAACTCAATGGAAGTGGTTTCGAGTCCCAATTCGGCCATTTGCAAAAAGTAACATTTCGGACCTAAATTCGACTAACGACGCTATATTTAAATGAAACATTTAAATATATAATCGTTAAATATGCAGGTTGTTACAGATCTCCCCTCCTTTCAAAATTGTGCCCCCGCAACTGCTAGAGACGATATTTTTAACAACTACATGCCTACATCGTCCAAAAGAAAAAGAAAATAAGCTTGAGATGAAAAGATATTCTCACCGTTGCCGAGCAAAGATAGAAAACTCGGATAAGATCGCTCGATAAACTCTCTGGTTTCCCAAGTACAGTCATTGGGGTTTGCGGACCGTTGGACTTTACGAGCAGCACGTCCTTATTACGAAGGTGTCGCACCTCCGTGTCAAGCACGCGAATAGGCTACTGTACAATAGATAAGTCCGGTGAGATCTCAAGCTCTTGCAAATCAGGAGAATCGATAACAGAATCCTACTCCCAAAGACACTTCCGAAGTTGAGAGACGTGAAACACGTCATGAATGCCAGATAAAAGAGCAAGAAGTGAAACTCTATAAGCCGCAGGGCCAATACGTTCAGTAATAGAAAATGGTCATATAAAGCGAGGATCCAATTTCCCAGTCGTACTGAAGCGCATCACCCCTTTTAGAGGAGAAATACGATAAATACAAGATCACCAATCGAGAATTCGATAGGCTTCCTACAGTTTTCTACCTAGGACTTCTGGCGGCTCTGTGCCTCTTTCATTCTCAACCGAATAAGATCAATCTTCTTGGAAGAATCACGAACAAAATCTGGGCCAAGAATAAGCTTCTCCCCAGATTCCAACCAACAAGAAGGTGATCGACATGGCCTTCCGTATAAAGCTTCGAAAGGAGCCATACCGATACTAGACTGAAAACAATTATTGTAGGAGAACTCTACAAGAGGTAGGTGATCCTCCCAACTACCACCGAAATCAAAAATACAGATACGGAGGAGATCTTCCAAAATACGGTTTACCCGTTCGGTCTGTCCGTCAGACTGCGGATGATAAGCTGTGCTAAAGCTAAGCTTTGTTTCCAAAGCTTGCCGAAGACTCTGCCAAAAATGACTCATGAATAAAGGATCACGGTCACTCACAATAGAACTAGGAACACCGTGAAGTTTCATGATTTCCTTGACATAAAACTTAGCCAAATGCGAAGCAGTCCTATTAGACTTAATAGGAATAAAATGAGCAAATTTGGTGAGGCGATCAACAATAACCCAGATGCTAGAATGGCCCAATCTCGAACGAGGTAGGCCGTCAATGAAATCCATAGAAATCTGATCTCATTTCCACAATGGAATCTCTAGAGGTTGAAGAAGACCCGAAGGACGCTGATAATCGGCCTTAACACGTTGACAAGTTATGCAATTACTCACATAACTCGCAACATCGCGCTTCATGCCTTCCCAATAATAAAGACGACGCATATCGGCATACATCTTACTACCACCAGGATGAATGATATACTTAGAACGGTGACAGTCATCAAGAATGTCATGCCTAAGTGAAAAATCAGAAGGCACAAAAAGACGGTTCTTCTTGCGAAGACACCCATGAGAATCAATGCTGAAATCCCGCAACGCCTCATCATAGGATTCAGACTCACAAAGCTGAATAAGATGCAACAAATCAGGATCACGCCGCTGGGCATCGGTAATACGATCAAATAAAATGGGTCGAGCTTCCAAACTAAATAATTGAATAGGAGAATCAGAAGATGAACCTCGATCACGAATTTCACAAAAACATAGAGTCTTAGAATATTCCATTCGGCAAGCATCATAGAAACTACAGCCAAATGTTTGCGACTAAGCGCATCAGCGATACGATTACCCTTACCAGGGGTATACTGGATATCAAAGTCATAGGAGGCAAGAAACTCAAGCCAACGCTGTTGTCTCATATTGAGTTCCTTCTGAGTGAACAAATACTTCAAGGATTTATGATCGGTATAGAGAATGAAGCGCTCGCCCAATAAATAGTGTCGCCAAATATTCAAGGCAAAGACAATGGCGGCTAACTCAAGATCATGAGTGGCATAGAGACTTCATTCGGACGCAGTTGCCTAGAAGCATAAGCAACTACCCGATCCTTCTGCATAAGAACAGCACCGAGACCACTACCACAAGCATCGGTGTAGACAACAAGATCATGATTCCCTTCGGGAACCACCAAAATAGGAGCATTAGTGAGAAGTTCCTTTAATGACTGAAAGGAAGACTCACACTTGTCGGACCAAATATAATGAATGCCCTTCCGAGTAAGGCTTGTGAGAGGAAGCACAACACGGGAAAAATCCTTAATGAACCGACGGTAATAACCTGCCAATCCAAGGAAGCTACGAATCTCATGAACATTCTCAGGCCTCTTCCAATTCTGGATGACTTCGATCTTTGAGGGATCGACAGAAATGCCATCGAAAGATACAACATGGCCTAAGAACTTAAACCTTATTCTCCCAAAAATGGCACTTGGAGAATTTGGCTCTAAGCTGATGGTGACGGAGAGTACTCAAGACAATTCTCAAGTGATTAGCATGCTCAGCTTCAGACTTAGAATAAATAAGGATATCATCAATGAACACAAGGACGAACTTATCGAGATATTCCCGGAATACTCGATTCATGAGATCGACAAAGAAAGCAGGAGTGTTCGTCAAACCGAACGGCATAACGAGCCACTCAAAAGAACCATAACGAGTGCGGAAAGCAGTAAGAGGTATGCTATGCTCCGCGACTCGTAACTGATGAAAACCCGTGGCAAGGTCGAGCTGAGAAAAGACCTTAGCACCACTCAATAGATCGAACATATCATCGATCCTAGGCAATGGATACCTATTCCTGATGGTTAACACATTAAGCTTGCGATAGTCAATGCAAAGCCTAAGAGTTCCACCAAACTTCTTCACGAAGACGACCGCGGATCCCCACGGAGAAAAACTGGACTGAATCAACTGCTTGGACTCAAGCTCTAAAAGCTGCTTCTTGAGTTCCTCATTTTCTTTTGTAGACATCCTCGTGGGAGGACGAGTAACTGGCTGCGCGCCGAGAATGAGATCAATGCGGAACTCAATTGCCCGCTTGGGTGGCAAACCCGAAACAGGCTCGAAAACATCAGTAAAGTCACAAGCAATAAGAATACGAGATATATCATCATTATCTCGAGAATCAAGAGAATGTAAAGCCATTTCGGAATTATCCACATTCCGAAGAACAAGTGATAGCTAAGTGGGCGAATCCAGATGTCGAAGATACAAAATTATCTCCGAACAAATAATCCTGGCATCATATCTCACTAGCCAGTCCATACCCAAAATCATATCAAATCTCAGACAAGAAATAACGTGCAGATTTGCACGAAAGGAAAAGCCACATAAAACAATCTCAACATCATCACAAAGCATGCTAAGGGTCGTGGATCCCCCAATAGGATTCGCAATCCTTAAGGAAGTAACCAAACAAGAAACATCCAAAGATAAATCATCAACGAGCTTTTTCGATACGAAAGAATGTGAAGCACCCGTATCGAAAAGAACTCGAATACTATGATCATGAAATAAAATAGAACCTTCCAAAATAGATGGAGATATACCTTTGGGCTGAGAAGGACCTTCAGAAGCCTTAGCAGCATAAAGCTTGCTAGACTTGGCACCAGCGGGAACAGTAGGGCAAGTGGAAACATGATGTCCTTCCTTCTTGCAATAACGGAAGAAGAGAGGATTGGAACAATCTCGAATCATATGATCAGGAGAACCACAATTGAAACACTTCCGAATGAAAGGTGTTCGAACAGATTGAGGCAGAGAGCTAGAACTACCAGTCTTCCTGTTCTTGGAAGGAAAAGATTTGGATTTATGAAATGGAAACTGCTTCTTTGGGGTTCTTGGAAACCTCAACATCATCATCACTATCACACTCCTTCTCCACGGTTTCAAGATGAAGTTCAGAATCTACCAACTCCTCAAAAGAAAGCTTAAGCTGGAGCAACAAAGACTTCTTAAGATATTTCTTAAGACCAGAAACAAACTTCAAATTCTTCTTATAATAAGTGCTAATAAATTCAAGACCATACTTAGATAAAGCCTCGAATGATGCAACATACTCAGAAACAGAAGACTTCCCTTGCTTCAACTCAAGGAAGCGACGGGTCAATAAAACTTTTTCAGATTCAGGAACGAACTTGAGTTCGAATCGTCCCCGAAACCGAGTCCATGAAATAGTAGCCTCATCAATTTCGGCTACAAGAAGCTCGTACCAATCAAGGGCACGCTCTTGTAATAAACTAGAAGTTACAAGAACTCTATCATGATCCGAAAGATCCATACGAGAGAAGATACGCTCGCACGTGCGAAGCCAAGCTTGGACTTCAAGAACAGACTCAGAGCCTTTAAACGGCTTTCCTCCAAGACGAGCAAAATCGTTGCACTGACGTGCAAAGGCAGACTTGCGAGGTGGAGATACTCGAGGAGGAACTGGAGGCTGAGTGCTCTTAAACAATTCCAAAAACTGATCGGCAGACATATAAACGCCATCCAGATATGAGCCACTGGATTACCCAGCATCCGAACGTCATCCCCTGCCTCTTCCAGCCATATGCTGAAAGTTAAGATAAAAACAAGATTATTCACAAGGTAGGTGATTCAATATGGAATACTATGGAATTTAAATGCATTTCTAGACGTATTCCCACATTCTATCTACCACCAAGGCATAAAAGAAATATAGAGGCACGATGGTACAAGGGTTTGTATCACTTATACACTTTGATGTACCGGAATATGTGCTTCTATTATGTGTTTATCATATTTTGTTCTGAACTCAGCTCTGATACCAAGCTGTGACACCCCACCTCTATACCCACGCTAGCCAAGGATACTACAGGGTAATGCCGTCAACTAACACGGAGAATAAGGCTGGTTAGGAGCGACCATCTATAGCCTTGCTCTAACTATCTATTGAATACATCGACAATAGTCATGCCTAGCAGGTCGACATATCCAATGAATACTTAAAACAAAACCATAGGTGGTTGGAGGATCTATCAGAACAGAATATAACAACTCACATGTAATATACATCACAGAACAGTAGATCATCATATACACATATATTGATACACAACAGAGTATACAAACTGATACATGTCAAGTGGTATAGCAAACCACAATATACAGGCGAATCTAAAAGAAAACATATCAGAGTTAAAATAAAAAGGACTACACAAAAAGCCATAACAAAAAGAAGCTAGCTAAGTAGTCCATGCGGAAGAAAAATAGGCTAAGTCCAAAAGCACCTAACCTGAAACAACTCGGTCTGACCCGAGTATAAATACACAGGTCAGTCTAGCTAAACAAATCGGTTAGATAAACTGAACAACAATAACCTGCAAGGTCATAAAGTATAACAAATATCTCTAAAAGAGATAACACAATCATCTAACAAGAGATGAATCATAACAAGACAAGCCTCATATCATCGACAACACAAATAAACAAAGGATATGGATATCCCAAAACAAACCAAAAAGGCAATAACAAATACCAATGAAGGTAACACAAGTTCCAAAAGGTAACCCTATATATCGTGCGGCTCAAAAAGACCAACACCGAAGGGCGATACCTAGGGAATATACATTTCAATGAAACATCAGAAAATTTGCACGTGCTCGGTACTGTATAAACAAGGATCCATGAACCCGAAGACTCCAAACCCAATATCACTCGAGCGGTGACGAATGACCAACTCCGAAAGCGATACTATAGGGCAACAAACCCGAAGGCACATACCCGGAGGTACAAACCCGAAGGCAACATACCCGAAGGTAACATACCCGAAGGCAACAAACCTGAAGGAGACAGTCCAAAGACACTATCCAAAAGGCAACAAACCGTAGTGGTGAAGGTCCGGAGGCCCAGTAATGGACACCACTAACTGGCAGAATGTGTCATAACTCTCAAAAAAGGAATCCGCAAAGTGGTAACGTGAGTCCCATAACCACTCGTTCGCACTAAACAGTTTACTATCCGTTAGTTAATTTCACACTCAAAGCAGTACAAAGTTTACCTCATCTCATCGGTAAACCAGACCAAAAGGCCAAAACGATCAATCGAATAGGGCGGGGATTAATCGAAAAGACAAACGCATGGATTCATGGTCCGTGTTTTACCTAACCATTTAATCTCACTTCCACTCCGCTCGAAGTGCGAAATTGTGTGTGCGCGTTTTAGATAAGATTTATAAATTGGAGAAGCAAGCTTTTAATACAATTTAAAAGATTATTTTATAAAAACTCGTGGATGAAGCCAAAAAGGAATCATCATGGTCAAATATGCATAAACAACTAATGGAATCGACGTAGATCGATAAAAGTTGGAATCACAAACAAATAGGCAAACTAGGAAAAACAGGGAAACAGGAGCAGGTCGGTTGACCGGACTCTGAGTTCGGTCGACCGAAATAGCCCAGAAATATTTCGGCTACAGCTTCAGTCGACCGGCTCAGAGAGGTCGGTCGGCCGAACCTGATGTCCTGTATTTTTCTACCCTATTAATTGAAGTGCGCACACACTCAATTCGCAACCGGACGAGCACGGACGGTAGGGGATTACGCCCATCGGCTACCCGGTCCTATTGGCTCCTCGATGCATCACCAAAAACATGTTCAAACATCAAAGTTAGGATCTTTAACGATTTGAACCCAAAACGCTAAAAATTGGGATATTCACCAATTCAATCCAAACCAAAAGCAAGTGCACATAAATAAGTGTTAGGAATTCGTACCCAACAATCCAAGATAGTTATAGACAAAGATGTGAGATAAAAATCTCACCTTTTAACTCACAAACAAAGATGAGAAGCCCAATTGCAAAGAAAAGACCAACCACTCTCCACTTCAACTCTACTAGCTTAAATCTAAGATCAAAACAAGTATTTCATAAGTTAGGTTTAGGAAACTTTCTGAAATTGAAGGAGAAAGAGTTGGAGAAGATGAAGAGGAGGCTTACCAATAGCTTCACTTTGATTTTGGAGCAAGAATTCAATTTTGCAAAGAAGAACTAGGGCTTGGAATTTCTAATTCTTCTTCCTTTCCCCCATTTTCAGTTTTAGCTTGAGTTTAGAATTGAAAATGAGTGAATGGAAGGAGAGGGACTGACTTAGGGTATTTAGTTAGCTAGTGGGCTGAACCCAAACCCAAAACCCAACTAGAAAATGTAGCAAAATTCAACTTACTCCAAACATATCAAAGTTTATACTCAAAAAGATCGCAAATGTCATTTTGAACTCAATGGAAGTGGTTTGAAGTCACAATTCGGCTATTTGCAAAAAGTAACATTTTGGACCTAAATCTGACAAACTACGCTATATTTAAATAAAACATTTAAATATATAATCGTTAAATATGCGGGTTGTTACAGATTTTAAACTATTTTAAAAGAAAGTTTATTCACCAGAAATTTAAAGAAGCAGAGAACAGGTTTTTATTAATTAGCTTTTAAATGTTTATGTATATACAAACTACCTTTATATATTTACAAACTATACTTAGTTCATGATATATTTAAAAAGAAAGTATTTTAAAAGAAAAAGAATTGAACCTTATACTAAATATTTTTCTTATGTTTTATATGTTTTAAATGTTTTGTGAATTATGTTTTATACATTTACAAATCATATTTAGATCAAACAAATTTAAAAAGAAAGTAAAACAAAGCTTTTTATTACTTTTGTTTAAATTTTAAACTTAAGCTAAAATATTTTTAAATAGGTAAATATCTACCTTAAGTGTTTTGGAAATATACGATTAACTTTTAAATAGCTTTTGAAAGGTATTATATTAAATCCAAACATAACTTTCAAATCACAATATATACATATATATTATAATTATAATTAGAAAATATTTTTATTAATTTTAAACCAAAGTTTTCCTATCCACAATGTCTATATATATACACATATACATTATAAATAGAATACATTTTTATTAGCTTTGGAAAATAAATTTTACCAATTAAACATTATTGGCTTTTGAAAAGTTAAATTCTGTTAAATTTTGTTAAATTAAACAATTAGATTATTAAATCAATATTGCACATTTAAATAATTATTAATGAAGATCATCAAATAAATATTGCCCAAAATTCCGGGACATCACACCGCCATCACCGACCGTCTCAACTGGCGAATAGATTGATCGGTTGTGTAAGCTATGGGATCGATCATTAGCATATCGAAGTGTAAACCCATTACTAAAGTCCATATGTTATGTTTTAATTCATGTTCTAAGTTCCTAGAATTTGGTCGTTAAATTTTGAGTTCAATAGTGGATATGCAAGTCCTATTATTAATCATCATCATTTATTCGATTTTATTGGGATAGGATTCGTTTTTTTTAAACACATGAATATGGATTGGATTTCAAGTTTAATTCAAAGCCTAGAATCAGCCAAGTATAAGTAGCCGATCCCTATATAGCTAATCCCTATGTATGCCGATCCCTATTCCAAAGTAAGACAATTGATCCCTCTCTTTAAGCAATCTATACAAATCCCTTTCCATGGTGGAAGCTGATCCCTCCTTCTAAAACATACCAACAAAAGCTATCGATCCCTCCACGCTAAACAAAAACAACCGATCCCTTCCCTTCACCATACCGATAAACCCTCCATGCAAGCCAAAATTACTGTCCCCTCCATGCGAGCCAAAAACAATCAATCCCTCTCCTTCCATACTTTTGTGCTATCCCCCAAGCTTGTTGACCGATCCCTATATTCTACGCATCCTTTCTTCCATCTCCTTTACAATTCTATGGATCCCTACTCCATCATATGCCTTGTCTCCCCCAAATGATTTGGACATTCTCTCTTCATCGTGTCAAACTCCAACCCTTTCGCCAATAAAGTAGAAACCATCACCCCGTTACAAGAACTAAGATAAAAAAGTAAAATAACTGACCAAAGTTAAAGGGTCATGAGTTGTTGGATGGAAGATTCTCGATATCAGCTCGAATTAAAGATGGAACGATGGCTTGGAACGAGAGAAGATAATGGATCAAGGAAGGAGATGACGCTTAGGGTTGAATTAATGGAAGAAGAGTTCGGCCTTGGAGAACTAAAGAGAGGGTTCCGTCGTGGGAAGGTAAAAAGAAGAGAAAGGGAAAATGAAATGAAGTAAGAAATTAAAGGAAGAATGTTAGCTTTTATATGAAGGTTGAGGGATTAGTATGCTTTTAAATGTCCCACGAAGCCAAATAACCCAAGTTTCCAATATGCTGAGGGATTGGTACCGATCTCTTGAACTGGGATCCATTCGATCCTTATTCTATAAAAAAAGATATAGAAAAGAAGGAATCGACTATGGGATCTTGTACATATAAACGTGGGTATTAAAATTATGCAAAGCATATATATACAAAGTGCAGTGAAATCGTATCTAACTCGACGAAAATCGACGATGACCTATAAACGTATAAACACGTCCGGGAGCCAATAACAAGTACGTGTACCCAAAAATGCATGTGAATATTCTAAAAGTTCTTTTTTGAAATCAATAGAAATTGAATTCAAACCTGAAGCCTCCATAATCAAGACTGGATCAAATAACCAAAGATGATTAGTCTCATGGAATCAAACATAAATATCAATTGATGGAGTTTAATCTTGGATTTGTGCTATTGGAAATCAACTAAATGTCATGACAACAATAGAGAGATTTAGTACTTTGGGAAAATAATTAGATGGAAGGACAACAAATATTCAAATAACTTGGTGGATTCTTTCCGACGTCTCTAACCTTCTTCGATTCAAAGCACATCATGTACAGCATAAGACATGCTTTGGGGGCCAAGTGTTATCCGACATTTTGATTTAGCTATATTCGAACTGATTGGACAAGTTAGATTCGACTGTCATCATGGCCGATAATTCCAGGGTGACAATTGTAGGGTCCTAAAGTCAAGTACATATTGTAATATCAAGTCACGACCTACGAAATTGAGAGATGTCCAATACAGAATGTTCAAAGTATGAAATATGGTTCAACATATAGGAGGGACGGGTAAAAATCAACTTCCAAAATAGGGGTCAGTATGTTTCGGGAAGTTAATGTAGTTCAATAGAAAACAATTAATATCTCAAGATCTACAAATCCAATGCATGTGAAATTTTGTGAGAAAGATGTGAGGACCTTGGAGAGCCTACCTAGGGATCACACCTTAAAAGTATGAAATCAGATAAATCGGTTGAAATCAGCAAGCAATTCATATTCAAGGAAGGATCAAGCAATAACTCGAGTTCTACTAATCCAATTGGCATGAAAATTGGAGGCTAAGCACAGTTCAACATAGGAAAGCTACCACAGGGATCGCACCTCCAAATTCCTCCAACGTAGGGATCGACAATGATCCTTATTCTTTAGGAATTGGGCCATGCGATCCCTTTTGTGGGTTTCTATGTTTCTAAAGGTCCTTTTGTCGAATTTTCAGGAAGATATTTGGCCTTCTTCATCTATAAATACAGGCTTGGTTGTTCATTTTCGGGACCTTTACTCCGCTAGTTGCTTTGTACTCTACTGTAACTAAGGATTTTTGTCGAAACCCTATTGTACTCAGCTTATAAAGTGATGAATAAAACAACCTGTTCAATGTGAACGTAGGCACACAATGTCGAACAACTCTAAATCGTTGTTTTTGTGTTATTGCTTCAATTTACTATTATTTCTTGGTTATTATCCTCTGTTTTTATTTTATATTCTTCATTTTTTCTCTTCAAAACTTCAATTGGGTGTTTGTGCCGATTTTGGTAAAAACATCAAACTATGTTGTCATTGATGATTATATCTCTACTATTAATAATGAGAATTCAATCCATTAGTTTCAACCGTGTCTTTTTGAAATTTCGAAAATGCCCTTTACATCAATAAAGATTAAAAAACATAATTATCATTTTTCAACTACCATGCAATCAACTTGACTACATCTACCTTCCACCACATCACCATTTTACAAGTTCTACATAACATGACAATCTACTACTTTCTCTCATATTTTATATAGACTAACAAGTAAGATGTTTTAGGTGATGTGGGACAAATTAAAATTAATTAATTTTCATGTACAACTACTTTAATTTGTTCAATGCTTTTGCACGTTATTGGTATAGGAAAATAGAAACCGCTCCTTTGCTTGGATGACACGTGTCCAATAAGATGTGACAATCGGAGATAGCATCCCAAATACTTTCATTTCTCGCATTTCCAATTCCCTAGCATTTCCTAAATCGCATTCACTAACCCTTTCTTTTTCCTAAAAAACAAACCTGCTTCGATCTCATCCCTCATCTAAACTTTCATACTCCATAATGGAGTCGGATCCTGATGGGTTACGGTATAGATGCAGTTGGATTGTGGGTTACACTTACACGACGCTACTAGCAAGGATTGTAAAACCAGGGAAGGTGAGGGATCGGTAGCATAAAAACAAGAATAACTAATGGTATGAATTTTTTAACCTTCAACGATTCACCAATCATTCATAATTTATGAGTTTTGTTTCTATTTGTTTATCATATTTTTTATCAGGTTTTCTATAATTATTTATGTAGTTTAAAAATTATGCTAAAAATTGGATCTCAGATTTAATTTTATTTCAAAGTAGTGGTAAATCCATTATGTCAATGCTTCTTTTCTCTATATAATATATTATAACATCCTAAGTTTCCCTATTCATACATGTTGGACTTGGACCTTTGAAAACATCATTAGCACTGGTTCTTCAATTCAAATAATCATCAGAGTTTATTATTTTTATATTCATTATTTTCATCCGATAAAATTAAATACTTTTATGGATTACTTTAATGAAAATTGTATGTTTTTCTATGGTTAATACTCCAAGTTACATAAAAATTTTGTTAATGAAAACGGGTATCGTTAGGTTAATTTAAATAGTGGATTCCTGATTCCTTTCTCTTTTATATTAGTTCCAATAGTGGATGTAATCTCCCTAGTAGCCTCACATCTTATATTAGTTTACTAGATTGAATTTGTGATATTAATGTGGAGATGGAAGGGAGACGATTTTGGAGTTATAAAAAGAACAACATAATTATAATTAACAACAAAATTTATCCTCATTCCCAACGTTAAGAAATGACATATTTTTTCTGCAGTGTGTTGCCATTATCACCCAAAAAGTACCTTTTGGGTACGATGAAATTTGTAATAGATATCAATATTTTTTTTATGATTCTTCGGATCAAATTCAATTTTTACACTCGGCCATAAACAACTATGTATCTTTGATGTTCAACTGTTGTTCATTGTCGTACGGTGATAACTAATCAGGTGTCTTTAATTTTCAATGATCGTTCATTATCGTACGGTGATAGACAACTGAACAGTATTTTTGTACTGGAAGCATAAACAATAATAATGTATGGTTTTATTCACTAATTCAATCTAACAACATAAATTACTATTTACAATTTACTCCATGTTGTTGTACTTAATTACTATTTGGTGAATTATTTACTAACTCTGAAGGGCCAGGACCATCTTCTATTTATAACTGTTTTAGTTATTGTTGTTTCTAAATTAACAAATCTAAGCTTGCAAATTATACATATTAATCCACATTGTTGGATCCATCGAGGGTGAGGCCTCTCAGCTCTTATACAAAAGAACTACCATTTTATTCCATTTAGCATTTTAATACTTAGTCGGGACTCATGATTTTCTCAAGGGTAGATTAAGAAGCCTGCTTACACAATCTTTGGAAATGGATTATGTAGATTAAGAAGCCTGCTTACACAATCTTTAGATATGGATTATTATTATCATATTAAATTTTTATGCCTAAACAGTAATGCAACAATTTTGACTTTTGTTAAAATGCCATAAAACTATATGTGCATTGTGGTTGAATCCTGTCCTTTAAATGCTTGGCACTTGGGAGGTTTTAATTGTACTATTTTTAGATACGTTTGTTTTCTAAAGTACATGCAAATTTTGTCAGGTTTTTTCTTGATAAAGATAATCAAATGCTTAGAAATATACGTGTTTTGTTTTTTGATAGTGGTTGAAGGTACAAATATTTATTTTTTGATGTTAATGGATTTTAGATGGATATAAATTCTAACTCTATTTCATCATAAACCTCAAAGAACACTGATAACTGAATTTTAAGTCAACAAATAGTAATAAAGCTTCACTAATATAGTATGATGTATTTATATATTCATTATAGAGGGGCTTGGAACCCAATCTTATCAATGTCAATTCATCATTAAAAAAATAACTGTTATATTAGGACATTAACGTACAAAATTAAATGGTATAATCTTCACATAACATGAGTTCGATGACATAATGTACTCTTAGTCTTTATTAAATGTTCATTGTCAAACAAATATATAATATAGACCTAAAAATAATACATTGAATAAAATAAACAATATATAAAAATAAATAAATAAGTAAAATTTAAGATCAAATTTTAACATAAACTGCTTAGCCAAGTTAGCTGTTCAGTGGGCAATATTGCCAACATGTTTTGGGCTATGCATGAATTCCGACCAATACATGATGTTGCTCGAACTTTTTCTGCTCTATTGTAGCTGATGAATTCCCCTTTTCTATAGTTCTCCTCATTTATCGTTAAAAAAATTTAATACATTTTTGTATCGCTGAAACATGCGCGCGTGCTTTGGTTGAAGAAATCATATAAAAGAATTTAAACCTTAAACTTCAGGTAATATGCTCCAATTTGATGGTTTTAATGATTGACATTAAGATGATTCGACTGTTTATTACTGAACATTTTTAAGAATGTTTGTTTACAAGTAGAACTTAAATGTAGTAAATCTATATAAAACCATAACTGTTAAGAAGTTCAATAAATCTGTATAAACACTTAAATGCAGTATGTGCTTAACTGTTTTATGTGATATTCCCCTTCCACCACGCCTTTCTCCATTTTTTAATAAAAGGGAGTGTTTTGCATTTTCGTTAGGCATTAAGAAAATTTTGAACTTATAAGCATCTAACATCACACATTGCTCTTTTACCCAAGTGAACAATGGAGATGTTACCTTTGAAAAAGCACCTCCAAGTAAAGAGCTAACGTGCTATACATCTAAAAATCCATTTAGATTCACATATATACACCCTCATATATATATATATATATATATATATATATATATATATATATATTCATCTCCTTGTATTTTTGTAAATATATCTGCAAATAAATCTCATAGGAGAAAAGCACTTGATCATTTATAGTAGATGATTGTCACATACAAGTATATATTTGCTAGACTTTCATATTTTACATACAAATCACCTTATCACTTTAAATTCATCACGATTATAACCATATTATTCTCAGATGTGTGCCATATAGCCCTTATAAGTATTGCTCTATGTACATACATATGTATGCACAACATATATATTTTTTCTCTATAGGCACGTAGGCTCGCATGTTAGAGCTCCACCATCTCACTCACTCATCCAGTTCTCACAAGCTGAGCCCATGGGTGCGACAATAAATATAAATCCACCCTCATCAGGTCACTCAGCCTGCCTTTTCATTCTACTCTCTCTAGCACTTCACTTCACCCTACGTCCGATCTATTAGTCGCGTATACAACAAGTCACTCAAATAGCACACAAGCTCATAATCCTGCATCTCTAAGTAACTCGAGCATGCACACTACAGTACTTCATCCCATCTCTTGCAGGATTGCAACTCACAGTATCATCGACGTCTTTCAGTCCAAACTTCCCAGCATTTTTCAGCACCATCATATGCACACGGCACATCTTTCAGACTGACCTGTTACAACATCTTGTAGTATCATCCCTTCAGGCCTATCATTGCTGCAACCTGGTAGAACATAATCATTCAACACATATTTGCAACTGTAGTTTGTTACAGTACATGCAACATCGGCACTTTCGACCCTCGCAACTCCTTGCCTGACCTCTAACATCATCATCTTATCCATACCTGGCACGCATCAGCAGCTCCTTATTCCCTGTCATGAAGCAACAGTAGTTCATAAGGCTCTCTCATCGCCTCGGCTTCACAAACTCATGCCTATCCTTTTCAGCCTGGCTGCATAACCCATGTTATACTAGTGCGAACAGGTGCTTCGCACACGGATGTTGAAAAAATGCATAAGTCATATCTAAATGTATAAGAAATTTAATATGGTGGTAATGAAAAAACATTGTTGAAAGATAGTGTTACATCATGAATAACAATTTGGTAGGGTGAAGAATTCATAGATATATTTGGTTATGATAATCACAATTAAAATTGAACAAAACAATTACAGTGAATATGTTAAAGTTCACAGACTATTTAGAGGATAATATGTTAAAAATTTGTCCGCTAATGCATAGACATATTCACTGTGGCATATAACGCTAATTTGTTGCTTTTGCAATTACACAGCTGCTTCAATGTGCATATATATAGTTGAAGTATTTGCTGTGGACTACAGACACAAAGACAGTGCAGTTTGATTCAACTAAATAAGAGTAAAAAAAAGCTTTTTGTAATGGGGAGAAATATAGTAATATGAAGAAATTTGTAAACAGTCAGGAAAAGTATTTGTTAACAGCTGAAAAAAGGGAAGGAAAAAAAGGGAAAAGCAACAAATGTAGTATAGGGGAAAAGTAGTAAAACATAAGATTCAGTTGAAATAGAAATGATGATGCAATAAGAAAATAACATGGGTTCCAATATAAATTGCTATTGTTCACTGAATCTGATCTACATTGATGCAGGGTAAAAAACACGGCATACAGCTGGTCGCAGTAACCAATATTTGAAAATATCCAAATCATACAGAAGAGAACAATTGTGAGAAGTCTATTCATTTTTCAGCCTCATAAATAACTGCTAACAATGCATGTATGATATTGAGCTTGAGCGCAAATAGGTAATGTTTTCTTGGCCCTAATAGATGCATTACATCAGTCAATTATTTTAACCATTGAAGGTATTTGTACCTGCAGCCAAAAAAGGCAAAAATGTCATTGATGCAATATTATTACTAAATTCTCTCACTGCTCGCCTGACCTAGTTAACTATATTGAATAATCAAACTATGACTACATGATCATTTATACAAAGATACATTCATCAATTGTTTTCTAGAAGTTTTCCGATAGTGGTGGTGCAAGTGATGTTAGAATTTACTGCAAAAAATGAAAAATAAACTCATTTAGGTGGTTATCAACATTATTCTCAGTACAACACATGTTTTGACCCAGCACTTAAACTGCGCATCAACCTTAAACCCAAATACAATAACTTATATGCTTATCGTATTATTGATCATCGTAATTGTAAACGAAATTGAGTAAACTTAGCCAAATTATGTCATCAAACCTGGAAGCAATGTGTTAAACGTTGAGCTGCACGGTTGAATCAAGCATTAATTATGTGAAGTCATCATTTAATCATCTCAAGCAATCAAAAACAAAAATTCATTTTTCAATTATATTTTCATAATGCGGTTAAATTATTATCGTTAACATCAAGCAAAATCATTACTCTAACTAAATTAGTATTGCATCACACAAATGCAGTTAAAATATTCAGATGCAACAATAATTGTTTAATTTCAAAAATACTACAAAATAAGCTTAATGCATTTAAATTTTTACTATAGTAAGCTCAAATAAATCATCGTGTACAACCAAAATTATTACTGCATGGCATAAATATAGTTGAAATATTCAATTTCTACCATGCATAATTCAAAATTGTCATTAAATTATAACTGTATTTTATTAATGCAGTTAAATTTTAATTGTATTAAGATTGAATAAATTCCTGAAATGTAGCTAAATTCATTACTACATCACATAAATATGGTTAAAAATCTTCAAATATAGTTTAATTTACCCAAAACTTGCTCGTAAATTATAATTGCATTTTGTTAATTTCACTAATTTATAACTGTTTTAAAATTGAATAAAATTATCAAATACAGTCAAAATCATCAATAGTAAATGCAATAAAAAAATGATAATTTAGTTAAATTAATTCAAAAATTGCCTATAATTTATTACACCATTTTTTGATGGGGTTAAATTGTAACTGCACTAAGTTTGAATAAACTATGAAACATAATCAAAATTATTACTTTATCACATAATGTAGTTACAATATTCAAAGGCAACCATAATTGTATAATTCAAAAAAATATTCCTTTCAAATATGTTAAAAGATAATAAATACATTATAATAATCTAGGTAAAACTACTATGTAATGTTTACGATCATCATAATAATGCTGTTACAGAAATGCGATACACAGAGATAACACAAAATAATTGGATTATATAAATGCAGTTAAAACTGCTATATAAAATTACGATTTTAAAAAAAATATTTTTATCTATCAACAATGGATATCACTGGAAAGCATATTAAATTTGAGATTTTACAGTGAAAACGATTTTTAAATCCAATTAATGTAGAAGAGTTATCACATTTCAAAGTTTGCAATAGAAAGAAAATAAAAATGTGACCGTTCATTTCTCAAAATATAAAGGAAGTCTGTATGCTCTTGAAATCAAACTCAATAATAATAGTATAATATAGATTCATTCACAAAGTTAGTGCAGTATTATCAACGTCAATATGTATACAGTGCAGTATTTTCAGTGTCAATACATATAATTGTAAACTTATTTTTTGTTTTACTTTTACCTATCATATTCCGTTGATCATCATAGTGATGATCCCTAATATTTGTAATAGTTATTTCCCAACAAACTATTGTGCGGATTTTGATTTTTTTTACTTAATAAATAACGAGTGCTTTATGTAAGGGTCACTCTTTCATCAAAAAGTAAAATAAACAATAAAGCTTTGTTATTTATGCTACACGAATATAGCGATTATATTTTTAAAACTAATGTGTCTTAGTGATGACCCTCAATGGTAACACATATTTTTCTTTCAGTAAAGGCAAAGAAGAAACGGTTTTAATATTAATTTATAATTGAAAATATTTCAAAGATATATACAACTATGCATGAATTTATAAACAATTTACAATCATATTATACCCTACCGTAACATTACTAACTATTCATCTTCATGACGTACAAACCTCAACACAATCCTTTGAAACTGAAGTTGTAACATACAGAAATAATATATGTAGTTGTACTTCATGCAAATAGTCAATATAAGGAAGAAATAAAAAGAATCACAACACTACACATGCTATTATAATTCTGCTAAGTGAATTTGAATGGTTAGCAGATTAATGGTTATGCACCCCTTACTCATCTACTTGCTGCTATAATGCTATCAATCATCTATCATATAAAAAGCAAGACAATGAACCCAAAACCTTAAAAGAAATGAACGATATGATTCTACTAATGATTAATAACTTAGAACAAAATAAAAGCAGTATTATTGATTTGCATGGTTAAAGAGTGTTGTTAACAAATACCGAAAAATTCTAAATTCGTCCGCATTTGTATTTGACATAAGAAATATTATCTGTTATTCGAAAAATAGATACATGTCATATCCATATGCGATAGTTACTATCCGGTATTTATCAACATTATAGTAATTTTTTGTGTGTATTTTAGTACATAAAATGATCGTCATTTACCATTCTATTTAGGTAAAAAAAAAATATGTATATAAAAATCAATATCTCCTGGTTAAAATTATATTTCTTACTATATTATTATTATTTATATTTTTAATACTGAAATGGATTTATAATGAATCAAATTGTCTATTTATTTGTTTAGATTTATGAGTTGTGAATTAGGTGAAAAATATTTGATAAATATCTGATATCCATCCTCATATACGGATACAGATATTTGATATTCGAAAATAGTTTAGGATATATAGATAAGCCACTATTTGAATCCGTATCCGACTGTTTACAGGTCTAAAAATAAATTGATAAATACTAATGGAAATCATGTCAGATTAAGTCACGAACAAATTCATTGTTTCAGAAGTTACCACTTGGATCTTTCATAGACATTTGCAGTCATAAAAACTGCCAACGACTCCGATGGGATCCTTAAGTGATGCATCCCAAACTGGGCATAGTAATAATTTATTGGAAGCTACCTTTCAAATTTAAAAATATAAACATGGTCATATATCTGGATTGTCTTTCAAATTTGTAATTTCAAAAGACCACGCTGTGAATCCCATTCGATGAATTTTCGATATTAATAAATAAAAGAGATGAAGCCATGTTGTGAAGTGGTGATGTATTTAGATACATTTTTGCTCACAGCTCACATTAACTAAAAGTGCATGTGCAGTATAAGTATTAGTTTCATTTCCAGAAGTATAAAATAAATTAAAACAAAAATAAACTTAATATAATTAGTTCTATAATTGTTCTTTAGTTGTTTCAGTCTTTTCTGACGCTGCTTTAGGTTTAGTTTATGTTGGCAATAATACTGTCAAATCTAGGGATGCAAATATAAATGCTTGCACATTGTGATTAAATGTCGGCCCATCTAGACGCGCATATATACTGATTGATAAATAATGACGTAAACAATGTCAGATCAAGTCACAAACACTTTCATTGCAATATAAGTTACCACTTAGATCTTTCATAGACATTTGCAGTCATAAAAATTACACTCTGATGGGATCTTTAAGTGATCTTCCCAAACTGACCATAATAATAATTTATTTGAAGTCACCTTTCAAATTTCAAAATATAAACATGGTTGTATATTAAAGTCGGCTTTCAATTTGAAATTTCAACAAGTCATGGTGGAAATCCTGCTCATTGATCTCGCTATTAAGAGAATTGTGAAGTGATGATGTATTTAAATGTATTTTTGCTCACAGCCCATATTAGCTAAAAGAACATATGCATGTAAAAGTTCAAGTATTATTTTCATTTCCAGTATTATAAAATAAACCAAAATAAAAGAAACAAAAGCTAAACATATGAATGCTTTTTAGTTATTGGCTCTATAAATGCTCTTCAATTGTCTCACTCTTCTCGATCGTTGTTTCAGGTTCAATTTATGTTGGCAATGGCACTGTCAAATCTAATTACATAGATGCAAATATAAATGAATGCATGTTGTGATTAAACGCATGTCCGTCTACCTAGACGTGCATATATACTCGTGTGTGTGTGTATCAGAAATATTGATGGTTACCTAATAAGCGTCTGGCTTAGGTACACAAGATAGTTTCATGTAACATTTGCAAGCCTAGCCATAAAGTTGGATTGTATAATAAAACATGCATAGTCTGTTACAGAAAATTAACACTGCTTTAGAAGTGGCATGGTACTCAGGCCCGGCCTAGGCTACCATGCCCGGCCCTAGGGGTAGGCGAGCTAGGCAGCAGTTTAGGGCAACGGACGGGTAGGGGACAACGGCGAAGGTGGTGACGAATATGATTCTCTAAAAAATAGTTAAAATTAAATAATATTTATGTATAACTTAGACAATAATTATGTTATATCTCAAGTGGTTTGCACATTTCTTAATGTAACAAGTGATCAGAGTTCAATTTCTGCTGTGTTAACTATTTTTAAATATCATTTTTTTTCAAATCGGCTAGGGCAACATTCTTGCTCGAGCCGGTCCGATGGTACTACTATTCTTTTATTATGATAAGTGAGTGAGGTGTTGCTTTGTTTCTATCATGAAATGAGTTATTCTCAACATCTTAATTTACGTTTTAGTAGTGGATCCTCCTTTTTTCCTCTCTATTCAGGCATCAGTTTTCCGATGACTATAGTTTTCAATGCCTGCCTAATATTTGTTTTATAAGAGTTATGGAATATTGTTTTTCATACGTTAGAACTTGGTTACGAATTAATAATCTATGCCTAGTAATGGAAGAAATGTGCACGTTAGGAAATTGTGCAACTTAGGTACCAGGTGAGCTGTAATTTGCAGATAAAGCAATTTGAGTTGATAGATCGTATGTCTTAGTTCCAACATTAACCCTTAAAGATATTTGGTTGTTTATTTCAGCCCAATGCATCTCTTGGAATATCGAATATATGGAAAATTTTGAACTAAATAAAAAAGAAAATACAAACAATTAAAAGTCTGTTCATCATGACTAAAAGTTTCAATACTGTGCCAATTATAAAATCAACAAATGAGAGCAAAGTCAGTGAAACTATACGCATTACTATTAACTACTAATAATGCACAAAGGAAGAATAGTAATACGATCGATGAAAGTGAACCGATATGCATATGAGGGCTTCCTAAATAATTAAGTTACTGCATATACAATACAAATGGACTACAAATAATTAAGTTACTGTGTATATCACTCTTTTATACGTCAATTATATTATTCATTGTGATTATGGTTTGGACTTTTGTATGAATACATGGAGGGTGGCATGCAAGGAAATAAGGCTAGGTGGGAATGTGGAGGCTGAGAGTGCTGGAAGCGTTCATTATCGCACTTACGCTTACGCAGTTGCTTTACGTTTTATTGCTGTAAGCGGGTATGGTAAGCAGCAAGTCTGGACCCACGTACAGGGAACCGAAGTATGATGTTAGTCATGGGCCAGATGGTGAACCCATTAAGGGAATGGGATGGGCCTGGTTTGCAAGGTAATTCTTGTACGTGGTATATAGACCTTCAATGTCTTCTTTCAAGGACGCTTCGTGCTGTGTAACCTTCAGACATATATTTTTATCCCTCTCGCTTGAACTCTTGTATTTTTTTTTTTTTGAGCCATAAAAATTTAGAGTTTACATTCCGCCAAGGGGAAAAACCAAAATCTTCACAAAATTATCTTAAAATTCTCCGAATCAAGTTCTCAAGTCAGACCATCTGAAATTTCTCATATTAGAAAGTCATTGGAGGGAGTCATCATTGATAATTAGAAAGTTGTTGGAGGGAGTCATCATTGATAATGATGGGTTCCAATTGGTCCAATTTAGAATACAAATGATAATAAAGGCAAAAAAGGTCAAGATATGCCACCGGCTTCCAATAAGACATTCTAAAGGGTAAAGATGGTCAAAAAACCACCATTCCATAATCTTAAAAGAGAAATCCGATGTCACAACAAAGTAAGCCAGCAGCCTTCTCACTGAACAAGGATCAAGGCCGAAAAACGTGGGCATATATAGTAGCAGAGCAGCCTTAAGAACCAATGGAGGATGACTTGAGTATATAGCACCAATCAAGATCAATAACAAGAAGTACGGTCTGGATAAAGACGTAGTGTATTAAAAAACAACTGAATGCCATTCAGTTTTTGTATATGTTGTGGGTACCAAAGCATACTACTTGTATTTCAAATCTTATATTCAGCGAGTATGAAAACCAGAAGGTGAATTTGAAATTTACACAAGCATAAACGATTTCTTCCTCGTAAAAATTCAAAGAAACTCAAGATTGCAACTCTGTTTTGAAAAATGGTCCATTTTTCTACAATGGAAAATTCATCATAATGAGAAGATGGTCTGAATATTTAAAAGTGGACAGAGATCTATTAACAACAATGCAGATTTCGGTGAGATTACCCAGTGTGAATCTAAAAATTTTGGACCTTGAGGCGTTTAGTGTTATGGCTAGTATCTATGGAAAACCCATTAAAATGGATGCAGCCACAACTATGAAGACAAGATTGAATTATGCTCGTCTCCTTGTTGAAGTGTCTGCAAATGATGAACTTTCTGAAGAAATTAATCTTTCTTTGTACAATGGTGAAAATATAATTCAAAACATTGAATACGAATGGGTTCCACCGAAATGCAATGTATGCAAGTGCTTCGGTCACACCAGAGATCAGTGCAATCCGAAATAAGCATGGATTCCCAAAATTTGTAATCAAGAAAGTCAAGAAAATGAATCTGAAAGTCAGTCCACAGATCAAAAAAAGTTATGAAGAGTTACGTGAACAGATAATCTCATTTGGCGAAAGTGATCGAATCAACCAAGAAAGTATGATTTTCAATCAAAGGGAAAATCTTTTAAATCTCGCTGATCAAGGAGATTAGATCCTTGCGGAGGAAGTTCATGGTTTGAAAGAAAACAAATCAAATGAAAACATTCAGAACAGTTCAGAGAAGGGACAAAGGAATACTGTGGTCTTTGAGTCTGAAACCCCTCATGTTTCAAACTATGTTTAATTATAGACAATAGTGATACAATAATTAATAAAGTCCCTCGGTAGTGCAAAAATCAGGGTCTGAATAGAATCATAGAGAAAGCGCCCCCCCCCCCACCAGAGCATGCTGCAGTAGTTGATGACTGCATTGACTAAGCTCTGCCTCGCATTGCTGGGCGGTTTGATGTCTCACTAATTCAAGTTCTAAAAGTAGAGAATAATCTTGGAACTGAATCACAAATAGTGGATGCTGATGATCAATTTGATATTTCAGAGCTGCACATCCCAAAAGTAATGGCAGTCGGTAAGAATAAGGGTAATAAAGAGAAAAAAGCTTTCAAACAGAAGTACATTTCAATTAATCCAGATTGGGATGAAATGACTACTAGACTTAAAGTTAAAAGTTTTGAAAATAAAAGAAGAGGTAAGGGTACTACTGTGTCATGTACAATCTAAATTTTCCTTTTCTTTTACTATATATAATTAATGTCTATTCCTGTTTTGAATGTTAGAGGAATGAATACCTCTACTAAAAAAACTGATATGTTATATATGTTAAGTGTTTATAAGCCATCTATTGTCGCCCTTATTGAAAATAAATTGAATGATGATAATTGTGAAAAGCTTTGATTATAATTGTCTAGAAATTGGAAATCAATTAATAATAATGATTGTGGCTATAAAGGAAGAATTTTAATTATTTGGGATGCCAATGTTTGGACTAATATGAATATTAGCAAAGATAAATAGTATATAGACTGTCAGTTTAAAAATATTAGGGTGTTTCTCTATGCAAATCACTGGTACTTATGGCATTAAATTTGAAAGTGAGAGAAATGGTATGTGGTGTAGGCTAAAAGCTTTGAATTTAATTTATAATTTTCCTTGGGTTATTATGGTTGATTTTAACACTGTTTTACATGCCTCTAAAAAATATGGGAGTAATAAAATTCCTTAAAGCAAATTAGATAGGTTAAATAAATTTTTACTCGAGACTATTCTTGTAGAACCATATATAAGTGGAAATAAATTTACTTGGAACTCTGGTTTGGAAAAAATATTCATTTTGAACCGGATTGGAATTTGATTAACAAAGATTTCTCTAACATTTTTCTAATTTTATATGCACCACACTTGAACAGAATACTAGTGACCATACTCCTTACTTATTAACCTTTTTCAAAATATAGATTTTGGGAAAAAGCTACTCCTTTTAGATTTAAAAATGGATGGGTTTTAGATGAAGATTATAAAGTTATGTGGAAGAATGCTTTAATTTTTCTTGTAATGGTACTATGTACCAGTTTAGCATGCTTTTGAAAAATGCTAAAAATAAACTTAAATTCTGGAATAAAAATAATTTGCTAAATATTAACAAGTTGGTGTTATTGAGAAAGGAAGGGAAAATATTGCAAGATCTTGCTGATAAAAATCCAAAGGATGTAAATATTGTTCAAAAACTTTTTACTAATCAGAAAAACCTTTCTACAGAGTTATATAGTTATATATAAATACGGTTAATGATAAATAAAAGGCTAAGGTAGATTGGCTTACTTTAGGTGATGACTATACAAAAAAAATTCATGCTACAATGAGCAGCAAAAAACATATAAACAACATAGGCAATGTTATTGACAATGTTGTTTATCTTTCCAATGCATATGATAAAGTTGCCAAAGATGCAGTTGGTTTTTATGAAAAGCTATATTTTACTAAATTTAATGAAACAAATTTTCCTCAAATTGTTTGTAAAAATATTTTGGATGAGAATGCATCAGAAATATTACTTGCTTCAGTCACAATTGAAGAGATTAAATATGTCCTTTTTAATGCTGGAGATAATAAAAGCCTTGGTCCTGATGGGTTTAATGCAAAATTTTATAAGAGTCATTAGGAAAGAATAAAGGGTAGGGTTTTTGAAGTAGTTAATGAATTCATGGAAAACGAAAAAATTCTTAAGATCCTTAATCATACTTTTATTACTTAATTCCCAAAAAATAAAAACCCCACTTGTATTGGTGACTACAGACCTATTTCTTGTTGCAATTTTATTTACAAAATTATTGCTACTTTATTAAGTAATAAAATAAAAGTGTTTTTTCCTTTTGTCATTTCAGAGAATCAGAGTGCTTTTGTGCTGGGTAGACTTATTTATGAGAATTCTCTTTTAGCATATGAAATGGTAAGAAAATTTATTACTAAAAATGGAGATAATGTTTGTATTAAAGTAGACTTGCAAAAAACTTATGACAAAGTTAACTGATTTTTCATTTATCACAGCATGTGATGTATGAGTTTCCCTATTAAGTTTTGAGATTTGATTTTTGAATGTATTAATACTACTACTTTTTTATACTTGTCGAAGGTGAATCAGAGGGCTTATATCAAAAGTAATAGGGGTATTAGACAAGGTGATCCATTATCAGCTTATCTATTTACTATGTTTATGGAGTATATTTCAATCGTAATGGACACTGAGGCTATTAAGGGTAATATTACCCCAGTATATAGAATTCAGCCTTGTATTAACTATCTTATTTATGCAGATGACCGTATAGTTTTTGTTAAGGCTAACAGAGTTAATGCAGAAACTACAAAAAAAATTGAAGGTCTGTATAAATATGCAGGGTTACAAGTTAATGAATGTAAAAGTAAAGCATACTTCAGCAAGTATAGTAGGTATAAAAAAGAAGTTTTAGATTCTTTAAATATTGTTGAAGGTAGTCTTCATAATAAATATTTGGGTTTTCCTTTATCTGTTAATTAGATTAAAGATTCTGACTGTTCTATGCTCATTGAAAATATTCAAGAGAGAATGGAAACTTGGTCATGTAAACTACTTTCTATTGCAGGTAGAATGGAACTTATTAAAACCATTGTATATGCTATTATTTTGTATTGGTTACAAACATATCACGTTTCAACTACATCCATTAGAAAAATAGAAAGTAGATGTGCTGAATTTTATGGGGGGAAATATAATAAAATTAGCTGGGTAAGGTCTGTAGGCCTAAAAAAGAAGGGGGTTTTGGCATTAGAAGCATGAATGATCTCAGTTTAACTTGTCATTTGAAGCATTTTGGAGATTTATTAGTGCAAACTCACAGTGGGCCAAGTGGATGAGATGTAAATATCTTAAAAATGGTAATTTCTAGAATATATTACCAAAAACAATCAATCTTATGCCTGGAAGCAAATTTTAACATGAAGAAAAATTGCCAAATCATTACTAGAAACAAAATTTAAACTTGGTGAAGAAACTAGTGTATTGTTTGACCCCTGGTTTGAGAATGAAGCTTTCATAAATAAAGTAGAGTGGGATAATTTAGTCATTTGTGGTGGTTCTAATGCTATGTGGCAATGATCATTGAGGACAATCGGTGGCAACCACATTTACATCCAATTACTAACCCACATAAACATGGTATTTGCAAAATTCCTCTAGATCTTACTGGAGATAGTGGCTATTGGGAATGGACAACTAGCAACAAAGGGAAGTTCTCTTTTAAAAATACCTAGGAAGTTATTAGAAATAAACTGCCCAATGTTGAGTGGTATCAGTGCATATGAAATAAAGTGAATAGTCCTAAGATGGCATTTTGTACCCAATTTGCTATTAATAATAGATTGTCAACTTGGGACAGAATAAATAAATGGGTAATCTCCCAAATTCACTTTGTTCCTTATGCAGTTTAGTAGATGAAAGTGCTAATTATTTTTTTAATGTAGTTATTCTTATTTCATTTGGAACTGCATTTAAACTATATTGGGTAATCCTAATAATGGAAATATGGATCTCAAGCAAGCAATTCAACATATTAGCAATGAATTTATGTCTAAATCTACTGAAAGAGATTATGCTCATATTCTGATTACTACTACAGTCTTTCATATATGGAAAGAAAGAAATTTCCAAACTCATAACAAAACTAGCATGAATAAAGAGCAAGATGGTTACTTATTGATGCTGACCGTGGAATTATCCACCAAAAGTCAAAGAAAAAAGTTACGGATCAAACCAAGTTTGCATTTTTAGCTGAAGAGTGGAGCAAAGAAGCTGGTAGCAAGCACTTAGAGCATTTTTATCTCACTCAAAAGGCTTCTAGACAAATCAGCAAGCCACTAATGTCAGAATGGTAGATCGCGAGTCTAATCCATGATGTGTTGTTATTCCTTAGAAGGAATTAACAGAACTGAGTCGCAATGACCTCAGATCTGTTAATTTTTCTTCGATCTCCTTTTATTATAAGAAGAATGACTTCAACAATGCTACTGAAGGGATGAGAAGAAGTTTTAATGACTGTTTGTCATATTGGGAGAGAGGAGAAGCTAGCGGAACTATGGAAGGTGGCTGAAAATGGTAGAAAATGGAAATCGCCTCTTCGCTATTAGAGAGTGTTTTCTATTTTCTGTGTTTGTGATTGAGTATGTCAATGTATAACCCTAAGTAAGGTTATGTTATGTTGTTTTTTTTGTTGGCTAGGTTATTTCTACCTGCTTGCAAACTGATGGGCTTAGCCCGTTTAATTATATTCAAAAAAAAAAATATTTTTCTTCTCTTTTGGTTGCTGGTTTTGTGGGAAGCACACGACTGTAAATATGCTTTATTAGTTGGAGTTGTGTAACTTGTAAGAGATGTGTATATAATGTACTTAGTCGACTATAGGAGATCTATACATATGTCTTATGTGCTCATTCTATACCATTCATACGATTAAATAACTGCATAAATTATGTCAATTTTTTGTAGAGCTTAATGGATAAACGAGCTGATAGAGCACACATTATTGAGGAGGACATGATCTAATTTGCATTGGTATGCTTATTAAAAGTCTGGACAAATCAAAATCCTGGGTTGATAAGCAGAATATAAAAAATATTGGAAGTTTTTCTAATTTGTAATATTACCAGTGCGTTTCTAGGCATAATATATTGTCTTATTATGGGTACACTTTAATCTATATTATTAATGGTTTCTGTCAAAATGGTTACCAATGGTTATAACCATTAATAAAAAAAAGTATTTACCAACGGATACAACCGTTGGAAATAAGGAGTTTTTGTAACATACTTTACGACAATTGTAACCATGGGAAATTGCCAAATTTACCAATGGTTATAACAGTTGGGAAATCTGTTACAAAATTTTCCGCCTACCTAACATAATGGTGGTAACCATCTATAAGGGTTATAACCTTAGGAAAATATCAAATCCAGTGTTTTGTATTTTAAGTTTAATTTCTGTCCAATTTTATTCTTTTTAAGAATTGTTGAAGGAAGAATTCATTTAGATAAGGTAAGTAATTATAATTAGATAAATTTTGATAAGAAAAGAATAAGTAATTAATTCTTTCACCGTAAAATTAGTGTACTTTCGTTCTCTCCTTAGGAAATTTTTTGACCTACCGCTCTTATACTTATTTATCAATTCCAACCTCAAATTAATTTCATTGTAATGTTGTAATCATATATCCATTCACCTTCTGTTTCATTTACTTAGATGTACACATGTTCTACTTTCGCTCTAACTTTTCATTTTCATTTGCCCATCTTCTCCCTTTAAACAAAATCTTATATTCTCATATACAATTATTATCTCTTAAATTTTTTTCTTTGCAATTTGGTGGAATTTCTCTCCTTCTACTGTTCATGTTTTCTTATATCATTGGTTGGAGTTGTACACTTCATTTTTCTTATTTGTGATATGCATAATTACCTTTGGCATGTAACGTTTTAATTTGTTATATACAAGTAAGGTTTGTAAAAACTAGGATTTGTTTTTTGAAAATATTTGTTTGTGAAATAGACCAAATTTTTTAAATTAATTTTAATTGTCTTTATTTGGTTGCAGGTAATCTGTTGCTGAAATTTAAATGAATAAACCAAAAAGGATTTTTATTCAACTTTTATGGTAACGTCGGTACAGATACTTATAATTTTAGCATTTATTACACTTTTGTATTAATTTATTAATTTTAATCTTCTTCATTTTTGCACCCTTTCGATTATGTCTTAATATTTACATTATTTATTTATGATTCATTTCATTTATCTTCCTATTCTCATGTATATATAATTGTTTTCGCATTTTATCATATTGTAATTTTAAACTTCTATTTACGTTTTGATTGCTTAAGGTATCATTTTTTAAGAATAACCATCTATTCCACTAATAGAAAACCTATCTTAAGGCCATTTCTATTCTTTCTGTGGATAATTAAAGGAAGAAGTTATTTGGATAAGGGGAGAAAATATGGTATTTCTTTAATTAGAAAATTATGATTTTGGAAAAATCATTAACTCTTCTTTATAGAATTAATGTAAAATTACCAACTAACTCTTTCGTAGCTTAGTGGTATCAAAATTTCAATGATTCATTTTTTTTATTCCGATCTATATTATTGTTGTTTAATAAAATGTTCAATCTCTTTTACATATTTATCTATTTTTTCATTATAGTCCATTCTTCTTAATTCAATGATTAACTTTACATTTTATCACCTGATAAATTTTATTCCTTCATAAAGAATGCGGATATCATTCTAGCGATTAATGTTATAGGAATCTCTTATAGTAAAAGTAAAATGTCGAAAAGTATCTCCTACATATTTACGTATTTCTATTCTTCTTAATTCTAGGATTACTTTAATTTCTTGGTTAACACCTAAATGGGTAGGAAAGGGAAATTTGGTTGAATGAAGGCTTGAGTATCCGTTGTAAACCTCAACGATTGTTGGCAAAAATGACACTTGGTTGAGTAAGGGCTTGAGAAATTAGGCTTAGTATATTCAAGTCCGTGATGGCATTATAAGTATGATCATGTCGTAGTTATGTAATCTTGGAATCAATCTATGTAGATCAATCAAGTTTGTGAGTGCTTTGGAACTCATAGCAAGCTATGATTCAAAAGTCACAAGTGCTTTGGAATTCAAAAGCAAATCATAATTCTAGATGTCTTTATTCGAATATCATGAAAATGTTGAATGTACAAGGTCCTATGTGCAAAAAGTATAATCGACACTAAATCCCCAAATCAATTTACGGTTATGAAGTTTAAAATGTGAGAAGTTGAAAGAAGAATGATCGGGCTCTTCTCTCTACCCGTAGGTTCATATTAATAGGGGTGAGTATATGTAGCATGGCCGATATGCACCATAACTGTTATGTGGCATCTATTAGTTTGTCTTGGTTATATGAATGATTCCTCTTTGGCTTGACGATCTATGACATTCTTTGTATAATGCGAGCTTCAACATTAATGGCTTTCAACATTAGTGACCCTTTTGATAGTGATCAACATTATATCTTGGATTGGTGATTTCGACATTGCTTTGAGTATTGATAAATGACTACATCAAATAGCTTCGTGTTAGCCTTAAGAACTCAGCGAACTTTGGATTTTTGACGACGCGTGACATCAATGGAATTCAGCATTGATATTACATAATGCCTAAATCATACTAATGGATTACAGCATGCTATCTTGTGCTATTCTCTTGATTGATGAAATGCGACATCTATAGGAGTGACATTGATAAGAATCAACAGTACCTATAGGTCAACATCAACATGAAGCGACGTTGAAGAAGTGCGGCATCGATGAGAGATGACATTGATGAGGTGTGAAATCATTTGAAAGATAGCGTTAGGATGAGGTTGCATTAGAAAGACGCGGCATTGATTCTTACGGCACCACGGGGTGCGACATGGGTGACAAACCATGTCACTATAGCATTGATGGCTTTCATTGCAGCGCTCTCCTGCTGTCTTGATGAAATATGACATCATTCATTCAACTTCATAAGTATATGGCATTGGCGACATTCGAAAACCTTTACTTTATTAACGATATACGACATTGTATATGATTCTCTATTGATGAGGCGCGACATTGTATACTTTTGGCACTGATCCATCTTCATACTTTCGACACTGGCTTATCTCCATACTGTCGACATTGGTTATTTCCATATTTTTAGCATTAGCTATTGGTGCAATGTTGTGATTATGTTGGTGTGCCACATATTTTGCACATCAGTATTAGTAGGGACATTTGGCACCTTCATGTTGCCTTTATATGCTTTATAATGGTTGTCATTATAAAGGCTTTATCATTCCTTCTTGTGATATACAATATCATCTCTTTGAGGCTTTGAGTTCGACACTTTCATGTCGCCATGCCGCAGAAAGTTCTTTTCCTTTACCAATTTCATAGATATATTTGTTTTGATTTCTTTAGTTGTTTCTTGTAGAAAAATTAAGTTTCAGGTATTTGGACTATTTCCTTCAGAATGGGAGATCTTTTAAGTTTTCCTTGATGATTTAGAGATCCTGACTTGATCATATTCTGAATTATTCTTGCCAAGATGAAGCATTCGTCAGTCTTATATTCATTTACTCCATGGAAATCACAATAATCTTTTCTCCTATTCGACTCAGGATGGCTCCATATTTTACAGGTAGCGGGGAAATTTCCGTCATTTTTTTCCATGGTGAAAATGTGAGAAAGGAGTTTGTTCAAGTCTATATAGTTGGACTCGAAAATTTCATTCCAACTTCCTTTTCTACTTTCATTCCCTTTTGGCCTTTTGTTAGGATGATTGGAGTTGAACATTTTTTTACATTGTGATTTCCTCTTGCATGGTAGATCTCATCCATTCTCGGTCCAAAAATGGAAGTGTTGTAGATCCTTACATCCATGAATATATAGATCTTTCCAAAAAGTAGTTTGCTCAATTAGTCCTTAACGAACTCGTATTAGCTTTTCTCTGCCGGTCACATTTTCTGCTCTTAATGCTTCTGTATTAAATATATTTAGGTATTCACCAAGTAATTCTCTTGCCTTTTTCTTGATATTAGCTAACATACTGGAATATATAGTTTGGTCCCTATATATTTAAAAATGCATTGAGAATTCTAATAGCGTTGGGGGTATGCCCTAGGGGTCAATTATGTAATTTGTTACATATATCTAATTCGTTGACCAATTTTGTTCGAAATAAATGTATTTTCTTTCTATTATATACTTGATGTAATGTGGTCATATTAATTAATTAATTAATTAATTTAAGAGTATATTTAATATAAAAAAATCCATAAATGGTATGTTTTGTGATAGTAGTCACAAAGCGTTGTAATCATGAGTAATTTGTCATAATAAAACAAATATATTATTTTAGATGTTCCTAGTCAAGATATATCGAGATTATATATCGATGTATCCTTTGAGACTTCAGTTCATAATGCTCTCCAAACGTTGTACAGTGTATTACTCATGACTGCTGGTGGCATCTAGGGATTACGTACTAATAGTTATTGGATAAATATGGAACGACTCACTCGGTAGTCTTTTGTTGTTTAATATAACTAAGGTCAAACAAAAAATATCGATGTGACTAATTTACACCATTCTTTCGACTTAAAAATATTGTGAATCTTCAACATAAATGCTCCGCTTTAATTATAGTCAAATCATGGCATAACGTCCATCGAGTGACTATAGTTGAATCGAGTAGAAGTAGTGGAAGTGAAGCACTATTCAAGAGAGGATTCGTGTCCTCTGTTATATGGGGTTAATATCACCGTCAACTCCAGTCAACCAAAAGTCAAAATCTCTGGCAAAAGTAGTTCGGTTGATAATAATTGTTATTATTGAGCCAAAGAATTGATGTTTGGATTATAGATTTGAATGTCGATGATGTTGAAATTTTGACTATTATCAAATTCAGCAAGTCCAAAGTGATAAGTTTTGATGAAGAGAATTGGTGTAAATAGTTGTCACAAATGGGTAACACTTATCAAAATTAAAATGTGATTTTTCCAAAAATGAGTAAGCGATAAATTTGGCCATACTATCACACTACCTACTAAGTGAAGTGTGAAAGTTAACGTTCGAATAGTTCGATGTTAATCGCTGATCGAATTTACACCCAAGACTCACACAACCGGATCGATGAATTCCCTTAAGACCGAATGATTTAATTAGTTTATAATTGTTATAAATTAATTAATTTAATTAATATTTGTGAAATATTAATTATAAAATAAGGATATGATTTGAGAAATAAATTTGTTACATACATTTAGAAAAGGGTTATAAATATGTTGATCGATATGAGATATTGATAATAAATTTAGTTAAATATAATTATGTATATTCAAATTGGGTAAAGTAGGCTCACAACCAATGCATTTTAGATGGAAAATTCATTGGTTTGGCCAGAGGAAAGGTGTATTGACCTGTAATTTTACCACTTTGAAAATAAAATATTTAATGTATTTAAATATTCAAGTATAGAATTTTCAAACTTAAATAATCATGTTTTGTATAATTAATAAGAATGGTGAACTTATTAAAGATTTTGGACTTTTACCGTAACATTGACAAAAGCCAATTTTCGATAAAATTGAATACACAGTCTAATATTTGCTTTAAAGGGTAAATAATTGTTTTTAAAATCATTATATATTTGGTTGATAAAATTTGATAACTGTATATATACTTATGTTATAGTGATTGACTAATTTCGTCGCGCATTGACAAAATCAATGTCGTATAATTGCAAATGAATTTTGATATTGTTTTATATTATTTTATAAGCAATACACTCACTTTAATTATTTAAAGATGATAAAAAAATTATTTTTAATTTTGGTTTATATGAATAAATAGTTTAACAAAAAACGTCAAAATGTTACCGTAAAATGTTTTGTCGAAATTTAACGTTTTGTCGAATAAAAGTTGCCGCAACGTTGTTGCACCTTCATGTACATATATCATGTACATTTTTAAATATGTTAAGTATTAACAATTAACTAATCAAGTCTTCCTTTTGCTAATTAAGGTTAGAAATTTCTAGAAAATCATTAAGAAAAAGTAAACCTGAAAGGACAAAATAATGTCAAGTCAAATCAAATAAAATCTTTACTTTACTTTCCTAAGCATTAAGTGATAGAGACATAAAATGGTGATATGACAAAGTGATACTAAGCATTGAAAAAGTAAGATATAGTAAGCATATTTTGGTAATTTTGTAAAGGGTTAATTTTGTAATTCACCACTCCTTACATTTTCTACAAATACTCATCCATTCTTCTCATTTTCTTCACACTTCTTATTCTTCTTCATTTTTGAGCTTTCTTTTGCTCATTAATGGCTTCTCTTCTTTAAGAGAGGTGGGAGGGTAAAAAATAGTGGAGTGCTTAAGCACCAATCCACTAATTACTCTCTAATCTCTTCTTAAGTCACTTCTTCTCTTCTTTAATTGGATTTAGACCAAGAGTATTGGGATGGGGAGACTATGGTCGTGAGCTATGGAGGTGGAAGGAAGGTTTGGGCCGAGGGCAAAGTGGAAGAGGTAGGATGGTCCTGAGCATAGGCAAGGTGGTGGAGTTGTTTATAGATGTATTAGTGAAGTATATGTTGGTTGAGTGAAGTTTGGTTGGATAAGAACGTTGATAGGAAGTTAATCAATTTGGTTAAAGGTGATTACTCATTTTTGAATCAACTAATAATTCCAAGTTTAATAATATGAAAGTTAAATATCTTAGATGATTAATATGTTTGATAACTTGGATGCAAAGTTGGTTGTTTACATGAATGTTAATATGCACGATTACTTGGTTTGATAAATGATAAGAGAAATGGTTAGAAATGAACCATAGTTAATTAAATGAGAATTTAAATCCATATAAATATGCGTATAGAAATTATTTAGACTCTTAATGATTTTAAAATATCTAACAAGGTTGGAAATAGAATTATAATAACATAATATTATAGTATGAAATGAAATGAAAAATGGATTTGAAATATAAAAAATATTATTTAAAATGAGTTTAAAATGATTTAGAAATGTTTTATAAACATTTAAAAGTTTTTCCATGAAGTTTGAAACGAATTTGAAAACAAGTCAAAAGTAGGCGCGTCGCGTAACGGTAGTTCACGATTTCGCGCCACAAAAGTTAAACGAGCATACGAAGTGGAATATTGCTCGAAATTCTTTAAGATAAGAATTTTCCATATTATTATGTCCATATCTTTCCAATAAAGAAAGAAAATCAAGATTTCATTAAGTGGATTTTGAAATATGTCCAAAACCATTTTCTAAAAACAACGCGGTTTTGTAGTTCGGAATCCAAGAAGGAATTTCATTGTAAATGATATCTTTAAACGGTTAAAAATATGAAATAAATTTAATAAATCTATTAAAATGGTTTCAAAAGGATTTTAATTGGAAATTAAGAATTTTCAAACATTAAAAAAAGTTGTTTTAATCAAATAAGCTGTTTTAAGCACTTTTCGCGGCACTTTTCTCCTGCAGTTTCTATAACTTTTGAAAAAAAGATTTAAAATTAACGATTCTTTCTAATCATTTATAAATGTTTTTAAATAATTAATTAATTTTTTAAAAAATAAATTGGAAGTTTTATAGTTCTTTTAGAAATATTTTAAATAAATGGTTATTATAACACTTAAACAATATAATAAAAATCATTTCCTTGAATGCAATAACAAACAGAGGATGCAGAAACGACTAGTACATTTGTCTCGTTTGTGAGATCTAAATGGTACAACAAGATGTGTAATTAAGGTTAGGAATGGAGCAACTAGTGCCCTGAACTTACCTGGCCTTTGTTTTCTCTTTTAGACAAGGGGTGGAGCAAATTGAATGGGAAGCCCGAATGCTTTATAATTGTTTTCCCAAAGTAAAAATGAAGAGTTTTCCAAGAGTTAAACAGGGATTTGAGTATGGTTTGGGTTTTTTGTAATGATGTTTTACATTCATTTTTAACCCATTGAAATAAGGATTTGGAAATAGAAAATCTTTATTAAAGGTTTAAATGTGATTTTAGTTAAGATGACTTGGTATTTCTCAAGATTAAGGAGGAATTTTAAATGAAAGATTTAAAGGAATAATGTTGAAATGTTTTCCTATGTAGAAGAGAAAATAATTTGGAACTATTCCAAGATTTAAGTAAGGTTTAAATGAAGCAAATGATTTGATAAATGAGGCTTAATGATTTCATGTACTCTTGAAATGAAAATGGAATAAATTGAAAAGAATATATCTAAGAAAGTTATTTGATTTAAATAAAAGATGATGTTATTGATTTATGATTAATATCCACATATGAGCTAAACATCTTTTTATCGATGATTGGTTTCGAAGGAACCAGGTCGGATTTAGGTAACTCCTATCCGAAAACCACTTTGAGCCAATGTATATGTTGGAAATGGAGATGTGTTGAAGATGATGGTTATCGAAGAAAAGATATCTTCATTAGTGGAAGGACTTCTTGTTGGAAATCCTTAGGTAGCTCCCAATGTAGAGACATTTATAGCAGTGGTTCTATCGTATTTTGAAATATTCGGATTGTAAGGACTACTCGCTACTAATGGTAGTAGGAGGAGTTCCTTCGGTTTCGTTCAGACCTAGAACGAACTTTGTATGGATGAGTGTCTGACAGTGCATTTCTGATCACTTAAATTGATCTATATCAATGTATTATCTGCTTGGTGGCAGAGAAAGCAACTTCTCTTAGCTTAATGCCCTTTCTTGAGACGTACGAGCTTAAAAGTTATACGTTGGTAGAAATCAGTTGTGTAATTAAGGAATGGTAATGTGGCATTCAAAGTGGAACTTGTTATGATAAAGCGTGGTTTTGTATGAAAAGTGTGGCTTTGTCTAAGTTTAGCATAACCTCACTCCTAAGCCTCACATCTTTGAAATGATACGGGAACTATGTTACATATTTCAGGTTTAGTAGACGAGGGGGCCGTATGATCCTAAGGTGACTGGCGACGTATGATCTAAGTGACCAAGGTGTCCAGACGGGACCCTTGTTGTATGGTATAGTGGCCTGTGAGTCCTTGAATGAGAAGCCATCGGAAATCAAAAAGTGTGGCAATATGAGGAATGGTGGTGTGTGAGTCCTTACACAAAAAATCACCGAGTTCCGGTTCATATACGTGGTTATCGAGGTTCCCTATCATATTGGAAAATCCAATTCCAACACGAGCTTAACGATTTTGATTGTGTTCCTAAAATAGCTGTAATGTTTCGCAAACGTATCGGCTACCACTTTTGGTATCATATATTCTGTCCGGTATACTCTGTTTGACCTAATCCAGATATATTCCCTTAGATTTACTCCAAGTATTGACACCTTATTTGAATAAGTTTATTTGAAAGATGTTTTCCAAAAGAATATCATTAAAGATAATATCAAATTATTTTGGTAATAAGAGTGTTTTGGTTATCATAAGATAAAAACCCATCCGTATTTATGTGTGGGCATGATCTTATATGACACCCTTCTTTTCAAAGGTTTTGATAACTTCGTCATGAGCTATACATTTAAAATTTCGAGTATCTCACACTAGTTTATCAAGCCTAATTGGAGTATTTTTAATACTCGGGTCAGATCCGAATAGTTTCAGGATTAGATGAAGATGCTTGGAGTTTCCAGAGGGGAGTTGGAGATCTTCATCATCAGATGGATATATTCTATTATCCGTTGCATCTATAGCATTTGTTTCGTGAGCATTTGTAAAGGCATTGTTATAACTGTCAGGGCTGAATCTAGGTTAGACTCTGATATATGTTTTAAAATTTTCCACTGTATAGATTATTGTTGAAATAATATATGTTATTCCATTCGTTTGAGATTCTATTTTTATGTTCCATTCTATCTTTATTTTTCTTTCTACCCTTAATGATCCGCATGTTCATGGAATTTGATTTGGACATGTATGGTTTATTATCGATTCAAAGGATATCGAAAAATGGATCGTTACAAAAGGGGCAGCTACTATGCATGAGATTAGGAGTTTAAGTTGTGTGGCTGAAATCATTTTTGCTCGCTTATCCTACCTGTATAAAAGCTTATCTTAAAACCCTAGTTATAAGCTAATTCATTTTTGAGCCACCACTTTCTTCTTCCTCTTTCTCATTTTAATGGCAACAACTTTCCTCTAAAATCATCCCTAAAATTCTCAAATCGAATTCAAAATTAAAAATACTAATTTGTAATAGAAGTTCTCCAATCCCGGATTAATTAGCAACCCGGCGGATTGTGAATTGTTCTTCGAAGAGAAATCATTGTACAACATGGACTCAAAGGCTTCATTAGGAGGTGCACTTTTATATATTATCATTGTTTTGATTTTAATTTTATCATATAAAAGTTGATTTACACCCAAATCCTCTATTTGTATTCAGATATGTTTATCGTTTAAATTAGGTGAGATTTTTACGGGTGTGTTTGTTACAATTAGAATGATTATGTGCTTGTTATAATATTTTACTTGTTGATTTATTATTGAATTAATTTTGTTAAAAAAAGGTTTTAATTTTGATTTATTTTAGTATATATATATATTAAATGTGTACAAATCTGCAAATTATGAATATGTATAATTATACATGTATTTATATATCATATATATTTAACCTTAAAATTTTCTTATGATGATCTTTGCCTATTATGAATCTAAAATATAAAAATATTTTACTAAATATGTATATACATATTTTATTATTATTTAATGATTTTGTGAATTGTTTATTATGAATAAAATAATTAGTGGTTTTGAATTTTAGTTTTATATTTTTTATATTTGTCGCACCATGTAATAAGATTACAGTACAATTTTCATATTTTTTAACTTAATTTATTATTTAAAAAAATCAATTTACTTTCGGCCAATAGCCAATTATTTACTTTAAAATATAATTTCAATTGAGAAAATTCTAGAAGTTTTTTAAGGCTTAAATATGTATCTGAAGCATTCAGAAAAAGTTTTATATTTTTATAACTTAATTTATTGATATTTTGAATTAATTTATTTTCGAAATGCAATTAATTATTTAATTAAAAATACAATTTCAGTTGAGAAAATTCTATAGAAAAATTTTAAGCCCAAAATATGTCTCATATACTTTCAAAAAAAAATTAGAATTTTTTAGCTTGATTTCCTATTTTTAAAAATTAATTTGATTACGTGGTATTATCAGTTATTTAATAATAAATATTATTTTAATTTTAAAAAATCCATAAATTAATATTAAGCCCAAAATGTGTTTTCAGATTTTTTTATTAAAATTGTAGAAAACTTGTATTATTATCATATAATTATTTTACATTAATTTGTTATGGCAGAAACTGTTTTATTCAATAAGTTATATACACACACACATACATAAATATATTTGTATTTTTTTGACATATTATACAAGCACATATTTGGATAAATTACAGTATATAAAATGAGCTAATATATCCGTTGCAATGTATATCCCAACATCTATATATAGGCATATTATACTATTCACAAATTATGATGTTACACATGCGCGCACACACATATGTGTGTGTGTGTGTGTATGATACTTGTAAAAATAAATAAAATAAATCTCAAACTACAAATTATACAGTTAGAATACATATGGACATAGTAATAATATTTCCACAAGTAAATTATTAATAATAATATTTAATGAATCAATTAATTCAAATTAAATAGAGAAAATGTAAGGTTTTTCTCCCCATTTAATACAATTAATGCTCTTAATTAATTCTTGTTTTAGGGAATGAAATGGAAGGTTTCATTCCCTGTATATTAACACTTGTAAATAAATGTTGGGTGTATTTGATACACTATACATTTGAATTTTTTTTTAAATTCCCTTTAACTATTTTAAATAGAATACAAGATTTTATTTAAACTAAACTTAGAAAAGTTCTAAATGAAATTTAGACTTCGTATGCCCATTAGAGATGCAAAATGGTAAAATTTTATGGAAGCTGCCCATTTCTTCCGCTGCGGGCTGGTCCAGTTCCTTCAAATTCATAAAAAAAATTCTTCCAAGAGTAGATGGTCTTTTCTTGATAATGCCTATACCATTTGGCAGCGGCTCTATAAAAAGTTACAGGGAAGTGCTTACAGCGAACCACCCCGGAGACGTTATACAAATCCATTTGACTTTTAAAAGTTAAGAGGTGGTAATCTGGATCAGTAGTTCAATCATACTTTAGTGAAGGAATTTTGATGTGAGGTGGGATTCTAACGGCCATTATTTCATTTGTAAAAGGAGCCTTACGAAAGCCATTATTTTTCCTTAGATCAAGGATTCCTTTCTCCTTAAGCATATCTTTTATCATTTGTTAGAGAATCTCCTTTTGGTAAGTTCCATTGTAATTGTTACTCTTGTAGGGGTTATACTCTCTACGTGAGATTAAGCTATTTGATTGTTCAAGGTATCTTCCCACTTGACTTTCTTATTGTCGACTCATTTTACCTTATTGATTTCTTTTTTTTGCGATCTTGGAAAATATATTATCGGTCCCTCATCTTGGATTTTACTTACAAATTCCGCTTTATCCCTTTCTTCCATAAGCTTGGCCTCACTGCTCGCGAGCTTTGTTAAATTCAAAGGTTGTCCAACCTATATATTCTTTAAATTAAAGCTTGAGACGATATTATCCTCCAAAGTAATTTGTTGAGTGACCTCTTTATTTGGGATGTCATTATTTCTTCTAGCTATCACCATTTTCCTTAAAACAAAAGAACTTTATGCAATCAGTTTATGGAGAAATTATAAGGATTTAGAGGTTCGTGCCCTTCTTCTAGCGCTAATAGGATTCTTTGTTAACACCCAAAATGTGTACGAAAGGGAAATTTGGTTGAATGAAGGCTTGAATATCCCTTACAAACTTCAAGAGTGTTGGCGAAGGAGACACTTGGTTAAGTAAGAGCTTGGGAAATTAGGCTTAGTATGATCAAGTCCATGATGACATTATAAGTACAATCATGTCGAAGTCATGTAATCTTGGAATCAAAATATGTAGATCAATAAAGTTTATGAGTACTTTTGGAACTGAAGCAAGCTATGATTTGAAATCACAAGTGCTTTGGAATTCTAAAGCAAGTTATAATCCTAGATGTCTTTATTCAAATATCATGAAGATGCTAAATTTACAAGGTCCTATATGCAAAAAGTACAACCGACACTAAATCCCCAAATCAATCTAGGGTTACAAAGTTTAAAATGTAAAAAGTTGAGGGATGAACGCTCGACCCATTCTCTCATACCCTTAGGTTATATTTATAGGGGTGAATAGATGCGGCATGGCTGATATGCGACATAACTGCTATGCAATGTCAATTATATTATCTCGATGGTACGCATGATTCTGCTTTGGCTTGATGATCTATGACATTCTTTGCATAAATGTGAGCTTTGTGTGCTTCGGCATTGATGACTTTCGACATTAGTGGACCTTTTGATAGTGATCAGCATTATATCTTAGATTGATGATTGCCGAGAATCCTTTGAGCATTGATAAATTGCTAAGTCATATGGCTCTGTGTTGGCCTTAAGAACTTGGTGAACTTTGGCTTTCTAGCGACACATAACATCAATGAAATTTGGCATTGATAGTACTATGAGGACCCATTTCTCTGACTCTTGAAAATCGACACTAATACATCCTCGGTATTCAAGTGCCGTAAAGCAGAGTGCCGAAGAGGCGGGTTCTCAAGGGTAAGAAAGAAATAAAGACAAAACAGAATCCCACATGAATGGAATAATTTATATTATTTTAAAAAATAATTTTTGCAGTAAAAATTTAGATACATACCAGAATTAAACATGGACAACTATAACTTCATATCCTTACAGATGCGAAATAGTATGGCACAAGCGTGTGGTGGAAATAGATAAAAGTCGTCAACAAAATCTTCTAACTACATGCTTCGAGCTCCATCCCGATTTCTTCTAAACTAAACCTGACTATAAGGCTACTCGAGAAAATTAGGGCATCCAGAGTTTAAGGGTAAGGAAAATAAACTCCGGGTCATCATGGGACTGGTGTAAGAACTCAAAATATGCGATTTACAAACAAGTAGGTATCTTATAAGAAAACGCCGCATATAAACGCGCAATGGGTTTTTACCTTATGATTACCAAATCATTATTATGTAGAAATAAGCGATATTATTTTTAAGGGCGTTTATTTAAAAACATTAGCAAATAAACTTATCACTCTTAGCGAGATTGTTACATTATTAAATTCCAACATACCACCTTTTAATACAAGGTTTTCTACATCTAAAATCATACAGGCTCTAATTGGAGAAGTAGTTTCCATAGAAGTGACAAGGTGAATGGTTTACATTCCAACAGTACATCTCTAGAGGAATGTACCGAGACCCAACTGATGGTCCTTTACCATCATAAGACCGACCTACCTCTTCTAAGATAGTACCGAATACGTCATCACCACGGTCATTACCGACCTATCTGAGGGCCCTAACAGCATACATCCATAATAATTTAAGCCCCAAGCTTCATAGCAAGAATAAATATATCTAAAAGGGGATGATCATATACTAATTATTGCGAACCACGTAGCCTTGCTACATCTACCCTATTTCGGTCATTTCATGTGTGAGGCTTGAGGTAACGATTACCTTTTACTTTGCATGTTGCACTTTGAATGCCACACTGCCATTCCATGGACAGACAACTGATTTCTACAAACGTATAACTCTTGAGCTCGTACGTCTTAGGAAAAGGTGTTAAGCTAAGAGAAGTTGCCTTCTCCACCACCAAATAGATGATACGTTCATAGAGATCAATTTACATGACTAGAAAGGCAACGTCAAACATTCGTCCATATAAGTTGTTCAGAAAAAGGAAAAACCGAAGTTATTCTCCTACCATATCCTATTGGGAGTTACCCCTAGGATTAGTAGCGAGAAGTCCATGCAACCCGAAGAGTTTCAGGAATGAAGGGACCACTGTTACTTAAGTATTTGGGAGCTAACCAGAATTATCAACAAGAAGTCATTTAACCCCATTAAGCGTTTGGTCTTTACCCTTCATTGTCTTCATTTTTTGAACCCGTACCTTGGTTCGAAGTGGTTTTTCGACAGGAATTACCCCAAATCCGACACCAGTTCCTTCGATCCAATCATTGATAAAAGAGGTTCTGTGAATAGAAAATCGTTCTTTAATTGATTAAATTCTTTTTATCAAAATCATTTTTAGAGATATATATTACTAAAAAATTCTTTCTCACATATACGGAATTATTAAACCTCTCTTACCACATCCTTAGATTTATTTACAACCTTTTTAAACTTGGACTACTTCGAAATCATATCATTTTTCACTTAGGAAAATATTTCCAATTCATTTCATTTAAATCTTAATAATGATTTCTTAATTCAAAACTCATAATTTTGATTGAGTTAAGACCATGTTAACTAGGATGTTAAACCAAAACTAGTAAATATTAAAGGGGCAGAATCTATAGAACCAAATGATTCTACTCAATATCAGTTCCCATGTTCAACAAATACTATGGGAGAAATAATGGTGAAATCACCTTTTAAATTCTATGAATAGTACGAGTTCCCTCTTCAGGCTTTAACACTAAGTGTAAAATGATCGTCTCTACAAAATCAAGTTGTATTTAATTTAAATTTGGAAATTTTAAATCTTTTCCAACATTTCGACCTTATCTATCCCTCGCCCAGAAAAGAAGCCAGATAAGCCAAGGCATTGGTTATTCCTAAACATCTCCTTAGTTTATGCACCTTATATCCAGGTCTCATGAATAGAAGAATCCAGTCTACTCGTTGGCTTTTAGAGCCAAGATTAAATTACTTAAATTATAATAGCTTTTCTTCAACTCGTTTATTTAAATTCTTTTTAAATAAACTATAAAACTTCCAAATCATCATTAAAACACTTAATTATTCATTTGAAAACATTTCTAAATGATTTGGGAAAGCATTATTAAGTTTAAAAACTTCGTTTTTAAAGTTGTTGAAACGGTAGGAGAAAAGGAGTGTGGAAAGTGCTTAAAAGCTGGTTCTATTTGAAACAACTTTTATAATATTTGAAAATCCATATTTTCAATTCAAATATCTTTTTAAATATTTTAAAAGATCTATATAATTTATTTCAAATTCTAAATAATTTTAAAGTATCATTTCAAAGAGACCCGGTTTTGGATTCCGAACTACAAAACCGCGATTTTTCCAAAAACTTGTTCTACTCATATTTTAGAATCTACTTATCGAAATCTTGATTTTCTTTATTTTTTGAAAAACTATGGATATAATAGTTCGAAAAAATTTTATTTCGAAGAATTTCGAGCTATATTCCATTCTATACACTCATTTGGCTTTTACGGCACGAAATCGCAAATTGTTGCTATGCGACGTGCCTATTTTTGACTATATTTTCAATTATCATTTAAACTTTACCAAAACTCTTTCATATGTTTATAAAACATTTCAAACTTATTTTTGAGCCATTTTAAAATGGTTTAACAATCCATATACACCAAAATAGAGGAAAATGGTTTCCTTTGGACTTGTCGACGTGTGTTTTTGTGACTTGCTTACATATTCAAAACTCATATGAAACGACCAAGCTTGATGATCAAAGCATATTAAACATCCATTGAAAACATCATTTCATCATCCAAAAACAATAAGTAAAAGTTTCTCACCTTCATTTTCCCTTTGAGCTAGTATAAAATCGGCTATTGCTCCGCTATCTTGAATTCTACGCTCATGATCACTTGGTACAATCGACTTAAAATGGCTCGGCTTTACTTTGGAGCTCACGGCCTCGATGGAAAAGGAGGAAGGGCTAGGCCTATCTTTAGTAAGTGGTCGCCGTTGATTTTTGAAAAGGTAGAGGAGGAGTTTCATTTCCCTTTGATGCAGAATTGATAACTTATATATATTCCATGATTTTAAATTTCTTTTGTTAGATATTTTGCCATGATTTTGAAAAGATTAGAGGACATGAAAAGAAGCTTTAAGTGGAGAAGAAGATGGTAAGAATATGGTGAAAATTGTGAGAAAGTGGATGGATATTTATAGGAGAAAATTTGGAATAAAATATCTAATGGCAAAATTACCAAAACGTATACCCTTCCTACACCCCCTACACGCACGACTCCCCCTTTAGGCCATGATGGTATTGTGAGGTATTGGTGTGATGATGGTGTGGTACTATGAGTTGATGTTTGCTTTTTGATTACTTAAGTAATAAATTTTAGGAATTATTTCAATTATTTTGTAATATATATATATATATATATATATAAGTGTGTGTGTATATATATACATAAATATTATCATGTGAATGTGACCTATATGTGTGTGTGTGTGCATAACGCTTCAAACGTCTTCGAGCAACTTTTGTTTGTTAAATCGTTGAAAACCGGGATATCGATTACCGGTCACGTTTTCACTTCTTAGTAAACGTACATATATTTGTAAATGAAATTTGAAAACTATTTTCTTATCATTTTAGATGAATTAAAATGATCATATTTGAATTATAGAACCAAATAAATCAATATTAAAAATTATTTATAATTATTCTTATTATATGGATAAAACGATATTGATTTTCCTTATATTTTCAAATCGAATATATATATATATATATATATATATATATATCTTTATAAAATGTTTTATTATCACCTTAAAACTATTCAAAATGGATTATCTTTATTTAAAATAATTAATTGAACAATTAAAGTAATTATTAAATCATTAAACCTCAATAAATCAATTATTATATTTAACAGCATTAAAAATGTCATAAATACATCTAATTTTCATAAAATACAATAAATTACTTTATTACATATTCTTAATCAATTATAAAAATAAGTGTACATGTCCAGCTCCATGTGTGATGTTTTACGATTATAGAGCTATTATTGATAAAACAATTTTCGACTATTTTATCGATTTAAATTCTGAGGAAAATATTTTAGCAAATATCTATTTAAAATAAAATTTTTATTACTTATTATCATTGAAAACAATATTATTTGTGTTATCAATCTTTTATTTGAATGAATTTAAAAATAAATATAATTTATCAAAGTGATAAATATGCGGGTCGTTACAAACTTCCTCCCTTAAAAGAATTTCGTCCTCGAAATTACCCAAAACAAAAACCCATAGGTTTTGCCTAAAATGTTTATTTTTAAACTTACACATGTATGATGCATATAGATCATCCATACACAATATTTGATGGGTCATCTATTCGCGTTTAAAACTTTACTTCTGAACTAGTATTAATCCACCAATCCTTTAGTGTGGACTCTGACTAGACTTTTTGATCGGAACTTTAATTTTCCTTGCGTAGCTCTAAACTATGGTAGAAAATTTAAGAATCCAACCACAAACCCTCATCAATGTTCGCCATCGAGAATCGAGTGATAAATCCATTTTCAGACTGGTGTAAATACCTCCAAGTTCTGTACTCGAATCTAAGATTAATTATGCGATGAAATAATCCACATACTTTATCTGTATTTAATAATCTTTAAAAAAGAAATTTTATGAAAACATTTCATATAACTTTCATTCTTTATTTAAACAATTTTTTTAAAGATACTTCTTTATACATAACCATTTTACGTTGCATTTCCAAATATTTCTATTTTAAAAACACATTTCTTTTCAAAATGCAATTCAAAGGTTTAAAAACAAATGTTACTAAAACATTGTTTACTACAAACCCAAAACCATTTATTAACGACTTTAACCGTTTCTTTTAAAGATCAAAGCATACCCATGCATATCAACTAAGATAACACGCTTTGATAAAAATTGACAATCATAAATTAATTTATCAATTATGATTTTCATCATTCCTTTTAACTTATTAAAATAATATAGATTGAGTAACTAAAAATCGATACCAAGGAACTCGGTACTACCAATAGTAACACACATTTCCTTAACAAGAAAGGGAATACTTAAGTGAAGCGTTCATCATCCGAACACATCTTCTGCCCATTTTTAGTTACTTTCGAGCCACTTGGATCAATTAATCTTTGAATAATTTAAAAGATTCATACTAATGTTGTAACAATATCATATTATAAATTTACATATGCTTATATCATTTAGATTTTAAACTCAGGTTCAAAAAGAAAACCCCTCTCCCCTTCCTTACACTAATACGATACATGATACCAAATCAAACAACACCTCTTCCAACTTATACATACATACTAAAACTACTCTTAATTACCCAATGTTACTCTTCCGAGTCCGAATATGATGGTGGACTCCAATTACCAAGGTTTACCATCACTTCTCCCTCTCCTTCTTCATCACTACCCAGCTCAATATCGTCCTCAATGTCGTCCTCTTTCGGTACCTCTCCCGTAACCTGAGGTAGCCATGGTTGGCTCTATGGGACATATCCCATGTCGACTGGTATTCCAGGAATTATCCTGCCCTCTTCTAGTTCTTCCAAGCCATGCATGTTTTCCTCCCAAAGGTTTTCAAATTCTTCAACTCCTTCCTCTTCTGTTGTTTCTTCGTCGTTGTTTTGTATCTCGTACCAGTTTATGTATGAACTGGATGATCCTTCTTGACACACAATATGCTCCCAACCATATCCCTTACTACATTACTACACTGCTAGATAAGATAGCATCAGAGTCTTCCATCGCCTCTGATTCTTCCTCAATTGGTTCTATCTCTTCTTCCATGGGTTTTGATTTTTCCTCCATGGGTTCATTTCTTCTATTGATTATAATATGGAGCTAGAGGGATCAGCTATCCAATTTCCCTTCGAGGCTTGTCCAGGTTCATCGTCGCTAAAAATCATAATTACTTATGGAGCTAGGGATGGTATAAGCATTCCGGCTATAGGATATCCATCTTCACCCCTTTGAGTGCATGGGGAATACTCTTCCTCAATCGAGAACCCACCATTACTAGGTGGATACTTTGGTTGCTCCTTTTCATCACTAGAGAGAATAATGAGGCTATCCATTTTACCCCCAATTATCTCTAGAAGGCTCCTCATTTGCGTAATTTCCGCCATACGATTTCTATAAGGTAAACAATTTATTCGTTTAGACATAATAGTGGGTAATTGCTAACATGTTTTTTGGTAGAGAGGTCTGATCAATACTCAGAATTTTTTTTGAGATTCATTTCTAAAGATTGCTTCTTAAAATTCTTTGTATAAAAATGTTTTATTCATTCAAAAATTCTTTGAAATTTTTACCAAAATATTTCTTTTTCTTTTCACATATATATATATTAGGTAAAAATGATTTCATATAAAACCAAATTCATTTGTATATAATATTAACAAATATGAACTCATATATACTCAAACTCGTTCTAGGGTATCACTAACCCTATCTCTAATGAGTTACTCATCCTAGGGTATTTTAACCCTATCTTCGATGAGACTTTACCCCTACCAAAGATAAGATGTTCGCTCAACCTAAGCTCTGATTCTATGATGTGAGGACCCGTTTCTTCGACACTCGAGAATCGATACTAATACATCCTCTGTATTCATGAGCCTCAAATCCAAGTGCGGAGAGGTGGATTCTCAAGGTTAAGAAAGAATAAAGACAGAGCAGAATCTCACACGAATGGAATAACATATATTATTTCAACAAATAATCTTTATAGCGGAAATTTAAATACATTTATCAAAACGTCGACAGTTATAAATTCCTATCCTTACAAATGCAGAATACTATGACACAAGAGTGTGGTGGAAATAGATAAAAATCTTAAAAAAAATCTTCTAACTCCATGCTACGAGCTCCATCCAGATTTCTTCTAAACTAAACATGACTACTAGGTTGCTAGGCAAAACTAAGGCACCCAGAGTTTAAGGAAATTGAAAATAAACTCTAGGTCAATCATGAGACTAGTGTGAGAGCTCAAAATACGTGTTTTGAAAACAAAACGGTATCTCATAAGGCCGCAACGCACATAAACACGGAATGGGTTTTTAGCTTATGATAACCAAATCAATGTTACATAAAATAAGAGATAATATTTTTAATGGCATTTCTTTAAAAGCCTTTGCAAATAAACTTATGAATCTTAGCCGAAATTGTTACATTATTAAATTCCAGTATATTTTCTTGTAATACAAGGCTTTGTACATCTAAAATCGTAAAGGCTTTTATTGGAGAATGAGTTTCCATACAAATGACCAAGTGAATGGACTACCTTCCATCTGTACATCTCTAGAGGAATGTACCGAGGCCCAACTGATGGTCCTCTACCAACATAAGACCAGTCTACCTCTTCGTAAATAGTACCGAATACGTCTTTACCCAAGTCATTATCGACCTATCCAAGGGCCCTTACAACATACATCCACAATAATTTAAGTCTCAAACGTCATAGTGGGAATAAATATCTAGAAGGGGATAATCATATCCTAATGGTTGCGAACCATATAGCCTTACTGCATCTGCCATGTTTCAGTCATTTCCGGGTGTGAGGCTTGAGGTAACGATTACCTTTTACTTTTCATATTTCACTTTGAATACCACACTACCATTCCATGGTCACATAACTGATTTCTACAAATGTATAACTTCTAAGCTCGTACATCTCAGGAAAGGATGTTAGGCTAAGAGAAGTTGCCTTCTCCACCACTAAATAGATGATATGTTCATAGAGATCAATTAATGTGACTAGAAATGAAATTTCAAACATTTTCCCAAACAAGTTTTCCTGGAATAGGACAAACCGAAAGCATCCTCCTATCACATCCTTCGAAAATTACCCCAAGGATTAGTAGAAGAGAAGTCCTTGCAACCTAAAGAGTTTCAGAAATGAAGGGACCACTGCTACTTATATTTTTGGGAGCTAACCAGAATTATCAACAAGTAGTCCTTTCAACCCCTCAAAACTTCGGTCTTCATCCTTTATTTTATTCATCAGGTCTCCATTTTTTGAACTCGTACATTAGTTTGAAGTGGTTTTTGATATGAATTACCCCAAATTCAACCTTGGTTCCTTCGATCCAATCACCGATAAAAGAGGTTTTGTAAATATGGAATCATTCTTTAATTGATTAAGTTTTTTTTATCAAAATCTCTTCTGGAGTTATATATTTCTAAAACATTATTTCCAATATATTCAAAATAATTAAACCTCTCTTATCACATCCTTCGAAGATTACTTATAACCTTTTTTAAACTTGGAATAATTTGATAACATTTCGCTTTTCACTTAGGAAAATATTGCCAATTCATTTCATTTAAATCTTAATAATGATTTCTTAATTCAAAATTCATAATTTTGATTGAGTAAAACCATGTTATCTAGGATGTTAATCCAAAACCAGTAAATATTAAATGAACAAAATCTATAGAAATCATCTAATTCTACTCAATATCAATTCCCGTATTCAACAAATACTATGGGCGGAATAACAGTGAAGTCACTGATTGATTTTCATAGCGTATTTCGAGAGGCAGTGATTGCCTACAGTTTACAATAGATTTGCTGGGATAGCAACGTAACCATTGTGTAAGACGTGATCCTTGGTCGATATTGAATGACACTTTCCATATCTATTTTTAATAGTTTTCAAGTATTTTTGAAGGAATTGGTTTGTAAGTGTACTTATTTCGATGAGATATGTATTTGAATATTTTGATAAATATTCTAGAAGAGATTTTAAGTAATGGAAATTTAATTTATTGAGGCTTAACGATTTCAATGGGAAATGTAATCTTTTTTTGAATGCTTGATTACTTGATAGCTAAATAATCGACTATCAAAATCTTGGCCTAATATGAAATCCTTCTTAATTTTGGTGGTACAGAAATATTCCCTACTTAACACCGAATAATTTTAACTCTAGAAATATCTAGGGGAAATACGGGGATTATATGGTACAGTTAATGTTGGTGGTGATATACTATATGTATAAACTCATTTTGTTCTTCTAGATAAATTATATGGAGATCCATACATTTAAACGGTTAGTGGTGATCCCCGCTCTTATGTATTATCTGATTATTTTCTAAAGAAGCGGTATTGAGCATTCTGGAAAATCGACGATTGGTTTTTGAAGCACCCGGGAAGCGGAAGATTTTACTCGTAAGAGATAACTCGAAAACCGTAACCACTCCAGAACCATATACGGTTCTATGAAGGAGTATCATGATATACTGAGATGTTGGGATCTATGTGTAGTTTCGGAACCAGTTGGGATATGGGAATCCAGGGGTGATTCCAAGTTCTATTTAAGATATGGGAATCATAAGATATGGGAATCCATGTGTGATTCGAGACCCGTTGGGTATTGGAATTCATGTGGGATTCCATGAACTTTTTTTATGGCAGTGTGTGAGCTAGAACGCCGGATGTAGCCTCACTAGCGGAAATAAATAAAACCAGAGATAGGAGGCATGGCCAGTAGGGTTGGCAAACCCATAGGGTGTAGTCGGCTCCTCCTAGACGTTACTTACAGTTGTTATGCAAGCATGAGGTGATGCACTCGGTCTTAGCAAGATCAGCCATGCTTTTCCTATGGTACATCACTAGGGATGTATGCTGCTTCGGAAGGATATCTCTGGTCCTTGTGTAGGAGGATGGTTCCTCGAAGTACTGAAGGCAAAATCCTACACAATTAGATAATGTGCCTTATCAGTTTTCAATTATATACCTAGAATTGTTGTGATGTACACTTACGAGCATCACAGCTACTTTATTATTATTATTTTCATCCTTAGACATTATTATAATATAACTGGATTTTCTATAAAAAGGTTTACTTATCGTAAGGTAAAAACCCGTTAGTGTTTATATGCGGCGTGGTCTTATGAAATACCTTTGTTTCAAAAGGTTTATTTAAACTTTAAAAATCCATTTGATTGAGTTTCTCACACTATTTTTACCAGACTGAACCGACCGTTGTTTTCCTATAATGCTCGGGCCAAGAGCAATGGAAGAGGAGGGTAGGTGTTGTCTTGGTTTGCAAGTGCTAAAAGTTGGATCTTTAGGCTTTTTCTGATGGTAGGACATGGTTACTTGATTCTTGTGGCTTTTTTCTTGTGTATGTCTTGGATCTAAATGAGTTATCTCACTGTCTTGTTTATATATATTAAGTATATATATGTTGTGTTTGAAATATAAAGTTAAAGTGACATCAGCTAACTAAAGTTATAAACTTTGGACGTCTCTTGCTTTTGAAAGCAAATGACAACTTTATATTGTATAGCATCACTTTTATTACCCTCTTAAACATGTGGCGTAGCCTTGAATAATGTTTAAATGATTGTTTGGATTGTGTGTTGAACTGAAGTATGTTTGAAAGTGTTTGAAGCGAGAATAGTCGTTATAAGTGCACTTGATATCCCTTAACTTTAACTTGTGTAAATTGGGTATTTATGATCATAACTTGGAATAATTTGATTTGGTTGTTCTTTACACTTATTTGGTATATTGTATAGTGAATAATTTTTTTGGAAAGTTATAGAAATAGTGAACCAAAGTTGTGAAAGTTGAAGCAAAAATGTGGTTATAGATATACTTTATAAATATAGCATATTTTCGATAATTCTTATAAGTAAATGGAAAGATACTCTTAGAGGTTTATTTTCGTGGTTATTAGGTTCCTAAGGGTAGTATTTACTATAAAAAATTGTCTTAAATCATTTATTAAAGCGGTTAAAACCAGTCACAAAGATCATGCTTTTGAATGTTATTTTTATCAAAGACTTTTAACAACATTTATAGATGCTTTAATAAGTTGCTTAAGGTTTTAAGTGTTTAAAAATGAAATTTACATTTGGTATTTTTCTTTAATACTTTTAAGGATGTTTTCTAACCTATTTTGATTTTAAAGTTGGTTTGAAGTTTAAATATATTTTTAATAATTATAGACATATATATATATATATATATATATATATATATATATCAAAGTAAAGAGGTTTATAAAATAAAACATGTTTTTCATCAAACTTTTAATTTGTTGTTTTCAAGTAATATTTTACATAGATATCTAAAATCTATTTACAATTATTCTAAAGTATATATAAGTTTGAAAAAGGTAATTAACTAGGCTCAAGAAAAAAAGCCAACGAGCTAGACTTTTCTATTTATGAAAGTTAAGACTGATGTCGAGTAGGGATATGAGCAATAGAGCTCTAACTTATCAGATTTCCTTCCTGATTGAGGAATAGTTAAGTTGGAATGTCGAAAACATGTTAATAATGTTTTTTACTTATTTGTTTAAAAAGTAATTAACTTTGCTTAATGCTAAAATCCGACGAAGTGGGCTTAATAATTTATCACAGTTAAGATTGATGTCGAGTAAGGATACGAGCAACAGAGCTCTAACCTACCAGTTTCCCTCTTGGCCAAGGAAGAGTTAAGTTTGGATTGTCGAAAACGGCTTCTCCGGTAAGATCTTTGTAGAAAATATATTATGTGAATGTTCCATACAAGCTTGATTATACCCTCTAATTTATATACTGTAGAATGTAATGAATGTAACCATTCTAGCTACGTTATATATTTTATTCTTCACCCTAGACTTTATCTATTAAATCATCTTATTATACCTATTAGATGGTGATTCTTCTAAGGCGATAACCATTGTGGCATTCCGTGCAGTCTCAAAAGTATTGTTATATGTTGTACACATAGTTCTTGATTTTTCTATACCAGACTTGTATCTGACGCTTGGTTTTTAATTTCCCTAAATTTCTCATGTAATCTTTGGAGCAGTTTGAGAAAGCGGGTTTTCATTAATATTCATTGGGGCTCAAGAAGATGAGGTGGATGTTTCACTTATAGTAGTATACTTATTTCCGCTGCATTACTATATTTTACATATGAGCATTTTTTATGACAGGTTGTTATAACTGCCCAGGCAGATGAGGGTACTTAAGTTTTGTAACTCTAAAATTTTTGTATCGGAGTAACCCTTTGTATTGTTCTTTAGATATTATATATTTTCGTTCCACAAGTGAGATTCTGATATTGTGTTCTCTTCTTTCTTGTTCTATTTATTTTTATTTTCCCTTAACAATTCGTCTTTTTGGCACTTGAGTGCTCGACATATGAATACCATAGATGTATGTGTCGACATTCGGGGGTCAAAAAAGAGGGTATCATTACAGCTAGTATCATAGTTGAAGGTTAATTGAGGATCTTGACTTTGTTAGGGTGTGACTCATTAAGAGATAGGGTAAGCGACACCCTAGAGCGAGTTTGTTTGAATATGTGCTTTGCGCTTATATGATTTTTGTTTGATGATAATAAACATATATATATTCATTTAAATGTACTTATTAATGTACTATTCTATTTTTCATAGATTAAATAAATATTTGTTGAATAAAATAAATTACACAGAATTTGAATGGAATTTGAATTCAAACAGAAATTTTATTCAAACAAATATTTATTACAATCTTGAATAGTACAAATTCAAGCTCTCACTATACATATACATTTTTGATTACATCACAATTACATTACAATTCAGTTTACATAAATTCCTCACTACATATCACTCACACTCTTATTTTGTCTTCAACTGCATTCCAGTTTGAATCCAGCATCTGAGCAATCTGCAAAAATATTCACTAACGCAGTAAAATTGAAAAAGAAATATTTTTGCAATATAAAATGAAATATGATTTTTGAGAATATGATTTGCCTCAGTTATTTGGGTTGTTCGTCATCATTCACATTTGAATTCATCATACACGAATAATGTGACATGCACAGTGTATCACTGTACATGCCACAAGGCCGTGCACACCGATATACACATGATAATGTTACAGGGACAGGTGAGCACAAGGTCAAATACAAATAAAAAGATGGGTTCAACTCCGGTGCAACATAAATAAAATCTCGACTTCAGCACAAGGTCAAACCCGAGTTGTAAAACTGGATTCAACTCAAGTGTAATGCACAGTCTACACAAATTCAAGAGGGCACTAAATAACAAACAAAGTGCAAAGGTCAAGCCATCACTGCAAACTCGACTCGACTCAACTCAATGCAATTCAAACTGCAAGTCCAAAACAGATGCACAATGCACTAAGCATTGAACCAGACACATGAAGACCAACAGGCTACAAGATATCATAAGTCAGACCAACAGCAAAATGGACTGCAACAATCAAGTAAATGCAGAGAACAGTGCAATCATGAAGTATGCAAGCTCGACTAACAGGTTCAACCTCTTCATTAAACAACTCCAGACCAACAGCTACATGAAACAAACCCAAATGAAGATCAACTAATCAACAGTGCACAAGAAAACCAGTTCAGCAATCATGCACAGATGCATTCAAGAAACAACAACATGTCGAGTTACAACAAAGACCAAGTGCATGACTAAACTAACATGAATGCAACAGATACACATGAATGAGAAGACCACAAGGACAACAGTAAGACCACAAAGACAACAGCCAGAGCCATCAGGTCAGAGACAACTACAAGCCCAAGTGAAACCAGACCACAAAGCCAAGCATGATACAGTGGTGATGCAATGCAAACAACAGATATGCTCAGGTTCAACCTCTACATACACAGCAACAACCAATAAATCAAATGCAAGACCACAAGTACAACAACTCGAGACCATGCTACAGAATATACATGTGAGGACAGTGAATACAAGAACAAGTCGAGATAAACAATGTAAACTACAATGCAAATAGTAAATAGTTCAGTGTGACAATATGAATGCAACAACAAACCCAAATGTCCAGACCACAACATGTATGCAAACATGAAGTGAATACAACTACAGATGACAAAATGTTCAATGCACAGTGCAGACAAATGCACGAATACTGCAACAACCAAGACCACAAAGATAGTAACATTCAGTTTTGCAGTGATACAAATGCAATAAACAAAGTCAAGGGCCGAGCAACAGAAGCATGTATGCATAGTATGAAGAAGACTAAGGTTCAAGTGCAAAAGAAAGAATGGCCAGAACTAAATGTAACAAGGACCAGAGACGAAGCTCACAGTGATGAAAACAGTGATGGTCGAAGTAATGCAGATTCGTGAATGTATACAATCAAGAAAATCAAGTGCGTGCAATGTTTGAAAAAGTCACAAATTAAAAGAGGAAAGTCACTGCCGTATCAAACAAGAAAAATCGAACGTTCTCAAGATAAAGCCGTGCGCATCAAGTCAGGAAATCAAATTTCAGGAAAGTATTGAATCAATTAGGGTATAGGAATTCATATAAATACCAAACCGAAAATCATCATCAGTGTGCAGAAAATTCAATCAAATCTAAATATAAACCCAAACGTCATCATCGGCAATTGGTACCAAGTCGAAGTATTAAAATCCAAATTCATCATCGGCATCGAGTGGGCAACAAGAACAAATGATAATTCAAGCAAATTAAGCCAGCAAAGAGATTACATACCGCAATCTGTCGAAATCGATCAAAGGAGCAACTGCGAACGAGGCAAGCAATGCAAACCATCGATCATTAGAGAGCCGCGAACAAGAAAACGAAGCCCTAATTTCTGAAGGGAACAAAGCCCTAATTTGGACGAACGAAGAGTAACAAAAGCCGACATTTCTTTCACAAGTCAGAGAAAAGGATCGGGTTAAAGATTAAAAGGGCCGGGCCTTGTTTTATAAAAGGGGTTTTATTTTGAGGGCTTTAGTTTATAGGGTTTAATTTTAAATTTAGTTTTATTTGAGCAAAAATTATGAATTCAAGTTTGTATTTTAATTTCTGCTCTTGTTTTTATTTTTGAAGTCGGTTTTTCTTTTCGAGTCAAAATATTGGTAAATCACCACCTAGGTTGTAGGTAGTGTCAGATTGCCTAGTTAGAATTAGTTCAGTGAGCAGGGTGTGCGAGTTTGCAAAACTCTATAGGCGGGAGCAAGGGTTTGCGAGTTTGCAAAACTCTATAGGCGAGAGCAGGGGGTGCGAGTCTATTGGAGTGTTTGTAAGCGGGAGCAGGGTTTGCGAGTCTGTTAAAGTGTTTGTAAGCGGGATACTGTTTAATTCTAATAGAAATCTGGGAGTGCAGCAGTATGCAGGGGTTGCCGAAGCTGAGTAAATTTTGTGTGTGATTTACTTTTCAGCATATTTATTTCTGCAATTTTTTTCTGTTTTTAAATCGAGAAAATTTGCTTTAACCCTATTCACCCCCCCCCCCCCACTAGGGTTAATCTAGATCCTACAAGTGGTATCAGAGCATGGTATTTTTCTTTAACTCTAGAGTCATGAATTAATCAAATAATGCTTTTTCTGAGGGGCAATCTATTGTTAGGTCACCCATGTTTAACGGGAATGATTATGCTTATTGGAAAGTTAGGATGGGTATTTATCTTAGTTCTGTTGATTATGATGTTTGGGATATTATTGAAACTGGCTATAAATCTCCCACTATAACCGTTGGTGATACTGAGATTCCTAAACCTAAGGAGAGGTGGGATGCTAACGATAAGAGATTAAAAACTACAAATGCTAAAGCCATGAATGCTTTGATCTGTGCTCTTGATAAGAATGAATTTAATAGAATTTCTCATTGTAAAACTGCACAGAAAATTTGGCATACCTTGGAGGTGACACATGAAGGAACTTCTCAACTCAAGGAGTCTCGTCTAGCCTTATTCAGCAATGAATATGAGAACTTTGTGATGAACAAAGGCGAGAGCATAAAGGACATGTTTGGACGCTTTTCAACTTTGGTGTACAACGCTAGAGCGCTTGGGAAGGTATTCGCTGAGGTAGAGCTTGTGAGGAAGGTGCTACGAGTTTTACCAATGAACTTTGAGGCAAAAGTCACGGCAATACAAGAATCGAAAGAACTGAGTAAACTAAGCATGGAGGAGTTGATTGGCAACTTGATGACATATGAGCTTGAGCTAAAAGCAAAAGAGGAACGCAACAACTCCGAACCAAAGAAGAAGACGATTGCTTTAAAGAGCAAAGAAGAGAGCGATGAAGAAGAAGAAGATCCAATTGAAGAGCTTGCAATGGCTGTCAATAATCTTAGAAAATGGTCAAGATTCAAGCCACGCAAGAAGAAAACAAATGGTAACAGGTTAAAAGATTCTGACAATTCCGATAATGAATCGACGTGCTTTAACTGCAACAAGCCTGGCCACTTCAAACAACAATGCCACTTTCTAAAAAATAATCGAGGAAAGAAAAAGAAGAAGAAAGTCTTTGCAGCGACGTGGGATGATGAAGAAGGAGAGGAAGTTTCGAATAGTACCTCAGAGGAGGCTAACTTGTGTCTTGTGGCAAAATCAGATTCAGAAGCAAGCTCAGAGGAATCTAGTGAGGTAGGTGACTATTCTTATAAAGATCTTGTTTTTATGTGTCTTGATCTTACTAAAGAAGTTGATGCTCTTGAATCTAAAATTGAAAAACTAAAATCTGATAGGAGAGAACTTGCTCGTGAAAATTTTAGGTTAGAAACTGAACTTGAAAATATTTAAAACCTAGAATGTAAAAAATGTAAAATTTTAGATTCAGAATTATCAAGACTTAAGAATAGCTCTGAGAATCTTGAAAAAGAAAACTTGAGTCTTAAGGAAATCATTGACACTAGGAAAAAGGATTTTATAAATAGATGCACCTCACTTGTCACCGAAAACACAACACAAAAAACCAAAGTCCAAAATCTTGAGAAATCTTTGAATAATTTTTCAAGAGGAGAAAAATCATTCAACATGCTATTGGAAAATCAAATTTTTGCTAACAACAGAAAAGGACTAGGTTTTGGGAAAACACAAGCTGATGATGATGCAATAAGTAAGAGTGTCTTTGCTAGACGTGAAATAATTGGACATCGTGTTGAAAATTGTAGTCATAGGAACAAGAACACAAAATTTATAAAAGTTTGGGTTCCTAAGAATTCTACAAACAAGTTTCATGTCTATTGGAACAAGAATGAAAGGACAAAACAAGTTTGGGTTCCAAAGGGTTTGTTTATTCACAATACTTCTGCCACTAACAATCATGGACCTATAAAAACAAATAGGTCACAAAAATCTTTCATCGTGTAGGTATGGTGGCAGACTAAGGAACAACAACAGTGTTTTCTGGATTTTGGCTATTCCATAAACACAACGGGCAACAAAGAAAAGTTCCTTAGCCTAGTACAAGGGTGACAGAATCACAATGGGCAACCACGAAAAATTACCGTAAAGGTAAAACAGGTAAAGGTATATTTATTTGATTGATAAATTAAGTGTGATCATCTGCACCATATTCTGGATGAAATCAGCCAATATTGAGATGTTGTAAAGATGACTTGTTCGACATAGTTGGCCAATTATATTGATGCCAGAAACACCATTCTTTGAACTATTTCATACATATTTGTTTGCATTAAACATAGTGTTTTGCTGGATGATAATATTGGCTAACTCTATATTCACGATCTTCTGATTATTTACATGGCTTCAATCCAAATTCAAGAGAATGTCATTTAAAATGCTGTGAAAATTTGAGTTTGAAATTTTTGATGCACACTTCATGGTCTGGTTTATCAATTTTAGTTAGTGATATTTTGGAGTGAAAAAGAAATTCAGATGCAGATTACACTGTCAATCTAGTTGATAGAAAAATTACTAGTGGAACGTGATTAATTTTTGAAACATTCATTTGCTACATCGTTTTTCAAAGAAAATATCTGCATATTTTTCACTTGAAATAAATTTCAAATAGCAGAATTTTTTTCATATAACCCCTTCAAGAAAATCATTGTTGACCATATTTTCAGAGTAGTCATTTTTATTTGATTTTAAATGACAAATTTTGACTAATCCGACTCCCTACTAATTATCAAAAAGATAAATAGTGATTGAGAAGGTGATAAGTGTTGATATTTAACATACATTACTCAAGAGAGTATATTTGAAAATTTCTTTAGAAATTCAAACAAGAGTTATAAAAATTTTTGTTAGGGTAAAGATTCCATGACCATTTCTATATTTATCATATTTCTATCGACCATTGTTTATCAAATCTTAAATATAGTTTGTCGATATGTGGTACTATAATCAGGAATCATTTGTTTTTCATGTCACATTTTTTTCATAAAAATAAATAAATATCCAAAGTATTCACTCTCATTTAAAAGTCCTCACGGTTATGCATGGGTGAATTACTTGGATTTTTGGTTATGTGCTTCCATGCTCATTTAAAAGTCCTCACGGTTATGCATGTATGGAACGCATATCAAAATTAATTGATTAAATAGACAAGTTGGTTCTAATCCCATTTAAAAGTCCTCACGGTCATGCGTGGTTAGAAGATACTTGATTTCATTCTTTAAAAAATTAAATTGGAATACTACTAATCTCATTTAAAAGTCCTAACGGTTATTCATGATTAGTAGATATTCAAATTCCTGATATAAATGTACCACAAGTAGATACATCTGTATGATTTTATATGAGAATATCATTTCCATCATTCTAAAAGGTGGAATATGCGCCTAACAAGGGTAGTTATGATTTTTGTTTGATTTTTATTGAAGTTTAATATTTATATTCAATTTGAGTTTAATGTTGGATTAATATTGATCATTTTATCTCTATTTTCTCTAACACTATTATTCTTTTGCTGATAACAAAAGGGAGAGAGAAAAGTTAAGATTTTGTCAAATAGAATCAAGCAAAGGTCAAATAATTTTCCATTTGCATCTAGGCTTATTTATATATTTCTATTTGTATGCATATATGTAGGGGAAGCATCATGTAGAGAGTAAGCATTTAAATAGGGGGAGCAATTAGTGTATATCATTGATCAAATACATTTAACACAGTCAAAATCTTAAATATATGTTTGTTATCATCAAAAGGGGGAGATTGTTTGAATATGCGCTTTGCGCTTATATGATTTTTGTTTGATGATAACATATATATATATTCATTTAAATGTAGTTATTAATGTACTATTCTATTTTTCATAGATTAAATAAATATTTGTTGAATGAAATAAATTACACAGAATTTGAATGGAATTTGAATTCAAACAGAAATTTTATTTAAACAAATATTTATTACAATCTTGAATAGTACAAATTCAAGCTCTCACTATACATATACATTTTTGATTACATCACAATTACATTACAATTCAGTTTACATAAATTCCTCACTACATATCACTTACACTCGTATTTTGTCTTCAACTGCATTCCAGTTTGAATCCAGCATCTGAGCAATCTGCAAAAATATTCACTAACGCAGTAAAATTGAAAAAGAAATATTTTTTCAATATAAAATGAAATATGATTTTTGAGAATATGATTTGCCTCAGTTATTTGGGTTGTTCGTCATCATTCACATTTGAATTCATCATACACGAACAATGTGACATGCACAGTGTATCACTGTACATGCCACAAGGCCGTGCACACTGATATACAGTTGATAATGTTACACGGACAGGTGAGCACAAGGTCAAACCCAAATAAAAGACGGGTTCAACTCAGGTGCAACATAAATAAAATCTCGACTTCAGCACAAGGTCAAACCCGAGTTGTAAAACTGGATTCAACTCAAGTGTAATGCACAGTCTACACAAATTCAAGAGGGCACTAAATAACAAACAAAGTGCAAAGGTCAAGCCATCACTGCAAACTCGACTCGACTCAACTCAATGCAATTCAAACTGCAAGTCCAAAACAGATGCACAATGCACTAAGCATTGAACCAGACACATGAAGACCAACAGGCTGCAAGATATCATAAGTCAGATCAATAGCAAAATGGACTGCAACAATCAAGTAAATGCAGAGAATAGTGCAATCATGAAGTATGCAAGCTCGACTAACAGGTTCAACCTCTTCATTAAACAACTCCAGACCAACAGCTACATGAAACAAACCCAAATGAAGATCAACTAATCAACAGTGCACAAGAAAACCAGTTCAGCAATCATGCACAGATGCATTCAAGAAACAACAACATGTCGAGTTACAACAAAGACCAAGTGCATGACTAAACTAACATGAATGCAACATACACACATGAATGAGAAGACCACAAGGACAACAGTAAGACCACAAAGACAACAGCCAGAGCCATCAGGTCAGAGACAACTGCAAGCCCAAGTGAAACCAGACCACAAAGCCAAGCATGATACAGTGGTGATGCAATGCAAACAACAGTAATGCTCAGGTTCAACCTCTACATACACAGCAACAACCAATAAATCAAATGCAAGACCACAAGTAGAACAACTCGAGACCATGCTACAGAATATACATGTGAGGACAGTGAATATAAGAACAAGTCGAGATAAACAATGTAAACTACAATGCAAATAGTAAATAGTTCAGTGTGACAATATGAATGCAACAACAAACCCAAATGTCCAGACCACAACATGTATGCAAACATGAAGTGAATACAACTACAGATGACAAAGTGTTCAATGCACAGTGCAGACAAATGCACGAATACTGCAACAACCAAGACCACAAAGATAGTAACATTCAGTTTTGCAGTGATACAAATGCAATAAACAAAGTCAAGGGCCGAGCAACAGAAGCATGTATGCATAGTATGAAGAACACTAAGGTTCAAGTGCAAAAGAAAGAATGGCCAGAACTAAATGTAACAAGGACCAGAGACGAAGCTCACAGTGATGAAAACAGTGATGGTCGAAGTAATGCAGATTCGTGAATGTATACAGTCAAGAATATCAAGTGCGTGCAATGTTTGAAAAAGTCACAAATTAAAAGAGGAAAGTCACTGCCGTATCAAACAAGAAAAATCGAACGTTCTCAAGATAAAGTCGTGCGCATCAAGTCAGGAAATCAAATTTCAGGAAAGTATTGAATTAATTAGGGTATAGGAATTCATATAAATACCAAACCGAAAGTCATCATCAGTGTGCAGAAAATTCAATCAAATCTAAATATAAACCCAAACGTCATCATCGGCAATTGGTACCAAGTCGAAGTATTAAAATCCAAATTCATCATCGGCATCGAGTGCGCAACAAGGACAAATGATAATTCAAGCAAATTAAACCAGCAAATAGATTACATACCGCAATCTGTCGAAATCGATCAAAGGAGCAACTGCGAACGAGGCAAGCAATGCAAACCATCGATCATCAGAGAGCCGCGAACAAGAAAACGAAGCCCTAATTTCTGAAGGGAACAAAGCCCTAATTTGGACGAACGAAGAGTAACAAAAGCCGACATTTCTTTCACAAGTCAGAGAAAAGGATCGGGTTAAAGATTAAAAGGGCCGGGCCTTGTTTTATAAAAGGGGTTTTATTTTGAGGGCTTTAGTTTATAGGGTTTAATTTTAAATTTAGTTTTATTTGAGCAAAAATTATGAATTCAAGTTTGTATTTTAATTTCTGCTCTTGTTTTTATTTTTGAAGTCAGTTTTTCTTTTCGAGTCAAAATATTGGTAAATCACCACCTAGGTTGTAGGTAGTGTCAGATTGTCTAGTTAGAATTAGTTCAGTGAGCAGGGTGTGCGAGTTTGCAAAACTCTATAGGCGGGAGCATGGGTTTGCGAGTTTGCAAAACTCTATAGGCGGGAGCAAGGGGTGCGAGTCTATTAGAGTGTTTGTAAGCGGGAGCAGGGTTTGCGAGTCTGTTAGAGTGTTTGTAAGCGGGATACTGTTTAATTCTAATAGAAATCTGGGAGTGCAGCAGTATGCAGGGGTTGCCGAAGCTGAGCAAATTTTGTGTGTGATTTACTTTTCAGCATATTTATTTCTGCAATTTGTTTCTGTGTTTAAATCGAGAAAATTTGCTTTAACCCTATTCACCCCCTCCTCCCACTAGGGTTAATCTAGATCCTACAAGTGGTATCAGAGCACAGTATTTTTCTTTAACTCTAGAGTCATGAATTCATCAAATAATGCTTTTTCTGAGGGGCAATCTATTGTTAGGTCACCCATGTTTAACGGGAATGATTATGCTTATTGGAAAGTTAGGATGGGTATTTATCTTAGTTCTGTTGATTATGATGTTTGGGATATTATTGAAACTGGCTATAAATCTCCCACTATAACCGTTGGTGATACTGAGATTCCTAAACCAAAGGATAGGTGGGATGCTAACGATAAGAGATTAAAAACTACAAATGCTAAAGCCATGAATGCTTTGATCTGTGCTCTTGATAAGAATGAATTTAATAGAATTTCTCATTGTAAAACTGCACAGAAAATTTGGCATACCTTGGAGGTGACACATGAAGGAACTTCTCAAGTCAAGGAGTCTCGTCTAGCCTTATTCAGCAATGAATACGAGAACTTTGTGATGAACAAAGGTGAGAGCATAAAGGACATGTTTGGACGCTTTTCAACTTTGGTGTACAACGCTAGAGCGCTTGGGAAGGTATTCGCTGAGGTAGAGCTTGTGAGGAAGGTGCTACGAGTTTTACTAATGAACTTTGAGGCAAAAGTCACGGCAATACAAGAATCGAAAGATCTGAGTAAACTAAGCATGGAGGAGTTGATTGGCAACTTGATGACATATGAGCTTGAGCTAAAAGCAAAAGAGGAACGCAACAACTCCGAACCAAAGAAGAAGACGATTCCTTTAAAGAGCAAAGAAGAGAGCGATGAAGAAGAAGAAGATCCAATTGAAGAGCTTGCAATGGCTATCAATAATCTTAGAAAATGGTCAAGATTCAAGCCACGCAAGAAGAAAACAAATGGTAACAGGTTAAAAGATTCTGACAATTCCGATAATGAATCGACGTGCTTTAACTGCAACAAGCCTGGCCACTTCAAACAACAATGCCCACTTCTTAAAAAATAATAGAGGAAAGAAAAAGAAGAAGAAAGCCTTTGCAGCGACGTGGGATGATGAAGAAGGAGAGGAAGTTTCGAATAGTAGCTCAGAGGAGGCTAACTTGTGTCTTGTGGCAAAATCAGATTCAAAAGCAAGCTCAGAGGAATCTAGTGAGGTAGGTGACTATTCTTATAAAGATCTTGTTTTTATGTGTCTTGATCTTACTAAAGAAGTTGATGCTCTTGAATCTAAAATTGAAAAACTAAAATCTGATAGGAGAGAACTTGCTCGTTAAAATTTTAGGTTAGAAACTGAACTTGAAAATATTTAAAACCTAGAATGTAAAAAATGTAAAATTTTAGATTCAGAATTATCAAGACTTAAGAATAGCTCTGAGAATCTTGAAAAAGAAAACTTGAGTCTTAAGGAAATCATTGACACTAGGAAAAAGAATTTTATAAATAGATGCACCTCACTTGTCACCGAAAACACAACACTAAAAACCAAAGTTCAAAATCTTGAGAAATCTTTGAATAACTTTTCAAGAGGAGAAAAATCATTCAACATGCTATTGGAAAATCAAATTTTTGCTAACAACAGAAAAGGACTAGGTTTTGGGAAAACACAAGCTGATGATGATGCAATAAGTACGAGTGTCTTTGCTAGACGTGAAATAATTGGACACCGTGTTGAAAATTGTAGTCATAGGAACAAGAACACAAAATTTATAAAAGTTTGGGTTCCTAAGAATTCTACAAACAAGTTTCATGTCTATTGGAACAAGAATGAAAGGACAAAACAAGTTTGGGTTCCAAAGGGTTTGTTTATTCACAATACTTCTGCCACTAACAATCATGGACCTATAAAAACAAATAGGTCACAAAAATCTTTCATCGTGTAGGTATGGTGGCAGGCTAAGGAACAACAACAGTGTTTTCTGGATTTTGGCTATTCCATAAACACAACGGACAACAAAGAAAAGTTCCTTAGCCTAGTACAAGGGTGACAGAATCACAATGGGCAACCACTAAAAATTACCGTAAAGGTAAAACAGGTAAAGGTATATTTATTTGATTGATAAATTAAGTGTGATCATCTGCACCATATTCTGGATGAAATCAGCCAATATTGAGATGTTGTAAAGATGACTTGTTCGACATAGTTGGCCAATTATATTGATGCCAGAAACACCATTCTTTGAACTATTTCATACATATTTGTTTGCATTAAACATAGTGTTTTGTTGGATGATAATATTGGCTAACTCTATATTCACGATCTTCTGATTATTTACATGACTTCAATCCAAATTCAAGAGAATGTCATTTAAAATGCTGTGAAAAATTGAGTTTGAAATTTTTGATGCACACTTCATGGTCTGGTTTATCAATTTTAGTTAGTGATATTTTGGAGTGAAAAAGAAATTCAGATGCAGATTACACTGGCAATCTAGTTGATAGAAAAATTACTAGTGGAACGTGATTAATTTTTGAAACATTCATTTGCTACATCGTTTTTCAAAGAAATATCTGCATATTTTTCACTTGAAATAAATTTCAAATAGCATAATTTTTTTCATATAACCCCTTCAAGAAAATCATTGTTGACCATATTTTCAGAGTAGTCATTTTTATTTGATTTTAAATGACAAATTTTGACTAATCCGACTCCCTACTAATTATCAAAAAGATAAATAGTGATTGAGAAGGTGATAAGTGTTGATATTTAACATACATTACTCAAGAGAGTATATTTGAAAATTTCTTTAGAAATTCAAACAAGAGTTATAAAAATTTTTGTTGGGTAAAGATCCATGACCATTTCTATATTTATCATATTTCTATCGACCATTGTTTATCAAATCTTAAATATAGTTTGTCGCTATGTGGTACTATAATCAGGAATCATTTGTTTTTCATGTCACATTTTTTTCATAAAAATAAATAAATATCCAAAGTATCCACTCTCATTTAAAAGTCCTCACGGTTATGCATGGGTGAATTACTTGGATTTTTGGTTATGTGCTTCCATGCTCATTTAAAAGTCCTCACGGTTATGCATGTATGGAACGCATATCAAAATTAATTGATTAAATAGACAAGTTGGTTCTAATCCCATTTAAAAGTCCTCACGGTCATGCATGGTTAGAAGATACTTGATTTCATTCTTTAAAAAATTAAATTGGAATACTACTAATCTCATTTAAAAGTCCTAACGGTTATTCATGATTAGTAGATATTCAAATTCCTGATATAAATGTACCACAAGTAGATACATCTGTATGATTTTATATGAGAATATCATTTCCATCATTCTAAAAGGTGGAATATGCGCCTAACAAGGGTAGTTATGATTTTCGTTTGATTTTTATTGAAGTTTAATATTTATATTCAATTTGTGTTTAATGTTGGATTAATATTGATCACTTTATCTCTATTTTCTCTAACACTATTATTCTTTTGCTGATAACAAAAGGAAGAGAGAAAAGTTAAGATTTTGTCAAATAGAATCAAGCAAAGGTCAAATAATTTTCCATTTGCATCTAGGCTTATTTATATATTTCTATTTGTATGCATATATGTAGGGGAAGCATCATGTAGAGAGGAAGCATTTAAATAGGGGGAGCAATTAGTGTATATCATTGATCAAATACATTTAACACAGTCAAAATCTTAAATATATGTTTGTTATCATCAAAAGGGGGAGATTGTTTGAATATGCGCTTTGCGCTTATATGATTTTTGTTTGATGATAACATATATATATATATTCATTTAAATGTAGTTATTAATGTACTATTCTATTTTTCATAGATTAAATAAATATTTTTTGAATAAAATAAATTACACAGAATTTGAATGGAATTTGAATTCAAACAGAAATTTTATTTAAACAAATATTTATTACAATCTTGAATAGTACAAATTCAAGCTCTCACTATACATATACATTTTTGATTACATCACAATTACATTACAATTCAGTTTACATAAATTCCTCACTACATATCACTCACACTCGTATTTTGTCTTCAACTGCATTCCAGTTTGAATCCAGCATCTGAGCAATCTGCAAAAATATTCACTAACGCAGTAAAATTGAAAAAGAAATATTTTTGCAATATAAAATGAAATATGATTTTTGAGAATATGAAGACCAACAGGCTACAAGATATCATAAGTCAGACCAATAGCAAAATGGACTGCAACAATCAAGTAAATGCAGAGAACAGTGCAATCATGAAGTGTGCAAGCTCGACTAACAGGTTCAACCTCTTCATTAAACAACTCCAGACCAACAGCTACATGAAACAAACCCAGATGAAGATCAACTGATCAACAGTGCACAAGAAAACCAGTTCAGCAATCATGCACAGATGCATTCAAGAAACAACAACATGTCGAGTTACAACAAAGACCAAGTGCACGACTAAACTAACATGAATGCAAAAGACAAACATGAATGAGAAGACCACAAGGACAACAGTAAGACCACAAAGACAACAGCCAAAGCCATCAGGTCAGAGACAACTACAAGCCCAAGTGAAACCAGACCACAAAGCCAAGCATGATACAGTGGTGATGCAATGCAAATAACAGTAATGCTCAGGTTCAACCTCTACATACACAGCAACAACCAATAAATCAAATGCAAGGCCACAAGTACAACAACTCGAGACCATGCTACAGAATGTACATGTGAGGACAGTGAATACAAGAACAAGTCGAGATAAACAATGTAAATTACAATGCAAACAGTAAATAGTTCAGTGTGACAATATGAATGCAACAACAAACCCAAATGTCCAGACCACAACATGTATGCAAACATGAAGTGAATACAACTACAGATGACAAAGTGTTCAATGCACAGTGCAGACAAATGCACGAATACTGCAACAACCAAGACCACAAAGATAGTAGCATTCAGTTTTGCAGTGATACAAATGCAACAAACAAAGTCAAGGGCCGAGCAACAGAAGCATGTATGCATAGTATGAAGAACACTAAGGTTCAAGTGCAAAAGAAAGAATAGCCAGAACTAAATGTAACAAGGACCAGAGACGAAGCTCACAGTGATGAAAACAGTGATGGTCGAAGTAATGCAGATTCGTGAATGTATACAGTCAAGAAAATCAAGTGCGTGCAATGTTTGAAAAAGTCACAAATTAAAAGAGGAAAGTCACTGCCGTATCAAACAAGAAAAATCGAACGTTCTCAAGATAAAGCCGTGCGCATCAAGTCAGGAAATCAAATTTCAGGAAAGTATCAAATTAATTAGGGTATAGGAATTCGTATAAATACCAAACCGAAAATCAACATCAGTGTGCAGAAAATTCAATCAAATCTAAATATAAACCCAAACGTCATCATCGACAATTGGTACCAAGTCGAAGTATTAAAATCCAAATTCATCATCGGCATCGAGTGCGCAACAAGAACAAATGATAATTCAAGCAAATTAAACCAGCAAAGAGATTACATACCGCAATCTGTCGAAATCGATCAAAGGAGCAACTGCGAACGAGGCAAGCAACGCAAACCATCGATCATTAGAGAGCCGCGAACAAGAAAACGAAGCCCTAATTTCTGAAGGGAACAAAGCCCTAATTTGGACGAACGAAGATTAACAAAAGCCGATATTTCTTTCACAAGTCAGAGAAAAGGATCGGGTTAAAGATTAAAGGGTCGGGCCTTGTTTTATAAAAGGGGTTTATTTTGAGGGCTTTAGTTTATAGGGTTTAATTTTAAATTTAGTTTTATTTGAGCAAAAATTATGAATTCAAGTTTGTATTTTAATTTTTGCTCTTGTTTTTATTTTTGAAGTTAGTTTTTCTTTTCGAGTCAAAATATTGGTAAATCACTACCTAGATTGTAGGTAGTGTCAGATTGTCTAGTTAGAATTAGTTCAGTGAGCAGGGTGTGCGAGTTTGCAAAACTCTATAGGCGGGAGCATGGGTTTGCGAGTTTGCAAAACTCTATAGGCGGGAGTAGGGGGTGCGAGTCTATTAGAGTGTTTATAAGCGGGAGTAGGGTTTGCGAGTCTGTTAGAGTGTTTGTAAGCAGGATACTGTTTAATTCTAATAGAAATCTGGGAATGCAGCAGTAGACAGGGGTTGCCGAAGCTGGGTAAATTTTGTGTGTGATTTACATTTCAGCATATTTATTTCTGCAGTTTGTTTCTGTGTTTAAATCGAGAAAATTTGCTATAACCCTATTCACCCCTCCCCCCCCCCCCCACTGGGTTAATCTAGATCCTACAGAGTTGAGTATATTATACGTATGAGAGTGAATTTGTACTTATTATAAAAGTATATCTTAATGGTAATTATAACTATGAAAATTAACAGTCTTATAAGGTAACTTATATAAGTGTGAATTGTTAAAGTATAGTTTAAATATGTAGGGGTTAATGATGTTTATCCATTACCCCTCATTAATTTGTTTAGGTGTGCTTGGCCAGTTTATGGGTGTTAACTTTCATTTATTGATTGTTGATTTGTCCTCGATCAATTTATGAATAGTTTAACTTTCAACGGCACGGGTTAGGTAGATAGAAATTGTAGATACATTGAAATGAACACCTTGTGAATTAAGTTTCACAGTGTGACTATGAAATGGTCGGTGATAATGTTGGATTAAAAGTTAGATTTAGTAAAAGATGTATATTTTAATCTGAGAAAGGTAAAATATTTAGTAAATAAACATTTGTGAAAGTATTTTATAGAAGAAAGTGATTTTATATCAGTATGGTTTATAAAACATGATTTATAAAAATAAAGGATTAAAATGATATTTTGAGAACATGAATCCCGAGGTCTTTGAAAATGTATTTCAAGATTTTGGAGAAAATAATAGTAATATAATTTGGAAGTAAGTATTTAGGAATTTTTTTTATGAAATTGAGATCATCGTACTTATTAATATTTATGAAGTATTTTAGACCATTTTGAAAGGATTTTGGTTAAGTCTGAAAGGAATGAATTTGACGTACTGATCTCACTTTTGTTGCTTAAAAATAATTTTGGTGAGAACTTCAGTACCAACGGCGTTCATTTTCGGGTTTCCAAGTAAGGAATGCTATAGGATTATTTTAGTAAAATAGATTTCGATTTGATTTTGAAAATATGATTTGTTATACAAAAGAGATATGTAGGTTTTATTATTTCAAAATGAGTTAAAGTAAAACCCGATGTTTAGCTCTACAGTTTTTCTTTAAAAGAAATTTGATATGAACTCTTTATAAAAGTTTTATATTTATGTTATGTAGGGTGACCGAGTGGTAGTAGCACATCCTATAATAAATATTAGAACTTTTCATGTTTCCCCATTTTGGGTAAAGTGTGTTAATAAATTATGGAAATTTGTTGAGTTATTTCATGGACACATGTATTCTATGCGTTAGGACAGTATGGTATATTTATCATGTTTGATGTGTTTGTTTGGTAGCTTTCATTTTTTAAAATGAAATGGAATTTTCGACGATTTTGGACAGCTGAAAACTTCCAGATTGTTATGGATATTAGAGTTAACTGTTTATGAAAATAAAAAGTTGATTTTATATAACACTTGAATTAAGAAAGTAGCAAGTTAAAAAAAGTTTAATTTTGAACATCCTTGTTAAGTAAAACAAAATTTGATGTTTTGTATATACTCTTAGGATGTTATGGAGTATTATGTGAACTTAAGTTGTAAAATGCTGATAAACTTGAAGTTATGTTTTATAAAATGGTTCAAAAATGATTTTAGTATTAATAATACATGTTGTTTGTATAAACGAAAGTGATAAAAGATATTGGTGCAGTTGATTAACTAATAGCATAAGTACCTAAGTTATATGTAAATAGTTTTATTCGCATGACCGTTCTTGATCCAGTATTCGAGTACATGATTTCAAAGTGATTTACACCAGTCGGATAATGATATTTTACTAAATTCTTGACGGCGGACACTTAATACAGATTCTTGATAGGTTCTCAAAGTTTTCTATCATAGTATATGACTATGTTAGGAGAATAAAGGTTTATAATCAAGGAACCAGATTGGAGTCCGCATTAGAGAGGTGAAGTGATCTATTGTAGTTGGAAAGTGAAATTTAGGTGATCGAGCAAGTGATCGGAATTGATATTACGTACCGATTGTCCATGTACATCATATGGGTTTTTATTATATGCATACTACGTTTTGTTGGCTTATAAAAAGTTTAGGTGATGACTCTTCGATTTTCTATGAGGTAGCACGAATAGTCTACTAAGTAATAACCTAAGGCTGTTAAGCGTACGGTACGCTTAGTAGGTTGTTTAGCATCCTTGTGCGACGAGAGAATTTTCAAATTTGTTTACAATGAGTTTTGTTTGCTAGTGATTGAATGCTTTTAAGTATTTCTATACGATTGATTCTTTTGTTGCTCATATTAGAATTTCAAGGACAAAATATTCTAAGTTGGCGAGAATGTAATGACCTAGAATTATGAACACTATGTATTTAAATACCCGAATTGTTTAAATATTTAAATCTTAGATTAAATGTTGTTAAAATGATTTAATAAACTTGTTAACCCCCTTTTAAATCATAATTAATGGTGGAAAACTTGTTTTGATAATTTTTTTATAAGAATAAATACTTTGAAGAAATATCGATAATGTGACCGAAAATCATTTTATCGGTAAACAGCTTTTTACTCGTCAGAAGTTATTAAAAAAAATTTGCATACAATTATTTGCCTAGGAAATAAATAAAATGAAACAAAAAATTTTATCAATTATGGAAAAAACCTTTTTGAAAATGCCATCAAAGATATTTTGAAAATGATCTTTTAAGGAAAGACTTAACTTTTAAGTAAAGATATAAAGGTGTAAAGGTAGCATGTGAGAGGAAGACTCCTTTATGACCTTTCATGGAAGGCAGAAAGTGGTAGTAACCTCTTGCACAAACCTATAAATATACCCTTAATTTAAGAACTGATCACAAAAGTTCGAAATGAATTAAGAGAATAAAAATGGTGGAAGTGATTAACACTAATCCACTATTCTTCCCTAATGTTTTCAAGTTCAAACCAAATCAACTCCAATCTCTTCCAAACATTCACCAACATCTTGGAATCTTAGGTCTAAAGTCAAAGTGGAAGAAAAGTAAAGGAGAAGGGGGGATCTTGAATGGGCCGTGAGCAATGGAAGAGGGAGGGTGTTGCCTTGGATTGAAAGTGCGAAAGGCTGGATCTTTAGGCTTTTGGTGATGGTAGGATGTGGTTCTTTAATTCTTGAGGCTTTGTGCTTGTGTTTGGCTTTGATCTAAGTGAGTTATCTAATTATTTTGTTTGTATATATTATGTATATATATGTTGTGTTTGAGATATAAAGTTAAGGTGAATTAACTAATTGAAGTTATAAACTTTGGACACCTCTTGCTTTGGAAAGAAATGACAACCATCTATTGTATAACATCACATATACTACCCTCTTATGCATGTGGCATGTCCTTGACTCAATATTTATATGGTTGCCTGGATTGTATGTTGTATTGAAGTGTGTTTGAAAGTGTTTGAAACGAGAATAGTCGTTATAAGTGCACTTCGATGTCCCTTAACTTTAACTTGTGTAAATTGGATATTTATAATCTTAACTTGGGCTAATTTGATTTGGTTGTTCTCCACATATTTTGGTGTATTGAACAGTAAATAAATGGTTTTGAAAGTTAAATAAATTATGAACCAAAATTGTGAAAGTTGAAGCAAAAAAGTGGTTAAAATACACTTCGTAAATATAGCCTATTTTCGGGAATTTTTATAAATAAATAGGAAAATATTAAGGAATTATTTCCATGGTGTTTAAGTAACCTAAGGGTAGTACTTACTATAAAAATTTAAAATCTTAAATCATTTGTTAATGAAGTTACTACTGGCCACGAAGATCGTGCTTTTCAATGTTGTTTTTAACAAAGACTTTTGACAGCACTTATAAATGTTGTAGTAATTTATTTATTGTTTTTACTATTTAAAATGATATTTAAATTTAGTATATTTATTTAATCTTTTTAGGGATGTTTTATAGCCTATTTTGAAGTATTTTAAAGTTGGTTTGAAGTTTAAATATATTTTAACAATTACATGTGCATTTTCAAAGTAAAGAGGTTTTATAAAATAAAACATGTTTTTCATCAAATTATAAATTAGTTATTTTCATGTAATAATTTATATAGTTACTTAAAATCTATTTACAAGTATTTTTAAAATATACATAAGTTTTGAAAAGGTAATTGACTAGGCTTAACACTAAAATAGATGAGGTAGTCTTCTCTATTTATGAGAGTTAAGATCGATATCAAGTAAGGATATGAGCAATACAGTTCAAAACTATGTGTTTCTCTCTTGACCGAGGAATAGTTAAGTTGGAATGTCGAAAACATGTTAATCTCATTTTTTACTTATTTGTTTGAAAAGTAATTAACTTTGCTTAACGCTAAAAGCCGACGAAGCAGGCTTATCTCTTTGTGAGAGTTAAATTGATGTTAAATAAGGATATATGCAATTAGAGCTCTAACCTACTGGTTTCCCTCTTGGAAGAGGAATAGTTAAGTCAAAAATGTCAAAAATGGGTTAATCATGTTGTTTTCTTACTCGTTTATGGAAGTCATAAATACTATACTTAACACTAAAAGTCGACGGGGTAGATTTATTTATTTGTGAGTTTCAAGAATGGAGTGTCTTGGCAAGATTTTGATGCAACCAATGATCTAACTTTATTAGCTTCACTTTTGAATGAGAGTTAAGTCGGAATGTTGGAAATGAGTTAAGTATACAAACTGTGATTTCTATAAGCAATCGTCTTTAACTAGATAGTCGCTAATCGACTATCGAACTTAACCAAATATTATCCTAGATTTTTAAAAGAAGGTTTTAAAGAATATAAGTATGAAATGGTTTTGGGTTCGTTGTGATAATATGTCAATAAACATTCATCTTTAACCCTTTCTGATTATACTATGAATGTATATAAATCTTTAAAATGAATATTTTAAAGATAAGCAAAAGTGAAATGGTTTTGAGTTTGTAGTGGCGATGTTTAAGTAACATTAGTCTTAAACTTTTTGAATAGATTTGTGAACCTTTTGAATGGATTTGTGAAAGTTCTTAGAGCCTTAAAATGGATATTTTGAAGGAAATTATAAGTATGGAATCTTTTAAAAAAGATAGAGAATGCAAAGGTTAGAGGTAAGAAACATTGCTAAATAATTATGAATGTACTTCTATCGTTTGAGATAATAGTACGAATACTTTTTGAAGCATTGAAAGAGTACAAATGAATAATAGAAGTTGATAAACAATGTTTTATTAGATAGAATAAGTTTTACTAATAAAAGAGGGTTTAATTAATAAAATATTAACTAAACAAAGGAGGGATTAAAATTTATTTATATGGCTTAATCATGCTTTGTATGACTTGATCGTGGTTTGTATGTTTACACGTTTATGGAAAACATTTAGTCGTATACTTAGCAATACTAGCCGATAAAGTAAGCTTGTCTATCTGTGAGAGTTAAGGCAATGTTCGAGTAGGGATATGAGTAATAGAGCTCTAACCTACCGGCTTAGTATTGATGGAGAGATAGTGTGATACGAAAATATCAGAAACGTAGTAAGTATGCGAGACTTAATTTCCATATTCGATCATTCTCATTATTATTGAATCACGAAATTCGTGGATTTAGTCTTGAAGAGACCAGGATCGGCAAGTGTTTTACTTATCAAAAAACACTTCAAGATCGAGATAGGCATTCTATCTCTTCGAAATGGATGTGTTCAAGACGTTGGAATCCAAATGTTGTTTCAAGATTTGTTTTAGATATGGGAATTCAATTAGGAATTCATGTTCTGTTCGAGTGATGAAGCCTCGTGTGAAAGATCCCCAATGTAATCTCGACATCGGAAATGGCTAAAGATAGAGTAGGCTACACAATCTGGGGTTTAACTAACCCACAACAAGGTGTTATCAACTCCATTTCTAGAGTATGCTTATTGATATTGCACACAGCAGTTGATGGTATTTTGTTCCACATGGTTCATGTTTATGTTCGGGTATGGGCCTCTATGTCTTCCTTATGATGTATTTTATCTAAAGATATACGATGCTTGAAAGGTATCTTCTGATCCTTATGCATGGAGCTTGGATCCGACCATTCCAGGAAGATCTCTGCAAAAAGTCCATTATGTAAATGTTCCTTATTGGTTTTAATTGTACCCTCTGATATGTTGTTGAATGTAATGAATGTAACCATTCCGGCTATGTTATATATTTATATTATCTACCCTAGATGTTATCTATTATATCACCTTATGTACTTATTAGATGGTGGTTCTTTTAAGGGGATAACCGTTATGGCATTCGGTGTGGTCTAAAAATTATTGTTATATGTTGTACATGCATTTCTTGAGTTTCACATATCAGACTTATGTCTGACGCTTGGTCTTTGTTTTCCCTAAATTCCTCGCACACTCTTTCAAGTAGTTTGAGAAAGGCAGGTTTTTGTTGATATTCATTAGAGCTCGAGAAAACGAGCTAGATGTTTCGCTTAGCATAGTATTCTTATTTCCACTATATTACTATGTTGTACATATCAGCTTTTGTAAGGACGAATTGTTATAACTGTCCAAGCCCACTAAGCCCAAGTTGTGTATCTGGTATCCTGCAAATAGGCAAAGATAAATATATCAGGGCTCAAATAAATATCTCACAGTGGAACTGACTAAAATATAATAGTAAGTAAATACTCACCAAGGTAATAACACTTCCTAAACAAGTGTCACAAAGCTGGAAAATCTCCGCCATCTATCTAACATGTGGGATGATATGAGGAGGGGTTCAGAACTAAAGTTCTGGTGAATGGACAAATTATGCACTTCTAAGCATAATTCTACATATACTGTTCTATTTTCATTTTGTGTTATATTAGGTTTGTAGGGTTTGTAATACTCTCGCCTCTCTGCTTGAATCGTACCCATCTACTCCCTAGTAGATTAAGACCTGATAATATATATAGCTACATGCCCAATGATTGCATCGGTCCTAGGTAGTACCCATAGTACCTTCCGTATCCTCCTCAAAAAGGACTCCATCGTCTCCCTACTAGAGCGTACTGTAATTACATCTGTAAAGGACAGCTTCGTGAGGCCTATAATACAGATGTTTCGACGTCTACTATGAAAATGTGAAACTGTATCCGCACTAGCTTATACTAGTGCTCGAACATCCATAATGTACCACCTAGTGCATATCTTGAGGACTACACGTAATCGTTCTATTTACTCCCTGAATTCCACCAACATGGTATACTTGTACGGAACTCAGTCGGGGATTTTCTATATCTGTAAACGTTCGCTTTATTAGGCCTATGATACAGATATTCTACTTGGTCGGTTTCTTTTCTCATCGTGGCAATGGCCCCACGCGTCCCCCCCCCTTAACTAATCGAAAGACCTTTCAAGAGCTAAGTGGATGTGCCCTACTACAAACAATCTAAACATCCAATTGGTTGTGCCCCTCATCCAATGTCTCGATAGTGAAAGAATCATTGGCCTGTTGGTTTAACTCTAGTCTTTCCCGAACTCGATCTAACTGATGATAGCTGATATCTGCATGCGACTATCCTTATGGATCATGCCCACTATAACCTACTCGCAAACTAGAGCACGTTGTCATATGAATATCCTACTCCATCACCAACCTTTAACTGCCTACAAAGGTCCGCTTCATTAGGCCTGCAATGCAAAAGCAGTCATGGCATGTTCTCATGATGGAACACCTACAGACCTGCCTCCGAAGGTGAAGCTTGGTTAGGCCTACTCTAGAGGGTCATCCTAGAGTATCCTCATATCTCGTTGAAGTCTCGTACTTCCTTCTAGCTCAAAATAACTAAGTTGGACGTTCTCTTTATGTACTAAAAATCTGCGATGTACTACTTCATTAGGCACTTTATCCAGAATCTCTTTGGGTTGCTCCAAACGCACCTTACCATTTTATTAGACCCTATGTCTAATCTTTTATTATGCGTTTAGTTTACTTTTCTTATTATGTTGGCTACTTATTTACCCTAATCAACATGCCCAACCCCACCCATTTGTGGGACCACCAGTCCTAGATCTGAAAGAGAATGCTGCCGGTATGGGCCACTTCTATTATTTTTGCTTATTAACTTAATCCTAGACCTAAGTTTGATAAAAATAAGCCTCTTCTATTTCTTTCTTTTTAATTATAACCTACGTGTTACAATTATACTTGCAATTGTCACTTTTATATTCCTTTTATAACCTAAATATTATAAATGTAATTGCAAGTATCTCTTTTCTATTCTATCCTGTCTTCTTTTATTATGACACTAAATTCTATTTTGTTCTCTTATATTATATGACAGTCTTAACTTGGGACAACGTTCAACTGTCACAAATTACTTATCATAATAACCGCTTTACCTTATTCTACTATCTACGCAGTAAATGCAGATCTAGTAACATTTTATGTTTATTATTTCTAGTCTTGTCAAATATTTAATTGATAATTTCTTCTTCTTTAATTTCTTTAACGCTTCACGTTATTCTCTTTTATTCTAGGAAGTAGTTCTATTCTATTTGGTTGGCTACAAAAACTATACTAAAATCCATTTCCATATTTTAATACTAAATAATGTCATGAATAATGACTCGTAACTGCAAGATATTTCTTTTATTCTTCCTTTAATTGTTAGATAATGCAAAATATAGTAATGTCTCTATTTTGCACTAATTCCATGCTATTATTTATGCAATTACGTTTACAGTTTTTCTTATAATATTAAACTATGAAAATGTATTCCCTTTTTATTTCATTCTCGAGTTTTAACATAATTTACTGTAAATTTCTCACTTTTAAGCTTATGTCTTTCTCTATAATTTTTAAGCCTGATATTACTTATATTTAATTGGATTTCTTTCTTTTTCCATATAAATAAAAACTAAATATAAGTACACTTTTCTTATAAAATTTACAGTTTTAACATAACTGACTAGTAGAACTAATTACTGAAATTAGTTCAAATGCTGAATTAAAAATTAAACAAGAATCTAATGATAATATATATCATCAACATAAAAGATATATAATTTAAATCCACTCACCTGAAAAGAAAACACTCCAAATTCCAGATCTGATTTTTAGTCCAGTTCTATTATCCATAGACTTCTCCTTTGCAAACCTATTTGGATCCACAAACTGGAATTTGTATGGATTTATAAATCTGGACTGATTGAAGAGAAATAAACAGATAAACTAGAAAATCAGATCTGAAAACTCACCTCATACGGATGGCATAATTGAGACATCTCTTCTCTAGAATATAGTTCCTACCCCCAAATTGCAAATCAGAAAACCTAAATCTGATATATTTGATTTCTGATGAATTGGAGGAGAAAGAAAAGTGGCAGGGCTTCCGTGCCCATTCAGAAAAATATGAGTTTGAAGGCTAGCCCTGCACGTTTATTTATAGAGAGCCAAAGCAACGTCAGCCGTTCATTTAAAGCGATTGAAATCTAGCCGTTAAAAACAAGCAAAACGCATCAATTTTGACGTGTCTAGCCTTTTGTTTCATACGTATTAATTTATTTCCTCTATTTTTAAATGTTAACTTTTAACCGTTCCCTATTCATTCTAATTAATTTCCATCAATTGCAAGTTTAATTTCCTTTATAAAACATGTTTATTTTGAAATTCAAACGTTGCTAATTAATGTAAATTAATTTTCCATAATTGCTGATTTGATTAACATTGCCTACTAACGTTAGTTAATTACATCTAATTGCTTATGTTAATTAATTTCCTTTATGACGCCGTCTATTTTGAAATTCAAACGCGTGTTATTTATGGAATTCATATGCGTATATATTTATAAACAAATATATTTATGCACATTTACACGTATAATTATTTTTCGATATGGAACTTTGAACGTCAATAACTTTTACATATAAAGTCCGTTCGAGGCATATTATACATGTAAGTTAATCAGAAAATCGCCATGAACACAATGGTATAAGTTTCGAGGCCATATTCTGACAATTCCAAAAATGCTTATATTCATTGTTTATAATTATTTGATTATTTAATTATCTAAAAATCGCGGTGTTACATTCTCCCACCCTTTAGGAAATTTCGTCCCCGAAATTCAGAATGGGTAAAACCATGTAATTCCTCGTGTCAAACACATCCATCTTGTGTATATCCAACTTTTGCAACCTTCCATGTCCTTGTGCAAAGTATCAAATAACAATAAATATATGCATGTTCATGAATTTCTAGATGGTACCTTTTATACGAATGCTTTTCTCTTTTAAAAAGTCCATTCAAACACGATGCACACAACCTAAATATACTTGCAAATTTTATATGAATGCAATCTTTTGAAAACTCAAAGCACTTTTCATCCAATTCTTCCGACAGTTCTACTGAATAGAGGCGTAGTTGAAAAAAAAATTCATCCAAACCCTACCACACAACTTTTAATTTTCAAATTTCAGAAAAATCTAATTTTTCAAACTTGATTTATATCAGAAAGAAGGTAGAAAATGGAAAACCTCACATTTCTCCGTTTTACTTTTGCGCACCTCTTTCTCTGTACTTGGAACTTGTGCCACTATTCCATAAAAACCCCTATTTTCTTTTCTAAGCACAGTTCACATAAGAAATTTTTTATTTTCAAATTTTTCTATTGACGTTTCTGTTGCTTTCTTTAAATTTGTTGTTTTCCTTTTAGTTGCCATATTTGGCTTTTACTTTTCTTTTATTACTTACATCCTATGTTTTATTCTCTTATTTTGAACATCACAGAAAAAGAGCATCATACTAATCAGTACTAACTTGCAATAATAAAGACAAAATGCTTACATAGGAGTATGATCTCATAACTAAAAGAGAAAACAAGTCCTACTACAAAGCCATACTAGATAAATAAATATAATAGCTTAACGCGGCTATCATCTAGGGCTAGGAGGCCTAGGACCATGTCCACTCTGGCATAGAAAGGTCCTACTCTAGGAATCCAAGTAACTCATATGCTCCTCATGCTGTGTATTACTCATTACTCAGTTACACTGTATTGCTCACGATGACTAAGATCTATTCATCTCTTCCATTCCATACTCAAAATAGAATAACCAAGTCTCATTCACTGCAATGAATAAGAATTTCAATTTATGCAGTCTCTATCTACAAAGACAACTAAGCTTGGAAATTTTTTCTCTTTACCTTTCATTTTTCCCAACTAAAGTTTACCTATCCCAACTACGTGTGTCTTACTATCTTACCAATATCACTTCACTATTCTTCTATAGTCTGCACACATGAAGCAATATTCCTAGGTTCTCACTAGTGTTCTATACGCTTTACGGGAACTTTTATTATTACTACTAAAAGTAATCACTGCTATCTCCTATATAGCCTTACACTTTTCCCAACACTCATAGAAAATTATTCCTATCTACTCCATATTTAAATGTTTGGTTTAGTATTTATCATTTCATTTCAAAAATTAAAGCTTATAAACTTTCAAAACATCAAATCCCAAAATCCTTGCCTTTAAAAGTGTTACTTTGAAGTTTCTATTAAATTCAAAGGTACTTGGTTACTTAACATTTTATCTTTCAAGACTTACATTTTTGCGGCTCTTTGAATTTAAATTATTCCCCAAACCTAGAGGGGAAAACTTACAAATTCTAAGTTTAAGACTTATTCCTCTTTTCCTTTTAAAGATCTTTACAGCTTTCTATAAAAAATGTTGGATTTTTTATTTAACTGTTTACTAAGTTTTTCTCTTCCAAAAACTTATTTACTTTTTCACCAAACCATTTTTCTTTAAAACATGCCTTACTTGTCCATAAAACATTTTTTTCTTGACTTTCAAAAATGTCCACACGTGCTTTCAAAACATCTTCTTTTCATAGATTTTCAAATTTACGAAAGATGGAGTAGATAAGAACAATTATTTTATCAAAAATCCTTACTTTCCTACTCTTCCAATTACCTAACTTGGAGGAGTTTCTAACTTATCACAAATGGGGACTTCCTACAAAGGCAAGAAACCAATGCGCATAATCAATGAAAAAATATTAAATTTCCATTGCTTAGCTTTCCTACTAAGGCTCTCTATGATATCCCTCCTAATTAATACTATCTCTTATTATTACACTTCTTATTACACCTAATGGTTTTATACCTTAATGTATTGGAACTACTTTCTCTTATGAGAAACCATTAACGCTAAAACCTTCTATAGTCCTGTAAAAGAGGATTTCATGTTTATGTGAAATTACTAGGAACTTATTTTATAATTTATCGAAATAGTTTCTATGAATCCTTTTTGGAGTGTTTTCAAAAACAGCACATCAAAGGATGTGGTGCGTTATAGGTATAGCTACAACATCACAGAGACTAAGATTCACAAGGCAAATAAGTAAAAGCAGCATAAAACATTTAAATAATAACTTATCATTCAGAATTAAACTTCATCTCAAAATAAGTCATAAAAATATAACATGTCTCGATAAATCAATATCTCTCATGTCTTATGAAAATACATCTCAGTCTCACATAGCCAGAGTAAAGTTAACAGCAATAATCCCTCTCACAAGTGCCAATCCATAATAAGCCAAATGAAAAAGATGAGAAACGAAAGAATACATCAAAAATGAGAAAACTGCAGAAATGAATCTCCAAGCAACTTGAATCAACTATCCTCAACTCTACTAGCCTATTGGGGAAGAAGGAAAGATAGAGGAGTGGGTCATATAATTAGTTTGGTGAGTGAAAGTAATTGCTAGCATTTCTAAGTAAGATAAATTTAATAGACTAAGAAATAATTCTAGGATGAAAGGAAGATACAGAAAAGATAAAACTCGCATAAAATACTGTTTCTGATTCTGTTTGACTGTTTGCACTTGTCTTAAATTATTGTGATTAGGCAGAAACCTTAATCCTATCTCAACTGCTAACTTGATTAGGATGAAATCCTAATCCTACCCATTGATCGGCATTTCCTATCTCTGTTGTGCAACCGTGAACCAATTATGTTAGTCCCACGACAAAAGACATCTCTTAGCGTTTAGGATGTGGTAGGAATTATTTACCCTAATTGATGTCACAATGCTCGGTCATCGCCGTACACACTAACTGTCGTCCCTATTTGACCCTTTATTTACCCTAATCAGCATAAGCGTGCCCAGCCTCATCCACGTGTGAGAACATCAGTCCTTGACCTGAAAGGGAATGTTGTTGCTACTAGTCCTAACAAACAAATCTTCTAATATTGTGCCTGTGACGACCCAACTTTCAGCAACCAGAAAGTCGTATCGTCTTTAAGAAAGAAAGGGATAGAAAATAGAAAAGAAAGAAGAGAAAGAAGAAACAACATCAGAATCTCAACAGCGGAACGAATAAATTATATTAATAACATAAGTATTACATAGTATACAACAACTATCAGAGTTACACAGACAATACATCACATATTAGACAGGTATAAACACCTGTATAGTTATTACAACTCAAATACAACATTAACAAAGAAACCACTCAGAGATACCAACACAGCGGAACATTATATTTAAACGCAGAAGCCTCCTGCTCCATTGCTCCTCCACAATTCGTCAAAGCTAACCTGAATCCCTTGGCTACTCGTAAAAATTTGAGTAACCAAGAGTTTAAGAAAAACGGAAATAAACTCCGGGTCAGACATGGGTCTGGTGTAAGTAACAGGTTAAAGTGGCTTAACTTTGAAAAACCATTGAAAACAAAAGGTATCACGTAAGACTACCTACACATAAACATGGAAAAGTTTTTACCTTACGCTAACCAAAACATTTAATAGGAAATCCGATGATATTATAATAGGTCTAGGGTTTTCAAGTAAATAAGAAATAGCCGAAATTGTTACATTTATTAAATTCCAGCTACTAGCCACAAAAGTGGATAATACAATCAAAACCGAGGGCACTTATTGGATTTTGAGTTCCATACAATGGCAGGGCTACCGGGGTACCGTCCGTCACAGTACGGGGCCTAGATCACCGTACCGAGGATCACTCCCAATCCCCTGCAACACAAAGCCGGAACCATTCCTTATTGAACAGTTCTGAACAAGACCACCCTGCAGTTGTGATCGGCAACCGCACCACACAGCTGAAATAAAACGGACATCTAGACATGGGTAAATCTTGTCCTACTTGGGCATGACCCACTTAGCCTTGCTGCACCTCCCCTGTTTTAGCCATTCCCGGTTGATGAGGCTTGAGGCTACGATTATCTTTATAGAACACATCACTTAGAATGCTCATCGTCCACCTGACGATGTTCTGAAAGCATTCAATCCATACAAGTTCGTTTCGGGTTCGACAACGAAACCGAAGGCATTATCTCATTACACTCATTTTGGAATCACCCTCAGAGTTAACAACGATAACCCTTGCACTCTGAATCTTCATCTTCACTTGAGATTCATGACCTATCGTTAATTTGGATCGATGTGGTTTTCGGATATCCAAATATGGAAACCCGATCCCAGTCTCACCGAATCCAAAACGTATCTTTTAAGGCCAAGTTGTTTTAGAGTTTAAAACAATTCAATTCGTTATCTATATACACACAGATAGATAATTCATAGATTCACAATAGATAAGCAACATTATCATCACCAATAGATAATCCATATCATCAATATAAACAGATAATCCATATTATCATTCCAATGCAACCAAAGCATCCATAACACACAGCATTACTTATCTCATAGCTGAGATTACAAACCATACAAGGCAACCAATATCATCCATTCATACATAAGCAATGATTTAATGATCACACCATCTATAATTAATTTAAAGTAAATTAAATTAATTACCTTATCTCTAATTAATTTAAAATGAATTAAATTAATTACTTCATCGTTATAATGCTATTTAACTTAACCATTAATTAATTACAAATTAATTAATTAATCACCATCTCATTATTCATTCCAATTAATCATTCCTGATTAACAATTTTCTAATTACAATAAGTAATTAGCCTTTAAATTAATTACACAAGTTAATTATACTTAACCCTTTACAATAATTAACTTTTAATCAATTAATTAACTAAAATTAATTACATTAATCCTTTATTAATTAATACTTCATTTATTAATTATTCTTTAATTGATCAATTCTAAATTTACATCATTAATTTTATTAATTAATAATTTCTAAATTACATTTTTAATTAGTCTCTCTATTTAAATTAATTACATTAAGTAACTAATCTTCAATGAAACCACATATATTAATCACCCTTGATTAATAACATCCAGTAATTAACTACCTTTAATTACTTCATTAAATAAATTACTCCTTAGTTTATTCTCTAATTAATCCCTGATTAATCCCATTCAGTAATTAACTACCATTAATTACTTTATTAAATAAATTAATTTCCCATAATTAATTATCTCAATTAATCCCTTGATTAATTACAAAGTAATTTAATCCAAATTACTTCCATTATTAAAACATTTTTAATTACATCCACTAATTATCAATTAATTACTTCCCTAAGTAATTACAATTCCGTTAATTACACAAAATAATTATTATCAAATTATCAAGTGTTTAAATTAATTAATCTTAATTAATTATTCTAAACTAATCACATTAAACTCAATTAATTACATTAAGTAATTAATTCATTAATTACTTGTAACGACTCGGATTTTGCCCGCTCAAAAATCGACATCCATACTTCATATCGTATTCGAATGCCATAGATTCGACCGTTCAAATCCGATTCGCCGGAGCTTATAACAATCATTAAGTAAATAACACAGCGGAATAAAAGAATAATACATTGATATACAGCTTTGATACAATATCTGATACAACAGATGATCCAATAGATATCAATATACATCAGAGATATGATACAATAAATAGCAGCGGAAAGAAAATAGATAACATTTAACAGCAGAACAAATAACTCTAAGATAGTCTTCAACGAAGAACTCCAAATCGGAACTGTAACTCCATTTCCAAGAATCAATCCAGCAATAGCTCGAACTCCCAATAACGATGCACAAAGATAGACAAGACTGGTGCGAACCAAAGACTGAACTAACTCCAGATAATCCACTATATCTAATTATCTGAAAAACCCAACTCTAGACTGCTCGTGTAGAAAATAATGAGCACCCAGAGTTTAGGAAAGAAACAATAAACTCCGGATCAGTCGTGGGACTGGTGTGAGCAACAAAAACAGTTTATCTCTTAAAACATTCAACAAAAGATTTTCAAAGTCAATTCGCAATGCTTTTTAAAAATGAGACTACCATAAGGCCTCCCGCACACACACACAATGCAAACGCAGAATCGGAGGAGATTTCTCCTTATGATAGTCAAAGATGCTTGATACGCATTAAAAAGAACATTTGATATTATTACTAGTGCATAGTGTAGGAAAAATTCATTTCGAAAGTAAAGATATAAATCTTAGCCAGCATAGACATTCCGCACTTATGCCTACTATAGCTACCATGTTCAATAGCAGGTTACCGCCACATTCCATGGCAGGTTCTACAACTAATACCGTACAAGATCGTAGTGTTTCTTTGGATTTCCAACAAATGATCAGGCCAAGGAACTTCCCATTGCCACATGAGAATGCCTCTGGATGGACATCCTCGAGAACCAAACCGGATCTCTACCAACACAAGGCCGGGTTACCCCTAAATGAGTAACAACTGACCGAATATGCCATCCCCCGGTCCTTTGGGACCTTTCACCGAGCGCTCGTAATCAATTCACACAATCATAACAAAGTGTTTTCAACATGAGTAAGCATCTGGGCTCCATACCATGATACCACCCTTTTCCAGAAGGAAATGCACACATCCTAAAGGGCGCTACCCCTCATAACCTTGCCGCATCTTTCCTGTTTTGACCATTCCGGGGTGTGAGGCTCGACGAAGTCACGTCCACAAAAACATACTTTATACAAAAGCCATGCTTTGGGTCAACAAATGATCATAGAAATGATCACCAAGATAGACGATCAAATAAATGATCCTATCATAAATAATCAACACAATGATCATTTCACAGCAACACTCAGTATGTCACATTACCAAATTGGGAATATATCGCTGATAACTTCAACTATATAACCTCTGAGCATGTACGTCTCAGAGAAGGGTGTTAAGCTAAGAGAATAAATTCTCCGCCACCAACAGAAATATATTTGAAAGAAATCGGCTTTATATCTCAATTTGTAATGTCAGACATACTATCCATACAAGTCTGTTCTGGGATCGAACAGAACCGAAGGCACTTACAAAGAAGTCCTTGCAATCCGGATATTCACAATCCCGATCGGATTTCCCATCACTTAGGGAGTTTCTATACCGGCGCGACTCGGTGCAGAAACAATCGATAGGTCATCCTATCGCTTTCGCAAATACCCGGTCTTCATCACCGGTTTTCAAATGCTATCCATAACGACGTATCACATATTCGGAATGGGTTATACGACACAAAGGTCCTTTCCCGGCTAAACCGAATAGTGAGCGCGATATTTCAAAAACAAATGGATAATGGGATTTCAATTAAGTCACAACTTATTACCCAAAACTTTTCTTCAAATGGTTTAAATCAATTACCATTTCAAATCTTTTAACAAAAAGATTCATTTTCACAACCTTTAACGGTTTTAAACAATTTTCACATTTTAATCTTTTAAATAAAAGATTCATTCACAGATTTTCCAAATCAATTTTCATTTTAATTTGATTAACTCGTTAAATCTTTAAATCAAAGATTTAACTTATAGCCTTCAAAACAATTTCATTTCAATTTGATTTAAACAAATCATCAATTTAAATCTGTTAAAACAAACAGATTTAATTCATAGCTTTCAAAAAGACTTCATTCATAACTTAGGAAAATCATTTCTCTATTCAATCTTGAAATTCCCCTAATTAACTGGAATCTCAGTTCTTATTTAAAAGTGTTTATCATTTGAAAACAACAGTTTTCATTTTGGAAATCTGATTCATTTATACGAGTTGAAATCCTTAGGTTAAATTTAAATTCCCAAAAACAATACTTAAAAGTGGTTTAATCCCTATATAACCAATATGACATCTTTAATCCCTAATTTCAAATCATAGAATTCAATTTCGAGTATTGAATTTAAATTTTAAATCAACTTATTTAAATTCCAAAACTTAATCAAGTAATTTAAAAATAATAAATCCTATTTTGAAATTCCATTCCAATAGCTTTTCACATTTATTCCGATTCCATTTCCAAAACATTTGAATTTAAAAATTCAAATTTAACTATTTCAAAAATCTGCGACTTAATCGATTTCCTCGTGAAATCCATAATTGTGTGTGTATGGTGTAGTCCAGGGGTTTAACACAATAGTGCAACATCATTCAATTATCACAGATTAAAACATAGGAATATAGTCGATGAGCGGTATTAACTATCACGCTTATCGTTCATATACAGATCACAGATATATATCACAAATAAGTAAATTACAGATCATAACATAAATCAGGATAATCATAAAGCATCATATAACAGGGATATCAAACAGTTTAACATCCAATATAATCCAAACATCCATAAATAGGATTAATTTAATTATCTGATTAATTTAAATCAGATTAAATTTCTACGAATCATTCTTTTCACATTTATTATCAAATAAATTTCAAGTAAATGATCCTCATTAACTATTCATAATTATTTAATTACTATTCTTAAGTAATTAAACTCACTTTAATTATTGTTAATTATCATTGAATTAACCTTTAAAATCATATATTTAATCACTGATTATTTCATTAATTAAGTTCTAAACTGTAACTTAAAAATCTTTATTACTTGATTAAATAACCTTTATCATTTGTTTAAAAGACAACTCTTTATTAAATTAATAAATCTTATTTACAAATTTATTTACCTTAATTAACTTAACTCAAATCTTAATTTCTTGATTTAAATAAATTAATCAATTATTCATTATTAATAAATTAACTCTTAACAAATTAATTAATCTGTAATCAGCACTTAATTAACCTTTAAATTATTAAATAATAAATCTTTAATTAATCACATTAATTTATTCAATCACATAAATTAAATCTTTAATTAATTAATCCTTTTAATTGAATCTTAAAGTAAAACTTAATTAAATTGAAATAATTTACTTTTAAACCTTAAACCAATCCCATACTTAAATAAAACAATTATTTAAAAGAATAAGTTAAAATTGTTTAAAACTTGAATTTTGTTTAAAAATTTTGAAAACTGTTTTTTATACCACCCGGGCCTTGTTTCGAGTCAAACCCCGTTCTACCCGAAGACAACTTCGAGTTTTTCCCCAAACCAACCCGAGATTCGTAAATTTCAAAATTTTTGTTTAAGCGTAAAAATTGACCCGGATACAAGTAAAAACTACCCGAGCTCAAACTCGAGCCAGCCCTACGTTTCACCGAGATTGTCACTCGAATGCTTCGAGTCTTCCCCTGTTATTTTACGCAACCTTCTTCTTCTTCTTCTTGTTTTTTTTTCTTTTATTCCTACAGCAAGTCAAGCTTAAATTTAAATACCAATTCAAAGCATCAGCGAACTCGGAGACAACACGAGCCTATCACCCATTTTCTCAGGTTTTACTCAGGGTCCTTCTTCTCCTTTCTTTTTTTTTCAGTAGTAAAGTACTTAAGTTATAAATCAAAGCATCAGTATAAACCATATTCGAAACTGCTGACACACGCCAATGTGCGTGCACGTGCACCACTTCCCCGACCGCCTCCGATCAAGTTGCCACCCACCACCAAGTCGATGACCATCTCAACCATTGCCTCGACCACCCAAAACATCGATAACTCCTCCGAATCAAAATCGCGTATTCGAATCCAAACCTGGAACACGAAAGCCACTTCCATCCCATACCTGTCAACGACTCGTCCACGCGACTACGGCTACCAGAAAATCCCATACTCCGGCCATCACTTCGTCGCCTCAGCCTCTACCACCACCCAACAGCCCATAGCACTCGATGCTCCACCGTGATCGCGTCGATCAAAAACTTAGCTACAGGAAAAATTAGGTTTAAAAACTAATTTCTATCGCCGCCGTCACCTCCGAAGTCGTGACCACCTCCGGTTATTTTTCCAACCACCACCGTGTACTCCTCCATCACCACGAAGAAACCCAGCTATCCCAAACCCGAGGATCACCAGAAATTGAATATAACCCATTTTCTGTTCAACTCAAAAATTCACCCCATCTACAAACTTAAAAATCTAGATTTATATATCAAAAATCATCATTCTCCGATTCGATTCAGTTTATAAAATTAAAACTTGATATTTGGATACTAGATTTCCTGACATTAGTAGATCATTGCTGTTAATTTCTCATTTTTTGAATTAATTACTTATCATATATACTTAAAACTAATTTTAAAATAAAGGTGACCTTCATATACGCATTTTATCTTCAGACATCTTAGCCTAAAACTGAATCCATGAAGAGAGAGATAGAATTATTTTAGGTAGATTGGTGCCTGAATACAAACAGAGATGTATATGCATTTACACAGACCTGCATACTCAAACATTTACATATTTATATATATATATATTCAAACAGATTTTCATTCATGCAACCAATTTACTTCAAGTTATAATCACAGATATCTAGTTATAAATCAACTGAAGTTTCAAGGCAGTAGTTTACTCACATATTTATGAAGAACAGAGAAAAACATTTGTTCTCTTTTGAAACTGGCTTGAGATTTCTTGTTGAAACTTCTCACTTGATTTCTGGTTTGATTGAGTTGCGTTGTTGTTTGTTTGATGTTGTTTACCTAAGTTTTGCCTTAGTTTCTATATAAAGTTTCTTTGGCTTTCCAACTGATATGTATGCAGATGTGAAAGTATATAGGAAAGAAAAGAAGTAGACAGGGATTAAAGAAAGAAGGCATGGTACAGGGTATTACTATTGTACAGGGTGGTTATATTATACTGTTTTATACAGCAGGGTATGCTTGTTTGTACAATAACATGGGTGGAGTATTTTTAGTTATGGCTAGAGAAACTTGCATTAATTGCCAAGTACTGCCTAGCACATTAAACTCTACAGGCTGCCTATTTATCTCTTTTATTTTCTTTGTGTTCATACTTGATTGTTTACAGCCTACATACTTCCTTTAATTTCTTAAGCTTTGCTTTGTTACCTGTGTAAAATATATACTTTGTTTTGTTTTTAAGTGTACAAACTTATTTATCTTGTTTTATATTTTACATAATTTTATAAATATGTGGTTTCTACTTTGTATATTATGCAAGCTTTATTACTTATGTAAATATATATTCTTTATATTTTTCATTTACATAGCTTGCTTTGTATTTGCTTTTAGATACTTGTCTTTTTATTGTTCACACTTGAATATATTATATTGTTTTGAAATTTATCTTCTAATCATATTTCTAACATACGTATTAAATCTACAACGTATATTTTATTTTATATTTTTCACTTAATATTGATAAGTAGTTTTATTCTTATTTCTTTTTTACTTCTATTTTTTTAGTTTAAATATTTATCATAAATTTTACTTAATAAATTATCTGATTAATTTAAATCAATCTATTTATTTATTTTTATACTTGTGTCCAAAGTATATTATTTATTATTTAAAAATCATTTATTTAAGAATTTATTTAAAATCCAATATATACATATATATTCTCATATATACAAATATATACAATATTCAAAAATTTAAATGATTTATATAGAATATATTTGAACTCGGGGAAACTCACATCACTAAATTGATTAATTTCACCGTTTTCTTCAAAAATAGATTTTAATTATCATTTTAAATTTATATAAAAATCCGGGGTCGTTACAGACTTCCCCCCTTAAAAGAATTTCGTCCTCGAAATTCGCAGGCACGAAAACAACACAGAGATATATTCAAAGATAGAGAAATATCTTTTCAGATCAAACTGGATATCAGTTCTGCATTTGGCTCACCAAATCAGAATATCAACAATAGATACAAGAAATTATAATAAAATTTCAAATTTTGGTTTTAAACAAAATCATTTTATCGATACAATTCTAATCATTCTTCATATTCTATTAATCAATTTAACTCAATTTAAAATTTCTAATTCATTCAAAATTTCCAATTTACTCAAATTTCAAATTCAAATTTCAAATTTATTCATTAAAGTTTAAAATCAAAACTGATAGGAAACCGATGAAGATACAAAATAAAAATTTCTTACAATGATTCGCAGAGCATCACCGCACCGAAACTTCTTCTGGAGCTGCCACGAAGCAATCAAAAGAATTTGGAAACGAATCAAAAAGAGATTGATAAGAAAGATGTTCCCGCTGTTGTTACAGAGTTTTGACTAATTATAGTCGTATTCCCTGTCCTCTATCTCGTTTTCTTCTTGCACTCATACTTACTATCAGTGGATAGCAAAAGAATTTACTGAGGCATTCAAACGGATATCTTAAGGATTACTCATTCTAGGATTTACTTCACCCTATCTCTAATGAGTTACTTAATGTGTTACACTCCTGAGCTAAAGTTCAACCCTTAGCTCTGATACCAATTGTAACGACTCGGATTTTGCCCGCTCAAAAATCGACATCCATACTTCATATCGTATTCGAATGCCATAGATTCGACCGTTCAAATCCGATTCGCCGGAGCTTATAACAATCATTAAGTAAATAACACAGCGGAATAAAAGAATAATACATTGATATACAGCTTTGATACAATATCTGATACAACAGATGATCCAATAGATATCAATATACATCAGAGATATGATACAATAAATAGCAGCGGAAAGAAAATAGATAACATTTAACAGCGGAACAAATAACTCTAAGATAGTCTTCAACGAAGAACTCCAAATCGGAACTGTAACTCCATTTCCAAGAATCAATCCAGCAATAGCTCGAACTCCCAATAACGATGCACAAAGATAGACAAGACTGGTGCGAACCAAAGACTGAACTAACTCCAGATAATCCACTATATCTAACTATCTGAAAAACCCAACTCTAGACTGCTCGTGTAGAAAATAATGAGCACCCAGAGTTTAGGAAAGAAACAATAAACTCCGGATCAGTCGTGGGACTGGTGTGAGCAACAAAAACAGTTTATCTCTTAAAACATTCAACAAAAGATTTTCAAAGTCAATTCGCAATGCTTTTTAAAAATGAGACTACCATAAGGCCTCCCGCACACACACACAATGCAAACGCAGAATCGGAGGAGATTTCTCCTTATGATAGTCAAAGATGCTTGATACGCATTAAAAAGAACATTTGATATTATTACTAGTGCATAGTGTAGGAAAAATTCATTTCGAAAGTAAAGATATAAATCTTAGCCAGCATAGACATTCCGCACTTATGCCTACTATAGCTACCATGTTCAATAGCAGGTTACCGCCACATTCCATGGCAGGTTCTACAACTAATACCGTACAAGATCGTAGTGTTTCTTTGGATTTCCAACGAATGATCAGGCCAAGGAACTTCCCATTGCCACATGAGAATGCCTCTGGATGGACATCCCCGAGAACCAAACCGGATCTCTACCAACACAAGGCCGGGTTACCCCTAACTGAGTAACAACTGACCAAATATGCCATCCCCCGGTCCTTTGGGACCTTTCACCGAGCGCTCGTAATCAATTCACACAATCATAACAAAGTGTTTTCAACATGAGTAAGCATCTGGGCTCCATACCATGATACCACCCTTTTCCAGAAGGAAATGCACACATCCTAAAGGGCGCTACCCTTCATAACCTTGCCGCATCTTTCCTGTTTTGACCATTCCGGGGTGTGAGGCTCGACGAAGTCACGTCCACAAAAACATACTTTATACAAAAGCCATGCTTTGGGTCAACAAATGATCACAGAAATGATCACCAAGATAGACGATCAAATAAATAATCATATCATAAATAATCAACACAATGATCATTTCACAGCAACACTCAGTATGTCACATTACCAAATTGGGAATATATCGCTGATAACTTCAACTATATAACCTCTGAGCACGTACGTCTCAGAGAAGGGTGTTAAGCTAAGAGAATAAATTCTCCGCCACCAACAGAAATATATTTGAAAGAAATCGGCTTTATATCTCAATTTGTAATGTCAGACATACTATCCATACAAGTCTGTTCTGGGATCGAACAGAACCGAAGGCACTTACAAAGAAGTCCTTGCAATCCGGATATTCACAATCCCGATCGGATTTCCCATCACTTAGGGAGTTTCTATACCGGCGCGACTCAGTGCAGAAACAATCGATAGGTCATCCTATCGCTTTCGCAAATACCCGGTCTTCATCACCGGTCTTCAAATGCTATCCATAACGACGTATCACATATTCGGAATGGGTTATACGACACAAAGGTCCTTTCCCGGCTAAACCGAATAGTGAGCACGATATTTCAAAAACAAATGGATAATGGGATTTCAATTAAGTCACAACTTATTACCCAAAACTTTTCTTCAAATGGTTTAAATCAATTACCATTTCAAATCTTTTAACAAAAAGATTCATTTTCACAACCTTTAACGGTTTTAAACATCACATTTTAATCTTTTAAATAAAAGATTCATTCACAGATTTTCCAAATCAATTTTCATTTTAATTTGATTAACTCGTTAAATCTTTAAATCAAAGATTTAACTTATAGCCTTCAAAACAATTTCATTTCAATTTGATTTAAACAAATCATCAATTTAAATCTGTTAAAACAAACAGATTTAATTCATAGCTTTCAAAAAGACTTCATTCATAACTTAGGAAAATCATTTCTCTATTCAATCTTGAAATTCCCCTAATTAACTGGAATCTCAGTTCTTGTTTAAAAGTGTTTATCATTTGAAAACAACAGTTTTCATTTTGGAAATCTGATTCATTTATACGAGTTGAAATCCTTAGGTTAAATTCAAATTCCCAAAAACAATACTTAAAAGTGGTTTAATCCCTATATAACCAATATGACATCTTTAATCCCTAATTTCAAATCATAGAATTCAATTTCAAGCATTGAATTTAAATTTTAAATCAACTTATTTAAATTCCAAAACTTATTCAAGTAATTTAAAAATAATAAATCCTATTTTGAAATTCCATTCCAATAGCTTTTCACATTTATTCTGATTCCATTTCCAAAACATTTGAATTTAAAAATTCAAATTTAACTATTTCAAAAATCTGCGACTTAATCGATTTCCTCGTGAAATCCATAATTGTGTGTGTATGGTGTAGTCCAGGGGTTTAACACAATAGTGCAACATCATTCAATTATCACAGATTAAAACATAGGAATATAGTCGATGAGCGGTATTAACTATCACGCTTATCGTTCATATACAGATCACAGATATATATCACAGATAAGTAAATTACAGATCACAACTAAATCAGGATAATCATAAAGCATCATATAACAGGGATATCAAATAGTTTAACATCCAATATAATCCAAACATCCATAAATAGGATTAATTTAATTATCTGATTAATTTAAATCAGATTAAATTTCTACGAATCATTCTTTTCACATTTATTATCAAATAAATTTCAAGTAAATGATCCTCATTAACTATTCATAATTATTTAATTACTATTCTTAAGTAATTAAACTCACTTTAATTATTGTTAATTATCATTGAATTAACCTTTAAAATCATATATTTAATCACTGATTATTTCATTAATTAAGTTCTAAACTGTAACTTAAAAATCTTTATTGCTTGATTAAATAACCTTTATCATTTGTTTAAAAGACAACTCTTTATTAAATTAATAAATCTTATTTACAAATTTATTTACCTTAATTAACTTAACTCAAATCTTAATTTCTTGATTTAAATAAATTAATCAATTATTCATTATCAATAAATTAACTCTTAACAAATTAATTAATCTGTAATCAGCACTTAATTAACCTTTAAATTATTAAATAATAAATCTTTAATTAATCACATTAATTTATTCAATCACATAAATTAAATCTTTAATTAATTAATCCTTTTAATTAAATCTTAAAGTAAAACTTAATTAAATTGAAATAATTTACTTTTAAACCTTAAACCAATCCCATACTTAAATAAAACAATTATTTAAAAGAATAAGTTAAAATTGTTTAAAACTTGAATTTTGTTTAAAAATTTTGAAAACTGTTTTTTATACCACCCGGGCCTTGCTCGAGTCAAACCCCGTTCTACCCGAAGACAACTTCGAGTTTTTCCCCAAACCAACCCGAGATTCGTAAATTTCAAAATTTTTGTTTAAGCGTAAAAATTGACCCGGATACAAGTAAAAACTACCCGAGCTCAAACTCGAGCCAGCCCTACGTTTCCCCGAGATTGTCACTCGAATGCTTCGAGTCTTCCCCTGTTATTTTACGCAACCTTCTTCTTCTTCTTCTTCTTGTTTTTTTTTTCTTTTATTCCTACAGCAAGTCAAGCTTAAATTTAAATACCAATTCAAAGCATCAGCGAACCCGGAGACAACACGAGCCTATCACCCATTTTCTCAGGTTTTACTCAGGGTCCTTCTTCTCGTTTTTTTTTTCAGTAGTAAAGTACTTAAGTTATAAATCAAAGCATCAGTATAAACCATATTCGAAACTGCTGACACACGCCAATGTGCGTGCACGTGCACCACTTCCCCGACCGCCTCCGATCAAGTTGCCACCCACCACCAAGTCGATGACCATCTCAACCATTGCCTCGACCACCCAAAACATCGATAACTCCTCCAAATCAAAATCGCGTATTCGAATCCAAACCTGGAACACGAAAGCCACTTCCATCCCATACCTGTCAACGACTCGTCCACGCGACTCCGGCTACCAGAAAATCCCATACTCCGGCCATCACTTCGTCGCCTCAGCCTCTACCACCACCCAACAGCCCATAGCACTCGATGCTCCACCGTGATCGCGTCGATCAAAAACTTAGCTACAGGAAAAATTAGGTTTAAAAACTAATTTCTATCGCCGCCGTCACCTCCGAAGTCGTGACCACCTCCGGTTATTTTTCCAACCACCACCGTGTACTCCTCCATCACCACGAAGAAACCCAGCTATCCCAAACCCGAGGATCACCAGAAATTGAATATAACCCATTTTCTGTTCAACTCAAAAATTCACCCCATCTACAAACTTAAAATCTAGATTTATATATCAAAAATCATCATTCTCCGATTCGATTCAGTTTATAAAATTAAAACTTGATATTTGGATACTAGATTTCCTGACATTAGTAGATCATTGCTGTTAATTTCTCATTTTTTGAATTAATTACTTATCATATATACTTAAAGCTAATTTTAAAATAAAGGTGACCTTCATATACGCATTTTATCTTCAGACATCTTAGCCTAAAACTGAATCCATGAAGAGAGATAGAATTATTTTAGGTAGATTGGTGCCTGAATACAAACAGAGATGTATATGCATTTACACATACCTGCATACTCAAACATTTACATATTTTTATATATATATATATATATATATATATATATATATATATATATATATATTCAAACAGATTTTCATTCATGCAACCAATTTACTTCAAGTTATAATCACAGATATCTAGTTATAAATCAACTGAAGTTTCAAGATAGTAGTTTACTCACATATTTATGAAGAACAGAGAAAAACAGTTGTTCTCTTTTGAAACTGGCTTGAGATTTCTTGTTGAAACTTCTCACTTGATTTCTGGTTTGATTGAGTTGCGTTGTTGTTTGTTTGATGTTGTTTACCTAAGTTTTGCCTTAGTTTCTATATAAAGTTTCTTTGGCTTTCCAACTGATATGTATGCAGATGTGAAAGTATATAGGAAAGAAAAGAAGTAGACAGGGATTAAAGAAAGAAGGCATGGTACAGGGTATTACTATTGTACAGGGTGGTTATATTATACTGTTTTATACAGCAGGGTATGCTTGTTTGTACAATAACATGGGTGGAGTATTTTTAGTTATGGCTAGAGAAACTTGCATTAATTGCCAAGTACTGCCTAGCACATTAAACTCTACAGGCTGCCTATTTATCTCTTTTATTTTCTTTGTGTTCATACTTGATTGTTTACAGCCTACATACTTCCTTTAATTTCTTAAGCTTTGCTTTGTTACCTGTGTAAAATATATACTTTGTTTTGTTTTTAAGTGTACAAACTTATTTATCTTGTTTTATATTTTACATAATTTTATAAATATGTGGTTTCTACTTTGTATATTATGCAAGCTTTATTACTTATGTAAATATATATTCTTTATATTTTTCATTTACATAGCTTGCTTTGTATTTGCTTTTAGATACTTGTCTTTTTATTGTTCACACTTGAATATATTATATTGTTTTGAAATTTATCTTCTAATCATATTTCTAACATACGTATTAAATCTACAACGTATATTTTATTTTATATTTTTCACTTAATATTGATAAGTAGTTTTATTCTTATCTCTTTTTTACTTCTATTTTTTTAGTTTAAATATTTATCATAAATTTTACTTAATAAATTATCTGATTAATTTAAATCAATCTATTTATTTATTTTTATACTTGTGTCCAAAGTATATTATTTATTATTTAAAAACAATTTATTTAAGAATTTATTTAAAATCCAATATATATATATATATATTCTCATATATACAAATATATACAATATTCAAAAATTTAAATGATTTATATAGAATATATTTGAACTCGGGGAAACTCACATCACTAAACTGATTAATTTCACCGTTTTCTTCAAAAATAGATTTTAATTATCATTTTAAATTTATATAAAAATCCGGGGTCGTTACATTACTTCTATTAAGTAATTAAACTTAAACAATTTCACAAATGATTATTATCAATCAATTAATCTAATTAAATATTAAAATTAATCACATTAATTAATCGTTAAATAATCTTAAGTTAATGACATTCATTAACTATTCTTTAATTTCTTTCTTAATTAATTAATTTAGATCAACCATAATTAATTACAGATTAATTAATATTTAATTACCAATTAATTAACCTCTAATTATTAAATTAATTAAGTGTTAACAGCAACTTAATTAATTCTTAATTACTTGATTGATTAATATTTAATCATTAATTAAAATTTAATTAATAATCCTTAATTACAAATTAATTAACCTTAATTTAATTAATCTTAAGTCTTAATTAATCAATTTAAAAACCCTTAATTACTTAATTAATCATCCATATTATAATTAATTAAATAATTAATTATCCAAGTTAATAATTTAATTAACTCAAATCACTAAATTCTAATTAATTTAAGAAAACATTTCTTACTTAATCAAAGTATTTAAAAACAATTTGTTTTCAAATTTACTTTAAATTCCTTTTTAAACTTCATTTTAAATTTTAGATTTTAAAATGAATACACATTTATCTAAACAAGGTTTAAAACAATTTAAAACCTTTTTATCTCATATATTAAAGATATATCCATTTATAAAGAGGTTTAAAAGGATTTCAAACCCAATTCATTTTGAAATTCAAATTAGTTTAAAAATACACTTAAACAAACAAGATTATTTAAACATTTTAATTTTTTTTTAAATTTCCATTTATTTCAAACTGGAATACAAATTAAGTTTGATTCCAGATTACTTATTCAGAACTTACTTACATTTTAAACTTCATCTTAAATTTCTAATCTTTTAACCATTTTTTTAGAAAGAAGTTAAACATTTTAAATTTAAAACTTTATTTATTTTAAAAACTGAAGTTTAACCCAAATTCCAGATTTCAAGACTCAGATTTAAACTTATTTAAATTTCTATTTTACAAATAATACTTTTAGTTCAAATTCAAAACCAATTTACTTTTACACTTAAAAGTTTTTAAAACCAAATTTAAATTTCAAAACTTAAATTCCAAATCTAAGATTCAAACTACTTGAATTCATATTCAAACTCAGGTTTTAAACTTATTTTAAATTTCAATTTACATTTTAAAATTTTACTTTTAATTTTTAAAACAGAAACAGGTTTCTGTTTTTATTTAAAACCTGGAACAAAAGTACCCGAGCCTACCCTAAAATAACTCCGAGACAAAACCTAACCTACTTCGAGTTAAAACTCGAATCCCCCGAGACCAACGCGAGGCCACCAAATCCCAATCCAACATTTCACCAGCATATCCCCAGTAACACCGTGCACATGTACAGTACCTCCGGCCATCCTTGATCATCTTCGCGACCACCCCACAGTCGACGATCATCAACTCAGATCATCCAAACAACAGCCCGGTCAACACATGCTCGAATTCAAAAATGAGATTAAAATCTCAACCCTGGAACAAAAAATGGAACAGGTAGAACCACTCCATCCAAACCTGAAAATTGCTCGTTCACGCGCCTTCGGCCACTAGAGCGATTGCAATTCCGTCCACACATTCGTCAACCACCATACTTCCATACCCGAAAACCCCAAGCAACTCGATCAACTGAGGAAGCCGAACCAAAGCAAACTCTCAAACCCATAAAAAATAGGGTTCTATATTTCAAATCACAACCACCATCGCCACAACCCTCTGATCATCATTCAAATAATTTTCCCCTCATCCATGAACACTCCTCCACCTCCAGGAGGAAATTCAACCCATCTGAACCCATAGATCATCAGTTAGAACCCCAAAAACAAAATACAGTAAATTCTGAACTGCTCTCTGATTCTAATTCTAAAAATTGTAATTTTAGTTTTAAAATTCATGATTTCAGATAAGAATTCAAGATATAAACCTGAATTGATGTTGTAAGGTGATTGGGATTTTGCTTATTTTAAACAATTACTGTTCTTGTAGTTATACAGAGACAACTAAATCTTATTTTATCTTAATTATAATTTATAAACATAAATACATATTAAACAAACAACTTTTATTTTTATCATAATTCCTAACTAAGATCAGATCAAGTGATAAAGGATTTTTTTTATCAAAATCTTAGTTTTTAAAAAAAACAGAACAAGTAACAGGTATATAGCAATACACATATATGCACAAAATATTTCATCACAATATAAACATTCAAGCATACTCATTTCTATTTATCCTCATGCAAACAAATATTTCATACTTAAGTTTTTTTTTAATAAAAGTTACTCACCTGAAATTTGATGAGCAGAGCACCAGATTTTGAAAACCCTTTGAATCTTTAAAACAGAATTGCCCATGCTTTTAAAAAACTTGAGTTGTTTGATGTTTTTAACTTGCTTTAAAATGCCTTTGCCCCTTGAATTACAAACTTGCATGCAACTTCCAATTTTAAAAGAAAATGCAAGCTTTTGTTTTGGAAATATACAGGTTGCTTGATTTTCTAGATTTCTAACAAAAGAATGCAAGCTTTTGTTTTGCACCTGGTTACAGGAGTTTGATTATGAAGAGTGATTTGCAACTTATTTAGAAACTGAGTTGCATGCAGAAAATGTTACAGATTTGCATGTTGGTTACAGATTTGAAGAATACAGTTTGCTACGCATTTGAATAGGGAATGATTTGTGTTTGGATATGAGGATGAAAATGTTACAGATTTTGAAGGAGAAAAATAGTTTAAGATTTGCATGATTGAAAATGCTTTGCATTAGAACAGGTTGCATCAGATTTTAATTTGAGGAAATAAAATTTTCATTTTGATATGAGGAGTTTGTTTACTGATTTTGGAAGAAATGAAAAGAAGATTATTTTTAGAGTGGAATGTTTCAGCTGAAAAATTTCCTGGGTTGAAAATGAAAAAAATAAAAAGGAAAGGAAGATGTGTATGCTTATATAACTAAATTTATGATTTATTTAAAATCAAAGAAAAAAAATTAAAATAATTTGACACTTGTCTAAAATATTAACACTTGTAAATTTCCTTGTTTGTTTAAATTACACATGTTATAGTAGGTTCTAAGAAAGCAACACATGTTCTTTTAAATAATTTGTATTTATAATTAAGTGTTAATGAAAGCTTTTAACTAAATTAATTAGTTTTAATACTTAGTTATATATAGATAACTAAATTTTAAAGAATAAAACCAAGTATAATTATAAATAAAAACAATACATATATTTATTATTTGAAAATAACATTTTTGATTATTTTAAATAAATTTATAAAAGAGGTTGTAAATTACTTATTATTTATATGAATAAATGTTTCATATTTTAATTGTATTTAAACCTTCATATCTAATTTACAAATCACATTTATTAATCGATATTTAAAAAGAAATAAAACAAATATTTTTATAACTTTATTTTAATCTAAATTAATATTCAAACTTAAGTTAAAATATATTTTAAACAAATAAAACATTTATCTTATGTATTTAAAATCATATAGTTATTTTACTAAATAGCTTTGAAAATCTTAACATTAAATAAATCCTAATTTTCCAATTACCAAAATAGTGGAATTAGAAAATATGCTATATTAATTAAATTTAAAACCAAATTCATCCATTTAAAATATATATAAACATATATATATATATACATTATAAATAGAAAACAATTTATTAGCTTATTAAAAGATAAATTAACTAATTAAATATTTAATAAAAGAAGATAATTAAATCAATTCAAATTTTATTTACAAAAATTATTAAATCAATTTAAATTTTGAATACAGATTATTAAATTTATATTGCCAAAATTCCGGGATATCACAATCCTCCCCCCTTAAAAGAAATTCGTCTCCAAAATTTAAAACAAAGATAATTTAATAATCTCATTAAAGATTTAAATTTTAAATCACAAGCATATATTAATCATATGCTAACAACCAAAGCAACCAATTCACAAAATCAAAACAAATCTAACTATCCAAAGAAATTCTGGATAGAATTTCCATGAGTTTCCCCGGTATAAATATCAGGATACTCGCCCTATAAAATTAAAACAATCAATACTACTAAGCTACAGAGCTCTTATCTCATCTAGATCTATAACTCTAAACAGGATATCAGACTACAGACGAGTCTGACTCAACAGCCAATCCTCCTGAACTGCTGGTTCTACAACCAAAAATATCAAAAACGTACTCCCTTAGAGAAATGTGAAACATACTGAATCCCAGTTATCCAAAATGGCAATTCAACTCTGAAAACCAAACACTTATCTTACCAAAACACCTCGAAGCTAGCTTCCCAGACTTACCAAAACTTATAGCTCCTTGGATTGGAGAAATCTTACCCAAAACCAAATCTTCGATTTCGAAATCCAAATTCCTCTGCCCCTTATCCACTAAATCCTTCGAACGATCCTGGGCTACCAACATCCTTCCTGATCAGCTCAACCCTTCCTGATTCCACTAGAAACAACTGGACCAAAACAACCCAACACAATGATCTCCTCAAGATCAACCAAAACCAAGAACAAACTCTACTCTTCAAACAACAGAAGACTGAACTTCCTTCTCCTTATCCGGAAAAGAAAAATAGATGCACTCCCAAACTGCTTCCGCTGCATAACTTTGATCCGAAGTAGAAGAAAATGTCGATGAAGAACACGAGCACAGACTGGACAACACATCCCAGAAATATGGTTCAACGGATCCATAAAGAAAACTCAGAAATTCCTCTGAAACCTGAGTTGCTTCACCAACTTCTATCTCTAGGTACCATCCTTCTACCAGCTGAACCACCGTACCAATCATGGAATACCAACCGATAATAAAATTCAATCTCCAGATGCGGAAAAACCTCTGACTTCCCTGAAGACATCCGGAAAATCTCCAACAACCCAAAAGAACACTCAACCATCGCAAGTCACTTTTGCGATCAACCCAGCCTAATATCCAAAGAAACTGCTCTGTCTTTACCATTCAGAACAGCTTACGCTGGCCTAGCTAATCCGCCGAAGAAACAGATCCACACTGCTGCTTCTGAACTCCACCTTTAGAAAAATACTCAGCCAGAAGTCTTCCTGCCAACACAGAGCACTCTGAGCTGCACTGCTAACACCAATGCCAAAGAATTCCTAATCCAAAGCTCTTCGAGAAACTCGGATATCAAAGCAAACAGAAACACCATGCTGGACTCAACCACAACACCGAAACAGACGCACTTCCTTAAATTTGTTCCCAAGAAACATCTTCGGAAACACCCATAGTCACTGCGTCTCATCACACATCTACTACTTCCTGAGGTATTAAGATACCATCTCTCACTTGCTTATGCCCAACCTACAGATCCAAACTCTACTCATCCAACTCCAAAGATAAACTCCGAACCTTAACAGGTTACGTTCAGAGATCGATGAAATCCCTACACCAAGATGCAAAGATTACTCGAGACGGTATTAGCTCTACAGTCTCAACAAATACACTTCGAACCTCATCACTCAAATTCCAACCAATGTAGTAGTCGTGTTCACACACCACTACCTCATCTACCTTTATAACTTATATTGGAAAACCCGAACGGATAACCCAATAGGTAGAAATAAAATATAAATATATATATATATATTAAAATTGCAAATACGCTCTCTCAAGATAGAAACCATTCCAGAGCCTAGGTATTCGCTCAACCTAGTGCTATGATACCAACTGTGATAGTCTAGGCTTTGCAACCATCGACAGCGGCTCACTCAACTGGTAGGCTTTTCAACCATCCCAGCCCCGTCGTGGCTCACAGTGATACCTCAGGTTTGCTTTTACAGCCAGCCACTTGACTCGCAACCAACCCCACAAGGCCTTATACTACCCCCGGGGGCATGTAGGGGTAAGAGTCTCCCGTTCGCCACCTAACGCAAAGCGAGAACCCCCTATCACGCTGTACTGTAGCAAACCCGATCCCATATATTATCAGAACTTCCCCAGTTTCCATTTCCAGTTCAAACAAAAACTGCACTAACCCCTATTACTAAAAATCACGAATTTAGTTTTAAAATTCATATTTTGGTTCAAGGATTTCACTGAGGTTCCTGAATTTATGAATTTAGAAGTTTAAATTTTCCACTTATACTATTTTGCTCTGTTATTTTTATTTCCAGGAAATACAAAAATCATTTAACTTATATAAAATGTTTTAAACTTTACTTTATCATGAAACAAACAAGTTTCATTCAAATACTAATTCATAATAGCAACCAGATCAAAAGAAAAAGAATTTATTTTTTATCAACTTGAACATATACTGTAAATAGTCAGAAACATGGGTGAAACAGACATGCATTCATTCATACATATAGATATACTCAGCAATGTATTTGACAATATATATAAGCCTACTTATTTCCATGGATAAATCAAGCAACCATATTTTACACTTAAAATTTTAAAATGTGAAGTTACTCACCTGCTTTTTTGATGAGCAGAGCACCAGATTTTGAAAACCCTTTGAATCTTCAAAATAGAATTGCCCATGCTTTTAAAAAACTTGAATTGTTTGATGTTTTTAACATGCTTTAAAATGCCTTTGCCCCATGAATTACAAACTTGCATGCAACTTCCAGTTTTAAAAGAAAATGCAGGCTTTTGTTGTGGAAATATACAGGTAGCTTGATTTTCCAGATTTCTGAAAAATGAATGCAGGCTTTTGTTTTGCACCTGGTTACAGGAGTTTGATTATGAAGACTGATTTGCAACTTATTTAGAAACTGAGTTGCATGCAGAAAATGTTACAGATTTGCATGTTGGTTACAGATTTGAAGAATGCAGTTTGCTATGCATTTGAACAGGGAATGATTTATATATGGATATGAGGATGAAAATGTTACAGATTTTGAAGGAGAAAAATGGTTTCAAATTTGCATGATTGAAAATGCTTTGCATTAGAACATGTTGCATCAGATTTTAATTTGAGGAAATAAAAATTTGCATTTTGATACGAGGAGTTTGTTTACTGATTTTGGAAGAAATGAAAAGAAGATTGTTTTTAGAGTGGAATGTTTCGGCTGAAAATATTTTTGGTTTGAAAATGAAAAAAAGAAAAGGAAAGGAATATGTGTATGTTTATATAACTAAATTTATGATTTATTTAAAATCAAAGAAAAATAAAATTAAAACAACTTGACACTTGTCTAAAATATTAACACTTGTAAATTTCCTTATTTGTTTAAATTACACATATTATAGTAGGTTCTAAGAAAGCAACGCATGTTCTTTTAAATAATTTGTATTTATAATTAAGTGTTAATGAAAGCTTTTAACTAAATTAATTAGTTTTAATACTTAGTTATATACAGATAATTAAATTTTAAAGAATAAAACCAAGTATAATTATAAACAAAAACAATACATATATTTATTATTTGAAAATAACATTTTTGATTATTTTAAATAAATTTATAAAAGAGGTTGTAAATTACTTATTATTTATATGAATAAATGTTTCATATTTTAATTGTATTTAAACCTTCATATCTAATTTACAAATCACATTTATTAATCAATATTTAAAAAGAAATAAAACAAACATTTTTATAACTTTATTTTAATCTAAAGTTAATATTCAAACTTAAGTTAAAATATATTTTAAACAAATAAAATATTTATCTTATGTATTTAAAATCATATAGTTATTTTATTAAATAGCTTTGAAAAGCTTAACATTAAATAAATCCTAATTTTCCAATTACAAAAATATTGGAATTATAAAATATGTTATATTAATTAAATTTAAAACCAAATTCATCCATTTAAAATATATAAAAATATATATATACATTATAAATAGAAAACAATTTATTAGCTTATTAAAAGATAAATTCACTAATTAAATATTTAATAAAAGAAGATTATTAAATCAATTCAAATTTTATTTACAAAAATTATTAAATCAATTTAAATTTTAAATACAGATTATTAAATTTATATTACCAAAATTCCGGATATCACAGTGCCCCTTGCCCAAGTCCCCAAATTTGAGCCCTTATCTATTGGCCGCTTATTTACTCTAATCAGCGTAAGCGTGCCCAGCCTCACCCACATGTGAGACCTTCAGTCCTAGACTTGAAAGGGATTGGTGCCGATACAAGCCACTACTGCTATATTTGCTTATTAACTTAATCCAAGATCTAAGTTTTAAAATAAGTCCCATCTTCTATTTCTTTCTTTCTAATTATAACCTGCTTGTTATAATTGTTCTTGCAAATATTACTCTTTCATTTTATCTTTTTTAGTTATAACCACTTATTATAATCATGCTTACAAATATCTCAAATTTGCCTATTTCGGTCCATCTCCATTTTATTTTAGTTTTTCTTATTTTACATCTGATTTATGTAAATTTAGTATTTTTCTATTTTAATCCATATTTGCGAATTCCTCTCTTTCTAATATTTTATTTGTGTTAAAAGGGATTAAATCTTTATAAAAAGAAACTAACATTTACAGGCTAAACTCTAACTTAAAATAGATGTAAATAACTGAATAAAATAGCTAAATAAAAATAGACTCAAAGGAACTTCTGAAATTTACTTAAAAACTGACTGTAAATAAACTTACATAAAAACTGTCTCAAAATTGTAGAAAAAATACAACTATTGAGAACCCTATTATTTTAAATTTCTTACAGATCTAAAATAATTACAAAACACTCACCTATGGTACTTAGCTCTAATCCTAGGCCTTCTTGGATCCACTTCTAGGGTGTAAAATATTTTTATTAAAAAGATTTCCACTCTAGAAAAAATTTCTATTTAGGGTTTAGCCTCAGGTAATGAACCCAATTGGGAGAAAATATGATTGTGAGAAAATAGCTTGGCCTCGGATTCTATTAATAGTGCATCTTAGGGATCTTAGGTAGTCGGATTTTAGGATTGAATCTACTACAACCACGTCACATGCTTTCTGCGAATCGTTGGATCCAGAAAACAGCGCTCGAGATTGCGCAAAAGTCAAATTATAAAACTTCGGCATGTCCTGGATGATTTCTCGTCCAGGGCAAAATGCGGGTCGACCCGTGGTTTTTTTTCGTTTGATTGTTTATATATTATACACTTTTGATTTCTTATTCTTCTCATAAGTTCTACATACTGACTCGAATTTCAACACGGTATATATGAAAATTGCTCAGAAAATTATCACGGACCCAGTGGTGCATTTCCCATAGCTAAATTCTAAAAATTCCAAAAATGCTCATTTTCACTATTTAATAATTATTTTGGTTATTTATTTATTTAAAAATGTGGGGTGTTACAGTTAGGTTTTTTAACTTCAAAATTTCTGTGTCGGAGTAACCCTTTGTAATGTTCTTTTGATATTATATATTATCATTTCGCTAGTGAAATTCTGATGTTATGTTCTTTTCTTTCTTATTCTATTTCTTTTTATTTTACCCTAACAATTCGTCTTTCTAGAACTCGAGTGCTCGACACATAAACACTATGGATGTATTAGTGTTAACATTCAGGTGTCGAAAAGGCAGATTGTTACATAATCAAACAATCTTATGGTTGTTAATATAATATCGACATGTATATAGGGATATACAGCACCCACGTATCTTTCATCATAGATTTGCATTTTATTACCAATTTGAGTCGATGGTTACAAAATAACTGAACTGAAACTAAGAACCGTTAAAACCTGTTTTGATGATGTCAATGAACCATGTATTTCTTAGTACTTACAGGAGTATATAAATAATTAAAGACAACTTACAAACAAGGAGAATAAGACTTCAGAGTTTTGTGGAGTTAACAAAAAATGAAGAGAAACTAAAGCAAGCACCCGAAGATAAGCAAAAGAACTTATAAATGAAGTATGTTTCATTGAGTCATTAACGAGCCTTAGAAGTTTAAATTTGTTAAAGCCCAAGTATGATCTCTAAATAACTTCAGACTTCCACATCACCGACAATATTCTCTAGCATTTTTAGGATTTTATCAAATATTTTTGTACTTTTTTGGATGTGATTTAAATAGCAGAGAGGCAATCGGTACAAAAAATTATCATTAATCCGTGTGTATACTAATAACTAATCAGTTGACCAATTAGTTCATAATTGGTTAATCGGTTGACGAATAATTGTTATAATAATTATATTGATTTTGTGTTGATTTCTTCCAAACCATTCCATCTCTTCCACTATTCTTCAACGTTTAACTAATTCCTAACTAAAACGTTTTTTGTTCATGCGAAACATTACATCTCCTCATCTACATCTATTGAACTTTTTACATACCCTTGATCTCAAAAGGAGGAAAAAATGAACTTATCTATTCTAAATTCTTATGTCTAAAACAATAACTCTATGTTCTTATTCTTTACATTCTCCTTTTGTCCTTGTGTTATTCTTCTTCATTTAATGATGCATTAATATCCTATAACTCTTATATTTTAATCTTAAGATCATTTAGTAGCTATAAGAGTGCATAAATGAAGATACTCTACATTTCAAAGATACTAGTAAAGGAACCAGGTCGGTCAACAGAGGATGAAGTAGGTAGATTTTTAAAAATTCCCTATTTGGATATAGTGGGCCTATGAAGTCTAATGGATTTTACTGGATCCAATATAGTTAATTTAAATAAAATTCAACTTTATTTAAAATTATATTACATTTATTAATCAATCATTATAATTGCTTCAATTAAATGTTTCTTTGGATGTATCACATACACATTCAATGATATAATAACATAGCTTAATGAACTATAAACATGTGTATACTATATATTTACTTTTAGGTACTCGAATCAAGTTACTTGATAATCATGCCATTGGTCACTTATAGAGCACCTTTACTGTCCATTCAAGAATACTCTCCTCCTTAATTTAGGATATTCATTAGTTGCTCCAAATATATTTTGAATTGACTTTTCTAGCACACTTTGAATGTCGCATATGCACTTCTATTTTGTGTTCCTTCGATGATTTGAATTTATACCAAAGCATGTTTACAAGGGATATTATCAATAAGTTATTAGAGTTACATAACATTTTGTATTATTATTAATTTTCATAGAATTTTGTTATTAAGAATTAGAATGGTATTATAATGCTTTTGTATCACTTATGTAACATTATCACATTAAATGATAATCCACTATAATGTTGCTACTGACAAACATATAATATATTTAAGATTATATATGTAACCAAAAAAATTAGGTTATTTCTTTTATACAATTGTTAATGGTTGGTGAGATGCATTCAAGCATGAGTTCTTACTTTCGAAGTTAATTCTAATGCATAATGATTGAGCTAATCATAGGCACATAATTATCACATAGATCATTTGATTGCATATGTGAATTATGGTCGTTATACTAAAAGCTAGTAATTTTCACTTAAACTGTATTAAACAAATTATAATAATAATTGGAAGAACTGTATGAAATGTCCATTACCAATCCGATAGTTTGATCGTTTATTAAAAAAATTTGTTTCATAGAAAAATACGAAATCCAGTTGAAATGGAAATCATTCAATTCTCCAATTTAATTCCAATTAGAATTATTAACCCAATTCTAATTTAAAGAATTTTTTTTGCAAAAGTTTACTTTGGTTTAAAATTTTGAAATAATAAGAAATCTCTTTCGAAACATTTAATTATATGTTATCATAATCTTTGAATTAGTATAAATCTTTTTTTACTATTTATAAATAGATAAAAATTCATAATTCGCTAATATAAAAATATCATTTCTTTTCAAACAAATTCCTAACGATCATTTATATAATATGATTATTAAAATTTTCCAAATTTCATAGAATAGAAATTCCAAATGTCTCAAAATTAAAGAATCAAATGCAATAAAGAATCAGAAATTCAAAATGCATTATCTAGAGCCGACATCGCTCTACATAAAAGATTATTCCAAATATGGAATCATTAGCGATCCGAGTTGTTTTTCGACAAATTTAATCACACAAACAACGTAACTTTTTTATATAAGTTAATAAAATGCAATTTGCAATCGAATAGAATTTCATTTGCAAATTAACTTCTTTTAATTCACATAACAATCCATATACTACTAACAATAAATTTTCAATATTCCGAACAAACAATTCAATCAATACTCTCAATCAGTTCAACCAACCAATGCAATCAACTATCGGGATAATTATATATATAGCAAACAATGGAATAAATATAGATGTGTATGTATGTATATTGACATTTAGTAGTTATATCTTGTATATTATTCGGTAGTAATTTTGTACCCGAGCCAAGATTATTCGGACGAAATGGTGGAAGCTTAGAGGAGACACCTCATAGGTGTTTGCGGATAGAGTGATGGTAGAAAGGGCATGGACTATGGAAGGAGAAGCAAATCACATGTGGGATGAGATGGCAAGGTGCATTCAGAAAGTGGCTACCGAGGTGTTTGGGATAGCGAAAGGAAATAAACGCGAACCAAAAGATTCTTGGTGGTGGAACAGTGATGTGCAAAATGCTATCAAAGAGAAGAATGAATGTTATGACTACTTACATCGTCATAGGAGCGAGGACAATATGTAAAAGTACAAAGTGGTAAAGAAGAGCGCAAAGAGAGCGGTGAGTGAAGCAAGAAATCAGGCCTATGAAGATCTATATCACAACCTAAGTACGAAGGAGGCAAAAAAAACATCTACAGGATAGCTAAGCTCCGCAAGAGGTTCAACCAAGTTAAATGCATCAAAGATGATAATAATAGACTTTTGGTGAAGGACGAGAAGATAAAAAATAGATGGGGATATTACTTCGACAAGCTATTTAATAAAGATGGTGATAGCGCTACGATCGAGATAGACGACTCTTCTGATGACACCTATAGACATGTTGTTCGGAGAATTAAAGAATCCAAGGTAAAGGAGGCACTAAAACGGATGAAAGAAGGCATGGCATTGGGGCCTAATGACATCCCTATTGAGGTGTATTGGAGATGCAGGGATAGCCTGGCTACCATTTTCAAATCAAATAAGATGCCAGATGAGTGGAGGAGAAGCATACTAGTTTCAATTTTTAAGAATAAAGGAGATATCCAAAGTTGCACAAACTACAGAGGAATTAAGCTTATGAGTCATATAATGAAGCTTTGGGAGAGAGTTATTGAACATCTATTAAGAAGAATGACAAGTGTTTCAAAAAACCAATTTGACTTCATGCCTTAGCGGTCGACCGCAGAGGCGATCTTCTTGATAAGACAACTTATGGAGAGGTTTAGGGAGCAAAAGAAGGATCTACACATGGTATTTATCGATTTGGAGAAAGCTTATGACAAGGTACCGCAAAAGGTGATATGGTAGGCCCTGGAAAAGAAGAGAGCCCCAACAAAGTATATTACACTTATCAAGGATATGTACGATGACGTTGCGACTAGTGTTAGAGCATGCGATGGTGAAACTAGTGACTTTTCCATTAACATAGGATTACATCACGGGTCAGCTTTGAGTCCCTACATTTTTTCTGTAGTGATGGATGAGGTTACGAAGGGTATACAACGTGAGATTCCTTAGTGTATGCTATTTTTTGATGATGTTGTGATAATTGATGAAAGTAGGATTGGGTTTGATAGACAACTGGAGATGTGGAGACATACTTTAGAATTAGAGGGATTTAGGCTTAGTAGAACTAAAATAGAGTATATGAAGTGCGAGTTCAGCGATGTCAGGTCAGAGGATGGAGATGTCACTCTGGCCGGACAAATAGTTCATAAGAAGGAATCATTTTGATATCTTGGATCATTATTGCAGTATAATGGCAAGATTGATGTAGATGTTAGTTTTAGAATTCGAGCGGGATGGGTGAAATGGAGACAACCGTCTGGGATTCTTATGATAGGAAGGTCCCATAAAAACATTAAGGAAATTCTACAAAATGGAAATCAGGCCTGCGATGTTGTATGGTGTAGAATATTGGCCTACTAAAAGCCAACACGCCTAAAAGATAAGCGTAACAGAGATGTGTATGCTATGACGGAGTTGCGGTCATACAAGAAGAGACCGAATTAGAAATGATGACATACGTGATAAACTTGGAGTAGCACCAATTGAGGAGAAGCTAATTCAACATCGCTTAAGATGGTTTGGACATCTTCAACGAAGGCCACTCGAGGCACCTGTGTGTGTTGGAATTATAGGCCACGTTGAATGCTCCAAGAGAGGTAGAGGTAGACCAAGGTTGACATGGGAGAAAGTAGTAAAAAGGGATTTGAAGGATTGTGGTATATCCGAAGAGCTGGTGATGGATCAGAGCGAGTGGAAGTTAGCAATTCACGTACCAGAACCATGAGCGTTGAGTTCTATACGTTTTAGATTATAGGACTTGGGAACAGGAGCCTATGACGTAGGTTTGGTCTTTGACGAATATTACTATTAGTATCATTATCTATATTAGTATTATTATTATCATTCCTCCTATATATATACATATATTTTTATTTTATTTTACTTAGTTATTACTAATAATTTACTTATTTGACTTTATTTTATTATTGTTATTATTATTATTATTACTTTTAAATTGATTTTGTCATTTAGTTTTGGATTTCATCTCTATCCAACCCCAACTTATTTGGTAATAATGGCTTAGTTATTGTTGTTGTAATTTTTTACCCGTATAATGTATGAAATATGTTGTATATTAGTACGCTGCAATCTGTGACTCTGATTTTTATTTATCTATATTATGTACTATTTTGAATATTTTAATCGATGTGTTTATTACTTTATATTAATACTACATGCATCAAATTCTCAATTCATATCCTTAAAAAGGTAAATAAGACGTGTTAGTTTAAAGATATATTCACATTCGATCACACTTAACCAGCCGTATTCTCCAGATTAGCAAATGACATTACTCATATTTTTTTCCATAATTGACAGACTCAATCAACTATCAGGATTATATATATAGCAAACAATGGAATAGATATAGATATGTGAAATGGTGATTTAGTTTGATATGCCTTTTATTGATTTTTTGGTTTTTAGGCATATTTTGAGATGACTTATTTTAGAGTTAAGTCATTTATGGATTTATAAAGTAGTGAATTTATTTAATATGCCTTATTATGTTTGTAGGTTTGGCATATTTTATATGGTTTATTATTTTAAGTCATAAAGTTATGATATTAGTATCTCACCTTTTTTTAGATGTAGTCTGACCCGTTTATTATTTTAATACTCGACTCAAGCCGAGACTTTATAGGTATAGGGACTCATTTAGTCTTGGATTTTGGGACATTTAGTTAAATTCAATTATTTACTAAAAGTTAGTAATTTTCATTTAAACTCTATTAACAGGTTATAATAATAATCGAAAGAATTGTACGAAATGTCCCATACCAATCCGTCAGTTCAATCGTTTATTAAAATTCTTCATTTCATTGAAAAATACAAAATCCAATTGAAATGGAAATCATTCAATTCCCCAATTGTAACATCCTAATTTTTATCTAATTTAAAATTAGTAATTAATATGAATTTCTAAAATTTAACTTGAAAATTGAGCTAAAGGTTGAGTAAGAACTTTAGCTACGAAGTATAACACATTAGGTGACTCATTAGAGATAGGGTTAGAAATACCCTAAAATGAGTATAACCCAAGAGACCAAAACTCTAGAATTTCTTGGTCTATTTTTTTTAACTGTTGATATTCCCTAAGTTGTCTCGTCCGTATACCTAAATCAAGTTTTTATACTATTAACATATAGTGAGAATGAGCGAGCAAAGAGGATGAGGTAAGGGATGGGGAAATACAACTATACCTGGTCAAATCCCTGCCACAGCGGCTATACCTACTCAACCTCAGCCGAATCTGGCTGATCTATATAGAAGTTTTTCCAGACTTGGTGGAAAGTCGTTCACTCGCAAGGAATCTATTTTCGAAGCACAAGCTTGGATCCGATCGTGTGAAAGAATTTTCAGGGGACTGAAATTGAAAGATGATCAGATGAGATTAATAGCTTCTTGGCAACTCCAAGAGGAAGCCCTAGCCTGGTGGAAGACAGTTACTGTGGATGAGCTAGAAGATGAGTTTACTTGGAGCCGGTTTAAAGAAGTGTTCGAGCAGCGTTACATGCCGTCGGCTAGTATCTCTAGAACGTACCTGGAGTTTATGGACTTGAAGCAGGAAAGTTTATCGTTTGAGGAGTATTTGAATAAGTCTAACGAATGATCTTAATTGGGTCCGAAGCCCGTGAATACACATTTGAAGAAGAACGAAAGGTTTATATGAGAGATGAATAAGAAGTACCGTGAAAGAATAACAGCTCACGTGAAAGAATCCTTTTCTGACTTGATTGATATAGGTTATCGATATGCTATCCTAGATATGCAGGAAGTTCCAAAGGAGAAAAGAAGGGCAAGCAATCCAAATTGGAAGAAAAGGAAGTCCGAAGGAAAGAAACCGTAACAATGCAAGGAGAAGAAGAACTATCAGGAAAACCCGGCTAGAGATATTACTTGTTACAACTGCCAGGAGAAGGGTCATTATTCAAATGATTGTAAGAAACTAATGAAACAAGTAAAGAAAGATCAACCTATGAAGACAAGTAAAAGAACCAAGGAATGTTATTGCTATCACCGGCCAGGTCACGTAGTCAAAAATTGCCCGAAAAAGAAACAAGAACAAGTAGCGAAAATGTACGCGATAAAAGATGACCCCTCAACTTCATAGGCCGATAAAGAAAAAGGGGTTTTAGAAGGTAACCTTATTATTTATGATAGAGTTGTTAGAGTTTTGTTCGATACGGGAGCTACACATAGCTTTATCTCCCAACAAACCATAAACGAATTAAAACTTGAACCTGAATTTGTCGACGAGCCCATTTGCATAAAGAATCCGGTTGGTGGTCCTGCAAATCTTTGTCTATATTATAGGAAAATTCCTATCTCGTATTCTTTCCACCAATTTTCCATCAACCTTTATGTTCTCGAATTTAACAAATTTAAATCTTACTCGGAATGAATTGGTTAACAAAATATGAAGCTAAGTTAGATTGTAACAATTGAACGATTTTGGTCAAAACAAAATTTGGAAATTTCATTGAAATCTCTTGTGAAGACCCTAGTCCGAAAAGGGATAAGTTGATGTATACTTTTGGATATCCCAAACCTAGTCAGGTGTCTATACCTATTGTCTGAGAATTTCCAAACGTATTCGAAGAAGTCAAATCTTTAGCTCCACATAGAGAAACTGAATTCAGAATTGACTTAGTTCTGAATGCTTGTCCTGTCGTTCAAGAAAGCCACAGGATGGCACCAAGAGAAAGGATAGAATTAGTCAAGTAAACTCGAGATTTGCTAGAGAAAGGATTGATACGTCCTAGTGTTTCCGATTGGGGTTCAGCTGTGGTATTCGTAGCCAAGTCTGATGGATCCTTGATAATGTGCGTGGACTACCGCGATCTCAGCAAATTAACCCTCAAAAACAAATCCCATTTACCCAGAATCGACGACTTGTTTGATCAGTTGCACGGCGCTCTATTCTTTTCTAAGATGGATCTAGCTCAAGGACTCCATCAATTAAGAATTGCTGAAGATTATGTTCACTTAACTGCTTTCAGGGGTCCTGACACATTCTACGAATGGTTAGTCATGCTTTTCGGACTAACTAATGCTCCCGCATACTTCGTAGACTTAATAACCCGTGTATTCCGATAGGTATTGAATAAATTTGTTCTTGTGTTTATTGATGATATTCTAATCTACTCCAAAACCGAAGAGGAGCACGCTGGGCATCTAAGAATTGTTTTGGCCATATTGAGGAATAATATTCTATTTGCAAAATTTTCTAAGTGTAATTTTTTGTCATGGAAGTTAAATTTCTCGAGCACATTGTTAATGAAGAGGTAATTTCTGTAGACCCGGGCAAGATTTCTTCTATTCTAGACTGGAAGCGACCCACAACTCCGAAAGAAGTTCGAAGTTTTTTGGGTTTAGTAGGATATTACCGAAAGTTTGTTCAGGATTTTTCTAAGATAGCTAGTCCATTAACTAAGCTAACTATGAAAAATGCCAAGTTTATTGGACTCCGGAATGTGATGAAGATTTCCAGTAGTTGAAGAGGAGATTGACTACTGCTCCCGTTTTCGCTATAATTAATAGGAATCAAGGATTATCTGTTTATACAAATGCTTGTGGTGATGGTGTGGGTGCCGTGCTAATGTAGAATGGTAGAGTAATTGCCTACGTGAGCAGACAATTGCGTCCGCATGAGAAAAATTACCCAACCCACGATATCGAGCTTCTAGCTATTATTTTCGCTTTGAAAATCTCGCGACATTATCTTCTAGGTAAGAATTTCTTTCAACTTTCCAAAAATTTAAAACTTTAACTTAACTTAATAAATAAACTTAATAAATCTTTCTTATTTTAGGTAAAAAATTCGAATTGTTCACCGACCAAAAATCTCTGAAATATCTCTTCACCCGGAAAGATTTAAATTTGAGGAAACAACGTTGGTTAGAATTTCTAGCTTCTTATGACTTAGATATTCTGTATATGCCTGGAAAAGCCAATGTAGTTGCCGATGCCTTGAGTAGAAAACATGCTATTCTCGCTCATCTTATTGTCACTCCTGCTCTTCTTAAAAAGATTGCAAGACAGCAGACAAGTTTCGTCGAGAAATGTATAGGAGAATTCATCGTGGTGAAGATTCCAATTTTGGAATCGATAGTCGTGGAATTATTAGATTGAAAGGCAGGATGTGTGTTCCAGATATCTCGGATCTAAAACGTGAAATTTTGGATGAATGTCACGAGTCCAAACTTTGTATCCATCTAGGAGTTAATAAGATGCATCGAGATATCAAAAGGACTTTCTGGTGGAAAACAATGAAAATGGATATATCTATTTATGTCAGTCGTTGTGCAACCTTGTCAAAAGTGATCAGAAGAAGATGGTGGGTTTACTCCAACCATTGGAGGTGCCTAAGTGGAAATGGGATCAGGTATCGATGGATTTTTGATGGGTTGTCACGCATTCGAAAGGGGAATGAAGCAATTTGGGTTATTGTGGACCGTCTAACCAAGGCTGCCCACTTTATCCCAGTAAAATCTACCCGGTCAGCAGTAAATTTAGCTGAATTATATGTGAAAGAAATTGTTCGTCTCTATGAAATACCCAGCAGTATAGTGAGTTATCGTGACCAAATCTTTAAGCAGATTTTGGAAGGCCTTTCAAGCAGCAATGGGAACTAAGCTGAACTTCAGTACTGCTTATCACCCGCAGTCTGATGGGCAGACTGAAAGGATAAATCGAATTTTAGAAGACCTTTTGCATGCTTGTATTCTTGACTTTGGTTGTTCATGGGAGGACCATTTACCTCTGGTTGAATTTTCTTACAACAATAGCTATCATGCTAGTATCAAGGTAGCTCCTTTCGAAGCTTTGTATGGTCGTCCGTGTCGATCACTTGCATGTTGGATTGAGTCAGGTGATAGACTCATTCCTGGACCTGATATGATTAAGGAAGCTACTGAAAAAGTTGATTTTATATGAAAGAAATTGAAAACGGTTCAAAGTCGTCAAAAGAGTTATGTTGATCGTAGGAGAAGAGATTTAGAATTCCAGGTTGGAGATTCTATTTTTCTAGAAGTTTCTCCAACGCATGGTGTGTTGAGATTTGGAAAGACTGGTAAACTGGCACCGTGATATATTGGTCCTTTTCCTATACTGGAGAGGATCGGTCCTCTAGTTTATCGAGTGCAACTACCTAACTGGTTATCTAGTGTACACAATGTGTTTCACATTTCTCACCTTCGGAAATATGTGCACGGTCCAAATTGTATTATTGAAGAGGCAGCTCAACAGGATCATGAAATCACTCCCTACTTAGCAGGTAAAAGGGAACCGTTGAAGATAATTGATCAAGATGAAAAGCAACTAAGGAATAAAGTTATGAAAATGGTGAAGGTGCAACGGAGTGGTGATCCAAATGACTATACTTGGGAAACGGAGGATAGCATGCAGAAGTCCTATCCCAATTGCAAAGTGGATATTTCGGCTTAATCTGGTAAGCCATTTTTCCCTAAGTTTTATATAATCATATATTATTTGTTTGTCTCTCTCTTTTTCAAATTTCAAGGACGAAATTTTCTTAAAGGGAGGAAATCTGTAACATACCAATTTTTATCTAATTTAAAATTAGTAATTAATATGAATTTTTGGAATTTAACTTGAAATTGATTTGAAACTTTCAAGGCAAATTGGATCATCATCGATTTGTGTATATAATTTACAATTGGGTTTAAATTTCAAAATATAAAATGTTTTAAAAAAATTTGAATTTAAAAACAAATAAGATATGGGTAGATTTGAATTTAAATTTAAAATTTAAAATTTAAATTTAAATTTAAAATTTAAATTTAAAATTTAAATAAATATCTTAGTAAAACAATTTGAACTTAAAATGATATATGTGTGATTTATTTAATGAATGATATGTTTTAAAACATATTCTTTTAAGATGTATATTTAAATAAAGAAGAAGTGTGTTTATGAAATAAGAAAAATGTAATATAAATTTATTTAAAACCTTTAATGCATGCATAATACAAGTGTAATGGTTTTATGGTGAAATTAAACAAGTGTTAGGATCTTGTCATTAAGTTTAACAAGTGTCATTTTGTTGTTTTTATTTTTAAGAAAATGAATAAAAATAAGAAACAAATATACATAAACTTTCTACTCTCCCCTCTCTCATTTCTTTATCTTATTTTCAAAAGCCTATAAAACCAAAAGAAAACAAATCTGAGAAAGATTAAACCAAAAAACAGACAACCTGTATCAATTTTAAAACCTGAAGAACAAATTCTTTTTATACCCGAATCAAAGTAAATCAAAGTTTTTCAACAATCAATAAAAACAAAGTTTCAAAGTTGAAGTCTGTAAGAAAATCTTAAGCAACCAGCAGTTCAACAATCAAGCACTCCAGATTCAAAACAATAAACAAGATCAGATCCAGTTTTCAGAATCAAATCTCAGCAATCAAAATATTTTCCAGACTTTCAACTTTAAAAACAACTTCCAGAGAGCTCTCTGTTCACATTATCCAGGTGAGTAAACTTCTTTAAAAAATTTGGAGTGGCACTTGTTGTTTGTGATGATGCTTGAGATATAGTTGTAAAGAGTTTACATGCAAGCAGATATCTGTAAATATATGCACAAGTGACTGTGCATGCCTGATATCAGGCTTATTGCCTCTGTCTGGAAACAGGTTTTCAAACCCTGTTTGAAAATTAAAATCCTTCTCCTCTGATTCTTTTTTAACTTTGGGATCCAAACAAAAAGTTATTTGATTGAACATGTTTAAGCTCTAAAGTAAATCCAAGCATAATTAACATAAGAACTTGCTGAAAATCAAGAAATACAGGTAAGCCCAGAACATATCAAAATTTCAAGAATTGTGTTTTCTGATTTCAGGTATAACATTTGAATTGTTTTTAAAAATGAGGATTTTTAAAAGTAAAATTAAAAATTTTAGTGAATTATTGATCAAGTAATTTGGGGTTGAACATATTTAGAATTTTTGATGATTTCTGATCATCTACGAGGTGTGGGTTGACGCGATCATGGATGAAGCTCGCTGGGTCTTTGGGGAGTTTAAGAAAAATGCTCGAAAAAATTTCTGATCGTCGTGGTGGCTAAAATTTGATGATCCAGGGTTTAAGCCATGTTTTTTGTATTGATCGGAATTCATCCAATTGCAACATCAATATTGCATCGGACTGGTCTAGGACGAATGGAAGATGTGCGTGGTTGATAGGAGGAGCTCTAGACGAGGGTGTGTGGCCTCCGGTGGTCTATGTCACCGACACGAGGAAGATAGGTTGATCGAACTTTTGTTCTAGGATGGGTCAGATTGCTAATTTGCGAGTTCGTTGTAGTTTATGGTTTTTGGATGGTCTGGAGGTTAGGTCGGGTTGTCGTTGACTCGATATGGCCGAAGTTTGGGTCGGAGATGGTCGTTCTGTCTGTGCATGTGCGTGAGGCCTGGTTTGTATCAGGTAGCCTGGAAGAGGAAGGAAGAGGGATGTCTCGAAGTAGTCTTCGAGGAGTTCGTGTGTTGGCTCGAGGGAGGTCTCAGGTATTTTTGAATGTACATCGGGTATAAAGAACTTAAACAAAAATCTAAGTTTAAAATGAAAATTTGGGGTTTGATTCGAGGGGAACTCGAAGTAAACAGGCAATTTTCTCAGGAAACACTCAGGGTTGACTCGAGTATGAGCATTTCCAGCTTTTAAAGCTTTAACAATTTAGGTTAATTAAATTTCTAAATTTATTCTTTTTAAACGATGATTGTTTGTTAAGTTGGAATGTGAAGTTAATGGTTTTGTAATAAAAGATTTTTTTTTTAGCTAAGTTTAAAGATTTTTTTAAACTTATATTTTTAAAGGAGTTTATTTTAAAATAAAACTTAACAAAGTGATTAAGAAGTTAATCAAATGTTTTTAGATTATTAACTCAAAAGTTAAGTTAATTTATATTATTAATGATAAATAAATAATTAATGATTTATAATTACTTAATAATTAAATATTAAATGTTTATTTAATTATAAATAAAGGGTTAATTAATTTATAATTAAGGATTAATTAATTAAGGTAATTACTTAATAAAAATAATTGAGATTAATTAACTAATAATTAAGCATTAATTAAAAATAATTAATTAGTTTATTAAGTCATAATTAAAGGTTAATCAAATGATAATTAGGTTAATTAATTATTAATTAAGATGAATTCATTAACAATTAAGGATTAACTAATTTATAATTAAGGATAATTAGTCGTTATTTAAGGATAATTAATGAGAAAAATTATGTGATTTCTTATTATAATCACACGATTAGTTCATCTTGATTATAGAAGATTGATTGTTATTGAATGCTTTGTGTGATACTATGTGATATGAATTGCTTTGTGCTGAACTGTGACATCTGTGAATATATTACCGTGTGAATGCGAAAACCCATTGGCCCGTAAAACAACATTTGAATTTCGATGCGATAGGGAGTCGGATTCCAGTTGGTTATCTGAAACCCACATCGAACCTTAATGGTAAATCTTTGTGATTGATATATCCACTTGTTTTAGCCGGGAGAGGACTTTGTGTCGTATAACCCATTCCGAATAGTGATACGACGAAATGGATAGCATTTGAAGACGGTGGTGAAGACCGGGTGTCTTCGAGAATGATAAGATAACATGTCGAATGACTCTGAACCGAGTTGCTCCGGTATAGATATCTCCATAAGTGATGGGGAGTCCGATCGGGATTGTGGATGCCCGGATTGCAAGGGCTTTTTTGGAAGTGCCTTCAGTTCTGTTCGAACCCGGAACAGACTTGTATGGTTGTATGTCTGACATTACACTTTGAGATATAAAACTGATCTCTTTCAAATACATTTCTGTTGGTGGCGGAGAATTTATTCTCTTAGCTTAACACCCTTCTTTGAGACGTACGAGCTCAGAGGTTGTGTAGTTGATGGTTGTCAGTGATATACTCCCAATTTGGTAGTGTGGCATGACGAGTGTTGTTGATCATGTGTTGATCGAAGCATGACTTTTGCTAAAAGCGTAGCTTTGTGGACAAGCCTTCGTCGGACCTCACAACCAAGAAATGGTCGAAACAAAAATCATTGCAGCAAGGTTATGAGGGTCGCGCCCTTTAGGATATGTCATTTCCCTCGGGAAAAAGGGTGGTATCATGGTATGGAGCCCAGATACTTAACTCGTGTTGTTGCTACAAACTTATTACTTTGTGGTTGTTGGTGTAGAGGTACCTCGGATAAAGGTCGGTAACAACCGGGGGATGGCATATTCGTCTTAGTAGTTACCTAGTTACAGAGGTAACCCGGCCTTATGTTGGCAGAGATCCGGTTAGGTACTTGGGGACGTCCTTCCAGAGGCGTTCCATTGGTGTAGGAAGTTCCTTCGCCTGACCATTGTTGGAAATCCAATCATCCAATACGCGCCTTATACGGTTTTAGTTGTACAACCTACCATATATGGTGGTCACCATTGTTTAGATGGTAGTTATAGTAGGCATACAATAATGGTTGTATACTGGCTAAGATTAATATTATGCTTTCGAAGGGTTTTCTGCACTATGCACTAATAATAATATCAAAAGAAATTTCTCGTATCAAGCATGTTTAACTATCATAAGAAGAAATCTCCTCCAATTCTACGATTGCATTGTGTGTGTGACGGGAGGTATTATGATAGTTTCATTTTCCAAAAGCATATCAAATTTCTTTTATAAATTGTTTTTATTCAAACAACTGTTTTGTTTACTCATACCCGTCCCATGACTGACTCGGAGTTTATTGTTCCCTTCCTAAACTCTAGGTGACCATGATTTCCACACGGGCTGCCTAAAAGCAGGTTATCCGTGTTTTGGAGCTAGTTTGGATTAGGAGTCTTTTGGTAGCTATCGGATTATGGAAAGCTTTCGGTTTGGAAATCTTTTGAAGCATTTGGAGTTCTGGAAGACCTCATCTAAGTTGAAGTATGTTGGAACTTATTGAAGTCCTGTTGTCATTGTTTCCGCTGTGGTGTTACCATTTTATTGTTGTATCATATATATAGCACTCTAATAATGGTAGTGATGTGTTGTAAACAAATATTGTGATGATGTTGTATCTGTGTTATTATAAATGAATCATCTTTTGGTTTTCCGCTATTTTTATATTCATCTAATGTTGTTTAAGCTCCATCCGAACTGAAGTTCGACGTTTGAATCTTCGGCAGTCGAATGCAAGTGAGGTATTTGATGTCATTTTTGAACGTTGGATTTCGGGTCATGACACTAATTTAATTCCAATTAGAATTATGAATCTAATTTCAATCTAAAGAATTTTTTTATAAAAAATTACTTTGATTTAAAATTTTGAAATAATAAGAAAATCTCTTTTGAGATATCTAATTATATGTATTATTAATAATTTTATCGAACCCTTTGAATTTAGTATAAATCTCTTTTCACTATTTATAATTAGATATTGTAGAAATTAATTTGGAAACCATGTCAAAAAATTTATTTCCATTTTCTTTTTGAAATTATTCATATTCTTGGCCTGGTAAAGATAGGTAGGATCAGGACCGAGTCCTTGGAATTATAAAAAAAGTTAATTTACGAATGAAATTCTATTCGATTGCAAATTGCATTTTGTTGGCATCAAAATTGACCACCAATACCCAATTATACGTGAAAGCACCAGTATTCAGTCACAGATCATAGATAGTATATGATGTACATAATATAATATGAAGATAATCAAATTAAAATGAAAGAAAGTAAAAGAGACAAGATTTATAGTGGTTCGGCAAACTCCAGCCTACGTCCACTCTAGAACAATCCTTTTTATTATACTAAAATTTGATTACAGATACAATCCAAAGTTTCACAATAAAAATGGCACAGTATCCCCTAGGTAGAAGATGAAGAGAAACAGAATGATGGTCCCCCTTTCTAAAACCAATACTGCGGTATTTATAGGTGAAACTTCGGCTACGTGGCCTTCTCACCTACGTAGGCCCACAATAACAATCGGCATGCGTGATTCGTCCATAAATAACGATCGGCATAGTCATACCAATCGTTATTCCTCAATGCCGATCGTTATTCCTTCTCCACGTTGCTACGCCGACCCATCCCCTCCATGAAGACATGCTGACCCATCCTTCCACATGAAAGTATGCCGAACCTCCCTGATCCATGAAGATGTGCCGTTCCATCCTTCCCTAAGTAGATATGTCGATCCCTCCTTCCCCACGAGTATGCCGACCCTTCCTTATGTAGCCTGGAAGGTATGCCGATCCCCTTAAGGCATGTTGATCCATGGCACTTAGGTTACTAAGCCGATCCTTAACGCTTTAGGGTATTACACCAATCCAAATCCTTCCAGTGCATGTCATACCTATCCCTATCAGTCAACTCCAATATGTCAACCCCTTAGAGTGCTATCAGGACCGATCCATCCATTGTGAACGATGTCGATCCATGCTTTGTCGAACCTCCCCGTGCCGATCCTTACTATGACCCTCAACATTATGCTGATCCATACTATGCTAATCCAATCTATGTCGATCCATAGTACACTAATCCCTTCTATTTGCAAGATCACTTAAGTATACCGATCCACTGCTTGAGAAAACATACTGATCCCTCAAATTTTACCTATATTGAACCCTTTCTTCATGCAGTATGCCTATATCGATCCCTTCTTATTGAACCATGCCGAGCCCTTCAACATAACTTCCTAAACCAATAAAACATGTCGATCCAAACTATGTCCCATATTTCTAGTATCCCGCATCATTTTCTTCCAACTCCATCCAATTCTAGCTTCATGTTACTATCTGTAGTTGATTATCCATCCATCAATTTTAGCCAAACCCGTGATATCCTAGCCTTGATAATCGTAAGTCAATTGGGTTAAATCTGCCTACATACGGCCTTTCCAAAAGGCGGGTTAACACTCTGCCCCACAAAACATGCCTTATGATAGGAAGGTGTATTTTGTCCTGCCGTAAATCCAAAACCTGATGTCCGCAATCCATTGATTGCCATAATATCCAATCCAGAATCCAATCCATTGCCAATCCAATTCCTTGATCTCTCCGGATCATTAGCGAAATCCATGACTGTTCCGAGTCGACATCCAATTCTGAATCCATCCCAAATCCATTAACCAGATCCACGATCTCTTCGGATCATTTTATCCAAATCCGAGACCACTCTGGGTTCATATCCAAATCCATATACCTCTCCGAGTCATTTAATCTAAATTCGGGACAGCTCCAGGTTCATATCCAAATCCTTAGACCTCTCTGGGTCATTTAGTCCAAATCCGGGTCCACTCTGGGTCCTTGCCGAGCACAATCCATACTCGATGACCTGAGTAGGTCGATCTTATCACTCTCCGATGAAGCGGCCTACCCCTTGCCAGGCATAGTCCATACCCAACAATTTGTTGGGTTCTATTTTCTAGCTTCCACTCTCTGGTCGAGGACTTAATCCATGGGGTATCCTACTCCAGCCTCGATCCCAATCGAGGACTTGATCTGTGGGTTATCCTACTCCATCCTCGATCCCCAGTCCAGGACTTATCCGTGGAGTATCCTACTCCAGCCTCGATCCCCTATCAAGGACTTATCTGTGTTTAAGTCCATCATGTCGCTCTCCGGTGAAGGGACTCGTAACTCACGGTCATTGCCCCGTCTCTCTGGTCAGGGCCTTAACCGTGACCTACGTTATTTATTTCATTAATCCAGATTTAATCATTCCGAAGTCTAGTTGATTAAATATAAAATAGAAGGCCATACAACCGAAAAAACTAAATATCCATACTATCATAAAAACCATAGTTCATAGTAAATGGGAAAAAACAAAATTTCACTGACCCGAGCACTACGGTTCATCGTCATCTCAGAGCATGCCTAAGGACCTCCTCGATCCCGTACATGTGTAACTGACTTAGCCATATTACTGCAAGATTTATTACTTATTCCATGCCAAAAATCTGACCAATTAACGATAAGTTGACGATAATGCCTTGATCCAGTGCCATCTTCATTTGAGGTGGGCGTTGGCTACTCCTGTTCCACCATCGTAGCCTGAGTACCTATGTATTATTGTAGCTAACCATTACTCATGTGTTCCTCAATGATATCCTTCAAATGCTTGCGGTCATTTGTATTATGCATGTCCGGCTCATGGAATAGACAATGCTTTCCTGATGCCCGCTCGTATTTGGAGGGTTCCTTTTTTGTCAGCCTTCGATACTAGAGGCGCCCTAGAATATCCAAATAAATCCTTTCCAGAGTGTCAATCAAATCCGTGTAAGAAGATAATTTCGGTTCTCTCTATTGCCTTTTCTACATATTAATGTTGTTATTCATTCTTTGTTTGCCTTTATCGTTCTTGTCCACATCTCCTGATGATCCTCCATTTTGCATAGCATTCACCACCGGTTTGTTTTCTCGTGCATCTTCCTATCGCATGAATCTTTCTGCTTCATAGTAAAAGTCCCCTAGATCCATAGGTGGATGCCATGCTAGTGATTCCTTAAACTCTGTGCCATCAGCCATTCCAAACACAGCCGCCATTAAAACTATGGATGGATCTGGATGATACACTGATGCCACATAGCATTAAACCGTGTTAGCAAACTCCTTAGGTACTCTTTGGCCCTCTATTTTAGTGTTGTCAAACTCATCACATTTTTGGGTCTCGAGATGTGAACTCTAAACTGCTACATAAACCTTTCGATCAATTATGTCCACATGCCAATAGAGTTGCTTTTCAAAAGTCTGAACCATAGTGTTGCTATATCCATCAAATACAAAGGGAAGCACCATGCCATGACCTCCTCCGATTCCCCTAGTACTTCCATGTGCCTCAAGTACCTTGTAAGATGAACAACGGGATCCGTCCTTCCATCATATGTCTCCAGCATTGGTTGTTTGAATTCCAGTGGATTCCTAGCTTGCCTAATCCTAGGAGCGAAGGGGCTCCTATTCACATCTTCTAAATCTCCATTTACCAATCCTCCTCTCATGGCTCGTCTAATCATTTTCGCCAACTATCGTTGTCATCAAGTGGCAATCTTTGTCCTTTGTCTCCAACCTGCCCCCGGAGTCCGCGAGGGAATCCTGAAATCTGCTCTTCTGGACGAGCACCCATATCCTGATCAACGCTAAACTGCACAGCACCCTTCAGTTTCCTGGAGTGGAGCCAATATGACCTTGGGGAATGCCCCTAAGTGTGGAACGATCGTACCGATCGTTCTCTAGCGATCGGCTATTGTATGGCCGATCGTTCCTGTTTGGTTAGGGCTGCTCCCGGTGGCTCTACTCTATCCCGCATCATGTTTGCTCTGTTTCCTTGGTTTTGATCCTAACTTCCTCGGCACTTGCTACTCCAACTCCGTAATCCACATTTCTAGTGTTCCCTGCAACTCCATTCCCTTGGTCTTGCACTCCAGCTTTTCCAATCTATCGGAGTAGGTTCTGCATAATTTCGTCCTGTCTCTTCAACATCCTTTCCTGCATAGCATCCATCATTGTTTCCATCTCGTCTTTGGTAATGAAGATTGAGGCCTGAGTAGCTCCTAAGGAAGCTTCCTGACTTCCTTCATGATGGCTCCTATCTGTTCTCAGTATCCTTATTGATTGCCTAGCCATTGCTTCCTAAATCCAATTTCGTATGCTTTCAAATCCAATATCCTAACTTTCGAATCCCTGAGTGCAAGCTTTCTCAGTGAAAGCACCAAAATGTTGGCGTAAAAATTGACCGACAACACCCAATTATACGTGAAAGCACCAGTATCCAATCACTAATCACAGATAGTATATGATGTAGAGAATATAAAATGAAGAATAATAAAATTAAAATGAAAGAAAGTAAAAGAGACAGGATTTATAGTGGTTCGGCTAACTCCGGCCTATGTTCACTTCAGAACAATCTTTTTTATTATACTGAAATTTGGTTACAGATACAATCCAAAGTTTCACAATAAAAATGGCAGAGTATCCCCTAGGTAGAAGATGAAGAGAAACAGAATGAAGGTCCCCTTTTCTGAAGCCAAGACTACGGTATTTATAAGTGAAACTTCGGCTACAGGGCCTTCTCACCTACATGGGCCCACCATAACGATATGCATGTGTGATTCGTCCTTAAATAACGATCGGCATAGTCATACGGAACGTTATTCCTTAATGTCGATCGTTATTCCTTCTCCACATTGCTACGCCGACCCATCCCCTCCAGGAGACATACCTAACCATCCTTCTACATGAAAGTACACCAAACCTCCCTGATCCATGAAGATGTGCCGATCCATCCTTCCACAATTAGATATGCCGAGACTTCCTTGTATAGCGTGGAAGGTATGCCGATCCCTCTAAGGCACGCCGATCCACGGCACTTAGGTTACTACGCTGATCCCTAACACTATAGGGTATTACGTAGATCCAACTTCTTCCAGTGCATGTCATACCGATATGTCGACCCCTTAGAGTGCTATCAGGACTGGTCCATCCATTGTGAACGATGTCGATCCATGCTTTGCCGAACCTCCCTATGCCGATCCTTACTATGAACCTCAACACTATGCCGATCCATATTATGCTAATCCAATCTATGCCAATCCATAGTACACCGATTCCTTCTATTTGCTAGACCACTTAAGTATATCGATCCATTGCTTGCGCAAACATACCGAACCCTCAGCTTTTACCTGTACTGAACCCTTTCTTCATGAAGTATGCTTATACTGATCCCTTCTTATTAAAACATGTTGAACTCTTCAACATAACTTCCCAAACTAATAAAACATGTCGATCCAAACTATGCCCCATATTTCTAGTATCCTGCAATGTTTTCTACTAACTCCTTCCAATTCTAGCTTCATGTTATTGTTTATAGTTGATTATCCATCCATCCATTAGAGCTAAACCCACGATATCCCAACCTTGACAACCGCAAAGTCTGTTGGGTTAAATCCGCCTATATACGGCTTTGTCACAAGGCGGGTTAACACCTTTTATAAACTTATATAAAAATACTTACGTTGTTTATTTGATCGAAGTTGTCGCAAAACATAATTTGGATCACTAATGATTCCATACTTGGAATAATCTTTTATGCAAAGCGATCTTGGATCTAGATAATGCATTTTGAATTTCTGATTCTTTATTGCGTTTGGTTCTTTAATTTTGAGATATATGGAATTTCTATTCTATGAAATTTGGAAAATTTTAATAATTATATTATATAAATGACCATTAGGAAATTGTTTGAAAAGAAATGATATTTTTTTATTAGCAAATTATGAATTTTTATCTATTTATAAATAGTAAAGGGAGATCTATAATAAATTCAAAGGTTTTGATAAAATTATTAATAATACATTTAATTAGATATGTCGAAAGAGATTTTCTTATTATTTCAAAATTTTAAATCAAAGTAAATTTTTATAAAAAAAATTCTTTAAATTGAAATTGGATTAGTAATTCTAATTGGAATTAAATTGGAGAATTGAATTATTTCCATTTCAATTGGATTTCGTGTTTTTCTACGAAACAAAGAATTTTATTAAAGGATTGAACTGTAGGATTGGTATGAAATATTACATACAATTCTTTCGATTATTATTATAATTTGTTAAATAGAGTTTAAGTGAAAATTACTAGCTTTTAGTAAATACTTGCGACCAATTGTAATTAATAAAAAATAATATTTATGCATAGTCTATAATGTAACAACCCTACATTCTACGCCATAATAATAAATAAATTTAATTAAAATTTAACGTTTGAATATTATTTTAATAACTATTATTTACGAAAATAAAATTATACTTAAATAAATTCGATTTAGTATTAGATTTTGTTTAATAACTTGAATTAAATTAATAAATTCATATTGGATAATTTATTGAAATTGAATAAAATGTTTTAATTGAACATACAATATTTTTGAATAATTTTTATATGATTGAAATAATTCAAAATAGGAGTAGACAAATATTGAATTGAAGAAAATCATGTAGTTATCGAAATATAATTATAAGATGAAGTGTAGATTAATTTATATTGGGTTGAAATTTATGTACAGACAAATTAAAACCGTTGTTAAAAGAAATGAAAATTTAATTAATTCAAACTAAATCTTATTTTAGCCCCTCGTTTTCTTTTCACCTTATTTCTAGAAATATCCTTGCTCCAGCATCCTAGACCAAATCCGAACCCCTCCTTTGTCATTTTACTGCCCTAAGTTATCCTAATCAAAAGTCTGACATAATAAAAAAGAGAGGAAGGTGCTTGTGATTAGAGAGGAAGGTCGACCAAGGGCATGCGATCGATGTCAAGTTAGTGGCAATGGCGTAGGGTTGAGGCATGCGTGAGTAGGCATTACGATGGGTGGTCGCAACGTGAGTTGGAATCGCTCCAAGCTTGGTCGTGACGAAGAGTGGAGGAGCAACAATTGGTGGAATTGGTTGCTGGTGGCGAAGTGATGAAGCGCTTTGGTAGCGGTGGCAGTCGAACGCGCATCAATTTTCGTGCATGGGTTTAGCGATGTTGAGTGTTCGACGGCAAGACTGTGGATGCTAGGGTGGCTTGTAGCAATGACAGTTGATGTAGATCGTTAGGTGGAGGCAGTAAATACTTTTCTTATCAATTCGATGAGTTTCTAAACTCATAACTATATTTGGACCATATTGCTAGATTTGTGTTTGTTTCGTATATTGGTTAAATTGATTGGTTGAATTGTAGGGTTTAGATTGATTGTTGTTGGATGTTGGTCGATTATGTGGATTGAAACTGTCAATTTGCAAATGGAACCCTGTCCGATTACTAATTGAATTATATAAATATTTATATATTAATGTCAATTTTTGTATTTTATAGATGACCGGAGTTTGATGGAACTTGACTCGGCACACATGATAAATTTATAGTGTTAGTTGGTTGATAAATATTCTTGAAGTAATTTTACTCCCTAATTATATATTTAAATATTTATCCATTTTCTTGTTATGAGAAATTTTTGAAAGCTTTGAAAAAAATTATTTAAGGGTTTTCAAAATGTTATTAATGTACTGTAACGACCCGCCCTTCTCGACCCTCGAAAAATCGACACAAGTACTCCTACTTAATACTATGCCGATGATCGAGTGCCGGAAAAGACAGATTGATGAGGGTATATATATATCCTAAAACAGTTAACCCTGGCCTTTATTCTTCCAGCCGTCATTTTTTATATCGATGGCCGTGAATTCATCCTCCTTCTTTCTTTCCCTCGGCAGTTTGTCTTTCCTGGCACTCGATTGTCGGCATAGTATACAGTGGAGTATTTTTGTCGATTTTTCGAGGGTCGAGAAGGGCGGGTCGCTACAGAACTTTATAATGTTGACTCAAGGTCAAAGGTGAGTACACTCAGATCGGATTATTGGTAAATTTAAATAGTTAAAATTTAAATTATTGGATAGGTTGCTTGAATTGATAATTGTTATCAATCTGGATTGATATTATATATAGTAGTATATATGTATTGGAGTGATTGATATTCCTGCATTATACAGCGGATGAGACCCTATGTGTCCCGCATAATAGCGGATGACCCTTTATACGGCGATATTCCACCTCGAAGCGGAATTGGTATTTATATTGTGATAACATTTGTGGATGCAGGAAAACAGGTTGGAGGGATCCAACTGGATTCCTTAGATATTAATATTATTTCCATAATTGGTGGTATATTATTTGACATCCTGTGATAGAATTGAATTGGAAATTAAATTATTCGATGCAATGGTTTGGATGAACAAATAATTCTGTATTTTAAAATATAGAATAGATTGAATTGGGTTTTAAAGGAAATGGAAAGGAAAAGTAAATAATTATTGGTAATTTGGATAAATTGAGTTATAAATTTAAAGGGAATTTAAATAGGATATCAGTTTGAAATTGATAAGCACTTTGAAAACTGCGATTTAAAGGAAAATGAGGGACGAAAATTTGTAGACGTTTATAAATAAAGTGGAATATTTATCAGCGGATAAATTTGGAAGTATAGATTCTGGTGGGAATTTATAAGAAAAGTTGTAATTCACCTTTAAAAATAAAAAGGGGGTTTTATTTTTAAAAGCTGGAAAACATATTTTCCTGGGAAACTAAGTATATTTTAAAGAAAAGTTTTCAAAGTATAAACTAGAAGTTCAAAAACGTTTTTTTGAATGTTTTTATAAATTTATTATTTTAATTATTTTTAAGTGAAAAGTAAATATTTATTTAAGTTAATTATGGTAGTTAATTATATTTAAAGGTAGATTAGTATTATACTTTAAAAGGGAATTTTAACATAAATGTTTGATATAATAACTTTATTTTAAAAAAATTAATTTTGGTTTAAGTTTTACTCAAGACACTCTTATAGATTTTCATAAGTATTATTTTAAACAAAGAATTTAGCAGCTTTATTTTAAATAATTTAAGAATATATATTTTGAAAGTGATTATAAGGAGATGGGAAATGTGTTTAAAAATAAATAGTGTTTTATTTTTAAAGTGTTAGAAGAAATTTACAAGATTGGAACGTAAATTAAATTGGGATAAATCGAGCAGGATTTAGAAAAGGATTATATAGGTTATATTGAAATGGAAGCGTATTTCTCTAAAAAGCCAAGTACATTTTCAAAGGAGAATTTTTATGTATAAGTTTAGGGTTTTAAAATTATTTAAAAAGTAATGCTTTAGAGAAATTTATTATTTTTAATTGTTTCAAAATTTTAAAGTAAATATTACTTAAAAAATTTTAGTAGTAATTATTTTTAAAGTTAAATTAGTATAATATTTTTAAAAGAAATTTTCTAATATTTATACTTTATATAAAACTTTATTTTAAAAATAGTTTATGGCTTAAGTTTTACTTGGAAAATTATTATAGAATTTCATAACTATCACTGTGAGTAAAGTAATTTGAGTTGTTTTATTTTAAATGTTTTAAGTATATATTTTCCGATAAAGTGGTATAAATTATAAAATCCTAATTTTATGAGACTTGGCGTTTAAGTGGAAATAAATAATTGGTTGAATTGATTGTTTATTTGATAGTTAAATAGCCAACAATCAAATCTGGACCCAAATATAAATTTGGAATACCTAGAAGAGGTATAAGAATTATATGGTACAGTTACCGTTCGAGGTGCTATACTGTACGTATAAACTCGTTCGTTCTTCTAGGACGTTTATAAGGAAATCCGTCCATAAACGGTTAGGGGTGAACTCCAATCTTATTCTCGTCTGAGTATTCCTAAAGAACCAGGGTTGAGTTTAATGGGAAATAGCGAACGTTGTTTCGAAGAGACCAGGATCGAAATTGAGATCCGAAAACCATTTCGATCCGGTTTGAACGTTTTCGAGAGGAAGTCAAGAGCTTGGAGTCGAAGATGGAGCAGTGAAGTGCAAGGGCTAATCGCTACTAATCTAGAGGGTGGTTCTAAAATGGTGTAGTAGGAGTAGTGCCTTCGATTCTGTTTGAACCTGGAACGGACTTGTGTTGATGAATGCTTTCAGAACATTGTCAAGAGGACGATGAGCATTCTAAGTGAGTGTGTGCTAAAAAGGTAACGCATAGCCTCGAGCCTCATCAACCGGGAATGGCTAAAACAGGGGAGGTGCACACAAGGCTAAGTGGCTGGCAGCAAATTAGGGTAAGGTCATCCCTGTCCAGAGGTCCCTTTATTTCGGTTGTGTGGACGGTTGCTGATCACAACCGCGGGGTGATCTTATTCGGACTATCCAGTAAGGGGTAGCTCCGGTCTTGTGATGCAGGAGATTAGGGTGGATCCTCGGTACAAAGTGATCTAGACCACGTACTGTGATGGGCGGTACCGCAGTAGCCCTGCCATTGTATGGAATCCAATCTCCAATAAGCGCATGTACGGTTTTGATTGTGCCCAACTATGCTGAAACATGAGATGCAAGCATGTCAACTAGATTCTATTTTACTTTCTATAGACACTATTATAATATCAGACGGATTTGATAAAAATATTTTGGTTATTGTAAGGTAAAAACCCGGCATGCTTATTTGTGGCGTGGTCTTACGAGATACCTTTGATTTCAAAAGATTTTGAAAACTTTAAAAATCCAATTGAGTGTGTTTTCTCACTCTGGTTTTCCAGACTGACTCGGGTGTTATTTCGCTATAATGCTCAGGTCAGACCGAGTATTATAGAATACATATTCTGGATGGACTGCTATGGAGCTCAGGAGATGAGTTGGATGGCGAGACGTATCACACATATTTGATGAATATTCTGCTGTGTTTGATTAACTACACAGTCAGTTTTGTGAGGACAGGTTATGATAACTGTCCAGTTGCGTGTTATGAATTTTGTTGTACTCTGATGATGCAATGTATAAGCAGATATAATTCTTTTTGTTTTTAAAGATTAGTCATTTATCTATTATATATTGTTCCGCTGCGTTTGTGAGATTCTGATACTGTTTCTATTTCTTCTTCTACCTCCTCCTTCTTTAACCCTAATGGTTCGGTTTCTGACGTTCGATTGCTCGACATTTGATACAGTGGACGTATTGATGTCGATTTTCGGACGTCGAAAAATCGGGTCGTTACATGTATTTTATAAATAATTTACTAAAACTTTACCTTATTTAACTAATTTTACATTTAAAATCTATTTTTAATTATATGTATAAACATAGTTTTCTTTTGATTACAAAACACATTTAAAATCAATATTGTAAATATTATAAGTTTTGAATTGGTTTAAAGGAAAAATATAATATATTGCTATTTTATAAAATATATTATGAAAATAATAGTATTGTTTTAAGTGTTTCTCTATTATAAAGGTTATATAAAAAAATTAAAAGATCTTTCAAACCTTGGAAAATATAAAATTCTTTTTAAGAAATAATTAACTGATATTGGATATATTGTGAAATTTTTATAACATGAGAATTTCGGATATTAAATGATTTAAAAGAATATGTTATAGTTCTAATTAGTTTAGTATAAAGTGAAGATTTTGAATTATAACTTATATTTATTTTAGAAGTATATAAATTTACTTTAAAACAAAATTTCATTATCGAAATCTCTATAATTTATGTTTAGATGGTAAATGGATTATGAATGTTCTATATGTGTATAAACAAGGATTTGGAAGTAAATTATAGTGTTAAATCTCTATTTTTGGTATTATATAAATGAGTTAAAATTATTTAATATATAAATTTTTTTTACTAGTTTTACTAGTCCTAGAATATAAAATTAATTAAAGAGATTTTTTTCTTGAAATTATTAATTTATTGAAAAGAAAATTTTATATTTGGTTTTAGTTAATTATTTAAAAGATTATAAAAATAGGTAAAATATGAAATTTTCTAATTAATATTTTAGGTATTTTAAAGTGTATTTCACTAATAATATGATTATTGATGAATTAGTAAAGTATGTTATATATATATATATTGAATATTCGATTTAATTCTTTAAAGAATGGTTTTCTTAAACTTTGTTGTTATTTCATTTCTGAATTAAATTGGAAGTTTTATATATGATTTCTACATTTTTTGATTTCTTGTTTCCCTATACTGATTCTGATACCATGAATGATTCCCCTTTGATATTGATTTGATTTGTAATGTTGATATGATGCGATGATGACATCCTTCCATTTGATTTTGTGATATTTCATTCTATATGATGAGAAATTTGAATAAACAAAGTTATAATACCATTTGGAATGGGGCATTCGACAATATTTCTCTAGTTATTCTTTAGACTCATTACATAAAATATTATGGAGATTGAGGTTAGTTTATGAGCAGTGAATAAATGATTGAGTATCACACGGTGGTATGGGACACTATTGAATTTTTATTTGGTTATTCATTATTAGTATATGACGTCCACATGACGGAAATAGCATTATGAGATTGTACTTACGCAAGGTAATACTCATAGGTGTGAGCAGGTTGATGCCCTTATATTTATCGATATTGTGTGGCACCATCATGATGTGCTCCTTTTATTGGCACTAGAGAGGACTAAATGACTAGAATCCACCCTAGCCTGATCTTGGGATCGTGCCCTAGATCCACGACACCTCTATTGGATATTTTATTTGCATCACGGAATTTAGGTTAGGTGACCCACAGCGTAGGTTTCCTATAAATATTTAGGTTAGGTGACTCAATGGGTGGGTGCCTTATATCACGAAATTTGGGTTAGGTAACCCATAGGGTAGTGCATTATAGCCCCTTTTGTCACATAAGCTTGCATTTTGTTACCTATAGGGAAAAAGTAAGGCCTTGACCGAGGCTACGCGTTGAAGAGCCACTAGTGGATATGAATCAAGATGTCTGACAAGGTAACTGAAGACTATAGGAGTAGATCCAATTAGGTGACCCTGGGCTCTTGAAGCTCGCAATCGGCCATAGGTCTCCCTTCTAGTTCTAACGGAGTGGTAGATTGGCATATATTATTGAGACAACTCACTTAAGTACGGATATGGGTTAGGCGACCAAAGGTTAGGTGACCCATATGTTGATGTGTATATGACTCTACTTGGGACTTCTCATATAGTCAAACCCCATCACTGTTTATTCCATTTATTCATACATGAGGAGATAAGATTACTTGGAGAGGTGTCTAGAGTATATTGGATTCTCATATATTTTATTGTATATGATTTCTTTGATAGGCAGTTGTGACTGTTGGATCATAGGTTTTGATTGCTGACAATACACAACAGTTCACGAATCTACGACTACGATAACATCCAGACTCATCGGCTCAATATATGGTTTGTATAGTTATATATTTTAACAGAGTCATCAAATATGTATATAGAGTCTAGTTTAGTGCTTTGTTAAAATCTTTCCTCAAGAATCATCATTCACATTCAAATAAACTTGCTTGCATATTTTAATCAAAATCAAGTTTTCAAAAAAAATGCATGGAGCGGGGCTCGAACCCGAGTCACTAGTTTGAAAGGCATGTACTCTAACCAAATGAGCTACTGCTGTTTTTGTTTAACAATAGAATTCAGTCGACTGAATAAACTGAGTCAGTCGACTGAATCTGTGCAGTTTAACATATTTGTGCACAGTTTCAGTCGACTGAATTTCCTGCACAGTCGACTGAATTTGGTCCTGAAAATTTTACTTCATATTTTCAGTTGATGAATTCCCTGCTCAGTCGACTGAATTTGAACCTGCGAATTTTCTTTGAAAAGACACCTTCTTCCTCCCAAGAGTTGTAACCTTTCATCAATGGAAATGGAAGCATCTCTTGTTTGCAACCTTTGAAAACATATGCATCTCTTTTACAAGTATATATACATGATTCTAACATCATTGAATTCACCGAATTCTCTTGTTTTAATCTTACTATTCTCTTGTTCATATTCTCTAGATATTCTCAAAGCAATCACCAATCTATTGCTTGAATCACTATTTTTGTTTATAACATTCTTTTGATTCATAGCAATTCACATTTCCTAAATCTTCACAAACACATTGCATATTCTCGAGGATAAGATTATAGGAATATTGTACTACATTAGACTCATTAGTGTTGACAAGAACACAACAAATTCGAATATTGTATTTTAGTAATTGAGTTGAAGTCCTCTTCGGTAGTTGAGACAAGAAATCCCGTTCGGTTGTTCGGGTAAGTTGTAAACCTATTCCTCCGGGTGAAGTGAGGGTGTTAGTTAGTGAAATTCCTAACTGAAGCTTAGGGACTGGACGTAGGACGAGAGGTCTGAACCAGTATAAAATCCTAGCGCCTCCTTGCATTTACCTACTTTATCTACCTAGAATATTTCATTATTCCATATTACACAATCCTACCGCATAGCCTCTTTCAGTGACGACCACCCTACACCTCCGATGATCATATAACTGAATAGTGCGGTGCTAGAGTATCCAGCCAATGTAGGACGATTGTCAAGGTAAAAAAAATAGAAGTGAAGAAGAGGAATAGAAAAGAAGAGAGTATATGAGAAAAGAAAGAAAGAAAACATCACACAATCACATAACTTGTCGAATATCTCATAGTGCATCAGATGAAATATAATAGTCATCACAGATATAAAACAGGCGAGATGGTAATAACTACATAAACCACAGAATCAAAGTACACAGGCACATACAGTTATGCAAAACAGTAATAGAGTTTATACAAATGATAAATAAACTCAAGTGATAAACTATCTCTAATAATAGTAAGCCAACACTATCAAAGATTCACTGTGTCACACAGTGGAATAAACAATAATAAGTCTAAAATATAAATATAAGAAAGCGTCACCTTCCTCTCCTCCATCTGCACATCTCCAATGCTGTTTACATTAGTCTATTCATTTAAGAGTACCCGAGATAATAAGAAGCAAAGCATAAAACCTCGAGTCAGAAAAAAAAGTCTAGTGTGAGCAATAAATAATCTTAAAACACTGTAAAAGTCGTTATAGTGTATGGAGTAAAGGGTATAATGAATCATACATGATCTATCCCTACATCCATAGAGTTAGCACATAACATAAGATATATGCTACCCTATCACAGTCATTATGGGTGTACTATACATCAAAGTGCTAATGGGTGTCTAGATATTTGCATTGATAATATCAACATCGTATGAAATCCCTAAGGTGATAAACAATCAAGCAAACATAGCATCCATCATTCATCCTCACATTCACTCACTCATTGCATTGAATACATGATATTCCTATACTTCATCTCATCATCAAGGACTACTCAATGTCCATGGCCACTCAATCCATTAGGGTACTGAAAGGTTCTAACATCAACAAACTTTGTTGTATCATCACTATGTCCTCACGTCAACGAACTATAGTATATAGCCCTACCCAGGTCCTAACATCGACAGATTCAGGGATCCGGGCAGGTCAGGTCCTAACATCAACAGACTTTGATGACATCCTCATATACCCTTGTCTCATGAGTGTGCAACATCATCATGAGTATCGATAATCCCTTTGCACACATCATCACTAGCAGAGTGCATCCTAAAACTGTTCTTACAACTCCCGTTAGAAGTCATCTTGGGTAGGAACTATTTTAGATTATCATCGTATGTCATAGAATATCGTTGTGCATCCCATACTCTTCCTCTACAGTTCCTCTCATTCGACTCATAGTCTACTAATCAGCATCTCAAAGTATAGCTATCCATCATCGAAGTTGTCGCCTCCCATCATGGAATCATCATCTTCGAACCACGAAGTCATCGCGTTGAAGCATCACATACATGCTCTAGTGCTAAAATTTCCCATCGAAGAGTCATAGAATCAAATCGAATGCCAAACGAATGAACCATCACATCATGGTGTTCGAAGCCTGTCCGTCGTCCATGTCAAAATTGGCCAAATTGGACATCACCAATAGTGGTAGATACTGACCACTTTAGAGTAGTCGATAACAACCACCTTGGTCATGTACTTAGCCAAATTGGGTAGGTACAAACTGTGACGACCCGCAATTTTTGAGTGTTGAAATGAGAATATTTAATTCATTTCAAATATTTGAAAGTTAATTTTTAATTTGAATTCCAAATACCACAATTTATTTGATAATTGAATTATTAAATTAAGTAAGTGAAATTGGATAAAATATTTGAATCTCGAGATTTAAGCTCAATAAAAATAATGTAACGACTTATAAAATTTATATTAATAATGCGGAAGAAAATAGACGAGTTAAAATTGAATTTAATAGTGATTCGTGCAGTTTTAAAATTTTATTGTTTAAATCGATATTTAAAATAGCCTTCCGAGACACAGTCTCGAAATTTGACGAAACCAGTTTCATTGGATCCATAATATTGTATTATTATCCGATTTCAAATTTCGGAGCGATTGGAGTTGTTGTGTGAGCGTACGACATATAAACGCATTGAATTTTTATCGAAAATTTAATATAATATACATTGTTGTCTGGTTAAATCTTGTCGCATCAGTTTTTATTTTCAATCACTGTAGTTAGATATTTTCTTCACGCAAAGCTTTCCTCATACGCCACTTCCCTCCACCTATATTCGTTCACCCTTATCTTCTTTTAAAAAAAACGTACGAATGAAGAGAAAATATCATGGCCAAAGCCTGAAGGGAAATAATCGAAATCCTCTCGTTAAAAAAAAGGGGGGGGGTACTTCATCAAATCCTTAGACGACATCCTCTTTTCTTTTTCCTCAGTCAAAGATCAATCAAACAAAACAAAAATAGCCGCCTCCTTCATTTAAAATCGCGATTTTTTTTTCTGGAAGGGAATCCTTGTTTCGAAATAATCGAGTGAGGGGGGGAAGGTCGAAACAGCCCCTGGTAAGCGCGAGGCGGTTATGCTCGCGAGATTGGAGTAAGGCGAGGCGTTCGTTTGGCCGCAGTGTGAACGTGGCGGCTATTGAGGGTCTTTAGGGTTTTGGTGTGGCTGTGGAATCGCTGATGCCTGGAGGAGTTCGTATGCAGGCAGTGGGATTGACGTCCTTCGGCAGTGATGGTGGCGCGTTGTTCTGAGCGTCAGTTGAGGGTACGGAGGTGTTTCTGGAAATTTGTGGTGGCCCGGGTTCCGATGTCAGTGAGGTATGAATGTTCTTTGATTTAATTCAAACGAATATTCGTATATAAATTAGGAAATGTAAGCCATGTGAGTCTATATAGTTATACACGTATTGTATTGTAAAATAGTCAGAGAATTTATTTGTATTAACTGAAAATATATAGGGTTGAGCAGAAAATTTAAAAACGATTTGATTTAAATAATTATATTAAAAGTTGGACCTTTGGGTTTAGAGGTTATTTTATAAATGTATACGAACAAGAGTTTAATTTTACAGTTAAATATATACATATAAATAATTGTGTGTTAATTTAATATATGTAGGTTTGAAGGAATTTTCACTAATTTAGAATTTAATATGTATATATATAGGTAAGATTTTGGAAAGAGAAAAGAAGAAAAAATATATAGAGGAAGTTCAGAATGGAAGGATATAAATATACATACATATATATATATATATATATATCAGTTTCCAGTTACTAGTTTTATTTTGAAATAATGGAAAGTAAATTGTTAAATTAGCTTATTTAATTACTTTAACTACTGAGGAATTATTTAAGAAAAGTAATCAAAATTTAATTGTTAATGAATTAAATTTGTTTATGGTAATTAATTGGTTGATTAATTCAAATAGTAACAAATCACATAATTGTTGTACAAGGTCTCAACTCGAGAAAAATCGAGTCAAGAGAGAAGTGGATTGCGAATATAAAGCAAAGGTGAGTTAATCTCGCTCAGTTAAATTTATATTTAAATGATTAAATTTAAATAATTGTTTGAATGGTTGAATTGATTGATGTGCTATAGTATGGTATATTTTGGGATTGGTATTTATGTTGTGCTAACATCTGTGGATGCAGGGAAAACAGGTTGGAGGGATCCAACTGGACCCCTCACATTTATTTAAATTATTTAGTACCCCTTGTTGTGATTATTTTATATTCTATGATGAATATTATTGATAATTGGAATATTGGATGGTATGGTTTACCTGAATATATTCCGGTGCACTAAGTTATCAAGATATATATAGAATTGGATTTTGGAAATAAAAAGAAGTGAATTTGTAAGAAAATAATTATAGAAATTTGAATAACTTTAAGAATGAATTGGAAAAGAAATAAAGTGCCCTTTTAAAAATTCTAATTAATAAACCTTAAGTTTAATAAGGGAAATTTGAATAATCAGAAGATTAATGAATTTTAAATTTTAGTGTTATTATTTTAAAGAATAAAACATTTATTTATAAATTTAAGATTCAATTTATTGGAAAGGATAAAGAAGGAATTTGGAAGAAGCTGAAATTTGTATATTTCAGTTAAAAGATTGGAAAAAATCAAACAGAAACTAATAATAACAATAAAGTCCATAATAAATGAATTTTGAAGTGAATTGAGTAAGTAAAGAAATTTATTTCAAAGGGAATAAATTGGGAATCAATATGGAGGATTGATTTAAGTGATTGAGGTTAGAAATTCTCCCTGAATAACCAAGTACGTTATTAAAGTAAATTTTTAAATATAAATTAAAAGTTTTAAAGTTGTGTTTAAAGGACGCAAGTTTTGTAAAATTTATTATTTCTAATATTTAAAGTCTAAAGTAAGTATTTTCTTTTAATCTATTTTAGTAATAATTATTAAGGAGTAACTTAGTATTTTGTTTTAAAAGAAGAAATCTAGTTTTATATTTTATTAAGTAACCTTATTTTCAAATATTCATATAGTATGGTATTTTTAATAAATTATTGATGTAGTTTTAACTTAAATATTTTAAAGAATATTTCAAAGTAAAGTGTTTTAAATTATTTTAAAAATCTAGTTTTGTGCTTGGTAATTTCAAAGGAGATAGAAAATATTTCGGGAAAGTTTATTCTGAAAGGAAGATGATTTTAAAACTGTTTTCAAAGGATTGAAAATAGAAATATATCTTGTGAAGATATATTGGGATTAATAAATAATTTGGAAAATTATTTATTGTGTGATGGATGTTTGTGAATATAAATTGATAGTTAAATAAGCGACTATCAATATTGGCCAAATGCGCTGATCGTTTCGAAGAGACCGGGATCGAGATTAATTTCTCGAAAACCACTTCGATCCGGTTTGTACGTTTCGTGGAAAAATGTGTTTGGAGTCGAAGATGGAGCAGTGAAGTGCAAGGGCTAGTCGCTACTAGTCCTGAGGATATTTCCAAAATGGATGTAGTAGGAGTAGTACCTTCGGTGTCGTTCGAACCCGAGACGGACTTGTATGGATGAATGCTTGCGAAACATCGTCAGGCGGGCGATGGGCATTCTAAGTGAAACGTTCTAAAGGTAACGTTTAACCTCAAGCCTCATCAACCGGGAATGGCTAGAACAGGGGAGGTGCAGCAAGGTTAGGTGGGTCATGCCCAAGCAGTACAAGATTTTCCCCTGTCTAGATGTCCCTTTATATTCGGCTTAGTGGGTGGTTGGTCGCGCCAACCACGGGGTTATCTTGTTCGGGACTGTTCAGTAAGGGATGGTTCCGGCCTTGTGTTGCAGGGGAGCGGGCGTACTCCTCGGTACTCTGATCTAGGCCAGGTACTGTGACGGGCGGTACCCCAGTAGCCCAGCCATTGATGGAAATACATTCTCCCTACGAGCCTTGTACGAGTTTTGTTTGTATTACCCACTTTTGTGGCTAGTAGCTGGAATTTAATGAATGTAACAATTTCGGCTATTTTATAAGTATTTGTAAATAGACCCTATAATAATATCAGAGGATTTTATAAAATTGTTTTAGCTATCGTAAGGTAAAAACCCGACATGTTTATTTGTGGCGTGGTCTTACGAGATGCTTTTGTTTTCAAAAGGGATTTTTGAAACTTAATAATTAATTGGGTGTGATTTTCTCACGCTGGTATTCCAGACTGACTCGGGTGTTATTTAACTGTAATGCTCGGGTCAGACCGAGTATTATAGGATACCGGATTTGATGATGTGGAGCTCAGGAGACGAGCTGGATGACGATACGTATTTCCATACTTGTTTATGTATATTCCGCTGTGTTGAGTTGTTGTGTATCCATTTGTATGTTGTTGATGTGAGCTGTGACTGATGTACTCTGATGATGTAATGTATGTAAACAGATATATTTGATTTCTGAGTAAAGATTATTTTCTATCTATTATATTTTATTCCGCTGCGATGGTTAGATTCTGATGTTGATTTTGTTTTCTCTTCTTTTACCTCTTCTTCTTTAACCCAAATGGTTCGTATTTCTGTGCAACTTGAGTTGATTGTTGTAGAATAGTGTTGACTCAAGGGGTACGGATTTGCGGGTCGTTACACTTGGTATCAGAGCTTAGGTTGGTGCTAACCTTGGCTTTGGTGGGAATTACTCATAGAATAGAGTCTATAGTACTCTAGAATGAGTATTAGAGTATTAATAGATATGAGCGCGTATATGTTAGTGAATATAAAATTGTTTTATATTGTGTTGATTTATCGGTTGAGTGTTTATGAATTCTGGTCGATATGTGGGACGCCATATTATCGATAGGAATTTCTAAACTCTTAAACAAGTTAAACCGACACAATATTGTTTTATATAGGGTAAATGAAATAATTTTACCTAAATTATTTTTGTATATAAAGGAAATAAATTTTCTTAAATCATTATAGTATACATGGATGCTTGGTTGATAGAAAGTGAAAATATTTAATTATTATCATTATGGTATGAGAATTGAATAAGAAATTGAACTAATAACCAAAGATTAAGGAATGAATTAATAAGATAAATGAAATTTGTAAATGTGATTCATAATTGAATAAAGGATTGAAATCATAATTAAGAACTTAAGAAACAAATTCATAAAACTAATGAGATTTGTAAATATAAACTATAAATGTGAATTATAATGTGATTAATAATTTAAACAAGATAAAATTCCAAAGTAATGTTTAAAATATAAATTAAAAGAATTTGGAATTTGGAAAAAATTGGAAATTTAAATTTCCTTTGAATTTGAAAATGTTTCTGAAAGTTCCAGAGTAGTGTTTTGGATGGATTTCAAATTTGGAGTTTGGGAAAATTTTTGAGTCGGATTTAAACTCTGGAGAGTTTGGAATTTTTGAAAGGGTTTTAGAAAGAGAATAAAAGCATTGAACTCTTTGGTCGCTATAAAATAACTTCGGCGATGACTGCAGCATCATCGATGTTCATTTTCGAGTTTCCAGAAGAGAAATTGCTGCCAAATTGTTTTGAATTGGAATTGTTTGCAAAGGATAAATTTGGTTTTTTAGAAATGCAAGGAATTTTGGATATATGTGATTTCAAAGGGGAGTTTGAAATGTTAAAGGACTGTTTAAACTCTGGAATCTTAACTAAGAATGTTTATAGCATATGAAAAGTTTGATAACTTGTAAATTTGGAATTTGTTGAAATAAAATTCAACTTTGTAAGTAAGTAAAGTGAAACTGAGTACTGGAATTTAAAATTGAATTGTGTGAAGTTATGTGAAATGGAAAAATTAGTCAGGATGGACTAAAAATAATTAATGTTTGGAAATAAAATTTATAGGTTAAATAAGGAATCGGTGGATGAATAAATGGATCAACTATTGTACTTATAAAGTGAAGTTGATATTAGTAAGAAGAAATTGGAAAATTTTAATCCGGGAATTAAAATTTAACTTAAGTGAATGAAAGTGAAGAAAATATATTTGAATTTAACTTGAAATAAGTTATATTAAATTGAAAATGGAAATCGAATAAAATTGGATTGAAATAAATTTAGCTGGGTATAGATAATATTGAATGGAATAAAATTCTACTCAAACAAATAAATGTAAAAATCCAAACTTGGGGTATAAAATAAGATTGAACTCAAAGAAATCAAATAAAATGATTTTCAAGATGAATGAAAAGAAAATCAAGTATGGAATTATTAATTGGATGTGTTGTTGAATGAAATTTGAATTGGATTAAATTGGATATGGTGTGAAATATAAACAAATCCAATTCAAGCCTAAATTGAATTGCCTTATTCTTAATGAGTTCAACAATGAATTGTTGATGTAAATTAAAATTTTAAATGGATAAAAAAAATAAACTAATTGAATAAAATAGTGAAAAGGTTTGGATTTGATCAAAGGAATATCAAATCAAAGATTGTGAATGGGTAATAAAGTTTGGAAATAAAGCTTGAATTGTATGGAATTGGATTCAAATAAAAATATTTTGAGATGAAAATAAATCCAATTTGAGTATGAATAAGTTATAAATGGGATTGAAACTTAAGTTATGAATTGAGAGTGAATTTAAGTAAGTTAAGTAAATTATGAGATGGTTATTGGTTGTCGAGTTTAATAAAATTTGTTTGGGGTTAAATTTTTGGATATGAAAGAAAATGCAATGGAAAAGTTTGTGAATAAATTAAAACGGAAATGCAACTATATGGTTCGTAAATAAGCTAGATTGGAATGGAATTATATACATTGGGTTGGAATCAATGTAAATTGGTTGTAAAGCTTATGTTATTATTTATTCACATAAATACTGTTAGAATTGCATTAGAAAATTGGTCGTTCGACGTAAACGGAAGTAAACAAATTATATAAATCAATAGCAGTTAATAAATTGACTTTGGCATCAATTGAAATGAATATGAGTTCATTTCGTTTAAAAATGAATTGAATGGATTGGTATGTAATTTGGATGCAAACAATTTAAAACTAGCGTCGAAACCTTGTGTATGTACTTTTGAAAATATATCACATGCATTACTTATGAAATCTATGTGTTAGCTATTTGAATATAAGTGAAATGTTAATAAATTGCATATATTTAGTACTTACATATTTTAATTGAGTAAGTACAGGTTTAGGGAAGCCGTTTGGCTGGATTGGATCACGCTAAATGCTAATTTAAATAAGCCGCTTGCTTAAAAATGCTAAATAAAGGTACGCTTACGCAAAAGAATTCGAAATAGGAGATATGAACTGCATATATTGATATATATTGTGATTTCCGGCCTGAGGCCGATGTGTGTGTGTGTGTGTGTGTGTGTGTGTATTTGTGCATCCTGCGATATCGCAGAAGTCCCTCCGTACAAAGGAGACTCCGCCAAAATTTCCCGAAAATTTTGGGAGTTAAAATTATTTTAAAAAAATTTCCACTAACGACAAAGAATTTAAAATTTGTAAGCAGATAAATATGGAACTGAATATTGAAATCTAATTTAAAATCGTATATGTAACGTAAAGTGGAATTAAAGAAATAGTTTGAAGAAACTAAAGGAAAGAAAATGTTGCAAGTAAACTTTTATTTGAGATTTTAAAAAAAATAGTAAGCAAAACTAATAAAAGGAAATTGCTAATTACATATGGGTTGAGATAAGATGAATACAATTCAATATTCAAAGTTTGAAGACAAAATTGAATTCAAGTAGAATTGAAAGATGGAAATCTGAATAGAAATTTGGAATAGGTATTTAGATTGTAAAGAAATTAGTAAGTTGAAGCCAATTGAATTCAAATTGGATTGTAAAGGCGTAGTGAATGGAAATGGATATAAACTCCAATAATGAAGTGAAAATCAATAAAGAAGCACATTAAATGCTTGTACTAAGCTTAGAAAAAGGGGGGTGAATTCTTAGTTGGAGATTGATACTGCAAATATATTTTAAGTTAATATTTGTAATAATAAGTATTGACATTTTGGTAAGGACGTCGATCAAAGGTTTTGAATCTTATGATTGGATATTAGTGCTAAGTGGAATATGCAGGTATTGTAAAGGGAGAAAGAGAATTGGTTTTGAGTTCAAAAGATAAATTTGAAATGCCCGACAAAAGGTATGTGTTTAAATTTCTGTATGAAATTGGATTGGGTTTTTTTTTTTGGATCTAGCCACTTGGCTTTTTGTTTTCTTTTTGGATTTGGGAGGCCGTAGAGCCATTTTGTAGTTGTACCGAGCTAGCCGCGCAAAGGAGACGCTGCTAAAAAATTTCGAAAATTTAGGAAGTTAGAAAATTTTTGAGAAAATTTTGATAATTCAAATAAATATGAAATTCGAATCGATAAGTAAGCGATTTTGTTTGAGGCTTAGGAGCAGGTTTTGGAAATTAGGAAGAGGGATAGTGTCTTTAATAGAAGATGGTTTTGGAAGGTTTTTGAAAACTATTTGAGTCGAGGAAATAGATGATGGGTTATGGATCATTCTTTCTAACTAGTAATTTCGAGGACGAAATTCTTTTAGGGGGAAGGAATGTGACGACCTGGAATTTTTGAGCGTTGAAATGAGAATATTTAATTCATTTTAAATATTTGAAAGTTAATTTTTAATTTGAATTCCAAATACCACAATTTATTTGATAATTGAATTATTAAATTAAGTAAGTGAAATTGGATAAAATATTTGAATCTCGAGATTTAAGCCCAATAAAAATAATGTAACGACTTATAAAATTTATATTAATAATGCGGAAGAAAATAGATGAGTTAAAATTGAATTTAACAGTGATTCGTGCAGTTTTAAAATTTTATTGTTTAAATCGATATTTAAAAATAGCCTTCCGAGACACAGTCTCGGAATTTGACGAAACCAGTTTCATTGGATCCGTAATATTGTATTATTATCGGATTTCAAATTTCGGAGCGATTGGAGTTGTAGTGTGAGCGTACGACATATAAACGCATTGAATTTTTATCGGAAATTTAATATAATATAAATTGTTGTCTGGTCAAATCTTGTCGCATAAGTTTTTATTTTCAGTCACTGTAGTTAGATATTTTCTTCACGCAAAGCTTTCCTCATACGCCACTCCCCACCACCTATATTCGTTCACCCTTATCTTCTTTAAAAAAAACGTACGAATGAAGAGAAAATATCATGGCCAAAGCCTGAAGGGAAATAATCGAAATCCTCTCGTTAAAAAAAGGGGGGGATACTTCATCAAATCCTGAGTGGACATCCTCTTTTCTTTTTCCTCAGTCAAAGATCAATCAAACAAAAAAAATGGCCGCCTCCTTCATTTAAAATCGCAATTTTTTTTTCTAGAAGGGAATCCTTGTTTTGAAATAATCGAGTGAGGGGGGGAAGGTCGAAAAAGCCCCTGGTAAGCGAGGCGGTTATGCTCGCGAGATTGGAGTAAGGCGAGGCGTTCGTTTGGCCGCCGTGTGAACGTGGCGGCTATTGAGGGTCTTTAGGGTTTTGGTGAGGCTGTGGAATCGCTGATGCCTGGAGGAGTTCGTATGCAGGCAGTGGGATTGACGTCCTTCGGCAGTGATGGTGGCGCGTTGTTCTGAGCGTCAGTTGAGGGTACGGAGGTGTTTCTGGAAATTTGTGGTGGCTCGGGTTCCGATGTCAGTGAGGTATAAATGTTCTTTAATTTAATTCAAACGAATATTCGTATATAAATTAGGAAATGTAAGCTATGTGAGTCTATATAGTTATACACGTATTGTATTGCAAAATAGTCAGAGAATTTATTTGTATTAACTGCAAATATATAGGGTTGAGCAGAAAATTTAAAAACGATTTGATTTAAATAATTATATTAAAAGTTGGACCTTTGGGTTTATAGGTTATTTTATAAATGTATACGAATAAGAGTTTAATTTTACAGTTAAATATATACATATAAATAATTGTGTGTTAGTTTAAAATATGTAGATTTGAAGGAATTTTCACTAATTTAGAATTTAATATGTATATATATATATATATGTAAGATTTTGGAAAGAGAAAAGAAGAATAAATATATAGAGGAAGTTCAGAATGAAAGGATATAAATATACATACATACATACATATATATATATATATATATATATATATATATATATATATATATCAGTTTCCAATTACTAGTTTAATTTTGAAATAATGGGAAGTAAATTGTTAAATTAGCTTATTTAATTACTTTAACTACTGAGGAATTATTTAAGAAAAGTAATCAAAATTTAATTATTAATGAATTAAATTTGTTTATGGTAATTAATTGGTTGATTAATTCAAATAGTAACAAATCACATAATTGTTGTACAAGGTCTCAACTCGAGAAAAATCGAGTCAAGAGGGAAGTGGATTGCGAATATAAAGCAAAGGTAAGTTAATCTCACTCAGTTAAATTTATATCTAAATGATTAAATTTAAATAATTGTTTGAATGGTTGAATTGATTGATGTGCTATAGTATGGTATATTTTGGGATTGGTATTTTATGTTGTGCTAACATCTGTGGATGCAGGGAAAACAGGTTGGAGGGATCCAACTGGACCCCTCACATTTATTCAAATTATTTAGTACCCTCTGTTGTGATTATTTTATATTCTGTGATGAATATTATTGATAATTGGAATATTGGATGTTATGGTTTACCTGAATATATTCCGGTGCACTAAGTTATCAAGATATATATAGAATTGGATTTTGGAAATAAAAAGAAGTGAATTTGTAAGAAAATAATTATAGAAATTTGAATAACTTTAAGAATGAATTGGAAAAGAAATAAAGTGCCCTTTTTAAAATTCTAATTAATAAACCTTAAGTTTAATAAAGGAAATTTGAATAATCAGAAGATTAATGAATTTTAAATTTTAGTGTTATTATTTTAAAGAATAAAACATTTATTTATAAATTTAAGATTCAATTTATTGGAAAGGATAAAGAAGGAATTTGGAAGAAGCTGAAATTTGTATATTTCAGTTAAAAGATTGGAAAAAAATCAAACAGAAACTAATAATAACAATAAAGTCCATAATAAATGAATTTTGAAGTGAATTGAGTAAGTAAAAAAATTTATTGCAAAAGGAATAAATTGGGAATCAATTTGGAGGATTGATTTAAGTGATTGAGGTTAGAAATTCTCCCTGAATAACCAAGTACGTTTTTAAAGTAAATTTTTAAATATAAATTAAAAGTTTTAAAGTTGTGTTTAAAGGACGCAAGTTTTGTAAAATTTATTATTTCTAATATTTAAAGTCTAAAGTAAGTATTTTCTTTTAATCTATTTTAGTAGTAATTATTAAGGAGTAACTTCGTATTTTGTTTTAAAAGAAGAAATCTAGTTTTATATTTTATTAAGTAACCTTATTTTCAAATATTCATATAGTATGGTATTTTTAATAAATTATTGATGTAGTTTTAACTTAAATGTTTTAAAGAATATTTCAAAGTAAAGTGTTTTAAATTATTTTAAAAATCTAGTTTTGTGCTTGGTAATTTCAGAGGAGATAGAAAATATTTGGGAAAGTTCATTCTGAAAGGAAGATGATTTTAAAACTGTTTTCAAAGGATTGAAAATAGAAATATATCTTGTGAAGATATATTGGGATTAATAAATAATTTGGAAAATTATTTATTGTGTGATGGATGTTTGTGAATATAAATTGATAGTTAAATAACCGACTATCAATATTGGCCAAATGCGCTGATCGTTTCGAAGAGACCGGGATCGAGATTAATTTCTCGAAAACCACTTCGATCTGGTTTGTATGTTTCGTGGAAAAATGTGTTTGGAGTCGAAGATGGAGCAGTGAAGTGCAAGGGCTAGTCGCTACTAGTCCTGAGGATATTTCCAAAATGGATGTAGTAGGAGTAGTACCTTCGGTGCCGTTCGAACCCGGGACGGACTTGTATGGATGAATGCTTGCGAAACATCGTCAGGCGGGCGATGGGCATTCTAAGTGAAACGTTCTAAAGGTAACGTTTAACCTCAAGCCTCATCAACCGGGAATGGCTAAAACAGGGGAGGTGCAGCAAGGTTAGGTGGGTCATGCCCAAGCAGGACAAGATTTTCCCCTGTCTAGATGTCCCTTTATATTCGGCTTAGTGGGTGGTTGGTCGCGCCAACCACGGGGTTATCTTGTTCGGGACTGTTCAGTAAGGGATGGTTCCGGCCTTGTGTTGCAGGGGAGCGGGCGTACTCCTCGGTACTCTGATCTAGGCCAGGTACTGTGACGGGCGGTACCCCAGTATCCCAGCCATTGATGGAAATACATTCTCCCTACGAGCCTTGTACGAGTTTTGTTTGTATTACCCACTTTTGTGGCTAGTAGCTGGAATTTAATGAATGTAACAATTTCGGCTATTTTATAAGTATTTGTAAATAGACCCTATAATAATATCAGAGGATTTTATAAAATTGTTTTAGCTATCGTAAGGTAAAAACCCGACATGTTTATTTGTGGCGTGGTCTTACGAGATGCTTTTGTTTTCAAAAGGGATTTTTGAAACTTAATATGGGTGTGATTTTCTCACGCTGGTATTCCAGACTGACTCGGGTGTTATTTAACTGTAATGCTCGGGTCAGACTGAGTATTATAGGATACCGGATTTGATGCTGTGGAGCTCAGGAGACGAGCTGGATGACGATACGTATTTCCGTACTTGTTTATGTATATATATTCCGCTGTGTTGAGTTGCTGTGTATCCATTTGTATGTTGTTGATGTGAGCTGTGACTGATGTACTCTGATGATGTAATGTATGTAAACAGATATATTTGATTTCTGAGTAAAGATTATTTACTATCTATTATATTTTATTCCGCTACGATGGTTAGATTCTGATGTTGATATTGTTTTCTCTTCTTCTACCTCTTCTTCTTTAACCCAAATGGTTCGTATTTTTGTGCAACTTGAGTTGATTATTGTAGAATAGTGTTGACTCAAGGGGTACGGATTTGCGGGTCGTTACACAAACCAAATAAAAATGTCTGACACCTATTCCGAAATCTGAAGCACATCCTCAAGTCTATCTTTCGTCTACAAATCAATCGGTATGCATGAAACTTTATGCACAAAATCCTATCATATGCGATATTTTCTAACATTATATCACCTTCGAACGACATTTTCAACCAAGCAAGCAAACTCGTATTAATACAACTAATAAGCATACTAACATCTATAATAGCCTACATACGTCTATAATAACACAATATAATCCATCCAAAGCAATCAATATGGGATAAATATCAGTAATAACCTAAGTCTATCAGTATCGGCAAAATAGTGCATTAATGGGGAAAATGTGATATTTAATTTAAAATCTTTTTAAAACACTTTTAAATTCATTTATAATGTAAGATATAGGTTTAACTATTTTAGAAATCACATTCTAAAATTAGAAATCATTTCGAATTTTTTTTAATACTATAGCAACAATCATAGTATGGTGAGAGATAATATCACTCACCTCAATAAAAGCTGTCCAAATCAGTGCCAGCCGTAGAGTTCTCCATCACGAGCGAAACACAAGAAACGACATCCAAATCCGACCTCGTTTGAGCAAGATACGAATTAAATACGAATCGTCATTAACAAGATAACTAATTAATTAGCTAAAATGCTATTTACCTCCACCCTTTCCCTTAACAACTCCAACTTGCTACCTACCCGGCCGCTGCCTTCAAAGCTTTTTCGTCGCCACCACAGGCGATCAACTGCTGTCGCACTGCCTCCAAATGAAAGCCCTTGGCAACTCCGACCCAATGCCATCAACCTCACCTCCCCTAGTGCTTCCGTCGACGAGATCGAGCTCACCAAGACCACACCGGTCACTTCCACTTTGCCACTGCCTCGTGCCACCACGATCCCATCCACCACCGACGATGCACTCCCCGGGCCCCATGCACCTTTTTCATGTTGGACCAATCACCTAATTGACCTCTAGTGGGTTTAGGAATCTTAGCCATCAGATTAGGTAATGGGTTTGAGTAGGATTGGGAAGGTAAGGAGAGAGGAGGGGTCCTTATACTAATAATAAATGAATTAAATAATTCATTTGCATGTTTAATTGTCGTACAACTTATAGGAACCTTTGATTGAGACAATTCTTGAACCGCATGACTCTATGTGTTTTTCTCTTTCCAACGATATAAAACATGTCACATTTCGAGACTGCTCCTCGGAAGGCAACTTTCACGCGTATCGAATCGACCCAAGTATCGAAAAATCTGCAACTCCAAAAGAGGCAAGCTCTCTATCATTCATAGATAAATACCCCTATTACGAACTCAATGTAACAAGTTCCGGGATTTAATTCCATCATGTGGGGGAGTTAGTTTTTTGGTCGCTCGATTTACGAGTCGAACCTGACCTTCTAGCTAGAAATCCTATAGTCGGAATATATTGATGTTTATACTCATTCAAGCTCGCTTGGACCATCCGAACTCAGTGGAAGTGGCTTCGAGTCCTAAAAAGTCCATCTATGAAATATGAGTTTTTAGCTCATCGGCAAATATCAATACAGCATTTAAATATCCACAATAAAAGTATCCAAAGTGTTATATATATAAGTACGGATCATTACAGCAGCCTATATTTATACTGATGTTGGTATTCTAATACTTAAGATTAGAGACATACTTGGAAACTGCTATTCTCTAGCCTAATTATACTTAATAACATCTCATACTGGATGATTCGCCCATTTGACATTGTTTCGAATAAATAACATTTGATGTGATTTTATATGGACGATGACATCTTTATGCTTGGTTTTATGGTTGTTGTTATTCTGTTATATTATTATTTGTTTATCCTCATTATTATAATATGCATATATTATATATAGTGTGTACGACCCGTTCGTTTAGATATAGTATAACCTATGTGTTATTTATATAATTTTCAGGTCAGTCCGAGACATTTCAGGTTAAGGGATGATGAGATTAGCATGTGTTTTCTAGGCACAGAGAGGACTAGGTATTCAGCATTGTAGATTATCATAATTTATTTTACAGTCTCTTGATGTATATTATTGTAATTATATTGGACATATGTTATATTTTACATCATATATATTATCATTGCGATTATGACTCCGTGATCTCTAATATTTACTTTATATTTTGTATTATTCTACCTTGGAGACACACGTTTTTATTCCATTATGCCAATACTGTGTAGGTATACATGAGTTATTTATTTGATGTTTAAATACATACCAGTGTTAGCCTAAAGGAAAATTCACATTTGTACCCTATATAGCCTTATTCTCTATATTATCTGACAGTATTACTCAGTAATACTCTTGGGTAATATGTGTATAGAGATCGAGGTGTTACATATAATACGAGCTCAAATCTATTTAATTAAACAATCTTCTGGCTATTAATATAATATCGACATATATGGGTATATATGTGCGTCAACATATCTTTCATCATAGATTTGCATTTTATTACCAAATTGAGTCAATGATTACAAAATAATTGAATCGAAACTAAGAACCGTTAGAACTGTTTTGATGATGCTAATGAAACATGTATTTCTAGGTACTTATAGGAATGTATGAAGCGATAAAGACAACTTATAAACGAAGAGAACAAGACTTTATAGTTCTGTGGAATCAATAAAAACGAAGAGAAACTGAAGCAATCACTAGAAGACGAGCAAAAGAACTTATAAAAGATGTATGTTCATTGAGTTGTTAAAGAGGCATAGAAGTTTAAATTTATTAAAACCAACGTATGGTTTCTAAATATCTTTAGACTTTGCCACATCATTTAAAATACTCTGTAGTGTTTTTAGGATTTTTCATAAATTTTTCTATGCTTGTTTTGATGTGATTTAAAGAGCGAAGAAGCAATCGGTACAAAAAATTATCATTAATCGGTGTGCTGTTAATAATTAATCGGTTGGCCAATTATTTCATAATTGGTTAACCAATTGATGAATAATAAGCGTACCAATTATGTTACTTCAGTGCTGTTTTTTCCAAACAATTGCGTCTCTTTCACTATTCTTCAAAGTCTAACTAATTCTTAACCGATGCATCTTCTGATCTTTAGCGAAATATTACATTTCATCGGTCTACATTTTTTGAACTCTTTATAGACCCATTATCTCAAAAGGATCAAAAACGAACTTATATATTTTGAATTCTTATGTCTAAAACCCTAACTCTATATTCTTATTCAATGCATTCTCTTTTTATCTTTTTCCTTCCATTCCTATTCATTTAATTATGCGTTAATTTCCTATATCTCTTATCATTTAATTTCAAGATCATTCAGAAGTTATAAGAATATTTTACATAAATGAAGATACTTTATATTTTGAAGATACTAGTAAAGAAACCAGGCTGGTCAATAGAAAGTGAAATAGGCCGATTTTGAGAAAAAAATTCCTTATTTGGATCATAGTGGACCTATGAAGTCTAATGGGTTTTTCTAGATCCAAAATAGTTAATTATTACATTTATCGATCAGTCATATTAATGAATTTAATTAATATTTATTTGGTTGTATCATATACACATCCAATGGTATAACAGAATAGCTGAACGAACTACAAAAATGTGTATAATTATATATTTACTTTTAGGTACTTGAACCAAGTTACTTGATAATTATGCCATGGGTTACTTATAGAGCATATTTAGTGTCCATTCAAGAATACCTGCCTTCTTAATCTGGTATACTCATTACATGCTCTAAATATATTTTGAACTAACTTTTCTCCCATACTTCGGATGTCACATTTACACTTTTGTTTTATGTTCCTTCGATGATTTCGGTTTATATTGAAGCATGTTTACAAGGGATATCATCGATCAGTTATTAGAGTTACTTACTATTTTGTTTTATTATTGATGTTCATATATTTTTATTATTAAAGATCATAATGGTATTATAATGCTTTTATATCACTTATGTCTCTTTTATCTTCCCCTTGAATTTTGAAAAACATTATCACATTAAGTGATAGTCTGCTCTTGGATTCTCATTTTAATTCACTATATAATTGCTACTAACAAATACATATATATTTAAAGACTATATATGTAGCCAATAAAATAGAATTGTTTCTTTTCTACTGTTATTCCTGGTTGGTGAGATGCGTTCAAGCATAAGTTCTTACTTTCAAAGTTAGTTCTAATGCATAATGATTGAGCTAATCTGAGGAACTTAATTAGCACATAGCTCATTGGATTACAGATGTGAATTATGGTCGGTCAACGTTCATGTAAACCAATTGTAATTATAAGAAATAATATTGATGCATAATTTATAATATGAGCTCATATCTATTTAATCAAACAATCTTCTAGTTGTTAATATAATGTCGGCACATATATGGGTATATACATGTGTCCACATATCTTTTGTCATAGATTTGCATTTTATTACCAATTTGAGTCAATGATTACAAATATCTGAATTAAAACTAAGAATCATTAGAACCTGTTTTGATGAGGTCAATGAAACATGTATTTCTAGGTACTTACAGGAATATATAAGGCACTAGAAATAACTTATAAATGAAGAGAACAAGACTTTAGAGTTTTGTGGAGTCAACAAAAATGAAGAGAAACTGAAGCAATCACTTAACGACGAGCAAAGGAACTTTTTAAAGAAGTATGTTTCATTTAGTCGTTAATGGGCCTTAGAAGTCTAATTTGTTAAAGCCCACACATGATCCCTTAATATCTTTATACGTCGCCACAACATCTAAAATACTCTTTAGTATTTTTAGGATTTTTCCCAAATTTTTCTGTACTTGTTTGGATGTGATTCAAAGAGAAAAGTAGCAATTGGTACAAAAAATCATCATTAATCAGTGTACCTATTAATGAATAACCGGTTGACCAATTAGTTCATAATTGATTAACAGATTGATAAATAACTAATGTACTAACTATATTGATTATGGGTTGTTTTCTTCTGAACCATTGCATCTCTTCCACTATTCTTCAACATTTAACTAATTCTTGACTAATGCGACTTTTGATCTTTGGCGAAACATTGCATGTAGTCAATCTACATTTCTTGAACTCTTTATATACCCATGATCTCAGACGGCAAAAATGAACTTATCTTTTCTGAATTCTTACATCTGAAACCCTAACTTTATATTCTTATTCTCTGCATTCTCTTTTTATTTATGTGCTTCCATTCCTATTCATTTAATGATGTGTTAATTTCCTATACCTCATGTATTTTAATCTTAAGGTCATTCGGCAGTTATAAGAATATTGTACGGGAATAAAGATACTCAATATTTCAAAGATACTAGTGAAGGAACCAGGCCGATCAATAGAGGGTGAAACGGGTAGATTTTGAAAAAAAGATCCTTATTTAGATCATAATGGGCCTATGAAGTCTAATGGATTTTAGTGGATCCAATATAGCTAATTAACATAAAATCCAATTTTATTTGGACTTGTATTGCATTTATCAATTACAAATTCAATTAAATATTTATTTGGATCTTTCACATACACATTCCATGATATACATCATAGCTTAATGAACTATAAACATGTGTAAAACTATATAAATACATATATAGATATTGGGATTTATATTTATTTCATACACACACATTAGACTTAAATATGCCTATGACAATTTCATATAAATATCGAGAGTATAAACGCCTAAGACTATGTATGTATGTGTGTGTAAGCAAACCTACATAATAAAAGTCGATATTTTCAGAATAGGAGAATACTTAATGAAAAGGTAAAGTTGCAAAAAAACTCATTAGATTTAATTCTAATCAAACCAGGATTAAAAGAAAACCGAATTGATGGTATTAAGATTTACTCTTTTACAAACATTAAATAATAACGCGTGTTATATGTATATATCTGGAAAAATTCTATGGTAATTACAACAAAATATCTTGGTTCAAAAAAATTGTGGATCCAAAAATACACATTCAACACAAAACAAGATTATTATAAATTATTATCACAATTAATATTTTTCTTCAATAACATGATTAAATTTTTAAAAAATATTGCATATATACATGTACATACATGTAAAAATTATAATTTAAGATTTAAATTTCTAATACATACAAATGACTTAATAATTAGACATTGAATATATTAATTAGAAATCAAAATTAGCTTATCAAAAAGATTCTATTTAAATAATAAGACATTGAATATATAGAAATAAAGCATATGAATATATACATACACAATTTAATCAATTTGAACATTAAATCATAATTATAAGTTTATTGAATAGTGAAAACAAATGTAAATTTTATGGCAAAACAAATCTATGTTAACTAATAATTTGAGGTCTATCAACAATATCAATACATAAATTAAATAAACACAAATTGATTTTATTATTAAATAACAATACATAAGCGACTTCAGAATAGATTTGATAAGTGGCAATCTATACACACATATATGTGAATTTGGTCAGGGTTAGACATCACCATAAAGTAAAGTAAATAGAATAATTGAAGTTGAAAAGCCTTGCCTTTTGAATAAAGGAACCGGGCCAGTTGAAAGCGGGTGAAATATACAGATTTCAAAAAAAAATTCCTATTTTTGGATCTATTGGGCCTATGAAGTCTAAAAGATTTATTAAATCCAATCGAATATAGATTTAAATAATATCTTATTTAATTTAATTTGTTTAAAATGGAGTTTTGATTCAATTTAAGTTAAATATATTATAATGAGCATATCAAATGCATTCATATGTGTACAATGCAAGCGCAATACATAAACAGTGTATATGGTCAATGTGTACGTATATAAGTGCTGAGATTTATATCGCAATGGACACATTCACCCTTTATATATGCATTCGTTGTCCATAGTTTTATTTTGAAATCATATAAAATAATAGTAACACAACATATATAGTAACACACACACACACACACACACACACACACACACACATATATATATATATATATAAATACATACATAATTTACATATAGTTATACAATATGTTATAAAATATTTTTATCTAATTGGCAATAGTTTATTTATATTACAATTAATGAGTTTAAGTAGGCATTTAGGAAGAAGAAAATGTTGAGTACTTTTCTCTTTCCTTACTCATTCATTTAATGCTATTTTAAATCAACATTTGAATACTTAAACCCTTATACATATTATAATTAATAATGACAAATTTTATGTGTGTAGAAATTTGAAATTAATAAAATTAGATATTAAATGCACATAATTAATAACGACTAAAGTTCAAAATTAGATCATTGAATGTGTGTAATTAATAATAAATTTTCATAATTAGATCAGTAAATACATAAACCCTTATACATATTATAACTGATAATGATTAAAGTTTAAAATTAGATTATGTTTTTAAACAAAATCTATTTTAAAATTTGAATTAAAACATTAGTTTAAAGAAATTGTTTAAACTTTATATAACTTGTTAAATTTAGCCTTTAACCTTTGTAATCAATGTTTTAAATAAACACCTTTAAAACAACTTCAATTGGTATTATAAAGATGTTTTTATTGATCTATATTAAAATATGAATCAGAACACTTATTTTGGGAGATTACTCAAACTTTGTACAGCTTGTTAATAAATTCAACCTTAAAACTTTAACTTTTAAAACCATTATTTTAAATGAATACCTTTGAAACATATTCAGTTGATATTAAAAAAATATTTTTTTCTTTTAAACATTTAAAAATTTTCGATTGGTATTAAAAAATACTGTTTTCATATTTCCTTATAATTATTTTTTATTTAAACAATCTAAATATATAAATTGAACCATCCAACAAAGGCACATATTAATTCATTATGACATATATAAAATCTAATAGGGGTTTTTTTGTATAAAGGACAAAAATTTATATTTTTTTGCCCTAAGGACACAACCTCAATATTTTAGCCACAAAGACAAACATTCTTCCAAAATTGGTGATAAGAACAAACAATCTTCAAAAATTAGTCATAAGGAAAAACCACCAAAATATCAACCACCACTCATCGCACCACCACCCACCGCCATCACCTGTACCACCAACCTCGCCGCGACCCCCAACACCACCCACCGCCATCACATGCTACCGATAACTCTTAACTTAAAAACTACTACCGATAACAAAAAACTGATACCTAAAATTTGCCACCTAAATACTGATACCTAAAAACTGCCACCGACAACTAAAACTGATATCTAACAAATGATACTCATATAAACCACCCATAATCTCTTAGGTTCTCAAATTTATCGAATTCGATCACCATTGTCTATGTTTATAGTTCATTCTTGAGCAAGCATATAAGTTGTAACGAACCAAAAATTTTAGCGATTTTATTTGTTTAATTAATTGAAATTTTGTGAAATTTTAAACAATAAAATTTGAAACTAAAAATTATTATTTACAATACGTCTATTTAAACATAGCAACCGGGAAATTTTCATCCGATAATATTGAAGTTTATTCTATTGTGAAATTTTATCTTAATTTAAATCAGTTAATATGATGATAATAAAATGTTTTCCAAACCTGAACAATTTTATACAGAAAATTTGTAAATCATCTTCTGGGTGAGATGTCAAATTTCGTTTCATCAAATTCGGAATTATGTTGCTCCGTCGATCTTATTTTCTACGTTTTGCTACATTTTCCACTAGCGAAATTTTATAATTCAATCGTACCACTGATATCTGTATACCGTTCTGTTCGCCTCGTCGTGCTGATCTCTACGGTATATTTATTTCTATAGATTGAGATCCGGTATGTAACGGTGATGAGGAAACAGCTCGTCATAATGGTACCGAAATTTTGAATCCCTTTTTCCCTGTACGTTTCAATCTGAAACATGCTGTCCAAACAATCAATAAATTGTTTTAAATGTACAACATATCACCACTTGACCGTTGGAATTTCACTATTCCTACTTTATATATATTGGGTACGGTTGCTCTGCCTCTATCTTTTCACGGTTACTCCTATTTTTTATTTTTTTATTGTGCTTACTCCTCTAACTCTAGAACTGCTTGTGCAAAGAATATATATATGAATGCAAGTTCATCATCTTTCCTCTTTCGCAATTTTTTTTTCTCCTCTCCCTCACAAAACACGTGACTCCCCCCTACCAATACCCGAAGGCACCAAAGCACCCTCCAACGGCGCAAGCCCGTCTTCCCACGCCGCCTCCACTTGCCTAAGCCCGCTCAAACTCCTCCCTTACCCCTACAAGATTCGCGAACGCAGATCCGCCAACGCAGCCACCTCCTAGACAACAAACCCCCACGCCTCTCCTTTCCATTTTACTGAAAACCCTGTTCGTCCCTGTGCCGAGAGCTCCACCCAAGCAGCCACCTCACCGTGCCGACCACCCTCGCCGCCTCGTCCCCTCTTCCCTGCCACTTACACACCGACCTCCTCACGTCGAACACTTCAAACATCACTACCACTTGCAACCCGAGTGTCACCACCTTAATTCCTCTCTTCTTCTCTGCATTATCCCTCCTCCATAGCTTCCACGCAACTCCTCTCTGGCCTTCATCCCATCTTCTATCGTTTGTATATAGGTAAGAGTGTAGTGAGTTAAGGTATGTTTTCTAAATTTGATTTGCACAGCAACTTTAAATATGGGTCGGCTTCATGTTTGCAAGTTATAGGTTTATATATATATATATATATATATATATATATATTATAAGTTATAAATTTTGGTATGTTAGTTATACGTATACCGAGTTAAATAATATATTGGTTGCTTATGTTGATTTATGTAAGTTGTGTGATTTATTTTGTAACCACTCTAGAAGGATTTTACGTGGATTATATATATATATATATATATATGCATATATATATATATATATATTAGTTAATCGATAGTTGATACTTATCTATACAGTAAGTTTTATACTTGGTCAGTTTGTATATGTGTTTGTTGTTGAATACTAGTTTATACAAATCTAAAAAAAGGTGGATTGTTTTATAATAAGTGTTGTTTAATGATTTTTATATATATCCGTTGATTGATTTATTTGTGTAAGTGATATGTATACATCTACATAAGTGTTTATTTCAAAATATAGTACGTATACATAATTGATTTTAGTATATGTGATGTTAATTTAAAAACAATGATTTTATTTACATATGTATTTTTTTTTCATATTTGCCTTAAAATTAAAATATTGATTTCAAGATATTATATAATTGTGTGTGTTTATTTAAAATTTATATGGTATATATGTTTGATTTTAATTTATGAGTTACAATTTAAATAATGATTTTTGATATACATAATATATATATATACACACACACACATAAGTTCACTTATACTATGTAGTTTCATCAACCCCGTCCTGATTTGATTTCATCAATATCTACTCTTTAGATTTCGTTCGTCGAATTCGTGCCAATCTAGCTTTGATTTGGAATTCGTGCTTGGATTCGCAACCCAATTCATTACTGATTCTCTCTAGCCTCGAAAGATGAGCAATCACTCACGATTAACGTTCTTGTATTTATTAAATTTGATTTCAATTGAAACGAAAATTGAAATATGCTGTTGTTAGTTAATTAAATTATTATATATGCTATTATCTGTAACTGTCTACCTGTGGGATACGACAACATATCCTATTGTTTATATTTTATTCAATTACTGATGGTATATGCCTGTTTTTACATTTTATATTATCTGTTATGACTCTGCAAGTTCCCTGTTAGTATAGAATTCACTATGGGTTGAAATGATATATACCTGAACAGACTTTAGAATAGGAGAAAATCGTTATGGGACGAAATGATAGACCCAGGCGATTTTCATTTGAATTGAATTTGGGATTGCGGGTCGAAATGTTATCTACCCGTATATATTTAAATTACGGATTGTAAATATCCGTATCACTTGACCATAGGATAGAAAATTCTATATACAAACATCGTTGGTCTATATATATATATATATATATATATATATATTGAAAGTGATTTTCTATAGTTTGAAAGGGAATATATATGGTTTTATTTAATATTGAAATATTTTATATAAATATGTTTTAATTATAAAGTGGATTTAATAATAAACTTAAATTTAATGAAGATTGATTTAATTAATATAATATGTTAAGTATTATAATTTAAAAGATTTCCAAGGAATTTTATAAGTTAAGAAAGAAAAATTGTGTTGATTGAAATTGTATTTAATTAAGAAATTTATTTAATTGATTTGAAATTATTGAACCTGAAAATTTAAGACATGATCTTATAACTTGATATGATTTAAGTAATTTAATGAATGTTTCACATTTAAAGAAATTGAAGGAAATATAAAGTAAGCTGTAATTTGAGGTTATTAAATAATATAGAATTTTATTAAGTGAAAATTCCAAAGACTAAATAATAGTGAAGTTGAATCGAGATCTATATAAAATCGTTAAATTCAGTTTGAAATGTTGAATACATACCGCTTTGAAATATATTGGAGTTTAAATGGTTTATTTTGTGGTTCAAATCTGTATTTGAAATCAATAAAATTTGAATTTGTTTAGTCAAAAACTGAATTGAATGGAAATTGATAAATTGAGATTGAATGAAATTTGAATGGGAAAGTCGAGTTGATTTTTGAAGCGATTTGCGAAGTTTGAGGAAATTACAAATACTTTACTTTATAAGTTATTTAATATAAATATATACACATTATTTTGGAAAATGGATATATTTGAATTGAAAATGATATTTTGGTTTTGAAGTATAAATTAATTTGAAATGACCACGGCGTTATAGTGTATATTTCAACATTGTAGATAGTTCCACGGATCCTTAGAGGATGGTTATCCCACACATCCTTTAAGTTACTTGTATTTCGGTTGATATTTCACTTGAGTTGGATTTATTGATATAAGAATATTAATCATGATTCGAGTGTTTTGTGTTTTGCTTTACGCTCGGGTCAGACTGAGTGATACGACATTTGAGACTCACCTTTGGAGTTTGGAGCTTCTTTTGGAGATCCAACTATCGATTCAGCTTTCAGCCTTCCAGTCGATTTGTTCAGAGAGGTCATCTGTTTGTACTGGAGACTTTACTATATTTGAGATATTCTGTTGTATTTTATTTCTAACTCTGATGTTTACATAGTAGCTCCATGAACTACTATTTATCTATTTTGTTGCGTTATTATTATATTACATTGTGTCGGTGATTCTGTGATTGATTTATTTTACTATATTTGCTGAGTTTTGCCAAAATTAAAATAATAATCTTACATTTTGAGCAATTCAAGTCCAGCATGTACGGATGCGAATGGTTGAAAATATCGGGTCGTTACATCAATCATAATAATCATCCTTGTATAAAATCAGTTTATCGTCATATTTAAAGTACAAATGGATCACGCATAATTAACATCCATCTAGCTCATGAAATTGCATCTTTATCTCATATAATGATGCTTTGACTCAAGCATCTCCATTCTCCGATGCAAGGCAGATCGAGTGGCTCCACTCCAGCATAAGCACAGATTCCATTCAACTAAGGTAGTGTGCATAGTGGCGAGCACGACAGCGGTTCATCTCTAGGTAAAAAATAAAATAGATTTTACAAAAACGATACCTACTATAATTAAAACTGATATCTAAAATTAATAGTTAACTGATACTCAAACAAAATTCATTAAATATTTGATATGAATGAAACCCTAATGCAACTCAATAATCATCGTATTTACTATGTAACAACTTCATTTTCTAATATAATTAAACAAGCAAAACAGTAAAAAACTTCCACACTACATTATTTTAAAAAATAATACTCAGAAAAAACAAAAACGATACTTAAAAGTCGATCCTCACTAAACTCAACACAGCAATACATTATCAATTAAACCAATATGAATGAAAAAAACAAAATAACAATTAAAAATGTTCACTTCAAATTGTGAATTTATGACAGTATAATAATTTTGTTATACAACAAAAATCACAAACTCAAAAATAACAAATTTTTGAAAAGGATACCTACAAACTAAAAAATCGATAGCTAACAGCTGATACCACTTCTTCTCCCCTAATTCTTCCATTGCTTGCTCTTCTTCTTCCTCGACTTACTACTCTTCTTCCTCGAATTATTGTTTATTCTAAAACACCACTTCATCACGGCGTCCCTACCATTAGAGACATCAATTTTCCATCATAAAATGACTTCAAATTGAGCTACTTCAAAACCCTAGCCGTTGCCATCTACCGTCGAACCAACCACCCTCTCAGCCAACGCCATCGCAACAACCACCCTCGCCGACAACGCCATCTAAGCTTGATGCCGCTCCAGACTCATTTGCATGTTTTTCCTGGTCGCTAATTTCTTTTCATTCCTCTTAATTGAAATTCAAAAGTTGTCCTTCATGCTAAAATACTGAAGGTCGATCCTTGAGGCTAAAATATTGAGAAATTTTGTCCTTGACACTATTTTCCTAAATCTAATATACACAATCAAATGATGTAAATATAAATGATAATAAAATTAAAAGATCACCTAAAGAGGTAGCCTACTACTTGCACCTTGAATGAAGATTTCTCTTTAGATCTCCAATAACCAGACCCAGCTTGCAAGAGAATGATGAATCACATATTTTATTGTATTTATTTTTGCATTTGGTTTGGAGTTGATGAAGTTTTGAAAATTTTCGTTTGATTTTTCCCATGGAATGTTAGGAGGGGTGAAGAGAAAAGGGAATAAAAAAGAATGTCTATAGAAAATGAATTAGTGGTTTTGTTTTTATTGAAAGTACGAAACATTTCACATTCTTTTGGTTAAAATTTTCTTAACCAATTCCCTTAATTTTCTCTCTTTCTTCACATGTTTAGTTGAAAATACTTTCCATAAAATGATAAAAAAATTCCATAAATTCCTTCATGCAATTATCTTTCATTTAAACCTGTTCAAAGTTGCATCAATATCATCGATGCCGCAAATATAACTTTTATACATACATTCAAATAATTCAAACAACTCCAAAAAATCAAATAAATTAAATAAAAGTTAATATTCTTAAAAAATTAATTAATTTAATTAATTTACAACATTCTATAAATTAATTAAATCTTGTGGTTTTTCGGAGAGTTCATCATTACGATTGTGCGATTCAAAGGTGTAAATTCAGTTTGGCTAATAGTGTGACAGTTTGGCTGAATTTATCACTTATACGTCTTTTATGTAAAATCATATTTTAATATTTTAAGCGGTACCATGTGGCAATGAATATTTGTATCAATTCTCTTCGTTAAAACTATATCACTTTAAGACTTATAGAATTTGGTTTTGGTCAAAACTCCAATATCATCCAGATTTAACTTGGTTAGCCCAAAAACAAAATCATTGGTTCAATAATAACATTTATTATTAATCATACTAATCTGGCGAGCAACTTTGACTTTGAGTTGACTACGGTCGATCGTGATACAAACCCCTTATAATTGAGGAAAAGAACTCTCTATTGAATAGTGTTTCACTTTCAATGCTTAAAATCAGACCCAACTATAGTCGCTCGATGGATCTCTATACAATGACTTGACTATTATTAAAATGGAGTATCCACATTAAGTTCCATGACATTCTCAAGGGAATGGTGTTACATCATCACTTCAAGATCTCATATTTAACCTTGGTTATAATTGACCGATGCGAAAGTCTCGAGTGGGTCATTCCATAGTTCGATTGACTATCAGTGCATACTCTTAGTGCCCCCAATAACCATAAAATACATCTTCCAACATTTGAAGAGCGTTACGTACTTTAATCTCAATGGATGAATCGATATTCTTACTCGAAACATCTTAACTGGGAATATTTAAAATAATATATTATTTTAATGTGATAAATTTCTATGATTACAACACATTGTGATTACTATAACACAACATATTATTTAAGGATTTTATCTTTAATATATTATAAATTGATTATTTAAATAATTATCTAATAATATAACAAAGTATATTATAGAAATCAAACATATTTATTATGAACAAGATTGATTATTGAGTTAGATATATTTAACAAATTACATAATTGCCTCTAGGGCATAATTCTAACTCTTTGAATCTCTCACTTCCACCTGAGGTCAATTATGGAATCTTATTCCAACTCCTTCGATTGATTTTCTCAAAAAATAATGGGGCTAGTCCCTTAGTAAACGAGTATAACATATTGTTTTAATTATCTACTATGTCAATTAACTCTCTCTGATGCTGGTAAATTGCCTTTATCATGTGGAACCCTTCGGAGTGTTTTTTAACTCCTAGTGAGCAATTGTTCCTTTCTAAATTGTATCGTAGTATTGTTATCGCATAATAATATCATGGGATTCCCAACATTTGGAATCACCCCTAGCTTGATTATAAATTTAAGCATTTATTTATACTTTCTTTTTATCGCTACGCTATTCAAGGCAACGTACTTAGACTTCGGTTAAATCAACCATTACTTATTATTTGGAACATTTTCAACTAAAGTTCTTAACTTAACGTTGAACATGAATTTAGGATTGACATACTATACACAATATCACTTATGAAGTTTAATTTCACGCACTAATTCATTAGGAGTTCGTTGTTTCTATAAACAATTCTCTAGTATTTCGTAAATACTTGAGTACACTCTTAACTATTATTAGTGGTCTTAATTTGGATTTTATATTTCCCCTATGTATCAAAATATAAGTCAAATGTGAAATCGTAGATAATACAACATGTATGATAATTCTTATTGTTAATGCATAAAAAAATCTTCTTACATGCTCCATTTTATATATTTTAATATGATGGAAAGGTATATTGTTTTGGGATAATTTCAACGTCCTTCTACACTGATTATAAAAGATGCCAATTTCAAATCCAATTTCAAGAATTAAACATCCAAGCTAAAATGATTTTAACATGAGTGCATTGTTAACAATCATAAGTTTGTTATTTACTTATAGTTTTTTAAATATTTTAGTACATTTATAGTGTTTTCTTGTAGGCACATGCTTCATCTGCATTTTGACTGAAATTTAGACTGTTTGATTTTTCTATCAAAATATTTTCTCAACCATAATGTTTGTTGAAGGTACTTTCGTATCAATTCTTGGATCCTATCTATAACAATCCGACTTTTCGTGGCCATATAGTTGTCATAGAACGAAAAGCTTGATTATTTTAAACATAGTAGTAAATAGAGAACTAAACTAACTAACTATATCTTTCAGAACTCATAGTGGAATGGATCAAGGTACAATATAAATAAAATAAACAAATTTTATCTATATACATCATAAGTGTGATATCCTACATTTTGGAAGGTTTAAATCGACAATAACCTACACATGTCCAACTCAAACAATCCGAAACATAAATAATCAATGGGGTTAACTAATTAAAATAAGAAAAGAAGAAAACAAACACAGAATCTCGTAACGGAATTACAAAATATAATAATCCAATAAACAAGCTGTTTATACTATACATTTGATTATAATTTTTACAAAATTTATCAAAGTTATATATACAACTCAACAAAATAAAACAATGCGGTAGAATAACATGATGCAGGAAATAATACTAGTAATAATGTACCAAATCTTCTTCGTCATCTGGAAAATAATCTTCAATGCGCTGAAATACTCAGGTCTGATCCAAGCGTGCTGAAAAGACAAAACACTCGAGTCATGACTAAAATATTCTTATATGATTCAAATCAAAATCACATATGACAGGAGTGTAATAGCGTCAAAGATGTTTACGGGGTTTCACATCCCCTATTTAGTGTATGACATGTGTGCAATAACTCAAGAGATGTTATGAGATTTTCCATCTCTAAAGGATCCGTCAAAATATTTAATAAAGTAGAATACACTATATATGTAACGTCTAATTGGTGAAATAAATATTTTTCTTAGTTTTTTAAGCATTGTCGTACAGTTTGCATATAACATCCCAATAGCATGTCGGGGGATAGGGATGCATCGTGATATGACAACACTAAACTAAAATCTTAGTGGTCTCGTAAAGGGATAAAAGTATGACAAGGCACATGAGGGAATGCCCAAGGTAGGATACTACCAGTTCATGTCGCAGGGCTGGTGGTAACGCATCGTAGCCATGACCGCCCACCGCGTCCATCCATCCCATATTGAGTCAAAGGAAGGTCATCCAAAATAAAGGTGCACCAGTCGAAACCAACAATAAGAGTAATAATATGGACCAAGTCCAAAAGAAATCGGAGAACAGATGTTCGCTAGAGGTAATTAGCCTCGTTGGCCCTGGTAAGCCATCATGTTTTAGTCATTTCAAATTGGCACAAGTATCGCGGTCTATCCATCATCGTTCTCTTTTTTCAAATCCAGCAAATAATGCCAAATTCAATCACTTCATTCTAGAGTCTCCTCCGCATACACAGTTGTTAAAGTGGTTCCAATATTGACAGAGAGTATGCCAATAAGAGTCCCCGGTCTCTTTAACAACCAAATGTCGTTTTACACACAGACTGTTCTTTTATATTTCGAAAATGATTCATATTTGATATCAAAATATCTTATTCGCTTCAAAATTAATTTCATTTCAAAATATCATAATTACCCAAGGTAAGACAAATTCACTGGAAAATCATTTTCGCCTCAATATCTATATTTCACTTCCAAAATTGTTTCGAATCTCCATTTAGGTTATAACTTCATTTTAACCCAATCACATTTAAATCCAAGAATTAAATATAAACAATTCCCACTTGACCAGTTTGAATTCGTAGAAAATAATTTAAATAGTTTTAAATAGTTTATAAAGTTAAAATAGTTTAATATAAAATAGTTTGAGTATTGAAAATGGTTTATATAGTCAAATAGCCTGGAAAATAAAAATAATTTAAATATTAAAAAAAAATTAAACGGTTTATGTTAAAATAATTTATTTGAAAATAGTTTCAAAGTCAAATTGGTTCAATTACAAATCTTCCAATTCAAATCATCTTCAATTTCAATTCAATCCAAATCGACTCAATTTCGATTTCACTTCAAATCAATTTCAACTTCAATTTCCACTTTTATCCAAATCAACTTCAATTTCGATTTCGATTTCATTTTCGATTCTCAATTCAAATTAATTTTAATTCAGTTCTCAATTTTAAACCATTTCAATTTATATCAATTTCGAGTTCGATTTCAAAACACCGATTTAAATCAGTTAAATCAATTTAAACTTCAATATTTAATTTAAGGTTTAAATCTTTAAAAATAATTCAATTTCAAGCCAAAGTTTGAAATATCATTTTAAATCCCTTTTCCGAAGACAGATCTCGAAGTTCGAATAAAATTCAACCTTTAAAAACAACTTGATTTCCTAATTCAAATTATATACCTTCAAATTTCAAATTTTATTCCTTAATCAATTTCTTTATAGATTTTAAATTCAACATTTCAAAACTCAAATTCGAAAATAATCCAATTCCCATATTTCAGTTCAATTTTATTCTTATAAAACAAAATCACTTGAATAGATTCAAATTCAAGAACTTAATATCGTTAAATTTAACCAATCCGGTGTCCGTATATAATTTTCTACCCTATGGCCAAGTGAATAGTTATTTCAGTTTAATTTCAGGGAAGGATATATATCATTTCAATCTAAATCACAGTGCCATAGATATATATCATTTCAACATATTTCTTAATTTATTCAAAATAATTTGATTAACAGTTTTATATACTGTTAATAATATCCAGGGTGATAACATAATATATATAAATAAATAAACACCCAAATCAATCCAATACATCAACCAATAAACATCCATCACAATCAACATCCAAAAAGTTAAAATATCACAACGATTAACTAATTATCAATAATCAGGAGTTTAACAAGCAATTTAATTCCAATTCAATTTAAATATAAATTTAAATTTCTAGCAGTTCAAATCATATATCCATTCAACTGTCAATGAAATTATCAACCATCAGTTAATAAAATTATATTACTTCATGATATCAATTTAATGAACATAAAAATATTTGTCTTTTTGAGCGTTTAAAAACACTCACCTTTTATTTAAAGCTGAAATTTTTTCAAAGTCAAATAAATACAAACCAACTCCAAGACGCAGACTTCGTCGATACGAATCCAATGCAACTCGTTTCACTCGAATCGTACCTCGTACGAGGAAGTACGATGTAATTAGCATCGAGATAATTAAAATAAAATTAGCTAAAATAAAAGAAAAAAAAATCTCACCTTCTCTCCCGCTCAGGTCCACCCTTCCTAGGCTAATAATCGTGACTTCCTTCATTTCTTTTTTTAAATGATCGAACAAATCGCGCATGACCACAACCGAGCCATCGCCTAGCCGCGCCACTCCCGTGACCGCCTCCAGGCCATTGCGTGTAAGCGCGGATCAAACTCCAAAAAACACAAAAGCGACGAACGAATGGAGGTTGATTCTGGCAATCTCGTGAGCTTTTATCTCGATCTGATCGTTCAACGTGTAGATCTCATCGAGATCTACGATTTTCCTTTTGGAAATTTTTTATTTCATTGCGTGGATTGTAAGAAATTGAGGAGAGAAGGTGAATTTTCGACCATTAATTTGACTTAGAGAAAGCGGCCGCGTTATTCTCGTTTAGGGTTTGACGAATGAAATTACAACATGGCCTATTATATAAATTTCCAACCTAATTGACCCGCGAAATTCTGAATTCCAAACAAAGTGTGTCGTCTGCCATTCTACATGTTATACCTCCATTCCGAACACAATGGAACTAGTCATGAGGCTTAATTTGATTATACACAGAAGATAGCTTTTCAAATCAAATTATTTTAATTAAAATTTTGAAAATAAATTCTACGCGTTTTAAGCTCGTACGGCCAAACGATAAGTCCGATCGCTACGAAACTTGAAATTCTATAATAATTCACTATTAGGCATTCGATGAAACTGGTTTCGTCGAAATCTGAGACAGTGCTCAAAAAGGCTGTTTTTATTCGTTAAATAAAATTTAAAATTTTCAGTTTCTATTTATTCACTTTTGAATTCAATTTTAAAAGTTAACAATTTTCATTCTTGTTATATAAAATTTTAATCAGCTTCCAACATCATTTTCATTCATATTAAATTCAAAATTCAATTATATAAACAGTTTCCAATACTAATTTTAAACAATTTAATTATCCAATAAATCGCTATAATTAAAATATAAGTTATTTAACTTATAAAACTTTTAAAATGAATTCAAATAATAAAAAAACTTCTACACTTAGTTCCACTTCATTATTTAAAATATTCCAATAATCCAATTTCGATGAATTCCAAAATTGGAATTTCAATAAATCTCAGTATTAGATTTCAAATGAATTTAAGTTATCAAACAATTATTTTATTTTCATCTAAATAATTCAACATTTTTTTATTCAATTTTAGCTATTGATTATAACCACATTCCATGCATAAAATTTCTTTTCAATACTTGTTATTGCCTAAATCGTCGAAATTGATTATTTCAAAATTTTATTCAAGTTTATATTAAATAAATTGCATAAATAAATCATTAAATTTTATTTCTAACTATTTTAGTTCAATAATTATATTAAATTTAATAATTTAAAATAGTTAAAAATTACGGGTCATTGTAATAAGTCATACATAGTCTTTACACATACTATCATACCACATATACAATAAATACAAATAAATGGATGACAGATGCAACGTCTTTAAAGTCACCGTCTTCGAACACCATACGCTCCAAAGCTACTCTGTTAACCTGTAGTGTATGAGGAGGGGGATCGCACACTTATGTTTGTTGAGTAAAAATATTACAAAGAATATACCGCTAACATGGTTTCATGAACATCATATGAGAGCTAACAGTTACTATACCAGAAACATGTCTCACCTGCATCTAAATTGTTAGTCCATCATAGTCATTACAATATTATATTACTATGTTATACTTATAACATTAAACACACGATAGAGTTAGTTAAACATGGACTAACCCATCTACTCACAAAAGAGAGAATGCGTAGACTAGATAGCAGGTCCAAGTGTACGCGGTGGCCGTGCAAAGAACGAGCTGGATGGATCTTTCTCGTATTATATATGGATATACTATTGCTTATTCCATTGTACAACACTATAAAGCCTAGAAAGTGTTTACTTACTATTGAGATAGTTTTATTTGAGTTTATTTCCATTTGTATAAACTTTATTACTATGTTGTATAACTTTGTGGAACTATGCTCTGATATTTGGTTGACTTAGTTATTACTTTCTCTTCTATTTTATATTTATGATGATTATTATATGTTATTCGATGGGTTGTGAGATATACTATAGATTATGTGATGTTTTATTTCTTTTCAACACTGGACAATCGTCCTACATTGACTGGGCACTACAATAGTGCACTATTTAGTTATATTGGATGACGATAGTGTAGGGCAGTCATCACAAAAGGTAGGCTGGGAGCCTAATGAAGCAAAAAAGAATAGCTAAAGCTAAAAACTAATAAATGAATTTTTAGGCGAAGATTGGAAAGTTAAATATAACTAAGAAGTAACCAAGTAAATAAGACCCCAGAAATAATGCGGGTTCGGAAGGGCTATTGATGTCGAGTGAGCACGCTCACTCAAATACACCTATTTTAAATGGTAGGGCTCGACATTCGACTTTTGAAGGGATATGGGACGTCTATGTGGTTGTATGCTTTCACGAGAGTGGTTTTAATTCTCGTATGGGGTTCAAATTTAAGAAAAAGATAATGAGATTGCTTAGAGTTTTACTTTACAGTATATAATGACCCGAGATTGCTTAGGGTCATACTTTGTAGTATAAATATAACGAACCTAGACTGCTTAGGGTTGTACTTTGCAATGTAAATATAAAAAACTAAGACCGTCTACGATTTTACCTTGCAACGTAAATTAAGAAAAAGCCTAACCGAGACTGTTTGAGGTTGTACCTTGCAGTATGAAATTAACAAATGGGATATTGAGACCAAGAGGGGTTGTATCTTCCTGTATAGAAACTGCAATAAGAAAAATAAAAAAGATAGGTTTGGCTGCATTTGTCATGACATATTTTGTATGTTCATGTTAACGTATGTTTTGCTGTGACTTACCACTTATGATAGTCTTATATTGATGGTGCAACTGAGGCTAGTGTGGGGGAAACCCTTTTCGTGCTTTAGCGTCATAGTCTTGCTGGCATAAGAATGTAGATGGAAAATGATATTATTCATATTAGGCTTATGTTTGATCTGTGTGTTTATTGTATTTCCCCTATAAACTTACGGTTACTCATGTAAGTAGGTTGAATTTATAGGATTTTGGATTACAATTATCAGTCGAAGATGAGAAATTTGCCAAGACTATGTCGTAGATGATGACATGTAGAATGTCTTATTATTATTTTCTTTAAGTAGCTTAAGTCTGCTGTGTAATGTATATAAGTTAAGTCCAATGGACAACAAGGGTTCGAGGTCTTCATATGTCGAATCTTTGAGGCTACTATGTAATGATTTATATTTTACTCGTATGTGGGCATGGTTTGGGATGTATGGAAAAAAATGTAAGATAATGATCTATGATGAAATTTAACTAGATGCTCTGTTTGCTTAAAATGTTATTTATATACTGAAACCCATTTTGTTATCGAAAGATAATTTCAAGCTGACTGCAACGTACTGGGTTCTCATATTTGGGTTTTAGAATGGGGAATGTTACAGGTCTATGCTAGGAACTATTTGTATTTCATTAATAATTTTTATATGCGTAATTATATTTGTATCGTTATTGTAATTCTAATTCGAAATTGTGGTATTAGCATAATTGTTTGTTTTTCAAAATTATTATCAATTTACATTCTCAAAATGAATATATTTAAAAAAAAATACAAATACATTATCAAATAGTTAGTGATAACAATACAAATACACTACAAATTAATATCTCTTTCAAATAACCCTTTTAAATGCCTGTATCGCAAAACCTGAATGCACTTCCCTTTCGTTAAACATGGATGTTACTATATACACTCAGTTTTCTCCTTCTCTCAGCCATCTTTTATCCCACCCACCAATATTTTGTAAAATACTTCTCTCGTCCTCGTGCACTCACCTCTTATTTTCTTAATCTTTTTAAGAAAACAAGCATTTATTCTTTCTTCTTGTTAAAATTGAAACTATAAATTACAACCGTGAACTCCTATCTCATCAACTCTAATCCTTTTTCCTACGAATTTCTATTAAAACTGAAAACAAGCATTTATACTAGGATGTTAGACGATTTCATTTAAAATCTCTTTCCAAACGATAAAATTCGAAGATATGAGCAAGATACGTGCAAAGAAGTAATTGCTCAAGTTAACAAATAAATTTAAAGCGAGATTCTCTTCAAAGTTTATCGAAATTAAATCTTTTGTGTTGACAATGATGGTGGATATTCGAAGTAGTTTTCTTTATTCTTTTCGTATGCCTTTAAATGACGTAGTGAGTGTATTAGTGCATACATATAGTAGTATCTTTGAACATTCCCCTTTCAAGTGCCCATTTCTCATGCTCTTTTCATTTCGTAGAAGAAGCGCCTAAATTTTGGACTTTGCTAAAGGCCCAAATTAGACCGTGTGCATCTGTGTGAGAGATTGGAGAGTTGTAGGATGCAAAAACTTGATTCACAAAGGTCCTTTGGATTTATTTCGTTCATTAGCCTTGTCTAAACTGTCAGGCCATGTAGTTTAGTTCAGTTTCATGTGCCATCACATTTCATATGATGCAGGACGAAGTTTGCAAAAATACGAAAATAGAAATTGATCATCCATATGGTGCAGGGGCATGGAAACAGAAATTGACGTGCTTTATTGGAGTCTCGTACAAAGGGATAGTTAATGGATCTCCGATATTTGTTGTACTTCGATAAAAATAAGACATAGGAAACATGAATTATTGGTGTCTGATACATAGAAATAGTTAATGGAATCTTCGATATTTACAGTACTTCGATAAATAAATTTGAAGATTCTCTTCTGTTGGGTGCCTTTCTCGCCACCACCGGTCCAAGAGAAACCGAATCCAGCTATCGCCTGCCGAACCAGTTCCCAACCACCTCCCGCTGAACCAACTCAATACCAAACCATCTCTCCCCTTCCAATACCGAACCAACTCAATACCGAACCATCTCTCCCCTTCCAATACCGAACCAACTCACTGCCGAACCACTCATCACCAAGCCACCGGTCCAGAAGCCCTCTCCTCCATGCCGAACCATCTCTCCCCTTCCAATACCGAACCAACCTCACCTCCATCTCACCACCGGATCAACCAATTGCCGGACCAAACCCCCAAGTCCAATGATGCCGGACCAACCTCACCTTCATCTCACCACCGGACCAACGTCCTACCGGACCAAAGCCACTCCAACCACGACCGAACCAAGCTTCGCCGAACCAGATGTGCCAGGCCAGATTGCTTCAGCCCAGGCCCACCAGCAGCTATATACATCCAAGACCCCTGCCCCCAGCCTCACTCTATAAATAGAGGGGCAGGGGTACAACAATGGCAGACAAGTTTGAGAGCTCAAGCACGGAAGGAACTTTCAAACAACTTTCATATACTTGTATACAAAACGTTGTACTTGTAATCTGAAAGAAAAGAGAGAATAACATATAAAGTGGACGTAGGCACGTTCTGGCCGAACCACTATAAATCTGCGTGTCTTTATACAGTTTAGCCCTTGTTTTTATATATTTGCATAAATCACCCAAACCGCTAAGAACAACGTAAAATCAACTAAATCATACGACTTTGAGGTGTTTGTCCATTTTTTGTGCAAACATTTTTGGTGCTTTCACTGAGAGCTTGGAACTCGAAGCTTCACCTTCCCTCATTCAACCTTCTTTCCCAATAGCACCCTTCATTGCCTAGGAAACATGACTTTCAGGACGAGAAAAGACGCCAACAAGGGAAAGAACGTTGCAACCAGCAGCGCTCCAAATCCAGTGGATCCAGATCAAGAGAATCATCCCACTACGACAGTAGCGCCAAATGTAGATCAGGCAATTCCGACAGCCCTTGCCGCGGAACAACCGACGGCAATCACTAGGGCGGACCTAGACAGAGTTGTGGTTGAAGTGACTAATCGCTTCGCATCCCAACAAGAAGCTTTGGTGAACCAACTCATGTCACGCTTGAGGGATGCCGAAGAATCCAACCGCAACACTGAATCATGGGGTGAGTCTCAATCTGGAGGATCTCGGAGACAACAAAGGTCTTCCCTCTTCGAAGAAGCTATCAACAGGAACAACAATGATAGGGGCCGTGCCCGGACTCAGCCCGAACTCCGACTCGAGGAAGCGCTTGGAACCGAACCCAATGGGGGAGGCACCAGGCGAGGGTCGGATGTAGCTGAGCCAGTCATGCCGCCTAATCATAAAAACCCCGTTGAACGGAGCCGAGCTAGAACCCAGCCCGAAGTTGACCCCATGGAAATGCTCGAAACAGAAGCCCACAGGGGAAGATCAAGGCAGGGGCCAACTGTAGCTGGTCCTAGCATGCATCCGAGCAGCCAAAGACAGCCACTGGATAACGTCAGAAGTGATAGACTATACCATTCCTACAGGTCATCTGGACGAGATCGATCCCGCAGGGAAGAACCAAGCTCATTTTTGTCCGCTTCAAATTCTGGTGAAAGAATGGCACGATTATTCAGGGAATGCGTCCGACGGGAGCAAATGGATCGAGGGATAGGCGCTAGGGTAACCAGCCCTTTCACCCGCGACATCGAAACCGCCATCACCCCTCGAGAATGGAAAACGCCAACGATGGAACCGTACAAGGGAACTTCCGACCCCGTTGTACACCTGCAGAGATACACACAGCATATGCTCATGAGCGGAGCAACGGAAGAAGTGTTGTGTAAATGCTTTCCGCTATTCCTAGCAGACCTAGCTACCTCCTGGTTCTGCCATCTACCCCAAGGATCTATCAGCTCACGGGAGATGTTGAAAGAAAAGTTCATTAGCCAGTTCCGCATTCATGTAGAACAACCCAAGGATGCTTATTCTCTATCTACTGTCAAACAGAAATCCGGAGAGACACTGCAACAATATCTAACCCGGTTCAACGCCGCAGCGGCCGCAGTCCAAGATGTCGACGAGAAACTCACCCTAATGGCCCTCTGTAGTGGTGTGCACCCATATACCAAGTTTGCTAGAAGACTAACTAAAGAAAAACCAGCTATCTTGCCCGATTTCTTCCATGAAGCTGGGAAGTACATGAGACTCGAAGAGGCTGCCACTGAAAGGCAGATAGGACCACAGGCTAAGTTGGCTCATGGAAACGCCCCAGCCGCAGCAAAGGACATTCGGAGAAACGACTCCAGAGACAATGCAGAGGGCAAGAAGGGAGAAAAGCGCTTGTACCGACCAGGACCGAGATTCGACGCTTACACTCCCTTGAATGAAACACTCGAGAACATCTTCCTGGCCACCCAGGATGAACTTACATACAAGCGCCCCCCGTACAAGAAGGAGTCAGATCACGCAATCCAGTCCGGAAAGTTTTGTCGTTTCCACGAATCTTATGGACATGATACCAATGAATGTCGCCACCTCCGCGACCTAATCGAAGAACACATCAGAAGGAAGAAATTAGAACGCTATGTAAGGGGACAGGACAGGACCCCAGCTCCTACCAAGGAAAACCCAGGGCAACTCCATCCAGAGACAGGCGGAGGGAATCGCAACACCAGCGGTTCCAGCCAAGAGAAGATAGTGGTCCATACAATATCAGGAGGGCCACACATCGCCGACAAGAGCTGGGCAGAAATGGAAAGATATGGAAACTCACTCAGAAACGATGGAGACTGCGTCAACTCTGTTATGGAAGAACGTCACCCGAAGCGAAAGGAAAATAATGACATCACATTCAGTGGGCGCGACCTAGAAGGAAGCCAATACCCTCACATAGATCCGATGGTCATCTCTGCCCGGTTCGGCCCAGCTGAAGTTTTTCGAATCCTAGTGGACACTGAAAGCTCAGTGAATATTCTGTTCAAGCATGCTTTCGACAAAATGAAGCTGTCAATGAAGGACGTGTCTCCCTGCAACAAACCGCTACACGGTTTCACTGGAGAAGCAAAGATGCCCCTCGGACAATTGGATCTCTTTGTTGAATTGGGAAGTCATTCCCGCTCCGCCGTTCGGAAACAAACATTCGTGCTGATAGACAACCACTCGGCCTACAATGCCTTTTTAGGAAGACCAGCCTTGTCCGACTTCCAAATTGTCCTTGCCCCATGGTGCCTGAAGATGAAGTTCCCAACAAATAATGGAGTGGGAGAAGTATAAGGGGATCAAGACGCCGCTCGGCATTGCTATGTAACCGAACTTCGCAATAATCGCAGGAGAGATAAAGGGAAGAATGCAGAGACTGCTCTTTGCAAGAAAAACCTGGAAGCATAGCAACTAAAGAAGGCCCCTCCTCTTCGATATACCAGTGATCCCTTCAACGAGTTAGACCCTAGGGATAAAGAGGAGGAGGCCACCGCCGAGCCTGCAGAGGCTATGGAATTTGTATCTATAGACAAACGCGACCCAAGTAAACTACTGAGAATCGGATCTCAGTTAAGAGCAGAATTGAAGGACCAACTTATTGATTTCCTTCGCCACAACTTGGATGTGTTTGCATGGACACACACTGATATGACTGGAATCTCCCCGGACATAGCATGCCACGCACTAAACATCGATCCTACCAAGGTACCGGTAAAGCAAAAGAAGAGAAGTATGGGGGCAGAACGATCGGCAGCCCTCGAAGAAGAAGTAAAGAACCTGCTTGCCAATAACTTCATACGAGAAGCCATCTACCCAGAATGGATCGCTAACCCGGTACTGGTAAAGAAGGCTAAAGGGAAGTGGTGAACATGCATTGACTTCTCCAACCTAAATGATGCTTGCCCAAAGGATTGCTTCCCACTTCCTCGAATCGATCAACTTGTGGACAGTACCGCCGGGCACGAGCTCCTATCTTTCATGGATGCCTACTCCGGATATAACCAAATCCCTATGCACGCCCCCGATCAGGACCACACCAGTTTCATCACGGACCGGGAGTTGTACTGCTACAGAGTAATGCCTTTCGGACTTAAGAACGCCGGAGCTACTTACCAGCGCCTCGTCAACAAGATGTTTGCGGAATTAATGGGACGAACTATGGAGGTCTATGTGGATGACATGTTGGTTAAATCAAGAAAAGTCAACGATCATGTAAGCCACCTGGACGAGATGTTCCAAGTACTCCGCCAATATGAAATGAAGCTGAACCCTCTAAAGTGCTCCTTCGGAGTGTCATCAGGAAAGTTCTTGGGATTCATCGTCCATGCCAGAGGGATCGAGGCAAACCCCGAACAAGTCCGGACCTTGCAGGATATCAAGATACCATCCACTCGAAAAGAGATGCAAAGCCTAAACGGGAAGATGGTCGCTCTAAGCCGGTTCATCTCTAAAGCAACTGACAAATGCATTCCTTTCTTCGAAGCCCTGAAGAAAGACAAAGGAAAATTCGAATGGACCGATGAGTGTTCAACAGCTTTCCTTAACCTAATCGGACACCTCCAGCGGTCACCAGTACTCTCAACTCCTAATGAAGGCGAAGAACTATACCTATACCTTGCTGTGTCACCACATGCCCTAAGCGCCGCGTTGGTGAGAGAAGACAACCGCATGCAACGGCCCGTATACTTCGTAAGTAAGAGATTCACAGGGGCAGAAGTCAGATACCCTAAACTTGAAAAGCTAGCATACTGTTTGCTTATCACGTCGCGGAAACTGCGACACTATTTCCAGTCTCATTCCATCAGAGTTTTAACCGATCAACCGCTAAGGCAAGTGCTCCATCGCCCCGACACTTCTGGGCGATTACTTAAGTGGTGCATCGAACTAAGTCAATATGATATCACTTACCATCCTCGCACCGCTATCAAGGGGCAAGCCATAGCTGATTTCATTGCCGAATTCACTACTAGCGAAGGTAAGGACCAATCTAAAATAGCAGAAGATATCAAGTGGAATCTCTTCGTAGATGGAGCGTTGAACGAACAAGGCTCGGGGGCAGGTGTTGTGATAATCACTCTTAGGGGAAAGAAGCTGCACTACGCCCTAAGATTGGAATTCGCTGCCACCAATAATGACGCAGAATACGAAGCAGTGATAGCCGGATTAGAACTTGCACTGGAAATTGGAGTCAGTTCCTATGTCTCCATAGTGATTCTCAACTTATTGTAAATCAAATACTGGGAGAATTCCAGACTCGAGGAGAACGACTCACGGCGTATCTAAAGAAGACCAGGCTACTGCTTAGTCTATTAGATCACTATTTAATCAAACACATTCCTCGAGAAGAAAATCAAGAGGCCGACGAGATGGCAAAGCAAGCTAGCATGGGAGATGATACCACTTCTGGAACGATAACTGTCTCAAGGCTACTAACCCTGAGTTTCGAGCAAGTAAATCCGATAGCTGCAACCGAAGAAGAAACATGGATGACCCCTATCCGAGAATACTTACAAAACGGCACCCTACCCGACGGGCGAAATGAAATTAAGAAAATTCTAAGGAAAGCTTCCTGCTACACAATACAAGATGGCATCCTCTATCGACGCGGCTTCTCTAACCCCTTATTGAGGTGCGTTGCTGGAAGAGAAGCCAAGGAAATTCTATTCAATATCCATCAGGGAAGTTGTGGAGACCACACCGGAGGGCAGACCCTAGCAAAAAAGATACTCCGATATGGGTATTTCTGGCCCACTTTAAACAAAGATGCCTTAGACTTCGTCAGAAGATGCGACAGATGTCAGAAATTTGCTAAGATTCCTCGACTACCAACCAATGAAATTACTCAGATGACCAGCCCTTGGCCCTTTGCAATATGGGGAATTGACTTAATTGGCGAACTGCCGATGGGCCGAGGCGGGGCCAGACATGCTATAGTGGCAGTTGACTATTTCACCAAATGGGTGGAAGCGGAGCCTCTGAATAAAATATCTTCAACTAAAGTTATCAACTTCTTGATCAAAAACGTTCTGTGCAGGTACGGGGTTCCACTCAGAATCATATCAGACAACGGGCTTCAATTTGACAGTGAGGAATTTGCCGACTGGTGCCAAGAGCACGGAATTCATAAGGGTTTCTCATCCGTAGCTTATCCCCAGGCAAATGGACAAGTCGAAGCTGTCAACAAGATTCTCAAGACTCTAATCAACAAGAAGCTTGAAAAGTCAAAAGGCGCTTGGGTGGAAGAACTTCCTACAACACTATGGGCCTACCGCACTTCTTTCAGAACATCAACAGGGCATACTCCATTCTCTTTGGCATACGAATCAGAGGCCATGCTCCCAGTTGAAACTATTGTACCTTCCCATCGTAGGATCCACTACAACCCCGAAGAAAACGAAGAACTCCTCCACATGTCTTTGGATCTAATTGAGGAGAGAAGAAATGATGCAGCACTCAAAGCAGCAGCTCACAGACAAAAAGTGGCAGCACTATACAACTCTAAAGTCAAACATCGCAGCTTACAAGAAGGAGATCTTGTCCTCAAGCGAATCTTTCCGCGCCCAGGAGCGCTGGATCCAATCTGGGACGGACCGTATGTAATTCATAAAGATCTCCACAACGGAGCTTATATTTTGTCAACAGTGGACGGAGAGGTGTTCCAGAGGGCATGGAACATCCGACACCTCCGTCGATACTTTTCTTAACTTGTACTGCCCACATGAAGTGAATTAACAAAGAGAATCAGTGGACGTAGGCATTTACGTGCCGAACCACTTTAAAAAACTTGGCTCTTGTTAACTTGTTCCTTTATATTTTGGCTACTTGTTAAGCTTTATCCTTTGCTGTTGAACAAAATCCTTTGCAGGTGACATTTCAATTCAGAGCTTCACAAACAGAACTCCACCTGGAAAAAATCCAACAGGTATGCTACGATCCTATGCCCTCGCCAATGAGACACTTTGCTCCGGTATCCCTCTACCGCGAGTTAACTCATTGTTTACCTCGGCCCTTAAAGCCGACTGTAATAAGCCGAGTATAAACCACCGAGAAGGCCGATTATGCCATGGCAGCTCATTACAGCGATTCGGCTCGCCGGCAACTGTGAACCGACCATAAGCCCCAACATAAGGTGTGGCCAGCCAGGGGCAGTTCACAGTTGACGATCGGCCCCCACGCTAGCCGGCCACAGTAAATCGAATAATACCCGCGATTACGGGCCATAATGGCCCGGGTAGTTACTGTGCGCGATCGGCTCCGATGTGTCTTAAGTGCGGCTGTGGTAAAAAAGAAAACTCCCCGCAGAGGCGTAAGATGGGTGACAAATGTCTCTAAGACCCACAGCTAGGGAAAGTGACTACAAAAACCGTTTGCCACGAACTTAAGCACATCGACGGCCTTCCGTGACTGGAAGTTTTACTTTTCCTATATTTCCATTCCATTTAAATACTTTTCTCCTATCTTGTGAAACGGTCCCTAAAGTACAGGACACCGACTAGGAGACATTCGCTCATAAGGATCGGAGCCCGCAAGCTGGATAACGAGGCACTCAGCTGTATCCATGACCAGATGCACAAGACGCTCAAAGCTACCCCCTACAACTAAAACATGAAGGGCGGTACTTTCTCCTCTTGTACATAAACGTGTAACTATAACTTATTCATACATCGCACTAACATTGCAAAACATGAAGTTATACTTCAAGCAAGAGCCTAGCATCAAACACAACTAAATCACAGGCATATGCATAGTTATACTTCTTATGCAGCGCATCAAAATAAAAACAGCATTCAAAATATAACAGAATCAGCTTGTGTTATAAACTTACATAAAGTCGTTCAATGACATAATTACATCCCAAACGTACATTAATGTTTTGAACTAGCATATACAGGAATGTCAAGCAGACCAAACAAGGTAACTAGCTGCATTAGCGCTAACCACTACACCTAAGAACCAGCTCTCCGAATCTACTTAGCTGCAGGATCAGAGCTCCCAGCATGATGACCAGAGGCCCCACCTGTCCAATTCAGAAAAAGAGTCCATTAAGCCGGCAACGAACGATCAAGTTATGAAAAGCTAAAAAGGGAAAACTCACCAACACCCGCTTCTTGGTCTTCATCCCCCAACTGCACACCGGCTTCCTCTGCAGCAAGTAGCCGCATCCCCTCCTTCACCGCTACCTTCTCCTCCTTTGAGAACTGGGCGGTAACCATGTCCATCCTGAATGCCGCTCCACCTTCCTTATCCGCATCGGCCCTGGCCTCCTCCAAAGCCCGAAGATAGATCCTAGCCATGATCCGGGGATAATCATCCATCCAGGATAGATTACCCTACTTCCAGGTACGGAAGTACATATCCTGCAACATCTCATCCATCATCCTCTCATTCTCCTCAAACTCTCTCACCCGGGCCTCGGAGGACAGCAACTTAGCAACGGCAACATCCCTCTCCGATCGATATCTCAAGCAGTCAGCCTGGAGAGTCCTCCTCATTTCCTCCATCTCTTCCTTTAGCCTGGCCTGAGCAAGCTCTGCGGCCTCAAGCCTCCTTGATAACTCCTCTACCTGCTCGAGATCCGCCCTCCGAACCTCGTCCACCGTAGCAATAGCTATGTCAATCCGCTCCTTGCAGGCGGCCTCCACCTTTCGCAACTCAACCTTGCTAGTCTCCTCCATGGTTTTCTTTAGTCGTCGGGAGGCCGCCTCGTGCTGGAATATCTGGATAGCCTGATCGGCAAGCTGTTTGGCCTGATCAGAAACCTGTAGCCGCAACCGGATGTTAGCACTTTCGATTTCCTCCCCAGCCCTGGCCAGTCGAGCGTGATGCTCCATTAGCCTCTTGGTTTCCTCAGCCACCCGATCGATGCTTGCCTTGGCCTCATTCCCCATGGTCACAATCCGAGTAGTAAGAAAATCGAGGTCTAACGACTTAGCATCATCAAGCACCCGTACCATGGGATTGCGGGGAAGAAGATGCTCACCCATGACCTCGTCAAAAGAGATATCCTGAAAACTCGGGTCCAGATCAGGGTGGCCGGCAAATGGGTTGCGATCCAAACCAGGACGGTCTATCGGAGTGACGGTTGGATTTTCGGACGGATGGGGGGAAGACATAAACTCAGTATCCTCCTTAGTCACATCATGGATGGGCTGGACTGGAGGCTGAGGACCAGGAGAAAGTTCAAATGAAGATCGGCCCCTCTTCCTCTTTTGCATATCTTCCTCAATGACTCCAAGAAGGGGGCGATATCTAACTGCATCCCCAAGACGGCTAGTTGGCGGCTTTGGTTTGGCAGAAGCTTTGAGTAGCTTATACTGTTCGAGGCGGTGTCGGATATCTGATGACTTGGCCGCCTTACCTGCTCCTGGAATAAAAACCAAGTGTTACGAACATGCAATGATCCATAATTCAAGAAATATGTTAACTTAAAAAGAATGGGAAGGCGCGTCTGTTATACAAACCCTGCGGAGGAGTAGAATACTGCAATAAGTCCTGAATCTCAGTACAGGACAGAAGCGAACCATAAAATATTCCTAAGTCCCTATCATAAATGGAGTCTGCAGAAGTCAAAAGTTCACCTAGAATCGCTGGAATCGCCTTAGCTGAAGAACTCTCAGAAAACGGATCGGCGCCAGCCCCAGTCTTGTCAACCCCCCTTTGCCTTCTCAACCAAAGCCGATCCTTCCTCCGACTCCCCAAAAGCTTAACGGAAAGCATCATCCGTCCACTCATGAATCTCTCCCGCTTGCCCGGAGGATAAAGCACCAACGCCACTACCGCTCTGTCCAGCTCCTCCTTCACCTTTACCTCTATCTTTCTCTACATCTTCCTCTCCCAGAGTAAGTGGGCAAGTACTAGGAGAGGGATCGTCGCACTTCTTGAGCTTCTTGCCCCCGACAACGGGAGGCTTTGTAAAAGATTCCCTCTTGCCACTCTTCACCGTGGCCCCTTCCTTGGCTTTGGTAGCCTTCTCCTCAGCCGTGTCTCTCTGCTTAACCACGGATTGGAGTGGCAGGATCAAGTTGTGCTCCAGGAGAGTAGCATTCCTGATCAGGAAAGAAGCCGACCCGTCCCGTCCCGAAATGGCCTTTATTTTCGCAGCCATCTGGATCAGGGAATCACTCTCTACGACTGCAAAGCCACCTGTCGCTAGCAAGAAATAGAAGCATATCAGAAGGAGCACTGCAGTCGGGACAAAGAAACTGTAAATAAAGTTCAACTTACAAGCAGAAGTGAAGAGGCGGAAGGAGACAGAATCATCCCTGATAAAAAACCATTCTTTCTTAAACATGGTGAACTTTGAGTATAAGTCCAAGACCGGTTTGAAGGGCACGACCGCTTCTAAACTAACATACGGAGACCCCTTCTTGTAGCCTCTTAGATTATACAAGTATCGAATTTCCCGGTTAGAAGGAGGGCGCCCATACCTCCTCTGTAAGATAACGAATAAGCACGCCAGAATAGTGTAGGAGTTGGGCTGGAGCTGGAGAGGGACCACCTTCAGATAGGTAAGGAAGCTGACTATCCATGCATTGATCGGAGGAATGGCTCCACACATACAGTGGTATCTGCTGTAAGCAAAATATCCTTCAGGAGGGTCATATGGCATGACCCCCTCTCCCGGCAACAGCATGCGAGCCCTGTCAATCCCAAAGGAACGAAAGATGACATCAAGCTGCTCCTCCCTGAGGGAGCTAGGAAAACAATCGGGCGGGGAATTCAAGAGCTCCTGGGGGCCATACCCATCTACTAGCGATCTCGGAGCAGGCCCAGGACGTTCGGCCCGAACTGGGGGCACTATGGAGGACCCTGCTCTGTCCTTGGACTTCCGTTTATCGGATCGGGTTTCCACTTTTTGAGATATTTTATCTGCATACACAAAAGCGAAGGACATGTTGTTAGTACAAGGAGAATGGAAATATAAGCAAGCAAGTGTATTTAGACTGAAGTTTCACTCAGGAGAGTTCATTCGGCAATTCAGGGTGTACGTGTTCATTCGGCAATTCAGGTGTATGTGTTCATTCGGCTACTCACCTGGTTCGGCAGTTAGGAGAGCTACGGTACTCGTTCGATTCGGCTGTTTGGAACAGTTAAGGTTGATTCGGCACTCGGTTGATTCGGCTGTTTGGAACAGTTAAGGTTGATTCGGCACTCGGTTGATTCGGCTATCACACTCGATAGGAAATAACGAAGGCGTGACTCCCCTACTTATAGGCGAGCCCAGGATAACCGGACCGGATGGTTCGGCCCTCGAAACCGAATGAAGCTACACCAACGGAAAGAAAAACAAAGCGCGATACATGCGAAGCACGTGCCCCACTTTGGGGGGCAAGTGTTGGGTGCCTTTCTCGCCACCACCGGTCCAAGAGAAACCGAATCCAGCCATCGCCTGCCGAACCAGTTCCCAACCACCTCCCGCCGAACCAACTCAATACCGAACCATCTCTCCCCTTCCAATACCGAACCAACTCAATAACGAACCATCTCTCCCCTTCCAATACCGAACCAACTCACTGTCGAACCACTCATCACCAAGCCACCGGTCCAGAAGCCCTCTCCTCCATGCCGAACCATCTCTCCCCTTCCAATACCGAACCAACCTCACCTCCATCTCACCACCGGATCAACCAATTGCCGGACCAAACCCCCAAGTCCAATAATGTCGGACCAACCTCACCTTCATCTCACCACCGGATCAACGTCCTACCGGACCAAAGCCACTCCAACCACGACCGAACCAAGCTTCGCCGAACCAGATGTGCCAGGCCAGATTGCTTCAGCCCAGGCCCACCAGCAGCTATATACATCTAAGACCCCTGCCCTCAGCCTCACTCTATAAATAGAGGGGCATGGGTACAATAATGGCAGACAAGTTTGAGAGCTCAAGCACGGAAGGAACTTTCAAATAACTTTCATATACTTGTATACAAAGCGTTGTACTTGTAATCTGAAAGAAAAGAGAGAATAACATATAAAGTGGACGTAGGCACGTTCTGGCCGAACCACTATAAATCTGCGTGTCTTTTTTCAGTTTAGCCCCTGTTTTTTTTATATATTTGCATAAATCACCCAAACCGCTAAGAACAACGTAAAATCAACTAAATCATACGACTTTGAGGTGTTTGTCCATTTTTTGTGCAAACATCTTCAGAGTTTATAAAAATTAAATTTTGTGTTAATAATAATGATGGGTGTTCGCCCAAGCATGCAAAATCTTAATTCATGGATGTCCATTTCAAATGCCCATTTCGCAACAAAGAAAGCATTCCCTTTTAGTTAATCAAGATGTTACTGGATACACCCACTTTTCCATCCATTAGTATTTTTTAAAATACTTCACTCAACCTTAACGCACCCGCCTCTTGTTTTCTTAAATTTTTTTTGAAGAAAACAAGCCTTTATTTTTTCATCTTATATTTTTCAAATTAGGGAAACAGAAATTGGTCCATTCGTATGATGCGGGACGGGCGCACAGAAGACATGGATACAGAAATTGACGTGCTCTGTTAGCTACATAGAAATAGTTGATGGAATCTCCGATATTTACATTACATCGATAAAAATAAGAGAACCTGTTTTCTTATATCCCCGCTTCTTCTCCTTCTTCCTGTTTTTGCTCATTCTTTAAATGTAAGTACTCGAAATTTCTGTTTTCTTCTGTTTATGCTTCCGGGATAACTGTTAAATTTCGATTTCGTCTTCATATTTTATAGGGAGAATGTATTGAAGCCAATGGATGCAGAGCAATTGAGAGAAAACGCCCACAAAATGGTAGATTTTATTGCTGATTATTATAAGAGTTTAGAGTCCTTTCCAGTCCTCAGTCAAGTCAAGGTAATCAATCACTACAGCTTGTAATTTTAGTGCTGCACAAGTACTTTCACGGTTAACTTTTGGATAATGACTGACAATGATGCCTATTCTTCTAGAGGTTTATGTTAAGGTGACATTTTGATTTAGGTGTTGGTAGCACATATATCCCTTAAAATTATCAAGACAACAAGTTTTGGAATATGGAGTTGGTACTGTTTTATCACTTTTGGCTAGTTTCATTTGTATGTATGGATATACATGGTCTAAAATACAGGTATGCCATTTGCGTTTGCTAGTTTTGCAAATATTTTCCTGGTATTGGTCATTCAAAGCTTAATGCTTTCTCGACAATACATATTTTTTGCATCTCATGGTGAACTGAATTCACTTTAAAATTCACGTGGACAAATTGGATTGGTTTATACAGAACATATCGTCCAAATGATATTGATAAACACATGTTTCAACTGCTGATGATGGCTCATATAGAGCAGGATTCGCTCCCACCCTTTGGTGATAAATAAGTTGTGTGTAATTAGTTAGATCATGTTTGATAAAGTACAAAGAAAGGTGATTTCAGCCATGGGGAAATCAAATTTTCCTCAAAGCTCAGCATCCAAGATCTCTACAACAACTCTAATGGGTAGACCACCTGACAAAAGTTTTCATTTCAGAAAGCCATTAGGTATCAACACTGATGAAGAAGGTTTTCAAACCGTTAAATCGAGATCTCAAAGGAGAAGAGAGATCAAGAATAGACAGGAGTTGCCATCGGCCATGAATTCTAGTTTTACAAGAGGCAAAGAAATGCCAGTTCTGCAACAACGTAATACCTATCAAGAATCTCAAAAGTCGGTAGCCTTCTCACTGAACAAAGAACAAGGTCTGAAATCATGGGCGGATATAGTGGCGGCCGAGTCAGATGATCCACCAGAGGAAGAATGTAATCTTGAAGCAATAGCTCCAATAGTGATCAATAACAAGAAGTATGGAGTGATTAAAGAATCGGTCTGTAAAAGAACCAGAGAATGCTGGAGCAACTCTGTTCTTGTCTATGTGGTAAGTTCCAAACCATACTACTTGTTCTTTAAATCTTACATTCAACGAGTGTGGAAACCAACTGGGCCTTTTGAAGTATTTTCGAGAGAAAATGGTTTTTTCATCGTCAAATTTGAAATTCAGAAAGATGTTGAAGCAGTTTCGAAAAATGGACCATATTTCTATAATGACAAACTCATCATCATGAAAAGATGGTCTGAGTCATTAAAACTAGATAGAGATCTTTTATCTACGATGCCAGTTTGGGTAAAGTTACCCAATATGAATCTTAGGCTATGGGACAAAGAGGCATTCAGTGTCATGGCCAGTTTAATTGGCAAACCCATCAAAATGGATGCAGCAACCACTTTGAAAACGAGATTGAATTTTGCTCGTCTTCTTGTAGAAGTTGCGGCAGAAGATGAACTCCCTAATGAAATTACAGTTACAATGTATAATGGAGAAAATATAACACAAAAGGCGGAATACGAATGGATCCCACCAAAATGTAATGCATGTAAATGTTTTGGACATGCCAAAGAGCAATGTAGTTTGAAAAAAGCTTGGGTCCCGAAAGAAACCATTCAAGAACATCAAGATAATAATCTTCAAGAAACAGGCAATTCAGTAGTGGCAGTCAATAATGATAATAATGAAAATGGTGGGACTGATACATCCAATAGTAATGAAAAGCGGATCATCCTAAAAGGAATCATCTCCAATCAAGAAAAGTTGCTCACTGATCAAGAAAATCAGATCACAGCAGAGGGAGTTCATCATATAGAGAAATAAAAAAAGAACATTCTTAAAAGCAGTCAAACAACAGAAAAGGAGGGAGAGGCAAATATAATGGTCTTAGACTCTGGAACCCCTCCAATTCCAGAATCTTGTTTAATTACAGACAATCTTGGTAAAGCAGCAAATGATAAATTTTTACATAATATAAGTCTCTCCGATTCTATATCAATAGAGATCGATCCTCCTCCAGAGAAGGCTGTAGAGACTGAGGAGATTATCAAATCTGACTCAGCCTTGCCTCGCACATCTTCTGAATTTGATATCTCCTTAATCCAAATTCCAGAAATAGTGGATATGGAAAGTAATGATGTTGTTCTGCCTCAAACATCGGAGCAATTTGATATTGCTCAACAGCACATTCCAAAGAAAAATAACAGAGGTAAGAATAAAGAAAAATCTGATTTTAAGCAAAAATATGTGTCCAGCAATCCAGAATGGACAGAAATGTCAACTAGATTAAAGACAAAGAGCAATGAGTGTAAGAGAAAAGGTAAGAGTGCCAATGTGACAGGTACAATTTAATCCCTTATTTTTCTATTATCTTTTTATGAAGTTATTTGCATGGAATGTTAGGGGGATGAATTCCCCAGCTAAACAGGCTGATATTCTTCAGATGATTAGGTTTTATAAACCCACTATTATTGCTCTTATTGAAAATAGGATGAATAATGATAGTATGGAAAAATTTGGTATGAAGCTTGATAGAAATTGGAGGTATATTAATAATAATGACTGTGGTTGTAAGGGTAGAATTTTATTAGTTTGGGACTCTAACATTTGGTCTATAGATAATATTACTAAAGATATGCAGTTTATAGATAGCAGATTTAAAAATATAGGTGGATTTATAATTCAAGTTACCTGTATTTATGGTAGTATTTTGAAAGTGAGAGAAATGGGCTATGGTGCAGACTTAAAGCTATAAATCAGGTCATTGATTCTCCTTGGATAATAATGGGGGATTTTAATACTATTCTCCACTCTTATGAAAAATCAGGTGGTAGTCATATTCCCCAAAGCAAACTTGATAAAATTAATAAATTTATGATTGAAACTGGATTAATAGAGGCTTGTGTTTCTGGAAACAAATATACTTGAAAATCTGGGATTGTGAAAAATATTCACTGCAAACTTGATAGGGTGCTTATTAATAATGAATTTAATATAACTTTCCCAAATTTTGATTGTAGTACCCTAGAACAGAATGCAAGTGATCATACTCCTATTTTTATAAAGCTCATAAGTGAGATAGATAATTCTGATAATAAAAATATGCCTTTTAGATTCAAAAATGGTTGGATGTGTGATGACAAATATAATGATTTATTTAAAGAATGCCTTAATTTCTCTTGTGAGGGCAATAAACAGTTCCAGCTTAGTATGTTTTTGAAATACACTAAGCACAACCTTAAAGTCTGGAATAAAACATACTTTCAGGATAAAAACATTTTAAATAATCTGAAGGAAAAAGGAAAATTTCTTCAAGATCTTGTTGATAAAAATCCCGAGGATTTAAATTCTGTTAAAATGTTTTTTGAGAATCAGCAAAATCCGTTTAAAGAAATGTATATTAACTCTGTCAATGCTAAGCAAAAAGATAAAGTAGATTGGCTTACTTTGGGGGATGACTGTACCAAATTTTTTCATGCTAAGATGTTTAGTAGAAGACATATGAATAATATAGGTAATATCATTGACAGATCTGGTAAGTCTTCCAACTCCTATAGCTCTTTTGTTGAAGAAGCTTTGAAATTTTATAATGACCTCTACTTTTCTGAAAATCAAAGTTATAAGTTTCCAAAAATAATTTGCAAACATAAGTTGAACAATGTGGCTGAAGAAATTCTTCTTGCTCCTGTATTAGAAGCTGAAGTTAAAGCCATTATTTTTAATATTGGGGATAATAAAAGCCCTGGCCCAGATGGTTTTAACGCTAAATTCTATAAAAAGCACTGGGACAGTTTGAAAAGTCAGGTGGTTGATGTTGTTAATGAATTTTTTGAAAAAGGTAAGCTTTTAAAAAGCTTAAATCATACTTTTATTACTTTAATCCCTAAAAATAAAAATCCATCTTGCATAGGAGACTATAGACCTATATCTTGTTGTAATGTGATTTATAAGATAATTGCAAGTGTTCTTAGCAATAGATTAAAGGTGTTTCTACCCTTTTTGATTTCAGAAAATCAGAGTGCTTTTGTTCCTGGCAGGTTGATTTATGAAAATTCTATGCTAGCACATGAGATGGTTAGAAACTTCAATACTAAAAATGGAGAAAATATGTGCCTTAAAATAGATTTACAGAAGGCATATGATAAAGTAAATAGACAATTCATACACCACATGATGTTGAGTTTGGGTTTCCCCACTAAATTCTGTGATCTGATATATGAACGTATTAACACCCCTACTTTTTCTATCTTAATTCAAGGGAAACCTGTTGGTTTTTTCAACAGTAATAGGGGTATTCGACAAAGTGACCCATTATCACCCTATCTCTTCACTATAGTAATGGAATATTTTTCCATTCTGACAGAGATAGAGCTGATAAAAGGTCAGATTTCTCCTATTAATAGAGTTCAACCTACTATTTCTCATCTTATATATGCAGATGATTTGATGATATTTACAAAAGCTAATGAGCAGAATGGATATGCTATTTATCAAATTCTCATGAAGTTGCATAAGTATGCAGGTTTGCAGATGAATGAGCTTAAAAGCAAAGCATATTTTAGTAAAGGCGGTAAGCATAAAATTGATATGTTAAACATTTTGCATGTTTCTGAGGGTGAGCTTCCTATTAAATATTTAGGTTTACCTCTTTCTGTTAATCAAATTAAAAATAGGGACTGCTCTATGCTTATTGAGAAAATTTAAGATAGAATGGAGACTTGGTCTTGTAAACTCCTTTCTATAGCTGGCAGAATGGAGTTGATTAAAACTGTTATTTATGCCATTATTTTATATTGGCTCCAAACTTTTAATATCCCAAATGCATCAATTAAAAAATTAGAAAACAGATGTGCTGATTTCCTGTGGAAAGGAGGGTATCATAAAATCAGTTGGGAAAATATTTGCAAACCCAAATCTGAAGGGGGGGATGGGTATCAGAAATCTAAATGATTTAAGTACTACATGCCATTTAAAAATGTTTTGGAGATTTTTGAGTACTGACTCATTATGGTCTAAATGGATGAAGGGTAAGTATCTCAAGAAAGGTAATTTTTGGAACATTTTACATAAAGATAACCAATCTAATGCTTGGAAACAGATTTTAAAATGTAGAAGCATTGGTAAACCTCTTTTACAAAGGATTTTTAAATCAGGTAAAGACACTAATTTTTGGTTTGACCCTTGGTTTCAACACGATTCTTTTGTAAATAAAATTGGTTGGGACAATTTAGTTATTTTTGGTGATACTAATGCTAATGTCTCTATGATTATTAAAGATAATAGATGGCATCCCCATTTGCATCCCATTACCAATCCTCATAGTAATATTATCAGAAATATTCCTATTGACCCAGATGCAGAAAATGACTACTGGGAATGGATTGCTAGTTATAAAGGGAAGTTTTCTTTCAATAAAACCTGGGAGTATATTAGAAATAAGCAGGTTGCAGTAGATTGGTATCAGTGCATTTGGAACAAAGTGAATAATCCCAAAATGGCAATTTGTTCATATTTTGCTATAAATAACAGATTGCCTACTTGGGATAAAATAAAAAAATGGGATAAAAATTCTAATTCACTTTGTTTTTTAGCAACAGTGAAGATGAAAATATTAATCATCTATTTTTTGAATGTAGATACTCCTATTATATTTGGAATCTCATTCAAACAAATCTGAAAATTAAGAACAATGGGCATATGGATCTAAAACAGGCAGTGCAGCATATCAATAGTAACTTCAGGGGTAGTTCGTTAGAGAAAGACTTTGCAACTATTCTTCTAACTACTGCTATTTATCACATTTCGAAAGAAAGAAACAATCGCATTCACAATAATGCTAAGCTTACTAAAGAGCAAAGATGGCTTAGAATAGAATCGGACGGCAGAATCATTCTTCGCAAATCTAAGGAAAAAGTAAAAAGTCAAACCAAATACTCCCTTTTTGCTGAGCAGTGGAAAAGAGAAGCGGGCAACAAGCATTTGGAATGCTATTTGCAGAACTCGAGAGGCAATTCTTACAATTTGGAGCTTCATCAGAATAATTGTGACAAAGATGACATCTTTCGCCCTTCCAAAGCTCAAAACCCAAATTCCTGCAATGACTTTCTATTACTTGGCTATCACGAGCTTAGATCCTACAAAAATAGTGACTTCAACAACATAAATCGTGACAGTGTCTTCGTAGAGAAGAGAAAGGATTTTAGAAGCACTTTATCTTTCTGGGAAAGAGGAGAAACTAGCGGTGCTAAAGAGTATGGTTGAAGTTTTGAGCTTCCGCCATTTTTGGTGGTTTGAGAATTTTCTAGGGTTTTCATTTGTGTCGGCGGAAACCCTTTGCTGTGTTGAGTGATTGTATTCGGGTTTGTAACCCTGTTTTATTTGCTTGTTTTTGGGCCTTGGGCCTTGTACCGTTCTTCAAAAAAAAAAATGTTTGATAAAGTGTAAGTAGGCTGAATCAACAGCTATAGTTTTTCCTCTCAGTAATACATGGGGTTATTTATTTTTTTATACAAGATCGCTGGATGTATAATCGAAATATTGAGATATGCATGGGGAAAAAATGATATATTACAGTTGATCCCTATGAATGACTTATGTACAGGCAAAAGCTGAATATTGTCCCTGAAGTTATTTTTCACGTTCGAAAAGAAATCACCATTTGCCAAATCTTCTGTTAGTCGACAATAATTATGTTTTTTTTTCTGTATAATAATTTGATTTTTCAAAGGGTTTTTCTACAGGTTATTTGTACTGTTGGCAAGTTTAAAATTTTTAGAAGGATCTTTTGTTGATCCAAGTGGAAAAATAAAGAAAAAGAACACAAAAAAGTTCAACTTTACTTTCTTCTATTACATACCGTTGTCCCGCCTTTTGGTCAGACCCGGATACCACGAATTCGGCTAAAACAGATGGTTATCAGGATTGAAGATCAGTTGTATTTGAAACTATGGACGATAGCAAAATGAGTTCGGATGAACAACACTAAAAAAATGGTGAAGTATGGAATTAACACTTCACCTAGGCAACAGATTGGATCGGATCTCAATTTATGACCCAATCAAGGTGCAATTAGTATGAAGTGACAAGGAAGGCTCCACAAGACTACATTTCAGATTTCAAGTCGATCGAAGTTCGTATGCTCGAGTTATGGACAAAAGAAGATGGATCGATGGATCAGTGTAATTTGCTTGGAGTCGGACCTGAAAAAATTTGCTACTTGCTTGGAGTCGGCGCATGGTCCGCTTGGAGAAAAACGATCGGCATTGATCGTTTTTCGTGCTTGGAGTCAAAATCACGTTTGCTTAGAGAAAAACGACCGGCACCGATCGTTTTTTGTGCTTGGACTTAGAATCACGTTTGCTTGGAGAAAATTTGGATTTTACCCAAATCTAACCCTGAGTCAGAATTTTCAGCATCTGCTCCGAGTCAGAAAGGCGATTACTTCAGGTCTCGTTTCGGATCAACCCTGAAGTGGGTTTTTCGACGATGATCGATCTATAACTCAAAATTTACAAAGGCAATCGACATGAAATTTGGAGGATAACTACAATACACTATAAGGGACTCACATCATCGATCGCTGAGCCCACGATGAAGTTGGATCGATCACTCATGATCCATAGGGATTGATCCATTAAACAACTCAAATCAATGATGATCGATCAATATTTCACAAACGCAAAGTCGGAATAACACGAAACTTTGAAAATAGTAAAATATTATGTAAATGAACCTACCACATCGATCGCAAATTATTTGGAGAAATTTGTATGATCGACCTAAATCGTTTTTGAACGATCATATCATTTCAGCCAGAACGATCTCAACTCTACGAAAAACGAGCTATCTCACAAACGGTAAGTCGGAATGATACAAAATTTAAAGAGCAAGTAGCTAACATCATGATGGATCCACCAGAACGACCACACCCCAAAAGAAGCAAATATGGAACAATCTTCCATATTTTCATTTTTCAACTCGACTCCATGGAAAATGCGATATCTCACAAACGATAAGTTGGAATTCACGAAATTTGGAGAGCAAATAGCTAACATAATAGAGGACCCACAAAAATGATCGCACCCTCATTGGAACTAATATGAACGATTCGTTCCAATGGTGTGTGATCGATCTGAAAAATGGTGGATCATGGCGTACGACTCTGGAGATTCTTCTGACGAAATTTCAGCCCGATCCATGCACGTCTTCACCTGTAAATACAACGGACTTGACTCATCACAAGAGATTTTCTTTTTCTGCTTCTTCTAGTTGGATCTTCTTTTGGCTCTCCTTCATCACTTCTTATCTCTTCCTCCTTTAATTTTCGAAGGCAAAAACAATTGTACGTGTAATCTTACGGTATAAATAAAAGATTATTGGAGTGGACATAGATCAGAGTTTGCCGAACCACTATAAAACTTGCATGTTCATTTACTTTTCTACAATCTATTCTATGATCTGTGAATATATACTTCTCTATTTGGATTTAAACATTGGATATTGGTGCTTCACTTATAACAGAGTGTTTGCGTCCATTTTTGGCACAAAACATTTTGGTGCTTTCACTGAGAAAGCGAGTCCCTGTGAATTTGGAGTTTAGATTTGGTTCAACTAGAGAAATTGGAGTTAAAGCAATGATGAAACCATCAACAAGGAGATAGATGGCGGATATGAGCCATCATGAAGGGAGTCAGAAGGCTTCCTCAAGAGTTAATCAAACCTCAGACTACATCATCAGAGACGAGATGGAAACAAGGATGGGTGCTATGTAGGAAAGGATGCTAAAGAGATAAGAGGAGACGATCCAGAATCTCCTCGGACAGATGAGACAAGCTGGAGCACAAAACTAAGCAAATGGAGTGTAGGAAACGCTGAAAATATGAGTCATGGAGTTGTAGCTGTAGGAGCTGAGGAAAACCAGAATCAGGACCAAGGAAACGAAGCCAACAGACTGCAAGATGGAGTAGTGCAACCGGGGGCAGTCCCCGACCGACACATAACGATCGGTATTGATCGTTCTGAACGATCAGTGCTGATCGATCTAGACTCGAGGGCATGCCCTCGGGTTATGCTGGATCGATCCCAGGTGGGGTGTTAGACAATGTCGAGCAGTTTGGTGTCAATCGGAACTTGGATGTGCATTTGAAAGATTATAATCTGGAATTCTCTCGCAGACTTGGGGGCAAGATGGAAATGATGATCAAATATCACTTATGGATGCTAGGATAGCTGGAAATTGAAATCCAGGACTTGGAGTAGAAACTAGCAGACTCGGATATGGATTGGAGCAACCAGAGGAAAAACCCGGCCAAGGAGAATGGATCAACACTGCTTTCCATGGAACTGGAGGAATGGATCTAGTTGACTCTGGAAGGAATCAGATAACGGTGATGAAACATGAGCAGCCATCATCCACCATGAATCTGAGAGAGCTTGACTTAAGGGCATTGGTCATCATCTCTTGTTCGGGATGACATGAACTAAAAATAAATTCTACACTAAAACGGCTGAGTCACTTACACATGTACGAGATCGAGGACGGTCCCTAGGCATGCTTTGAAATGGCGATGAATCACCATAACAAATGAATTTTAAAACACATGAATCCGAAGTAATGCGATGAACAAAATAGGTTGTCAATTATGGACTATGCCCAACAAGGGGTAGGTCACTTCGCTTGAACGATGGATCGACCTACTCAGATCATCGAGTATGGATTGTGCTCGATAAGAATCCGAAGAGATCAAGGTCGTCGGTTATGGACTATGTCTGACAAATGGTAGGTCGTTTTGCTCGAACGCGATGGATCGACCTACTCAGGTCGTCGACTATGGATTGTGCTTGGTAAGAATCCGGAGAGATCAAGGTCGTTAGGTATGAACTATGCCTGACAAGGGTAGGTCGCTTCGCTCGAATGTGATTGATCGGCCAACTCAGGTCGTCGAGTACAGATTGCGCTTGGCAAGGATTCGTGAGATCAAGGATTTAGATTAGCATAACAACTCGGAGGGGTCATGGTTTGGATATCAGCTTCGAACATCAATGAATTTGGGTTTGGATAGATGCGGATTCGGATAAAACGATCCGAAGAGACCATTGATTCGGATTGGATTCTGGGTTTATAAATACGGCTATCAATGGATTATGGATTTTGGATTTACAGCAATTCAAAACACACATTTCTACCACCAGGAATTTTTGAGGGGCAAATATTATCCCGCCTTTTGATCCGGCCAGGATACCACGAATTCAGCTAAAACAGATGGTTATCAGGATTGAAGATCGATTGTATTTGAAACTATGGACGATAGCTGAATGAGTTCGGATGAACAACACTCAAAAAATGGCTAAGTATGGAATTGACACTTTACCTAGGCAACGGATCGGATCAGATTTCCAATTTCTGACCCAATCAAGGCGCGATTAGTATGGAGTGACAAGGAATGCCCAACAAGGCTACATTTCAAATCGATCGGAGTTCGTATGCTCGATTTATGGACAAAAGAAGATGGATCGGTATCGACGGATCACTGGTAATTTGCTTGGAGTCGGATCCGGCAAAATTTGCTACTTGCTTGGAGTCGGGGCATGGTTCGCTTAGAGATTGCTTGGAGGCACCGATCGTTTTTCGTGCTTGGAGTCAGAATCACGTTTGCTTGGAGAAAAACGATCGACACCGATCGTTTTTCGTACTTGGAGTCAGAATCACGTATGCTTGGAGAAAATTTGGATTTTACCCTAGTCTAACCCTGGACCAGAATTTTCAGCACCTGCTTCGAGTTAGAAAGGTGATTACTTCGGGTCAACCCTGAAGTGGTTTTTCGACGATCGTTTTGGCGATTTTCGACGATGATCGATCTATAACTCAAAATCTATAAAGGCAATTAACATGAAATTTGAAGAACAACTACATTATACCATGAGGGACCGACACCATCGATCGATGAGTCCCACGATGAAATTGGAATGATCGGTCATGATCCATAAAACAATTCAAATCAATGATGTTCGATCAACATCTCACAAACGTAAAGTCGGAATGACATGAAACTTTGAGAATAGTAAAATATTATGTAAATGAACCTACCATATCGACCGCACATCATTTGGAGGAACTTGAACGATCGTTTCTTGAACGTTCGTATCATTTCAACCAGAACGATCGCAACTTCATGAAAAACGTGATACCCCACAAACGGTAAGTCGGAATGACACGAAATTTGAATAGCAAGTACCTAACATCATGGTTGACATACCAAACCGACCGCATCCCAAAAGGAGCAAATATGGAACGATCTTCTATATTTTTATTTTTTAACTCGACTCCACGAAAAACACGATATCTTACAGACAGTAAGTCGGAATTTCACGAAATATGGAGAGCAAGTGGCTAACATCATGGAGGACCCACAAAAACGATCGCACCCTCATTGGAGCTAATATGAACAATCGACGCCGATCGTTCCAATGGTGTACGATCAATCTGAAAATTGATGGATCAGGTCTTATGGCTCTGGAAGTTCTTTTGATGAAATTTCAGCTCGATATTCATGCACGTCTTCACCTATAAATACATAGGACTTGACTCATTACAAGGGATCTTCGTTTTCTTCTTCTTCCAGTTGGATCTTCTTTTGGCTCTTCTTCGTCACTTCTTAACTCTCACTTCATTGATTTTCTAGGGCAAAACAACTGTACTTGTAATCTTACAGTATAAATAAAAGATTATTGGAGTGGACGTAATTCGAATTTCGCCGAACCACTATAAAACTTGCGTGTTTATTTATTTTTCTGCAATCTATTCTATTATCCGTGAATCTATACTTTTCTGTTTGGATGTAAATATTGAATATTGGTGCTTTCACTTATAACAGGGTGTTTGTGCCCATTTTTGACACAAAACACATTTTGTTTTATTTTATTACGTACAACATACATACACACATACGTATAACACACACACACAAAAATTGAGTACCTTATATAGAAAAGAGTATCATCGTTAATTCAGTTATATGGTGGAGGCCCATGTGGACCTGTTTCTTTCAAAATATATTGTTATAGCGATCTCTTAACCTCAACCCACATATTATGTAAACTAATCAATCGGTTATTTTAATACATATGGTTCATTGACTCATTTGTAGTCATATTATAAGTTCCACATTGGTGTTTATGCAGCCTGGATATCTAAAAGAGCTTCTTCCAGACTCGGCCCCTGACCATCCCGAAAGTCTTCAAGATGTATTTGATGGTGAGTATACATTATAATGCTATAATTTTATCAAGATATATTCATGCTAAATGTATTTTTTTTTTCTCATGTAGATATTCGAGAAAAGATAGTACCGGGCGTAACACATTGGCAAAGTCCCAACTTTTTTGCATATTTTCCATCTAATAGTAGTACAGCTGGCTTTCTTGGAGAAATGTTGAGTGCGGGTTTCAATATTGTGGGGTTTAGTTGGGTATCCTCTCCTGCTGCTACAGAACTAGAAGTTATTGTTTTGGATTGGCTTGCAAAGATGCTTGATCTACCAGACCAATTTCTTTCTTCCGGTAAATTTTGATGATGCATCTGAATATATGAGATATCATCTACTTTTTCTTTTAGTTAGGTTTACTTGTTTAGTTTCATTCTACAGGTAATGGAGGTGGTGTAATACAAGGCACAGCTAGTGAAGCTGTGCTTGTTGTCATGTTAGCAGCACGTGATAAATTCTTAAGGGAGTTCGGCAAAAAATCACTTGAAAAGCTTGTGGTTTATGTTTCAGACCAGACACATTCTTCTCTGCAAAAGGCATGCCAGGTATATGTTCAGTAATTAACTACGGTGTATCGTTACTCTACAAAATGCCCATCTTTCATCCTTAAGTGTAGAAGCCAAAGTCACCTGTATGGAGTCATAAGCTCATTTTGCAAACTAATGCATGGATATAAAAAAGAAAAAAAGGAATTTCAATTATCGTAGTGTGGAGAAGGTGATGCACAATATTTGAGTTTTCCGTGTTCTCTAAGTTTAATGGTAGAAATTTTTGTTTTAGGAAAAATAATCCGAATATGTAATAACGATTCTGAAAATGGTAGATTGCAGGAATCTATCCTGAAAACCTAAGGGTGCTTAAAGCTGAACACAGTTCAAATTATGCTCTCACCGAGGAAGTGCTCTCTGAAGCAATTACAAAAGATTTGTCTGCAGGCTTGATACCATTCTTCCTTTGCGCTACAGTAAGAAATAAATCTTTCCTGCTTCATTTACTTGTATACTTTTGATGGTACATAAACATCCTTAGTTTGTATTGACTTTATAACTAGGTCATAGTCAACTATCAATTTATGGTTTTAATCGTCATAAATATAGGAGGGTATCAGTGATCTCACATAGGTCTGTCAACGGATACTTCCGGATACTGATAGTGTCATATCTGCATCCGTATCTGAAATCATTTTTGGATATTCACATCCGCGGGTATTGGATAATTATCTTATTCGCTAACGATCGATAAATCAAGAAACATAAATACAATATTTGATTTAACATATTTTTTTTCAATTTCACCGCTTAGAAAAAGTATGCAAAATTAACAAATACGATGATGATAAATGGTTTTGAGCAGTTACCATGCATTAAATGCATATAATATAAACATTTAACTTATTATATATATATATATATATTATTGTACTAAAATACATATAAAATAAACTACAGTCTTGACAAAAACGGACGGATAATTTTCGAATGCGGATGTCATCGTATCCACATCAGTATTCATTTTTTCTGATATCGGATATTTATCCTCTTTTCGGATATGGACGTAGACGGATTTCAGATTTTTCGAATATTCATTGACAGTCTTATTCTCAACGAACAATATTGGTGCTTCTGGTCTTTATTTTCCATATATTGTGATTGGATAACCTCTACTAACCGGCAGCGACTTTAATTCTAGTTATCATTTTTAATGTAAGGTTGATGAAACTTCAACGAATGGTAATATAAGGTAAACATTGACGTTATGTTGGTTAGGACATTGGAAACTCGTGGATTTTGCCAGAGTATAATACTTTCACCTTTCATTTAAGTTCTGAAATATTTGTTTGACATATTAAAATCACCTTCTTTGTTTTTCAGGTTGGAACCACTTCTTCTACTGCAGTCGATCCTTTGTCAGAATTAGGGAAGATTTCCAAGGTATTCTACAAGCAGGGTTAAAGCCCAGCTATGTATTATGACCTTTTTAATAAAATTATTAGTAGTCCATTAGACAAAATGTGATTGATAAAATTTAGCAGCTGTTATAGTCCAAAACAACTAAAACAGTGGCGATTTAGATTAGAATTGATTATGTTACTGCAGTATCTATGATATGATCATTGAAACACAAATCAAATATACTTTAATTATTTTCAAAATTTGGGCTTTCAACACTGTAAACGATTGTCTCTGAATTTGAATCAATTGAATGTATTTTCTCAGTACCAGGCTCCTAACAGCAAACAAAATTCACGTGGATTGCCTCATTCTGTTTTTAATTTCTCTAAATAACCCTTGTTTTGCAACGAAAAGCACCTACATTAGTTTTCATAATGGTAATACTTCTCGTTCTGACATCTTTTGCTATATTTGCATTTAATGTCATTGCTTATAAATCTTCTTAAACCGAATATCTAGTGTATGCTCTTGCAATTTAAAGTGAAAGCAGTTGCATCGAATTTTTGATTATAAACTAAGATTGTGCTGATGTCAGGAAAATAAGATGTGGTTTCACGTGGATGCTGCATATGCTGGTAGTGCTTGTATATGCCCAGAATTCCGCCATCACCTGAATGGTGTAGAAGAAGCAGATTCATTTGGCATGAATGCACACAAATGGTTTCTTACAAATTTTGATTGTTCTGTGCTCTGGGTTAAGGTACGCTACTTCACCCCCAACATGCAGTCAATAATCGATGCACTTTTATTCTAATTTTTTTATCTTCATTCTGTTTTATGATGAGGTTTGCGGTTAAGTCTAAGTTGATTATAATCATTATGAAATGAATAAACTTTCTGTGCACAGATGCTGATCTTTTGTCTTCTGGGGCCATTGGGATAATATCCATGTTTTTGAAAATTTATTCTGAAAGGACTTCCTATATTTCATCATTCAAATTAAGTTCTCTAATATTTTGCATCATCCTATATCGAATGCATTAAACTCATATACCAAACTTTATATATATACCAACACACGTTTTGGATTAGAGGTCCATTTTTACTTTTAAATAATGAATTCAAATGCTATTTTCAGTGAGTGGATTATTACACATAAATTTTGATATGAAATTTAGACTTGGTTTCAACTCATTTTTAAAATGCAGTTAACTTGCATTTTTCATAAAATTGCCATTTACTTGATATTTTCATAAATACGAAATAAGTAAAATTTCAAGTCAGTTGGACATCATTTGCATCAGCATAGATGCTTGGCATGATAGCCAGTTGGACATCATTTGCATCAGCATAGATGCTTGGCATGATAACATTTGCATCAATTTTAACAATCACAAATATCTACATAGTGTTGAGTTTGTCATTAACTATTAATGATGTTAATCAAAAAATGACAAATTATCTTTTAACAGGACCGAAGCGCTCTAATTCAGTCCTTATCTACAAATCCAGAGTATTTGAAAAATAAGGTAATTAAACCATTGCTATGATTTCTATTAGTAAGACATAGCTTAGTTATCATATATAATATATATTTATGTAATTCACGGGATATTCTCAGTTGATCATACTTCTTGCCAAATATTAACTTATCCCTTTTTTGTTTTGAAGGTTTTGTTAGATGTAGATTTATTTCTGACTAGTATCCTATTATAACAGGCATCGCAAGAAAATTCAGTTGTGGATTTCAAAGATTGGCAGGTTCCACTTGGAAGACGTTTCAGGTTATTACCTGAATTGCTATTTTGAACAGTCAATTAAAAAAAATCGTCCTAAGTACCCAATTTAAAAACAAAATAAAAAATAAAAATCCTTCTATTATTTGTTCATTTTATTATCGTTTACTCTATCAAACCTCAATATTTATAAATAAACACTAATTTAAGATGGTTATATAAGGAAAATTATTTATACCTGTAGTTCACGGTTGGTAAGAAAATTCTTATAAACGCTAAACTATAATGTGTAAAATGCAGTCTATGAGATGGATAAACATTCATAGTAAGTTAAGATTTTCGTTTTCAACTGTGTATGCCGAGTCATGATCAAAACAAAATAATTAGTGTATTGAATATTGCACTGATGATGTATGTACTAGTGTAGAATTTTGAAAATGGTCCTTTATCGCAACTTTTGTACCAAACCTATTCCATATTAACAAAAGTTGCGTATTTTAGAATTCATTGGTGTTGATTTGATTTAGTTAAATGCGATAAACATAAGGACATAATCAAACATTGAGTTTCAAGCCTCCATTTTCCAACAGTAACTTTGATTCACAAAAATAAGAGAATTATTGCAGATCGTTGAAGCTATGGATGGTTCTGAGGTTATATGGCTTGGAAAACCTACAAAGACACATCCGTGGTCACATAAAGTTGGCTGAACAATTTGAACAGCTTGTCATTTCGGATCCAAGGTTTGAGGTAAACTAAAAAAACAACATGCATTAGATATTTGAATGAAATCTTCATTGGGTAGCCAATAAACAGCACATATGTTCACAGATTCATCTTCCAAGTTTATGCACACAAGACATACATACGCATAAAACATATGAATACACACACAAAAGCAGTCTAAGACTCTACAATTCAGTATATATTGGATGCATATATTGTTGTTTGCTGTTGCATAACAAAGTCTGTGTAATCTTTCCAGGTTGTTGCACCTCGAACTTTCTCTCTTGTATGCTTTCGTCTTCTACCAACATCAAATAAGACAATTAACGGCTACAAATCCAGTAATGAGGATAGCGGCTACAAGTTGAATCAGAATTTACTACACGCTGTAAATTCTAGTGGAAAAATCTTTATATCTCATACGGTAAGTGTTTATTATTTGTTCTAAATCATCTTCTCATGATTATTCAAAATGGGGACTGTTCTAACTGAATGCCAAAATCGTATTTGAAGGTTTTGTCTGGCAAATTTGTTCTCAGACTTGCAGTCGGAGCTCCATTGACTGAAGAGATACATATTAAAGAAGCATGGAAAGTTCTGCAGGAACATGCAACTGTTCTGTTGGCGAACTCCAATTAGGGTAAACATTTAACTTACAAATTTGAATACTTGCATGAAAAGGAGGATTGCTCTGTGATATTACATATATTTCAACATAATTAGTTTGATGTTGAAATTATCAAACATTTACTCTGTACTTTTCACTGTTAACAACACTAAAATCAACAGATCAAAAGGATTACTGACATAAATAAAAAAAGGGTATCATTCTAGGTTTAGGAAAAAAAAATTATTTCAAGTAAAGGCCTCTTTCAAAACTTTTTTTGAAAATAGGTCAGTTTTTCACCTATCGTCATTCTACACTTGCATCTGAAAATGCTCAAGAATAAATTTTAGTTTGTATTTACGCATGTGTTTTTTTTTTTGGTACTACAGATGCACATGTACAAATAACGCTGCATAGTGAATAAGATGCTTATTTTTATAATAAGTTTTGAAGGGGGTCTAAACTTGAAATAAGTTTTTTCCAAGACCTTGTATGAAAATTTATCCTCTTAACAATGGTCATTGTTTAGTAAATAACATGTTATTTTATGTACTTTTATATGCATATTGTGAGCTCGACCATAGTGGGGCTCTTAGGCTACACAGGCATTACATCGGCTTTGCTTATAGATTGTGTTAGTAAGACCATAGTATGAAAGTCAATTTTCAACAATAAATAGTTCTCCTATGCACTTCATAATCTTATAATTTGGCTGAAATATACTTCAATCGTCAATTACAAGAAACTCATTGTTTAGCCTTTGTGCTGTATTTAATTTTACACATTTTCTTTTCTTTCCTGTTTCTTTCCATTTATTTCCAGGGAACGGCCTATCATAATCATATTGTCAGCTCTACAAAATTATGATAATTTGCACAATTGGAAAAAACACTATTAGTCATTGCAAATGCTCATGAAAGAGTCGTCGTTAGTTATTTAGCGCATGATCTCATTGAAAATTATTGAAACTTATGTTAAACGTTTCTTATTTTACTTATCATTGTAATTTGTTTATCAATATGTAATAGGCTATTTTCCTTTAAGATCTTCAAAGGAAAGGTTCATCTATGGATGAGATATCAATCTATGCAAATTTGAAAGTCGGTAATGATTTTTTTTTGGACATAAGATAGATTTGGACAAGTGTTAAAACATAAAAGAAGACATTTAAGAGATGGAGATAGAGGGAGAAGACTTTTTTCTATTCACGGTTGTACAAGTACAAAACTTTTGAAATCTATTTGTAGAATAAATGGAAATAGGAAATTACAGTAAATCCTTACATAAACATATTCATCTGGGTAAACACGTGTTATAACTCTTCCTTTGAATACAAGTGTTTGAAAATCTTAGAAGCTCCTAAATAACTTGCAGTTGTCCCTTCTGAAGCATATGTGATATTGTTTTCCCTCAGTATTATGCTGCTTGTGTTAGTCCAATCAAACGATATGGATATTGTTGTCTCGCTGAAAATCCGGGGGAAAAAAATTGCGACTAAAGAAAAAATATTGCAACTTGTGGACATAAGTTACGTAGATGTAATGTAATTAATGGGAACTAGGGTTGTAGCTACCTCTTCCCTCTCCACTTCAATTGCCTCTCCACCCACTTCATAGTGCTTCATTTTCTTCCCTATTCATCTCGTTATCTTCTACTTAGTCCACTTTAAATTTTGAAAAATTCTATTAAAACTTCTAAACATGAAATTAGTTGGACTAAAATGTTCCCGGTTGAATTTTTTTTAACGTTTTCGATCATAGAACGCCTACATCGGTTATAAAATAACCACGTCATGCGTGTGCTGGTTTATGTACATACCACACACTTGCCTTACAAAGTTAAAGGGTTTACCTCGTTGGTGCCCTGCGGGTTAAATCGTTCTTAGATGCTATGTGGTGGAGGGGACAACTCGGCAGTTTCAAAAGTTCCAATACCCACCTTTTCTTTTTGTCCCTTTTGGCCTCATCGATACTTTACTTTTCACAGCCTCACATTGAGCTTCGGCCTAAGAACTTCCTAGACATTTGATTCCAGCTGACTCTTCGATGTTAACCTTTCACATGACTTTCCACTTGTGCCATAAGTGCAGAATAAGCTGGAACGACCGAGGGAGTCGTCTCCCGTTCAACCATGTTCCTCCATGCCAGCTTTCCAAATGTTGGAACTCTTTGAGGTTGCGTGCTTCGTTATTGTGGATGGGTAAGGATTTGTTTTGACGATCGGTAGTTGTTGTCGTTTACGACTTGGGTTTCATTTTTTGAGTAGTAGTTCTGTTGTGTGTTTGATTTGTCTTCTCCAGTATGCCTTGGTTAGCTTAATGTAACGACCTGACTTTTCGATCCTCGAATGTCGATACTAAATACGTACACAACATCCGTGTGTCGAGCACCCAAGTGTCAGAAAGATAGAAAGTTAGGATTAAAAAAGAATAAAACAAGAAGGGAAGAACACAACATCAGAATCTTACAATGTAAATGTAATATATTATATCAAAAGATTAATACAAAGGATTACTCCGGAGACAGAAATTCAGAGTTATGAAACCTAAGTACTTTTATCAGTCTCGATAGTTATGACTGTCTGTCCTTACAATGCTAATATATATAATACAATACTGCAGCAAGAATAAAAATACTCCAACTACTCTCCATAAGCTCTAAAACATCTAAATATAAATCTGGAAACATATATGGGGTTGATCCGAGCATTATAAGAAAATAATACCCAGACCAGTCTGGTAAACCAGCGTGAGCAACTCAAGAAATAAGAGTAACATAATAGCATATTTCTGAGACCGTACTGATTACCGTAACGGTTTTCCTCTCAAATGAAACCAACCATTCGTTAAGTTTAACATACAGCGATATGATAGATAATATCCAGTGTGTAGCACATAAATCATATCAAATAGCTGTTGTATGAACGCCACAACAATAATAGGTATACAATCAATACCGCTAAGGCACGTTCGCATAGGTGTAAGGATTTCCGTGGAGCTTCCCTTGGATCAAGCCGAATCCGAACTCCATGACCAGGATTAGAAACTTCCTTTCGAGCATCATATATCTCTAGATAAGATATACTCTAAGATAAACACAGCTGGCCCAACGATGAACTACGTGGCACCAAGTATTAACATCTCCTGCGCGCAACATATCGATAAACATACTCTAGATCTAGAATTGACATAGCCTCATGGGTAAGCTAAACACGACATTGTGCATCTTACTTTGGTTTTAGTAATTTCTAATGTCGATGTTACATTCGGCATATTTCATACGAGTCTTCACCACTCGAATAACACGCGAATCCCCAATTGGATTCCTTCATCTCGAAAAGATCACGAATCACTACATAGATTCGAGCATCTCGAATAGATTTCGAACCTCCACATAGGTTTCCCGCATAAGTCCCCCGACGAATGCTAATGATGTCCTCTCTTTTGGAATACTCCTCAAGATAGACAGTCTCACACGATAGCATCGTTTGAAATATTAGGCTGATCTCTCCATTGCACTTAACCTTAGGATAGACAATTTAACTCTATAACATTTCACTTCACAACTTCTTTGAGAACATAGATCGCGTATATGGTTTTGAAGTGATTACGGGTTTGAGGCATCTCACATAAGTACACTTTTCCTGCTTATCGGACTTTTCAAAACCAATCGATGAATTTTCTGCTAACTCAATTCTGGTTCTCTTAGAAGTAAGCGAAAGCTAAAGATGTTTTGTACCAATACTCCTTATCAGGGGTTCTCATTGATATGAAATCACGAAGCCTTCCGATAACTTATTAAGTCATGTTTGGTCAAGTTCGATAATCGACTATCTAGTCAAAACAATTGCTTGTACAAATCAATGTCCGTATACTTAACACGTTTTCAACATTCCAACTTAACCATACCTCATTCAAGAGTGAAGTCCGGTAAGTTAGAGCATTGGTTGTATCAAAGACTTGTCTAGACACTTTATTCTTAAATATTACAAATAGATAACTCTACCTTATCGGCTTTTAGTGTTAAGCATAGTTATCAATAATTTCCATAAACAAGTTAGAAATCAACATGATTAACACGTTTCCGACATTTTCCGACTTAACTATTCATCGGCTAAGAGGGAAGTCGTTATGTTGGAACTCTATTGCTCGTATCCCTACTCGAACTTCAATCATAACTCTTACAAATAGATAAGCCTACTTCGTTGGCTTGTAGCATTAAGCATAATTAATTACTTTTCAAACAAGTAATTAAATAATTAACCATTTGGCCATTAAGAAGTTCTAACATATTTCTAAACCTTTTGTTTATACTTTTAAAACCCTTTTCAAAATGATATATATGTATAGTAATTTATTTACCAAAACTTGATATGTAAATAAACAAGTCAAAAGATATTTTATTACATAAGATATAAAATAGTCAACATATTTTCTAAAAACTGTATATACTTAAAAAAATCTTTTAAAATTCTTTATAGTACTTATAATAGGTTTTAAAACATTTTCTCAAATATTATTTGAAAATAACAACTTTACAATTTCCTTAAAAACTTGAAAAAACAAGTTTTTATTATAAAATAACCTTCTTTAAAAATTCACAATTAATTCTTAAAAATTCATAAATATCTCAAACCACTTTTGAAATACTATAATATAAGTTAGTAAACACTTGTAAAAAGAATGAAATAAAATATTTAAATTTAAATATCTTTTCAAACCTTTAAAGTTCAAAAATCAAATCTAAACGGGGCAGTTTTGCACAAGTGATGTTTTGGCAACTTTTCGAGATGTTACTTAATTTTTTACTATCCAAACTTTTAATAGCAATAAACATACATATAGAACCTTGTAAATATGGCAAGAAAGCTCTAAGGATTTCTTTACAAAGTTCAACAGAAATCGCCAAAAACAAGGCAATTCCAAAGTGCATCCACATCGACTATCGCTATAAGTGCACTTTCAAATCCGAGTTCAAACTAAACCAAAGTCCGTCTATAACCTACATGCTTTGTTTCAAGGCTATGCCACATGTTATACAAGTCCATTTCAAGTCCATAGACATGGATCACATATGCTTCTTGTTTTCAAAACAAGAATCAAACCAATATTATTAACAACGTCAATGACAATTCAACAACTTAAACACAATTAAAACACAAATATATATGTTATATTTTTCCATTCAAAGAGGTGTGTTAACTCACCTTAACCCAACAACAATCAAGATCCAAGCAACGAAATCAAACATCTTCTTTGCAACACCTTTCCTTCCCTTCCTCCTCTATGCATTCACCTTCTTTTGCCTACTTCCCTTACAAATTACTCACTGCCTTCCAAGGTGGGTGAGTGTGGCTTTTTTTCCTTCAACTTCTAACTTGATGGAAGGTTTTGTATTTTCCCAAGGCTTCACCCTAAATTTGAGTTGATTTGGATATGATTTGCTTGAGGAATTTAGAGAGAAAGAAGAAGAAGACGACATTAAAGAGCTTGTTTTTAGCTTTGGAAATTGATGACTTATTCCTAAGGGTATGCCCCTCCTTATATAGGCTTAAGATGGTGTTGGCTAAACTTGTTCTCACCCCTCCCCCTCTTTCATGTCATGTAAGGCTTACCTCCTCTCACTTTTATTTTATCATCTTTTAACACTTAAGTATTTCCATTTAAGCTCATTTTAAAATATCTTTGATGACATTACCGATGACACAGTCCAAAAGGTTTATTTTCATAAATGATAAAAATATTTTATTACATTTTATTGATTTCCTAAGAAAATAAGTGTATATAAAAAATCTGAACAACTTTTTATGGTTAATAAACTGTTTATCGATAAAACGTTTTTCGGTCATATTATCGATATTTTTTCGAAGAATATATTTTTGCAAACAATTTTAAAAAACAAGTTTCTTTTCATTATCTAATTGATTGATGTCTAACAAAGTTATAAAATCATATTTATAACACTTAATTATATTTCAGAACTTCTCGATATTCGAAGACGAAGTGTTCGAATTTCCGGTTCGCTAAAGCTTGTAGTTTTAGCCGCAATTTTCTGATGGACTGCGCGCTTCTGCTCCCAATTTTCCAAAGCTTGTCTCTCTTTCCTTCAATACGACTCCATAGGCAATGCCATGGTGCAGTAAGTATGTGTTGCCTTGTTGTTGAGTGTTGAGCTTAAATGGACATGGTTAGGATGGTGGCTTGTTGGAGTTTGTTGTGCATGTTTTATCCTTTGGTTGTCTCTTGGTAGCCTCGGTCTCTTTGGTTATCTGGTTTTGTTTTGAAAAATCTTGTTAATCATTATTTGCTGAAAGTAATTGCATGATTAAGCTTGCCCTTTTCTCACTTGTATGGAAAAATGGACAAATGTTGATTTGGAAGCCCATTACTGGATTATGTGTGTGTTTGTTCAGTTCGTGGAGGAAAAGTGGGTTCATTGGAAATTTTTGTGGTGTTTCATGTCATAGTGCTTATGCTAGTGTATTGCTAGTCATCAAGCAATGTAAGTGTGTTGTAACACATAGTTGTTGAGGTCTATCAACCTCACACTTGCTTTACTCTTTTGTAAATCAATGAATGGTCCATTATAAAACCGGCTTGCTTTGACAGAAAAAAGTAACTTGTTGCAAGATGTTCTTTCCTGACAAGGAGTTTAATACTTCTAGATCAAGATAATGCCATATTAAAACCCTACTAAGAATTACTTGGTGAAAAAAACCACAATTAAGAAAAAAGAGTATATTATGATCTAGTTTAAGATGTTATTTCTTTTAGGAAGTTTAATAATTCTAGGTCAAGATAATGCCTCGTTAAATCCTTGATAAGAAAATGATCTAGTGAGAAAAAAATCTAGCAAAGGAGAAAAAGTACATTATAACCTACTTATGGATGCTCCCTTAACATTCTTTCTTTGAATATGAATATACCTTTAGATAATTCAAAATTTGTTGCGAATACTTTTGAATCCATAAACATGTATCTAGTTGATAACATTGTTAGGAAAACCAACAATAAACAACAACAACAGCAACTAAGCGATTATTCTCAAACAAGTTAGGATCAGCTACAGATGAAACCCAAAACTAAATGACAAAGTCAATTTAAAAGTCATAATAACAACAACAATAATAAAAACCATGATAATAATAATAAAATAAAGTCAAATAAGTAAACAAATAATAAAAACAACAACAATAATAATTAAATAAAATAAAAATAAAGATTTCAAAAAATAGTAAAAATAGTAAATAAATAAATAAAAGTATATTAAAACAAACCATGATGATGATGATGATAGTAAAAATAGTACTAATAGTAATATTGACTGAAGACCAAATTACGTTTTAGGCTCCTATTCACTAATCCTATAATCTAAAACTTATAATACTACCCTTAAACCAACTCTAAGCAAAAAAAATCCTAGCTTACGGTTCTGGTATGTGGATCGCTAACTTCCACGCGCTCATGTTGGACACCAGCTCTTCGGGTATATTCCAATCCTTCAAGCCCTTTTTTACTACTTCTTCCCATGTCAACCTTGGTCGACCTCTACCCCTCTTTGAGCATTCGACGCGACCTATAATTCCTACGCGCACAAGTGTCTCTGGAGGTCTCCGCTGGAGATGTCCAAACCATCTTAAGCAGTGTTGGACTAGCTTCTCCTCAATTGGTGCTACTCCAATTTTATCACGTATATCAACATTTTTGATTCAGCCTCTTCTTCTATGACCGCAGCTCCATCGCAGCATACGCATCTCTTCCACACTTATCTTCTGGACATGTTGGCTTTTAATAGGCCGACATTCTGCACCGTATAACATCACAGGCCTGATTGTCATTCTGTAGAACTTTCCTTTAAGCTTCTGTGGAACTTTCCTATCATAGAGAATGCCAGATGCCTGTTGCCATTTCACCCATCACACTCGAATTCTAAAACTAAAATCTTCATTAATCTCACCATTATACTGCAATATTGATCCTAAATATCGAAAGGATTCCTTCTTGGGCACTACTTATCCAGCCAGAGTGACATCTCCATGCTCTGACCTGACACCGCTGAACTCGCACTTCGTTACTCTTTTTAGTTCCACTAAGCCTAAAACCCCTTGATTCTAAAGTCTGCCTCCACAGCTCCAGTTGTTTATCAACCCCAATCCCACTTTCGTCAATTAGCACAACATCATCGCAAAGAGCATACACCAAGGAATCTCGCCTTGTATACCCTTCGTAAGCTCATCCATCACTAGGGAAAAAATATAGGGGCTCAAAGATGACCTTTGATGTAGTCCTATGTTAATGAATTAATTATTAGTTTCACCCTCGTATGCTCTGACACTAGTCACAACATCATTGTACATATCCTTGATAAATGTTATGTACTTTGTTGGGACTCTTTTCTATTCCAGAGCCCACCACATAAGCTTTCTCGATAATTTGTCATAAGCTTTCTCCAAATCGATAAATACCATGTGCAGATCCTTCTTTAGCTCCTTAAACCTCTTCATAAGTCGTCTTATCAAGAAAATTGCATCTGTTGACGACCTCCCAAGCATGAAACCAAATTGGTTTTTGAAACGCTTGTCATCCTTCTTAATCGATGTTCAATGACTCTCTCCCAAAGCTTCATTGTATGACTCATAAGCTTAATTCCTCTATGGTTTGTGCAACTTTAAATATCTTCTTTATTCTTAAAAACTGAAACTAATATGCTTCTCCTCCACTCATCTGGCATCTTGTTTGATTTGAAAATATTATTGAACAACTTAGTTAGCCAGATTATCCTTGCATCTCCAAGGCATCTCTACACCTTAATGAGGATGTCATCAAGCTCCAATGCCTTGCCCGCTTTCATCCGTTTTAGCGCCTCCTTTACCTCGGACACTTGAAGTCTTCGAATAAAATGCCTACTATTGTCATCAAAAGAGTCGTCCATCTCGATCATAGTGCTATCACTTTCTTCATTGAATAGCTCGTCGAAATAATCTCTCCATCTATTTTTTATCTCATCTTCCTTCACCAAAAGCCTATTGTTGTCATCCTTGATGCATTTAACTTGATTGAAGTCTCTCGTCTTCCTTTCTTGGAGCTTAGTTATCCTATAGACGTTCTTTTCACCCTTCTTCGTACTTATCTTTTGATATAGATCTTCATACGCCCGACCCCTTGCTTCACTCACCGCTCTCTCTGCGTTCTTCTTTTCCATTTTGTACTTTTGCGTGTTGTCCTCGCTCTAGTGCAACATTCCTTTTTTTGATAGCCTTTTGCACATCACTATTCCACCACCATGAATCTTAGGGTCCACGTTTATTTCCTTTCGTTATCCCAAACACCTCAGTAGCCACTTTTCAAATGCGCGTTGCTATCTCATCCCACATGTCATTTGTTTCTTCTTCCAAATTCCATGCCCCTTCTCCGATTACTCTATCCTTAAACACCCGTGAGACATCTCCTTTGAGCTTCCACCATTTTGTTCAACTAATCTTGGCTCCTTTATCCTGTCAAACATGAATTCAAAGATGGAACTTAGGTATCAAAAGCTGATATTGTGAGCTGACACATTTTCCAGCTATGACTGCAATTCACACAAGCTCATTTATCATCTCTTCTAGTTAGGACGAAGTTAATCTAGCTAGAGTGTTGGCCACTACTGAAAGTAACTAAGTGCGATTGTCTCTTTCTAAAGAATATATTAGCTATGATGAGGTCATAAGCAATAACAAAATTCAATATTTCTTCTCCTTCTTGGTTCCTATCGCCATATCCAAAACCACCATGCACTCTCTCAAACCCTCCACTAGTTGTACCAACATGGCCGTTGAAATCTCCTCATATGAAAAGTTTTTCGCTACTAGGTACATCTCTAAACATGAAATCTAACTCTTCCCAAAAATTGCTCTTGATGGCTTCACTTAGGCCTACATGTGGGGCATAGGCACAAATGACATTCTAAACCATATCACCAACTACCAACTTGACTAGGATGATCCTGTCCCCTTGTCTCCTAACGTCGACCACTTTGTTTTTAACGTTCTTGTCAATTAAGATGCCTACCTCATTTTTGTTACATTCTTTTCCCATGTACCATAACTTGAAGCCTGTGTTCTCCACCTCCTTCGTCTTCTGCCCCGTCCATTTGATCTCTTGAACGCATAAGGTATTTACACGTCTCCTAGTCATAGTATCAACTCTCTCTCTTAACTTTCCTGTTAAGGATCCTACATTTCAAGTACCTCACCGAATTCTACTTTCATTGACTAGCTTCCTTGTCCCTTGCGCCCGTTGAGTAAAATGCGAAGATGCTTGCTCATTTATCACTACACCAAGGCGTCGATGTAGCGCGCCACCAAGGGAGTGACGACCCAGCCCTTGTATATTTATCACCATACCCAAGCCTCGGTATGGCGTGCCACTAAGGGAGTGGCGACTGAGCCCTTGCTCACTTATCGCCATACCCGAGTCTCGATATGGTGCATCGTTAAGAGGGTTATGTCCCAACGATATATAATAAGGTTCAATTTCCATAAAAGTGGCTATGGTTTTATGTTGGCTCGCCAAGTCTATCACAACATTCCTTTATCCTGATTTCTAGGAAAACCTTTTGGAAAAATTAAAATGTAAAATAAATATTTTATTTTCCCATATTTATTTTTTGATATTCCACTCGGTAAAACCTTATTTGAAGAAACCCAACCATTGAAAAAAATGAAGGAAAAAGAGTTTTGTGGTGATATATGTTTAACCTTTCTTCAGTAGCTTTGTAAATACTTGCGTTTTCTAATACTTAGTTAACTTTTCACTACTTGTGTTGCATGTACTAATTTTGTCCTTCAGATAGTTATGTACGTTCATTAGAAACTTACATTCTTCTATCATTAGTATGACTTAAATAATATTTCCTCTTTTGATATTTTAAATGTTCCAAACGCTTTGGCTTACTTCCAAGACTATCATGCTTTAGGCACTTAATACAGCCTTAACGATTTTAGTGTGCTTTTTTCCATTTTGTATGCTTCTAATTATACTTTGCAAACTACCGGTTCATATTTCTCGTTTAGAAAGAGGTTCATGATGGCTAATCATGCTTTCCTTTATACTCAAGATGCTCACTTTATATATTTATATATGTGCTATATAATTTGGAAATTTATTGTTGAAAATTATTTTTTGTCCATTCTGGACATAATATATTGAGAACTATATTATTACTTTTAGGTACTTGGACCATTTTTAAAGTTATTTGATAGTTATGACATGGGTCTCCTATATAGCACCATTTATTTTCCATTCAAGAATACTTACCTCCTTAATCTAGTATATCCACTACTTGCTTCCAATATTTTTTGAACCGATTGTTGTATCACACTTCGAGTGTCCCATATACACTTATGTTTCATATTCCTTCTGATAGAGTTGGGGGTATGCCATCGGGGCAATTATGTTCCTTCTAATCGTATATGGATATTTGATCGATATATAATTAATATAAATGTTATATGGTGAACGGTCATGGCTTGTAATGTGATGGGGGCATATTTGGTTTAGCTTACCCGATTCACATGTATTAGAGCCAGAACAAGAAGTGGGCCGAGTGAAAGTGCGGGTATATAAATGTCTCTTCTTCTTCCCCCCTGAATTCACAAAATCACTCTTCATGAATTTTTTAAAAGCTTGCGAGTCATTCACCAATCTTTACTAATAAATATTCGCCGACTTCATCATCTCTTTCCTTTCCAAACTCTTTTGCATGCATGCTTCTTTATCAAATTTACCTGGGAAATCGAGAGAGGAGAAAGTTCTTCAATATTTGAACTGCCTTTTGTTGATTACATCTCAGTCGATTAACTAGGAACTCCTGCTTGAGGCGGACTATGCCTAGCTGGCTGTCTTGGACCCTCGCCTGCCTGCTAGGGTTTTGGTAGTGGTCGAAGGTCGGTTTTGGACTAATGATCTAGGTGAAGCTAGGGTGCTTCCTTACTTTTGATGCTTCGACACCCCTGATTCTAGGTTGGTTTGGATGCTTCTGTGCCTCTTTTGAAGGTGCAAGGTCCATAGCATCTGCTTTTTCTACCATGGCCAAAACCTTGGTATACTCCTCGATAAGGTTATCTGAAAGCTTCTCACTGCCCTTTGAAAGAGTGGGCGGTGGGTTTGGCAGCACACTCCCTCTTCTACAACAGGCTCTGAATCAATCGAAGTATTTGAAGGCCTTCGAAGATGGGAGCTTGTTCGGTTTTCTCCAACAAGTTCTTGATTGTTTGAAGCCTTTCTCCAACAAAGCCAGGGGCCCTCTGAAGAGTTGTTGGCGTGCTTCTTTTTTTTGCTCTTTTTCTTCTTTTAGCTAATTAGTCACGAGAATATTACGATATGCCCAATGAGGGTGGGCATTGTGCCCCCGCGCTTCTTTGAAATAAATGACAAATCTACTTTCGTACTTTGACTTGAGAATTTTTTTGAATCCAGTAGCCTTTTATGCATGCTGCAAAAAACATATTTTTTTCTTTTTCTTTTAGGATTATGCTCACTATTCATGTGAAAAATAAGATAGTTGGAAACAGTCGTTAGTATTGTTAAGTGATGGCTGTATGCAGGGTGACAGTTTGCATTGGTATGAGTTGAAATGCAAGTTAGCTTGCGAGCTTTCTCGAGCTTCAAGCGGTCGAACGGTGAGTGGCAGGCGAACCTAAGCTTGAACCCAAGCACACGAGCTGTAGGGTTCAGCTGGATGACGCGTTGTCTGGTATGGGATGATTGTTAATCCTAAAGAGAAAGCCATTGAGATGGCCAAGTGATGGTCGAATGTAGAGCATCGGTTTGCACCGGCATAAGGAAATGCAATCCCGGTCACGAGTTCTCTTGAGCTTCAAGCGGTCGAACAGTGAGCAGTAGAGAGCCCAGGCTCGAACTCGAGTCCATGAGCGGTAGGCTCCTCCTAGGAGACACGTTGTCAGGTATAGGATGACCGTTGATCTCGAGCCGAATCTGATCGTATTAGTTTGCTCACTCTAGTGTGGTATATGTGATGGTGAGGCGAGCTATACGCTGTCCACCCCCAAAGATTTTGTGGAATGAAAGCAAGCATAAGTACATAAATTTCTACATCACAATTGAAAACTTATATTTAATGAAGGATCAGGGTCGAGGCAATGTTGTCTCATGTTCTTCAGCATGTCGTCCGACTATAAGAGAGTGGGAGCTGGCACTAGTGGTTCGAGGTTAGGGGTTGTCTTGGGAATGACCGGGCATTGGTTGGTCCACTAGATTCCCTAAGAAAACTACGGCTGATTATTGAATGCTCTTGTTGTAGCATGAGAACTTTCTTTGCTTACTTAAGGGAAGTCCCGTAACATTCTCTTGCCTTCTACCGGTTGCCCCTGATCTCACTGACCCTGTTTTGGATGGGGAATTTCATAGTAAGGAGATTGTAGGAGACAATGGAATCCATATCAACAAGAGTTGGTCATTCTATTAACATGTTATAAGTAGATGGATAATCGACTACTATAAAGTTTACTTGGATCGTCCTAACAAGGGATATTGGACGAATATTGTTACGAGCGAGGTTGTGACGTTAGAACAATGTCTACACCCTAAAGCTATAAATGGGCAAGGTGTATGGGGTGAGGCCGGAGGTAGGAAGCCTGAGGGATTCAAACACATTCTTGATTATGTCATTGACCAAGCTGCCCTCATACACGAAGAGCTGATGCACATTGGAGTTGGCTAAGGCAAGAGTGTTGACATGGGGTCATGATGGGGGTAGGAGATTGTTATCTATCCTTCAGCTATGAAGTTGGTCTGTTGATCTGATCCTATTCGGGGTGTCTTGGATGCCTGGACTATAATGAATAAACCATCCCCGTAGTACCTACCTCTCTGTGACACTGAAACTGGGCCTCCCAACTGTTGCTTGCCGCATGTCGTCCTCCACATATAGTTATGACCTAGATGATGATTTGGACAATAATTGTAACAACCCTAGATTTTTCATATATTTTAATATTTGGCTTTATTTTATTTTGAAATTATTTTAAACTTATTTTATTTCAAACATTTCATTTTTAAATATAAGTGTTGATTATTATGTGAATTATAATTTCAAACCGGTATGAATTGGATATTTTACTAAAAGATGAATTTCTGTTCAAACTGGTCAAATCTTGACTTTTAAATTTCAAATTTAAATATTTAAATTCTTAAATTTTATCTTTTATTATGAAAAAAGATTTAATAACTTGAATACCGCTTTTCGTTTCGTTGAAAACGGATTTAAATTGTAAAAGTTATGTACATTTCAATTTTGAGTATAATTTGTTTCATTTTGCAATTTTGTTTATTTTAAATTTTTTAAATAATATTTTCTTTGCTATATTTTATTTTAATATGTGTTAATATGTTATTTTATATATATTTTGTCTTTTAATATTTTTTAAAGTGATAACAAAAATTTACTGTATTTATTTCCTATTTTTAAAGGCTGTTTTCTATTTTTCTGCTATTTTCTTCATTTAAATTATATTTAATTAAAATTTATATATTTATTTTGTGAATGAATTTTTATTTTATGTTCTTATCTCTATTTATAAATATTTTTCATGCACATAAAAATTTTCCAAAGTCATTGCATTTATTTTCAAATTTTCTAAACTAGTTTTCATTTTCTGTGCTATTTTCCTAATTTAATCATATATAATTAATATTTATTTATTTATATTTTGTTCATTTGTGATATTTTCGTATTTTAACTGAATTTATATTTATATTTCATTTATTTAAAATTATAAAAAGAAATAAGAAAAATTTGAAAGGTTTTGTGACTTTTTATTTCTTAAGGCTCTTTGTATTCTCACCTTTTCAACTCCAACCATTACTTTTCATTCAATTGGCTTCCTTAACTCATTTCTCCAGCCGACTCCTCTATCATTTCACGTGATTTTTCTTTCTCAAACTCTGGAAAAAAAAAGTACGGCCTCTCCTATGTGAAAAGCTTGGTAAAAATTTTCTTCTTTTCTATGCAACTTCTACATGTTTTCTTATGATTTTGCACTTGTTTTCTCACCTTCTATGCTCAGCTCCTCCTTCCTCCTCCACCTTGGCCTCTTCCACCACCACCACATCTGGTCAGCACCTCCTCCAGCCCAGGCCCAAGCCATGGCCGTGCCCCTTGATGAAGAAGACCCACCTAAAAATGAACAAAACTCCACCTAAATGTTCATAGCCTAGCCTAACTTGTTCCACCACCTCTCTCCATCACTTTGGCTGACCATACACCACCACCAGCAGCAAATTCCTGACCCGAGCCCACTGCCACATCATCCTCCAGCCCACTACAGACCTGGCCGTGCCCTCCTTAGCCTTGGCCGAGCCCTCTAGTGCATAGAAATCCACTTGTTTGCCTTGTACTTGTATTTTCATACATAGCAACTTCCATACCTTCACTACCCTTGCTAGGCCGACCATATATGACCCGTACCTGACCAAATACACCCCATGGCAGTACCTTATCACCCTATAGGCTGAGCATAGTGATGGTGGAAGCAAGTGCAAGTGTTTGATTAATTGTTGTTCCTTAATTTCTAGCATCATTTATCGTATTTGTGGTCTGAAACCTTATAATTGTTATATTGTTTGTTTGATTTGTATTCAAGGGAATTAATCCTTGGCTCCTCCATTTCGTATCTGTATCGTGCTTTTGTGCTTGTGTAGATCCCGTTGTGCAATTCGTCGTTGTGTCATCAGCTCAAAATAGTGAGTAAATCTCACCAGACTAATATGTACTTATATAGTGATAAACTGACATCACCTGAATCTGTAAATGCATATCACCCTGTTATAACTGCTATATTATATTCATATGAAGTTCACACCTATATTTACGCTTGTTATACCATAGGTTACTGTTATTTCATGCTATTATGTTATTTTCATCAGTTTATCACACTGCAAGTTCCCTGTAGACTAGAATCACTATGGGTTGAAATGATACATACCCGAACGGACTTTAGAATAGGAGAAAATCGTTATGGGCTGAAATGATAGACCTGAATGATTTTCAATTATTTTCTTTTACTTGGGATTGCGGGTTTGAAATGATCAAACCCGGGTTTTCTTTGTAAATTACGGGTTGAAATGATATATTACCCGTATCACTTCATCTAGGCTAAAAATGAAATACAGACCCGTTGTTAAAATATGTTTTTCTAAAATTTTTAAATTATTTTAGAAATGTAAATATTATAATATTTTGATTTAAATTTGATTAAAAATGATTTTTGTAAAGCATTATTGATTTTCTGAAAATTTATAAGTGAAATAAATAAACGGTAAAGTTAGAAAATCTGAAATGTAAGTTATTTTGGAAATTAGAATTTGGTGATAAATGGAATTTAAATTAAATATGAAAATATGATAAATTTATGATATTTTGAATTAAATGAATTTAAAATGATTTTATAATATATTAATGATTTTTGAATAAAGTTAAAATGTGAAATGAATGAATATTTAGGTTGAAATTTGAAAATATAACTAAAATTGGAAATTTGTGAATTTGGCTTAAAAGTGAATTTTAAGTTAAGTAAATAAAAATAAAATTAAGTTATATTTGAAAATTTTAAACTTAAGTGTTAATTTAAATTTAATTTAATGAATTTGAAATTTTATGTTGGAATTTAATAAGTGAATTATTATTAAATTTCGATTTTTGAATGGAGATTTAACTTTATAAAATCATGATTATAAGGGTATTTGAATGATTGTTTTAAAAGTGAAATTATATGATTTTATAAGTTAAAAATGATTTAAATAAAAATATAATTATTTGTGAAATTATACTGAATATTTGAAGTTAATTAACTGCATTTCAGAAATGCTATTAATTCTAATGTAAATGATAACACAGCATTTGTAAATGCTGTAGTTGATAATAATGAACCAAAGGGCTAAGTTTAATTAAAGGCTATCATAGCATTTTTGTAAATGTTATAATTTTGAATTTGACTAAGTTTTATTTGAAACTAATGTAACCCTATCACAGCATTTTTTTATGCTATCTTTTGTTAAATTGAACTGTTTTGAATGTAACTTTCTGTGGCAATTTCTAAATGCTGCGAAAGTTGAATTTTCATCTGTTTTAATAAATTAAGTGGATAAATGAATATTGAAAGACTAAAATTTTGTTAATTTAATAATTTAATTATTAAATATAATAACTTCATTTTTATGATTTAAAATGAAGTAATTTGTTTTGAAATATAAACTATTTTGAAATGTGTTCTGTAATGGTATTTAAATTAAATAAAAATGAATGTGGATTGGAAGATATTATATTTTTGATATTTTGAAATGGATTTTTGAATGATATTGAATTTTGAAATGATATTTGATTTTGAAGTATAAAATACCATTTTGAAATTTTAACCACGGGATGTAATTAATTTATAGTTTAACTGATTCTTAAAGGATGGGCGATCCCAAGCATCCTTTAAGTTATTGTGCATTTCTACTACAGTTCGCTTGAGTTGGTTTACATTATATAAGTATATATTGTCCTGACTCGAGTGTTTTGTATTTTACTTTACGCTCGGGTCAGCCTGAGTATTTACAGCTTAGCTTTGGATTTCTTTTCTGGAGCTAGGAATCGCTGGAGATTCTGCTTGTCTAGTTATCTATTTCCTTTCAGTTTCTGTTGTTCTATTTCAGCTCTGGTATTTATAAACTTCTATGTATTTGAGATTTCTATTGTATATGTTTCAGACTAATATTATGTATTATGTTTTGAGAGTTTGTTACAGTAGCTTCATGAACTACTATGGTATTTTTATTTCCGCTGCGAGTTATTCTGATATTTCTGTGTCTGTGATTCTGTGATTGTATTTTATTTGCTCCAAATTTATTTACAACGCGGTATTTTGAGCAATTCAAGTCCGACATGTGCGGATGCGAATGACTGAAAATGTTGGGTTGTTACAATAATGTTGCTGGGCTGAGAAGGTTGATTCAACCGCTCTTCATGGTTCACCCTTTGCTCGACCCGATAATGAACAAATTCCAAAAGTAAGCCTTCCTAGATGAGTCTTTCGATCTCATCTTTGAGCACACGATAGTCTGTTGTAGAGTGGTCATTGACTTGATGGAACTCGTAGTACTAACTGTTTTGATGAGTTTCCTTCTGCTTTATGTCTTTGATGATGGCAAGCCTTTAATATCATATCTGGTTTATGGTTGCAAGTTAGATGGTAGCTATGTCCCTGTTTAAGTGAGAGTAATTATGATACCTGGGTCTGTAGAAAGGAATGTTCATTGGATGCCTTCAAGTATCGATCTAATGACCGTTGTTGCTACGAGGACCGGTTTGGGCGGGATTCCTCACGTCGATGTCGCTGTGTGAAAGATCTGTGTCTTCCATCTTCATCATGTCATTCATCTGATGATAGAAGTCAGTTATGGACGAAGCCGACTGCTTTTGGAGTTCACACCACATCTTGGATTTGTATCGGACCTCTAAACATAGGGCTTCGACCAAACTGTTGACGTCTGCACCCCTGGTCTAGGTGGACTCTTTGTTGAAGTGGCTGACATATGACCTCGGGTTCTTAGAAGGACCCTTCCTCATATTGCCCAGCCCACTAGCTAACATTACTTGCGTGTGGGAGATGAAGAAGTGAGTTTTTGAAGTCCATACATGGTTAGACCCAAGAGTGGATATTGCTTGATTGCAAGTGCAAGAACCAGCGGAAGGTCAGTCCTACAAGGGTGGAAAGGAAGAGTAAGCACTTTGTAGAGCCGAAGAGCTGTCCGGAGCGAGTGCTGGAGTTGAATGTTGTGATGTGGTTGAATGGCTTTGCACTTCCATCGTACTTATTAATCGACGACAAGGCATATCATCGATGGATGTAAGTATCCAAGATTCACTGGGGCTCCCTATTCTTATCATCGGATAATACCTCGCCCCTAGCGCCATGGACTTGCATTCTCTTGAGCTACTAGAAGAGGGCATACCTTTCTTCTTTGAGGACGACATTGGCCTATCGCGGGATGTTCTCGCCAGCTATAAGCCGAGGGCCATGTCCATATCGGGGCAGAGTAGAAGGTCAGCAACAAAATGGAGAACGGTGAGGACCAGCATGAGACCTCCCTCTATGCACCAAGGGGGATTTGGAATGCACGACCCGCCCTATCCTGTGAGATTGGGAGTGAGGCGAAGGGGTCATACGTGGTATACTAATGGCATGAGGGGCTATTGAGATGGTCAAATGTAGAAATTCATGATTGAGCCAGAGCTGGTGGTTGTTCCGCTGATGGGGGAACAGTGACGGTGTGGCCTAACTGGGGAAACCACTTCCCATGAGAGATTAATTTGACTAGGCACATGTACGATGTACCTCTTAGGATTGACTAGGATGCTCACCTATAGAGTTTCTGGAAGCACCCTCTTCTGCACTTTAGCTGTGTTCGGGAGATTGTAGTCGCCAGGAGGCATCCGCCTGTAAGCAATCAAATCGACCAGGTCGATTATTAGAGGAGTTGGGGGGACAAATTTAACGATGGCTTGAGAATCCAATTGTGTCCTCAAGCCATTGACCTCCGAGTCAACTGGCCTACATTTGGCAGTTGTAACATCATAGAAGGCCATCATTCTTCATCATAGCTTGGGCTGGTGTTACACCCATATTTTCCCAAATATTGATAAAGAAGAATCGGTTTAAGCACTGGACTGAAAGAACTGGTTCCATAATAGTACTGGACTATGAGGAGGAAGCGAGAAAAAAAAGCAAGGACCATACAATACTATGTCAAAGTTTTAAGACGGTGAAAAAACATAAGGATTGCGTCATTCCCTTTAGAACAGCTCTAACACTATAATATTGCGCTGATATCTTGAGATAGCCTTAGAGTATAGGAATAACTTTGCAACCTTAATACTTACTTCAATGGGAAGAACTGCGACATATTCTTTAAGTACCAAAAACGATGGTATTGCTTCGATTCCAAAAGTGGGCTTTAATAAAATGGGACTACAACATCATCTTTGAGTAATAATAAAATGCAGAGGTTATACTACGGCCCCAAAAGTAATACTAATTGAATGGAACTGTGGCACAATCATCAAAGCAATTATAAGAAATAGGGATGTTCCACAATCTTAAACTAACATTAAAGTTGCAGGGCTACATCTCAATTTATATTAATAGTGAAGCAATAAGGATGCATCGCCATTCTGATTTGACATTGAAGTGACAGAACACACTGTTCCAAAGAAATACTACCCAACAAATACAAAGACTCAAAGGAAGAAAACATAGCGACAAGCCGTCTGCATGCATAGGCAAACCTATAATAAGAAACTGCCCCAACATAGAAGGATTGCATGGTTGTGAGCACCAAAACTTTGCTACCAAAAATAGATCATTGGGAACTGCGCTTTCATAATTATGAAAGAGAGCAATGTTACACAGCATTTGAACTACTCTAACACTCTCAAAGTCGCACTGCACTATTCCATTCAAAATGACAACAAAGCCCAATGCTAAGAGTAATTGTAACGATCCACCTCCTCGACCCTCAGAAATTAACACTAATACATCCTCGGTATTCATGTGCCGCAAACCCAAGTGCCGCAGAGGCAGATTGTCATAGGGTAAAGAAAATAAAGATAGAAGACAAATAAAATAGAATCTCACATCGTATTTAAAGTTTAATTATACATATGAGTAGTACATGCAATTACTCCAAATTGCTCCATCAGAGTACTAGTAAGTACTAATCAAACTAGGAATATAATTACCTATCCTCACAAAACTGGTAGATCATAACAAAATACAACGGAATTAGAAAAAGATAACTTTAAAGGACCCAAAATGCTCCATGCTTCTTCTCAAAATGCTCCATGCTACCTAACTACTTTGCCTCCTAGAAAATAGGACACCCAGTGTTTAAGGGAAAAGAAAAATAAACTCCAGGTCAGTCATGAGACTGGTATGAGAAGATCAAAATACGGATATTTAAAAGCAAACGGTATCTCATAAGACTATGCCACACATAAACTTGGAAATGTTTTTACCTTGTTATGAACAAAATCTTTACTACACAAAGTCTAGTAATATTATTTTTAATTACATTCTTTTGAAAACACTTTGAATTAAACTTATATAATCTTAGCCGGAATTGTTACATTATTAAATTCCAGCATACTAGGCTCTTCAATCAAGTCTGAATGCACTTATTGGAGAACAGATTCCATACAATGACAAGGTAATGGACTACCTTTCGATGGTACATCTCTAGAAAAATGCACGAGGCGCAACAGATGGTCCTCTTCCGGCATAGAACCGACCTACCTTTACCATAGATAGTACCGAATATGACATCATCCTGGTCGTTCCCAACCTATCTGAGATCCTAAAGCATACACAACATAGTGGAAATATAAAGGGTAATCTAGAAATGTGATGACCATATCCTAATAGGTGCGACACACATAGCCCTGTCGCATTTACCCTGTTTTTGTCATTCCCAGGCGATGAGGCTCGAGGTAACAATTACCTTTGAATGCCACATTGCCAATTCCACCATATGCCATTGATTTTCACAAACGTACAACCTCTAAGCTCGTATATCTCAGAGAAGGGTGTTAAGTATAGGAGAGTTACCTCCTACACCACCAAACGGATGTACGTTTGTAAAAATCAACGTATGCACATTTTAGAAATCCAATCTCAGACATTCGTCCATACAAGTTATTTGGGAACAAGACAAACCAAAGAAACTCTCCTCCCACATCCTGTCAGGAATCATCCCTAGGATTAGTAGCGAGCATCCCTTGCATCGAAGATCAAATGAATACACTACTACCACATATATATGACATGGAAAATTTCCACTAAGGGTCAGTGGCAAGCAGCCCATCATTCCATTTATTATCATTCCATATGTTCACCTTCGAATGTGTAAATTGATTCGAAGTGGTTTTTGGATAGGGATTACCCAAATCCAACTCCAGTTCGTTCGAACCAATCATTGATAAAAAGATGTTAAGTTTAAGGGTGATTGTCATTTCATTCATTAATATCTTTTATCAAGTAAATTATCTCTTTTAGAGATATAAATCTTTAAATAATATTCTTTCCAGTATATACAGAATAATTAAACCTCTCTTTAACCAAATTAAAATTATTTCTCACAATCATTCGCAAAATCTTTTTTGAATAAAAAGGGTCGATAGAAATTATACTAATTCTACTTAACGTCAATTTCTGTATTTAACCTTTAATATTTGTTGAATATTAGTGAAATCCCCTTTTAAATTCACATGGATAGTAGGGGTTCCCCCTTAGAATTTGACATCAAGTATAAGAAGATTATGTTTATATGATCCAAGTTAATTAAAATTGAAAAATTGAATCTTTTATACTTGTCTCATTTCCGACATTTCGACATTATCTATTCCTCGTCCAAGAAAAAGGCTAGGTGAGCCATGGCACTGGTTGCTCCTAAACATCTTCTTATTTTAAGGACCTAACATTCGGATCTCATGAATAGAAAATCCAGTCTATTCATCGGGCTTTTTAGAGCCAAGATTAAATCACTTGATTATAACAACTTTCTTCTAATCATTTATTTAAAATAATTTATAAAGCCTCTACAATGTCAATCAAATACTTAATTATTTATTGAAAACATTTACAAAATATTTGGGAAAAAATACTTAAGTTTAAAACCATATTTCAACAGTTATTAAAAGTGCTGCAAAAAGACTTGCGAGTACTGCTTTTAAGGCTTATTTGATCAAAACAATTTTTTCTATCATTTAGGAATCCATTTTTACAACTAAAACCTCTTTTAAAACATTTTAAAATATTTATAGAATTTATTCCATATTTTTAAGGAATTAAAAATATCAATTTTAAAGAATTTATCGCTTTGGTTTCTAAACTGTCAAACCGCGATTATTTCGAAAACTAGTTTTGCTCATATTTCGAAATCTACCAAAAGAAATCTCGATCTTTTTCTTTTGTTTGAAAACTATGATTATACGAGTTTAGAAAATTCTTACTACGAAGAAGTCTGACTCCGAATGCATCATATAAATGGATTTAAATTTTTATGGTGCGAAAATGCGAACCACTGTTACGCGACGCGCCTATTTTTGACTCAATTTTCATAACTTGTCAATACTTCACCAAACTGAATTTAGTGCTTTTAGAACATTTATATATTATTTTAAACCGTTTTAAAAAGGTTTAACAATTTCATATATACCATTCCATTTATTAAAGGAAAATGATTTCCTTTATGATATTCAACGTGTATTAAACGCAAATCATTTGAACATCAAAATAAACATAGAATCGACATCCAAACTTGATGTTTAAGCATAATAAACAACCACAGTAATCATATCACATCATTATATATGTATAAATAGAGTTTCTCACTTGAATTCATTTCTAACTTTGTGAAAATTTGCTATAGCTTCGCTACGATTGGACTAGAGCCCATATAATCCAGCCTTGGACCCTTGGTAAGGCTCGGCCTATGCTTACTAATGGAGGTGGGCTCAGCCTCGGACGGTGGATGGTGTGGCCGTGGGTTTTGGAGGTGGAAAGAAGTGGATTTTCTTTGGTTTTGAAGGGTTTTGATAATATATACTTAACATATAATTTTAATTTATTTTTGCCATAATTTTTGACATAACATTCTTTAGGCAAGAAGCCATAAAGTAGAGTTTACGAAATGAAGAAGCTTATGAATTTTATGAAGAAGAAGCTAATGAATTATATGAAGAAGAAGCGTGAATGAAGTGAAGAGAGGTGGATGCTATTTATAGGCAAATGTAAGGACGGAAATATCATGATATTTCTGTTATCCCAACTTTTGGCAAAGCTGAGATACCCAAAACTGAATGAAAATCAATAATAGCTTGTCATAAATATCTATGCATTGCAGGATAACCACGGATATCGATGGATTTTGCTCGGGCTCATATCAGGCTACAATTGATAGAACACGGCAAGCAAAGTCGTGGGAACCAGCGTTCCAAATTTCAGGTTAATTGGAGTTCGTATGAATGAGATATGATCGATACAAGTTAGAAAGAACATGCTGTTTGTATCCATGAAGAGGTCGAGGTGATGGTCCCTTCGAATCGATCGACTTCGAATCCATCAACATGACATCGTCTTGCTCCATTCGAATCCAACAGGAGTTGGTCACTTCGAACCGATCGTCTTCGAATCGATCTGTTTCGAAACGATCAGATAGGCCTCACCTCAACTCCGTTCGAAACCAATCGAGAATCTTCGCACCTAGTTCGAATCCACTGAGTTCGTATCGTTTAAGTAGGTAGGGTTCGAAACCATCAATTTCGCATCAATCAGATTCGTATCCATCAGCAGATGACGTGCTTCGTAACATTCAGCCAGTGCCTACTTCGAATCCATCAAAAGTCCCTCGTATCCATCTGTTTCGTATCCATCGGGTGTTGGCCGCTTCGTATCCATCAGGAGTGCTCGTTCGAATCCATGAACAATCGCTTACTCGTATTCGCCAAGTCAGCAAGCGTAGATGACGTGTCATTCAACGATACGAAGTAGGCGAGATCTAAGGCATCGAAGCGTTCAACTCAGAGAGAAGAACGGATCGACTCGAAGGACGCGCGCCACCTCATCACAGAACCACGTGATCTGATGGAGTCGAAGGCATCGATTCAAAGGAATCGATTCGAACCAAACAGCAACCGAAAGACTCCATTTTGTATCCATGATATCTTGAGATCTACTGATCCAAATGCCATGAAATTTTCACAGGAGCTTGCATGCATGATGTAGAATGTCTCCACCAAATTTCAGCCCAATTGGACATCATCTTGATCGATACGAAATGACTTCGTATCGATCACAGATCGACTTGAAACTTTTTGAGGTTGGTCGCGTGGGCCCACTCACGTGCCAGAAAAAGTCTCTCGAAGTTTGAGTGAGATCTGAGCCTCCTATGCCTATAAATAGAGCCCCAGAGCCTATAGAAAAGGGATCTTTTGGCCATTGAACGTCCAGACTCTGCCGGATTCGATTCTACTTCCTTCTATCACTGTTATAGCCGAAATTCAATCATTGTAACTGGGCAATCACTTGTAACCAGCAAAGAACATCAATAAAAGTTAAAACTTTGAAGTGGACGTAGGCCGGAGATAGCCGAACCATTATAAATCTTGTGTTTCTAATTATTATCTTTGTATTGCTGCTTATTGCTTGCTTGGATCTGAGAATTGTGCTTGAATATTGTTGATTTGTATTCGTTGTTTGGTGCTTTCACAATACTTGGGGTTTGTGCCCAATTTTGGCGCAAACGCTTTGGTGCTTTCACTGAGAAGAACTAGCACCCGCTACACCAGATCCAGAATTCAGATTTAAGAGTTTGAAGAATCCTGACTCGGAGATAATGACTCGACAAACAAGACAAAGTGCTGATCGGAGCCAACAGGGAGGAAGCCAAGAAGCATCCTATGGAGCTGGAGGGGGACAGGCTTCGATGTATATCACTAGAGATGAGATGGAGGCTATGGCTAATTCGTTACGCGAAAGCATGATAAAGACTCACCCAGAGATGATGCAGAATTTTCTTGAGCAGATAAGAACAACGAACGTGCAGAACCTTGGGCCAACTACAGCGGCTACAAGTACAGGACAAGGAGTCAGGATTGCGGAGGCCAATGAAGGTCAGGTTCAAGACCGTAGTGTAGGACCTGAAGGCAATCAACAAGGACTTGGGGGTAGACCCTTAGGATCAGATACTGGAAGACCCATAGATGAAGCTCAGCAAGCTGGAGTCCATGCTATTGTTACTGAGCCATATGAAGAATATGTACCGGAGTTCCCTTCAAGGCTTGGAGGGCAGGATAGAAACATGACAAGGGGGCAACCCTCGGATGGAGATGAAAGAATGATTGGTCTAGTGCGACGAATCATGAGAGGAGGATTGTCAAGTGGAGGATTGCAAGAAGTCAGCCGGAGTCCGTTCACTCCGAATATCAAGAATGCAAGGAATCCTCCGAAGTTCAAACTGCCTACGTTGGATCCTTATGACGGGAGGTCAGACCCAACGATGCATATTACCAGATACATCAGGCACATGGAAGTGCTGGGGGCACCCGAGGAAGTGATGGCTCGATGCTTCCCTTTATACTTGTCAGATTTTGCTGCGCTTTGGTTCAGACAACTGGAGACTGGATCAATCGGGACATGGGGCGAGCTTGTAGATTGCTTCATGAGACAATTTAGGGTCCATGTGACGCGACCCAAGAGTGTGATGACTCTAGCTTCAATCAAGCAAAAGACCGGAGAGTCCATAAAAGATTTCTTATTACGATTCAATGCAACGGTGGCTTCCGTAGATCGCCCGGATCCATCGATGATTTTGATGGCGGCGGTAGCAGGAGTCGGGGAAGGCACCAAATTCAAAAATTCTTTGGCAAGAGATCCACCCCAAGATGTTGGAGAATTTTATCATGAAGCTGAAAGATTCATTCGGCTGGAAGAGTCACGGCCGAAAGGAAAGAAATAAATGCTGTGCAGGGCGAAGGAACCGCCAGGGAACAGTCCGGAGCGGACAAAGGAAAGAGAAAGCAGGACGATGGACGTGATTGTCCTGATAAACGAAAGAAATTCCGAGAGCCTAGATTCAGACAGTACACGGATCTGACGGCAGGTCTAGAAAGGATTTACACTGAAGCCCGGGGGCAACTCCCATATCGAAAACCACCCAGGAGGTATCCCACTGAGCGGGAGCGCAGAACTGGAAAATATTGCCTATTCCATGAGCTGGATGGGCACGCTACAGATGAATACCGTCACCTAAGGGATGAGGTGGAAGAACATGCCAGGAGCGGCAGATTGCCACAATATGTCAGAGAACGGACAACAGTGGCAAGGCCTGAACAGCTACCGCCTCCACCTAACAGGAACGATCCTGGATCGGGATCACGACTCGTCATCCACTGATTAAAGATGGCAGGGGCCAAGTCCAGGATTTGGACTTCGGTCAAATAATTTCATTAGATTTGTTTTCAGAATAAAACGGCTACTCCAATTACTCATGTACGGGAACCGGAGAGATCCCTAGGCATGCTCTAAGATGGAGATAGACCAATATGCCCGGAGAGGCAATGTTTAGCTTTTTCCTGATGTTTGAGATTGAACATCTAGGACCTGAATTTAAATAAATAAATTAGAGTTTCTTGAAATAAACCTTCGACCGGAGAGTCAAAGGATGAATATTGAATACCAATATGAAAATGATCGCTTTATGACCCTACCCGGAGAGGCGGGGTCCGGAGTGCAAGAAGTGAGTTGCTTCGCCGGAGAGCGACATGATCGACTCACTTAACGTCGTTTTCCATTCACCGAAGAGTGACTAGATCGGGATTCGATAAGAGCTCGGAGAGGCTGTGATCGGCCCACGATTTAGGCTATGACATCGCTTAATGTTCAAATACACTGAACCGGAGTGTAAGATGTGAGTTGCTTCGCAGGAGAGCGACAGGATCGACTCACTTAACGCTGCTTCCCCTTCACTGGAGAGTGACAGGATGGGATCCAGCAAGAGCCCAGAGAGGCTATGATCGGTTTAGAACAACCAAGACATCGCTATATTCCCTAGCTGGGGCCGGAGTGCAAGGGATAGAAGGCGACGCCGGAGTGCAATGGGATCTTTCTATTCAATCGTCAAGTCTAGAATGGGCTTGGAAAGGGTCCGGAGTGACCAATGATAGTTCAGAGAGACTTTAAAAAAAAACTTCATTCTTAACTTCCACTGGAAGAAATTGATAACGATTTGGCTCCGAACAGCCACAAACTTGATTGAAAATGCTATAAGCTCTGAACAAAACATAAACTCACTACGTTCATTTTGAGAATGATCAAAACACACCTTTTACCAAAAGGCATGTTTTGGGGGGTAAAATGTTATCCCAACTTTTGGCAAAGCTGAGATACCCAAAACTGAATGAAAATCAATAATAGCTTGTCGTAAATATCTATGCATTGCAGGATAACCATGGATATCGATGGATTTTGCTCGGGCTCAGATCAGGCTACAATTGATAGAACACGGCAAGCAAAGTCGTGGGAACCAGCGTTTCAAATTTCAGGTTAATCAGAGTTCGTATGAATGAGATATGATCGATACAAGTTAGAAAGAACATGTTGTACGTATCCATGAAGAGGTCGAGGTGATGGTCCCTTCGAATCGATCGACATCGAATCCATCAACATGACATCGTCTCGCTCCATTCGAATCCATCAGGTTCGAATCCATCAGGAGTTGGTCACTTCGAACCGATCATCTTCGAATCGATCTGTTTCGAAACGATCAGATAGGCCTCATCTCAACTCTGTTCGAACCAATCGAGAATCTTCGCACCTAGTTCGAATCCACTGAGTTCGTATAGCTTAATTGGGTAGGGTTCGAAACCATCAAGTTCGCATCGATCGGATTCGTATCCATCAGCAGATGACGTGCTTCGTAACATTCAGCCAGTGCCTACTTCGAATCCATCGGAATTCCCTCGTATCCATCTGTTTCGTATCCATCGGGTGCTGGCCGTTTCGTATCCATCAGGAGTCCTTGTTCGAATCCATGAACAATCGCTTGCTCGTATTCGCCAAGTCAGCAAGCGTAGATGACGTGTCATTCCACGATACGAAGTAGGCGAGATCTAAGGAATTGAAGCGTCCAACTCGGAGAGAAGACCAGATCGACTCGAAGGACGTGCCCCACCTCATCACAGAACCACGTGAGTTGATGGAGTCGAAGGCATCGATTCGAAGGAATCGATTCGAACCAAACAGCAACTGAAAGACTCCATTTCGTATCCATGATATCTTGAGATCTACTGATCCAAATGCCATGAAATTTTCACAGGAGCTTGCATGCATGATGAAGAATGTATCCACCAAATTTCAGCCCAATTGGACATCATCTTGATCGATACGAAATGACTTCGTATCGATCACAGATCGACTTGAAACTTTCTGAGGTTGGTTGTGTGGGCCCACTCACGTGCCAAAAAAAGTCTTCCGAAGTTTGAGCGAGATCTGAGCCTCCTACGCTTATAAATGGAGCCTCAGAGGCTACAGAAAAGGGATCTTTTGGCCATTGAACGTCCAGACTCTGCTGGATTCGGTTCTACTTCCTTCTATCACCGTTATAGCCGAAATTCAATCATTGTAACCGCGGCAATCACTTGTAACCAGCAAAGAACATCAATAAATGTTAAAACTTTGAAGTGGACGTAGGCCAAAGATAGCTGAACCACAATAAATCTTGCGTTTCTAATTATTATCTTTGTATTGCTTCTTATTGCATGCTTGGATCTGAGACTTGTGCTTGAATATTGTTGATTTGTATTCGTTTGTTTGGTGCTTTCACAATACTTGGGGTTTGTGCCCAATTTTGGCGCAAACAATTTCCATACAAACGCATCACCATTTCATCAGCACCCTACCTCATCCCCTTCATCATGTTTAGTCATGTACTCCCCCCCCCCCCCCCATGTGTGTACCCATATGCATGTACATAGGGTGTAAGAGTTTGACTTTGGATTTATTTAAGGGTTAAGTTTTTGGAAAATATCTTGGATATTTTGTAATATATATATATATATATATATATATATATATATATATATATATGTACAAGTATATATGTATGTACATATCTTTTCATGTGCATGTGAATGTGTTCATGTATCTACACATGTATGTGTGCATATGTATATCTCAAATGATTCACAACGTTGCACAACTTTTCTACGTTGAAACGTTACGAATTCTGATTTCGATTTCCTGTCATATTTTCACTTCTTGTTTAAGATATATGTGTGTGTGTATGTATGTATTATTTTCAAAAGTAAAATAAATAATTTTATTACATATTCTCATTTAAATGTATAAATGAGTGTATGCATCCAGCTCTATGCACGATGTCAAATGGTCTAAGAGTTGTTTATTGATAAAATTATTTTAGGTCATTTTATCGATATATCTTTCAAAGTATATATTTTTGTAACTATTTATTCAGAATAAGATTATTAATATTATTTATTGTTCAAAACATTATCTTTTACGTTAATTTTTTTTTATATTTGAATATTATGAAGTGATGGATTTGCGGGCCATTATAGTAATTAGAGCCAAATTGTACAGCCCAGTAAATAAGACCGCACCATCATTTGGAAGACTAGCCACATCACTAAAACCCAACCTAAGCTGTTCTAACAATGATCTGAACTGTAGCTCCATCCCCATAAGAACAAAGCTTAATGAGGAAAAACCAATACCGCTCCACCTGTGCTATCTCAAACAGATAAATGCACATATCAAATCATGGATTATTCAAATTTCGTTTTTCTGCTTCTATTTCAAGCCTCCCACCCAAGTTCAAAATCTATTAACTTAAAATCAAAATTTCCTACCGAAGACCATGTTTGTACCAAAAATTGAGCACGACACTCTTCGGATGTATTTGAAGAGATAAAATGAAGAAGGTAAATGTAAAATGAGGTAGATCTAACAAACACACCTATTAACAGATAAGAAAATGCGTAGAAACATACGAAGTTAGAGTGATTCGGTGGATTGCCCACTTCCACTATGAAATGATTGATATTTATTGACTTTCACTAGCTCATTACAAGAAGTTACAACAGTAAAATAGTTGTCTAGAAATGATTCCGGCAGAATGTCGGCGTAGAGAAGCCAAAAGTCCCTTTTGCGTAGGTCCAAGGTCATTACTTATAGGCATATGCTGCAAATATCTCGCTCAGATCTCGGAAGACTTCTTTTCACATGTGAGCGGTCCCACGGGATTGAGTTCAGGTGATTTTGACTCGATCCAGGAGTGATACGAATTGAATTCGTATCGATCCACAAATGTTCCTTTGGGGTTGAAATTTATCAGGTACATTCTTGAGGTAGTCTGCAAGCTTCTGCAAAAATTTGGTGGTATTTGGACTTTTAGATCTCGAGTTATGATCGATGCAAGTTTGAGTTTGTTGAAGGCTGTCGAGTTCGTATCGCTTCTGTTTGCATTGCTTCTAGGCACGTTATGACCGATTACGTGGCGCTAACTTTCAGGATCGATCCACTTTTCATGCCGAGCGATCGAGTCTTTCCCTTGGACGTACCTCATTCGTGTCGATGCATTTTAGCCTTGTTCATATCGATAATTTGTTGCCCACTTCGTATCGATCAGATATAAACTTCAGTGTCGCTTGCTTGAGTTAGGATTGTATCGATAGCATACATTCCCATTCATATCGTTGTAAGCTCAAGTATTTTGTATCGATGATTCAATAGCCTTTTCGTATCGATAGAATAAAGGTGACGTTTGCATCGACCCATATGGCGCTTTTCGTATCGACCAATGATTGATCAATACGTAACATATGAATGAGTGGATCGATACGTAATTCATGGTTTGATCAACACAATGCTACAATCCCTTATGGATACCAATTGACTTGATCCTGATGGTTACGAAGAAGAACACACTCGATCGATACAAAGTGAGGTATATGTGATGGATACGAAGTGGAACTGTTTGCTTAGATGGATACGAAATTGCTAATGCTTTGTCATGGATGCGAAGGAGGCTGCCTGGGATAGATGCGAACGAGGATAGGTACGACAGTTGTTGCCTTGGAGCGATACGAATGTGTTTGAATTTGATGGATACGAACTATGGGCTTTGCTTTTGACTTTGGTCGATTTATTGCTCTAAACCGAAATAGCTATCTCCTTGGCCTGAAGTAGTATGTCTGAGAACTTGAAGTAAACCTAGGGACGACTCGAAGCAAACCCCAAGCAACTTGAAACGAATCGACTTGGATTGTTCAATATCTTGAGCATACGAACTCCAATTGACTTGAAATTTGAAACATTGGCTTTCATAGCTTTTCTTGTCATGTCTTATTGATTGTAGCTCGATCTGGACTTGGAAAAAATTTACCAGTATCCATAGTGGACCTGTGTATAACCAATTTTCAAGATGAACTGCCTTTGGTTTCCAGCCAATTCCTTGCTATCACGGCCTTGCCAAAAGGCGGGATAACATTTGCCCCCCAAAGTACGTCCTATGATCATGACGTGCTTTGAAAAGCGTCTTGTGATCATGACGTGCTTTGAAAAGCTGCCATCTTCTTTTTGAAAAGTTCTATCCGGTTCGCTAAATAGTTGCTATCTTTTCGTCAAGAGATGTAATATTTTGATTAATTCCCGGCAATATAAATACTGGATTGTTGACTTTCGACGATTATATAACTAAGTGTTGAGTGATATCAAACCTAACTCCCGTTAACGTTCATACGTTCACGAGTCGTTGTCAGTGTTCTCTTATCGAATTATGTATCGATCTTCTCCTGAATCGATGTGGAATTCATGTTGTAATAACGCTTAATTGGTCGTTTTAGGGTATCCCTTCATATCGATCCTTTCCTGGATCGATTTGAGAAGTTGGGGTATGTATTTCGTATCGATAACCATCAATTCGAAACAATTCGTTCTTTAAAATCTCTTCGCATCGATGGATACGAACTCCTATGGGCTTCGAAGCAACGAATACAAGGCTATCATTTCGTATCGGTTAATCATTGATGGATCTGAATGACTCGTATGAGTTCCTGTGTAACGTTCGTATCGATAGGTTTCTTATGGTTACGAACGGCGACATTCTGGATCGATGGCAAATAGATACGAGCATCTATGCTTGGGTCTGATATGTATGAATGGATACGAACAGAGCTCTGGTATCGATGGTATTAATGACCATTCTAGTTGGTCATTTTAACTGGGAGACGAATCGTTTCTTACCTTTACCTTGTGTCCATATAAATACTGCTAAGACTTAGAATTTTTTTGCTTGGTTTCATTCCTTCCACATTGCTTCGTATCGATTGAGTAACCGAGGGAAAAAAACTGCCTTCATCCAGACTAATACAACTCCTTAATCCCTCGAATCTATATTTCAATTTAGGTAATTATTTAATGAATTCACATTAAAAACGATGAGATTCGAGTTCAATCGCTAACCCATCCACGTTTATAGCCAATTCCGGTGATGTCAAGGCTAGAAATAGGCCGGAGCTTGGTTGTGGAGGGTTGCAGTGGCATTCGTGTTGATTGGGGAAGATGAAGTTGGAGGGATACGAGGAAGAGGTCTGTAACGATGATGGATGGTGGGTGAGTTCGTATCGATCCGAACGAAACAATACTTCGTGCCGAATGAGTGAATCGATTCGTATCGATAGACGATAAGTATTCGTGTCGATCAATTAGTAATGGCCATTCATATCGATACCTAGTGATCAATACGAACGTTGGACCTGAAGATCGATACGAATCAGAGGACTTCGATCGAAACGAACTGAGTTTTGGGTACTGATACGAAGCGCCATTCTAGGATCGATACGAACTGCTGCTTGCTATGACCGATACGAACTCATCTCTAGCGATCGATCCAAGTACACACCGCGATGGATACAAAATCTTGTACAATTGAATCATCTGACCCCGACGAGCTTCATTTTTTCATAATTTGACTTGACTGTTTCACTGCATATCTGACTGCCTTTCGAAGCTCGTCGATGGAACTATAACTTGACAACATCTAATTAACCTCAACTTGAATCGTCTCCAAAATCTAAATGTCACGGTTATGACGATCAGCGATGACGGTCACACTGGTTGAAATCTGAAGTCTCGTCGTTCGAACACGTTCTATATCTTGTAGTATTTTATTAATTATATACAGCATTGCACTGCATTGCACTCATGCACTTCACACCGGGGAACACACGGGCTTATTATCACCTAATGATGGTTTTTGATGAGTTGATTAGTTATGGAACTCGGGAGTTCACAACAACAAGAGGTTTATAGTCCACCTCCTTTGATAATAGAGATGCCGATAATTGCGGTCGAAGTCATAAGTCTAGCTTAGGATGAGCTACCAGGAGCAATCATTATTGGGAATCCACGAGATTCTGTACCATCTAATGTCTCGAAAGATATGTTGGGAGAATTTGCTTTAGTTATGGGCTATCGTTGGATGATGTCCTAATACCAGGGCCAAATGATAGGCCACATACTCCTCCGGAAGGGTACACCGCTTTCAATCGATTTTCTTGCACAACCGGGATGCTCCCACTATTCAACCAGTATATTCGGGAGGTGTTGTCTTACTTAGGGATTGCTCCATCATAGTTGCATCCGAATGGATACGCATTGTTGAACAACTTATTTATTATCTTCATAGAGAACCTTTTTCGGCCTTCGACTCCAAAGGAAGTCAGATTCTTGTTTAATGTAAAGAGTTTGGGAGATAAACTCTCTTTCACATTCTTAGAAGGAGTCAGAAACTGCCAAATCGTGATTGGAACTTGGACCAGACTTAACTACTTTAAAACCGAGCGGTTCTATGTTCGATGTCCGCTATGTTTTGCCAGAAGGCGGCTAGTTAGACGTAAGTGCCGCATTTTCTTTGGCGATTAACGAGATATTTGTAATCGAAGTCAGGTCTAACATCTTCTTTCTTCTACAGCAGCAATTCCACGACCCGAAGGTGCTCGGTTTAAGGAAATAGTGTGAATTCTTCAAGAGGTGCCTGGCGAGATTAGAGAGATCGAATCGGTGCTTACGGACGAAAATTGGAGGGCTGTCGGGCTGATTGACAGAGACCAAAGCATAGGGATCAAAGGATCTCTTAGGGCAGCCCTGGCAAGACGGGCTAGGTGTACGGCGCCCTGGAATGTAATAGATGAGCAGGGAGATGAAGAGGATACGCCCACTGAAGACGAACCCGTAGCCAGACCCTTAGATAGTCCTCAACATTTAGAGGGGAAAAGGAAATGTAAGGCGGTTGCTCATAAGCTTCACAAGTCTTCAAGATGGAAATCTATGGTCATATCCCTGCTAACCGTCGGTTTTAGAATCTCGAAGGCTCCTCCTCCACAAAATGAGAATCCCTTCGAAGGGCTTGCGGACATTCCAATTCCACATTATGTGTCACTCCAACAAGATACCGGATTGGAGGGGCTTCAAATCACTTTAGATCTAGGCAAGCCAATTCCTTCGAGTATGGCCGATATAACCGGTTGGTCGGGAGGTTTGCACATGCATACACACACTTCACGGCACTACACGATTTCCAATCATAAGTTATTCATTTCTGGAGATTACCAACTCTGCTTCTCTTTTCATTTTATAGATACGATGATAAGGCGAAAATCCATGCTTTGTAGCCTTCGCTCGAAGCGACATTCATCTAGTTCATATTTTGAGTCCCACAGGCGTGAGGCTGATAAAGAACGCGATCGTGGTTATTCAAGTCAAGAGAGGGAGCGTTACGGAAGGCAAAGGGACAGAGAGGGAGAGAGAGAATATAGGTTTTTCTCCCAGTCACGCTCTTCGCCACCTCGAGGTCCAGCATAACCCTTTGGTTTTGATAAACAACCCCTGGAACCTTCGCATCAAATACCACCTTCTCAAGCACCAAGACCTGACCCACAACATCAGAGGACTGAAACTGAAATTCATGTCGTTACTGAACAAGCCATCACAGAGCCCACTTGGGAGGGAGCAGCTAGAATCGCTAAGTTGAAAAAAGATTTTCCAAATATTTGCTTTGATGGCTCCATCTTTCCCGCACACTTAAAGAGAATTCCTGTCGAGGCAGAACAAACAATTCACGACTACATTCATGATGTATATGGCCAGTACCGAGAATGGATGAACACCACAGACAAAGTATTAGTGGTGGCCTTTGAGCGGGCGAAGACAATCGAAAAATTAGAGACCGATCTCGTTCAGAAGGACTGCATAATCCAGGTGCGTAACAATGAGAACGAGTCCGCGATAAATTCAAAGACAGAGGCCGATAAAAGGGCTGATATGGCAACTCAGAGGATGGAATAAACGAGGAGAACACACTTAGCCCTGATTGAGGAGATAGGACAACGGACCACCATAGTTATGGTCAAAAGAGACGGAGCGCTTAAAGAGCTTGAAGAGCTTAAAGCCAAACTTGCTGAAATCGTCAAAGAGAAAGATGATACAAACAAAGCCACCTAGGAAGCACGTGAACAGGCTGTGGTGCTTATGGATGAAAGGGATGCGGAATGCTCAAAGTTCAGGAAGCCAAAGCCAGGGTTGAAAATGAAGTGAAAGTGGCGGAGACTAATTTGGAAGTTAACATCGAAGATCTTCTTATCACATACAATGCCAATGTCCTCAAGCATCGAAATCTAACCTGGCTCGAAAACTATCCATCACACCTATACAACACTTGGTGCCGCATGGTGGAAGATGAAAAGGCAGAGCATCAAGATGAATCCGTTGATGAATTTGAACTAGAGAATCGGGTGTTGAATCAGGATAAGAGAAAAGTTCTCCACGATATCACTCTAACATATGAAAAGGAGAGACTCGATACTCAGCATCCAGAGGCTGGAGAGGGTTTTGGTGTTGAGCACCATGATCCGGGTTCCAAAATTCTGAGGCCAACCCTGCCCGAATTTACTCCTGCATTGATCCACAATCTGTGCACGCATACAATCCTGATCAACCACAGTTGTCTCCAGTTCATGAGCATGTCTCTAAAGCTGCTCCGCCAGCCGCGTGCCAATCTGAGGAAGGTATTCTAAACATTTCTTGCACTCATTCAAAGTCAGGAGTGTTGCTTGAAGTAATAACTAATAGTTTTTTCTTTGTCTCTATTCGGTGATAATAGCTGCATCAGTTGTGCCCCCTGCAACCCAAGAGCCGAATCATGAGTAGGAGGCCCTCATAACAGAAGCGACCACTACAACGACCGCTGCACCAACCGAAGGAGCACAGGGGAGAACTTTTACTTTCGATGAATAGATGATGGAGGAACTTCTTGGTCATCAGAGCGACCCTTTTGCCGACCTACCATTTGTCATGGGTGGACGCGCACCTATGATCAACTCCTCGGGCCCAACTGCCAACATTCTCGGGGATGCCCAAACAATCCATAAGGAGGAGATAATAGCTGAGATTAATGCCAAAATAGAGGCAGCCGCGCAGGCCGACAATACCAAAAGTGGGATGGCAGCCCTTGGTCTAGTTCCTTTGTGAACGATTTATCCAGGTGGTACCATGGTCGACACCGTTGTACCTTTCTCGTCTTTTAACGTCGATCCTATTCCTCCGACTCCGCCTTTAGAAAGTATTTCAATTCACATAAGCTCGAAGGAAGAGGTTACCATAATTCCCCCAGGTGGAGACCTATCATCAAAAGCATGGGCTCGAAGAGGCATCCAAGCGATAGTTCCAGCGGGTCGACACCGAAGAAGAAGAAGACGAGAGAATAAACATGCCTTCTTGCCTCATTTTGGTAGGAAGATAGGACTTTCTTTTTGTTTTCTGTAGGCCGTGTATTGATGCAGGTCTGTCCCCTGCTAGTAGGATTATATAGGATACTCTTTATCCATCTTTTTCCAAGAATAGTGGAAATAAAATTCCATTTTGTTTTCATCACAGTTTTGCATTTATTTGCTTAAGTATTTCAACGTTCGAACATCCATTCAATGTACTTGTGATGTTTTAATCTTCGAATCGGACTTGAGTCTTATCATTAAGTCCTGAATCCACGGCCTCGGGTTATGACCGAATGTCAAGTCGGGTTCCAATACTGCACTGTCTCGATCAGTAGCTGGTACTTAAGTTTTTCTCCCAGTCCCGGGTAGAAATTGAAATGCTTGGTCGGCAGTCGCTTTTTGCCTTCAATACATTAAGCTTAACTTTGTTGAAATGAAGTGGAAACGAGACAAGTTTGAACGGTCGAGTCACACTCGCTTATTTATTATTATTTGCATCAACACTCTAGGGGTAGTACTTGTTCATTGACGGTCGGTCATGCCCGTTGACAGTTTTAGAAATATGTCTGCGCTTTAGGGACTTAAGTCACTCTACGGGCGGCCAGTCACACTCGTTTGATGTTTAGAGTTTCGTCCGCACTTTGTGGACTTAGATCAATTCATAGGTGGTTAGTCCCAACCCATTTGTGTTTATACTCCATCTCACACTCTGGGACTCGGAGTTGCCTCATGGGTGGTCGTTTCATACCCGGTTTGTGTTTATACTCCAGTTCACACTCTGGGAATTTGGAGTTAGTCGGTGGGTAGCTGGTTACACCCATTTTGATGTTTATACTCCAGTTCACACCCTGGAAATCTGGAGTTGGTTATCAAACAATCGATCACATCTGTTGTGAGTTTTAGGATTTCGTTCGCACTCTAGGAATGGTAGATGTATCAGGATCGTGGATGGTCGGATCACATCCACCTGAGTTAACAAGCGAGGTCTTTAGATGGATGGGTCCATCCTCCTCGAACTTGGTTTAAACACGGGCGAAGTCGTTAGGTGGACGGATCCACCCTCTTCAAGCTCGCGTTTGTAAGTTTATACTCCAGCTCGCACTCTGAGAATCTGGTGTTAGTTAGAGGATTGTTGTGTATCAATCCTTTCCTAGCTTAGGTGTGATGACTTGCCCCCGAGCTCTGGTTTCACTTAGTGAGTGACCGGTCGTCTCACGGTCGCTCTCTATTTGAATAAGTCCCACTGTATGGTGGAACTTAGCTCTCCATGCAATGCAATGGTCGTATGAGGCATTTTAAAAATCACTGCTTTGGCTCGAAGAGATTGCATTTCACTGTTGAATAAGAAAATATGGCAAAGTCAGTTGCCTTATTACAAATTCAAATTTTGAAATGCATGAACAAATTGTAAATGAAAAGCAGACTGATTGAACAAATAAAGCCTGCTATGTGTAGTAGCGATGAAGACTTTCGCTGTTCCAGGCTCTCGGTAGAGTGAGACCGTCAACGGCCGATAATTTAAATGTGTCGTCTCTGAGTCTTCGTTCAATAACATGTGTCCCTTCCCACATTGGTTTCATATGTGAAGGAGCCGGGTAAATTCCCTTAAGGACGAGATCGTTGAGTTCAAAGGTTTGGGGTTGGACCTTGGCATTGTACAATCGGGCGACTCGATCTCGGTACGCGGCTACCCTCAAATCATCTCATCTCGCTTATCTCCAATAAGTCAAGAGATTCTATAAGTAATATAGCATTCTTCTTCGGATCATAATATGTCACATGATAAGAAGGTACTTCCACCTCGACTGGAATAATGGCTTCTGAACCGTAGGAAAGAAAAAATAGAGTGTGGCCGACTACGGACTTATGAGTTGTCCTATAAGCCCATAGGGCCATAGGAAGTTCATCGACCCATTTACTCCCGGCCTTTTCCAGTCGCTTCTTCAGAATGGATTTTATAACTTTACTAACAACTTCAACTTGTCCATTCGCTTGAGGGTGTGCAACTGCAGAGAACTTCTTCTGGATGTGGAATCGTTGACGGAAATTCTTAAATTCAACACTATCGAATTGGGCTCCGTTGTCAGTGATGATGGTATACGGGAGACCAAATCGATAGATAATGTTGCATACCACAAAATTGATCACTTTCTTCATTGTGATAGTAGAAAGGGGCTCAACTTTCGCCCATTTGGTAAAGTAATCAACTGCAATGATATCGTACTTCGCCCCACCTTTCGCTAGAGGTAGAGAACCAATAATGTCTATGCCACATACTACGAACGACCATGGACTGGCCATCAGAGTTATTTCGGTAGGCGGAGCTCTTGGAATCCGGGCATGTTTTTGAAATTTGTCACATTTCCTGGCATAATTTGATACATCGTGATTTATAGTCTCCCAATAGTATCCATATCTGAGCACTTTCTTGGCAAGAGCTTGCCCTCCGGTGTGATCGCCACATTCTCCCTCGTGTACATCATGCAATACTTGTTTGATTTCATCGTGGGCGATACACCCGAGTGAAAGAACAAAGTATCCTCTCCTATACATGACTCCATTTTGAATGGTGAACCTAGAAGCCTTTTAATGAAGCTGTCTTTTTTTCATTCACGCGCTCTGGCAGGGTCCTATGCTTAAGATAATTTCTGAATGGAGTCATCCATGACTTCTTATCGGGAATAACTTGAAATATCTAGTCCGTTTCTATCTGATCAATGCGTAGGGAAGATAATGTCTCTATGTAAATGAATCCCATCTGCTATGCCTCACCGGTACTGGCTAACTTTGCCAAGGAATCGGCTTTCTGATTATGTTCTCGGGTATACAATAGATGACATAATAATCGAACTGATTCAATATTTCCTGAACCAGAGCAAGATAAGCAGCCAACCTTCGGTCTTTGGCTTGGTACCCCCTCCCCAACTTTGCACACGACCAATTGTGAGTATTTCGAGGAACAGACATAAGAACTGATTTTCTCACCTAAGCATAGTAAAACCCATATCATCCATGGAAGAACTTATGTGAATGTCAAATAGAAATTGGAGTTCATTGTAAGAAGGGGAAAGAATACTTCTCCATATAAAGAATGAAAGTGGCGATCATAATGGAATAAGAAATTGGGGCAAGTTGCATGGGAGTAATACCAACTATAGAAATTCATTCAAAAAGGGGGTTGATTGGAAGAGGATAAGCTACAATATATGTGCTTAGAAGTAAAGAAATAAAGCCATTTGAAGACGTATGGAGCGATCAAGGGATTCAGGTACCATAGCTATGTATCCCCCAAACCCAAATACTCAAAATACCTTCTGCTTAGCCTAACTCAGTTATTATAGATGGTAAGGATAAGGGAAAGATGAAAGCAATTTCATACCGAATATATTGAGTTGGTTATCAGCTACTACAAAGATATAAAGAAAAGAAACTACAAAAGAAAGAATGCCCTTACTTTTATTTGAAAAAGAAACTATTCTTGGAGAAGACGAGACTAGCAACTAAGGTTTTTGAAAGTGTGTAAGGAATGGAGAACAAGAAAGGGAAAAATTTATACTTACCTTGATTTGAATCTCAGCCACATAATTGAAACGATAATAAAGCCCCAAAAATTTAATTGACTATGACAGGGGAGATTAAACAAGGATCCATGTAGATTTTCTTAGGAGATAAAAAGAGTAAAGTTGTAGCATTTTGAAGAATCAGCCAATAAGAAGTAAAAATGTGTACTTAGCATTAAATACGAAATGGCAACAAAGGCTTTTTCTATTTGAGAGGAGAGAGAAATCAAGAAGTGACGGTTGTAGGAATGTACGGAAAATATGGAAGTAGAGACAAGTCCATACCAATCTTCAATTGTTGCAGACTTAAGGGGCAAGTGTTACACCTATAGTTTTCCAAATATTGATAAAGAAGAATCGATGCAAGCACTGGACCGAATGAATTGCTCCCATAATAGAAGTTGGATTACAAAGATGAAGCGAGAAAAAAAGCAAGGATCGGATAGTATTGCACCAAAGTTTTAAGATAATGACAAAACACAAGGATTACATCGTTCCCTTAAGCACACTCTAACACAAATATTGCACCGATACTGAGATAGCCACATGGTATAGGAACGACTCTGCAACCTCAATACTTAATTTAATGGGTAGAACTACAACATAGGCTTTAAGTACCAAATATGGATGTTGTGTTGTGGTTCCAATAGTAGGCATTAATAAAATGGGACCACGACACGATCTTCGAGTAGCAATAAAATGAAGAGGTTGTACTACAGCCCCAAAATCAATACTAATGATATAGAACTATGGCATAATCTTTAAAGCGATAATAAGCAATAAGGTTGTGCCGCAATCGTAAATTAATATTAAAGTGGCAAGGTTGTGCCATAAACTAATATTAACAATAAAGCAATAAGGATGTGTCGCCATCCTGATTTGACATTAAAGTGATAAAATAACATTGCAATCCCAAAGAAATACTGCCCAACAAACAAAAAGGCTCGAAGGAAGAAACGTAGCGACAAGCCACTCACATGCACATGTAAAGCACAATAATAAACTGCATCCAACATAAAAGAAATCTATGGTTTTGAGCACTCTAGAACTTCGATATCAAAAATAGATCATTGGGAACTACACCTTTATAATCATATAAGTGTGCAATGATACACAGCATTCGAACTGTGCTAACACTCCCGAAGCCGTACTGCACTGTTCGATCCAAAATAAGAACAAAGCTCAATTTCAAGAGTAATTAAAGTCAAACTATATAACCTATTAAATAAGACCGCACTGCCCTTTTGAAGCTGACCCATATCACTAGACTCCAACCTAAGATGTTCCAGTAATGATCCGACTGTAGCTTCGCCCTATAAGAATAAAGCTAAATAGGGAAAAACCAAAAATGCTCAATCCCTACTACCTCAAATGGATACGAACCCATATCAAATCATGGCTTATTCAAATTTGGGTTTCCCACTTCAATTTCAAGCTTCCCACCTAAGTTCAAAATCCATCAACCCAAATCAAAGCTTCCCATCATAGATCATGTTAGCAATTCGTGTAAAGTAAATAAACAAGATGGATGATCAACACATGGCATAATCTGAAGGCAGGAATCAAAAGAGCGGAAGATGGATGTTAGCAGTCCGGATGAATCTCTATGTACTATTAATGAATAGAGTCCTATAACAACAAAAAGGGGATTTTTACTTTACACTTTTTGAATACTGAAATCAAAATTTTACTCTCTGCTATTTTTTCTATACTAAGAATGAAATGAGAAGATAAAGATATTTTCCCATGTACGTGGGATTTATTAAAATCTGAACCACGTACATTCTCTGTATCATTTCTTACTTTCCTTATTCTACTTCTCTTGTTTTTAATGTTGAAATTGGAATGTATGGCTTAACAAATTGGACAGAGATTTTTCATAGAATTTTGAATATTTTCCCGCATAATTGTGTATACATTACGACACATAATTACTTTCTTTAAAGGAAATTTTAATACTACTTAATTTTGCTGATACTCAATAACATAACCATCCAGCATCTGATTACTTCAAAAAAAATACTTAGGTGTTTATGAGATGAAAAATCTCATTAACATTTTTACGTTAAAAGGAGGGTCAATTTCCCTCTCTAGTCAAAATTTACACATATATTCTTTAAATACCACCATAACACAATGAACCCCACCAATTCCAATACTCCTCCTAACTAAGAACAACTTCACCTAACCTGAAAAATGCCAAAAAGGCAACTCCTCGCCTCTATGAGCTAAGCTAAGGCAGGTACTTTAGCAGAGCCCACCTCAGATTATATCTTATCTGCTCTCTAAGCCTTCATAAACCAAATAATCGAACGTGTTGATGGACTAGAGAGATCCATAGCCCAATATCTTGCCCTTGAACCAATTTCCCCTCAGCCTTCTGCTGCTCACCGCTACATTCACCAACTGTACTGATTGTGTAGCATGTGATTGATAATGACAATCTCAGAAATGAGAATGGTGATGCTGGTCTAAACCAAATAGATACCATCCTCAAATCAAATCGAATCACATGAACATCAATCCATTACCGCTAAAAAGTAAGCATGAACTACACTTGATGATGATGTCGCCTAACTTTGCAAAGACGGCTCGTCCCAAATGGACCCCAAGGGGGATGAGATCCATCAATTGAAAGCCCACATAAAGCAGTTGACGAGATTTTTCCAACATAACAAAGGAGATTCTTCCCCATTTAGCGAAACTATTATAGAGGTAGACTTCCTTGATAACTTCAAACCCTATCAATCGATAAATTTGACAGGACTACCAATCTAGAGTACTATAGCTCAATTTTAGAGCATAATATGGCCATTCTAAAGATGAGGAGAACAGTCAATGCAAGCTCTACTCGGTATATTTGGGTGGGGCAGCTTCCGAAAGGTTTAGGAGATATGAATTATGGGAGGTTTGTTCTTGGCCACAGCTAGCCGTAGATTTCTTAAGATAGTTCAGCTCGGGGAGAGAAGATTCCCTAGACGTGAATACAATATCCTACATCAAGTAGGGCGAAAATGAAAACATACACACTTCATAAAACACTTCAAATCTAAGGCATTTAAGATTGTGGAGTCTTGGGAAGAAATACTACCGATGGCAGCATATGTTGGAATAAGAAGGAACACTGCTATATGTGATAAGAACAGCACGAACTCGTGCCATAGCATGAAAACTTTCTATGAAAGAGCAGTGGCTACATCAAAATGCTAGAAGCCGGGGCCATAGAGTTACCTTCATTTGGGAGAACTTCTGCTCCCATATTCAAAAACAAGGAGTGCAGAAGGATAAAACCCACCTACGAAGCGGTGGAGAGAATTTAACATCGCAGCTAAAAATCCCCTCACCCATATATCTGGTTAGATATGTAAGATAACCAGAGGTGAACTGATTTTCAACTTCGCAAACAAGGGGAAGAAGCCAAAACAAAAAAGAGAGGACCTTATTCCCGCTTCCGTAGAGCCAATGATCACCATACCGATAACTGTCAACACTTGAGGAATGAAATATAGAGACTGATTCAAAAGGGATACTTAGACAGCTAACAAAAAGTAAACAATAAGAAGAGAACCGAGAATCTCTCTCTAGATCTAAGTGAAGGTCTAGTAGGAAACTCCTCCAATCTCATAGCCTCATCCATGGAGAACCAGACTTTGCTGGAAAAAGTAAGTAAACATAGGGCGGATGTAAAAGAAATTAAAGTAGAGCAAAGAACCATGTTCCTTGTAAATCTTCTATTGACGCCACTGGAGTGGTTTTTCCACATCAAGACCCATTGATAGTTACAGTGCAGATCTTTAACTGCTCGCGAAGAAAATCTTCATAGATTTAGAAAGCTCTATCAATGCCTTTTTCAGATTTGCAGTTGACAGGATAAAGCTTTCCATGGAAATATTGAAGTCAAACCCCAAACCAATTTACGGCTTCAATAATATTGTGATTATTCCTATCAGATTAGCATAGCTTCTTATCACCGCCGGGTATGCAATCTTCATAATCATTGATCAATTTTTTCCGTACAATGCATTTTTGGGATGGCTTGCACTAATTGACATAGAGGCAGTAATTTCTAAGATAGACTTGTTTATGAAGTTACATAATCTTGCAGAAATATGGTCAATCGGGGGAAAAAATTATTAGCTAGGGAATTGTACATTGTAAATGTCAATTCTAGCAATAGAATTATTCAAAACTATTCTGTTGTCTCTTTTAATAATTATGATGATGGTAATGAAAAAGAAATCAAGCCAGTTCCAAGAAGTGCATTAGTACAAAGTACAGGTACTGATGACGAAATAGGTTATCTACGATCGTAATATTAGTAAGGAAGAAAAAGAGGGAGTGTATGCATATAATCGGAACTGATGAGTATAACCTAATATATGCGCAGTCTTTTTCTGAAGAAGTTCAAAGACAGGCTTCCTCTGCCACTTCTCTACCTGAAGAAAAAGAAGAAAGTGAAATAAATCTGATATTAGGGGAAACAAAGAGAGAGTTGAAGCTATTGGATGATCTTGAAAATATACAGATAGACCTGAAATATCCTTCGAAGGTTCTTAAGATAGGAATAAACCTTAGTGCAAAAGTCAAAACAGAATCGATAGACTGTCTCAAGAGATCAATAGATATTTTCACTTGGGCACACTCAGATATGGTAGGGATGCCCCAATTATCATCGTTCACGCACTCAACATCAATCCCAGAGCTCATCTAGTTAGGCAAAGTGAAGACTCTAAATCAGGAAAGGTATAATGCTCTAAAGAATTTAGGAAGCTGAGGGTAAATTAGACTCATCAAGGAAGTGTATTACCTAAAGTGGATCGCTAGTCCTATTCTTGTGAAGAAGTCCAATGGAAAAAAAAAGAACTTGAATAGACTACACCAGCCTCAATAAGGCCTGCCCAAAGGATTGCTTTCCTCTACATAGAATAAATCGATTGGTAGATGCAACTTATAGACAAGAACTTCTCCCATTCATGGATGCATAATCGGGTTACAATCAGATAGCTACATCCGAGCCAGATCAGGAGCATACCAGTTTTGTGATGGACAAAGGCTTATACTGCTACATGTCATGCTATTAGGACTCAAAATCACTAGAGCAACCTATTAAAAGTTAGTTAATATGATGTTCTCAGATCAAATTGGTAAAAACATCAAAGTATATATGGACGACATGCTTGTTAAGTCAAAAGTAGCATCGAATCATGTACAAGATTTGGAGGAAACTTTTGCAGTCTTGAGGCAATATAACATGAAGTTAAATCCATTAAAATGTGCATTTTTCCATCCAGACATGGGTACATAGTAAGCGCCCGTTGCATTGAAGCAAACGCAGAGCAAATTAATGCTAGAAGAAGATGGGAGTCCTAGAGAAACCAAAAGATATCATGAGCCTAAACTATAGGATGGCTATTTTAAGTAAATTCATTTGCAAAGCAACCAACAAATGTAGACCGTTCTTCTACTAAGTGAAAAAAGGATGGAATTTCGAATGGACTAAGGAATGCAAAATCCATTTCAAAATCTGAAAGATTGTCTTATCAGTACTCCTCTCCTCTTAAAACCGGTAATAGGTAGGGACTTATATGTATATTTAGCTATAACTGATAATGCTATTGGTGCTACAGTGGTTCGAGAAGATGAAGGAACCTAGAGGCCTATATATTTCACAAGCAAGCACTTGTCTGGGGCATATCCCAACTATTCAGTCATTGAAAAGTTAGCCAACTACATACAGCAAGAAAGTTACAGCCATACTTTCAAGCGCATCCCATCAAAATCCTTATAGATAAACCATTGGAGAAAATACTGCAAAAGCTAAAGACATCTGGTCGCTTGCTAAAATGAGTGATGGAGCTCGGTCAATATGATATCTCCTACTACCCAAGAAAAGCAATCAAAGGAAAAGCACTAGCATATTCCATTGTGGAATGCAAGCTACCTACCGAGCCATAATATGAGGAAGAGATGTCCTCTTCATAGTTCCGGCAATTATTTATGGATGGGGCATCGAATGAATAGGGGGCAAGGATCAGATATTGACTGGTCACTCCTGATAAGTAGAAGCTAGTTAGGGAAGTGCAGCTCGAATCAAAAGCTACCAATAATGTTGAAGAATATGAGGAGGCTCTTCTCGTAGGATTAAGGATGGCTCGAGTAATGAAAGTAACCCATATTAAAATTCATGGTGATTCCCTATTAGTTGTAATTCAAGTGCGGGGGAATCACCAAACGAAACAGCCAATTTTAACTAAATATGTAGAACCGTCCAAAAGGTTGCTGGAGTAGTTTGATCAATTTGATATAGAGAAAATCCCATATGTGAACAACTCTTCTTCGAACTCGTTGGCTAAACTTGCTAGTACTAAAGTTGCGCACGAAATGAAAGTTGTTCCAGTAAGTGCATCAAGCTGAACCAAGCATCACTAAAGCCAACTAAATACTGGTCCTAACTAGAGAATATCGTGCTACAGTCAGAGAAGCTTAGAATTAAGAAATGGCTAAAAATTAAGAGCAATGTCCAACTGCGTCTATCCCTTAAAAGACAGAGGTAGACTCATGGATGACCACTATCAAATAATTCTTGATAAGCAGAGTCCTACTTCCAAACAAGATTGAAGCCTGTAAAATAAGATATTAGGCTCCATATTTTTCCTTCTTGATGTCATATTATACAAGAGAGGGTACTTTACTTCTTATCTTAGATGCATTTCAAAGAAGAAGGAATATGAATCTTGGGCAAAGTACATGAAGGGTAATGTAGAGATTACTCTAGAGGAGCCAAGTTAGCAAAGAAGGTGCTAAGACACAGTTACTACTGGCTTACCGCACTTTAAGATGCGCAAGAATACATAAGAAAATGTGATAAATATCAAAGGTCTACCAGTATTCCAAGACTACCTTCCCATGAGATCATCCCGTTAGCTAGCACATGTTCGTTCGATATATGGGGAATAGATTTGATAGGAGTGCTTCCCATGTCAAAAGTGTAGGCAAAGTATGTCGTGGTGGCAACAGACTACTTCACTGAGTGGGTAGAAGCAAAACCCTTAGCTGCAATCACTATAAAGAAAATAGTCACTTTTGTTATAAGGAATATAATTACTAGGTTTGGGATCCCCCATAAAGTAATTTTACACAATGGAACCTAATTTGAAAGTAAGGAGTTTAAAGAGCTTTGTGAAAGGAATGGAATAATAAAAATTTCTCTTCTATCATAGACCCATAGGCGAACGAGTAAATCAAAGCAGCAAATAATACCGTCAAGAAGTTGCTCTAAAAAAGGCTGCAAAAGGATTAAGAAAAATAGGTGGAGGAGTTATCTTTAATACTATGGGTTTATAGAACCTCATCCAAACTCCAACTAGCCACACACCTTTCTCCATAACCTATGGCCATGAAGCGATGCTCTTAGTTGAAACAAAGATTCCACCATATATCGTATATGGCATAATGGAACAAGGAGTTAAAAGAAGCTTCCCTTGATCTTATTCAAAGGAGAAGAGACGAAGTGCCAGTCCAATCTGTTGCATACCAACAAAGGATGGCAAAGAATTACAATGTTAGGCTCAAGGAGAGAAACTTGTACAAGAGAGGCCTAATACTGCAAAGAGTACTAGCTAATATCAAAGACCTCATAAATGGAGCTCGAGGACCAAATTGGGAAGACCCTTCTGTTGTAGCAGAAATCTTAGTTAATGGGGCTTACCGACTCTCAAGACCTGATGGAAATCTAGTTCCAAGGACTTTGAATTCCAAACATCTCGGGCCTTACTTTGTATAAGTAGTGGTATTTGTATAGAAAAATAACAAACACTGTAATTATTCTGAAAAGTAATAATACAATGAATTGGACGTAGGGATATTGGAAGGACCGAACCACTTTAAGAAAAATTCTGTATTATTTTACTAATATAGTAAACAACACTAAGTTATATCATACATGACTCAGCTTTTTAGCCAAACAATCACACTGAACGTAAGGATATTAGATGGCCTGAACCAGTACAAAAAATACTATTTGAATGAATAAAAAAGTTTGTAAATACGCGTCCTAACTTCATGGTAAAAAAACAGTTTTCCCCCAAATAGCGGGGAAAACCATGCCAAGTGCAGGAACAAAAGATGGATGCAAAAAATCAAACAAATCTAGATGAGCAAAATTAATAAGCAAGTGCAAATAAGCCAAAGCTTATGTGGTACTTATACTCATTTACAAGAGAATTCAATTCATACAGTACCTTTATAGATATTTGCTCACTAAAAAGGAATGTTTTCTACAACATAGTCTTACAAAAGTGTTTTTAACTATAAGTTCCCAAATACTGCAACGACTATGAAGTATCGAGTCTAAGGGATGCAAGCCAAAGGCTGGTACAATCTTATACAAAAAGTCTTCCTAGAATCATAGTTGGCACATGTCCATGGGTCCATTAGATCCTCCACGGTCACCAGAAAGCTTTATAATAAAGAAAACTCAGATCAAGTGCAGGGTAAAAATAATGAAAACATCTATGGCTCGTTGCAAAGAAATCTACCCTATCATGCATCTGACATTCTCCCTTCTAAGTTTCTCTTTGGGATCAGCAATTAGATCATGCACGACGCATTAATAGGTGTTGTTATGACACTAGAGCCAGCTTGAGCTTCTAACGGCCAATCTTTGAGTTCACAAATCTTAAGTATATTGGTCTCTCTCGTCTATTATAAAGTCTTTGTTAATTCAACATTTGTCTTTTTGATTCCTTAGAAAAATCAACAAAATGGTTGAGAGCGTCTGCATTCCACCCCCTTCCTCTATGTGGAAGGGAGCACTTTCAGTCCTAGTCGCTTTAATTGCTGCTTATATTAGGCTTCCGGTTCTTTAAGTTTTCTTTGATATTTAAATCCAATTTCCTCTTCCACCCATCTACCAACACAACATCCATGCTTACAGGAGGAACAGGGGCCACATCTGCACTAATCTCCTTAACCACCTCTCCTTCTTCAGAATCCTCCTTCTCTTCAAACCATTGAGTAGCATGAAGATACAAGCTTTCTATGGTTTTTCTCAATCTCTTGATCTCCTCTTCATAGATAACCCCGTAAAGTTCTTCGCTGACTGATTAGTTGAGCTTAGCTATTTGGTCAGTTCCCTTACCTCCTCTCTATTTTCAATCGGAAAATTCTTTCCAACTGCTCTAGATGGCTTTCAATTGATGAATCTCATCTCCTTAGGGTCCATTTAGGATAAGCCGTCTTTGTAGAGTGAGGTGACATCATCATCGAGGATAGTTCGTGCTTGTTTTCTCATCAATAATGGGTTGATGTTCGTAGGCTTCGATTTTATTTAGAGATTGATATGAATTTTGCCTTTGAGCTTGGTATCTATTTGTTTTAGACCAACGTTACCATTCTCATTTCTAAGATTTTCGTTGTCACTCACACGCTGCATAATCAATGCAGTTGGTGAATGATGGCGATGAGCTACGGAAGGTTGAGAGGAAATTGGTTTAAGGGAAGGATATCGGGCCATGGATCTCTCTATTCCATCCATGGATTTGTTGAGTTGGTTTCTGAAGGCTTAAGGATAGCTAGGATAGGACTTAAAGTGGGCTCTGCTGAAGTACAGGCCTCGGTTTGGGTCATTAAGGTGAGGAGTTGCCTTTTCGGTGTTTTCAAGGTTAGGTGAAGTTGTTCATGGTTAGGAGGAGTGTTGGAATCAGTGGGATTCATGGTGTTATACTGATGTTTAAAGAAAATACATGTAAATTTTTGCTAAGGTAGAAATTAGCCCTCTTTATAAACCAAAAATGTTGGTTAGATTTTTTGTCTAAGGAACACTCAATTATTTTTAGGTAATCATAATGCTGAATTCTTACGTGATTAAGAATCAACAAAATTAAGTAATATAAAAAGTATATTTAAAGAAGTAATTATGCGTCATAATGCTTACACAATTATGAAGGAAAATATTTTAAAATCCTACAAAAGGTCACTACCCAGTACGTTAAGCTATACATTCCAATTTTAACACTAAAAACTAGAAAAGTAAGCAATAGATGACATTGAGAATTTACACGGTTCATATGTTAATGAATCCTACATTCATGAAAAAAAAAGTCTTTATCTTCGCCTTGCATTCATGGTACAGATGAAAAAAATGTAGGGAGCACAATTCTGGTTTTATTATCAAAAAAGAGTATAGTAAAAATCCCTCTTTTTTGCTACAATGTCTTATTCATTTATAGTACATAGAGATTCACACGAATTTCTAACGCCAATCTTCCACTCTTTTGATTCCTGCTTTTAGATTATGCCATGTGTTGATCATCCATCTTGCTTATTTACTGAACACGAGTTGCTAACGTGATCTTTGATGGAAAATTTTGATATAGGTTGATGGATTATGAACTTAGGCAGGAAGCTTGAAATTGTAGCGGGAAACACAAATTTGAATAAACCATGAGTTGATATAGGATTTATTCTATTTGAGACAACGAGGGTTGAGCAATATGGTTTTTTTACATTAAGCTTTGTTCTTATGGGGGCAGAGCTATAGTTCAGATCATTGCTAAAACTATTTAGGTTAGGTTTTTGTGATGTGGCCAGGTTTCAAAATGGCAGCCCAATCTTATATACTATGTTGTACGGTTTGGTTTTAATTACTCTTGGCATTGGGCTTTGTTTTTGTTTTGGATGGAATAATTCAGTACACCTTTAGGAGTCAGTTCAAATGTTGTGTAACATTGTTCTCTTATATGATTATGAAGGTGCAAAGATCTATTTTTGATAGCGAAGTTCTGGAGTGCTCACAACCATGTGGTCCTTTTATGTAAGGGGTGGTTTCTTATTGTGGCCTTACTTGTGAATGTGGGGGGCTTGTTGCTATGTTTCTTTCTTCGAGCTTTTGGATTTGTTGGGTGGTATTTCTTTGTAATTGTGATGATGTTCAGTCACTTCAATGTCAAATCAGGATGGCGACACATCCTTATTGCTTCATTGTTAACATAAGATTACGGCATAGCCTTGCGACCTTAATATTAATTTAAGATTGCAGCTCATCACTATTGCTTATTATTGCTTTAAGGATTGTGTCACGGTTCTATATCATTAAAATGGTTTTTGGGGCCACAGTACAACCACTACATTTTATCTGGTCCTTGGTTTTTTCTCGCTTCCTCTCGTAGTACAATTTCTATTATGGGAGCAGTTCTTTCTGTCCAAGTTGGCATGATCTTTAAGTAGCAATAAAATGTAGAGGTTGTACTTCGACCCTAAAAACAATACCAATGATATAGAACCGTGACACAGTCCTTAAAGAGATTATAAGCAATAGGGACGTGTCGCAATCATAAACAAAAATTAAAGTGGCAGGGCAACGTTGAAATCTTATATTAACAATGAAACAATAAGGATGTGTTGCCATCCTGATTTGACATTGAAGTGAAAAAATAGCACCATAATTCCAAAGAAATACTACACAAAAAATGCAAAGGCTCGAAAGAAGAAACGTCACAAGAAGCCGCCCACATCATAGATAAAGACACGATAAGAAACTGCCCTTAACATAAAACAACTACATGGTTATGAGCACTATAGAACTTTCCTATCAAAAATTAATCACTGGGAACTGCGCCTTTATAATCATAAAAGAGAGTGGTGTTACATAGCATTCGACCTATGCTAACACTTTCGAACTCGAACACTTTAACACTTTAATCATTGGAAACTCTTTAATTTGTCTAGCTACTTAATGGCACGGACAATAGATAATTGAAATCAGTATCCAAGAGAATTACAAGTCAAACCACGGATCATTAACTCAATCAACGATTAATAATTGATACTAAATCCATTTACAATTTAGAACTGAACTGGTTTTAACTAATTGAGTCGAGTTATATATTTTAATCCATATCACTTGTTAATCAAAGAAATTAATTAGAATAATTTATTTTTAGTTAAATTAAAGTTAAACAGACCATTTAACAATGAATTGATTAACTAACAGATAATTCATCGAATCATAAATTTCTTACTCGTTCACTTTAAATATTTTAAATCATTAAAAAAATTGACGCTGTAGAAAACTCGACGACATTGGTTTAGATGGAACTACTCGGCGATAAGGTCTCCATGCAAAAACCGGTTTGTCGATTGGATTCAAAACGGAGGAGAATTTGAGTATTAAATTTTAAAATTTAGGTAAATAATTAATTTAATTTAATTTTAAATTACACCAACCCAGCCCATATTTCTTTCACCCAAGCTATACACGGCCCAACAAAAACAACTCCAGCCCAAAGCGTTATCCTCGTTCTCTTAGTATTCTTCTTCCTTCTTTCTTTTACCTGAACCCATGAAACCGTCCACGATCACTGTGCACGTAAACGTGCATGTATACAATGGCGGACCCCCAAAACTCGCCGTCGACCCTCCTCACCAATCTCCCATGACTACTGCAACTTGCCTATGCACCTAGAATCTCGGCCAAGACCTGGAACAAAACTCTACCCATTCAAACGCCTCAACATGACCACCCCTGCCACCATCCATCACCAGATTCCGCCCAAATACTCGCCTCAACCTTCTCTTCCAGTTTTCCCCCTAGCGCACCCCCCTCTCTCTCTCTCACTCATCGACGCCATGGCCACGAAACTGAGACCATATAAGGAACCCTCTAGAACCCTAAAATCCCTTCATCTAGCCCACACCCCCTCCAGAATTTTCTACGCCATTTTTCCTTGATGGCCCATCGCCCTAGCTTCCTCCACATCCAACGACACGCTACGAAATCAATTAAATCATCGGAATTTGGCATCTTCCCCAATTCCGTTCATCTCCCCATTGCTACCACCACACACCCTTAAAAATTACCAAATCACTTCCAAAAATCGTATTTTTCGACGATGGACATAACTGTATAATCCATTTGTCAAATTATGGAAGTCGAATTTTTTTACTATAGTTGATCGGCTTCTATAAAATGAGATTTTCTCCATCCATGCTTGATGGAATATGATGGAATAAATTTTAACCTAGTCTATACCCGAAAACGAGCAGTTTTTATTTTGGTCTCAAGTGGTAAAACTAAATGGATGATTAGATATTGATTTTTAAAGTTAAAGTTTTAACTGTTTTTAACAAAAACAAACATGTACAAAGAAGCATGGAAAAAGAAATACAGTATTTGAGTTACAAGTGGAAATACTCATGTCTTAACAACATACGCATATGCATATACACACAACAATCACATATACATTCTGCATAGATCAAAATTCATCCGTATACATAGATACATACACATTTATGTTAACCAATAAGGGAAAGAAAAGAATGTTTACTCACGATTCTAAAGTAATTGAACACTGCTGCTTGTTTTCATGCCTTTGGTCAACTAATCTTCCTTCTCTAAGCTTGAACACTTAACCTGTTTTATGTTATATGATAGATCTTCTTTTTTCTTTTGTCATACATGAACATGAACAAGTAAACAAGGCCAGCCTGTTTGTAGATGAGAATGGAAGGGAACATTGCAACAAAAGGAGGCTGAGATTACTTACAGGCTTCATTCCATATATTTTCTTTTCTTTTCAACCTTTTCTTTTTTGTGCTAATTTGATAAATTATGGGCTTATTTGATTTTTGGATTTGATTTGATTTTTATGGTGATTTGGTTTATTATTTGGACTGATTTTAAGTTTTGTGGCTTGACTTGATGTTTTGCCATCATGATGCTTATACATGTATATATACGCACACACATACATACATATAGATATATACATTTTCATGTACATATTTTTACCATATACCTATTTATTTTATCATACTTACATATACATATATACAGATACACACACACACACATTTATATATTTACATATACACTATTTACATTTAGATATATACTATTTTATAATCATATATACATATATATACACTTATATATATTTTTGTCATCACAAGTTTTAAATGGTGGATTTTATATACATATGCAGATATATATATATATATATGTATGTATGTATATATTTATCATATTCATAAATTA